>OX454527.1:65469047-66965714 GCA_949715645.1 Portevinia maculata | reverse complement strand
CCGGCAAATGACATTACATTCTCCCTTGTTTTGACATTTAAAATCCCTACTTATTTCCCGGAGTATTTTTTCCCATGTTTGAAGTTCGTTTAGAATAAGAGGAAAGTGAAATTCGAAAAAATTCCCCGGAGTTGTCATTTAGAATTGGGCTGACTATGATTTTGACTACCGATTATGAATGAATGCCCCTTTTCTTTGATGAATGCTACGGCCTCCTTGCAATATGCCATAACCTACCCATAAATTCCATCAAAGCCAACAAATAATATAACATCTATCTACCCAACCACACTTCCCACACCTTTCCGACTGTCCTGCTCCTGCTTCATCCGCCACCACCGCTACCTGTAAATATGATTATCTGATCGTTGTTTTCATCTTCCTCCTCATATTCCCAGTCACGAGAATGGAAGACACTGAAAGACAACAAAAGTAAATTCAAATATGCATAATTCAAATGTATACTAGCATTTTGTAGAACCTTTTTATAGCTTTTTTTAATGACGTATTTACGCCGTTAGGTGGTGTATCGTCGTATACAAGAAGGGAGACTACTATAAAGTCTATATACAAAGATACAGTACCCTTATAATGCAACCACAGCGCAGGCATTTTTGTATGTTGCTGAAGCAGCACCCAGCAAATAATTCATTGGCTGTTTTTAGGTGCTTTTTTTTAAACTTCTGACTCGCCAAGGCGATTTAATAGGGGGAGCACTTCGACCCATACGGTGGCCAGAAAAAGTTTAAACTAGTAGAATTTCTATTTTCCGTGCAAAGCGGACAATTTTACCAGTAGAAGAATTCTTTATGTCCTCGGGGCCCATTTGTTCCCTGGAAAAGATCTTCTTTCTAATTCTATTAAGGGCTGGGCATTCACATAAAATGTGTCCAGCTGACTCGTCCTCTTCAATGCAAAGTCGGCACTCAGGAGAGTCTGCTATTTTCATTTTGTTTAGATGATATCTTAAACCATGGTGACCAGTAAGGTACCCTACTAAGTTCTTGATATCATGTCTGCTTAGGTTTAGGCATTTGCTGGCAATTTGATTAAAGGTCCGAATTGCTCGTTTGGCCTGTCCTAGACCTGGGATGCTTTCCCAAAGATAGATACATTTTCTATTTTCCCAGATTTTTATTGCTGCCGTTGCTGCTGATCTAGGAGTGCAGCAGAAAGGCTCGGGAACGATGGAATGTGTTTCTGAACTTTTTCTGGCCAGTTCGTTGGCCTTTTTTTTACCTTCTACCCCGACATGACCCGGAACCCATCATAATTTGGTCTTGTTCTTAATCCGAGTTTTTGAAGGGTATTGAAGCAGTACATGACTGATTTGGAGTCAATGGTATGCGAGCTAAGGGCGTTTATAGCTGCTTGACTATCCGTGAATATATGGATGATTGCGCCTTTTATGCGAATAAATGTGACTGGCGCACTCTTGAATGGTGTGGAGCTCTGCTTGAAATACGCTGTGAGTTTTTCTTATGGGTATCGTAAAGCGTTTATTTGGTCAGTATATTCCCGCTCCTACCCCCGTTTCCATTTTAGAACCATCCGTATACAACTTTATGCCGTTGTGGCTTTTTGGTGGGTTATTACTAACCCGTGTTTCTCTCTTGGGGATCTCCGTGGAGAAACGATTGTTGAAGCATAGGGTTTTTTGAATGCGGTCTTGTTTTTAGGTGCTACTTACTGCATGAAAGAATAGAAGGATAGGAAAGAGGTTTGGTGCAATAAGATTTTTTTCTCCACAGGTGGCGTCTAAATTGCTTTAGGAATATCTGTTTTCTTGTGTGTGCTCAATTTAAAAATCATGACTCTTGTCGGGATTCGAACGCACGACCTGCCAATCACTTAGTGAATACACTACCATCGCACCATTGCTATGACTCTGGTACTGACCATGAGTAAAAAATCTTAGCTTAAATTGTTTGCATCATCGGTCGGACCTAACACTCTTGTGTAACTTTTGCAACGGATCCGAACGAGATGATGTTTACCACTTTATAGCTAATCTTGGATGAGATACGAAGACTTTGATTCCAACATAGTGATTTGAAGCGATAGAAGTGTCAAACGGATCGGCAGGGTGTGCAAACCTCTTCAAGTTATGTGCCCATCTCTTACCTATCGAAAGGATCTTAGAGTTTTTTGAATGTTAGTTGATTAAGTTGTTCAACCTTTTACGTAGTTAAAGTGCTATACCTTGCAGGCGTTGCGCAACGTGAGGTCGCTTAAAGACTTCAAATTAGCAGAACTTCGGTGCAACGAGTTTACAGAAGATACCTAGAGACTGGGGCATTCGATCGACGTCCAGGTACGGGCAGACCTAGGGCTACATCAGCCGCAGATGATCGATTTATTAAGCTTACTGTTTTGCGAAATCGCCGCCTAAATGCAGTTCAAGTCCAACAAAGTCTGCGGGACGAACATCAACTTTTCATAAGTTCAGATACCGTCAGAAGGAGACTTTTTGAACAGAATCTGACACCAAAAAGAGCTGCAACAGGCCCAGCATTAACCGTAGCCCACCGTCGAGCACGCCTTGAATTTGCTCGAGAGCATAGGAATTGGACGTTGGAGCAGTAGGGTAATTTACACTTTTCTGAGGAGTCCAGGTCCAGGGTGAGTCTACATGTAAGTGATCGACGTCAGAGAGTATATCGTCGCGTTGGTGAACGATATTCTCAATGTTGCATCGAGCAAAGTCTTGCTTATGGAGGAGGATCTGTAATGGTCTGGGGCGGCATCTCATTAACCGCACATACAGCTTTAGTTTTCATCGAACCAATGGGCCGTACACGTGGATTGACTTCTCGTCGCTACATTTCTGAAATCCTCGCAGACCATGTGTTACCTTTCGCAGGATATATCGGGTAGGATATGCTGTTAATGCAAGATAACGCACGGCCTCATGCTGCATATGTGGTGACCCAGTATCTACGGGACGTCGTCATTCGTAAGATGGACCGGGCAGCTCGAAGCCCGGACTTGTATCCGATGGAACATTTATGGGATAAACTGAAACGTCGGGTTCGAGCCCGGATACCTGCTTCAACCAGGTTTCCAGAGCTGCGAATTGCACTTGAAGAGGAGTGGAATACTTTTCCTCAAGATTTCATCGTCAGGCTTGTGAGGTCGATGAATGCAAGAATGCTGGCAGTTATCCAAGCAAGAGGAGGCTACCAGATATTGACCAAAATTTTTTTTTAAACTTTTTCTTTGTTATTGGATTACATTTTTTTTTTTTCATTTTATGATTGCATTAATTAACTGGAAAACGACTCTTTTTTGTATAACCTTAAATAAACACTGAATCAATTGAATAATCCCAATGAGTTTCCATTCATTTTATTCAACATAAAGGGGTTTTCAATAAGAGCGCTACAAAAGTTTTTTTTAAATAAAACAAAAACGGTTTTGGATATCAATGAAATTCTTTATTCCTGTGAAAGTACGTTCGATCGCCATTATGTATGGAACTCGATTTCTTTTGCATGGCCACCACGGGCACGCTTGCAGAAGTCCAGACGCTGAACCCAATTTTCGACGGTTTTCAAGCATAAATCGGCCGATACTGCTGCATTTTCACGTTCGATATTCGTACGAAGTTCATTAATCGTCGCTGGCTTGTTGGCATAGACCAGAGACTTGACGTAGCCCCACAGGAAATAGTCTAACGGCGTCAAATCGCACGACTGAGGCGGCCAAGCGACTGGACCATTTCGTGAGATAACACGGTTTCCAAACTTGGTTTCCAATAAATTGATTGTGGCATTCGCTGTGTGGCTTGTGGCGCCGTCCTGTTGGAACCACATGTCCTCCAAGTCCATATCATCAAATTGGGGCCAAAAATATTCGGTTATCATTGAACGGTAGCGATTCCCATTCACAGTAACGTGCCGGTCTTGATCATCACGGAAGAAGTACGGCCCAATGACGCCGCCGGCCCATAAACCACACCAAACCGTAATTTAGTCGGGATGCAATGATGACTCATGGAGTACGTGTGGATTGCTGCCTGACCAATACTGCATATTGTGTTTATTGACGAAGCCATTCAGCCAGAAATGAGCCTCATCGCTGAAGATGATTTTTCGATGAAAATCCGAATCATTAACCCCGAATTTCGGTAGTAAATTTTAATAATTTCGAGTCGTTGTTGGCTCGTATATCTTTCATCATGAAATGGCAAACCTTACTGAAGAGAAATGTCAAAAGAGCGGCAAGAAATTCGGCGTCGTTTGCTGTCCCTGTTGCTTTACTTTTGTAGCGTCCCTGTTGGAAAACCCTTTATAACACACTTTCTGTTGGTAATAGTTTTTTAGTTGTATGTTTTATACTTTAAAAGAAAATCGAATCAGAGTTTGAACGTAGTGGGTGGCCCGATTTATTTGTGGCCGAGTGTATATCATTGGTATTCCGAGCAAGAGGGGAGCTATTACCGCTTAATTTCATACCGCATCGCAATGACTTAGCACTTACCTGCTCCTTATGCAACAGCAACGAAAGGGAAAATGTAATGCATTTCATCGCAAGATGTCCCATTCCAGCTGAGATACGGCGACAAATATGAAAACGGAATTACTTGGTACAAACGGACCTCATAGCAATGTTAAATGGAACAGATTGGAAAAAATTATCGCAATATATAAAAATAGCACTTACATATAGAAAGCAAATAATGAGAGAAGAATTTTAAATTTAATTAAATTTCATACCAAAGCACCATTAATTTACAAAATTCGAAAATGTATTAATAAGGGATATCATCTGACTGACGGCCCTTCCGGCCATGCCTCAAAAGATTTATGTTTAAAAACCAACTGTTTTTGTAAATACCACTTTTTATGAATTAATAAATCCACTTCTACTCGGCAAATTCTGAGAAATGCTTTTATGCTTGTGTTTTTGTTGATCCTTGGGAAATGGTTATGTTAGGTTTTTTTTGTTATGTATCTAGGAACATACTTGAATATTTTTATTTAAAAATAATATGGTTCTGTACCTTGAAAAAATAAAAACTTGCAAAAGATAGAGCATACAACTGAAGAAGCATTTGAAATGGAAAAAACAATGCACACTTACTCTTGGGTCGTGAATCAACATATACTCGTTGTATAACGAGAACAAAATCGCGGATCGATCATACATTCCACTAACAGTACTTTCCATTTTTATGGTGGTGATTGATAGCCCGCAAATGGCAGAAACATTCGGAATTTAATTAAATTTATCATTTCCACATTCCAAACCACATAGCCAAATTCAACATCATCAGATTTATTCTTCAACAAGGATTTCACACAACGTTAAGGTCACCTTACAAGTTTTAAGCCGAAATTAACATCCGCTTAAAGTTTTCTCATTATTGTATCCATTGCGAAAAAGTTCATCCACAACTTTTGGGCTTTGAACTCTTTTGCAAAGCACATCCCTGTTCATCACACGTGGTGAGGTATGCAATACCAGTTAATGCAAAGTCCATTTAGTGTGCTTTCAGGTCCGAAGAAGGTGAAACATGCATTACACTAAGTGCAATCCTGCAAAAGCAATGACCTTCCAAAAACAACAGCTCCGGATAATGATGCTCAGGCCCAAGAACTCTGTGCCATGAAAGCAAGAACGCTAATGAAAACCCATCACCTCACCTACGTGCGGCAGTGTATTCTGTGAATGGGTTCGCTTCATGGTAGGTGGTGCGCCATCCAAAAATGTAAGCCTTAAAAACCCTATTTACGTAACGCATCCGTCCACACAAAAGAGCTACGCAAACAAAAAAAAACTCGTTTAAAAAGTAAAACGTCTTAAAACAAAATATGTGTGCCAGGAAGTGTGGCATTTTTACAGGAAATAACCGCACACATATAAGAACCCATCAGCACGCTGGAGCTGACAAAAAGGAAAGCGAAACCAAACCAAGCCCGTCCAGCAGGACGTGAAAATAAACATGAAAAGTGAAAGAGCGAAAATTAATATAAAAGGAGGAACAACTACGCTTCAGCAGCAATATTTTCCAGGATCCTCTTGCTTCAGTTAGTCAGCAGTCAGTTGGAATTAACCTTGAGGACATGCCAGCATATTCAACATACTTGTGTAGAAGGGTATATACGAGTAACTTAAAGCAAAGTCTCATTTCCGAAGGAGGAAACTTCTCCTGCAGTGTGTTACTTTTTTGCATATCAAAACTTGTCAGTAGTTACGGTTGCCTGCGATGCAACATGAAACTGATGCCAAGTATTGTCGAAACAATACCTCAGCAAGCGGCATTGCTATTAATACCCGCACAAATGATCCGTCTACGTGTGCATTAGTTCTGAGCTCTGACTCCCGAACAGATGTTCCGATAATGAGGTTGAGGATGTTCTGCACCAAGAGTGAGTGAAGCTCTTGTACGTTCTACTTCGCTCCGCCACTTACTATTGCCATTAAAACGACTGCCAAGTTTCTACTTTCGTTGGGGCTTAATTAGAATCGATTTGCACATGCAATTTAATTGCATTATACTACGAGTATTTGAATCGTGCTGCATGCGCTTCTTGTGAAAGCCCAGAAAAACGTTTCCATTGATAACAGGATATGATGCTACTGGATGAGGATTCAGCATGTTGAGTTTATATTCTCCATTTGTGTCTCAAACTGGAAAGGCGGTCTTTAAGCCGAATGCATTTGGAAACTTGGTTTGCTAAAGCCAAGGGATACGTAGCTTTGTTACTGGTTCCGTAGCCAAATAACCACTGTTTCTCGTTCTGAATGGTAGTTAGTTTGTTGCACTAACTAATAGTCATTGAGTGTTTGAATTGTGAATTCTGGGGGGCTTCACGTTCTTTGAATTAAACATTTTCGATTTCTGATTAGAGGTGGGATTGATTCCTTGGTCCAATAAAATTTTATAAAAACGAGTTCTTAATTTCAGTTGGCAGAACTGGATGAACCGTTTCATTGCATATTTCTGATTGCGTTGGATGAACTTTGGAGAGAATACTTGTTATAAGTACATCGCTTTTAACAAGCTTACGAACGATGAAGCTCTGTCGTGTTGTAAGCATTTATCCTGAGTTTGGCATGGCAGCAGATATTTCGTCTTTACCGATGTGAAGATTAATATTTCAATCTTTGTTTAACTTGCGTTGAAAGGGTTTCCGAAAAGGCGGGCCCAGACTAAATAGACGCCTGCCGATAACAGCTGTTTCTGCTTTTTTCTAAGCACATAGCGTAAAGCGGGGTACTTTTAACACTTCATTTTCAAAGGGCCTTATTAATTATAATAAAATAAGTTATTGCTGAAAAGAAAAACTGACTTTAAACAAATCGTGTACCAGTAAAGAATTGAGTGTCCGAAATAAGAGTATATTATTTAATGCACGGAAAGCCATGTTTAAGTTTACTCTCAAAAATAAATATTTTATTAATAATTTTGCCTATTGTACGAAATGACGAAATCAAAAAAAGGAGTGTAGTGCCTATATTATTTATATATATTCGTTTTTCAAAGGAATAGATATTAGTATGTTGCATAAGAAAGTCTTATATAAGCGGAATTCATCTAGTGCATTTGTTATAATTATTAAATTTAGGGTGCTTTTCACAAAGTAAAATTTAAAAAAAGGAAAAAAAAACACCGCCAGCATTTGATTGGCCTCAGTTATGCAGCGATCCGAAAGTATTAATTGAGGTTGAACCAGTGGCGGACAAAGCCCGTCAGAGGACCGGGCGGCAAAGCTGAATGAGCTTTTTATTCAGTTCACATTTGTACGAGTATGTATAAATAAGTGTTTATGTTTATTTCGTTGAAATCTGGCAAGTGAAATTTAAATTCAAATCAAATTATTTAGGCTAAATAAACATACATACCTACAATATGGGATGGATAAGGGTGAGGAAAATAAAATACGAATCGATCGACAAAAAAAAAATTAGATAAAATGAATCAAAGATAGTTTTTTTTATTTTTCGTACCGTGTTATATGTGTTTTCGTGCCTTCAATTTACTGAACTCCTCTATAACTTCTGTGAAATCGAATTTTCCTTCCTATTGAAAGCACGGCTAGATTAACCAGTCGCTCTTGATCAATTGTTAGGTTATGTTAGGTTGACTTGGCTGCCACCAAAAGGCCAACACACACTTGTGTGGTACCACAATGGACCAATATTAGGTCCATTGTGGTACCACACAGCTCTGGGGATTTCCTTCACTGCTCGTTGAACCAGTAGGAGCTTCTTATGAAGCGCGATAGACTTCTAACGCCAGTGTTGGCTAAGTCACTTATGTAATTGAACAAGAAGTCCCCTAGATAGAGATTTCTTTTATGGGAGAGCGCAGGACAAGTGCAGAGAAGCTGAGGTATGGTCTCCTCCTCCTCCTCGTCCATGCAACTTCTGCAGAAGTCGTTTGAGTACACGCCAAGTCTAGATGCGTGCCTGCCTATTAAGCAGTGCCCTGTAATGACACCTAGTGGAGCTAATATGCAGTCTGTTTATTGAGATTAGACACTTAGAGCGTCACAGATCCAGCTTTGGCCAGATCCGCTTAGTCGCTAGACATGTATTGCTACTTGTCCACCTAAGGTTTGTTTTCTCGATTGTTTATAGCTTGAACAAGAGTTTGCAAGCAGCGATTGGAATACCTAGGGAACCCTTATCAGGTAAAAGATGTAATGTGGTTCCTTTTTTGGCGAGATCGTCTGCCCTACAGCTACCTGTTGAACTGCTCTGCCATCTCCGAAAGAGATGAGCGACAATCTAGAGCTACGATGGAATTTGAAGAGACTGAGTTCAGGGACTTAATCGCGGCATGACGCTGCGAAGATACGGATATCCTTTGATCCATTGTATATCGAAGATAATTTTTAATTAGTTTAAGTTTCGAAAAACTCCTCTCGCATGATGCAACCGAGATGCAAATGATCAAGAAGTATTGAAGTATGAACCGATATACAGGGATACGATTCACTGAAGTCCCACTTTATTATAAATTGAAGGATTTGGGGGCCCCCAAGACCGGAGGCCCGGGGCGGGCCGCCCCTTCCGCCCCCTGGTTAGTCCGCCACTGGGTTGAACCATCGAATTCCACATGCAGCAGTGTCATAGTTATCATACCTTATATCCTGATCATAGCTTCACCGTTGAAGAAAAAGAATATTGAATTTAAAGTCCTATTAGTTTTGAATCGTAGTGTGTAACATAAAATCCAAATCCTAGAACACTCAGACTCAGTAACGATCCATCGTACTACCGGCAGATATCCTCTTTTTTGGATCTAGAGGTTGGAAAAACAGGCCATTAAATTGAAGCTAGAAAAGCTCAAATTTTAACTACATATATACTCTCTAGCGGCCCGAAATAATCAAGATTACGAATTTTTAAAATCCGCCCAGTGACACGCCCACAATCTCGAAAAAACAAATTTATCGAAAAAATCGAATTTTTAGTTAGAAAGCTAAATTTTTAATATATGGTCTTTCGCCCACTGACACACCCTAATTACTTACTCCGGGGTGGACCTGGGCCTCAACCAATACGCCTCTCCAGTAAGCACGATATGTGGCTCACTGCCTCCAGTTACGCACTCCAAGTTGCCGTCTTAGGCCAAAGAAACAGCGGTTGGCAAGTGTAATTCTTCGTTTGATTTCAGCTGTGGTGTCATAGCGGAGCCGAGGTAGACAAAGTCCTTAACTACCTAAAAATTATAGCTGTCTATGGTGACGTTCTGTCCGATTCGTCGATGTTGTGTGTCCCTTCTTGTTGACAGCATATAATGTTGTTTTGCCCTCATTCACTACTAAACCCATTTTTGCCGCATTCTGTGCTAATACTTGCAAACGCACAGTGACAAATTATGTCAATGTCGTCAGAGTATGCAAGTAGTTGCACAGACTTTCAAGTATGATGTTGAAAAAGTCATATGACAGCGCATAATCTTGTCTAAATCCTTTTTTGACATCAAAGGTCTCGGTGAGATTGTTTATTTGCTCCTTTATGGAGCAGCGGGCTTTCTCCATCGTCATTCATCGTCACAATCTGACAAGTTTTGCAGGGATACCAAAACTAGACATGGCTCTGTATAGCTCGTCTCTACAGATGCTGCCATATGCGGCCCTAAAATCGATAAAAAGATTCTGGGTATCGATTTGGACTTCTTGGGTTTTTCCCAGGATCTGCCGTAGTATGAATATCTGATCGGCCGTGGACTTACCGGGCCTAAAATCACACTGGTAGGGACCAATCAGGTCGTTGACGAATGGTTTCAGACGTTCACACAGTACAGCAGACATGATCTTATAGGCAGTATTCAGGAGACTGATGCCTCTATAATTGGAGCCGTTTATAGGGTATCCTTTCTTGTGGATCGGGCAAACGATGCTGAGGTTCCACTCATCAGGCATACTTTCTTCTGACCAAATCTTGGAAACGAGTTGGTGTATGCTCTCCACCAGGCCATCTCCCGCTGCCTCAAAAAGCTCGGCATTTCAACCGTCTGGTCCAGCAGCTTTGTTGGACTTAAGCTTGGATATCGCTATCCTCACTTCGTTTCGGTCAGGTGGACGGAAGTCTTGGCTTCATCGTCCAGGCTGAATGGTTCGTTCTGCCTGACAGCATAATAATCTGAGTCGTCTTCGCCGTTTAGCAGTCTGCAGAAATGATTTTTCCATGTCCTCAGCACACCCACAATTTAAAAAAAAATAAAAGCAATTTCATCAAAGTTACGAAATCCTGTCAAGAATTCTCCAAAAATAACTCGAACACCAACCTGAGGTTCGTCAACAGTTCGAAAGAATTAAAACACTACTTTTTTAAACTACGTTATAAAAAAAAAATTATTTCCTATACATTTTAACTAATATGATTCCTACTCTCCGTCACGTTCAAACTTAGATTGATGTACTGCCGTCTAATTCCTGCTTTAGGTGAATCGCTTTCCATGTCCAATCTGTTGATTCGCTCAATGCATATAGCGCGTGCATCCGCCTGTGTCCTGTATCGGGTATCCGTCGTTGTTGCAATCGTGGGAACATGCTGAATCGGCGGGAATATGTTTGCGCGTGTCTGATCATGTTCAGGGTGACGAGTGGTTTCAGATGCGGTATGCCAGATGGTGATAAATTCGAAAAGTCAAAGATTGAGCTAGGAAAGATGAAATTTGGAACATGTACTCTCTAGACGTCCTTAATGCTCATGTGCAAATATTTTTAAAATCCACCACCAAATGAGGTCAGGATTGGCTTACCGAGTGTGGCCTAGATTTAGTGTGCGTACCTAATATTTAACGGTGGTATTTTACAAGCGCACGAGAACCTATAGACTCAACTTGCTTTTTCCTGTAAATTTTACCACGAATCATGCACAGAATAAGTCATAAGTTCACACACATCGCGCTCGGTCTTGCCATTGACGATAATCCCTAATATCCGCATAACTATGAACCCAAAATATTTAAATCTACCAGTGGTTCGCTAGAGTCTTCCAAGCCAAAAACTATGCAACATGCATTTTAAATCCTTTGGAAAATTCTGAGTATGTGCCTCTAGGTTACAGCTAATCTGCGAATAAGACGCATTCAGTTTTTCAACTACCCTTGAGATTATGTTTGATATTATAAAGTTCTAAGACAACCTCACAGGCCACAACGCTACTGCACGGCACCTAAACCTGCTAAGCAATAAGGCACAGATCCTAAGCTCTTCATCATATGAATATTAAAAAAAAAATTGCCTTATTTACTAAACTTGAGTGTATTTTATTTCAATTTCAAATAATACGGCTCATAAAAAAAACACAATCGATAAACTTAAGACAGACACAAGTCAGCAGAAAAAAAAACGTACAGAAATTTGATCTCTCCTTTGTGAATTTTAACGAATTTTACCGATATGTGGCGGGAACAAGACTTAATATTTTTCTTCAAATTTCAAAGGAATTCGTCGTTATTGACGAGAACGGGAAAAAAACCGAGATGCTTTTTTTTGTTGACTCTGTTTGTTACATATTTTATTTTAATTTCTAATAAATTTAAATTTTCTTGGTTATTAAACATTTAAGCATAGCAAAAGTTTCTAATTTGAATAATAAAGTTCGTAGACCAAAATTTAGTACCGCAACCCTTTCCTTTCGCTTAACGTTGACATTTTTAATTACTCTCTAAATGAACCCATCCTTCTTTTCAGCTTGCCGCTATGAGAAAGGTGCCTGGACTGAGTGCACCTCCGGCCAAATGACACGACAGGACAAACTTAAAACTACCACTGATACTACCTGTGAGGCCGTTCGTTCCGTTAACAAGAAATGCAATCCCGGGGGTAAGCCCAAGGACAAAGGCAACAAAGAACGCAAAAACAAAGACAAAGGTAAATAAAGTTTCCTTAGAAAATTAGCAAATTACCCTCCCCGTACCTGGGAGCAGCGCAGACACCCATTTATACTCACCGAACCGTTCAGCAATTCCATTAAATTACCAGCCCCCCAAACGCATAAATTCGACCTCATTACGTGCTGAAACCTACCCAGTGTGCCCACAAAATGTGCTACAGCAGAACAATTCGTGTGAGAATGCTTGAGCTGGGTGAATACCTATTACACACTTATCCCTAGTGCGGCGGCTGTACCATTAGAACCAGTGCGCAGCAGTTATGTGGTTTTGCCTCATTTCTGACTCAAAAAATCGTCTCTCTCTCTCTCCTTTCTCTTTCGCTAATTAAATTGAATTAACACACAGTTTAGGAGCGTTTGTCTACACCAGGAGCCATTGGATGCTCACCACTCCTCTACACCAGTTCACTATAGTCAGCTCTGCCTCCTCCTGCCGATCTAAGGAAAATGCAGGAGTTGCTTTTAACCACATAATGCACAACATTGCTCGTATCGCAGGTTTTTGGTTCAATGCCAAGATATATAAACTGCAGTCGTGCATCCTCATTAGGAATAGTAATCAAGTGGTATACAATTCTTGGCAGGGGTTGTCAAAAAATTAAAACCGCACTTTATATGCTCCTTTAATAGGAGGATCATGCTAAAAAGAATGACGTAGCTATTTCTGGAATTCTTTTCGGAAAGTAGATCACTTCACAATCTGCCAAACATTCGTTCAATTTTCAGCCATCAGCATCTTGCGATGGCGATGAAAGTTCATCCTTCTTTGGAAATATGATGACCAAAAAGTGTTGGTGTTTTTTGTTCCAACGAAACTTGTGAAAGTTCCCCCGGGTTGGTTGTTGTACAGAAAAATATAATGGCACAACACATCGGTGGATAGTCTGAAAGTTGGCAAACTGTTGTGCATCTTTGCCTTTGTTTATGAATTCCTTCAAGGATAACGCAGCTCGATGGTAAAAAGTTGTCTCAATGTTTTCCAAGAGTTGTGTATATTTTTTTAAGGGTCAGAAAGTTTTATTCTAAGAAAAATGCTCTAGAAACTTTTATTAGATAGAGGTATGAAGAAGGATTTTGAATTAATGCGTTTTTGGGGGGGAATTTGACTTCAAGAGCAGCAGATATAATGGAAATATTCGTTTTTATGAAACGATTCCGAATTTGGTATGATAATGCAGACTTAATAAGACGAGGAAGACGTATAGAAGCTATGCAGGGGTGGGTACACCAAGGGGGCAACCAACAAATTTAGCTCCCTCCCTCCTTCGAAAGGTTATCGGTTAGCTGACCCATGAAATTTTATTTTTATGAAGACATTCCGCGCCTCTTTTTTTCAATAATTTTTCTAGGAATCCCATCTTCCTGAAGGCATGAAATGCGTAACAACCGTCTACATCACCCTGGCAAGAACCCCCCCCCCCCCCCCCCCCCATCAGACGAGCTGGCTAGTGCCTACTAGCATGCCTACGCCTTCATGATGTGGACACCCTTCCTTCTTTGCTGCCCGGACTGGCCCAGGGAGTCCTGTGGCCTTGGGTCATATGGGTGGATATCGAGATGGAAGGATATAGACTTTGCCGCTTAAATTTTGTTTAAGACATTTTTAGTTACGTACACGGCAGAGGACGGGATAGTGGCATGCCTTGGTCGGAGGGTCAACCCTCCCTCCTTGCATGTGGGCTGTCCCGCCTCCTTTTAATTCGTTACAGGTGGCAGACAGATTTCAAGACTTCAAGATTTTAAGAGAGTGTTATGAGGCATCTCTATCGGATCATAGATTTTACAGAAATCCTTAAAAGCAGACTGTGACAGAGGTAATTCACATACGTTTAGATACCCAGCCTAAGTGATAACACCGTTGAGTTAGAAAGTCGAGTGAAAGCTATCAATAACACACTCAAAATGAATTTTGAGAAAAGATGCAAACACAATGCTAAAACCGGCTCAGCCAAAATGTTTTCGGAATAAGGAAAGCAATTTGGCAATAAAGCGGAACTCATCAAATGGGTCGAGTACAATGAAAACAAAAAGCAATTACTAGTTAGGATATTAAAATGCGCATCGTCGAATAGTGTCTGTGAATCTATTAAAATAACTGGCGAGCCTTTGAGACTGCAAAACATGATCTTAAAGGAGGCAAGTGTTACTAGACAACACTGGTCTAGATTCCGTTGCTATGGAGAGAAGTAAAAGTAGTTTTTATACCCAAAGCCGGTAAATTAATGTTCCCATGTAAATCCTAAGCATCTCAGACCCATAAGCCTATCATCATTCATCCTAAAAACATTAGAAAGGCTGATTGATATCCATCTACGCACTAACATTGATACAAGACTCCTGTCTACGGCTCAACATGCATATTGCAAAGGCAAATCTGTTGAAACAGCCTTAAATTCGTTAGTACGTTCAATCGAATATTCCCTTCACCAAAAAGAATACACTATGGTTGCATTCCTGGACATTGAAGGCGCTTTTAACAACGTTAATACATCCACGATCGCAAATGCACTGTCAGATCTGAAGGTACTCGTAGATGACTCACTTGGTAAGCTTATTAATCTACTACTCACAAGCCGGATTATAAACTCGAAACTGAGTGTGGCATCTGCCTGAAGATCTGTCAGTAGAGGTACACCACAGGGCGAAGTCATATCCCCCTCCTCTGGTACTTAGTGGTGAACGAGCTGCTGATGTGCCTGGAAAGGGAGGGCTGCAGGGTGATTACCTATGCAGACGACGTTGCGATTGCCGCCTCAGGGAAGTACCTAAACACCCTGAAAGAACTTCTCCAGAACGCTCTTAACAAGTTACCAAAATGGGCAGTTCTTTGTGGGTTAGGTGTTAACCCCCACAAAACCGAACTTGTTCTATTCACTAGGAACCATAAAATTCCAAACATTGATCCCCCATCAATCAGGGGTACAAGCTTAGTCTTCTCTGACGAAGCTAAATACTTGGGTCTCTGGACAAAAAGCTCAACTGGAAACCTAACATACAAGAAAGAGTTCGTAAAGCTACGGTAGCACTCTTCTCCTGCAAAAAAAGCCATCGGTAACAAATGGGGGCTTCAACCCCGCATCACCAACTGGCTATACATCTCGGTAATAAGACCGATACTTATGTTCGGGGTGGTTGTCTGGTGAACTGCCTTAGACAAAGCGATAAGTCGCGATAAGCTAAACAAAGTCCAACGAAGAGCGTGTCTCTGCATGAGTGGTGCAATACGCACTACTCCCTCTGCTGCAATGGTCATTCTGTTTCAGCTGACACCCCTGGACATCTTTAGTAAGGAAGCGGCCCCTAATACGGCTGTCCGCCTCAAAACAACGTTCCAATGGTCCGAGAATGAAATCGGCCACGCATCTATTCTAAACAAAAAATAGAATCCTCCATAGCAACATAGACTACACCACCCCTCAGGCCCGTTTTGACAGAAACTTCAAGGTCAAAATCCCTCCCAGAACATTGTGGGAGGTAAGTCCCCCTGTCGAAAATAAATCGATCCACTTTTATACCGATGGATCTAAAACCGACCAGGGGTAGGTGGAGGTGTGTTCTCTGACAGGCTGAACCTCAGTCTCTCCTTTCACCTCACTGATCACTGCAGCATGTTCCCGGCGGAAATGATGCCGATTAAAGAAGTCCTATCGTGGCTGAAGAGGAACGTGTTATCCGCTATGGACATCCGGATCTTCTCAGATAGTCAAGCTGCCCTAAAATCTCTGGATTCTGTCTCCCCAAACTCCATCGTAGTTCGTGACTGCCGATCATGGACATGGCGGAGCAATTTAACATTCACCTATGCTGGGTGCCAGGACATACAGATATTCCAGTTAAGTGTAGGGCGGATGAACTCGCCAGGAAAGGAACCATACTGCCCCTTCTACCTGATAAAGGTCCCTTAGGCATCCCAAATGCTACATACAAACTCATGTTTATGAGGGAGACCATTGAGAAAACTAACCTTAAGTGGACAAGTGGCAACGCTTGTCTAACGACAAAACAGATTTGACCAAAGCTGGATCTGAAACGCTCTAAGTGTTTGATATCTCTGAACAGACTGCACATTGGTGCTACAATTGGTGTAATCACGGGACACTGTCTCATAGGCAAGCATGCAACAAGGCGTGACGTCTATAAAAATGACTTCTGCAGAAGCTGCATGGACGAGGAGGAGGAGCAGGGCCGGCCCAACCATATGTGCAAGATGTGCAAATGCACAGGGCGCCAAATTCCGTAAGAAAAATTAATTTTACCTTGCGCGGATACTGCCATTTGCTTTTAAAACAAAAAACTTGTTCAAATAAGCCCAAAATAGCAACATCCATCACACCTGTGCTGAATTTTTGCACATTAACTCCACATCACTTGCAATATTGCAACTTCAGGGATAATCTAACTCAAAATAGGGCGCTTTCTGTAAATCTCGCACAGGGCGCTTGTTTAGCTGGAGCCGGCCCTGAGGAGGAGGAAACTATTATCCATCTTCTTTGCACATGCCTTGCTCTCTCTCTCAAAGACAAAAACTCCATTTAGGATCTTTCTTTTACAATGATCTCAAGCCTCATCAAAACCTCCAACTGGTTCAATGAGTACGAAGAAGATATATCCGTGTGGTATCACAATGGACCTTTCATTGGTCTAAGTGTATCGGCCTTTGCCGACTGCCACTATAACCTAACCTAACCTAACCTAACCTACTAGACAACAAGAAAATATTGATGCTTCATGGGCGTCAGTAGTCAGCAGATTCTGGAAACCTTGGTGGAAACCCATTTTTCAAGATCTACAACCTCTCTTGATAGACTAGATGATAGATAGATGATCTCATCAATCAAAAGCTGCAGTGAGCTATACAAGGATAAAAAATATGGAAATTCTAAAGTTTAGTCTAAAAGCAGGGTATATACCAACGGCCTGGCAATACCGCAGTTGTGCGCCCACCGTTCACATAGGGTTCACAATGTTGCACAGCGTACACAAAGTATGCGTGCAAATTAACGACAGCTGAGATAAGAATACTTCGCATGATAGCAGGAGTTACAAAACTTGATCGAATAAGAAGTTCCAAGATCCGAGGCAGCCTTCACGTCAAAGAACCCATCTCGAAGAAAATAGAAAATAAATAAAATAAAAAAAAACCGACTCAGTTGGTACTGTGATGTTCAAAGCAGAAGAGAGGCAAGCCTTAAAACTCCTGGATCACACAAATGCAGCAACATCAGCATTTGATTGGCCTCAGAGACGAAGTGATTGGAAAGCCTCTAGGAAATTAGGCCCAGGAAATAAGCCTTCAAAAAGAAATAAGGCCCCAAAGCTTATGTGCGAAGCAACAACAAAAATAAATATTGCATTATATGGCAGCATAATTTTACTTCTTGAGGCCTACTTTAATTTTTTGAAGTTGGTGTGTTGGTGCTGTGAATAGGCCACATTTCAGAAATAAAATGACCCATTTTTGAGGCATTATTTCTTTTATTTATTGTTTGCCCTATTTCCTGGGGACTTATTTTCTAAAGTCGATTCGAAATCGGGAGGCCTGACGTTATTTTTTGAGGTCAAACCGGTGAACCCCACAGGCGGACCAGTAGGGATGCACTGAAGTCTGTGGGTTATGATCCCTTTATCGATGAGGTTATGATCTGAACTAAAGAGAAAAAAGAAGATACCAACAGCCTGGATTCTGCGGAGAGGTTAAGGTGTTTTTCATAATCAAAGCCGGCAAGAAGGGACATACAACAGTAAAGGATTTCAGACCAATCAACCTGTTATCCTTTATGCTCAAAACCCTAGAACGTTTAGTTCTTTCTGTGGTCGAACCGGCGAACCCCACAGTCGGACGAGTAGGGATGTAGATAAGTCGGTTTTGATGATACCTAATCCTAATCATAGCATCACCGTCATTAAGAGAGAAGAATAAGCACCAGGTACCTGGGGCGACGTGTTTGTATTTTAGAGAAATTATTTTATTATACATCCTAGGTATTAAAATGATATTGGTTTGCAATATAGTGCATTACACCAGCAGTGATTTAACGAAATTGAAAACAAATATTAGAAATTTGCACGGATCCATTCAGAAAAAGCAAATCAATAGGAAGCCAGGCGCGCAAAATCGTTATAAAAACATAGGGACGGGCTACAGTCCGATTGGGCTATATTTTGTTATATAACATTTAAAGGATTTTATCAAAAAAAAACGAAGCTTTTGTAAAAAAACGCTCCCTTGTTAAAACTTTGGTTTTTCAATAAAAAAAAATTTATTTAATCGTGGGCGTGTCAGTAAGCGGAATTAAAAAAAATCGACACATGAGCATAAAGAGCCCCCTAGATAGTATATTTTATAAATTTCAGCTCCCTAGCTCAAACATGGGATTTTCAAAAAAAGTTTTTTTTTTTAAATTGTGGGCGTGTCAGTAGGCGGATTTTGAAAATATTTACACATGAGCTTAAAGAGCCCCTAGAGACTATAGAGCTCCCTAGCTCAAATTTTGGTTTTTCAATAAAATTGTTTTATTTAATTGTGGGCGGATTTTGAAAAAATGTTCTCCCGAGCAGTTTTAAGAGTCATAGATCATATATAAAAAATTTCAGCTTTCTAGCTCAAAATTCGATTTTTTCCAAAAAAAATTTTTTTGAGTTTGTGGGCGTGTCTGTGGGCGGATTTCAAAAATTCCTAAACTTGATTATTTCGGGACCCTAGAGAGTATATGGTTAAAATTTTAGCTTTCTAGGCCCAGTTTAAAGGCCTAATTTTTGACAACAGACGGACGGACGGACGGACGGACGGACATGGCTAGATCGACATTACTATCGATGCTGATCATAAATATAGTAACTTTTAGGGGTTTACGGGCAATATTAAGGTACAGTAGTGGAAGTTCGATTATGGACAGTTCACACCGAAAAGCGGAAATTCCATTTAAAAGACCAGGAAGTGCATCTCCTACTCCAAAGCACGTTTAAAGCATCTGTAGACATTCCATACAATAAACCGTTACCTTACAAGAGCTTTCTCATTCTTCGTTAGTGAGCTCACTGGAATTTATTGAGAAGGTGATAGAAAATGGTGCATTTCTGGTGGAAGTTCGATTGTGAACAGTTGCGTTATTTTTGCTATTGCGGGGAAACTGCTCAAAAAGTTTTGGATGTTTTTTCACTAAATTGTTAAAAATAAATAAATTTAATGAATAAGAATAAAAACTTAAGTAAAATTTGAGACAATTAAAAATAAGACGCGGTAAGGACCTAACTCGGGGTGAAATAACAAAAATATTTTTTTTCAGTGAACAGGGTTTGTTCATGAGGGAAATAAGCCGTAAAATTAACAGGTCTGTTGGAGTCGTATGTAATTACGTTAGACTTGGTGAAAATTACTGTCAAAGAAGAAAATTTGACAAAAACAGAAAAATTTCAGTTCGTGAAAAGAGGCGTATTTTACACGAAGTTCGACGGCATAATGTCACATCCACTGATATTCAAAAGGAATTCACTCTTCCTATCACAGCGAGGAGGGTACGGCAAATTTTACATGAAGACAGAAACCTAAAGTACCGTAAACGTGTCAAACAAATTCCGCTTACTCAAGCTCATAAAGATGCGAGGCAGGAGTTTACGAGAACTCACATAACCTGGATAGAAGAATGGAACAATGTTATATTCAGTGACGAAAAAAAATTTAATCTCGACGGCCCCGATGGTTTTTCAAATTATTGGCATGATCTGCGAACACCTCAGCAGGTCAAAATAAGCAGACATAGCAGAGGAGGTTCGGTTATGATTTGGGCGGCATTTTGCTCTGCGGGAACATCACAAATCGCGTGGTTACCAAGACATTTTAACGCTTCTTTGTACATCGATGTGCTAGATCTCAATATATGTAGTGAGCATGTCCGAAGAGTTTCTTTTTGAAAATTTAATTATCCAACAGGATAACGCGCCCGTTCACAACGCAAGGTCCGTTAAGGAATGTTTTTCACAAAACAATATCGAGGTAATGAAGTGGCTGGCTCGAAGTCCAGACCTTAACCCAATCGAAAATTTGTGGGGGATTCTTATACGTAACGTTTACTCACATGGCAGACAGTTCCACCACGTCAATCAGCAAGTTATCCGCGAGGCTTGGTCGTCAATCAGCCCTGATGTGCTTAAAAGCCTTACAATGTCTATGTCAAATCGACTTTCAGATGTTCTCCAAAATAGAGGAGGCCCCACTCGTTATTAAGAATTTTTTTTTCGACAAAATTCCATCATTATTTAAAAAGAACCGGAAAACCTCCATGTGTTCATAATCGAATTTCCTATAGTTTTCATTGCTTTCTCCTGTTTTCTTATACCTTTATTTTGGAAGTCAAATTTTATGTAACAATTTGTTATTTATCATTTATTATAACGCTTTTATGTACATTTAAAATTTTCAATAAATATTTTTAATTTCTTAGAAAACAAATTTTTTGTTGATGTTCATTATCGAATTTCCACTACTGTATGTTACAAACTACGAGTATGCTTCAAAATTAATATACCCTTAGAATAGGGTATAAATATGTAACCAAAAATTGGAAGAGTTACGCAAGCTCGCAGACCGAGGAAAAACTGGCATTTCGGACCCCTTGTTAGGAAATACGTGGAGACAGGAATTTTCGAATCACCAAATAAGAAAAGGACCTCATACAAAATGGAAAACAAGATTGGACGAATTTGATAGCTATTCGGCCTATCATACACAACTTCCACCAGGAGGCTATCCTTAAAAATGTTGAGAGAACGAGTCCAGGAAGATCTGGAGCTTAACTTAACCATTACATCCCTCAAATACTTAAGCACTTATATCCCTCAACAGGATTCTAAGACGAAATGGACTTTTACTACAAAAAAATCAAAACAACCGCAAACTTATTTGGTAAAGAAATGAAATAGAACGTTTGCGAGTGAAGTATCTGAAGAAAATCCGTTAGTATAAATCGAAAGGATATATAACATCCTTCATATTTATTTGGACGAAAGCTATATTCACAGCTCACATACAGGACCAAAAGCATGAACTGATGCAGTGGATTGAGGGCGCCAGCTTCCAAGGGACAGAGGCTGATAATAGCGCATGCAGGTGGTGAAACAGGCTTCGTGAAAAACGCCTTAATTATATTCAAAATCTGATACGAAATCGGGAGACTATCACGACGACATGAATTTCCGTAAATGAATGCAGGACTAAGTTTTGAATAACCTGTATAGGAGTTTTCAATAATTGTAATGGACAACGCTTCATACCACAATAAATGGGAAGATAAACAAATCCCTTCTGCTAGCCGAAAATCCGAGATGATACAACGGCTGACCTATAACAACATATCACAAACTTTGCAGATGCTCAAACTCGAACTTTATGAGGTTATAAAGCAACATCGAGCTACGCAGAGCCATAGTATAAGATTGAGGGTATTATTGACGGCACGGGACATGCGGTAGATATTACGTTTACCACCCTCTCATCCAGACCACAATTCCATTGAAAATAATTGGGAAACCGTCAAGGCAAGAGTGGGCAACTGAAACACAACATTGCATTAAATGGATGTTCAAAAATTAGCAGAAGAGGAATGTTCAAAAATAACGATTGAAGATTGGCGAAAAGTTTGTGCAAAAACTTTAAGGATGAAGGAGGAATCCTTTTCTCACGAGCTGATGTGGGACACAATGTTGCGGGTGGCAACGGTGCAGTAGTAGTGTATTCGCTTACTGATTGGAAGTTCGTGCATTCGAATCCCGCCCAAATCCATTACTTTATTTCGAATATATGTAAAATTTAATCTCGCTAAGCAACTTCGACAAAACCCGTGGAGAAAAACCACACGACTGCACCAAAAGACTTCTTTCATATCTCCCTGTTCTTCCTAAGGTAAGTAGCACCGAAAAGCACGCAATGAAATATGTCATTGCTAGGTGCTGCTTGCTATTCACAAATGCTTGAGCTGTGTTCATAGCACAATAAGGGTACTGGAACATTTACAGAGAAATAACCCCTAACCCCTAAAAAACAATATCGGATTCAATTATCGTCAACCCAGGTGATGGTTCTTCAACTGATCATGAAACCGAGAGTAGTTCTTAAAATTCTATCTAATATATGAGTGTTATTACTTGACATAATACATAAAACAAATTAATGTAAATTGTCATCCACACTTATTTTTGTTTCTATTTTGCGATAGTATATAAAAAAAAAATAAGTTTCAATAGGTTGGGTGCATCATTAAATAATTTCTCTCTGATGCAAAAATGTCATTCTTAGAAGCTCATATGTAGAAAACTTTTAAAGCCTGTAAACAGTCATCAAATAATGTTTTTTCCAAAACCACACAGGTAAAAACAAATATTAAAAAAAAAACAAACACCATAAAATAAATACGAACACGGCGCATTGTGTAAGATTAATTTTTTTATTATAAGTGCCCCGAAATTTGTCAACCCCATTATAAAAAAATTAGACTCGTACATGGAATAGCATTTTTATTTAAAAGCAAAACAACAATTTAAAAGCAAACATTGTAAAATTTAGGAAATACCGTCACTCATCTAATCTTTTGCGCACCATTTTTGTTCTCTTGAATCCTCTCTCTGCGCAACCGACGATTGCCAAGTTCTTTTTTATAATGTACTCTTAATAAAGGGATTTTTCAATAGCCTTATAATGTAAGAGCTACACAGCACGGGCGTTATGAGAGATGCCGATGCACATTGGTTTTGAATGTTTGTAGAATGTAATGTATAGGAAAAATGGAGCGGGGAAGGGCATTCCACATTCGTCTTGTAGGTACGGCTAAGGAAAGCTTCCTTGAATTTCATTGTACTCGTATGTTCGAATATATGCTTAAGGGTAAACTGATGAAGGAATGCCCTTGTACAGCGGGTATTGCGGTGGAAATGTTCTAGGGGTGGAATGCAATGGCTACTTCGTTTGAGCACTTATGGTGGAATTAACGATAAAATAACGAGAGACAAGAGACATAGCGACGATGACTAAGAGAGTCAAGGCATCTCTCGATGGTAGGTCACCAATTAGTTTTAACGCGCGTTTTTGGATCCTGTCAAGTAGCTCCAAATAAGTTATTGGCGCACTAGACCAGATATGAGCATTGTTTTCAAGTTTCGGGCGGATAAACGCCTTATAAAAAGTAGCCAGATCGGAGGGGGTGAAATATTTCTTGCAGCGCTTAAGGAAGCCTATGCATTTCGCAGCGTTCTTGACGACATCGAATATGGGGTCATTCCAACGAAAGTTGTCATTAACACACATACCGAGAATGGAAAGCCGTTCGGTTTCAGCGATGCAAGTGCTATTCATGAACATCGCCGCTTAAGAATTCATCAAAAAAAACTTGGCAGCACACATGCGCCTATGACGTTTATTAGAGACACAGCTGTAAGTTGAGTTAGGAAATTTGTATTGAAAATCGTGAAATTCAAAAATATTAATTTCCAACAGTTGAAATTAATGCCAAACATATTCTAAAATTATAAAAAAAAGTTTCACATTGACAGATTTACTAAATTTTGAAAAAAAACATAGGGGCGGGCTACAGTCCGCTTGGGCGAACTGTTGGATACATGAGTTTAAAGGGCCCCTAGAGAGTATATATTATATATTGAGCTCCTTAGCTCAAATTTTGGTTTTTCAATAATTTTTTTTTTATTTTTTTGTGGGCGTGTCAATGGGCGGATTTTGAAAATGTTATATCCCGAGCAGTTTTAGCCGTCATAGATCATATATAAAAAAAATTCAGCTTTCTAGCTCAAAATTCGATTTTTTCCAAAATTTTGTTTTTTGAGTTTGTGGGCTGTGGGCGGATTTCAAAAATTCATAAACTTGATTTTTTCGGGACCCTAGAGAGTATATGGTTAAAATTTCAGCTCTCTAGGCCCAGTTTAAAGGCCTAATTTTTGCCGACAGACGGACGGACGGACGGACATGGCTAGATCGACATTACTATCGATGCTGATCATAAATATAGGGGTCTACGGGCAATATTAAGGTATGTTACAAACTATGTGTCAAAATTAATATACCCTTAGAATAGGGTATACAAATAATAATAAAATCACGAACAAAATATTCGGCGGGATGTGTCAGTGGTCGGCGGGATATCAAACTTTGACATTTCCTGAAAAATTCATCGCAACAGTTCATCTGAAACGAAGAAAATGGGTTGTGGAAGCAGTGTTTATCCCCGCTAAAGGACTTAGTGGCGAAAGCTATCCCCGCTAAAGTTAGCGTATATAGGATAAGTTGTTGTTGTTTTTTTTTACATGCAAATTTCAAATTATCCCTATATCCGCGTGCAAAGAAACACGGCTAATGGCATGGTGTTTGGGTTTGCTTTAATGACAGAAGACAGCATTGCGTTTTCGACGCATTAAATTCTGCTCTATTAGTTAAACCCCACTGAGTTATGCTGTCAAGATCGGAATTTAATGAGCTTAACATACGTTGCCGTTCTAACGAAGAAACGAATATGAGAAGCTGAGGGTACTCTCATCGACGAAGGAGTGGATTGGATTAGAGGTAACAGACCGGAGATCATTTATAAAAATGAGAAAGAGAGTCGGAGACAAAACAGAGGCTTGGGGAACAACAGCATTTATTTTATGAGTTGCTGACTTGAACCGTCGAAAACAACTTTTAATTTGCTTTGCATGCCATTTAATTTTTCATTGATATTGTTCCACTCATTTGCCGAAAGCAATACTAACTGACAAAGAGGGACTTGAATTAACCAAGTAAAATAAACTGAACTGATTGTGTTTGGTTTTAGTTCTGTTTTTTGTGTTTACAGCCAGACTTTAGTACACGACTTAGAGTAAATTTAGTGTTGTGAAGCGAACTGACATTAAATTTAATAAAATGCTGTGAAAAGTTTGTTGATAAACACCTGTTAGTTCTGAAGCCAAAGCTATTGCGCTTGTTTACATTGATAGCTACAGTGCAGGTTCTTTAATTTTGTTATTTATAATATATGTTAGATTGCTACTAAACCGCTTTTCGCCTGAAGGACGCAAATGATTTTAGTAGGATCAGATCTTAAATAAAAGGTTTAAGACATAGAGGGCTGCTTACCCATCTACGACCTCAAGAACAGTCTGGAACCGCTCTTTGCATTGCATTAGGATGGAGCCGTCCATAAGAGGACGCAGTCTTTTAAGGCTGGCGTGGCCTTAGACGTCTGTTGTTGTGAGCCGTATTGAGATCTCTCTCTGTTTGGGTCTTCTTCCATCTTTTCTTTCCGAGGAATGTTTTCTAACTTAATGTTAGAAGCAATACAGCATTTATTTCAAGCTACATATACATTATGTACACTTTTTTACGATTTACTTAAGCTTCGCCTTCCCAATTTTAATTGTTCACGCCACGGCACTGAATTAGCTATCCCTATCATTCCTACAGGGATAAACAGAGAGCTCTATCGTCGAAGCGATGTCGTTCGATCGTTTGAATTTTACGTGATCTGGCCCCAGGTTGGCAAGGACACATGCAGATGCTGCGGTGACCTACAAGCCGAGGAGAACGTAGCGCACATACTGTGTAGGTGTGAGGGAATATCACGAAATCGTAGAAAATTTCTAAGAAAATAGTTTTTGAACAGAAGAATTCGGCGTCAGGAACTATAGGAGGCTGATCAATTTCAGAAGGGAAATTAGGTGTTTTTCGGTGGAAATTTTTTAGGTTCTTCGATTTGATATTTGGATTCAATTGGTTTCTCAGGTATCGCGATGGGTCCCATCTGGTGCCTAGTGTTGTGTGAGCATCTATACCCTCAAAGCCTCTTTTTTAACTTAACCATACCTAAAGGGAGAGACAATTTTTACTTTTCAAAACGAAGAAATTTAGAAACAATGGGCTAAAGTACTCCATAACGTTTGAACTTCGACAAGTTTGCGTTTGGAGAGATTTCGTTTATATATTTTTATGGGTTGTTTTGTTAGCTGAGCTTATTAAATAAGCCTTGCACACATGTCAAACCAATAATGCAGAATATTTAACAAAAATTCTATCATAAATATTTTCTCATTTCAGGTTCTCGTAAAGTACCGGCTGCTTGAACATTTTTGATCCACAGAAAGAATCTTTAAACTTCAGGATTCTTACAAAGAAATAAAAAAAAAACAGCAAACTTTATAAATTAGTTTTTATTTAAGTCTTCAAAATTATTTGAATAAAAAAAAGGAATATTGAATTAATTTTAATAATAATTTTGTGTGCATTTAGTTGCTGTAAAAACAGTAAACAATTTTTTTTAAGAAATAAGTTTTTGTAAACGTTTTAAAATCTAATCCGTATATATGCCGAAACAATCTTAAAAACTACCTACATATGGCTTCATATTTTGGTAAAGAATAATGTACCTAATGCATATATGTATTTAATTAATAGAACTTGTGTATTTTCTTCTATGTATGTTTTAGTAAATAATTAATGGTTTTTTTTGTTTACATAAAGGACCATGAAACCAAGATACAATTCAGAACAAACAAACAAATAACTGAAATGATGCAATAAAAACTTCGTTATGACATTTGGGTTATATAAAGAATTTGTAAAATTGTTTATTCAAGAAAGAGCATAATTATATTGATTTTTAGACATTCAAATAAAGTTATTCAATAAATTTTCAAAATAGTGATGAATGTTATTTAATAAAAGTTGTAGCGACGGGCGTTTTTAGGGTTCCGTAGCCAAATGACAAAAAACGGAACCCTTACGGATTCGTCATGTCTGTCTGTCTGTCTGTCCGTCCGTATGTCACAGACACTTTTTTCCGAAACTTTAAGAACTATACTGTTGAAATTTGGTAAGTAGATGGATTCTGTGAACCGCAATTAAAGATTTTCACACAAAAATAGAAAAAAAAAACAATAAATTTTGGGGGTTCCCCATACTTAGAACTGAAACTCAAAAATGTTTTTTCATCAAACCCATACGTTACTAATAGGTCTTCAAAAATGATATTGAGATTTCTAATATTATTTTTTTTTAAAACTGAATAGTTTGCGCGAGAGACACTTCCAAAGTGGTAAAATGTTCCACCGAAAATTGGTTTGAACGGAGTAAGTAGTTTTTTTTTTAATACGTCATAAATCGTAAACCGCAATGTACCTTTCATTCAATCAACTCAAATATAAAAAAAAAACATTTAATTTCATAAACATAAAACTTATGCGTAAACCGTGAACCATTATTTTCTAATAATAAATCTGTAATAGGTTCCTAAGTAAATAATAATTATAATTCGAGTCCAACTCGCACATGGCCGCTTTTTTGTTTTTGTCTGATTTACAAAGATCTGCTTTGTTTGTGTTCATAAACAAAAACTTAGATCGGACTTACGCAGGCCTTGTGTTATCTGCATAGCCCCTCCAATATCAAGATACACAAAGCTCCATAAGAAAACCAGTTTCTTGATATGCTACAGTTGGACAAAAGGGAAACGTCGACAACTCGAAGAAACCGGCGTCGGGAAGATTGTGCAGATGAAAACAAAATTGCAGAAAAGCAGGAATAAATATTTTGTAGGCAGCTAGGTATGCGGTTGAACTTTCCCAGATTGAGGAGATTAAACACCAGAGAGATACAGGTACCGATAAAAGCGGCGTAAGCGGTATATCGCTTGTCCGTTCACACTGAGGAGGTATTTTGATGCCGTATTCAGTACCGGTTTTGGTAGGGGAAGGTAGTGTACCTTGGTCCGAGTGCCAATTTTCAGAAAAATACAAAGCACGCAAAAACCGGTCCTTCTGTGAAATGTTGATCTTCTGTTTATTTGTCAATGTTAGGTGACGGTCGATATTTCCAACTAGCCCCTACCGAGAAAAATACTTTTAATGAAATATCGAGAGTCACCGTCATCGTCAGATTTTCCGTCACCGTCAGATTTTCATACCACGTGAGTTAATCGGTGCTCGCCAGATCACCGCAATTAAACGATGTTGGGCACGGTTAGTACGTAGATGGATGACCGTTTGAGAACAACCGCGTGTCGTTGTTTTTTTTATTTTATTTATTTCGTTATACATTTTCCAGTTTTAATTATGTTCAATTTTAGAGATTATTATGTCCTTACGAAACACCGGGAAATTGTGTGGAAGTAGATTTGTTTTCAATAATTGAGGTTTGTTGTACATCAGTTGAAGGTTAGAGGAAAAATATCGATTTGTACTTCGTTAACCGATGGCCGATTTAAGAATGTCACTTTTAGTTGTAGTAAGGTTATTTACCAAGTGGTCCTTGGAGAACCAAATAAGGTAGTTAAGCCCGAACAAAAATTGTTTTCAAAAACTCCTAAAAAACCGAGCAGTTCAATGTTATTTGACTAACAGATCCTTGGAACAGCAAAAAGGTCCTTAAAAGTAGAAAAAAGGATATTTTTCCAAAATGCCATTAAAATCCACACGGTATATCTGTGTTCAATGTTATTTGACTTAGAGGTCCTTGCAACAACAAAAAAAGGTCCTTAAAAGTCGAAGAAAGAATATTTTTCCAAAATGCCGTTAGAATCCACACGGTATATCTGTGTTCAATGTTATTTGACTAAGAGGTCCTTGCAACAACAAAAAAGGTCCGTAATAGTCGAAAACAGAATATTTTTCCAAAATGTCATTAGAATCCGCACGGTATATCTCTGATCAATGTTATTTGACTAAGAGGTCCTTGCAACAACAAAAAAGGTCCTTAATAGTCGAAAACAGGATATTTTTCCAAAATGTCATTAGAATCCGCAAGGTATATCTGCGTTCAATGTTATTTGACTAAGAGGTCTTTGGAACAACAAAAAGGTCCTTAAAAGTCGAAAAAATGATATTTTACCAAAATGTTTGTTGTTCCTAGCACCCCTCATTCAAATAACATTGAGATCATAATACCGTGCCGTTTCTAAAGACATTTGGGAAAATATCCTTTTTCGGGTTGAATTATTGTGGCTCCAAGGACCTCTTTGTAAAATAACCTGATGTAAAATAAAAGAGACATTCAATCAATTTTTATTTTAAACGCAATATGCATAATAAATCCCAATAAAACCATTATAGCAAAATAAAAAATTTTGATTTAGTTATTAGTTATTACCTAGACAGCTAAAAAGCTACAACTAAAAACTGACCAACTTTTGGTTGTCATCCGCAACTAACTTTGGCAACCTAACGAGCTTAGTTACACAACCTGCAACTAATAGCTAATAGCAAAAATTAGTTGTCATTATGATAGCTAACCACCAATCGATTGCATTTTAGCGCAGCTAATTTAACTACGTTAGTTAGTTATGGCGATAGCTAGATAACAAATTAGGTAGCTAACGAGCAACTGTGCCTACATGTTTACACATCAACTATACCGTGAGTGCAGCGTGGCTCACACCTTTATTTTATCTCTAAGTTATGTAGTGCTTAGTTTTCTGTCTCTTTTCCGCTACTTTAATCGATTTCGGTAAGTGTATTAATAATCTTTTGGTAGGAACACATTGTCGTTCGTATGTGGTTTGAATACTACGTCAAAATCTAATTTGTTTGGCTAAGGTGGTGTTAGTGTACCTGGATCTATCCTTTCCTATCTATTTTGAAATAAATGAAGAATGGTTCCATTTTTACTTTTTATTTAAATAAATTAAAGTTTTCACCTTTAAACTATAGGAAAATTTTTAATAATATTTTCGGTCCAATGTACAAGGACCAAGGTACAATCACGTCTTGTACCTTGGACCGTTTGAGGTTAGCATATAAAAGTAAAATTTTCTAAGGAATGGTTAGCAATATCCTTCTGGTACTCGTAGTTTCGCCATATCATAGAAAAGACTTCAGATAGTAACAAAAGAAAAAGAAAATGTAATGAAAAAACGACACATAAAATATTGGCAAAAAACTGTAATCCGGACCAAGGTACACTACCTTCCCCTATACAGCTCCGATGTGTGCGGCTTTGCAATACCGAAAGAAACGCGGAAGCGGTATACCGCTCATCTGTTCATACTGACCCGCATTTTTACGCAGTATTCGAATTGTTTCACATGTCACATCCACCTTCTTATTAAATAATAATGTTGAATGTTTTCCACTTATGTATATTGCTGTACATACATGCGGTACGAGGTACACAGCGCCCAATTCTGTATGCTGCGGTACAAAATAGTATCGCCAAAATATCGGTTATTGCTTACTGCCTCAGTGTGTGCGTCTTTATTTACCGCCATAGAATTACGTACCGCATACCTGGTGTGTAAACTCTTTAAGGTAAGATTTACGTCATTTCGACTTACGAGTACCTCGCCAAAAAAAAAGTAAGGAAACTATCTCTCTTTAAATCGCAATTTTCGATTTACATCAGGTCTGATGGAATCAACTATCGACGTAAATAGAGATAATCCTGTACTCTGCTCACGAATTCGCCCCTTCTCGGCCATTAACATTGCGGGTGGGAATGGTGCGATTCACTAAAACTCCGACTACAGCTGTCTCAGCATTAGCTGTAGTCAACGAGGAGTTTCGAAAGGTAGAGAAGAGGCGACGGAAGCTTAATTCGAAGCCGAATCTTTCTGCTAAGAGAAGGGCGAACCTGGCAGGTCATAGCGTGGCATCATCTGTGGCTGGATGAGTAATTGCGAAAAAAACTGATAGCATAAAGTTATGTAGGCTAATCACCAAAAACTTTAATATTGAGATGCTTTCGTAGAATAAACATAAAATTATTTGTGAAGAAATAGAGCAGTACTAACGGGTTCGAGGTTAAGACGGTCGGCTGTTGCAAGGGCTGGTAACCGTAACTTACAATTCTTCTTAGGTACCATTCTCCTAAGTCTAGATTACCACAAACACCCAAATTAAATCAGAGCCAACGCTAACCTGAGTTTCGTTAAGTGCCAAAACAGCTGGTTTGTTGTGGAAAGCGTGGGCGTATAACGAAAAAAAATGTTCCCTCAACCCACGAATGTTACTAACATCCACCACAAAATTCCTACACATTATAAAATACAAACATAAACGAAAACACAAACTCCGACGCTATACCTAAGCAAGAACCGTGAATTGAAGATCCGCGTTAGATTTCCAAAACAAATTACCGCAGGTGTTATGCCCGTAGGGTAATTTTTTTTTTGGTCCACCAACAAAATCAACAACTCACGGGCCGCTATCCGTCGGATGCTGCCTTTACTCAGCCATTACAAGTGTACAGACGAAAATCGTACGACAACTACAATGGCCAAGCAAATGCAACAGTGCTGAAGTGGGATGGAGTACGGAGGGATACCCAGCGATGTGGCTTTTTCCGTTTTTCTTTTGCGCTTTCCTTTCACGACACCGACACTGGCACTACGGTTTTGTTTTGCCTTTTTTTTGATTTTTGTTTTGACACACACGATGTCGCGGCGCGTACAATAATTTGTTTAATTGAATAAACAGAGAAACTATGTAGCGGAGGCGAACACGAAACCGAAAAAAAGCTGCACGTGCGCTTGCGTCGGGGCGCAGACAACAACAACAGACAACAAACGAAGGCAATATTTTTCAATTATGTTTATTCGTGATTTGATAAATGGTCATATCGATTGCCCTTTCCTATTATCATTAATTGGATTTTATGCTCCTCCGGGAACTCTTAGAAATCGTCTTTTATTTTATGTATGTACGAGTACCTTATCATAGAGTTAATTATGCATACAATGAACCAATTTCTAGATGTCTTGAAGAATCCAATAAATATTCTAGTATATTTGATTTTAATCTTAGTAGGGATTCATTTAGGAATAAATTAATTCTGTTGTTAGGCTTTGGTGGTCGTTTTTAAGTATATTTTTGTATTAAGTAAAAGTAATCTAGCGAGAACAGTAGATGTACTCATTTGAATGAAAAAATAAAATAAAAACATAGGGACGGGCTACAGTACGCTTGGGCGAACTGTTGGATACCCTATTCGTATTCCTATCCCTCATAAGTGGGCGTAACAAAAGTCTAAGTATGGTTGAATTGTTAAGAACGCTCTACATATTTTGTTATATAACATTTAAAGGATTTTATCAAAAAAAACACTCCCTAGCTCAAACTTGGGTGTTTCAATAAAATTGTTTTATTTAATTGTGGGCGTGTCAGTAGGCGGATTTTAAAAAATTAACACATGAGAATAAAGGGCCCCTATAGACTATATATTATAAATTTCAGCTCCCTAGCTCAAACTTTGAATTTTCAAAAAAAAAAAAAAATTGTGGGCGTGTCAGTGGGCGGATTTTGAAAATATTTACACATGAGCATAAAGGGCCCATAGAGAGTATATATTATAAATTTCAGCTCCCTAGCTCAAACTTTGGATTTTCAAAAAATTGTTTTATTTATTTGTGGGCGTGTCAGTGGGCGGATTTTGAAAAAAAATTTATCCCGAGCAGTTTTAGGAGTCATAGATCATATATAAAAAATTTCAGCTTTCGAGCTCAAAATTCGATTATTTCCAAAATTTTGTTTTTTTTTTGAGTTTGTGGGCGTGTCTGTGGGAGGATTTCAAAAATTCGTAAACTTGATTATTTCGGGACCCTAGAGAGTATATGGTTAAAATTTCAGCTCTCTAGGCCCATTTTAAAGGCCTAATTTTTGCCGACGGACGGGCGGATGGACTTGGCTAGATCGACATTACTATCGATGCTGATCATAAATATAGTAACTTTTAGGGGTCTACGGGCAATATTAAGGTATGTTACAAACTATTCGTCAAAATTAATATACCCTTTGAATAGGGTATAAATATGGTAAACGTCCTCTTAGTAAGGAAAGTGTTGAAGACCGGAGTGCCCTCTCTTGTTAGGTTAGGTTAGGTTAGAGTGGCTGTCGGCACAAGGCCGACACACTTAGACCACGGTTAGGTCCATTGTGATGCCACACGGATCGAGGGGTTTCCCCACTACTAGTTTAACCATTTAGAGCTTCTTATGAAGCGCGATAGACTTCTAACGTCAGCGTTAGCCAAGTCGTTAAGATTATTAAGCAAGAAATCTCCCAGATAAAGATTTCTATTATGGGAGAGAGCTGGACATGTGCAGAGAAGGTGAAGTATAGTCTCCTCCTCCTCCTCGTCCAAGCAACTTATACAGAAATCGTTCGAATAAACGCCAAGCCTCGATGCGTGCTTGCCTATCAGACATTGCCCTGTAATTGCACCTATAGTGGAGCTAATATGCAGTCGGTTTAGTGAGATCAGACTCTTAGAGCGTCGCAGATCCAGCTTTGGCCAGATGTGCTTAGTCGTTAGACATGTATTACTACTTGTCCACCTAAGGTTTGTTCTCTCGATTGCAGATAGCTTGAATAAAAGTTTGCAGGTAGCGATTGGGATATACCCAGAGAACCCTTTTCAGGTAAAAGGGGGAGTTTGGTTCCCTTTTTGGCGAGTTCATCAGCCCTGCAGTTTCCTGGAATATCTCTATGCCCGGGCACCCAACAGAGGTGAATGTTAATCTGCTCCGCCATCTCCATAAGAGATGAACGGCAGTCGAGGGCTACAATGGAATTTAGAGATACTGAATCCACGGACTTGATCGCGGCCTGACTGTCCGAGAAGATACGGATATCCTTTGTGGATATCACATTTCTCTTCAGCCACGTCAGGGCTTCTTTTATCGCCATAATCTCCGCCTGGAATACGCTACAGTGATTAGGAAGACGACGGAAAGAGAGACTCAGATTTAGCCTTTCGGAGAAAACGCCGCCTCCAACCCCGTCACTAGTTTTTGATCCATCGGTGTAGAAGTGGATCGCTTTATCTTCCTCAAATTCAGCATCCTCCCAAAATGATCTGGAAGGAATAGTGACTTGAAAGTTCTTCCCGAACTGTAATTGGGGTATGGTGTAGTCTAAGTTTCCTGGTAGAGACTCAAGTGAGTCCAGAGTGATGGGGTGGCCAATATTATTGTTAACCCACTGCGAGGTAGCCTTAAGGTGGACAGCAGAACAGGCTGCTGTTTGCCTACTAAAAATGTCGAGGGGTAACAGATGTAGCAGGATGTCTAGTGCTACTGAGGGGGTGGTACGGAGTGCTCCGATTATGCACAAACCTGCTGTGCGTTGGACTTTGCCCAGCTTAGCACAGTTTATAGCTTTACTTAGGGCAGTCCACCAGACAGCAACCCCATATGTGAGAATCGGTCTTACGACCGATACATATAGCCAATGAGTTATGCGGGGTTGTAGACCCCACTTTTTGCAAGAGAACAGTGCCACTGTGGCTTTTTTACCCTTTCTTGTATATTGCGTTTCCAGCTTAACTTCCCATCGAAGATAAGACCCAAGAACTTAGCTTCGTCAGAAAATGCTAATCTTGTACCACCAATAGAGGGTGGGTCGATGTGCGGAATCTTGTGTTTCCTGGAGAAGAGGATTAATTCTGTTTTGTGGGGGTTGATACCCAAGCTTAGCCCATTTCTTTAGCTTGTTGCGAGCGTTTTGCATAATTTCTTTTATAGTATTGAGGTACTTTCCGGAGACGGCTATAGCTATGTCATCCGCATATGCACCCTGCAGCCCACCCCTTCCAGGTATATCAGTAGTTCATTCACCACCAAATTCCAGAGAAGGGGGGAAAGGACCCCGCCTTGCGGCGTGCCTCTACTGACAGACCTCCTGGCGGATGAAACGCCCAATTTTGAGTTGATAATCCGACTTGTGAGCAGTAGATTGATCAATACACCAAGCGAACCCTCCACATTCAGTGCTGCCAGTGCATCTGTGATTGCAGATGTACCCACATTGTTAAAGGCGCCTTCTATATCCAGAAAAGCTACCATAGTGTACTCCTTGTGATGAAGGGAGTATTCAATAGTGCGTACCAGAGAGTGAAGGGCGGTTTCAACTGACTTACCCTTACAGTATGCATGTTGAGACGCAGATAGAAGTTGCGTATATATGTTGGTACGGAGATGGATATCAATCAGTCGCTCCAACGTTTTGAGGAGGAATGATGATAAACTAATAGGTCTCAGGTCTTTTGGGCTGATATGGGAGTATTTCCCGGCTTTTGGTATAAAAACCACTTTCACTTCTCTCCAAGCCTGAGGAATGTATGCCATTTTTAAGCAGCTGTTCAGAATCATCTCCAATACTGGTGTGATGATATCCGAAGACATTTGTAATTCGGCAGGTATTATGCCGTCTGGTCCTGCAGACTTGAAGGGTTTGAAGCTATTTAGTGACCAGAGCAGCTTGTCCCTTGTTATCAGACCTTGAGAATGAGTCACCTGTGCCAGTGATCTATTCAGATCAGTGTACCCGGTAATGTTGGAGCTACCTGGGAAGTGAGTATCAAGTAGCAAATTGAGCGATTCCTCGCTAGATGTCGTCCAAGATCCATCAGCTTTCTCTAGACAGCTGGGCATAATTGGATTTGAAGCTAGGATTTTTCTTAGCCTTGATGCCTCAGAGAATTCTTCTATTTTGCCACAGAAGAGTCTCCAGGATGATCTTTTGACTTTCCTTAGCTCTTCCTCTCTTGTGTGCTCTGCAGGAACTCTGTTCATCAGGAGCTGCCAAGGTACCAGAAAAAGCGTTCTCGAATTTTGTGGCACTCACCGTGCCCGCACTGACATTATCTATTCGGAGCTGTTTCTAGCGAATGGCTATGTTGGATGAGGAAAACTTAAAGAAACGTCGCTTGCCAACTTGGTGAAGACTGAAAACCCGGATGTGCTTTGGGTTAGCGAAACTACTCTTGGGATACGAAAACTATCATGCAGTAAGAAGAGACCAGCTTCTCTCCACTCAAGAAGGTGTTATAATTATTATTACTTCTTGGGTGGGGGGGATACTAATGCCAAACATGCGGCATGGGGAAATGTTACTGAAAATCCCAGGGTCAACGAATTTCATGATAAAAGGCGCCTCAATATGATTGAGTACGAACTCGAATTATACGCGACGGATATCCTTTCTTTCCCAAGAAGCGGTACATTCCTGGACTTAACGGACGCAAGGCTTCAACTGACGAACACAGATCAAAATACGCGAAACTGTTTGCGTTTGTTAGAGTACGATATTGAATACTACTGACTCGGCTTCGCAATACGGATCCCGAACGAGTAAACCGGAGGAGTACGAAGCAGTGTGTTCAATCGATTATCGAAGGGCACAATTGACGCGTTTCTCCTGATTGTTAAAGCAGGATATACGCTCGAGTGGGATCGATCCACCGACAAACAGCAATATGAAAAATAATGACATTGATCGGCATTTATTGCAAATGAACGACGCCATCAAACGAACTATTTCTCGGGTAAAGACGTTTCGACGACGACCAGACAGAGAAGTACAGAAACCCATCAATCGACGCGCTCGAGCCTTAAGCGGCTGCACAGACCGTTATATTGTGATGACTGGAAGCTGAAGATCAACTTACAGAAGTCAGAAACAATCTTGTTCAAAACAACATTGGCTGGCGATCTGCAAATAATGTAGATATGCAACGAATGAACAAATATTCCTTGTGAAGTTGTAATAGAATGCAAATATTGTTAAGCAAAGGCATTAAAATGTAACTTATTATTTTTGTTCCTTGCAAATTTATCTTTAAAATTTGGGGAGGCATTCTGATTTATGAGAAGCCCAGTGCTCAGCAAAGAAGCCAAAAGCTCCTAAAAGAGCCATTCCGACAGCGCTAAGCGAGAGTGATAAAATATTTCTGTTTTTTTCATGTCTTTGCTCTGATAAAGATTTAATTCACGTTAACAGATAACACTCTGTTGTGTGTTCCATGAATATATCCATCGCCATCGCCATTGCCAAGACCAAATTCAATAGGGGAGTGATAAGATTTATTCTTTTTGTCCTTGCTCTTTGATAAAGATTTAGTTCACCTTAGCAGGGTGTTATATCTGTCGCATCCTTAACGTCGACGCATCTATCAGCGTTAACGCAATTAAAGGAACAACTTTGTAAGGATCGCTGTTCGTTCCAACCTTGAGTCACGAAAGATTGACTTTCCATTTCAACTTAATGTCGAAGTTTTCTGTGTAAAAATTACACTTAAGAACAAACATTTAAATGTTGTTAATGCGTACATTCCATCGTCTCGTCTATGTTCTTTGTATTCGGGACTTTCTATGGCACTAGACCATATTTTTGACATATCTTGTTGTGACAGCACTGTCTTACTTATATGCGACTTCAATCTGCCACATATTGGATGGGTACCTTCTGAGGATGATTCTCATCTCATCCCATCCTTTGACTCTGCCCAACAAGAGCTCGCTTTACTTGACAACATTTTGTCTTTTGGCTTACAGCAAACCATCCACCCTTGGATGTATTTATTGAACTAGGTTAGGTTAGGTTAGGTTGGAAGGGAAGTGCACAGCAGGGCTGCTGTGCTTGCACGGGGGCCCATTGGTCCATTGTGATCCCTTATTGTTTTATGTGGTAAACCTACATTTACAATAAAACACTTACCATATTCAGTTTAGGTTAATCTTGCCGGTTGGTCTATTGGAACCAACCTGTGTTCTTGACAAACCTGATAGTGTCCGTCAGTGGTACCTGCGCTACGTCCTCTAAATCTTCGAAGAATCTGTTGCCCAGATAGCGAAGTCGAGATGTCTGAAGGTTTGGACATTCGCAGAGCAGGTGTTTGATGGTCTCGGTTTCTTCTATATCTTGACAGCTCCTGCAGTAGTCTGGTGAGGTGATGCCCAGCCTGCTTGCCATTACACCTATGGTGCAGTGGCCTGTCAGTACGCCAGTTAAGATACGTATTTCAAGCTTATTCATTTCCAGAATGCTTTTTGTTCTTTTTTCGTTAATTCTTGGCCATAGGCTGCGAGATATAACACAGTCGTGCCTTTGGGACCAGGCGGTGTTAATTTGTTCCCTCAGTTTTTGGTCAATGTTTCTTTTTGCTGCACTAATTGGGATGTCTATTGACGTAATGGCGTCTATTACGTCAAGTTCTGACCCGATTCTTGCTAGCTCGTCTGCCTTTTCATTCCCAACAATGTCGCTATGACCGGGGACCCAGCAGAGAGTGATCCTGTGTCGTTCGCCTATTTTGTTGAGGGATTTTTGTCAGTTTCTGACTGTTTTTGACTTTATAGTTTCGCTGTCTAGTGCTTTGATAGCCGCCTGACTGTCTACGAAGATTGTGATCGTGGAAGGATCCAGATTCTTCGCGGAGATAGTTTCTGCTGTCTTGTCGATGGCGACAATCTCAGCTTGAAAGACGCTGCATTCATTGGGAAGTCTGTACGAGTCCTTTATGTCTAGGGGCTCGCAAAAAACTCCCGCTCCTGTCCCCACATCCATTTTCGACCCGTCCGTATAGATGTGGATTTCTTGCACGTTGACGTGCGTGTTCCAGTTCTCTCTTTGGGGTATGTATGTGGAGTAGTTTTTCTCAAAGTTTCGTTTGGGAATTAAGTAGTCCGTTTTCCTGGATAGATCGATACCCAAGTAGTTGTGAATTATAGAGCCGTGTCCATAGGAGCTGTGCCTCCAGATGTTTGCCTCCTTGAGGCGGAGGGCTCCTTTGGCTGCCATGCTGCGAATATATTCACCAAGCGGTGGTAGGTTTAAAATGACTTCCAGCCCGGCTTGGGGTGTTGATCTCATTGCTCCCGTTGTACCAATACATGCTAATCTCTGTACCTTTGAGAGGTTATGGAGATAGGTAGTCCTTTCTGTTGCCTTCCACCATACAATTGACCCGTATGTAAGTATGGGTCGTATGATCGCTGTGTACATCCAATGGGTTATGTAAGGGCGCATACCCCAACGTTTGCCAAAGGTCTTTTTGCATGCGTAGAAGGCGCATAGTGCTTTTGTTGCTCTTTCTTCTGTGTTACGTTTCCAAGTAAGCTTAGAGTCTAGGATGATGCCCAGATACTTTGCCTCCGGGGAAAGTTTCAGACGAATTCCGTTTAGCTTTGGTATATCGAATTTCTCGATTTTTCTTTTCCTAGTGAACAGAACACATTCGGTTTTGACTGGATTAACTCCAAGGCCGTTCGGTCTTGCCCACGAGGATAGTTCTTTTAGGGCAGATTCCATGAGTTCACTAATAGTGGGGAGATACTTGCCACTTATTAGAATTACAATATCGTCTGCGTATGCTATTATTTTCGTTCTTTTGACCTTTAGAGTCGTTAGGATTTTGTTGACCACTATGAGCCACAGGAGGGGAGATAAGACGCCTCCCTGTGGGGTGCCTCTGGTCACTGTTTTCCTTATGTAACTCTCACCGATCTCTGAGTTAATTACTCTGCTGTTGAGCATTTCGTAAACCCAGTTCGTTATTTCTTTATTCGCTCCCAAGTCTTCGAGCGCTGTTTTTATGGCCGCTGTTTTAACATTGTTGAAAGCTCCCTCAATGTCCAAAAATGCAGCCATGGTGAATTCTTTGTGGTGTAGTCCTTTTTCTATTATTGACACAACTTCGTGCAGGGCTGTTTCAACGGACTTGCCTTTGAGGTAGGCGTGTTGAGTGCTGCATAGGTTGTTTTCGTTTAGAAGGTCCCTTGTGTATAAGTCGATTATTCTCTCCAGTGTCTTTAGGAGAAAAGAGGAGAGACTTATCGGCCTATAATCTTTTGCTGTGCAGTGTATATGTCTCCCTGCTTTGGGAATGAATATCACTTTAACTTCTTTCCAGCTTTGCGGTATGTAGCAGAGTCTTATACAGCTTTTGAAAATGACTTTTAGCCATGGCAGTATTACACTAAGAGCCTGTTGTATCATTGCTGGTATGACATTATCTGGTCCCGCCGATTTGTAGGGCTTGAATGATTTGACTGCCCAAGCAATTTTATGCTCTGTTATAATGCTTTGCATTGCTTTTTCCGTTTGTGTGTCTGGCGGAACAGGAGTGTAGTTGATCTCACACCCAGTGATTTCACTAGACTCCGGAAAGTGGGTATCCATTAATATTTGTAGAGTTTCTTGGCTAGACTCTGTCCAAGAGTCGTCAGCACGTTTAATATAGCCTGGGACCGTGGGGTCTTTGGACAATACTTTACGTAGTCTGGCGGCCTCGTTTGTACTCTCTATGGATTCGCAGAACGTGTTCCAGGATTCGAGTTTTGCTCTCCTTATTTCTTTAGTGTATAGATTAAGTTTGGATCTATACTTAGTCCAGTCTTCATCTGCCTTACTCTGTCTTGCTTTGTTAAACAGCTGTCTTACCAATGTTCGCCGCTTTTGAAGCTCGCTGGTCCACCAAGTTGCCTTTTTAGGTTTGCGATTGCGAGAGATGGGACAATGTCTAACAAAGGCTTTGTGCATATTTTTGGTAATATAGTAGACTGCGTTGTCGATTGAGTGAGTGTCGACAAACTTGTCCTCTTTCGGATGCTGTGTGTACTCACTAACCGTTTTCGCATAGTCTGCCCAATTTGTTTTCCTAGGGTTCCTAAAAATTTGTTGTACCATATAATGTAGATTGACTGTAAAGAGTATTCTACTATGGTCTGAGAATGAGTTCTCTCGACAAACTCTCCAGTCTTCTACCCTAACTTGGTCATTGTTGCTTTTGAGAGTTATGTCTAGAATTTCTGCCCTGTTTCTGTTTTGGAAGGTGGGCTGGTTTCCCCTGTTACACAAAACTAGATTTGTGGAAAGAATGTATTCAAACAACGACTCACCTCTTTCATTTATTCCTGAACTACCCCACAGCGTGTGGTGAGCATTCGCATCGCAACCTACCACCAAGGATGTGTTCCGTGTGCTAGCGTGTTCCACTAGTTCCCGGACTGTATTGGATGGTGGGTTTACCTCCTCGTGTGCCATATAAATTGAAGCGAGGATGAGATTCCTTCCTGGAGCTTCAATATTTACAGCCACTGTGTCTCCATTGCTGTACCTGTGAAGAAAAAATGTATTACTAACGGTATTTTTGACTAGAATACAGCTACGTACTTTACCATCTTCTTTGGTGTGGAATAGATGGTAGTATGGCGATTTCAGTCCTTGGATTTTATTTTTAAAAATCCAGGGTTCCTGAATTAATGCCACGTCCACGCTTACCTCAAACATGAACAGCAGTAGGTCGTGTGTTGCTGCTTTACAGTGATGCAAATTAATTTGAACTAGGCGCACATTTGTACGAAAATAGTAATTCGTATGACCGTTCGCAATCTTTTGACTTTCGGAAAGTAAATTTTCAAAGGCTTTCTGATGAAATTAACAGCTTTAATTTTAACCTTACTGCCTTACCTAATATTGAAGATGCAGCAGGTTCTTTTTATTCTTTGATGGATAACTGCATGAAAAAAGTGATTCCTGTGAAATCCTCTAGGAATCTGAAAACGTCCCATCCCTGGTACACTAAAGAGCTCAAATCGATACGAAACAGACGTAATAGGGCTTGGACGAACTATGTATTTAAAAAGTCTCTGCCACTCAGATCTTGAACTCTATTTCACATTATTCAATGAATTCAAATCTTTATCCTGCAACTTATATATTGACTATATAAGTAAATTGGAATGCTCTTTAAAATTGAACCCCGAACTTTTCTGGGGTTTTGTCAATTCCAAGAAAAAAACCGATGGTTATCCATCGAAGCTTACTTACAATAGTTCTACAACTGCTGATTCGCTAGACGCAAGCAATATGTTTGCAGATCATTTCAGTAAGTCATTTAGGGTAAGAGGGGCTTCACATTGATGATCAATATTTTAGTTATCTAACTAGCTGTTCCCAAATAAGTTTTAGTAGTATCTCATTCGATTTGGAAACAAATTTAAAATGTATTTCTTCTCTGAAGAATGACTATTCATCAGGTCCTGATGGCATTGCACCGATTGTTCTTAAAAAATGCAGTCATGCAATTGCTCCATATCTTAAGTATCTGTTTGAATTGTCCATTAGTACAGGTAAATTCCCTAATGTATGGAAAAGTGCTTTTATCACACCTGTATTTAAAAAAGGCGAACGTGGTGATATCACTAATTATAGGCCCATTTCAAAGCTTTCGTGTATCCCTAAGCTTTTTGAACAAATTGTTTGTGAAAAGCTAATATTTCTTTGTCGCAATATAATTTGTAATGAACAGCATGGATTTGTAAGAAACAGATCCACTGTCACTAATCTATTAAGTTTCTTGCATGATTGTTCTAATGCCTTGGAGAATAAGGGCGAAATGGATTGCATATATACTGACTTCTCTAAGGCTTTCGACCAGCTGTCCCATGAAATAATCGAATTTAAGTTTAGGGCTTTTGGCTTCCCACCATGTGTCATAAAATGGGTTAATTCATACCTTAGATCAAGGGTTTATCAAGTGAAATTTAGAGGTTCGCTATCTGTATCTTTCACAGCTTAGTCTGAAGTTCCCCAAGGAAGTCACCTCGGACCAATTTTTTGCCATTAATGATGTTAAGGCATGTATACATAAATCACAGTAATATCCTGATCTACGCTGATGATATGAAAATATATAAATCTATCACTAGTCAGCAAGACAGAATGTTTCTTCAATCTCTGTCTTAACATATTCTTTGCAATGTTGATAATTTTAAGGATCTTGGGGTTTATTTCGACCCCAAACTGGTTTTTGCTAAGCATATTAATTCTATTATTAATAAATCTAATTCTATGCTGGGCTTCGTAAAAAGGTGGGCCAAAGAATTTAATGACCCTTACGTTTCTATGTCATTGTACAATTGTTTTGTCCGTCCGATTCTAGAGTATGCCTCTCAACAAACAACAAGTATGCAGGAACAACTAAAAGATATAACTACTCCAGGTGGTACTCGCATGGGCGAAAATCCAAGGTCGGGGCATGGATTCTGGAGGCCCCAACCGACATACTTATACCCCCCGCCTGTACAGGCGTTGACCTTCGAGTTGTGAAAAGGTTTGCTTCCGAAGATTCCTGCAGCTCTATCTCCGACACGTTCGGTAGACTGGGCTGGAAAAATGGAGAAAGTGGCGGAGAGGTTCAACCTGATACTCTTAATCTTTAGACCAATAGACAGACAGCCGATAGGTGCGATGCTGCCGACGAGGCCTGTGAAACCGAACAGGTGAAACGGGCCACCGGCGTCCACTGGTCAGCGTCCATCTAAGAGCCAGCGAAAGAGGAAAAGGAGAAAGGCGGCTATCGTGCGGCGCAAAGAAACTGCACCGCCAGTTGAAAGCGCAAGCGCTGAGAACGGCCCTTCCCCCAGATTAACCTTCAACACTCCAAGGCTGCTACTGCACTCATCAGTAAGAAGCTTTCTGTGTTGAATACAAAAGCCCACATAACATCCATACAGGAGCCATGGGTGTGGAAAAATCGCATCTGTGGCCTTGGAGGTGTCCGTGGCACCACGATACTCCGTGACGAGCGCTCCGAGAGACCAAGGGCTTGTCTTGCTGTGTCGAACCTTCTCTCAGTGACTAAGCTTGGACAATTTTGTGGCCAAGATTTGGCTGCTGCAGCCATTAGCTACGAAACGAATGGAGATTGGACGACCTTCGTCGTGGCGTCAGCTTATCTCCCCTATGATTCTGTAGTGCCTCCACCATCAAGGGCAATGGCTGAACTCATAGACTATTGCGACACCAGGAAGATATGCCTAGTTATATGCTGCGATGCCAACGCTTAAAACACTGTTTGGGGCAGTAGCAAATGCAACATGCGAGGAAACCATCTCCTGGATTTCATTCTATCATCTGATCTTACTATCAACAATGTTGGCTCGCAACCAACTTTTGTGACGTCAAGAAGACCGGAGGTGATCGACCTGACTTTATCAAATAGATACTTTAAGGCGATTACCAACTGGAGGGTCTCTTCGGAGGCATCCCTCTCAGATCATAGATATATCGAATTCCAAATCGAATGCGAAGCCATAACTTTGCAGGAGAGGAGGAATCCAAGAAAAACCAACTGGATACGCTTCAGGGAGGAAATAGGAAAAACTCTCAAAACTCCAACCAAACTCAGGACGAGACAAAAGGTAGAGGATGCTGTTCAAAACCTGAATAGTGCCATTACTAGCTGTTTCGAACTGACGTGCCCAGTAAGTAAACCCCCTGGCAGAACGCCGGTTCCCTAGTGGAGCTCGGAACTGCAAAGAATCCGAAGGGAAGCTAGAAAGCTTCTAAATAGGTCACTCAAGACTGATTTGGAGACAGACTGGAATCTCTACTGATCGAAGCAGAAGGAATATAAGAGGCTAATTCGGGTATCGAAAAGTGCTTCTTATAAGAATTTCTGCGAAAAGATTGAAACGCTGGGTGAAACTAGTAGGTTGGTTAAAGTTCTGAAAAAGGGCAAACCAGCCAAACTGGACTCACTTAGAAAACTTGATGGCACTTTCACTGAGACGAAAGCGGAAACTCTTAGTTATCTGCTGGAGTCTCACTTTCCGCGTAACCAGATTACAATTGGTTCACAATCAGCCCCGATTACCGAGACTATGAGTGAGCCAAGACAAACAACTCGGCGTAGCTGGTATATTGCGAAGGCCGTGGTGACGGACGAGGCCATTAAATATGCTTTTGCGTCTTTTGACGGCTTCAAGTCACCTGGTACGGACGGAATATACCCAGTCATGCTGCAGCAATGTACAAACCAGTTGCTACCGACTATGAAGAAAATCTTCATCGCTGTCCTAGCACTGGCATACATTCCAACACCCTGGCGTACAGTTAGAGTGGCATTTATACCAAAAATTGGCAAAGTGACTACTCACTCGCCAAGAGCTTCAGACCAATCAGTCTGACTTCCTTCTTGCTGAAAAGCATGGAAAGACTGGTCGAGCTTCACGTGCGCAAAACTGCTTTGCGATTGCACCCACTATCTCAGATGCAACATGCCTATCAACGCGGAAAATCCTGCGAGACTGCGCTTCAAAATCTAGTTGGTAGAATTGAGGGCGCGCTTGACAGAAAAGAATACGCGATGGGCATTTTCATCGATATTGAGGGTGCTTTTGACAATGCGACTTTTGATAGCATGTGCAGCTCCGCCAGACAACACGGCGTAGACGAACCATTGGTGTTGTGGATCAAAGCAATGCTAATGAATAGAACGTTGGTTGCGGATGCGGCCGCTATGTTATGGCGGGGGTAAACAGAGGCTGCCCGCAAGACGGCGTCCTGTCTCCACTGCTGTGGTGTATGCTGGTCGACTCTCTGTTGAACGCACGCAACAGTTCTAATATTTACGCTCAGGCGTACGCGGATGATGTTGCCGTGCTTTCTGTTGGATCATGCCTAGCGACTGTATGCGCCAAGGCGCAGGCGGCCCCTGACGTGATCGACGAATGGTGCACTAGGAATGGGCTCTCGGTCAATCCTCTTAAAACTGAGGTTGTTCTCTTTACAAGAAGGAGGAAGCTGGTCGGGTTGACTCAGCCAGTGCTAAAAGGCGTCACAATCCAACTCTCCAATGAAGCAAAGTATCTGGGAGTCATCCTGGATAGCAAACTTCTTTGATCCAAACATGTTGAGCTGAAGACTGCCAAGGCGCTGTCTGTATCCTGGCAGTGCAAAGGCATTTTCGGCAAGACATGGGGCTTATCAGCGAAAAGAGTCCTATGGATTTATACGGCTATGATAAGACCATTTATAGCATACGCATCGGTTGTTTGGTGGAATAAGCTTTCACGTAAATACGTCACTGCTGCTTTTGCCAAACTCCAAAGGCAGGTATATCTCGGCTGCACGGGGGCCTTCCCCAGCACGCCTGGCTCCGGCCTAGATGCACTATTGAACCTTCCGCCCCTTGATGTTTACATCATGGGCTGTACAATCAAGGCTATATCACGTCTTAGAAGAGGTGGCTTTTGGTATAACTCGCACTGGAGTTTTGATGAACTTGCGCAACGGTTGTCCTTCGACTCCTGTCTTATGCATATGCCGTCTGATGCGATGACACCGGAACTTCGGCTAAAGCGCAACTACGAGGTCGACTTTCCTCGCGTCCAGGACTGGCTCTGGCCGGACTTTGAACCTGGAAGGCAATGCAGTCGAATCTTCACAAATGGCTCCAAAACCGATCAAGGATCTGGTGCTGGTGTCTTCGTGGAGAGCGATAACGTTAGACTTTTCTTTCCGTTAGGCAAATATGCGTCAGTCTTCCAAACAGAGACTTATGCTATCCTAATGGCCGTGGACTATGTTACGAGGAACAGGTGGAGGGGGCGAAGTATCTGCGTCTGTAGCGACAGTCAGGCTGCGCTTAAGGCCTTACTCAAACCCTTAACTACCTCCAAAATAGTACGTGAATGCAAGATATCTCTGAATTCGGTCGGAAGGCTGAATTCACTTAAACTTGTCTGGGTCCCGGGTCATAACGGGATCACGGTAAACGAGATCTCCGATGAACTTGCTAGACAAGGCTCAGAGGGGGACCTCTCAGGACCTGAACCAGCGATCTGTCTGCCTGCGTCCTCGGTCAGGGCTTCCATTGACGGTTGAGTTTCCTATGAACACAATCGCCGTTGGCATGACTCTCCAGGGTGCAGACAGACTAAGCAAATGCTCCCCGACGTCTGTGGGAAATCCGCGGCATTCTTGTTGTCTCTCAACAGAAAAGACTGCAGACAGACTACTGGCGTTCTTACGGGACACTACGCTTTTGCCAAACACCTTAAGGTGCTAGGCTTAAGCGACACCACCAACTGCGAAGCCTGTGGAGAAAGCGACGACACTGCGGAACATTTCCTCTGTGATTGTCCTGCTTTTGCTGGTATCAGGTGGCAGGTATTTGGTGCGGATATGGTGAGTGCTGTAAACCTAAGCTCCTTATCAGTGAAGCGCCTTCTCGTTTTTCTTAGAAAAACGAGTAAATTCCCACAGTAAAATGTGGTGTGTCTGCCTGGTAGTACAATGGACCAGTATTGAATATGAGTGCTCCAGTGCAGAAAGTCTCACACACCCCGACAAAAAAAAAAAAAAAAAAAAAAAAATGCCTCCCAAGTTTGGACACCGTTCTAAAACATTCATTCAAATCGAATAGAGGCCATTCAACGTAAATTTATTCGATCTGCACTTAGAGGACTTCCATGGGATGATCCATTTAACCTTCCTCCCTACAGTCAACGTATCAAGCTTCTTCAAATGTTACCCCTTTCTCAACGAAGGCTTAATAGCGATATCATTTTTTTACAGAAGCTTATACCCGGTCAAATAGATGCAAGTGACTTGCTGTCGTCTATTGGCTTTTATTTTCGTGGTGGTGCCCATAATTTACGCAGTGTTGAATTATTGTTTAGCCCCCATCATAGAACGAATTATGGGAGGCATGAGCCTATTAGTCGCATGAGTAGAATCTATAATCTAAATGATCATGCGATTGACTTGCATGTTAGTAAAATTAAGCTAAAAAATATTTTGCGTAATAATGCTTTAATGTCTTAAACTCTTTGCATTATTTTGTGTCTGTGTTAGTATTTTGTAGGTACATAATTATTGTATTTTTAATTGTTTCGTCCTTACTAACACCTGCACGAAATGATGAGCCTGTGAGAGCACTTTTTGTGCCGGCAATTTCTGCTCGTGATAGTTGCTTGCTTTAAGCACTCCACGACACATAGCTGATAGTGCATTTAAAAAAAAAAAAAAAAAAAGGTTGTAAGGCGAAAACATATTGGCCGCAATTAATATGACTGTTGGCCTATTTTTACCTATTTTCTTACAGACCACTTCGTCGCTGAGGAAAATCAATTGATGATGTGGCTGAATTTTTGTGATCCAGGAGTTTTTAGGCCTGCCTCTCTTTCGCGTTGATTGACAATGCGTTTTTGACAGGGTTCGTACGATCTCTTCTTTGAACAAGACAGTACCAATTGAGCCAGTCGCCCTCCATTGTTTTCGAGATAGGTTATTTGAAGTGAAGACTTCCGCGGATCTTGGAACTTCTTATTCGATCAATCTTTGTTACTCCTGCTGTCATGCGAAGCAACTTTATCTCATCTGACTTTGATTGCGAGCTCCTCGGTGCCTCAAACGGGGCATCTTGTCTTGACTCTTATCTTTACACCGCCCATCATCAACTGTACGTAGGTTTCTGGAACTCCTCGTTGTCTTAGCGCCATAACAGATCCCTTGGTTTTCTATCAAAGGCCTTTTCAAAATCAACCAACACCTTATGCAAACCATTTAGGGAATCACTATGTTTTTCCATCATGATCCTTCTACTTTGAATTGCATCGGTGATTGATGAAAGTCTCGGGTACCTACTGCTTTTTCCTTTGTACTCTTGCATGTTTGCTCAAACTGTGTCATTCAGCATCAATTAGTCAACTTGTACCGCCATCTAGTAGAAAGTAGCCATATTACCGATTTTGGCAGCATTTGAAAGCAGTTTGAGAAGCTGTGGAATAACTAGTACACTCAACGAATCTGGAAATTTCGAGAGGTGTCACTGGGAGATATAAATAGATGTTATGTTGTTCTCGAACCTTCTAAACTCAACGAATCTGGAAATTTCGAGAGGTGTCAGTAGGAGATATAAATAGATGTCGCAGGAGCACCCAAGACATTCGAGTTGTGAACCGCGATAAAGAAGTGCGATAGATGACAGTAGTGAAAAGTATAGGGTTAGGTTAGGTTAGGTTAAAGTGGCTGTCAACAGAAGGCCGACACACTTAGACCAGGATTAGGTCCATTGTGATGCCACACGGATCGAGGGGTTTCCCCACTACTAGTTAAACCATTTAGAGCTTCTTATGAAGCGCGATAGACTTCTAACGTCAGCGTTAGCCAAGTCGTTAAGATTGTTAAGCAAGAAATCTCCCAGATGAAGATTTCTATTATGGGAGAGAGCTGGACATGTACAGAGAAGGTGAAGTATAGTCTCCTCCTCCTCCTCGTCCAAGCAACTTCTACAGAAATCGTTAGAATAAACGCCAAGCCTCGATGCATGCTTGCCTATCAGACAGTGCCCTGTAATGGCACCTATAGTGGAGCTAATATGCAGTCGGTTTAGTGAGATCAGACTCTTAGAGCGTCGCAGGTCCAGCTTTGGCCAGATGTGCTTAGTCGCTAGACATGTATTACTACCTGTCCACCTAAGGTTTGTTCTCTCGATTGCAGATAGCTTGAATAAAAGTTTGCAGGTAGCGATTGGGATATCCAGAGAACCCTTTTCAGGTAAAAGGGGGAGTTTGGTTCCCTTTTTGGCGAGTTCATCGGCCCTGCAGTTTCCTGGAATATCTCTATGCCCCGGCACCCAACAGAGGTGAATGTTAAACTGCTCCGCCATCTCCATAAGAGATGAACGGCAGTCGAGGGCTGCAATGGAGTTTGAAGATACTGAATCCACGGACTTGATCGCGGCCTGACTGTCCGAGAAGATACAGATATCCTTTGTGGATATCACATTTCTCTTCAGCCACGTCAGGGCTTCTTTTATAGCCATAATCTCCGCCTGGAATACGCTACAGTGATTAGGAAGACGGAAAGAGAGACTCAGATTTAGTCTTTCGGAGAAAACGCCGCCACCAACCCCGTCACTAGATTTTGATCCATCGGTGTAGAAGTGGATCGCTTTAACTTCCTCAAATTCAGCGTCCTCCCAGAATGATCTGGAAGGAATAGTGACTTGAAAGTTCTTTCCAAACTGTAATTGGGGTATGGTGTAATCTATGTTTCCTGGTAGAGACTCAAATGAGTCCAGAATGGTGGTGTGGCCAATGTTATTGTTAACCCACTGCGAGGTAGCCTTAAGGCGGACAGCAGAACAGGCTGCTGTTTGCCTACTAAAAATGTCGAGTGGTAACAGATGTAGCAGGATATCTAGTGCTGCAGAGGGGGTGGTACGGAGTGCTCCACTTATGCACAAACCAGCTGTGCGTTGGACTTTGCCAAGCTTAGCACAGTTTATAGCTTTACTTAGGGCAGTCCACCAGACAGCAACCCCATATGTGAGAATCGGTCTTACGACCGATACATATAGCCAATGCGTTATGCGGGGTTGTAGACCCCACTTGTTGCCAATGGCTTTTTTGCAAGAGAAAAGTGCCACTGTGGCTTTTTTTACCCTTTCTTGTATGTTGGGTTTCCAGCTTAACTTCCTATCGAAGATAAGACCCAAGAACTTAGCTTCGTCAGAGAATACTAATCTTATACCACCAATAGAGGGTGGGTCGATGTGCGGAATCTTGTGTTTCCTGGAGAAGAGGATTAATTCTGTTTTGTGGGGCTTGATACCCAAGCCACAGCGATTAGCCCATTTTTTTAGCTTGTTAAGAGCATTTTGCATGAGTTCTTTTATAGTGTTAAGGTACTTCCCGGAGACGGCTATAGCAATGTCATCCGCATATGCAATCACCCTGCAGCCCACCCCTTCCAGGTATATCAGTAGCTCATTCACCACCAAATTCCAGAGAAGGGGGGAAAGGACCCCGCCTTGCGGCGTGCCTCTACTGACAGACCTCCTGGCGGATGAAACGCCCAGTTTTGAGTTGATAATCCGACTTGTGAGCAGTAGATTAATCAATTCACCAAGCGAACCCTCCACATTCAGTGCTGTCAGTGCATTCGTGATTGCAAATGTACCCACGTTGTTAAAGGCGCCTTCTATATCCAGAAAAGCAACCATAGTGTACTCCTTGTGATGAAGGGAGTATTCAATAGTGCGTACAAGAGAGTAAAGGGCAGTTTCAACTGACTTACCCTTACAGTATGCATGTTGAGACGCAGATAGAAGCTGCGTATTTATGTTGGTACGGAGATGGATATCAATCAGTCGCTCCAACGTTTTGAGGAGGAATGATGATAAACTAATAGGTCTCAGGTCTTTTGGGCTGACATGGGAGTATTTCCCCGCTTTTGGTATAAAGACCACTTTCACTTCTCTCCAAGCCTGAGGAATATATGCCATTTTTAAGCAGCTGTTCAGAATCATCTCCACTAATGGTGTGATGATATCTGAACACATTTGTAATTCGGCAGGTATTATGCCGTCTGGTCCTGCAGACTTGAAGGGCTTGAAGCTATTTAGTGCCCAAAGCAGCTTGTCCCTTGTAATCAGACCTTGAGAATGATTCACCTGTGCCAGTGATCTATTCAGATCAGTGTACCCGGTAATATTGGAGCTACCTGGGAAGTGGGTATCAAGTAGCAGATTGAGCGATTCCTCGCTAGATATCGTCCAGGATCCATCAGCTTTCTTTAGACAGCTGGGCATGGTTGGATTTGAAGCTAGGATTTTTCTTAGCCTTGATGCCTCAGAGACTTCTTCTATTTTGCCACAGAAGAGTCTCCAGGATGATCTTTTGGCTTTCCTTAGCTCTTTTTTGTATAATTTGAGAGCTTCCTTATAGGAGTCCCAATCAGTAAGTAATCTCGAGCTTTTAGCGCGATTGAAGAGTTTCCTGCAATTATTTCTGAGTGGTCCCAGTTCCTGGCTCCACCATTGTGGCTTTCTCTTCCCCATAGGTCGTATGAGGGGACAGGAAGCGGACATCGCTTTATTGAGAGCCGAGGTGAGCTCGTAGACCTTGCCGTCAAGCTCGGAAAAGTTACAGGGTGGACTTAAAAGTTCAGAGGTAACTAGTCCGCGAAGAGTTTCTCTGTATTTGGGCCAATTGGTTTTCCGAGGATTGCGGAAAATGGGTTGGCAGGGAGGATCAACATTGAGGTTGAATTGAAGATAACGGTGATCAGAGAAGGAGTGATCAGTCGAGACCTTCCAACCCGTTATCATGTCGTTGATGGTATCGGAGACAAGAGTAATGTCAAGGACTTCTTGTCGATTTTTGGTAATGAAAGTGGGTTCATTACCTATGTTACATACAATGAGGTTGGTGCTTAAGATATAATCAAAAAGTGACTCACCCCTGTTGTTGATATCCGAGCTTCCCCATACGGTGTGATGTGCGTTAGCATCACAGCCGATTATGAGTTCAGCCTTCTGCCTCCTTGCTTCTTCGATCAGTCTCTCCAGGTTATCACCAGGGAGAGGTCCCACGTGGTCGTGGGCGAGATATGCCGATGCCAACCAGACTGATCTGCCTGCAGTCTCCAGTTTCGCAGCAGTTATATCCCGATCGCTGAAATTAGGGAGTAAGTAAGCATTAAGGTTTCTTTTCACTAGTATGCACGATCTTGGTTTACCTTTGTCGGTCACATACAGTGAGTAATATCCAGGAGTCTTGAGTCCTTGAACCAGGTTGTGTACAATCCATGGTTCTTGGATCAAGACGACATCTTCCCCGCCTTTAGAGAGGCGAAGAACGAGAGCGGCCGAAGCCTTGATAGAGTGTTGGAGGTTAATCTGGATTAGCTGCAGCATTGTCGCTACAATCCTGAGGCACCTCCACCACGGTGTTATTTAGGCCTTCCAATTCCGAAGACGAACTAAGAAGTTCATCTTCACTCAGAAGAACCCTGTCAAGGAAATCGTCAGTTTCCATATCCGATTGTATATCGCTTACGGAGAGTGACGATTTTGCAGTTGCCGCATGATCGGCGGATTCATCGTCCTCCAGCGAAGGGAACGAGGTAGATGGCTCATCATTCGAGAGTTCAGGGTGAGGAGAAGGAGGAGGAAGTTTTCCCGCCTCGAGTTCGTCCTTTTTGTACACCCTCATTTTGACCTCGATCCAGCCAAATCGTATGAGGCCATCTGTTTTTGCCAGGGGAGCCAGGGTTTCCTGATTGATAATGACTACCGCACATCTGTGGGAGCCCTTTTGCTCCTCCAGTTTCGCCACCTTCCAGTTATGGGTCGGTAGAGAGGGGTTGCTTGATCTTAGAATGTCTAAGACGTCCTCTGGAGTGGATGGATTTGGGGGGATCCATATGCGCGATCTTGGCCGGCAGGGGATATCCTCCCTCGCAACGACCTCGAGCCTTGCGCCGGGCCACACCTCTCCAAGCCTACTAATCGCAAGCTTATAGAGGTCAGCCGATCTTTGGTCACTACATGCGACCAGCTTGATGTGGCCTTGATGCCACCCGCCTTCATGGATTAGCGGCGGTGGTCCCGGGTTTTCTCTCATGAATGAGGAGTAGTTGCCCGAGAGCGCAGATATTACATCATCCCATCTTTCGTGAGAGATAGTGCCGTCTATGTGACTACGGTCTATAACCGCGATCACAATTTTATCCTTAAGGACCTCGCTAAAAGGCCTGTGAGATGCGGTAGTGGGAGGGTTGCCGGTGTTGTGCACCCTCTGTCTCTTGGGAACCGAAATGGTCCCTTCCACTGATCTCTGGCGTTTTGTCGACAAATCCCCGCTGGTTTTACTGAGGATTTGTTGGGCCCATGCCAGTTTCGCGATTAGGTCCGGGGTCCTGTCCTTCACCGCGATGTTGCCACACATACGCTGGATCCGGATGGCATTACGACGATTTTTATAGTTCGTCGAGGACGGATTGCGATGACGCGATCCGGCGCTGTTGGTGTGGGTAGGACCATGATGCACAGTCCCACCCCCGCCAGAATTGGGTTTAGTTGTGGGTTTGGCGCCGACACCAGAAGGACCATGAGAAGGCACAGTCCCTCCTTCAGTCAGCCTTGCAGACGCGGTGGTAGTTGAAGGGCCAGCAGAGGGGGACCATGATGCACAGTCCTCTCTCTGTTGGGAAGGGGTTTTTTTTGCTCGCAACCGCTAGTGGAGGGACCATTTGTATCCACAGTCCCAATCCTAGCTGGTGCCACAAGAGCTTTGCCGGTAGACAGTTTGGTCGCCGTACTACCGTCCGGTTTTAAAGGGGAACCGGCCGTAAAATTGTTTTGTTTCGTTTTTGTTTGTTTTGTTTTGTTAGGTTTCATATTAAATCCCACGAGTAGCGGAGAAAAGAGGTCCATCTGCACAGAGATCCGCATTGTGCAGATAAGGCTAGTTAATCCGGAGGGCGCCAGGTATCCGGATACTCCGTACGCGACTGAGCTATTTGATGACTGGGCCCTCAGCCAGGTTGACTCTCGGCACGGGTCGTATGACACCTTACGTCCAGCCCAGGTGGTAAAGGAGGGGAATTTGGAAGGACGTATTGTCCTGTAAAGGCCGCATAGTGGTACACTTAACTGCGCTTTGAGAGAGAAAAGAGGAGAGGGGGACGTAGAGTCCGGGTCAATACTTGGTTGACGCTCGTCAGCAGCCTGTCTGTCATGGGTGGCCCTTAGACAGCATAGCCCGTTGAAGCTGCGCCATAAGCCTTCGCACCGGCACCATCGAATGCAATGATGGTACACACGTCAAGGTGACTGACCCCCGCGAAGGAAAAGTATAGGGAAAAAGTATAAGTATTGAGTAAGAGAAAAGTGATTGTGTATTTAAAGTGATTAATTGTGAAAGTGAATTGTTGTGAATAAGTGAATTATTAGAATAATAATCAAGAATTAAATTGAAAGAGAACTAATAAAGATTAATTAAATAGAATTACGTTTTATCTTTTCGAATCCTAGCCTGGATGTAACATTGGTGTCAGAAGTGGGATAAAACGTATTCAGTGTGAAATTAAAGTGAAGTGAATTAGTTAAAAAAAAGGAAAACAATAATGATCCGCACATTGAAATTGCTTCAGCTCAGTATACCGCAGTTAAAAGCTGAACTAGAAAAGCGGAATCTCTCCACAGCTGGAGGAAAAAGTGATCTGGTGCTTTGACTGCAGGAAGCTGTTGAAAACGAAGGAGAAAACCCCAAGTCCGTTTTGTTCGACGTAGCAGAAGAACAAGTAAGTACAGGCGTTGATATGACTGCTATGATGGAATTACTTCGCTCTATGGACTCTAAATTTAATGAACAGAAGAATTCTCTAGATTCCAAATTGGAATCAATGGACTCGAAATTTGATGAACAGGAGAATTCTCTAGATTCCTTTTTACTTTTAAATTCATTTTTATTAATTATTAGCTTATATCAACTTAAATACTAGACAAAAATGATTAAATCTAACTTAAAATTAACAGGATACTTATTCTAGATTATTGATCCTTATGCGGACGCCCTAAACTTAACTCTATCTTATAATTATTGCCTTTCGGCCTAAAAACTATTTTACGAACTAATCTTACATATTATGTTTTCATCGAGAAAATTGTTAAGAAAACTCGGCATCTTTATCAAATTTTATATTTTTATATAAAAAAAAAAAAACAAATTACAAACTACCTATTCTACTTACTAAAACTACTTAACATATTCTAACTATAATTAGGATTCTGATCACTCGTTGCATTACGAAACAAGTGGTCAAAATCCCAATTGCTTTCTGAGCGCCTGGCAGTCGTCAAGTTGCACACGCGCCTCCGTGAGCTGACTGATACCTTACAGAATCAATCACCTCCCGGAAGCACCACCACAAGCCGGCGAGCCCGGCCTCTCGCAGAAACGTCCTAGCTAACTTATTCTAACTTATAACCTAAGAGGATGTTACCTAGAGTAACGCACCGTCTTGGGAGGGCATGTTGACCCTTCCCCCTCAAAAAGCCACCAAAATTCGGCGAATTGTTGTCGAATATATCCCTCTCCGCTATTGCGGTACCAAAACGGAGGAGCTCATGAGCATTGGCGACGTTTTCGCCGCGGATGAGCCGCTTATCTCTCGCGGTGCGGTGGCGGTGGTATAATACCGGGATACCATCCCTCGTCTGTACCAGCCCTTTTGCATTAATATGAATAAATGCCTCCGGCGGGATAAAGCCAGACCGGAGCGTACTCTCTACAGCAAGGATCTTTGAGTTTCCCTCATCCAGCGTAGCCATTTGATTTATGGCACACCAGACCCTACAAACAACTCCGAATAGATATAGTCAATTCGGGCCGCTTGTTCGTTTAATTGTGCCTGGAACTTATCGATCTTTCCGTGCAGAGACAGAAGGATTGATTTTAAGTCCAGGTCCACCTCTGGTGCCTTTTGGGCTACCTTTGGTGGGTTTGATGTTATTTGGGCGTGACCCGATCCAGCTGCCATTTGGGCAAAGGACACGTTGGGTGCCACAAAATTTGAGAACGAGCGACCCTTTTGACGCCTATTGTCTTCAGACTGCTGTTTGCGGGCCTGGACTCGCTTTTTCAGCTCCTGGTACTTTGGGCAACCCCTGAAGTTGGCGGGATGCCCAGTGTTTCTGCAGAGCACACAAGAGAGGACACTCCGGTCCTCAACTCTCTCCTTACCAAGAGGACATTCTCCATGTATGTGGTCCCTATCGCACTTGACACATCTAAACTGCATGTTGCAGTTAGCTGCGGCGTGCCCGAACCTTTGGCAGCGCATACATTGAAGTATGCGATCCGACCTTTTAATTTTCTCCCATCTAACAGCGTGGTAGTACAGGAAGCGGATATTTCGCAGCCTGTCAATTTTGCTGTCGGGAGTAAGCTGCACTAAGAAGAATGGTAAGTAACGGTTACCACCCCTTGCCACAGCCGAGGAAAACGGCTTGACCCCCACGAACTTGAGGTCGTCGCTTCCAAAATTGTTGAGCTGTTTTTCTAACTCCTCCGTTTTTATTGAGGGATCAATTCCTTTCAAAACAACGGTTTTAAGCTTTTGCTCCCTTGGGGTGTACGTAAAGTATTCGGTCTTAACCTCTCCCAAGGCAGCACGAACCCTATGGTACTCCTCTATATTTTCACATAAAATTATGTGTTTGTTCGCTGATAGCCTTTTCACATGAAAATTTTTCGTGATTAATTTACATAACCTTATGCTATCTGTAATTTCAAAATTACTCACATTTATAGGTGGGACTCTTACCTTTGCTTGTTTCTTTTGTTGCTGGTGTTGCTGTACCTCAATCTTCTTTTGCTGCTTTGATTTTTGTGGTTGTTCTTCTTGTATGTGCTGTTGTTGGTGCTGTTGTTGTTGCCGTTGTTGTTGCTTTTGTTGTTGTTGTTGGTGTTGTTGTTGTTGTTGTAGTCGTTGTTGCTGCTTCTCCTGCAGCTGTTGCTGCATTTGCTGTTTAAGCACAGCTTGTTGTTGCTGTTGCTGCATCTTCTTTCTGCGCAACTGGTCGCGCTTCTCCAGTAGCTCTTTTATGAGCTTGTCCAGCTGCGCCTCCTCGTCCACTTCTTCGTCCATTTGGACGACTTCCTCGTTATCAACCGGTAGGTCCCTGAAGGAATTTCCTTCTCCGACGTACCGGTCATTGCCACTCTCAAATTCATAAGAGCTGGAATTTTCTGCATCATCATCGGCTCCAGCCGCCGATGATGTCACATTATGGCCTGCCAAGTTAACCCTTCTCTTGGCCGAAAGATACGGCTTCGGCTTTAACTTGCGTCGCCTCTTCTCAACTTGCCTGAACTCCTCGCTTACAGCTTCTGGTGTCACCGCTGTAGTGGAAGCTTTCGTTGGTGCTTCTGTAGCTTTATTTTCTGCTACCATTGGTGCTGTTGGTGTTACCTGCGAGACCACCCGCCTGGTCAACGACCGACCCGCTGCTGTTTTTGTTGGTGTTGTTGCTGCCAATTCCATTTCATCTGCAGGTACTGCCTTTGGCATATATACTGCTGCTGCTGCCGTTATTGTTGCTGTTGTTGTTGTTGCTGCTGATGTTATAGCTGCTGCTCTTCCTGATGTTGTTGGTCTTGCTGCGGTTGTTGTTGCTGCAGATGATTTTTTAGCCAGCTCGCGTGTTTGCACCACGCGTCGCAACGGCACACCCACACCCGTACGCGGGACCACCGTTTTTCCGGGGTCCATCGCCTACCACCGTACGGCACTTTTTTTTACACTTTTGTTATTGTCTCTATCAAACTTTCTCACATAAATTATAAAAAATTAAAAATTAAATTTTTCTTGCTGGGAATCGAACCCACGCTTCTGACAACAGAGTCAGACACTCAGTCTACTGAACCAATTGTATATTAGAATTTAACATGACAAATTACTAATATATTGCACTTGATCGCTTATAATCTTCCGTAACTAGCCGTCCTGTCTCTCTACGTGTTGCGGAACGACTCATTCTCTAGATTCCAAATTGCAATCAATGGACTCTAAATTCGAAGAACAAAAGAATTCCATAGTTGCCGCCCAAAAGAGCGATGTGGAAGATTTTAAAAATGTTCTCGAAGGAAAACTCGAAGAAATCGACCACAAGTTCGAGAAGGTTGAAACCAAATTCGACGAAATCCATCAGACGTTTTGCAAGCATGAAACAAACTTCGAGAACTTGGCTAAATAGCTCGAGAAAGTGAAGAAGCAGAAGGCTCGAGAAAATTCTGCGGACTGCCCGAGAAGGAAAGAGATGCAGCCTCCTGTTTTCGATGGTCAAACATCATGGCCAATTTATAAGAAACAGTTTGAAGCAGCTGCAATGGCGAACAGCTGGGACAACGAGGAAAAGTCGATTGCGCTAACGCTCGCACTAAGAGGTACAGCGGCCGAGTTAATCCAAACTGTCTCAGAAGAGAAGCAACACAACTACGACGCCCTGGTCAAGGCTATAGAGATGCGCTTCGGTGATGAGCATATGCAGCAAGTGTACAGGGTCCAGCTACGCAGTAGAGTCCAGAAGCGGGGAGAAACACTTCAACAGCTGCAAGCAGATATCGAACGTCTGGCACATTTGTCATATCCTAATGCTGGTGAGGTTCTCATCAATGAAATGGCTGTGGAGGCGTTTATACAAGCCATTGAAGATAGACAACTGCAAATTGCCGTAAGAATGACTGGAAAGAGAACTCTCGCTGAGGCCCTAGCATTTGCCTTGACAATGCAAGCTGCTGATCAGGCATCGCATGTGTTCCCCCGCGTAAGGGAAATGACAGCCGTTGAATGCTCATGTCAAAGAGCAGACATCGTAGACCGGAGCAGAGATAACAGAGGTCAAATGCGCTGCTGGAACTGCAACAAAATAGGGCACCTACAGAGACAGTGCAGAGCTCCACCCAGACGAGGTAGTTGTCCACATTGCGGGCCTAGGAGGGGCAACGAAGAAGCATCTGGCAGGGATAGCAACCATCCTGCAGATATAGCTTCGCAGAACCAGCAGTCGGGAAACGTGTAAGGACCAGCTTCGCGGGGCAGAAGTTGGTTTCCGGAATCGACGACCCCAGGACCACAATTCAAGTCTCCCAAACCAAACGAGGAAACCAGAGTCTAACAGTGGAAGCCTATATCGGACAAAATAAGTGCGTAGCAACCATCGACACCGGTGCCACCGCTTCCATTATAAGGAGGGACATCGTCCGTCAGTCTTGGCTGCACAACACCAGCAATTACTGTCTGAAAACAGCAACAGGAGCTACAGCGAAAGTGTATGGAGAGGTCATACTAACAATAAATTTGGCAGGATTAGCATTCTCCCACGCTTTCCTAGTAGCTGATATATGTGACGAATGCATCGTTGGAATCGATTTCATGAAGGCGCATGATGTTGCATTGGACATTGGTATGCAAATACTCAAGTATCGAAACGTAGAGATTCCGATGGTGTACGGGAACGAGAACGCCGCATCCCTGAGGACAGTCGTTAGTAAGGACGAGGTCCTACCACCTTCTTCAGAGACATTGATTTGGACAAAGCTGGAAGGTGATCCTGGGGCCCACCGATTGTTTCTAGTTGAGCCAGAAGACTACCACTGCCGAAATTGCGTGGTTGGAAAAATGCTTGTTGAGCCGAAGAACAATATGGTTCCCGTACGAGTTCTTAATGCGGAACACAAAAGCGTCAAATTCAAGCAAGGTGAGGTGTTTGGAAAGTGTGTACCGGTTACTGCCATCACGAAACTATCACAGGAAGGTGTTGCGAAGCCTCGTTCACCAATGGGAATGACTGAGGTGAAAAGAACTTTATTCCCGCACTGCGATCTGAATCAGGAGCAGCAAGCCATGGCAGGGAACCTCATCAACGAGTTTGCTGATATATTCGCTTCGCGGGACTGCGAGTATGGCCGAACACACCTTGTACAACACCGGATAGACACTGGAGATGCAAGACCGATTCGTCAGCCTCCCAGACGATTACCATTGGCTAAGCAGACGGAGGTTGCAGAGATGGTGTCGACGATAGAGAAGGAAGGGGTAATCGAATGCTCTAAAAGCCCATAGGCATCTTCAATTGTCCTAGTCAAAAAGAAATATGGCAGCACTCGGTTCTGTGTAGACTATCGCCAACTGAATAATGTCACCAAAAAGGATAGCTACCCTCTACCAAGGATTGACGATACGCTGGATACACTGTCCGGAGCCCGATGGTTTTCCACTCTAGATCTGAAGAGTGGCCACTGGCAAGTGCAGATCCATCCAGAAGACCGCGAGAAAACGGCTTTCACAGCAGGAAACGGGCTCTGGCAATTCACAGTAATGCCATTTGGATTGTGTAACGCGCCGGCAACCTTTGAGCGTCTAATGGAGCGTGTTTTGTTGGGGCTAACATGGAAAACGTGTTTGGTCTACTTGGACGATGTCATTGTGGTTGGAAAAACGTTTGAAGAACATCGAGATAACTTGAAGTAAGTGTTCCAGAGACTACGAAGTGCACAATTAAAGCTTAACCCGAAAAAGTGTGATCTCTTTAGATCTGAGGTGAAATATCTGGGGCACATCATCTCGTCCGAGGGAGTAAGGACTGCCCCAGAGAAGGTCGATGCGGTGAAAAATTGGCCCGTTCCCAAAGACAAACACCAACTGAGGAGCTTCCTGGGACTTGCAACGTACTACAGACGGTTTGTGAAGGACATTGCAAGGATCGCAAAGAGCTTGCATCAACTGACGGAAAAGGGAAAACCATTCAAATGGTCAGGTGAATGCGAAGCGAGTTTTAAGAGTCTCAAACACCAACTGTGTGATGCTTTAATTCTAGCGTACCCTACTCCAGGAAAAACATTTATTGTAGATGCCGACGCTAGTAATGTTGGGATCGGAGCCGTACTTTCGCAGATCCATGATGGCCAAGAGAGAGTAGTTTCCTACTTCAGTAAAGTGCTATCCAAGCCGGAGAGGAACTATTGCGTAACCAGGCGGGAACTCCTGGCTTTGATCCTGGCAACAAAGCACTTCCACAAGTACTTATATGGTCAGAAATTCATCCTGCGTACAGATCATGCGTCTCTAAAGTGGCTGCTGCAGTTTAAGAACCCTGAAGGACAAGTCGCGAGGTGGATTGAACGGCTGCAGATGTATGACTACGAGATACAACACCGAAAGGGAACTCTTCACTCCAACGCAGATGCCCTCTCCCGGCGGCCCTGCAAGGCTGATTGTAAACATTGCGTGCGCCAGGAGGAAAAAGATGAAGTATCAGTCCAACGGTTGAGAGCTGAGCCCATTAGCGGCTGGAGTGCACGGGAGATCCGGAATGTTCAACAGGAAGATCCGGATATCGAGCCGATTCTCGCCTCACCTCTGGTGCCTTTTGGGCTACCTTTGGTGGGTTTGATGTTATTTGGGCGTGACCCGATCCAGCTGCCATTTGGGCAAAGGACACGTTGGGTGCCACAAAATTTGAGAACGAGCGACCCTTTTGACGCCTATTGTCTTCAGACTGCTGTTTGCGGGCCTGGACTCGCTTTTTCAGCTCCTGGTACTTTGGGCAACCCCTGAAGTTGGCGGGATGCCCAGTGTTTCTGCAGAGCACACAAGAGAGGACACTCCGGTCCTCAACTCTCTCCTTACCAAGAGGACATTCTCCATGTATGTGGTCCCTATCGCACTTGACACATCTAAACTGCATGTTGCAGTTAGCTGCGGCGTGCCCGAACCTTTGGCAGCGCATACATTGAAGTATGCGATCCGACCTTTTAATTTTCTCCCATCTAACAGCGTGGTAGTACAGGAAGCGGATATTTCGCAGCCTGTCAATTTTGCTGTCGGGAGTAAGCTGCACTAAGAAGAATGGTAAGTAACGGTTACCACCCCTTGCCACAGCCGAGGAAAACGGCTTGACCCCCACGAACTTGAGGTCGTCGCTTCCAAAATTGTTGAGCTGTTTTTCTAACTCCTCCGTTTTTATTGAGGGATCAATTCCTTTCAAAACAACGGTTTTAAGCTTTTGCTCCCTTGGGGTGTACGTAAAGTATTCGGTCTTAACCTCTCCCAAGGCGGCACGAACCCTATGGTACTCCTCTATATTTTCACATAAAATTATGTGTTTGTTCGCTGATAGCCTTTTCACATGAAAATTTTTCGTGATTAATTTACATAACCTTATGCTATCTGTAATTTCAAAATTACTCACATTTATAGGTGGGACTCTTACCTTTGCTTGTTTCTTTTGTTGCTGGTGTTGCTGTACCTCAATCTTCTTTTGCTGCTTTGATTTTTGTGGTTGTTCTTCTTGTATGTGCTGTTGTTGGTGCTGTTGTTGTTGCCGTTGTTGTTGCTTTTGTTGTTGTTGTTGGTGTTGTTGTTGTTGTTGTAGTCGTTGTTGCTGCTTCTCCTGCAGCTGTTGCTGCATTTGCTGTTTAAGCACAGCTTGTTGTTGCTGTTGCTGCATCTTCTTTCTGCGCAACTGGTCGCGCTTCTCCAGTAGCTCTTTTATGAGCTTGTCCAGCTGCGCCTCCTCGTCCACTTCTTCGTCCATTTGGACGACTTCCTCGTTATCAACCGGTAGGTCCCTGAAGGAATTTCCTTCTCCGACGTACCGGTCATTGCCACTCTCAAATTCATAAGAGCTGGAATTTTCTGCATCATCATCGGCTCCAGCCGCCGATGATGTCACATTATGGCCTGCCAAGTTAACCCTTCTCTTGGCCGAAAGATACGGCTTCGGCTTTAACTTGCGTCGCCTCTTCTCAACTTGCCTGAACTCCTCGCTTACAGCTTCTGGTGTCACCGCTGTAGTGGAAGCTTTCGTTGGTGCTTCTGTAGCTTTATTTTCTGCTACCATTGGTGCTGTTGGTGTTACCTGCGAGACCACCCGCCTGGTCAACGACCGACCCGCTGCTGTTTTTGTTGGTGTTGTTGCTGCCAATTCCATTTCATCTGCAGGTACTGCCTTTGGCATATATACTGCTGCTGCTGCCGTTATTGTTGCTGTTGTTGTTGTTGCTGCTGATGTTATAGCTGCTGCTCTTCCTGATGTTGTTGGTCTTGCTGCGGTTGTTGTTGCTGCAGATGATTTTTTAGCCAGCTCGCGTGTTTGCACCACGCGTCGCAACGGCACACCCACACCCGTACGCGGGACCACCGTTTTTCCGGGGTCCATCGCCTACCACCGTACGGCACTTTTTTTTACACTTTTGTTATTGTCTCTATCAAACTTTCTCACATAAATTATAAAAAATTAAAAATTAAATTTTTCTTGCTGGGAATCGAACCCACGCTTCTGACAACAGAGTCAGACACTCAGTCTACTGAACCAATTGTATATTAGAATTTAACATGACAAATTACTAATATATTGCACTTGATCGCTTATAATCTTCCGTAACTAGCCGTCCTGTCTCTCTACGTGTTGCGGAACGACTCATTCTCTAGATTCCAAATTGCAATCAATGGACTCTAAATTCGAAGAACAAAAGAATTCCATAGTTGCCGCCCAAAAGAGCGATGTGGAAGATTTTAAAAATGTTCTCGAAGGAAAACTCGAAGAAATCGACCACAAGTTCGAGAAGGTTGAAACCAAATTCGACGAAATCCATCAGACGTTTTGCAAGCATGAAACAAACTTCGAGAACTTGGCTAAATAGCTCGAGAAAGTGAAGAAGCAGAAGGCTCGAGAAAATTCTGCGGACTGCCCGAGAAGGAAAGAGATGCAGCCTCCTGTTTTCGATGGTCAAACATCATGGCCAATTTATAAGAAACAGTTTGAAGCAGCTGCAATGGCGAACAGCTGGGACAACGAGGAAAAGTCGATTGCGCTAACGCTCGCACTAAGAGGTACAGCGGCCGAGTTAATCCAAACTGTCTCAGAAGAGAAGCAACACAACTACGACGCCCTGGTCAAGGCTATAGAGATGCGCTTCGGTGATGAGCATATGCAGCAAGTGTACAGGGTCCAGCTACGCAGTAGAGTCCAGAAGCGGGGAGAAACACTTCAACAGCTGCAAGCAGATATCGAACGTCTGGCACATTTGTCATATCCTAATGCTGGTGAGGTTCTCATCAATGAAATGGCTGTGGAGGCGTTTATACAAGCCATTGAAGATAGACAACTGCAAATTGCCGTAAGAATGACTGGAAAGAGAACTCTCGCTGAGGCCCTAGCATTTGCCTTGACAATGCAAGCTGCTGATCAGGCATCGCATGTGTTCCCCCGCGTAAGGGAAATGACAGCCGTTGAATGCTCATGTCAAAGAGCAGACATCGTAGACCGGAGCAGAGATAACAGAGGTCAAATGCGCTGCTGGAACTGCAACAAAATAGGGCACCTACAGAGACAGTGCAGAGCTCCACCCAGACGAGGTAGTTGTCCACATTGCGGGCCTAGGAGGGGCAACGAAGAAGCATCTGGCAGGGATAGCAACCATCCTGCAGATATAGCTTCGCAGAACCAGCAGTCGGGAAACGTGTAAGGACCAGCTTCGCGGGGCAGAAGTTGGTTTCCGGAATCGACGACCCCAGGACCACAATTCAAGTCTCCCAAACCAAACGAGGAAACCAGAGTCTAACAGTGGAAGCCTATATCGGACAAAATAAGTGCGTAGCAACCATCGACACCGGTGCCACCGCTTCCATTATAAGGAGGGACATCGTCCGTCAGTCTTGGCTGCACAACACCAGCAATTACTGTCTGAAAACAGCAACAGGAGCTACAGCGAAAGTGTATGGAGAAGTCATACTAACAATAAATTTGGCAGGATTAGCATTCTCCCACGCTTTCCTAGTAGCTGATATATGTGACGAATGCATCGTTGGAATCGATTTCATGAAGGCGCATGATGTTGCATTGGACATTGGTATGCAAATACTCAAGTATCGAAACGTAGAGATTCCGATGGTGTACGGGAACGAGAACGCCGCATCCCTGAGGACAGTCGTTAGTAAGGACGAGGTCCTACCACCTTCTTCAGAGACATTGATTTGGACAAAGCTGGAAGGTGATCCTGGGGCCCACCGATTGTTTCTAGTTGAGCCAGAAGACTACCACTGCCGAAATTGCGTGGTTGGAAAAATGCTTGTTGAGCCGAAGAACAATATGGTTCCCGTACGAGTTCTTAATGCGGAACACAAAAGCGTCAAATTGAAGCAAGGTGAGGTGTTTGGAAAGTGTGTACCGGTTACTGCCATCACGAAACTATCACAGGAAGGTGTTGCGAAGCCTCGTTCACCAATGGGAATGACTGAGGTGAAAAGAACTTTATTCCCGCACTGCGATCTGAATCAGGAGCAGCAAGCCATGGCAGGGAACCTCATCAACGAGTTTGCTGATATATTCGCTTCGCGGGACTGCGAGTATGGCCGAACACACCTTGTACAACACCGGATAGACACTGGAGATGCAAGACCGATTCGTCAGCCTCCCAGACGATTACCATTGGCTAAGCAGACGGAGGTTGCAGAGATGGTGTCGACGATAGAGAAGGAAGGGGTAATCGAATGCTCTAAAAGCCCATAGGCATCTTCAATTGTCCTAGTCAAAAAGAAATATGGCAGCACTCGGTTCTGTGTAGACTATCGCCAACTGAATAATGTCACCAAAAAGGATAGCTACCCTCTACCAAGGATTGACGATACGCTGGATACACTGTCCGGAGCCCGATGGTTTTCCACTCTAGATCTGAAGAGTGGCCACTGGCAAGTGCAGATCCATCCAGAAGACCGCGAGAAAACGGCTTTCACAGCAGGAAACGGGCTCTGGCAATTCACAGTAATGCCATTTGGATTGTGTAACGCGCCGGCAACCTTTGAGCGTCTAATGGAGCGTGTTTTGTTGGGGCTAACATGGAAAACGTGTTTGGTCTACTTGGACGATGTCATTGTGGTTGGAAAAACGTTTGAAGAACATCGAGATAACTTGAAGTAAGTGTTCCAGAGACTACGAAGTGCACAATTAAAGCTTAACCCGAAAAAGTGTGATCTCTTTAGATCTGAGGTGAAATATCTGGGGCACATCATCTCGTCCGAGGGAGTAAGGACTGCCCCAGAGAAGGTCGATGCGGTGAAAAATTGGCCCGTTCCCAAAGACAAACACCAACTGAGGAGCTTCCTGGGACTTGCAACGTACTACAGACGGTTTGTGAAGGACATTGCAAGGATCGCAAAGAGCTTGCATCAACTGACGGAAAAGGGAAAACCATTCAAATGGTCAGGTGAATGCGAAGCGAGTTTTAAGAGTCTCAAACACCAACTGTGTGATGCTTTAATTCTAGCGTACCCTACTCCAGGAAAAACATTTATTGTAGATGCCGACGCTAGTAATGTTGGGATCGGAGCCGTACTTTCGCAGATCCATGATGGCCAAGAGAGAGTAGTTTCCTACTTCAGTAAAGTGCTATCCAAGCCGGAGAGGAACTATTGCGTAACCAGGCGGGAACTCCTGGCTTTGATCCTGGCAACAAAGCACTTCCACAAGTACTTATATGGTCAGAAATTCATCCTGCGTACAGATCATGCGTCTCTAAAGTGGCTGCTGCAGTTTAAGAACCCTGAAGGACAAGTCGCGAGGTGGATTGAACGGCTGCAGATGTATGACTACGAGATACAACACCGAAAGGGAACTCTTCACTCCAACGCAGATGCCCTCTCCCGGCGGCCCTGCAAGGCTGATTGTAAACATTGCGTGCGCCAGGAGGAAAAAGATGAAGTATCAGTCCAACGGTTGAGAGCTGAGCCCATTAGCGGCTGGAGTGCACGGGAGATCCGGAATGTTCAACAGGAAGATCCGGATATCGAGCCGATTCTCGCCTGGAAGGAACATGAAGGCAAGCCGGGCTGGCAGCAAATCTCCAATAGGAGTCCGTAACTGAAGGCATACTTGGCACAATGGGACTCACTTCATGTTCAGGATGGCATTTTGAAAAGAAAATGGGAAACTTCGGATGGAACATCAGCCGTGATGCAACTTGTGGTACCCAGATCGAAAGTCAACGAAGTGCTTAGGGAATTGCATGATGGAGTGTCCGGAGGTCACTTGGGAGTAAATAAGACACTCGAAAAAGTGCGAGAACACTTTTACTGGATCCACGCAACAGACGATGTCGAAAACTGGTGCCGAAAATGCGCCACTTGCGCAGCCAGTAAAGGCCCGAGAGTAAAAATGCAAGGCAAGATGCATCAATATAACGTTGGAGCGCCCTTTGAAAGGATTGCAGTTGACATCGCAGGACCGTTTCCAGAAACCAACAGTGGAAACCGCTATATCCTCGTAGTGATGGACTACTTCACTAAATGGCCTGAAGCATTTGCTATATATAACCAAGAAGCTAAAACCGTGGTAGAGCAGATTGTCCACAACTGAGTAAGCAGATTTGGCGTACCAATGGAATTGCACTCGGACCAAGGTCGAAACTTCGAGTCGAAGATCTTTCAAGGAGTATGCCAGCTACTAGGGATTAAGAAGACAAGAACAACCCCGCTTCATCCACAATCGGACGGAATGGTGGAACACTTCAATAGAACCTTAAACGAACACCTTTCTAAGGTTGTTGGCGACTGGCAGCGGGACTGGGACAAGCAGATCCCCATGTTCCTATTAGCTTATTGGAGCGCAGTTCATAACACAACAGGTCATACTCCATCAGAAATCCTTTTTGGTCGAACCATCCGGTTGCCTAGTGAATTGATGTTTGGATCTCCGACTGATGAAGCAACGAATGAAGATGATTTTGTTGCGGATCTCAGAGAAATCATCAGAAACATTCATCGGAAAACTAGAGATAAGATTCGGATATCCAGCGACCGCATGAAGACGAGGTACGACACAAAAGCAACCACCACAGGATTCCAGGAAGGAGATCTGGTATGGCTATACAACCCTCATCGCCGAAAAGGCATGTCACCTAAACTACAGCAGGATTGGGAAGGACCCTATAAGATAGTGAAGCGCATCAACGATGTTGTCTACCGGATCCAGCGAGGAAGAGGCAAGCTGAAAGTTGTCCATGGGGATCGTCTCCATCGCTACCATGGCGAAAATATTGACGTGCTTGTTCGGGACGAACAAGTTTAAGAGGGGGATATTGTTGCATGTTTGCTCAAACTGTGTCATTCAGCATCAATTAGTCAACTTGTACCGCCATCTAGTAGAAAGTAGCCATATTACCGATTTTGGCAGCATTTGAAAGCAGTTTGAGTAGCTGTGGAATAACTAGTACACTCAACGAATCTGGAAATTTCGAGAGGTGTCACTAGGAGATATAAATATATGTTATGTTGTTCTCGAACCTTCTAAACTCAACGAATCTGGAAATTTCGAGAGGTGTCACTAGGAGATATAAATAGATTTCGCAGGAGCACCCAAGACATTCGAGTTGTGAACCGCGATAAAGAAGTGCGATAGATGACAGTAGTGAAAAGTATAGGGAAAAAGTATAAGTATTGAGTAAGAGAAAAGTGATTGTGTATTTAAAGTGATTAATTGTGAAAGTGAATTGTTGTGAATAAGTGAATTATTAGAATAATAATCAAGAATTAAATTGAAAGAGAACTAATAAAGATTAATTAAATAGAATTAAGTTTTATTTTTTCGAATCCTAGCCTGGATGTAACAGTACAAAGAAAGAAGAAAAGTTTCCCTCCACTGGTAAGGCATTGGATCGCCTCTGATCAGTTTGGAGATGAGAATCACGAGCCATTTGGACCCGATGTCTGCCCAACTGCTTTTCCATTTTCTGGAGTCTTTGACCGCCTTCCTTACTTCTTCGATAGTTTAATGTCGTGTACTTCTTCATTATTAGGAATGGCTCTCGCTAAATACATCCGAGGAAATTTTTCATTTAGAAATCCTTCACAATACTGCTGCCACCTGTGTATTATTTTTTCGTCATGCACAGGAAGCAGCCCATGAGCATTGTTGACGAACTTTGGCGAACGGATTTCCTGTACATTCCTCCTTCGCTGAGCGGGTTTTTGAAAATTGTTGTACCCCTATTCAAGCTCGTTTTTCGGATTTAGTGGACAGCCTGGTTTCTATCAGCAGCCGAAGAAGAAATTTCTTCTAACTCCCGATACAGCCCCTCCACACACTTTTCTTGAATTTGAGCGCACATTCTCTTTGCAAGTCTTTTGGCTAACCTATAATTACCTTGATGCCACTGATGATCCAAACGCCATCTATTCTCACTCCTTTTCGAGGTAGAGTCCATCAAAGACGGTGCCCTCTAATTTGGAGGTGTAACCACTTTAAACGCTAGAACTTCTAAAGTTTTATAGCTGAAAAAATGGTTTTGAACGTTATGGAAAGACAATTCCTCTTGTTCAGAGAAGGGGGATGTTCTTTCAACAAGAACCAGTAGCTGCGGGGTAACTTGGTTCCTCAACCATACTTTTAACGAACGGCGGATTGCCGATTTGTCTGGAAGAGCTCCAAGAAAAAATGAATGCTGTTTCAGAAGAAATGACAAGAAGTTTTCTGCTCGTTAATCTGCCATCAGAAATGCTTAAACGTGCCCAAAAGTGTATTCAAATGGAAGGAAGGCACTTCGAACAATTGAATATGTTCAGGAGATTTTAAGAGTAATTTAGTAGGTACACTTCTTCTTGATCATTTTTGTCTGAGAAAAAATGGTTAACTGCAACTTCTGTTGACCGTACGTACAAAAATTTATAAGTAAACATTCTGAAAAAAAATTAGTGTGCTTAAGACCACACGACTGAAGTAAAACTTCTTTCGCTCCATCTAATTTAAATTGTGGGCGTGTCAATGGAAGTATTTTAAAATATTTACACATGAGCATCAAGGGCCCCTGGAGAGTCTATATTATAAATTTCTGCTCCCTAGCTCAAACTTTGGTTTTTTGCCGTCCGACCTGAAAATCTGACGTGACGGTGACGCTTTATATTTGCAACTAATGAACTGCGATTCAGGGACACAATGACTTTACTCACTTCCGGTAAATTCCATCTGTCGGCAACTGTTCTCCTTTCCCTTTGGATCGGTTTGGATAGATGATGAGCTTAGTATTGCCCTCTATTGAGGAGATTCAAGGGTGTTTACCCATTCGACGAACCCTTCGCCGACTAAATTGTATGAAGTCTACGTTTGTCTACACTTCCGTTACACCGTAAGTCTACATTGGTCTACACTTTCGTTGCGCCAGAAGTTTACATTAGTCTACACTTCCGTTGAGCCGGAAGTCTCCATTGGTCTACACTTCTGTGTCGCATTCACCAGCTTACTCCCCAAGTCAAGCGCGCGTAAAGAAGTTTTACTTCAAAAAAATAATTGTAAGTAGAAAAAATGGAGCGACAACAAATTGTTTGCCTAGAAAGGACATCCGTATCTTCTCAGACAGTCAAGCTGCGATTAGGTCCGTGGATGCAGTCTCTTTAAATTCCATCGCAGCCCTTGACTGCCGTTCATCTCATAGCAGTGTGCAGTTTAACATTCACCTCTGTTGGGTGCCGGGGCATAGACATTAAGGGAAACTGCAGGGCAGTTGAACTCGCCAAAAATGGAACCAAACTACCTCTTTTACCTGAAAACGGTTCTCTGGGTATACCAATCGCTACTTGCAAACTTTTATTCAAGCTATCTACAATCGAGAGAACAAACCTTAGGTGGACAAGTAGTAATACATATCTAGCGACTAAGCATATCTGGCTAAAGCTGAGCCTGTGACGCTCTAAGAGTCTTATCTCATTAAACCGACTGCATATTAGCTCCACTATAGGTGCCATTGCAGGGCAATGTCTGATAGGCAGGCACTCATGGAGGCTTGGCGTTTATTCAAACGACTTCTGCAGAAGCTACATCTACGAGGAGGAGGAGACTACACTTCACCTTCTTTGTACATGTATTGCTCTCTCCCATAAAAGAAATCTCCATCTGGGAGATTTCTTGCTTAATGATCTAAATGACTTTTCTAACGCTGACGTTAGAAGTCTATCGCGCTCCATAAGAAGCTCCTAATGGTTTAACGAGTAGTGAAAGAAACCCCTAGATCCGTGTGGTGTCACAATGGACCTAACATTGGTCTAAGTGTGTTGGCCTTAGGCTGACAGCTACTAACCTAACTTAACATGCGAATATGAAAACTAGTATATACGATTGAGTTAAAAAAAGAACACCTAATTCCAAAAACAACATCGATCGGTGCAAACGACAGTACTTGTCGATTCGATCGTCGATCGAGACTCCTGCCGTATCAACTAAAAGTTTTTTTCCATTGTCCCACTGCTTGGGAACGTCTGACAAACATACGAGCATCAATGTTCATAAAAAGCTTTGCCGTTCGGCTTAGGCTTTGAATTATAGGTCCCTTCCATTTCGCGCAAGCAAATGGTTGGAGAGCTAGCTTTTATCGGCTGTTTATGCGTAATTTTTATTTTATAAGACAAAACACTAAATTAACTTTTCACTCAAGTTTATTACATTTTCTTTAATTAAATCAAAACTTAAATTATAAAAAAATCGTACTTCTGTGATTGATTACAGATATTTTTTTTTGATTTGTCTGATATTTACTAAAAACCCAAACAAAATACACCATTTGTATTGGTTTGATTTTTAAATAAATATTTTGGGATCATTTGTTTATGTTGCAACAACGCGACGTGAAATTATGAAAAAAGTAGAAAAAAATTTTGAAAAGTTTTACATTTCATAGTAACTAATGTTAATGCCTTGAGGGAAAATTTCTCCGAGATCCATCGAATCCGCTACCGCCGCCATTATTGGCAGCACCTCCGGCACGGCCACCTTGGTTATCATTAAATCGTCCGCCACCGTTCGTGTTGCCGTTTTGTCCCGCATTGAAGCCTCGAGTCATTCCGCCTCCAAATCCACCTCCAGCGCCACCTCCACCAAATCCACCGCCGTTTTCATTTCTAGAACCACCGCCAAATCTAGAACCTTGTCCTCCGCCTCCTCGGCCGCCACCACCCCCACCGAAGCCTCTTCCGCCGCCACCACCCCCACCGAAGCCTCTTCCGCCACCAAACCCGCCGCCACCACCACCACCACCACCACCACCACCACCACCGAAGCCTCCATTCTGTCTGAATCGCTTCCTCTCACCACCAAATCCACCACCGCCAGATCTTGCCATCTGTTCAAGCTGTGGATTAATGTCCTGATTAGCCTCTTTTAGCACATCAATCAATCCTCTAGCGTTCTTTACGTTCTTTCTGGTGAAAAAGGCATACGAGGTACCAGTGGAATGCTTACGTCCCGTTCGTCCAATGCGATGGATGTAGTCTTCCGATGACTGCGGAAAATCGAAATTAATGACAAATTTGATTCCTTCAACATCAAGGCCCCGCGCTGCAACATCTGTGGCCACCAGTATATTTGTGTTTCCATGCCTGAACTCGCCGAGGACATTGTCCCGCTCTGACTGCGACTTATCTCCGTGGATGGCGCCACAGCGCACACCAAAGCCACCAATGTATCGAAAGAGCTCATCAACCTTCTTCTTAGTAGCCACAAAGATAATTATCTTCCCGGGATCATTCGCAGCGTCGTAGATATTCGAAAGGAGCTGCTTCAACATGTTGCCCTTCTCAGCCTCTTGGCAAATCTCGACATGTTGCGTGATATTGTGATTTGCGGACAATTCCAACGAACCGATATTAATTTGAATGTAATCGTGAAGGAAATCTTCAGCCAATTGACGCACCTCCCTTGGCCAAGTTGCACTCCACATGAGTATCTGTCGATCTGGTCGAATTTGACTCATAATTTTTCTAATTTGGGGCTCGAAACCCATGTCCAGCATACGATCCGCTTCGTCCAACACAAGATACGTACAGCGGCGTAAATTTGTTGTACCGCCCAATAAAAAGTCGATGAGGCGGCCCGGGGTTGCAATGACAATTTCAACACCACGTTCAAGATCGTAGGCCTGCTTTGGCTTTGGAGCACCACCAAAAATGCAAGTGTTCCTAACGTACGCGGATGAGCCGAACTCATTAGCAACCGTTTGTATTTGTTGCGCCAACTCCCGAGTGGGTGCCAATACGAGGGCAATTGGACCATCGCCGCGTTGTAGTGGCGGTTGAGCGTTGATATGAACGATTGCGGGAAGAATAAAGGCTAATGTTTTTCCAGAACCAGTTTTGGCAATGCCAACCATGTTTAGACCACTCATGGCTATGGGCCATCCCTGCGCTTGTATGGGGGTGGGCGCTTGGTAATGCTGGCGACGAATCTCATTCATGCAGTAATCTGGGAAGCACGCTTCGTCAAAGAATTGAATTGGATTTGGAGCGGGTCCCTTTACGGTAATTTCATTTTCCGCCCGGTACTTTTCAATCTCATGCAGAGGTCGGTTTCTGGTTTTTGGATGCTCCTTATAGAGATCCCTTTGGAAGGGCGGCAAGTCCACAGTTGCCCAATCAATTATTTCCAGTTCTGGGAGAAAGGAAAAGAATTTTTATTAAAAAATGCACGAGATGGAAAGCGTTAAAAACTACATAATATGTAAAACAATGCAATAGACCTTCTGGATATTGCAGATATCTAAGACACTCACGCAATCAGGCCTACCACCAATAAATTTTCCCTTAGAACTTTTCCCATTTAGCAATCAAACTTGCATTCTTGGCAATGGAAAAAAATTCCCTCGGAATGAACTCCCTGAAAAAGTTTAAGAACCTGTTACGTAATTGGAATAGCTGCTTAAGTCTGACATATATTCCTCAGGCTTGGAGAGAAGTGAAAGTGGTGTTCATACCCAAAGCTGGCAAATACTCCCATGCCAGTCCAAAGGACCTCAGATCATCATTCCTCCTTTAAAAAAATTCCTCCTGGAGCGACTGATTGATATTCATCTTCGTACGAATATAAACCGGCAACTTCTGTCTGCCGCCATTCACTCTTTGGTACACACCACCGAATACTATCTTCATTATAGGGAGTACACTATGGTTGCTTTCCTAGATATAGAAGGCGCCTTCAACAACGTTAACACATCTGCAATCGCAAATGCACTAACAGAACTCGCTTGGTGAATTGATCACTCTTTTGCTCTTAAGCAGGATTATTAACTCATAACTGGGCGAAATATCCGTTAAGAGGTCTGTCAAGGCGGCGTTCTTTCCCGCTTCTGTGGAACTTGGTGGTGAATGAACTACTGATATGCCTCTCTGGACACCACCTCAACACTGTAAAGGAACTTCTACAAAACGCTTTCAACAAGCTAACTAGATGGGCAAATCGCTATTAACGGTACAAGCTTAACTTTTTTTTAATGAAGCTTAATTCTTGGGTCTAATCTTTGATAGGAAGTTAAGCTTGAAACTCAATCTACAAGAAAGAGTCAAAAAAGTTACAGTAGCACTTTTCTCTTGCAAAAAAGCCATTGGCAATAAGTGGGGCCTACAAGCCCGCATCTCTCACGGTAGTAAGACCGATTCTAACATACGGGATGGTTGTCTGGTGGACTGCATTGGACAAAGCGGTAAACCGTGATAAGCTAAGCAAGGTCCAACGTACAGCTTGTCTGTGCTTCAGCGGAGCACTCTGAACGATTCCCTCAACTGCACTGGACATTTTACTTCATCTGACACCCATCGATATAAAGGGTCTTTCATTAGCGACTTGACAACTTCAAACTTTCAGTGTGAACGCACCATAAAAAAGATAAACGAACTGTCAATGACAAAATATACGCAACTTTAAGAGCGTTAGTGCCAATTTTCGGCCGTAATTCTCGTCCCAGTAGACAATTCATGGTCTAGTGAAAAAACTTGAGTCAAAATATTCGCTGTGCCAGTGAGACTACGTTTTACTCGAAGTGTGGATAATATTGCTGCGCAGAGGCTTCCGTCGCAAACCAGCCAAATCAGTCAATTTCACGGCGTTCTCAAGAATTGGGCCTCTCTTAGACCACATTATGGCGAATTTTGCGTAAGGGTTTTGTCCTACACCCTTACAAGATCAAGCTGACTAAAGCCACTTGATAATATGAAGCGACGTAAGTTCTCGAATTGGGCTCTGGACATGATGGAAGAAAATGAAGAATTTCATCTTCAGCGTTGAAGCGCATTTTTGGTTAAACGGCTTCGTTAATAACCAAAACATGCGTTACTGGACAGGTTCCGCAAAAAGCCACTGTTTGGTGCGGTTTTCATGCCGGTGGCGTCATTGGCTGTTTTTTTTTCGTCGATGAAAATGATCGTCACGTTACGGTAAATGGTATTCGCTACAGAGACATGTTGGAATGTTATTTCTTTGAGCAATTGCAAGAATTGGACATCAGTGATATGTGGTTCCAAAAAGACGGTGCCACAGCCCACCCTGCGTGTGCAACAATCGAGTTATTGGAGCCTCAGTTCGGTGAACGTGTTATCTCGAAAAACGGACACGTCTATTGACCGCCTAGATCGTGTGATTTAAAGCTAATAGCCTTTTTTTATGGGGCTACATTAAATCATTGGTCTATACCAATAAGCCGGCAAAGTTAGAGGAGCTCAGAGCAGATATTCGACGAGTAATAGCGGACGTATCGGTCAAAATGTCCGGCCGAGTCATCGAAAATTGGGTTCAACGTATCGACCGCTGCGCATACGTTCCCGTGGTGGGCATATGAACAAATTCGAATTCCATTCATATATGTTTTGATTGTGATCAAGCGAATAAATTTGTTTGCGATATCTCAAGTAGTTTGCATTTCATTTAAAAAAGAAGACAAGTCCTTAATGAAGAGCCCTTTATATACATAGGGTTCCAGGTTAAAGCTCATTTTGTGCACTTTTATTTCTATAGAAAATGGAAATAAAAAGCAAGAACAGTTTCTTTGACGAGGTTTTGGAAAGTTTTGTCAAAAAGACAAATAATACATACATACTTATGGTATAATATTGTTTCTTGAAACAAATATTAAATAAACAACAGTAAAAAACTAAATGAAAACAAAATTGGACCCTAGGTGTGGTCCTGGAGAAAACTAAGAAAAGATGCTATTACCGAACAAAAACCTGTGTGAAACACCCTGTGGGAACATCACGGCACGTCCCTGATCTTCAACGTGCTTACTTTCCAATGAAATTTTCGAAACAGAAAATATTTTAGGTATGTGTACATAATTTTGTTGTATGATCTGTGAAAATTACTAAGTTTGAAATTAATTGGAAAATAAGTCTAGTGCAGACCAAGCAAGCACTTAAATTACTCGATTCAAGCCTGAAAAAGAATCATACATAAGCCCGGTATAATGCAAATACATACATTATGTATACACATTTATATATTAGGATCGATACTTACCGGTGCGCCGATTTGACTTTCCTCTATCTCTGTCATTGCGACCCCCAAACTTTTCCACGCGTCCAGAGCGAACTCCTCGTCTGTCACCACCAAATCCACCTCCTCCGCCGCCGCTCCTATTAAAACCTCTATTGCCACCACGATCGTCCCGAAAGCCGCCACCACCACCGCCGCCACCTCTTCCACCACCACCGCTCCCAAAATCACCATCCCTTCGGTCTCCATCACGACCGCCACCACCTCTGTGGCCATTACCAGGACCGCCACGATTCATGTTCCTCTGCGGAGGCATATAACCAATTTCTTTGCAAGGCAATGCTGTTTTTCTTTTTTTCTTTTTTGCTAACTTGACAAAACACACCTACCTGCCAATAAAATCAATAACAATACATTATTTTCGAAACTGCATCATCTAATTATTATATTTACCTCAATTTCGATAATATTTACGAAGTATTTCAATAAAATTATTCGATTTTTCCTCAGATTATTTTTGTGGCAAATATATCCTATACGAAAACAGAAAAAGCCATTTTGGCATTTTTTAGTAAGCGTCCAGAAAGTTCGTGTACTGTCAAATGGAAAAATGCCCCGTGGGTTGTTATATGGTTTCGCTTGTGATATATCAATGCCCCCACTGGTCACCAACCAATGAATCAAGTATTCCCGTATGGTAGGTAACATAAAATATATAAAAATATAAATGTTATTATATAAGAATAATAATAATAATAAAAAAAAAAATAATAACCATAATAATAATAATTATATTAATAATAATAATAATTATCTAGGTTTATAATAATATAATATAATATAATATAATATAATATAATATAATATAAAATAATATAATATAATAGAATATAATATAATATAATATAATATAATATAATATAATATAATAATAATATGATTATAATAATAATAATAATATTGCTGTGTTTTATTATCCATGCGGATCTGGATCTGGATCAATTTAATACGTAAAACAAAAACAACACAGGATCTTGCTATTTATCGGGATCATTAATCGTGATCCAAAATGTAATTACAAAACTCACTACCTGTTTTTTCGTGGCGTTGCTTATTTAAATTATAGGAAATTATAGGAACACAATAATATTGCCACACCAAAATATGAAACACTATTAATAACACAAAAAATCAATTAGCATATTTTCATATTCGAATAATTTACCACTGCGACTTTTGAGACGTTTTGCTTCGTAATATAATACACAAAAATTAATGGAAATATTAGCAGTACAATACTGTTAATATGTTGCATATTTGAACATAACATTTGAACATAGTTTCTGGAAAAAAAATATTGAGTGCAAAATGTATGTTGATTTGTATTTGTATGTTGCCACAACTTGCCACTGATGATCCAGATCGTTTTATTATCAGATCGGATCCGTATCAAGATCATTGGGATAATAAAACGCGGCTATTGTAGCATGCATGCTCAAACAGTGAAACTCAGCACCATCTAGTCGAGAGTTCTATAACGATATTTGAAAGCAAACGGTTGCTTAGTTTGAATAGTAATGAACCATTATAGCATCTCTTCTCGAACTTTCTCTAACACACTAACCGTCGAGAATACTCGGGCACTTTCTTTTCGATGAGTAGTCACTGGGATATATAAATAGGTGTCGCAAGATCACAAGACATTGGGTGAGTTCAATTTGCAAGACAAATGCGAGTTTCCTACTATTTAAACCTCTATTACTTGCCAAATGATGGTCACGTGAGTTTTTCGATCAATGTGGAAGGGTAAAATAGTAGGACTGAAGCAGTGCGATTTCAAGCGATAGATGAAGTATAAAGTGAATTGTTGTATGAAATAAATGAATTAGTAGAATAATAGAGAACAAAGATATTAAAAGAGAACTAATAAAGATTAATTAAATAGAATACAGTTCCATATTTTCGAATCCTAGTCTGGATGTAACAATATAAATATAATAATGTTCGTTCAGTTTGACTGATTAGAAAGAAAATTTTGTTCGAAAAATAGAATAAGCTCGATTAACCTTTTAACGGGGACAAAATAGGCAAAATATTAGCAATCGTTATTTACGATATTTTGCCCCTTTAGCAAAAGTACGCAGTTGATATCCTATGGTTCAACTGGATGCGTTTGTCAAAGCGAAGTTCCAAAGCGTGATTTTGTTTCCGGCATTAGGTACATCCTCATTTGCCACAAATAAGGAAGACCTAGAGGTAGCCTACGTTTCGAAATGTCAATCTGTATGCACCAAAATGTGTTCATTTGCCATATTGAGAACATAGTAGGTAGGTTAGGTTAGGTTGAAGTGGCTGTTAGCAGAAAGCCAACACACTTAGACCAATGAGGTCCGTTGTGATGCCACATGGATCGGGAGTTTCGACCCCTACTCGCTAAAACCATTTGGAGCTTCTAATGAAGCGCGATAGACTTCTAACATCTGTATTAGCTAAGTCAATGAGTTCGTTGACGAAGAAGGCTCCTAGGTAGAGATTTCTTTTATGGGAGAGTGCAGGACATGTGCAGAGGAGATGAGACGTAGTCTCCTCCTCCTCCTCATCCCTGCAGCTTCTGCAGAAGTCGTTTGAGTAAACGCCAAGCCTTGATGCGTGCCTGCCTATTAGACAGTGTCCTGTGATGACACCTATGACAGAGCCAATGTGCAGTCTGTTGAGTGAGATCAAACTCAAAGAGCGTCGCAGATCCAGCTTTGGCCAGATTTGCTTAGTCGCTAGACATGTATCACTACCTGTCCACCTGAGGTTTGTACTCTCGACTGCGGATAGCTTGAACATAAGTTTGCAAGTAGCGATGGGCATACCTATAAAACCTTTCTCAGGTAGAAGAGGTAATGCGGTTCCGTTTTTGGCGAGTTCGTCTGCCCCACAATTCCCTGGGATGTCTCTATGCCCCGGCACCCAACAAAGGTGAATATTGAACTGCTCTGCAATCTCCTGCGGAGATGAACGGCAGTCTAAGGCTACGATGGAATTGGGAGAGACTGAGTCCAGGGATTTTAGCGCGGCTTGACTATCCGAGAAAATGCAGATATCCTTAGCGGATATCACATTTCTCTTCAGCCACGACAGGACTTCCTTAATCGCCATGATTTCCGCCTGGAACACGCTACAATGATCAGGAAGACGGAAGGAGCGACTGATATTTAGTCTTTCTGAGTAAACACCCCCACCTACCCCCTCGCTAGTTTTTGATCCGTCGGTGTAAAGGTGGATCGATTTAACTTCCGTGCAACCAGCATCCTCCCAGAATGATCTGGTGGGGATAGTGATTTGGAAATTCTTTTCGAACTGTAGTTGGGGTGTAGTGTAGTCGATGTTTCTAGGTACGGACCCAAGTGAGTCCAAAATGATAGAGTGGCCAATATTCGTATTGATCCACTGTGAGGTGGCTTTTAAGCGGACAGCGGAGCAGGCAGCCATCTGCCTGCTAAAAATATCCAGGGGTGTCAGATGCAGTAAGATGTCCAGTGCGGCGGAGGGGGTCGTACGGAGTGCTCCACTGATACACAGACAAGCTGTACGTTGCACCTTGCTTAGCTTATCACGGTTTACCGCTTTATCAAGAGCAGTCCACCAGACAACCGCCCCGTATGTCAGAATCGGTCTCACTACCGATACGTATAGCCAGTGAGATATGTGGGGCTGTAGGCCCCACTTATTACCGATGGCTTTTTTGCAAGAGAAAAGTGCTACTGTCGCTTTTTTTACTCTTTCTTGTAAGTTGGGTTTCCAGCTTAACTTCCTATTGAGGATAAGACCCAGGAATTTGGCTTCATCAGAAAATGTTAAGCTTGTACCGTTAATGGAAGGAGGATCGATGTGAGGGATTTTATATTTCCTGGAGAAGAGGACAAGTTCGGTTTTATGAGGGTTAACCCCCAACCCACATCTTCTTGCCCAACTTGTCAGCTTATTGAGAGCATTTTGAAGTAGCTCTTTTAGGGTGTTGAGGTTATAGGCAATCACCATGCAACCCTCCCCCTCCAGGCATGTCAGTAGTTTATTCACCACCAAGTTCCACAGAAGGGGGGAAAGGACACCACCTTGTGGCGTACCCCTACTGACAGACCTCCTAGCGGATGAATCGTCCAGTTTCGAATTGATAATCCTGCTTGAGAGCAAAAGATTGATCAGTTCCCCAAGCGAGCAATTCACATTCAGTTCTGTCAGTGCATTTGCGATTGCAGATGTGTTTACGTTGTTGAAAGCGCCTTCTATGTCTAGGAAAGCAACCATAGTGTATTCCTTGTGGTAAAGGGAGTATTCAATTGTGCGTACCAAGGAGTGAAGGGCGGTTTCCACCGATTTACCCTTATTGTACGCGTGTTGGGCCGCAGACAGCAGTTGCGGGTTTAAGTTCATACGAAGATGGATATCAATCAGACGCTCCAGCGTTTTGAGGAGGAAAGATGATAGACTGATAGGTCTGAGGTCTTTGGGACTGACATGGGAGTATTTGCCTGCTTTGGGTATGAAAACCACTTTTACTTGTCTCCAAGCCTGAGGAATGTGAATCAGCTTTAAGCAACTTGTCAGAATCATCTCCAGAGTTGGAAGGATGATATCCGAAGTCATCTGAAGTTCGGCTGGTATTATGCCGTCAGGTCCTGCAGACTTGAAGGGCTTGAAGCTTTGTAGCGCCCAAAGGAGCTTGTCCCTAGTTATTAGACTCTGACTCTGAGAATTTGTTACCTGTGAAAACATAGGTGATCTGTTTAGGTTGCTATGATCGGTAATGTTAGAGCTACCTGGGAAATGTGTATCAAGTAGCAGATTGAGCGATTCCTCGCTAGATGTAGTCCACGAGCCACATAGTAGGTAAGCATGTTAAAAAATTGTACTTATCTTACGATTTGGATTTAGCATGGGAAATGAATTTGGATTGGTTCTTGGTTTTGATATGACAGCAGTAAGAATGAATTAATGTGTAGGAGGAAATGAAACCACAAGTATGATTTCACGTAAAATGAAAGAAAGGATAAATTTATTTGGATTTTCTCACATTTTGAAAGAAAAATTATCCTGTGAATGTGAAGAAGAAGCAAATATATGATTTTGCTTTTAACTTATATTAAATTTAAAGTGAGATAGGCTATGCAGAATGAAGAATTTTGTTTTCGTTGTATGCCTTTTCATAATAATTAGCATTCCCATGGTTGTATGTTTTTTTTTTCTTTGTAAGAAGGAGCATATGCATTTTTGTTGTTTCGAAGCACAGGTAGAATGTAGGATTTGTATTAAATACCAGAAAACATAACCTACCCCAAACTTCCATCAGAGCAAACAAATAATATGGCATAAGTCTACCCGATAATAATTCCTTCACCTTCAAAAAAACGCAAAAACGAAATAACAAGAAAAAATAATTTACCTGATACAATTTCTCACCGATATCGGTTATACCGTAATTTTATTTTATTTTTACACACAATGAACAATTTGCAATGCGTAGTCACTGCACACACACACCTGCAATCATGTATTTATAAAACAAAACACGAAACTGGTGTCTTTCTTGCTATATAAAAAGCTATTATTATCCATCCTTTTCTAACGACAAAGCCAGAGCCACCCAACCATTTCCAAATGTAAGCAAACATTCATCTTCATTCTTTTTGATGAATTGCATGAACATGAATGCGATACAGTTTTGCCATCCATATAATGGTTTGTGCATTGGCATTTTGAAGGTAACATGCCATGCTAGACCACCAGGCGGCGACACCGTCGATGGTGGCACGATGACGTCCCGTGATCGAATAAGCAACAGATATATAGAATGGGCACATTCAGTATGGCCTAACATAACCTAAGTCCCCCTGAATGTTAGTAAACGTCAAACGAGTTAATACATGTCAAACAAATTGCTTCATCGTCAGTTTTTACATTAGATGGCGACGAGTTTTGTATAATGGTGGATTTACACCATCACGCACGCGCATTTTTGCAACAAAACCGAAAAGAGAGATCCGTTTATCCGCAGTCAATGCTAATAAGGTGTAAGGGTGAGATCACTTACTTTAACTTGCTATAACATTATTATGGAGATTTGACAGAATTAAAAAGAATTAATTAGAATTAGAATTAAAAAATAAATAAAAACATGGATCTCGTAAAGGCTGCCGTATTAATAGTGTTTTCCGTCTTGAGTAGGTACAATCGGCGATGTGAAGCAGAGAAATGTCAAAAATGTATTATGGCGATTAAAACATATGATAGCAGCGCCCATTTTGTTTTATAGGAAATCGAAATTTCGTAAGCCATCGCTATAAAAATATCAACATGCATAGCTTTCCCATAATTCCTACCACGTAAACAAGATGGCCGACCTGAATACGTGTCACTTTTTTTTGCATGTTAGGTAATGCTGTCCCTTTCAGTCACACGGATATTTAGTATTTAGCATCCCTTTAATCTTACATGTTAGGAATGTGTGACCGTGTAAATCCACCATAACTCTGATGAATACGATTAATTAATGTTTTATAATCGGACAAGCAAAATTGTTGGAGACGTAAGGGTTAGGCCCTCTATGGGACGTTAATGCCTAATATTTTTTTATTGTTACTTTTTTAATGTCTTATTGATGATTTTTTCACTCAAGAATTCATTTTCCGGTGCGATACATATGTTTCGGTTTTTTTTAATTTATTTAGGTTTGATTATACTTCAAAATTCTCAATCGCTACACATTTTTAGTTTTCGTATTTTATTGTGAATTTAATACTTATTTTTTAAACAAAACAAACCTTTTCATCAGGTGCCGTCAAGCTGATTTGGTCTTATCTATCAAATAGAATGAAAGCAGTTCAGCTAAATAACTTGGGAAAATCATATCAGCGCAGCCGTTGGAAAAGTATATGGGGTACTCCGGAATCTGTAGGGGAACACAGGCCTTCACCCCAATGAAAACTCGTTTCACATTAGCAACATTTTTGGTCATTCCTATCTTAACATACGGTTGCGAAATCTTTTGCAGCTGTGACGCAACCAGTAAGCGGAAACGCAATGTCGCTTTTAATAGTACAATACGGTATATCTTCGGACTACGCAAATATGACAGGTTAAGCGGTTTTTCTCCTCGTCTGCTTAACATGCCTTTTGAGAGTTATCTCAATTTTTGCACTTTATGCCTGCTTTCGGACATTCTACTTACGGCAGCCGCACTACTTGTTCGAAAGGATTCGTTTAGCCACTTCGCACAGGTCTTGGAAATTGATTCACTCTCCCTACGCATCCCTTACATCTGAGCGTCAATTTTTCGTAAATGCTATCCGATTGTGGAATTCATTACCGCGGAACTTACCCCCAAGGCAATCTCGACGCAACGGACGGTATCGACGCAGAAGCTTTCGCGTTGAAATGTCAAAAACTCATTGAACTTATGGGAACATGTATAAGTTGGCAAACTGAACGGCGACGCGACGCAATGGACGTTAGCTATATAGAAAAGTTGATTCAACTTTAACTTTCTTGCGCAACGACGCATTTGAATGCCAGTTTGAAAGCTGTCAGATGGTATGTTTGTGAGAATCTTGAAATTACTTTCATAGGTTATAATAAACAAAATAGATTAAAAGTACTGAATTAATAATTGTGTTGTGTGATGAATTTCGAAGAAAACCTTATTGAGTTGGTTAAGGCGCAGAAAATTCTGTATGACAAGTCGTCAAGTGGGTACAAAAATGTACATTTGAAAGCAGAGAAGTGGAGGGAGATTTTGGAAGCATTGCACACAGTTGGTAACCAAAATTAGAAATTTTACATTAACAAATAATGAAAAACAAACAAAATCTTCGATGGCTAATGGCGAACTGTCAATCATGTGACATCGCATCGCGTCGCGTCGTGTGCGTCGAGATTGCCACCACCACTCAAATCCTCGCCGTTTTTGACATTTCAATGCGAAACCGTCTGCGTCGCGTTCGTCGCGTGCGCCGAGATTGCCTCCACCATTAAGAATAACTCAAGGTACAGGCACAAACAAGTTTAAAAGGGACTTAAGAAATTATTTGTCCGGAAATCGGTAACTAAAACATTAAATTTTCGATTTATATAAAAAAATCCGAATTACATTTATGAATTCTAATTTTTGTGAAACTTGGTATATCTACTTTTCTCAAATCTCTGTCTAAGTTAGCTTACCACTATTTTATAAGATGTTATATCTTAAAGTATATAACCATTTTAAATAAATAAATAAATAAAATAAAAATAAAAAAAAACCTTACTCGGATATAGCACAAACACGGCATAAAATTTTCGTTTGGTTATGACGCATGTTTTTGACATTTCTAGTTGTCAAACATTTATTTTGTTCTGTTTTAAATGTAAACAAACTGTTCTGGAGAGTAAACAAACAACATAATTGGCAGAAATAGGCTGAAGAATAGAAGGAATCTGGAAAGATAATACTAAAAAGTTTTTCGATTTTTTTCAGAAAAATGGATTCATGCAAATATACAAACAAGTTGGATGCAGTAAATAGAAAGAACTGTATTGCAAAGTTCGCTTTATTTGCAAACCTTCCGGTGATGGCGAAGAAGAAGCCGTGGCTTCGTCGGAGTTAAGAGTTAAAGGCCTCTTGAGGATAAAGGTAATCCAAATACCAAAATAAAGAGAAAACATATACATACTTTTCAAGAAACCGATGGCTTCCAAGTGAAACGAGCTGGTGTAGAAACGTTTATTGCACAATCCTCTTGCTGTTTGACTCTTTGCCATTGCATTTTAGGTTGGGTCCAAGATTGGCGCGTCTGATGGGAGTGCATACTTAGACTCGCCCAGTAATCATATCAGATATTTGGTAATATATTAAGCCATATAAAGTACAAGATGCACACGTGCGTGAATACTGCCAATTATTTCGTTTGCTTAACCTCCACCTCTTGTTTACATCCGAGAACTGTCAGCTGTTCAACCAATCAGCGGTCGAGCCTAAGTAAGGCTGTGGCATACTGAATTCTGCATTAAAAAAAAAACAAAAATATACTCTTACCTTTAACTGTATATCCCATCCTTTATATCTTCTCGAGCTCAACTCTGTATTCATAAAAACTGCTAATTTTTCGTCCGGTTTTGAAAAATACGCAGCCAGCAAATGTCCATCAATGAACTAAATGGTTCCGAACTCGGTACCAAAGAATACTGGGAAAAAAGCTATGTGAGGGAAATCCGAAATTACCAAAATTACGGCGATGTAGGCGAGATTTGGTTCGATGAGGATTCCCAGTTGCGGCTGGTCAATTGGATTATGAGACAAGATGAAATTTCCGACGATGCAAGGATAATCGATCTAGGTAATAAATCCACTCTTTGTAAGCTTCATTTAATTAGACAACTCGTTCCAAGGTTGTGGCAATGGCATGCTATTGGTAGAATTAGCTCGGGAAGGCTACACTGATCTACTCGGAATTGATTACTCCCCAAAAGCCATTGAATTAGCTTCCAATATTGCCAAATATCAAGAATTGAACATCAAATATGAAGTGGCTGATTTGTTGAATCCAGAGCAGACGTTGAAGCTGGGAATATTTGCAGTGGTCCACGATAAAGGTAGTAAGGCGCTGCATTTCCTTTAATAACTAAATGAACATGTTTTGTGCAACAGGAACCTATGATGCAATAAGCCTAAATCCAGAAAATCCGAAAGAAAAACGTGAACTGTATTTGGAGTGCGTGAAAAATATGTTGAACAAGGAGAGTTACTTCGTCATAACATCTTGCAATTGGACGGAAGAAGAACTGATTGTTAGTTTTAAAGAAAAATTTGAAAAATTCTGCACAATTCCAACACCAACGTTTAAATTTGGTGGAAAAGTTGGAAGTGTCGTCAGTTCAGTGGTGTTTAAAAGGAAACAGTTGATTTGATTTCATTTATTGATAGGTTTTTTGTAATATAAAAAACAACACGATAAACAGTTTTTATTTGTAATTGAAACCGTATATTTTACTGCAGGCGATCGACATGATTAAGAGACTTTATCCCTTTCAGACCCGAGAAAATAATATTGTCCGATTTTAGTCAAATTTGGTGAGGTGATGTCTTTAAGCCAAAGCTTTCGTGGAAAAATAAAAAAAAAACTTACCCTAAACAGATCCTTTAGAAAGGACTCGCACGTTTGTGTATTTCCGGCTTTAAGACTACAATTTCATACAGTAATAGTAGACATGCAGTTATAAACCGGCGAACCCCACAGGCGGACCAGTAAGGCTGCAGTTAATTGGGAGGGTTATGACCCCTTTAATCCTGATCATAGCCTCGCCGCCATTAAGAAAGAAGAAGAATAAAGCACATGCAGTCATTATTGAAAGTAAAGCAAACAAAGTAAATTTAAACAAAATGTGGGTATAAAAATTGTTTTTTTTTTATTAATAAAATAACGAAAAGTATATTTTATATTATTTTCCACCTTATCCACAAAGCAAAAAGAACATACGAAATAAACGTAACAAATTTCTTTGACTACAAAAACAAAATTAACCTTTAAAAACAATTCAGGTACCTATGTAGGTAGGCTTGCACAAAATCTTAAAAATAAAAACTTCTTAACTAAATAACGGTGCCGGTTCCTAGTGTTCCGTGTGGTACAACTTAAAACAAAGCTTGTTTTTAGCGATACACAAAAAAACATCACATTTGGTTCTCGTTCGACTGGAACAGTCCTCGTACCTACACATACGAGAGTTGCTAATATCTGTAGACTCAGGCCAGTGATCATAGCGGTCTTTTTTTATGTCTGTTGGTGGATCTGACGGTCTGTATTTTTTTGCGGGTGGTTGACTGCCTGCAGGTTTATCGCTACTGGCATTCGGCGGCGATATATTTTCACTTCTGGCCAATACTTCTCCAATTTCCATTTTAAATTTGAGCAAGTCCTTAACATCTTTCTTTGGCAGCTTAGCTTTTTTCGTATCTTCGATGTATTATCTCCAAGAGTTGCAGATAGCCATGTCTATCAAATGAAATGAAGTTTTGTCAGTCCATTTTCTTGTTTTTATAAAGATCCTGTAGTATTCCATGGACTGATCGGTTTCATCTACTCCACCCATCTTGGCGTTGTACCTCTTGATTACCTCTGGACAGGGGACTGATAAACGGGCGTGATCGTTTTTTGACCATCTTTGCACAACTCCAACAGGATCTTTTCCACATTCTGTTGAAAGCAAAGTCACACACTTAGAGTCTCGCCACTTAACAGCAGCTACTTCATTCCTTACAAACTGACTCATGTCTCCCTGGTTCATATTTCTATCCATAGGAAAATTAATTCCCTTGAGGCGATTTGTCATAACAGTAGCAGTAGCTGTGTATCCCATTTGCAGCAGTCTTTCCATCAATGGCAAAGTACTAAAATAGCGATCAAAGTACAAGAAACTTCCAGTTGGTAGCGAAGATGTCAACTTGATTACAACAGCCGGGCCAAGACCTAAACTAGTATCAGGAAATGTGTTTGCCCCTTGATATATTTCGAAATCCACAACTATTCCATTAGATTTTGCAACGACGAAATTTTTGAGGCCAACTGGTCTGGGTTTGTTTTTCACATATTGTCTCACTGGACATCTACCTGTAAACGGTATCATTTGCTCATCTATGGAATACTCCGTTACATCTGTAGCCAGTTCTCGGCATCTACTTCGGACACAATCTATAATAGGTTGTATTCGCCACATTTTGTTTGTTGATGATGGTATATTGGTGTCCACATAATGTAGGACATTTCTCAAGTTGAAAAATGTATCACGAGACATCGCATTTTGTATTTTATCAATAACAAAGCCTTCAGCCCAATACATTCGAACTCTAGGATATCCTATGCATCCCATGAGTATGTGAATACCATAAAGCTTTTTTATATCTGAACTATTTGCGTTTAAAGCTTTTCCCGTTGTTTTTAAGGTGTACATATTTGTATAAAAGCATGCATTTTTAAAATGGTCTTCTAGAAAATACCTTTTAAAATAATTCATATGCGATCCAACGTTGCCCAGTGATGTAGCTTGAATAGGCAACGATTTCTTTTCGAACGGTTCACTTTTCCAAATATCCCTTCTTTCAAGGACACTGCTTTCGCCAGATGAAATATTTTGTTGAAGGTTGCAATGTAGAGGAACGTTTTCTTGATTTTCTTCATCTTCAGAATTAGAATCAGATTCTTGAATTCCTGGTTGCACTAGAGGCCTCCAAGTCACATCAGCTTGCTCATCATCGTCACTAAAATCCACATCAGAGTTTTCTAAAATATCTAGGAGCTCCTGAATATCGTCCTGTCGATTAAAGATGAAACTTCCTAAAGGGAAAATTCACAATCACAAATGTGCGCATAAAAAATAAACCTAAGGGAAAACACAGCCCACACATTTGTGTTAGCTGAATTTGGGTGTACCATTACTCTGCCAATGAGCAAAAGTAAAGGGGAAAGGAGCCAACACAGTTGCATGCATTCTAACTACATATGAAACTAACAAAAACAACAAAAAAACGAATTCTGCGATCATAGTGGAATACTTACTTTTGTCCATGCTGCCTATCTTGGGAACTGCCAGCACTTGAGTGGCTACTGATACTGTATGGAAAAGGGTAGAGCAATTTGACTTAGCGAACAGTATGAAAAAGGAAACGCATAATCATTGCATTCAGGTTTTAACAAGTCAAATTCAGAATTGTTGAAAAAAAAATTGTTTTTAGACTAAACCGCACAATTGTGTATTACAGGTCTAAAAGCGTTATTGCCACAGCGATTAATTTCAAATCATGTAGCAAATACATTGGAGCATAAGTTTAAATTGGCAAATCTGAAAAATGCTCAGAATAACTTAACTTAGAGTTTCAGGATACAGCAACATGGAAGAAAACGGACTGCTCCCAAACAGACCAATTTATGATATTTTAATCGGGTTCAATTCGTTTTCTATAGCGTGGGGACGGTACACGATTCATTGGGTAAATGTTTACAAAACTGCAGATTCACCCAGCTCAAAGAGTATTCATGCGATATTCGTTTAATATTTAGGGCTTAGGTAGGTAAATGGATGCCCTTGTGACGGATGTCACGACTCACTTAGATCATCAATTTGGGTCCATTGTGCCCATTGTTGGAATTTTTCAGAGAATTTTTAAACCTTAAAAGAAACAAAAAGACCGCTGTTTAACAGCTTAGTGATTAGCTGTATTCGAACCATCCGGATTTATATTTAAATCTCAGGAGTTTCCTCAGGGTTACATCAATGAGATCCTAGAGCTCCTCGAAGGTGTAGCTATCAAGAATCTTGAACCTGGAAGTTCTAAGGGCAGGGCATTCGCAAATTAGGTGGCGAATAGATTGTATCCTTTCAACGTTCCTGTAGCTTCTGCAGTAGTCGTTGCGTATTACGCCCAGCAGCTCCGCGTGTAAGCCCACTGCACAGTGCATATATCTGTTAGCCCCATCCTTAGTAGTCGAAAGGCAGGTATTGCCCCTTTCCTTTTGTTTATCACTGACCATAGCTCCCTGTGTGTCTGCATGTTTCGAGGTTGGTCCAACGTAGGTATGCTCCTTTCATCATCGATTCCGTGCTAGTGTGATGAGCGGAGTTCGTATAGATTTTAGAGCCAGAGATGCATCCATCTCCGATCCGTACCTTTCCAGCTTGTCCGCATCTTCGTTGCCCGAGATGTCATTGAGCCCAGCATAGGGTCACCGTATCGGCGGTTCATATTTCGTCTAGGTGTTTTCTGCACTGTAACACCGCCCTTGATTTGACTACTACTGACTCCATGGCCTTTACAGCCGCTTGGCTGTCAGAGTATATGGTGATCTGTTCGTCGGCCAATTTGCGCCTCTCCGCCCCCTGGCAGTCTGAGTGATCGCAGCCGTCTTTGCCTGAAACACGCTGCATTCATTTCTGATTCTGAACGATTCACCCAGGCCCAGAGTCTCGCAGAGGATGCCTCCACCTGTAGTACCCACGACCATTTCGGATCCGTCGGTATAGATAGCAGCTATCTCGCCTTCTTACGTGACTGTTTTGTTGATCTATTCGGGGATTCTGATAACGAATCTCCTTTTGAAGGCGAAGGCGGGTAGTAAATAGTCATTGACTGACTGACTGAAAAAAATTAAAGGGACAGCGTGTATGTGTTTAACGGGATCTTTATGAACCACACTCACTGCAGCTATGAAGTTAATACTCAACCTCACACCCCTGGATATATACCGCAGCAGCAAAGCGGTTAAAATGGATGTTTGACTTAGAGAGTCTGGACTGTGGTCTGTCAAGCCGTACAGACAGGCGTCTGCTGAGGCACGCCATTGTGCCTTTTGTTAAGGCTTGAGAGATAGCATTTCTTCTCGATGGCCTTCCACCATACAACTTCTCACCACCGTTGTATACAGCCAGTGTATATCATATGGTTTGAATTCATCATATAGTGCCACATATGCCTTTTTCACCCGATGTTCAATATTTTTCTTCCAGTTCAGTATGGAATCTAGTATAATACGCAGATACCTTGCTGTCTTGGATAATTGCTGGTTCACTCCACTCATCCTTGGTAGTCGAAAGGCAGTTATTGCCCTTTTTCTTGTGAACAGCAGGATTTCTGTCTTGGATGGGATTACTCCAAGACCTCTATAGAACCCATTTGCATATTATGTATTTGGGGCTTAAAGAAGTAAAAAATCAGCGAGAATCGTGGGTTTGCTACTGACGCCAACTGCACGATGGATCTAATTTCGTGACCAGATTCCGACGTGTCTGAAGTAACGATGAGCACAACGGCGGGATTGCTATGTCATTTATGTTAAGAAGACACTCTGTAAAATCTGATTAAATGGAATAAAGAATTTATATATCTATCTATGAGCGAGCTCTAGGTCTGCACAAGTCAGCTGGTAGACAAATAGCATTCAATAAAATGAATCACTGTTTGAAAGCGGTCTCCAAGACTTTGGTAATCGATATGGGTGTGGCACGAGACCTTCTTCGTTTCTTTGCATTCTGTTGCAGCTCCATACCTGCACGATAAACACCAGAATTCAAACTCACCTGGGCTAAATACGACAGTATGAATCAGAGAGATAGTTCCTGTATTGCATTAGGGTGAAATAATTGCTATGAAGGTTTGGATAGATAATTTGCGTTTACAAAATTCGCATGAAACCAGTCATTATCCAGGACTAGATCACGTAAAACAAACGTCAACCGACGTCGTTTGAATAACTGACCCTACCATACTTATAGATATATATATGGCCCTACAAAGCGACTTGGACCGTTCATTACATATTTTGGTTGTCTTCTTTGACGATGGAAAAATAATTTTGATAAGGTTCCTAATTGTACATTCGCTAGCTGAAAGCAATCACGCTTAGCTGACCAAGGTAATTTTACTTATTTTGCTTTTGATGAAGCTCGCAGTTCGTGTGTAATGAACCCACAACATAATTCCATACTCCTACATTGTACTGCATAAAAATGCACACAAAAACTCAAATATCACTTCCTACTTTGTGCTTACATTATGTAAGGCAGTCCAAGTCAAGTGGCTCATAAACACCACTGACCCACTGACATAACAATCGGATTTCATTGCCACACTACAGTGTCGGGTATCGCATACAGAAAGTATGGATAGAACATCTGGCGATTACACTGACATTGTAACTGGAGCGATTAATTGCACGATCTATGCTTTGGGTGACGATTAAATGAGTACAATGTGGATGAGTATGTTGACATTGATTTAATTTTAGGGCACGCGACTGATTTCCGTATCAATGTGTTTCGGTAATGCTGGGAGGGAAAATTTAGTATATAAGGCATAGTATTTGTAAGAATAAAATCAGATTCTATTTTGACTCTCAACCTATAGTTTCAATTCTTTTGGCAGATCTCTATGGCATTCGTGCCCTGCCTGAAACTTAGGTCATCACGGCAATATCTATGGCATTCGTGCCTGCCAGTTCTACGTTGTTAGTCAGTCCTCTGGGAAGTCGTTCATGTCCATAGACATATAGATACATCCGGACATCTGAAAACAGACTTCGTAACAACAGACATACATTACAGTAGCATCCTACATTACATGGCGATCCTGCCATATCACCATACATTACACGTGGTGGAAGACGGTCATAACCGAGCCCTTCCAGCTGGCTCTTTCCCTTGTCCAATTATGCGCCTCTAACAAGGTGTCTTGATCTGCTACAATGTTCCTTCGACGTGAACACAAAGATTTGTACATGGTTGGCATACGAACCATTTCAGCCGCTATAGTCACAGGTTTTTTGAGCCCGGTTAACGACGCTGTAGCGCTGGTATTATTGGTTGCCATAAAATCGTCTCTTCCACTCTCCATCAATAGAAACGGCTGAGATAACAAGTTCCTGAACATTTACAGTAAAGCGGTCCAAGCTCAAGAACAACAAGCATTAACTGTTTTACCGAAGTGTAAAAAAATACCCAAGTCTCTGACAAAATTGTGTACGTAATTTTAGAAAATTAATTCCCAAACACCGAGTTATTTGTTTTCTGTCCCATATTGAATATGTTTGTTTTATGGATTAAATACTTGGAAAAAATCATTTCTGCCACGGAAGTTGCAAAGATTCTTCAACAGATGCCGACAACAAACTTTGAGGTTTTATGGTTGATACTTCTTAAATCTCTTTCAGGAACTATTTTCAATGCAAGGGTTTTAAAACATTGGTAAGCCCACTTTAATATGAGAGGATCCAAGTTTCCTGTAGTGTACCAACCTAAACTTTACATCATTTACACATTTCCTACATTGCATTGCAAAACTCTGCGTCACACGTTTCTAACAAAATCAATAGTCACAAAAAAACGAAACACGCCAAGTGCTGACACTAGGGGGAAGACAGAAAGAAATCAAACAGGGATATTTAGCCATTGCATTGCAAAACTCTGCGTTACACGTTTCTAACAAAATCAATCGTCACAAAAAAACGAAAGACGCCAAGTGCTGACACTAGGGGCAAGACTGAAAGAAATCAAACAGGGATTATTAGCCGAAAAAAACGTAACGCACATCGGTTCATCGTGATGGTATGCGATTTTGTTGTCCGATGTACGGCTTAGTGCATTGCAATGCCTTACGGACGCGTCACACGGGAATCGACAGAAAAATTCTCCTGCACGAGCATTTCCGGGTCATACCGTGTAAACCGAAATTCGATTTAACGCGACCCACTTTGTATCAATATTAATAAGAAATGCTATTCAGGATGAGGTATATCAGGACTAACAATTTTTTATTTATTTTGACTCAATGGATTTGTATCTTATTCTTTTGGCCAACTCCTTTGGCATTAGTGCCCTGGTATACGAATTCTGCTTATCATCATCATAACCCTCCCACATCACTGCATCGCTACTGTTCCTGTGGGGTTCGACGAAACATATGGCATTCGTGCCCTGTACGATAATTAAGCGACACTGTGGAACAACCAAACAACACTATACTATACAGGGAAGTTACTTCACCATCTAGACAGCTGGGCTAAACATTTAAATACCTATTGGATCTATTGGTTAATGGCGTCCGTTGCTGGTTAATGCGATAGTTTTTTTCCCTTCTGATAACTTACGAGTACATATTCCGGATTCAATTCACCTGAAAAAATAAAAAGTCCCGAAGGAGGTCATTCTTTCAAGTGTTTAATAAATCCAAAAAAGCTACTATATGCCATGACATCGATTAAATTACGGAAATAAATATGTATGTACTTCAAAATTTCAGAATTAACTGTCCAACTATGTTTGTTAAGCGAACAAGAATCTGTTTATCGACTATAGCCTGAACTTTTTGCTTGATTAGCATTATATGGTTCAATTTGGTTTCTGTTGTTCCTGACATTTAAGCCGCGTTGAAACTCCTGGTTACCGCCATACCCTCCGCGGTGGCCGCCTCCATTAGCCGATGGTCTATCATTCCTGCGACTAAATAGCGCATTGTTCACGCCCCGTGAGTAGTCATTACTTCTGTTATCAAATGTATTATTTTCTCTCCCACCAAAAGCACCATCGCCTCTATTGCGGAAGCCGCTGTCACCTCTACCATTGAAACTGTTGTCACCCAGGTTGCTCATGGCGACATTCTGGTTGCCTCTAAAAAAGCCATATTTACCATTATTATCACTATTGTCAATATTTTGCTGACTATAGTCGTCACCCCCTGCATAACCGTGATGATCTATTTCATAACGACCCCCATCATTGCCCCGGGCGTTAGCGTTGTCATTTCTTCCGAAATCATTATCAACTCTTTTAGCAAAGTCTTCGCCATGTCCTCTGTTGGCATTACCTGTAATATCGCGCACTATTCTATCGACAATGTCGATTCCGTCGCCCGCAGACATGCCAGTGGAAAAACCTCTGCCATCACCATCTGCAGAACTAAGAATACTACTAATAAAACTATCAATATCGATGTCATTAATTCCACTTCCACCAGCTGCTGTTGTATTGCTAGACCCATTGCTACCGGCCAAAAGGCAATCTTCATTTCTCCTGCGGTCAAAACTGCTTCCATCAGGAGACTCTCTACAACCAGATACACCGGCTGCTGATGAAAGACTATCGAAATTATTTCCATAGCCAGCTCCACCACCAGCTTTTCCCCGTAGGCGATCGTTTCCAAGTCCGATTCCACTAGCAGCTTGAAAGCCACCGCCATCATTTTCGAAGTCTGCAGAACGGCCATTACCATCATTTTCAAAGCCAGCTTCAATACCTGTTCGAAGGCAGCCACGATCATTCCCAATGATTGGTGGACAATCACTATCATTACCAAAGCCAGTTCCAGCACCTGCTGGACCACCGTAACGACCATTTCCAAAGCCAGCGCCACCACCAGCATGAAAACCGCCGCTATTGTTTCCAAAGGTTTCTGAACGATCACCACGATTATTAAACAAACCAGTTCCGCCGCCTACTGGTGGACGACCACCACGATTATTACCAAAACCAGTTCCGCCTCCTACTGGTGGACGACCACCACGATTATTACCAAAACCAGTTCCGCCGCCTACTGGTGGACGACCACCACGATTATTACCAAAACCAGTTCCGCCGCCTACTGGTGGACGACCACCACGATTATTTCCAAAACCAGCACCACCACCAGCTCGAAGGCCGCCCCGATCATTTCCAAAACCAGCTCGAAGGTCGCGCCGATCATTTCCAAAACCAGCTCCACCACCAGCTCGAAGACCGCCACGAGCATTTTCACCGCCTTTTGAACGACCGCCGCGATCAGTGCCAAGGCCACCACCGCCAGCTCGAAGGCCGCCGCGATTATTTCCAAAGCCAGCGCCACCACCAGCTCGAAGACCGCCGCGATCATTTCCACCGCCTGCTGAATGACTACCATGATCCGTGCTAGGGCCAGCTCCTTCACCAGCTCGAAGGCCGCCGCTATCATTGCCGAAGCCAGCTACACCTCCAGCTTTAATACCGCCACCATCAATAACACTGCCAACGCCTGCTGTTTGGGTACTGTGAACTACTTCATCCTCGTTTTCACTGAGCTCGTCGCTGCCGGTTTCATCTCCCATGTCATCGTCTGAAAGGTGATCGTCGTTTCCCCCTCTGGTAAATCCCGCTCCTCTGCCTCTTGGACCTAAACTGGCAAGTTTTTTTTTCTTAAGAGCCAGAGAACGCGTGTTACCACCCGTTCCAGTTGCTATTGGTTTCAAAAGGCCACTCCTCACCCTCGGGTGATAGATCAGGATCTTTTGTATGGGATCAACTGAACCCAACCTAGCCATATGCTCGAGACTTCGATGGACGAATTGATTGGATTGGAGCATAACATCAATCAGCCCAAGGGCGAATAATGCATCCTTTCTTGTGAAGAATGTGTACGAAAAGCGTGGGGTAATATTGTCACCTGTTCGCACAATGCGATGAACGTAGTGAATCGGGACTAACGGAAAATCAAAATTGATTACATGCTTAAATCCAGTCACTGCATTGTTTCGGAAAGCGATATCTGTGGCGACCAATATGTTCATTTTTCCCTTATTGAGATCAGCAGCAATACGTTTTCTGTCTGTCGCGTTTATGTCGCCATTCAAACATGCAGGCCGCTGCTCTAAGAAAAAACCAATAAACCTAGCAATCTTTTCAGTCCTCCTTTTGGTTGCGGCAAAGATTATAATTTTCCCTGGCTTCTCAACCTCATAAAGTTTCAAAATAAGTTCTTTTAGATTTGGACCCTTATCAACCTCTTGACACACCTTAACGTGTTGATTTACATTGCGGCCAATCGTAGGTGGGGGTGCTGCTACATCGAATTCCAGAAACTTGCCCAGAAAATCTTCGGCTAACGTGCGGACAGCTAATGAGATTTCATTGCAAAACACGCTAATCTGGCAATCTGGTCGAATTTGACCTAGGACATTTCTTATCACCATCTCGAGTCCGTTCTGCACCAAATCATCCGCATCGTACAGTACAACATAGGTGCAGCGTTTCAGATTCAGTAGTTCTTCCATAAGATAATCGACGGCACGTTGTGGAGAAGTAATAAGAATTTCACTGCCCTTCTTAAGCTGCCCACTAGTTTGTATCTTATTTGTACTGGCTTGGGTACAAACAGACCGTACACAGGACAGAGGAGATCCGAATTTCTCAATCACACTTTGTATTTTCAGTCCTATTTCAAACTTGACTAGTACCAAAACAATAGGACCCTCGCCGGGTTTCACGGGAGGCTGAGCTTGACAATGGACAATTGCAGGCAGAATGAAGGACAAGATTTTACCAGAACAGTCATTTGATCTGGATACAATGAAGTTCAATCCACTAAACGCAATTGGCCAACTCTGAGCTTCGAGTGGGGTGGGCTCCTTAAATGTTTGTTGGCTACGAATCATCTTCATGGCATATTCGGGGAAACCGCTTTCCTCAAAGGATAGAATCGGATCTGGCAAGTCTCCTTGCACAGTTATATTGTTTTTAATGCGATACTGGCCAACTTCCTGTCGCGAACGTGTTGATGCGTTAGCTTGCTTATGATAGAAGTCCTTCTGGAACGGAGGCAACTCCACGGAAGACCAATCAATAGGCGCAAGAACTATAATCAGGAATATACATATCTGCAGCCAAACAAACATTTAAATGGGTAAACTTCGACACTTACCACTGTTTTGTAGTTCAACCATTTCTATTTTTAATTGTTTGTTTATTTTCTTCCTTTCTTTTTTTGAAAGTTTTTTGGGCCTACCCATTTTAAAAATATTGATTAGGGAGTCTTCTGCGAAACCCTCATCTTTTATCTTTTTTGGTTTACCCATCTTGAAATTAACTTTAGATGTTTGATTAAAAGTGCAAATTACTTTTAAATGTTTTCGATTGTGAAGTATGATCCAACTGGACTGAAAACAAAAATGGCTTTCAATTTTTCACTGTCGTCGCCGCGCGACAGCATACATAAAAATAAGCAGCAACACCAGTGTTACCGTAATGAAAAAATTAAATAAGCAAGCTCTGTCGTTTTCCCTATGGAAAAAGTTGATTTTTGTTTTGATCTCAGATCAGTTTGTGTTTTCCATTGGGCGCATATTTTTTTTATCTAAATCACTTTCTGCAAATCTGGGAATCTGCAAAAAACGAAACGAAAAGCACTCTCGCATGTCAAGAAATGAAAGAAATCACGCGAAAGTGAAAATTTACTTCATGTAACTCCTTTCGATTGCTACTTTTCGCTCTATAACCTTTTAGAGGCCATATGACATCGAAACCAAATTGAATATTATGTGGCTCAGTTGGATGTTACCCCGATTGCGGCTGTCGATTATCAATCGAAGCAACATTTGTCACCCTGGCGTACAGTTAGAGTGGCATTCATACCAAAAATTGTCAGAAGTGACTACTCGCTCGCCAAGAGCTTCAGACCAATCAGTCTGACTTCTTTTTTGCTGAAAAGCTTGGAAAGGCTGGTCGAGCTTCACGTGCGCAAAGGTACTTTGCGATTGCACCCACTATCTCCGATGCAACATGCCTATCAACGCGGAAAATCCTGCGAGACTGCGCTCCAAAATCTAGTTGGTAGAATTGAAGGCGCGCTTGACAGAAAAGAATACGCGATGGGCATTTTCATCGATATTGAGGGTGCTTTTGACAATGCGACTTTTGATAGCATGTGCAGCTCCGCCAGACAACACGGAGTAGACGAACCATTGGTGTTGTGGATTAAAGCAATGCTAATGAATAGAACGTTGGTTGCGGATGCGGACTGTGGCCGCTATGTTATGGCGGGGGTAAACAGAGGCTGCCCGCAAGGCGGCGTCATGTCTCCACTGCTGTGGTGTATGCTGGTCGACTCTCTGTTGAACGCACTCAACAGTTCTAATATTTACGCTCAGGCGTACGCGGATGATGTTGCCGTGCTTTCTGTTGGATCATGCCTAGCGACTGTATGCGCCAAGGCGCAGGCGGCCCTTGACGTGATCGACGAATGGTGTCTTAGGAATGGGCTCTCGGTCAATCCTCTTAAAACTGAGGTTGTTCTCTTTACGAGAAGGAGGAAGCTGGTCGGGTTGACTCAGCCAGTGCTAAAAGGCGTCACAATCCAACTCTCCAATGAAGCAAAGTATCTGGGAGTCATCCTGGATAGCAAACTTCTTTGGTCCAAACATGTTGAGCTGAAGACTGCCAAGGCGCTGTCTATTTTCTGGCAGTGCAAAGGCATTTTCGGCAAGACATGGGGCTTATCACCGAAAAGAGTCCTATGGATTTATACGGCTATGATAAGACCATTTATAGCATACGCATCGGTTGTTTGGTGGAATAAGCTTTCACGTAAATACGTCACTGCTGCTTTTGCCAAACTCCAAAGGCAGGTATGTCTCGGCTGCACGGGGGCCTTCCCCAGCACGCCTGGCTCCGGCCTAGATGCACTATTGAACCTTCCGCCCCTTGATGTTTACATCATGGGATGTACAATCAAGGCTATCTCACGTCTTACAAGAGGTGGCTTTTGGTATAACTCGCACTGGAGTTTTGATGAACTTGCGCAACGGTTGTCCTTCGACTCCTGTCTTATGGATATGCCGTCTGATGCGATGACACCGGAACTTCGGCTAAAGCGCAAATACGAGGTCGACTTTCCTCGCGTCCAGGACTGGCTCTGGCCGGACTCTGAACCTGGAAGGGAATACAGTCGAATCTTTACGGATGGCTCCAAAACCGATCAAGGATCTGGTGCTGGTGTCTTCGTGGAGAGCGATAGCGTTAGACTTTTCTTTCCGTTAGGCAAACATGCGTCAGTCTTCCAAACAGAGACTTATGCTATCCTAATGGCCATGGACTATGTTACGAGGAACAGGTGGAGGGGGCGAAATATCTGCGTCTGTAGCGACAGTCAGGCTGCGCTTAAGGCCTTACTCAAACCCTTAACTACCTCCAAAATAGTACGTGAATGCAAGATATCTCTGAATTCGGTCGGAAGGCTGAATTCACTTAAACTTGTCTGGGTCCCGGGTCATAACGGGATCACGGGAAACGAGATCTCCGATGAACTTGCTAGACAAGGCTCAGAGGGGGACCTCTCAGGACCTGAACCAGCGATCTGTCTGCCTGCGTCCTCGGTCAGGGCTTCCATTGACGGTTGGGTTTCCTATGAACACAATCGCCGTTGGCATGACTCTCCAGGGTGCAGACAGACTAAGCAAATGCTCCCCGACGTCTGTGGGAAATCCGCGGCATTCTTGTTGTCTCTCAACAGAAAAGACTGCAGACAGACTACTGGCGTTCTAACGGGACACTACGCTTTTGCCAAACACCTTAAGGTGCTAGGCCTAAGCGACACCACCAACTGCGAAGCCTGTGGAGAAAGCGACGACACTGCGGAACATTTCCTCTGTGATTGTCCTGCTTTTGCTGGTATCAGGTGGCAGGTATTTGGTGCGGATATGGTGAGTGCTGTAAACCTAAGCTCCTTATCATTGAAGCGCCTTCTCGTTTTTCTTAGAAAAACGAGTAAATTCCCACAGTAAAATGTGGTGTGTCTGCCTGGCAGTACAATGGACCAGTATTGAGTCTGAGTGCTCCAGTGCAGAAAGTTTCACACATCCCGACAAAAAAAAAATAAAAAAACATTTGTCGATTGGTATTGTCAAGCACTCGCATGAGCAATGCTCTATTGTGAAAGGTTTGCTAAAAATTAACTAAGCAACACTTTTCAGGATTAACACTGAAAATTTTTGTGAGCATCTTGTAATTTATGTGTCTTAATAAATTGCCGAAGGCCTGATGTGATTACTGGACGAGTCTGAGTATGTACTCCCAACAAACGCGCCGAACTTGGGTCCACATTAAAATGCAATGGCATATAGAAAGCGAATTATACAGTGAACGTTGATATCACCAGGTTGTTTCACTTGGACGGCATCAGTTTCTTGAGTAAAATACGTTCGATGTCAATCTACGAGATGATTATCGGGTCCATATAGGTCTTTGTTGAGTTCATTGACCAGCCGTTTGAAAAATGATGAGAATTTTCTCTCTGTTTTGGTATTTGGATTAAATTTATCTTCAAGATAAATGCCTTTAACACTTTATTCACACGAAACCACAGCTCCGTCTTCGCCATCACCTGAAAGTTGGCAAATAAAGACAACTTTGCAGATCAGTTCTTTCTCTTTACTGCTTCCAACTTCTTTGCATATTTTAATGAATTCATTTTCCTAAAAATATATCGAGAAACTATTGATTATTAATAAAAAAAACTTACTTTTGTTTGCTGATTTCTATTATTTTCCCGCCTATCGCTGATAATTATTTTGTTTGTTTACCCTCCACACTGTTGTTGTTTTTCGATTTGACAATAAAAAATAGACAGCTAGACGATCGTTGATCGAGAGAAGTCGTTCTTCGATCAAGAAATCGACAACCGCAACCGGGGCCTGGGAGTGAGACTACTAAGCGATGGATCGTGTATTCAAATTTCGTCGAAAGACAGTAAGAAACACTTTTTTCCACAGTTGTCACGTTTTCGCCTCACAGAATCGCAACCATGGATTTCGAAGCAAGATTCACACTTACTTGCGCTTACACTAAAATATTAGAAATATGCCACTTTAAAGTTTCTCAATAAACATTTCGACGCGTTTTGTTTTTGTGGAGAAGAATATCATTTTAGCAATAAATAGTTGTGTTTTATATTGTTATGTGGAAAATAAAATTGTTAATAGTAATAAACGTACAATTTTGCATCTGTCGGAAAGAAAAAAAAATAATAATATTAGCTTGTTTTTGTTAAGAATCAAGAATTAATAGAATTCTTCTCTTGTTCGATAGAATTCTTCTAGTAGTAGTTCCATTATTGCAGCCATATCTGTTTGGGATCTGTACATATGAAATTTTATAATGGATTGAAAGGTAGGACTGAGTTCATTAAACTAAGTGAAATTTTAAATATTTTCGAAAAGCTAACGGAATTTTCTGAGACTTTCGTTTCGATTCACTAAAATGCAATTTTCTTTATGTAACATTAGAATAGAATCACTATGTTTATTTAAGTTAAAATGAAAACCAAATATTTTTTTTTAAGAAAAGTATTTTTATTTATTTTCTATAGCACAAACAATTATTTTAGTACTTTGTACAACCTCCCTTATTTTGAATTACGTCGAAAATGCGGAATCATACAAATATTTTAATAGATTAAGAGAAATACTTGCCCAGGCCGATTTGATACCTTCAATAAGCTCCTCTTTGTTGGTGTACTGCTTCCCACCTTCATACACCTTTCGTGTCAACCAACCCCACACATTTTCGATTATGTTCAAATCTGGGGAGTAGGGTGGGCAGGGAAGTTGTTCTATATTTTGGCCTCGTAACCAAGTTTTAATTATTCCAGCTGTGTGAATCGGCGCATTGTCCTAATCATTGCATAATCTTACTTAGAGAATGGGTTGAATTGGATGCTAACCTTATAATTTTTCGTTTTTGTTGGCTTGAAAGTACAGTAGAAGTACAGCCTTTGTATTTTTTTCCGTAAAATAATGGATTTTTTAAATAACTGTTAATTACTTTTGGACTTCGATTAAGTTTTTAGCTATAGCGCGACTAGAAAAATTTTGTTCATGGTAAGCATCTATTTTAGCAATTTCCGTTGCATTTTAAGATTTTTTTCAACCCATTTAAACTATGTATTATCATAGCTATTCAAACTGTGCAACCGTCTGCTTTCAAATATGGTTCTATAGCTCCCGACTAGAGATGGCGCTAATTATCATTCTTCGAGCATCCACGATACAGTAATAATTTCAGCATTAGCAGAGTATCATGTGCACGACCGGTGGAGTGGACACAATCTAAAAACATTACGTTTTGTCATCCAGACAAACCCTAAATTTTGTCTCCGAGCACAAGCTCATTTTGTTCAGATGATATCTCAAGTCACAAAGACTTGCCTTATCTAGTATAAGAATTTCACTATAGGAAAGACCTAAACAATCATTAGATTGTGAGTCCCGGAACATTTTGCCAATGGGCTAGACGAAGTTGGTGTTCTCAATTATTAATCAGTCCGGTAGTCTAGTTGACTCTGAATTAAGTTTTCCTACGAACTAAGATTCTAAGCTAGCCCCAGCCAGGGCATCCGCAGTTTCATTGCCTACTATTCCCCGGTGGCCAAATACCCAACAAGTTTCACCTCAACAACTTGACTGTCAGAGTCCATTGAATTGGATTACAGTGCTTGAAGAGCAGCTTGACTATCCGAGGATAGGAGTATTCTGGCGCCCTTAACACTCTTTTTCTAGATTTATTCCGGCGCAGATCTTAACGGCATGGATTTCTGCCTGGAACACAATGGGACGCATTCCCATGGGCACGTAGACTTTGGTGTTGGGTCCAAAGACGTCAGCTACAGCTCTAGATTCCATTTTTTTATCCGCCAGTGAACCATACCAGACTTCTATGGTCCAGTGCCGGTACACCATTAGTCCAGTTTGCGCGGTCTAATACTTCAACCTCAAGTAGTCTTCCAAAACAATACTTCCTAACAATTGTGTCCCGGATGTAGCAAAACATGTCCATTTTTAGAATTGAGTCAAGTATTTTCAGGTGTCCCACGAGTTCACCTGGTTGGTGCAGCTTAACCCTCCTATTATGGTTAGCGAATCGAACGTTCGACTGGAATTAAATAAACATCTAAAAGTACGCAAAGTTCAACAATAACCACTAAAAAAGGTTGTCTCATATAATAAAAAAAATGTATTCAATTATTTCAAAGTTTAGTTGTATGAGATACATCTCAGTTGATTTGTAAGTGTTAAAAGTGTTGCCTACTTTTAAATGGTAATTCAATTCGAGTCGAACATTCGACTCGCTAACCATAATAGGGGGGTAATAGTGCATCTAGCAGCCCTCTTCCTTAATGAAGATTTGTAAGGGTGATAGTCCAACAATAGTCTCTTGTGCTGCCGTTGTTCAATTGTGCATCGTCACTGTAATGCCGAGACAGGCAATACGCTGTAGCTTTTGGAGCTTGGTTGCCGTTGTCCCTTCAAGAACTTTGGGCCACCAGGTGATTGCCGCGTATGTTATAATAGGTCTGACCATCATGATGTACAGCCAGTATATCATTTTAGGACTCAGCCCCAAGTTCTGCCACACAGACGCCTACTGACCCAAATGGCTCTAGTAACACGTTATGTGGCAGACTTGATGTGCGCGTTCAAGTTGAGTCTTTCATCGAGGACGACGCTGAGATATTTGACCTTACTGGGTTAAATGCTTTTAACGGTCATACGTTTTTCAAGGATTAATCGAGACTCCTTCGTTATTACACCATACCTAAAAGTGTAGTTAGGCATTCTGCATGACCCTAGTAATGCTTGTGCTATGCTTATCACTTATAATTATCGCCAGGTCATCTGCATACCCAATGGCGTTATAGCCTTAGTCTCTGAAGACTGACCTTAAAGCTGTCGATGACTAGTGCCCACAGGAGAGGGGAGAGAACTCTTCATTGAGGATGTTTTGGCTTTGGCTGCCGTCACAGAAACACACTCCTGGTCCTGATACATACGGTATTTTACTGGTGCGTTAATAACCACGTCACTTTACATGGCTCTCCAGCAGATTACGCTTCAGTGTTTATTTGTCCACGGTCCACGTTCAATTTTTGGTTATCCGTCATTTTTTATTCGAGCCGAATTTCATGTAGTCCTCCAATAACATTCATAAATCATAACTCCCTGTGCTTTGTCGTGAATTCGAAAGCACTGGAAATATAAAACTTAAAAACAAAATGAAGTAATTAAACACTTATGTTTATTGAATTCATAAAATGTTAGCATAATGCAATCTAATTCTTCTATAAACATAAATTAATTCAAACGAGAGTTTAAGCCCTAATTGTCAGACGAAACAGATTTAAGGGACACAGAAGCAGAAATCTTTTTTTTAGCAAAAAACGTACAATATTAAGATGTTTTGCTTATCCATCACTATGAGCCCCTCTCAACGATGCAGATCACATTTATGGAGAAACTACTGTTTTGCAAATATATATGGAATTCCTGTATTTTTTTCAACCAAATCTATATTGCTTTGAAAATTCTAAAGGTAATTTAACCACTATAACCCGAACTCTTAGAACGATTTTTCTGATTGTATTGATTGTATTGTCCGTTCGAGTTAGCCCTGCTTTCAGTATTGAAAACGAAATTAGGTTCCTGCTTCTCGGGAGCGCCTCGGCTACCCGGGAATCTATCAACCCTTCGAGTAAAGACAGCTTCATCCGCACTTCTGGGTATTCCCCCATCATGCCTATCTTCGTATGCTGTGTCACCTCCACGCCTAAAACCACTCCCATCTCTATTGCGAAAGCCACCATCGCCTCTTCCAACAAAACCACCTTCATCGCTTATTTCTAGACCATTATCACCTCCTTCGCCGAAAGTACCATTATCTCTGTTTTCGAAGCCGCCATCATATTTGCTCCCAAATGCGCCATATTCTCTTATCCCAAGCCTGCTATGCCCTCTAACAGCAAAACCGCCATCGTCTCTTATACATACATCCCCATCCCCTCTGCCGCCAAAACCACCATCTCTCTGGCTATAGTGGTCGTCACCCCTACCACCGAAACTAACACCTCCACCTCTATGAGCAAAGCCGTCATCACCTCCTCCGTTTTCAAAGCCGCTATCATCACCTCTTCTGTTTGAACTACCCTTAGCGATTTCACAATACACAGAAAAGTCGCTGTCATATTTTTTGTGGAAGTCATCCGTTCTCTTATTAGCAGAGTCTTCTTCCATGCCAAAGTAGTTTACAGCAAAACTGTTTGCACCCTCTGTATGGGAAGATCCGGCCCCAATAGCTCGTTTAACAACGGAATTACATTCACCATTAACCCTGAAACCATAACTTTGCTCTTTCTCAAATTCATTAGGACTATTTCGGCCGTCAAAAGAGTTACGGCGGGGGCCACTGACCCTGCTTAAGCCTCTACTATCTTCGGCAATATTACTATGACTACCACAATTACTATATCCTCTGTCATTTCCGGTGCTACCGTCTCCGCTGCCTGTGCTAAGGCCACTACCAGTGCCGCTTCCATCTCCTAAACCGTTGGAGCCACCCCCTCTAAGGCGCTCACATTTTTTTCCAGATTTAACGACTGCATCAATATGGCCATGACCGTTGTCTACGCGAGTTTTGCCAAAAAATCCGAACGCCGGCCGAAAGCATTCATCAGCAGTAATATTGCCAGCGCTATAATGGTTTATCGAGATTTCATTCGAATAGTTTTGACAGCTTATTATCTGCGGATCATGAAGTTCTGCAATCATAAAGTTCTGTAATATAATGAATAAACACAAAAATCAGGTTCTTACCACAACAACGGCAGTAATTTAACTGTCCTTGTGATTCTTTATGTAACGTTGTCATCTCTTCTTTCCAATCACCTATCCCAGTGTGAGCTTGACTCGTAGTAACTGAAGCACTGCGAATTTGCTTTTATAGTACGTATACTATACTTTGCAATTCTTCTCGATAGAAATTTATGAGCTCAATCAAGTCAGTGGTAATGGATATTTATTTTTTAGAATATAAAATAATTAAATAGTCGTTTATAGACTTTTTGACTTCAAGCAAACAATGAAATCATATGGATGATGGGGTGAGGATTGAGGTAGGACGACCTTCCTCAATATCAATACCAAATAAAAACAACAAATACATTGGGGCATTCAGAATGCCACAGGCCGCATTCAGTATACCTTTTGCCTAATGTAAACTAACCTACGTCCACTGAATGACCAAACACACTTAAATTCTAGGCAATTTCAGACGAGCTAATACATAGCTAACCAATTTCTTCACAGGCTGTTTTTACATTGGATGCTGGCGGGTTTTGGGCTACACTAGGCGTTTTTCTTTTTTAGCCCCAAGCGGGGAACAGAGCGGGGCCCGAGCGATCAGAGCTCTCTCCCAGCTGAACGTAACCTGAGCGCTCCGAGCTAATTAAGAAACAGAATTGAGCACTGAACTGTCATTAGATAATTTTTTTTTATTAATTTGCAAAATAGTCAGGTTTGCTTCTGAAATTGGTGTTTGTCAAGGATTGTTCCATTTAAATTATAATTTCTACTAAATAAACTATGGAAAAAGAACAAATAATGAATGAAGTCAGCCGCGCTCAGCTTTTCGCTCGATGTGCTCGGTCATTTTCAATCGAGCTCATCGAGCGAGCCCTGAGCTAGCTCAGAGATAAAAAGGAAATATGTACAAATTTTGTGCTCGGAGCTAAAAAAGAAAAACGCCTACTGAAGAAAAGGAATAATTAATATTTTATAACGTATAATTTTAAAGATGAAATTTAAAGTAAGTATGCTTTCACTCAGGAATTTATTTTGCGGAGTAGAACACATGTTTTTACATTTTTATTTATTTTTGTTAGGTTGGTCTTTAAAAGTCTCAATAGAGTTCCAAAAAGTTAACAATAGAAGGATTGTGTACAAAAATTAAAAGTGAAACCGTGAGAATCGCGTTGTTGTGGCAAAAAAATATTTTTGTTTGGAAATATGTACATTAAGTTCAACAATTTTCTATACATACATTTTATACTAATTAATACAAACGAACAACAATAATTAATTAATAACAAAATTGTCAAAAAAAGTGCAAATGCTTGCAAATGGTTGCATCTAGAGCTGCACAAGCGTTTTTTGTCAACATGTTTGCTGATTTTAATGTTTTTTTTTTTTTTTGCTTTAACATTACTTTCTCAGGTTTTTTCTCCTGTAATTTGGTAGTTTTTACTCTTTAATAGCTTTTATTTTCACTTAAGTAGGTATACACTTTATACACAATGATTTTTCCATACGATTTGTGCAAATTACTGCAAATTGTTGCATTCAATTTGTTTTTTACGTTTCAGAAAGAGATAGCTTCGCAAAGTGGACCATCACTTCGAATTCGTATTTTTTTTATAGGGAATATTCATATTTTTTACAAAACAAACCAAGCTCGAAAAAAATGCAACCACGGTTTTAAATGTTCGCTTGTTTGTGACGGATGCTTTTGACATATCTCGATTGCCTTTCATTGCAGGCAGAATTTCTTGCCTAAGCTCCCTTCAAGCAAAATCGCTGACCCATTTTTGGACCCGCGATATATAAAATATGTCGCAGTGTGAAATGCTAGGCACTACTCCTCGTATGTGCCTAAGTGAAACCGGAGCATTAAGTAGAGACTCGAGAGTATCGAACGGGATGACGCTGGTGAAGAAGCACGGAAAAAGCGGCAGAACAGAAAAGAGAACGGACGAGAAAAGACTTGATTGCTTTGGGATCGCTGCATTCGTGAAAATGAACAAAGATTCAACATCAGAAGTGGGATCGGTCAAGCCTCCACTTAATATGGATATAGAAGCCTTTAAGCTTCTATTGGAGCAGCAAAACAAAAATTTTATGGCCCTGCTACAAGCAACGAAGACGCCGACGACAAGCAACATTGTGAAGCTGCCAATATATGATCCTGAGAAAGCGAATGCCGATGCCAGAGCTTGGATCTCCACAGCAGATATTTGTATGGGAGACCAACCGCTTCAAGGTTCCACACTCACCGACCGACTTCACGGATGCTTCCATTTTACAATTCTTGATATGGCTAGTGGTTATCACCAGGTACCTATGCATCCAGACTCTATTGAAAAGACGGCATTTGTAACTTTGGATGGTCAATTTGAGTACCTTGTCATGCCATTTGGGCTACGCAACGCACCCTCAGTTTTTCAGCGTGCCGTTATCAAAGCACTGGGGGAACTTGCTAATTCATACGTCGTGGTTTACATGGATGATATTTTGATTTTAGGAGGTGAAGACTTAAATGAAGCTCTTGTTAGGCTTAAAACTGTGTTGGAGGTATTGGCGAATGCTGGATTTTCCTTTAATATGAAGAAATGTTCTTTTTTTAAACAGAGGGTCGAGTATCTTGGTTTTGAGGTGAGTCATGGAGAAGTAAGACCAAATTCCAAAAAGATAGAATCGTTGGTTTCCCTTCCACCTCCTAATACTGTCACTCAACTACGTCAGTTTATAGGACTCGCATCTTATTTTCGACAGTTTATTCCACAATGTTCGCAAATGATGGCTCCTCTGTATGAATTAACAAAAATTGTTAAAGGCGATATTTCTTGGACACCCAAACATGAGTCGGTTAGACAGAAAATTGTAAGCATTCTTACCAATGAGCCCTTGCTAAAAATATTTGATCCCAATTGTGAAACAGAACTTCACACTGATGCGAGTTCGATAGGTTATGGAGCTGTGCTAATGCAAAATGAAAATAAACATCGCTATGTTATAGCTTACTTTAGTAAACGAACTTCATTTTCAGAGTCCAAGTATCACATTTACGAATTAGAAACTCTTGCAGTTGTCAATGTTATCCAACATTTCAGGCACTATTTGCATGGACGCAAATTCACTGTTTTCACAGATTGCAATTCTTTGCAGTCTTCAAAAAAGAAATTGGATCTTACTCCTAGGGTGCATAGATGGTGGGCATTTCTTCAGGCCTTTGACTTTGACATCATTTATAGAGATGGTAAACGGATGTGTCATGCTGATTTCTTTTCACGAAATCCATTACCAGATTCAAATGAAAACCCTGAAAAAAAGATTCAACACAAGGAAGTCAATATTAATACTCTCCCGAAAAATTGGTTGCTTGCTGAGCAACAACGCGACCCTGAACTCATTAAACTTTTAGATGATATAAATAAAAATACCTTAAACGAAGAGATAGCTAAGACTTACGAGCTTCGTTCTGGGATTCTGAATCGAAAAATACAAAGAAAAGGAAAATCTCGGTGTCTACCCATACTTCCGAGGAGCTTACGGGGTCTGTTATAAATTCTACTCACACAGCTCTCATGCATCTTGGGTGGGAGAAAACTCTTGAAAAAGTGTATGACCAATTTTGGTTTGAACATATGGCCAAATACGTAAGAAAATTTGTAGAGAATTGTGTAACTTGCAAAATATCGAAGGCACATTCAGGTAAGATTCAAGCTGAATTGCACCAATTCCGAAAGTTGCTATTCCATGGCACACCGTACACATCGACGCTACAGGAAAATTAAGCGGAAAAAACGATAGGAAGGAATATGTCTTCGTATTAATCGACGCTTTTACAAAATTTGTTTTACTTTATCACACATTGCATATTGATTCAGAAAGTAGCATTAAAGCTTTAAAAATGAGTGTTTCAATTTTCGGGGCCCCTCAGAGGATAATTGCAGATCAGGGTCGATGTTTTGCGAGTTCAGATTTTCGTGAGTTTTGTAGTTCACATAACATAAGCCTTCATTTAATTGCGACTGGCAGCTCTCGGGTGAATGGTCAAGTAGAACGTTCTATGAGCACATTGAAAAATATGCTAACAGCTGCAGAGACTAGTAGAAATTGTTCGTGGCAAGATTCTCTTCCTGACATCCAATTAGCCTTAAATTGTTCAGTTAATCGTGTTAAAAAATCTAGCCCACTCGAGCTAATGATTGGGAAAATAGCAAGACCTCTTGACTTGATGTTTTTAGACAATGAAAATTCTGATTTTGATTTAACTGAACTTCGAACACAGACTATTGACAACATTAATAAAAATGCTACGTATGATAAGACTAGATTTGACAGTACAAAAGCTAAGTTAGACAAGTTCTCAATAGGTGATTTTGTATTATTACAGAATGATGAACGTAATCAAACAAAACTTGATCCAAAATACAAAGGCCCATTTAGAGTTATCGAACTCCTGGATGGTGATAGATACGTTATTAAAGCTCTTGATTCTAAACGCACTTATAAATATGCTCATGACCGCCTCAGAAAAATGCCTTCTGATGAAAAACTAAAAAGTAATGTAAAGTCAGATATACAAAATATAAATGAAGAAGAAAATGTTGATGTTTTAAATGAAGAAGAAAATGTAGATGTTTTAAGTGATGAAGAACATGTAAATTCTTTAAATGAAGAATATTTAAATGAAGAATATTTAAATGAGGAATATTTAAATGAAGAATATTTTGATGAAGAGCATTTAAGTGAAGGATATTTATATAAAGGAGAAGAGCACTTGGAATAAATAAAAAAAAAAAAAAAAAAAAAATACTTTACTGAATAAAATTTAATTTTTGTAATGTTTTTCATAAAAAAAAAAAAAAAAAAAAAAAAAAAATCGTCTTTTATATGAATTAGCACGCAGCCGTAGCTCAGTAAAAATCGGTATCTCTTAAATGTAGACCGTGAGTGCGCGGTGTGCGTCAGATTTATTAAGATAAGAGTTATTTTTGGATTGTTACCAAATGGAAGTTGGTAAAGAAATGGTTGCTACCACTTAATTGGAAGTTGTAATGAAATGGTTGCTACCAATTAGTTGGAAGTTGGTAATAAAATGAAATGTCAGGTATGAAAAAGTGTATAGGCAGGGTTGGCCGAGCCACATGAGGACATGTGATGTGACAGGATGGCCGTGTCGCAGTGTGAAATGCTAGGCACTCACTACTCCTCGTATGTGCCTAAGTGAAACCGGAGCATTAAGTAGAGACTCGAGAGTATCGAACGGGATGACGCTGGTGAAGAAGCACGGAAAAAGCGGCAGAACAGAAAAGAGAACGGACGAGAAAAGACTTGATTGCTTTGGGATCGCTGCATTCGTGAAAATGAACAAAGATTCAACAAATATATATAATTATGCGGAGCCGTGTGCGGAGTACTCCATATTTCATTGACTCCGTTTGCGGACGTAAAACAAGAGTCTATAGAGATTCTCATTTGTCTGTCAATTTTTTTTTTTTTTTTTTGTTTTTCACCTGACAAATGTCAGAAAACCAATGGAGGGTAAACAAACCAAATCATTTAGCAGTAATAGGCGGGAAAATGCTAGGAATTAGCAAACAGAAGTAAGTTTTTTTATTAATAAACAATAGTTTCTCGATATATTTTCAGGGAAATGGATTCATTTAAATACGCAAAGAAGTTGGAAGCAGTAAATAGAAAGAACTGTACTGTAAAGTTTGCTTTCTTCGCAAACTTTTCGGAGATGGCGAAGACGGAGCTGTGGTTTCGTGTGAATAAAAGTGTTAAAGTCAGTCTTCTTGAAGATAAATTTAATCCAAATACCAAAACAGAGAGAAAATTCTCATCATTTTTCAAACGGCTGGTCAATGAACTCGACAAAGACCTATATGGACCCGATAATCATCTCGTAGATTGACATCGAACGTATTTTACTCAAGAAACTGATGCCGTCCAAGTGAAACAACCTGATGAAATAAACGTTCATTGTACAATTCGCTTTCTATGTGCCATTGCATTTCAATTTGGACCCAGGTTTGGCGCGTTTGCTGGGAGTGCATACTCAGACTCGTCCAGTAATCACATCAGGCCTCCGGCAATTTATTAAGACACATAAATTATAAGATGCACACGAGCGTCAATAAATAAACTGTGACAAACATCTGGAGCAAATATTTGGTTATCCACGAATGAAGTTTGCTGATCACCGAAGCGTTTAAACCCACTGTTTCATACCCAGATATAGTTGGGATCAATAAGTTCATTGATTCACGCTCGTGTGCATCTTGTAATTTATGTGTCTTAATAAATTGCCGAAGGCGTGATGTGATTACTGGACGAGTCTGAGTATGCACTCCCAGCAAACGCGCCAAACCTGGGTCCAAATTGAAATGCAATGGAATATAGAAAGCGAATTGTACAATGAACGTTTATTTCACCAGGTTGTTTCACTTGGACGGCATCAGTTTCTTGAGTAAAATACGTTCGATGTCAATCTACGAGATGATTATCGGGTCCATATAGGTCTTTGTCGAATTCATTGACCAGCCGTTTGAAAAATTATGAGAATTTTCTCTCTGTTTTGGTATTAGGATTAAATTTATCTTCAAGAAGACTGCCTTTAACACTTTATTCACACGAAACCACAGCTCCGTCTTCGCCATCACCTGAAAGTTGGCAAATAAAGACAACTTTGCAGATCAGTTCTTTCTCTTTACTGCTTCTTTGCATATTTTAATGAATCCATTTTCCTAAAAATATATCGAGAAACTATTGATTATTAATAAAAAAACTTACTTTTGTTTGCTGATTCCTATTATTTTCCCGCCTATCGCTGATAATTATTTTGTTTGTTTACCCTCCACACTGTTGTTGTTTTTCGATTTGGCATCGATTTGACATCTGTCAAAAAAGTGTGGATCCCTATTGCTTGAAGCACAATAACTGTCCAAAATCGCTCTTAAATATTTAGGTTTTTTAACCAATCATGGGTCGAGCCTAGGTAGGCTGTGGCATACTGAGTGTGCCCTATGGGCTAACAGCAGCTCGGCCACTGATGGTTAAAATGGCTAAGATCGTGGGTAATTTTTGGAAATTCGGGCAATTAAGCTTATGTCGATTTCAATTGGTAACTTTTTGTCTGAGTGCACTCTAACTGCTTTCAGAGCAAATTATCATATTCATTTCGACACAAAAATCACACTCAGTGCACTCTGAAAGCACTCTGTATTTACCCCAGATAAAAGCGAGCGTAAACACGTACTTGCACAACCATATTTGACATTTCTAGGCACAACAAAAACCGAAAAACAAAACACGCTATAAAATTGTACCAATTAAATAGCGTTAAATTTTTAGCTTTCTAGCTCGAGTTTAAAGGCTCAATTTGTGACGACGGACGGACGGAAATGGCTAAATCGAAATTACTATCGATGCTGATCACGAATATAGTAACTTTTAGCAGTCTATGGGCAATATTAAGGTTTGTTACAACCTATGAGTCAAAATGAATATACTTTTAGAAAAAGACAATAATATATTTATTTATTTTTTCCTTTCCGGATAGCAATAATACAAATCCTTTTGTTGTTAGAGAATTGGGAAGATGGAAGCTAAAAACCAAATATAATGTTGTTTTTTACTTTCCTTCGGAAAACTCACATAAATATTATTGTTCAATAATTTCTTGTTTCCCCAAAAGAAGAAAGTTAAAAAAAATATTTATTGTTAAATAATTTAAGCAAAAAATGTGCCTTGAAATGTGTTTCAAGAAGCTTGAAAGCTGCAAATATCTAATGTGTTACAATGTGAGTTGCGTGCGTTGATAGATTGTGTAGAAACTACGCTTTTACCTATATCAGGCATTCAATGGCCTTCAGATCCCTAGTATTGTAAATTCTACCCCGAAGCCTTTAAGGCTCAAGTTAATTTGTTTCTGGTCGCTAAAGTCAGATTAATAAGATAAAAATTCACGTGGGCTCCATGTCCAATGAATATACCTCAGTATAATGTTAGACAGCAAACTAATTGTTAACGACCGTTGAGATTTGACTTAAGTTGCAACTTGCAAACACGATATCAAAAAATGGTTTCCCAAAAGTTTAAATACGTGTGCGATCAACATATATGTAAACGATAATCTATCCCCACTTTGATTTCTGCTCAACCATTTAATTTATAAGAAATAGTACGGACATAAATCTTCTTCAAGTTCTCCAAAACAAAGCTATGAGGACTATTGTATGATGTAGCTTTTAGAAGCCGACTCAACGGATGCTATCTTGTCTGCAATGGCTGAACATCAAGCAAATAATTAAACGCAATACTTTGAATTTTGTTAAACGGTACCAGATAACCTTTCATCCAGCTTAACTACTATGTACAAGACATCCGACCTTTGTTTTGTCCCAGTTCGAGACTTTCTACACTGGAGCACTCAATCTCAACACTGGTCCATTGTACTACCAGCAAGACACACCACTTTTACTCGTTTTCCTAAGAAAGGCGAGTATGCGCTTCAATGATAAGGAGCTTAGGTTTACAGCACCCACCACATCAGCAGCAAATACTTGCTACCTAATACGATCAAAAGCAGGTCAATCATAGCGGAGATGTGAAGTGTCATCGCTTTCTCCACAGGCTTCGCAGGTGGTATCGCTTAAGCCCAGCACTTCAAGGTGCTTGGCAAAAGCGTAATGGCCCGTAAGAGACAACAAGAACGCCGCAGATTTTTTACAGACGTCGGACGTGCTTTGTCTGTCTGCACCCTGGAGAGTCATGCCATCTGCGATTGTTTTCATATGAAACCCAACCGTCAATGGAAGCTCTGACCGAGGACGCAGGCAGACGTAACGCCGGTTCAGAACCTGAGAAGTCTTCTTTTGAGCCCTGGGTAGCAAGTTCATCGGAGATCTCATTTCCTGTGATCCCGTTATGAACCGGGACCAAGATAAGTCAAAGTGAATTCAACCTTCCGCCCGAGGTCAGAGAGATTAGAAGACTGACGCTTGTTGGCCTAACGAGAAGTAAAGTGTAATATTGTCGCTCTCCATGAAAACAGCACCAGATCCTTTATCGGTTTTGGAGCCGTCAGTCCTGAACAGGAGGAAAGTCGACTTCGTAATTGCGCATCGGCCGAAGTTCCGGTGTCATTGCACCGGACGGTATATCTATGAGATAGGAGTCGAAGGACAGCCGTCAGGCAAGTTCATAAAAACTCCAGTGCGAGTTAAACCAAATGCCACCCAACTATTGATGTATTATATATACAATGACATATTGTTACATCTACGCTAGGATTCGAAAAGAAAAAACAGTATTCTATTTATTTAATTTTTATTTGTTCTCTTTCAATATCTTTGCTCTCTATTGGTCTGGTTATTCACTTATTTCATATAACAATTTACGTTATATGTACTTTATCTCATATCTCTTATTCAAGATTTCCTTTTTTCTCTTTACTTTACTCTACTGTGATCTATCGCTTGAAATCGCACTTCTTCATCCCTGTTCAAAAGTTAAATGTCTTGGGTGTTCCAGAATATTCTTAGGTGTTACGTGTAAGTTCGAGAACAAGATGATTTCCCCCTATTTTGATATTGGGATTTTCCTCGAATTTAGACTGTGCTCGCCAGTAGTACTACTATTTGATATGTAGATGGCGCTCAATTCCACTGGTTGTGTTCATGTTACAATTATCATTGCACCCAACCATACAGTTAAGACCAAATTCTTAAGGCCCAACAATAATAGACGGACGAAAACTGAAGTTAATGCCATATTTGAACAAACCGTTCCTTCCGATCTATCAATTGCTTAAATAGCCCAAACTTAAAGTACATATGTGAATGGAAGCAACTGCCTATGTTTCCCCATACAAAAAATGATTGATGGAATCGCTGTTTGCGGATGTAAACAGAAGAAAACGAGATTTATCGAAACAGAGCAATCTGCTTTATGGGCACACAATTCTTTCTATTCATTTAGTTACGGCGGCGCTATACGCACCGCTCCGACTACTATAGTTGGGTCTCTATCAACTGCTTAGGTAACCCGTAATAAAAGTAGGTATGCGAACGGAAAAACTTCTTGTTTGTGAAGTTAACGTACGAAAGTGCGAATGGGATTGCGGTTTTCGAACGGAAGCAGAAGGGAACGAAACTAAGCGAAAAAGAGCAATCCGCTATTATGGGCACGCAATACTAGTTCCTTGAATTCGCTTACTTCCGGACCGCGTCGTACGCCCCGCTCTGACTATTAGAGTTGAGCCTTAATTATAGATTAAAGTTATTCAAAGACTTCAGAACTCAAAACATAATTTTTGTATAAAGGTTTATTGATGTATTTATTTATTTATGATACCGGCTTACTACATAAAATAACAAGTCAGAGGAGAGGTTTAAAATTATTTGATTAGTCAACATTAAAAATTAACAATTTGTTATTGTTCGTAATTCTAAAACGCTTTTCTGACATACGATCTACTTGCTTAATTAACGGGCTCCAGACCCACGGAGAGTCTCTGCCTGAGACACTGCAGCCTTCCATATTTCGCGATGCCGGGCTCTATGCTTCCACTTGTCCAGACTAAGTGCTCTGGCATCCACGCTGTCATGGTCTTTTCAAAGGAGGTTTAGTATTCCTTGTCGTATTGATCCTGGGGCTGGTAGTCGATGATTCTCTTCGCTGGAGCATTATTGTCCATTTGCTCGATGTGGCCGAGCCAACGTACAGTCGACGTGTTTTAGATTTTCGGACCACAGTCACATCATAGAATTCGCGGTTGTGTCTTCTCATTCATATGCCCAGGATCAAATGTCCGACGGAGCATTTTTCTTCGAAGAACTCAAAATGTGCTCTCCTTTCATGCTCATCGTCCAGCACTCGGCGTCATAAAGCAGAGCTGGCGTTATCAGTGTTTTGTAGAGCTTACACTATTTCTTCCGAGTAAGGTGTTTTGAACCCATTTGTTTTGGCAAACCGAAGTACGAGTAGCAACAATTTCCTAGAGGAATTTTTTGTCGGATCTCAAAAAAGGTGTCATTTAAACATCCTTAGGGCTCACTTATTGGCACCAGTTATAGCCATACGTAAACTGAAAATGTTTTAGTTTATACAAAATTGCAACATACGGTTGATTGAAGCTAATTCTGTATATTATACTTTAAAAATAAACATTTCTACCTACATACACACAATAATTCGTGTTCTCTGAAACATCTATCCGTGTTCACACGTAATAAAATACCAGCACGATACGAATTCCCCGCTTTTGTCATTTTTTTATGTCGAGTACAAATTATCTTTTTCGTTTCGTCACAAAAATCACCCTCAGTGCCTTTGAGAGCACTTCGTTTATAGGTACCCTAGATAAATAGCCAAGGTAGCACTTATCTGACATTCCTGCCGTACTTGCAATGATCGGCAGTTCTGGGCACAACAAAAAACAAAAAAAAAAATGTAGTAATACACACAACTGCAGTTTTACTTCGGTTTCCTTTTCGCGCCGACCCAATTTTAAGTTTGAGATAATTATTAATCGTAAACGATATAAAATAACATTTCCCTCTGCATTTCGTTTAAGTCGAATAGCCAGAAGTGGTGTCGTCATTTGACACTTTTGATTGATACTCACGAACAAAGCCCTAAAATATGTCATTCTGTGTGAATAAAAGAGTACATAACATTCATCACGCGCTATTAATCGCATGCGACAAAAAGGGTCAACAACACGTCCTTCGAATGCCACTCTCTCATTTGCGCTTCGGCTAATCGCAGCAACAAAAAAACACCAGCGCTGCCGCTAGCGACCAGGCAAATAGCCAGTCAGCTAACTAGTAGGTAGGGATATTTCAGTTTTTCATTTATTTTTTTAATTTTACCGAGTGAGAATCGTCGCCAGAGAGTTGAGTCGCGTGTGAATTTCCACATTGAAAATTTCAACTAAAATCATTACATTGAACGACGTCAGGTCTGGATTTTTTCTGGATTAATTGAATTTCAATCGAAAAGAACGCCGAAACAAAGAAAAATATTAAAATGAGTGCTACAACTGCAGCCCCTGCTCCATCAAATCCGCCACCGCAATTCCGCAGAGGAATTGTTAAGCAGGTACTTATTTTTCTTTTCTCAGTTAAATTGCTTATCATTTTTATAATATGTGTATCATTCAATAACATTTTATTCTATTTAAATTGATCATTGTTTGAATTTTACATGAAAGTTGAAAAAGGTAGTAAAGATGGGCGCTGCTGCCTAAGAAAAAAACTTCCACGAAGCTGCCAACTTGGCAGATTCAAACATAACCTAAAAAAAAAAATATTTGACTGCTAATGTTTTTTTCCTGCGCCGCATACCACTCCTACTTTTTGGAAAAGTTGTGAATTAAACTAAAATCGAATGGTAATACGAGATTTTGCTCTGTGAAATTACATTTTCGTTGTCAATGCTTAGCGTGGCATATGTCAGGTAAAACCCACCCGGCTGCATGTTGAACTCTCAAATTTCTGCATTTTGATTATTTATAGAACTCCATTAAAAAAGACAACCAAGAGAGAATAGAGAAAATGAGTAGTGAAAGAAAATAATAACTGTCGACTTAATTCTGCCTTTTATTAATCAAAATTGAAAGTAGTTTCTGTGATGCTGCCACGCAGCTTTCGCATTGTTGTTGATTCGTTGAAAAATAATCCATCTAACGTGTCATTGGCACTGCTAGGGAGGCATTGATAAACTTTCTACGCACTAATTGCAGCAGCATATTATATTTTGTTGGATTTGCGATTGCTTGTCCCTTACGGCAAAAAATCGATTTAATTTACCCATTTGTACGCCGGTATGCGCGATTGAACTTGGTCATAGTTAGACCTGCCTACAGGGTAAATTTGGCGTTCCCTTATATTTTTGTACTGCTGCGCCTAGTTGTCATCCATAACCTGTTGGACGACTTTTTTCTGTTGCAAGATGAGGTGAAGAATGTTCGCTATGCACCATCGCCGCTGCTTTCCAATGGTGACGCTAATGGTCATTGTTTTGTGTGCCACATCGTCAGTTAACGCCTAACCAACGTCAAAGAAAAGAGGTGCATGTGTTCATTGTGTGCAACGTTTCTTTGTTTGTGCCACTCAATTGATGGGTATTTATGCAATTAGTTATGGACACTATTCCTTGCAATTGCAACAATGACTTCGCTGTTCAATTGTAAACTAAGAATCTAACAACATAAACATCGTTGTTTTTGAAGACGATAATGACATAATATGTAATTTAATATATGAGTGAGAATCCAAGTGCGTGCCCCACCTGCCTGCACAAAATTACAAGGTTACAGTCCAAGGTACGGGCGAAGAACTGAATAAATATTTGACAAGCCATTGAATAATCATGAGAATGGCATATCGGCTGATTAGTATGGCCTGCTTCAAATTCAATAATACGGCTGAAGAATTATAGGAAAACACTGACTGGTCTGGGTTGTTGGCGAATTCGTATTGAATTCTTGATTGCTTGTAAATTGGACACACTTCTGCAGAATATCTACTTTAATTCTGTTCTTGCATTAAATCCATTTCATTCTACTTATGCCATCAATCTGGCTTTTTAACGTATTCTTCGACGCTTCCAATATATGTACCATTTATGTATACCATCCTTGACTGGCAAAACCTGTCTTTGCAAACTGTTCTCACGCAAAGGTCATTCGATATTGCCAGGAAAATTACATTATACGCTTTTAATTATAAGCCAATTTGAGTTGAATGCTCTTATCTAGTTTGATGGACTGAAAACCGATTCAAAATCACATCATTAAACATATTGTGAACAGGCACATGATGATATTTATTGATTTGTTTATTTTATTGCGGCTAATTTTCAACACTTCCATTTACTAACAATAATCCGCAGCATTTTCTTGCCGGAGAGCTTTGGAAGAAATTTGCTGTCTATCTGTCAAACATTGTTTTGTTTAACGCGTCATATCGCATTGCGGGAATGAGCATTGCATTTGATCAGAGCATTGTCCGATAAAGGAATCGGAACAAATGCCACGAATGGAAATGCTCCGATTTCGTACATATCGGAGACAATTTTCTTTGGAATGGGCCAAGTAGTTTACATATTCCGTTGTTTTATCAATTGATATGAATTAAAGTGTGAATGCAGTCATGAAGAAAGCAAAATGCATAACAATAGGTGTGGAAACGTGAACTGCAGCTCGACATTTTTTACATGTAAAAAAAAAACTCCGGCGAAAAGATGGGTTATGTTTGGTTTAAACAAACCATACCTAGCGTTTAACCAAACTTATACCACCGTGATTCATGGGATGGGTGAACCAGCTATACAAGTCGTGAATATTCTAAATTATTTCCTCAAACCATGTTTTTTCCTACAAAATTCCAACAGTTTTACCTGGGTATTTTCTCCCGCAAAGAGCAATGACAATGTATTTTATCAGCATTTTAGGCCGTATTTAGGATATGGTGCGCTAAATATTGGCTTCTTAGCCTGGAATCATTGTCTTGTGCGCACAAACCAACGTCTTTACCCACACAAAAATTAGTCTAATGGTTCCAAATCAAACAATCTTGGGAGTCCAGGCACAAGTTCATTTCTGAAGATGAGTCATTGAACACTTATTTTAAGAACTTAATAGTTTTGCCGGTAGTATTGCATGTGGCACCATCCTGTTAAAATCAAATGTCCTGCATACCATGGAAATAACCTTCGGAAATAAAATCAATGATGATTGCGCTCGAGCAGGCGCCCATTGACGTTTATATTAAAAGTTTTTATTTTTTATTTTGAAGAAGTACAGTACGATCATGATTGCTCTCGAGTGGTCGCCTTGCTTTTCCTTGCTCTAAATGCGAAATTTTGCTTATTAAAAACGCCACTGGTGCAGAAGTTAGCATAATAACTTTTACCAAATACCTACATACTTATTTTGGAAATAAATCTCCACAGTTTGTAAACGGTGCTCGGGCATACATTTTTGTCAATCAAAATTGAAAAAAAGTAGTGTTTTTGGCGGTCAGAATACAAAAAAAAACCTAAATGTGGAAAAAGGGGAAACAATTTCTTTACCAGGGTGGTGAAACTAAAATCGTTGCGCTTAATATTTCAAAGGCATTTGACGAGAGTTTGGCTCTTTCCAAAAATGGATGTATTTGGAATCTACGATGCTGTTATTGATAGGGATTAAAGATTACCTTTCGGACCCATGGGAAGTTGTTTTATATGGTTTCAAGTCCACCAAATGAATGCTGGTGTTCCCATGTCATGTTTTGATCCCGACTCTCTTTTTTTTTTAAATAATCTCCTGTCTGTTACATCTAATCCAATCCGTTCCTTTGCTGATGACAGTAGCCTTAGCTTCTCATATTCGTTTCTTGGGTCACGCCCCTCATCTACGGGTATGGATCTGGAACGGCAACGTGTGTATTTTAGCTCATTAAATTCGACTAGAATTTAATACTTCCAAAACACAATGCTGTCTTCTGTGATTAAAACTATATTGTAATACTTTGCCATTATCTATGAACAGCAATTGCATCGCTGCAACCAAAAGAACCCATTTTCGGCATGTCTAGTCTTCCTCAAGCGGTGCAATAAATATTTCACCTCCTCTGATCTGGCTACAATTTATAAGGCTTTTATTAGCCCTAAAGTTGAGAAAAACGCTCATATATGGGCCGGTGTCACAATCACAATTTTGAAGCTACTCGACAGAATACAAAAACGTGTGATAAGACTTAGTCATCGTCGTAATGTCTTCTGTCTATCGCTGTTTTATCGATATTTCCACCACAAGTGCTCAAACGAAATAGCCAGCTGCATTTGACCCTTGAACATTTCAACCGCAATACCCGCCATGCCAGTAGTGCGCATTAATTCACCCTTTAGTCTGTTTTAGGACGTACAATGAAATACAAAGAAAAAGAATCCTTCCTTAGTCGTAAAATATGAGTGTGGAAAGCTCTTCCGCGCTTTGTTCTTCCTACCCATTATAGTTTACAAACATTTAAAACCAACGTGCATGGGTTTCTCCTCTGTCATCCTTAATCCTTATCCCCCCCATTTCCCTATGCCTGCACTATGTAACTAAAATCATAATATCTACATTACCTATACGGGTACTTAAAATCCCGCTGCAGTGATATTCTCTGCAGAAATTCTAAATCCCTTAATGCATTTACCAATGCACGTTAAACACCTGTGCAGGTGAATTTTACGTACTCTGCATAGGTTGCTGTCATACTCGAAATTGGCGGCATAGTGTTGTTGTTCGCGGCAAAACGTATTTTGATGAACTTATCAAATATCCCGCTCTTGGAATAGTAACATTTACAATGTTCTGTTTACATATGCATTAAAAGCGGTTTCACTGCAGCTTGTTATTCGTTCGTTTCCGCTCATGTGTTTACATTTTGTATCTTCAATGTTGTCTGCGATTGCTAAAAACAGAAAAGCTATTAAATAGAATTCAAATAGATAATTTATACGGCGCTAAGGACTTTCTGAATTAATTTCCATCTCCATTCATTAATTTTATGTCCCAGGTTTCCGCCATTTGATTCGTTGCTGCCGATACATTCCAACTTTGCATAGTAATATTGACTCCCGGATATATACTCCGTCCCTTAGCTACTTAACCCGTGTTAGTCAAAAATGTCAATCTTCAAAAATGTTCAGTCAAATAAGCTGGCACGGATATGTAACTTTCCCTCTTAAGTGCCAAAATAAATCTGAAAAACTCTCAAGGCAGTTATTTCGGAAGCACTGCATTTATTTTCTTTAGTCACCACCCACATTAGGTGGGACAGAACGTCATCTAGACAATCAAAGTCAAACGCATCCACCCTTGACATAATTATACATTATACCTCTACGCCTGGGATTGTAATCATCCATCCTTATCGCATTACTTTCAACTGCGCCCACACATTTATGTATTTGCTCTGTGCTGGACAGCTGTTGTGCGAACTGGATGTGAAGAGACAATTCACAAATATATGTAGTAGTGATAGTTATGCTTCTGCATGGGAATTGGGCGGTGTCTCCACTGCAAAGCAGTGCTTTGTTGGCTTCGTGTTTCATTAAACAAATCAAGGAGAAATGTTTCAGGTAACTAATTATCGATTCAATTACTGCATTTTGCGCAATTTTAGCATTGGTTGTGTCTTCCGCGATTATTATGTATTTTTCGTGATTGGTATATGAAAACATGTTCCATAGCGACTCAATTATCTTTCAAATATTGGTTAAGAATTTATTCACCGCCAATCAGTTTCATTTCGACGTCTTTCGAAGACTTGTGAGATGGGTTGCTCTGGCTACGTTTCTTTAAAATGTGAAAGCTCCGAATATACATAATAAGATACGCAGATCCAGGGTTACCTCTGCGAAATTTTGTATGGTGTCCCAGAAAGGTCCCAACAGCAAAGAAGTGTCCCATACAAAATACTCCAATTGTCCAATCCAATATGCTAACGCAATGATAAAACACAGAGTAAGAATATATAGATTCGGGTAGAAACACTTTGTCTGTTTTGTGAATGCGTTTGTATGTAACGCATTCACAAAACAGACACGATGTTTATGCCGCACATCGCTGATATGGATTTGAGAGCTATGATGTGTACGAATTGAACCAACGAATTGAATGAATTCAGGGAAAACTGGCTACAATGAGTGAAAGAAACGTATTCAACGACACTTATGCTGATTTCAAGGAGTTTTTTTAATTTTTTATAACTGAAATTAGAAAAAAGTGTCCCGCATTTCTAAAAGGTGTACAATTTTAGTGATTTTCAAAAAGTGGCGTCCTGGTGTCCCAGCGTTGAAAAGGTGTCTATGGGACACTTTGGTGTCCCGAAGGTAACCCTGCGCAGATCCCATATGAATGGGATGTCTCTTGCTGGTCACAATCAGTCTTTTATAGCTCTCTGTTTCGTTTGTCAGATGTTCCGCTCGACAATCCCCTCTCCCAGTGAGGTTGATTTACATTAAAAAATAAAAACAACGAGGTCGATGACTCGAATGTGGTTTACCAGCGGATCTTCTGAATCTGTAGGTGATGTTTGGGTAGCGTGTATGCATCAATTCATGGACCATTTATGGGTAGACAGCCATTTCCGAAGACTGGACTATCAGCTCATATGTCCCATCTATCGAGTTATACCCCGGATTAATGACGCCATAAGATCCTAAATGCACTGTGTCTCGAGTCGTCTTAGCAACACTGATCAATCGACGATAGACCAAATTTTTATTCTGAAGGGAAATTCTGGAAAAGACTCGACACATTTGAAGTCGGGACTCCTCACTTTTTTATCGACTTTCAACAAGTCGAATATGTTAGCATAAGTCGTCAGGAATTCTACATGGCGATGGCCGGATTCGGAATGCCGACTGATTAAAATGTGATGGCATAATGAAAAACACGACGGTTTAATCGCAGGACTTCGTAAGAAAAAAAAATACAATAAATTTTATTTATTGAAAATAAGTTTTCATATTTAATTCAAATAATTAAGCACAAGCCGTAGTCAGTTAAACTGAATATTTCGTATCAAAAAATACACAGCACTCCAAGTTCGCTCAATATTTTTTGTTATTTCTGAAAATGTATAAACGAAACGATCATCGCAGCGATGTCGTTCAATCGTTTTCATTTAACGTGATCTCGGCTCTAGTTTCAATATTCCAAATTAAGTATGATTTCCCAAATGCACAACATTCTTATCTTATCTCGTACCCTTGGACTTTCACACGGTTCAACAAAGAATTGCAATGTGCTTATGTTACAATGATAAAGCTTGGTTTTACAAAGTTTCAATTGCGACCCACTACTGACCTTTCAGATTCGTGCGATACTTCTTCTGCTACATAGAAATGAAGCCAGATCAGCACTGAATTTTGAAATTTCAGTTTCAATCGTTTCTGATATGCAACATATTAACAGTATTGTACTGCTAATATTTCCATTAATTTTTGTGTATTATATTACGAAGCAAAACGTCTCAAAAGTCGCAGTGGTAAATTATTCGAATATGAAAATATGCTAATTGATTTTTTGTGTTATTAATAGTGTTTCATATTTTGGTGTGGCAATATTATTGTGTTCCTATAATTTCCTACAATTTAAATAAGCAACGCCACGAAAAAACAGGTAGTGAGTTTTGTAATTACATTTTGGATCACGATTAATGATCCCGATAAATAGCAAGATCCTGTGTTGTTTTTGTTTTACGTATTAAATTGATCCAGATCCAGATCCGCATGGATAATAAAACACAGCTAATGTCTTTAAGTCTCATCTATGCAGGAACATATATGGAAACAATTTTTCCCAGAAGACAGACTACGTACATTTGAGCTAGCGCAGTTCGTTCTCGTGAACATCTGTAAGTGCTCTATCCGCAGTTCCACTACATACTTATGGCGTAGCATTTGCAGATTAGCCTTACTACCCCATGTCCTGTCGATTACAAGATTTTGAATGGATTTTTTTCATAAATGCATATTTATTTCTGAAAAGTGCATATGTGTTAGTGAAACCATTTAAGCACAATCGAATATGGTTGGCCACGAAATGCTTGATTCAATAACATGTCTCGCGACTAGATTTCAATCTTTCACTTTTTTCATTACCTACCCAGCGCTGCTTCCAGTTGTGGCATCCGCGATGGCTTTGTGTTCAAAACGGTGATTCTGTCTTTCTTGTTGTCTCGAACCTGGGGGGCTGCGAGTCGAACATTATTGTCGATTGGTAAAATTTGGCCGAGCCAATATAGGGTGAGTTCATAATTGCAAATAATGTTGCCCAAACCATACGACAAATGCTCATTGAATACATTTATGAACGCAAACGTAGCTGCATGAATGCGGTCATCATGCATTGACAAAAGTGAGTTCATAATTGCATATATAAACAAAGTCATAAATGACATAACTAAAAACCATTTTGTCCATGACAACTATATAAAATATTTTTAATAAGTTTAAGACCATCGCTCAACATGGCTGATAAAAAAATAATATTAAAACTAATTTGAAATCTCTTCAAAATCAAAAAAAATAATTTCGGTCGGCCTAAAACTGGTGTGAGGCTAGTACTATACCTAACTATTTGAAAGCTTGCCAATAACTGTTAGTTTAAGAAAATCAGTAATTTGTTAAATGTTGCTAAAGGAGCAGCTTTTGAATATTTTATTGAAATAGCCAAATTGCTGTTCAAGTTAAGAAAGAGATATAAAAAATGACCTGATTCAACCAATGATTCAACAAATAATGAACAAATTCGCAAGCATAAGAAATAATCCATTTCGAAACATTCTTGGATCTGTAGATGGAACACACAGCCAAATGATACAAGCAATTTCGTATCATCATCATACCAGATTTTTTCCTCTTGTTGCATTCCTATATAACAAAAATTATTCAGTTTAATGTTTTAAATGCGAAATAAATAGTTACTTCTACATATCTCCGTGGAAAATTAAATAATTTGCAAAAATTTAACATACTCCTTCTCTATTCTCTACGGTTTTATCATCTCCTCCAATCAGGATCAAATATCCGACGGAGTACCTATTTTTCTTTCGAAAGAACCAAATGTTAGCTCACCTTTCCTGCATAGCGTGACTGCTAGTTAAACACCTGAATCCAAATGCTGTAAGTATAATATTAATTTTTCTAATATCACCAAGTGAACTCGCAAGCCAGCTTTTTTTTATATATACAATTTGGTTTTTGGAAATAGTAAATAGTTACTTTAATAAAATTGAAACAAAACTAAACAAGGAAATTCCATTTTCTTCTCTCTCTCTGTCTTTTTTATTGCACACACAAAATTATCAAATCTAAAACGAATTCAATTTATGGGTCAATAGTGCTGTGAATGCGCGCACAACTTACTCCTTTGCTTGTCGCAACATGTTTTAATTTTATCCACGTTCTTCTGCGTGAGTAAATGTGTTTTATCTGAATTAGCTTCTTTGCCTGGCGCTTTCGTAGTCATAAATAAAATTCGTGTTTCCAATTCAAATGTTTTTTGTTACACGTTGGCATTGGTGTACTCTGTTGGCTGGTATATTGACGTCCAATGAGACACGACAGTTGATATCTTGCACAACTACCCACGATAGCCACGTTTTGTGCTTTTGCCCTGCTTCTTGGTTTCGTCGATCAGCGATCATCGATTTTTTTTGTGTTTCTCGCCGCATTAAAGCGAATTTTGTTTTTCCAACTTCGGTTTGTTTGAGAAGACAAAACAACTAGCGCATGCGGTTGTTTGGATAATTTAAGCAAGTGGCCGGTATTTTAAGCCTATATCCGATTGAAGGCGAAAAAGGGTGTGACGCGCGCAGTTAGCGCTAGCGTGTCAGTCAACTTTTTTGCAGCCATTTGTGTTTACACCAGGCCTTTCAGATAATATTGTTGTTAGGTGGCAACAATCTTATATCGAAAACGAGTGGGAACTATGAAGTGTTTAAAGGTTAATGGCGCTACCGAGAGATTATCGGGTAATGTGAGTTGCCTGGATCTTTATGAAACTCTGGGAGTGATTTGTATTTTCAATGTTTTTTTTTTGTTTGAGTCGAGAAACATGCATATATATAGAATATTTTTGTTTGTAGGTACTCAAATTGTGTTACATTGTCTATTAATGCTATTTACAATTAATTAATAATGTCTTAAGTCTAATAATTGTTATCGGTGAGCACAGAAGGGGCTCTACTTTGTTCTAGTGATTACATTTACTTTTACATTTTTTAATTAAAAAGTTCCTTAAGTTTAACATTTCGTTTGTTTATTATGTGGGATTTTCACGTCGGCTTGAGAACTGCTGACGGTCGTTGGCTGGTATGGGGATATTGATAGGGTTTAGGTCCTTGATGCTTGTTGGTTGGTATGGTCGTCTGGTGGTCCTTGCTGGTTGTTACTTGTTGGTCGTCTAGTGGCTTCAACCTCTGTTGAGCTGCGTTCCTGCAGCATCGTAGAAGTTCCCAAAGCTGTCAGATCCTGCTATTCCAAATGCTGGGTCCGTCGTGGAGAGCACCTGGGGATATCGATCGTCTGTGGCTGGATTACCTGTAATTAAATTAATAAGAAGGCTGGGATTGGTTGGGGTTTTTCTCAACATCCTGGTGCTGAGGTGATGAATGTGTTTGTCAATCGGGACAATTCTTGCTTTTTCGTAAAGCCTTTCATTGCTATAATAGCGGTAGGACTTGGGCTTACGGTGAAGGGAGGTGCAATGGCGGAGAGCTTTTCGCTCGAACATTTTTATTTTTTTCATGTAGGTGGGGCTTATTGTATACCATATAGGGAAACAATATGTTAAAATTGAACGAATAAGTTGCTTGTAAAGCAGAAGTTTCGTTCTAGTCTGGAGACCGCCTCTTACTTTCATAAGAGGACGTAGAAGAGATAAGGCATGATTTGCCTTACGAAATGTGAATTTGGAATGTTGGTTAAATTTGAACCTCTCGAAAAAGTGAACTCCGAGGTATTTAACACTTTGCCTGGTTGTGATATCTGTGTTATTAGGGAGCGTCAGGGTTAGGTTCTTGCATTTCGTGGCTAGGCCATTATGCGACGGTCGAGAAACATGCACTAGCGGCAGCAGTATTTGTTTCAGTTTCCGTCGCATTTGTATGTACATTTATTTTTCAAATGTCAATCAAACATGTTTGCTCAAATCACAGAAATCTATAATCATCCGTGGAATGTTTCCATTAGACACAACCGCAATGACAGAGCGAGGATAATTACATTAGACATGAGTGGTAATTGAGGAAGCAATATACAGTCGTGGGACGACTGACCAATGCTGAGTCACTTACGCATCTTGCGTACCTGCCTATTTTGCTACAGCAGTAACATTAATTGGATAATGGATAAGCTGCAGTTTTTATACCTACGTATTGGGATAGGAAATCGAGACCTGCTATTCGAATATGCATTAGGCTGGGCCATGGTTACGAATTCCGATTTTTGTTGCCTGACTATCGTTAGTGCCAAAAAGCATTTACAAGTTAAGAGATCGGCGGCAAGTATCGTTAGCATAACCACACCATTTGAGTTGTGTGTCGTTATGTTAAAATGGAAAGCGAGTGACCGTGAAGGAAACATTTTTGTTGAACACTCTTAGTTACTTTGATTTTTAATAAAATGATTTTCTTTTCAAATATTTGGAATTACAAACAATTTGTTAAAATAAAAAGGAAACATTTGTTTGAATTTCAAAAAATGCCAAACAAAATGTTAATTGAAATTGCACTTTTCATGTTATTATATAATTGTACGCGGCGCTTTTTGGACTTGGCTTTTTGGACTAGAGACATGTCTAATTTGCCTTCTCAGAACATGATTAATTCTTTGATCATTTCATTTGTTTTAGGCTTATTTGTGACGTTTGTCATAAAGCGTGAGGACGGATGCGGTTTAAAATAATGGAAAATTGTAACTTTTTTGCATTTAGAATGGCAACCTTTCATGTCGTTGTTCTCGTTATTCGATATGCCTATGTCTATCGTTACGGCAAAATCGTTTGTCGTGACTCGTCTCGTAATTCGTAATCCGGCCCGTGTTGCTGTTCCTATGTACCTAACTAGTGTAAGACCACTGTGGTTTGTTCTGATATAAAACAGTTATACCTCAAGGTATATAGAACACATGGGATGGCAGTGAGTTAAATCGTCGGTTGAACCAACGACCATACCACGTCGAATTAATCGGTTCTCGCTAAACGACGTTGGGCGCGGTTAGTACGTAGATGGGGGACCGTTTGAAAACAACCGCGTGTCGTTGGCCAGTCCCATCTAAAGAGTTGAGGTAGATAATACATACGTGGTATCACAATGGACCTTAATTAGTCTAAGTGCTTCGGCTTCTGCCGACAGCCACCTAAACCTAACCTAAACTAAATCGTCGGTTCATTCTGCGCATGTACGTTACTTATAGAATAGAAGAAAAAGGAAGGATAACAGCCATGAGAAGAAGGGGAGAACGATGGAGATAGTATAATCGAATGCATGAGTTCTTTCTGGGAATTTATGTCATTTGCGCAATGTCATATGCGCAATGGAAAAGAATATACAATGAAGAACTGTACAGCGATATTGACCTATGTGTCGGAAAAACTCAAATCGATTCCGGCATGTGGGCTATTATCCTATTCAGCATATTGTTCCAGCGCTGATTTTGCTCCAGCAGAGCAACCTTAGAGGAGTCGCTTACCTTAGGTTAAGTGAACAGGTGGGAAGGAGATATCAACCAACTAAGTGGAGAAGCATGTTAGTTGAGGCCCTGGACTGTTGGAGCCATATAAAGAAAATATTAAATTTTGTCTGCTTAAACTTCGGCAAGTAGAAGTCTAATCGATTGTTTTACGACAGTACGATTTTGTGTATTACTTCTGACGAATGTGGTCACAGAATCATTGCAGCATTTGAATCCTTAGTAGAACCAGAATGACTTCAGTCTTCCAGCCTGTCGCTGATAAGAAACGACATTGTCATGTGGTCTCGACACCGAAACTTAAAATAGTATGGAGCTGCCAGAAAAAACATTGTTAATTGACAGACGTGACAGACGGCATAAATGTGCACTGTAATAAGCGATTCAATAAAATAATTTTTATTTAAAAAATAAACACGAATTATGTGACAGTGCTTAAGGGATTTTCATAAATTATTCAGAGCACTCTGAGCTTACTCTGCAGCATACTAGACCTGCTCAAGCTCTGCTCAGTTAAAAAGAAACACGGCTGTTCTGTGTTGTTTAACCTAAAAAAAATGCATTCTCTTACAATTTAAAAATTTTGTAAGCAATTAATAGCATGCCTTTCCGTAAAAAGTAATCTTCTAACATGCAGAGACCTATGTGGAGCATAGAAATAATATGATAATTATGAATATCGCGAATAAATATGACAGAAGCTGCATCGCCGTCTGAAACTTGAGTTTTTCAAACCAACTTAATTACACCAATTGTTATAATTGGGAAGTTCATCAAACCTATATAATTTACGAACCGCATATCTCGGTAAACATCTTTTGGACTACTTCGAATCTTAGTTTTTAAATGACATACCTAATTGATGAATCCCAAATTATCGATGATCATTCTGAATATTGTCTGACCAACGAGCAGTCGATAATTTTAAGGCTATGTACATTTCGGAAGTCTGCTATTACAGATAATAGAATTAGATTTGGCAATGGCATAATCATAATGCAATTTGAAGTTTAATTTACTGTTGCACATAACTCCTAGATTCTTCACTTCTTCAAAACTCTGAAGTCTAAAATCATTTATAAGTAATTATGAAAGAGTGGTACAGCAATACGATAGGAGGAAAAAAGCTTGCATTTAGAAATATTAATTTCTAATGCATTATGATTCCGCCATTCCGATAATTTTTTAATATATGACTGAAAACAAATGCAATCTGAAACCTGAATCTGAACCCGAGCAAACAATTTCAAATCCTCCGCCAATTTCAAAACCTTACATAACCGTTATATTTTGTGGATATCATTGATAAATAAAAACATAGGGGCGGGCTACATTCCGCTTGGGCGAACTGTTGGATACCCTATTCTTATTCCTATATCTCATAAGTGGGCGTGACAAAAATTTAAAGGATTTTAACGAAAAAACTAAGCTTTTGTAAATAAAAACGCTCCCTAGCTCAAACTTTGGTTTTTCAATAAAATTGTTTTATTTAATTGTGGGCGTGTCAGTAGGCGGATTTAAAAAAAATTTAAGTATGAGCATAAAGGGCACCTAGAGAGTATATACTATAAATTTCAGCTCCCTAGCTCAAACTTTGGACTTTCAAAAATAAAAAAATAAAAATTGTGGGCGTGTCAGTAGGCGGATTTTGAAAATATTTACACATGAGCATAAAGGGCCCTTAGAGAGTATATATTAAAAATTTCAGCTCCCTAGCTCAAATTTTGGTTTTTCAAAAAAAATATTTTATTTAATTGTGGGCGTGTCAGTGGGCGGATTTTGAAAATTTTATGTCCCAAGCAGTTTTATGGGCCAAAGATCATATATAAAAAATTTCAGCTTTCTAGCTCAAAATTCAATTTTTCCCAAAATTTGTTTTATTTAATTGTGGGCGTGTCAGGGGGCGGATTTTGAAAATTTTATGTCCCAATCAGTTTTATGGCCCATAGATCATATATAAAAAAATTCAGCTCTCTAGCTCAAAATTCGATTTTTTCCAAAATTTTGTTTTTTTGAGTTTGTGGGCGTGTCTGTGGGCGGATTTCAAAAATTCTTAAACTTGATTATTTCGGGACCCTAGAGAGTATATGGTTAAAATTTCAGCTCTCTAGGTCCAGTTTAAAGGCCTAATTTTTGCCGACGGACGGACGGACGGACGGACGGACGGGCGGACATGGCTAGATCGACATTACTATCGATGCTGATCATAAATATAGTAACTTTTAGGGGTCTACGGGCAATATTAAGGTATGTTACAAACTATGCGTCAAAATTAATATACCCCTAGAATAGGGTATAATAAATAACAGCGCGCCCAGGTGACAACCTTTTGGAACACCCGAAGTTACTTCTATTACCTGCGAAGTCAAACTTTTGACCTTTACCATTTGCCTCCTATTTATTAGGTAGTTAACAAACCTTTGAAAAATTAAAACTAAACGAGCCAAGAGTAAGGTGTCATGTACTAAGGTTTTTGTTAAATCGGTATAAGGTACAGTAACTTGCAAACGTTTTTAAACCTATTGTCTTGAATCAAATCTTAATAATTTTTCATAAATATGTACATTTTTTGAGTAATTTTTAATAAAATTATACCCACCTAATAAATATACAAACATTTGTGTATTAGACTGCATTTTATATTCTCCGATTGATTTTTTTTATAATTTGCGTACGGTAAAGGAGTTTTTCTGTAAATGTTACAGATCCCTATAGTGTAAGACACACATCGCAGGCGATTTACACCTAGCAATGATTCCGTTCATGTTTTTAGGTGCTACTTACTTCATGTTTTGAAAGAATAAAAGGATTGTGTAGACGTTTTGATGGTAATAAAAACAAAAATTCGAAAACTGCATTTTAACAGAAGCTTTCTGCCTTTTGAATAATGTGCTTGCAATTTAAATGGATGTAACTGCTGGAAAGTAATTTTCTTTTCTTTTTCGAATCACACAGCAAAACGAACCAAAGATATAATCACTTTTCACACCAATTGTTATTATAGACATTACCGAAAAACAACTTGTCGATGTTCGGTTCGCGAAAAAAAGATGCTACTGGCAACGCCATCAATATCATTGGTTTATTATTGTAATCATTCTCCATACAATATATTGGTTTCCCCAAATTCTTATTTTTTCTTATACGAATATTTAAAAAAAAAAATTGCCAATTCGGTTTAGCCGTTCTCATTTGACGCACTTACCAACGAACAGCATTTCATTTTTATTATACGAGGGCGGGTCAATAAGTCCGTGACTTTTAGAATAAAACACAGATTTTTTGATAATTTTTTTTTTTTATTTTTCACCGTAGTCTCCCTTGAGCTCTATAAACTTTGTCCAACGCTTCTCCAATTTTTTTTATCCCTTCCAAAAAAAATGATTTGTCGAGGTCCTCAAAATAGGCCTTTATTTGCGAGATGACTTCATCATTGGAGTCAAATCTTTTTCCACCAAACCATTTCTTCAGGTTTGGGAACAAGAAGTAGTCGCTCGGAGCCAAATCTGGAGAATAGGGTGGATGAGGGAGCAATTCATAGCCCAATTCATGGTTTTTTGCCATGGCAACTGCACATGTGTGCACCCTTGCATTATCTTGGTGGAAAAGAACTTTTTTCTTGGCCAAATGAGGTCGGTTTTTTTTTTAAATCGTCATTGAATCGGTCCAATAAGTTGGCATAATATTCCCCATTGATTGTTCTTCCCTTTTGAAGGTAGTCAATGTGGATTATCCCGCGTGCATCCCAAAAAACAGTCGCCATAACTTTATTGGCTGACAAACCCACCTTGGCCTTCTTTGGCGCCGATTCACCCTTAGCACTGTTTTGACTGTTGTTTGGTCTCTGGTGTGTTGTGATGGATCCATGTTTCGTCCACGGTTACAAAACGGCGCAAAAACTCCTCCATATTGCGATTAAACAACGCCAAACCTTCCTGTGAAGTTGTTACACGATTGCGTTTGTGGTCGACTGTGAGCAAACGCGGCACCCATCTTGCGGAAAGTTTTCTCATGCCCAAGTGATCATTCAAAATTGAAACCACTGAGCCATGCGAGATCCCTACGGCTTCCACAATCTCTCGCACTTTCAATCTTCGGTCGGCCAACACCATATCGTGAATTTTTTCGATTGTTTCGGGTGTAGAGACCTCAACTGGGCGTCCAGGACGTTCGGCATCTTCAGTGCTTGTACGGCCACAACGAAATTCAGTAAACCACTTTTTTACCATTGAAATCGATGGTGCAGAGTCCCCATAGTATTTTTCAAGCTTAGCCTTGGTCTCGGTAATGGTTTTTTTTCGCAAGAAATAATGCTTAATAAGCACACGAAATTCACTTTTTTCCATTTTCTCCTCAAATTAGTGAGTAGTCTGATAAAAATAGCTGTCAAACACAAACTAACTGACGCAGCAAGTTTAAATTTTGACAGGAGTCAACTGACAGATGCCTGTTGACAGGAGCAGTGTTGCCGTTTCAGTAAAGAGGTCAGAAATTCAAAAAGTCACGGACTTATTGACCCGCCCTCGTATCTACATAATATATAAAAATTAATGTTTGTCTCTTGTCAATCGGATGAACGGATTGCGTTGAAACTTAGTACAGTTGTTATTGGCTCTTAGCATGAAGGTTCCTGGCATAAGACCATCCACGTACAACAGGTGACGCGCGAGTAAGAAGAAGACTTCCCAGACAAATGTTACAGATCAGCACATGCAGTTGGCCAAGAGGTTAAACAAAAAACCTAACATGTTGGTAGTGTAGTAATTCGGCTTGCAACAAATATACAATTCAATGTGTTTTTTTGGTCTTCTACGGGTTTGCGCATCATTCATCCAATGAGTTAAAACTAAGTATTGTTGCTCTTGGCACTTGTGTGAAGATTTGTGGCTAAGTACCATCACCGTCCAATATAACGACCACATAAATGGGCGACTCGCGAGCAAGAAGAAGACGTCGAAGACAAAAATATGTTGGTAAGCCAGTAAAGCAATTCAGTTTACGACAAAAAAAAGAAGAAAAGAAAAAAAGCACCATTAAAAAATCTTAGTAAAAAAATAAAATCAGTAAGCGACAGTGAAACAAATATTAAACAATATTAAATTTACTTTGCACAGAAGTTGTTGACACTTGCGCAAAAGTTTCTGACATAAAATCAGCACCGTACAATAGGTGGCGCTCAAGTCGTCTCATATAATTGCTCGCCTTCTTTGCGTTCGCCTATCGCCACTGATTGCGTTGAAACTTTGTACAGTTGTATGTTATCATTTCTGACATAGTGCCATCAACATACAATGTACCATCAACATACAATAGGTGGCGCCCCAGTATGAAGAAGATTTTAAAGACAAAATTCAAAAGTTCTAATGTTGCTGTTTGGTAAGAGAAAAAAAAAAGAATATTAATAAACAATAATGTTCTAAAATGTAAGAAGTCCTGTGTAGCAAGTTCGGTTAACAGCAATATGTCATTTTTAATTTAAAGATGTAAATATTCCTGCTTTGTAAATGTGTACCTATCTCAAACAAATTAAAAAAGTATTTAAAAAAGTCATCGCAACGCATTCCGGGCTTTATCTAGTTATTAAATATCTCGAGTGATATGGTAACAATAGCCCAGCTGACGTCTGATTAGCCAGGCTTGCTAATCTTTATAAGAAACAAATTTGTTAAGTATATACCTTAATTTCGAAAATAAAGAATTATTATTTATCCTTTTCTATCTATTTATAAATAAAATTGATTTTGGGGGCAATTTGGGGTTATTTGACGCATATTGTGCTCGAGATTTTTAAAAGTTGAATAAGCAAAAAAAAAATGACACGAACGGCAAACATCGATCACACGTGCCAAATTTGCAAGTAAAAATAGGTCCGTTGCGAACTTTAATCTGAAGAAAATTGAAAACTGCTTGAGATGGAATCCTCTCATTTCAAAGAAAATGAAGCGAACGCTTTCGCAGAATGAATGGGAAAACGTCAGTTTGCCTCAAAAACAAGCATCCTATTTTTTTTTACCGTCAAACTCATAGGATTTCATCATTCACAGCTTTCTTTTTTAACAGCCAACATTTGTGAAGAAAAATGAACGGAAGTACATTTTATTTTTGTTCATCTTGGTACCATTTTTTTACAACGCGAACGGGTTTGTGTAGTTTCACATAAAAGTTTGGTAAATTTACGTCTATTTTCATGCGAAGATCTATATGATCGGTAGCGATATTAAAACGCGGCTATTGTTGGCTACCTGCAAATGTTCTATTTCTCGCTACCAGATTTCGCATGCAAACTTATATTTGTGGCAGTCGTAGAAGTGCTAAGAATTCATCTATGAGCCATTACAAGATACATTGCTTAAACCCTAACATCATTTAATTATTGTTTGCACGAAACTATTTTTTGACATTTTATAGTCTGCTAGACAGCTGTGTTCTAAATTCAAATATATTAAAAAGAATGCCTTTCTGGATTGAGTTGCAAAAGCTTGAGTATACACAATATATGTATTAAAATTTATTGGAATTAAAGTAGTCAGTGATCATAAACAAAAGGAAATTCTTTTACTTTAAATCCATACATTCTTCTATAAATACAGGGAAATTTGCAGACGTCACATTTACTTCATTAATTTCGTATATGTAGCTGTTGCTTTAATTCCAGCGACTAGAGTGGGATAACTAGAGATTCATGCGCACACGTTCTAAATTTGAATTTGACATATTGCAAAATATTAACACGTGCACTCAGTCACTTCCGTTTTACCATGAAATATTCGAAGTACATTTATTTGAATTCGAACAGCGAGACGGTGTAGTACGTTTTTTCCCTACCAGCATAACTTTAAATATACATAATATATTTTTGAAAGCAATTATTAAGTGATTCTTCCAATTCAAGGTTCTTTCCGGCGATACTGTTATTATTCGTGCAGCTAAAGGAGCCCCACCCCCAGAGAAGCAAGTCACTTTCTCCCATGTGCTAGCACCAAAACTCGCCAGAAGGCCTGGAGCCGGAGGGTAAGTTCCGCAAAAAATATTCAAACCAATAAAAATCGGTGTTCATTATGTTTTTTTTACTAGCGACGAAACAAGGGACGAACCGTGGGCATGGGAGTCGCGTGAATTCCTCCGCAAGAAACTGATCGGTGAAGAAGTTGGTTTTACCTTCGAAAAGGCCCCAAATACTACCCGCGAATATGGGAATGTTTGGCTGGGTAAAGATCAAGAGACTGGCGAGAACATTGTCGAGACAATGGTGCACGAGGGTTTGGTGAGTGTACGCCACGAGGGTCGTCAAACACCTGATTTGCAGCGCCTGCTCGAACTCGAAGAAAATGCTAAGTCTGCGGGTCGCGGTAAGTGGGGCCATAATCCGGGTGATCATGTGAGGTGTATTAAATGGACTCAAGAGAACCCCTCCCACATTGTGGACTTGTACGGTGGCAAGCCTGTAAAGGCCATTATCGAACACGTCCGTGATGGATCAACTATCCGCGCTTTCCTGCTGCCTGAATTCCATTACATAACTTTGATGATTTCCGGCATCCGTTGTCCTGGTGTCAAACTAGACCCTGAAGGCAAACCCGATTTGAGTGTAAAGATTCCATTCGCCGATGAGGCCCGCTACTTTGTGGAATCTCGCCTGCTTCAACGTGAAGTTGAGATTCGTCTCGAGTCTGTTAATAATTCGAACTTCATCGGAACCATCATATACCCAAAGGGTAACATCGCCGAGGCGCTGCTGAGGGAAGGTCTGGCTAAGTGCGTTGACTGGAGTATGGCCGTTATGAAGGGTGGTAAGTACAAAAGAAAATATTAAATTCTTTATTTTCACTAAGGCAGTACGATCTAGTTGTTAAACGACATTGCATGGTTTGGTGACTTTAAATAAACTGCCAAGAAAAATGACGCGTTCCGAAACGCTCATGCTGCTATCATGCATGTGTATAATAACGTTGCGTGTACATTTTTATATTAAGACATATGTATTTTAAGTGAGTGATGAGGTGTGAGTTGTTGCTGCGATCATATTGAAGGAATTTAGTGAGAGAGTGACTGAGAAGTTCGATTTCAAGTAGCAACACAATTTACTGAACGCATACGCAAATGCGATATTATTTTTCGCTTCTTCAAGCGGTTTTTGAGACTTGTATGAGTCATCAAATGCACTTTACGATTGAAACTTGCACTTGTATTGATTGAAACTGACATTCATACTCCCGCGCTTGACATGCAGTTCACATTGTTTCGTGCGTCGATTCCTTATGAAAATTGAATTTTTAAGGCAATGCAAATGTTAAAGCTATATCTGGCTATTTCACTATCTGATAAATTGGTTCAGCTGCCCACTCAAGAGTCATGACTGTGGTGTCATATTTTTATCTTGTAATTCCCTTAAGTTGGAAATAACGCAGAAGACATGCAATCTAATTCAAGGTCATAGAAAAAATACTTTTCTTTGATTTTCTACGAAGGTTGCTAGATTAACGGACGGAAACCAAATTGCTTATGCTGATTTATTGCATGCGCATTATTTCACCCCGTCTACATTGTATTAATTTAATTGAAGTGAACTAATATCAGCCGTGTTTCATGGCATTAAAAAACGACCATCGCCGCTTCAGAATTCATCAAAAAAGCTTCGCAGCACATACAAACACACACCTATGACGTTTATTAGTGAAACAGCTGTAAGTTGAGTTAAGAAATTTGTATTGAAAAGCGTGAAATTCAAAAATATTCATTTCCGACAGTTGAAATTAATGCCAAACATATTCTAAGTTTTATAAAAAAGAGTTTCACATTGACAGATTTACTAAATTTTTAATAAAAATAATAATAAAATCCCGAACAAAATATTCGGCGGGATTTAAAACTTTGATATTTTTGGGTTTTGGAAGCACTGTTTATCCCCGCTAAAGGACTTAGCGGCGATAGCTATCCCCGCTAAAGTTAACGTATATAGGATAAGTTGTTGTTGTATTTTACATGCAAATTTCAAAATATCCCTATATCCGCGTGCAAAGAAACACTAGTGAAATTTATGAGTTAAAAGAACAATTTCATCAAAATTTCAGAGTGAATTCATTTAGTGTAGACCAGGAATCGTCTCAAAAATTTTCTAAAAAAAATGAAAATAAAAGCAAAGGTAAATCACTTCTTGTACTAAGATCAAATAGTGCAGTGAACCATCAGAATATTTTCTCGCCGACATCCAATGCAATTGCTGTTGTTAGTGCCGCTCCGGTTAAGACAGTTGTATTTGGAAGTGAGTTGCCACTTTCCCGTAACAGTGAGCCAATTGCGTCGTATCAAAGTGTTGAGCCGCCTCTCGTTGACGAATTAAATTCAACTCTCCGGCCGATCGCGGTTCAAATCCCGCCGGGGCCAAGTAAAACCTTATGTTTTTTCCACTGCCCCACCTCTTGCGAACTTCTGACAAACATCCAAGAGTATCAAATGTCATGAGAAATGTGCCGCCCGGATTCGGCTTAAAATTGTAGGTCCCTGCCACTTCGCAGAAGTAAGTGGTTGGAGGAGATAGGTTTTAGGTATGGGCCGTTAATGCCTAAAATGTGGTTACTTTCTTAAACTAATGCGCAAATAGCATAAGACCATTGCCGATGCTTTCGTTGCATCAGCATCTGTTGAATTACGCATCGGTATAGTAATTTGAGCTGTGATGCCGAATCGATGCAAATTTTGTTGGCGTTTCGAATTTACCCTTGATAAATGCGCTTAAATTGTTACTGCAACTCCACAACTAGAGAAGAAATCATGTTATGCGTAAGCGTCATTTAAGTGTGTTTTAACTCACATTTTAGGTAAAGAATACCACCGTGCAATCTAATTCAAAATCCTGGAAAAATCATTCCCTCGATTTTCTACGAAGGTTGCTACATAAACGGACGGAATCCAAATTGTACCTGCGACTATATTGCTTGTACATAATTTCACCGCGTCTACAGATCATTCGATCGCTTCTCAGGAAAGTGGTGTACAAATCTTTAGTTTTTTCTATCCTTGATATTTCTTAGTGTGGAATTGTTAATGTTGTGTTAGTCCATGAACGAACAGGATAAGAAAGATGTACAGACTTTACCCAAGAATTGCTCGTTTTCATTGTTGATACTTCCAGCTAACTTTAAATTGACTTGAGCACTGATATCTGGTATCCATCGATTTATTAACCACGAAGATATCTGAACCACTGTGCTAAACCAAATGTCGGAATCCAAGATGTTAATGCTCCTTTAATGCAAGCACAAAACATCATTTCACCCCGCCTACATTTTACTCTTACAAATTCTTTTAAAAATAACACTTCTTCAAATTCAAACTAAATTTAAATTAATATCCGACTTCTATTGGCAGGAGCTGATAAACTGCGAGCTGCCGAACGTCAAGCTAAGGAGAACCGCGCACGTCTATGGAAGGACTATCAATCCAAGGCGCCTGCATTTAACTCAAAGGAAAAGGACTTCACCGGCACCGTTGTTGAAGTCTTCAATGGTGATGCGATTAATGTTAAACTGGCCACCGGTCAGGTGAAGAAGGTCTTCCTGTCAAGTATCCGCCCGCCACGTGACACAACTCGTGGAGCTATCGAGGGAGATGTTGAGGGTAAGGCACCACCACGCAGCAAAAACTACCGTCCACTATATGAGATTCCATTCATGTTCGAGGCACGTGAATTCCTGCGCAAGAAACTGATCAACCATAAGGTTCAGTGTAACCTTGATTACATTTCGCCTGCCCGTGAAAACTTCCCCGAAAAATACTGTTATACGGTAACGATCGGAGGTCAAAACATCGCCGAAGCTATGGTAAGCAAAGGTTTGGCCACAGTTGTGCGTCACCGTCAAGATGATGATCAACGCTCATCGCACTACGACGAGTTGTATAGCGCTGAGATTCAGGCGAACAAGGGCCAAAAAGGCATGCACGGCAAAAAGGATAGCGCAGTGCTGCGCATTAATGACCTCACCACTGAACATTCCCGCATTAAACAGCAATACCTGCCATCGTGGCAACGTGCCCTTCGTACCGAGGGTATTGTTGAGTTCGTTGCAAGTGGATCCCGTCTGCGCATTTATGTCCCCAAGGACAGCTGTCTTGTGACTTTCCTGCTGGCCGGTATTTCTTGCCCACGATCTTCAAGACCCGCATTGAACGGCGTTCCAGCTCAGGAGGGCGAACCTTTCGGGGATGAAGCGCTGACCTTCACCCGCGATCGCATTTTGCAACGCGATGTAAGCGTGCATATTGAGACCACTGATAAGGCCGGCAGTAGTGTGATCGGTTGGCTATGGACCGAAGGCAATGTTAACTTGTCCGTTGCTCTCGTGGAAGAGGGTTTGGCCGAGGTGCACTTCAGCGCCGAGAAGTCTGAGTACTATCGGGCGTTGAAATCAGCTGAGGATCGCGCCAAGTCTGCCAAGAGGAATATCTGGGCAAACTACGTGGAAGAAGTAGTGGAGGAGAAGAAACCCGAAGAGGAAAAGGAGGAGAAGGTGGTAGAGCGAAAGGTCAACTACGAGACGGTTATCGTCACCGAGATAACTCCAGAGCTGACATTCTTTGTTCAGAATGTCGACTCCGCCTCAAAGTTGGACAACTTAATGGCCAAGCTGCGCACTGAGTTCGAATCAAATCCCCCAACTGCCGGCACCTACACTCCAAGGCGCAATGATGTGTGTGCTGCTCAATTCAGTCTCGACAATGAGTGGTACAGGGCGAAGGTTGAGCGAATCCATAATGGCACTGCTACCGTCCTTTACATCGATTACGGAAACAAAGAGGTAAGAGTTTATTTAGTTTTTTTTTCTATTCACCACGCAAGCTCCTTAGATCTGTTTCCGCCTAAAAGGAAATACATGAGTCATAAGTTTGCTAAAGTAATTCCCTCAAGGAACTATGTGTCGAAGAAGTTAGACTCCTGCTTGGCTATTTCTTGTCAAGAGAATAAACCTCAACGTCGTGCTCTCCGGCCATCGTACTTCTTAATAGCCGGTTACCACGGTCGCTTTGTGGACGGAGCAGTGGCAATATTTTTTTGGCACAGCGCTTTCGAAGCTAATCGACATCGGTGATTGAAGGCTTGATGCTGTGCGGTTGACGATTGAGGGGTCAAACTAGGGAAACTGGCGACATGCTTCAGAGGAACACTACCATCCAAATAATCTAAAACATTTTATCCGAATTTTGTTTTGAAAATAAATGTTTTCTTTTTGTTTTCCCATTAGAATGTGCCTTTCACCCGCCTGGCTAACATGCCCAACGGATTCTCAGAAAAGCCCTTCGCCACCGAATACGCTCTTGCCTTGGTTCTCCTACCATCGGACGCGGACGACAAGGATGAGGCTCTCCGTTGCTTCGCCCAGGATGCACTCAACCGCAAGCTTCACCTCAACATCGAGTTGCGACCATCCACCGGTGTGCCGCTGGCTACCCTGCACGACCCAGTTACCAACGCTGACATCGGCAAGGGTCTTGTAGCCGATGGGCTCCTGCTCGCCGAAAAGAGACGCGAACGCAAACTCAAGGACCTGGTAGACCAATACCAGCAAGCGCAAAAAACCGCCTTGGCAGCTCACTTGGCCATCTGGAAATATGGCGACATCACCCAGGATGATGCGCCTGAATTCAGTCGCTAGAAGGAGAACATGATTCTTCTTGTTTGTCTGCCACAACACACCCGCCCTTCAATCTAACAACAACAAGAACTGTTATATAAACACAAGAGAGAACGATTATATAATTGAGAAAAATTATTGAAAAACAAAGAGAATATGAAAGAAGAGATCTTCGTAAAAGCTTCCAATAAATAAAAAAAAAAAAAAATATACAAATTATGATTTTTTTTAAATATTGTATCCACAATTAATTTTTGTATTTATTGTTTGTTACACATTTTTTTAAAACACATAGTGCCCGATGCCAAGAAACGACGCGTTGATGTAATTCATTCTAAAGAAACAAAGCAATAGTGGAGCTAACTCGAGATAATCTTTTAGGGTTTTGTTTTGTCGTTCGTTTTACTTTTAAAATTGTAACGGAAATCGTTTTAGCAAACAAACAAATATCGATAATAATTTTATTCAGAGAAAACAAAACACCAATTGTTATGAAGTAGTAAAATCAAAAGAAAACGTTTACAACTCTCACATACACAAAACTTGTAAATGCATGCAAACAAAACCAATTTTAAGAATTATATAAAAAAATAAAATAGAAATGGAAAAGCGACAACGTATTCAAAATATGAAATTGAGTGTGAGTATTTATTTGTTATGCGGTGGGGTTGCTCTGAAAGGTAGTGAGGACTACACAGTTTGTCGTAGACTTGATCCCGCTCTTTCTACGTTTCATAGGTGGTTGCAATTGCAGACTAGGTACAAAACCATAACCGCTACACTGACAAAGATAAAGCCAGGGCACAGGGCCCTGATTCCGAATTACTAGACGAGAGCCATGACTAACGATTTTGCGGTAACGATACCTATGCACATATTACAAATAACGAAAACAACGACATGAAAAGGCTGCCATTGTAAATGCAAACAAGGCACACTTTTCCATTCACCCCAATCATACTCGTTGAATCCGGCGGATTGGCTGCGGAGGGAGTAGCACATCAATTTGTATGCTTTGCTATCATTGAAAACGCCGTAATGTAAGTGATCGGATGTCGGTAAGGACGTTTTCGAACATAGGTATTTTTGTAAACGCAGACCATCCGCAGCTCATACACTTGTTTATGTTTTCAATCCGCACCAAAGTAGCTGCGGATTTCAAAAAAGAAGAATTGTTTTTTTTTTGTTTAATTAAAAAAATTAACAGGAAGTGAATAAACGTGTAAAATGTTTGCAAGTACAGATCAATAACATCCTTTTTTTAAGGAAACAAACAACTCGTCCACAATTCCATTGTGTTAATTCGTAGAATTTCTTACTGTATTTAAGCTGTAGAAACATTCCGATTGTAAAAGAGGTGTCTATTTTCGCCAGGGGGCTTTGAAATTTTTATGTGCCTACCATCAACGCACATTACGATCCCTGGAATTTTGGCTTCCATTTTTTCCTCCTCTGACATTTTCAGGCTTATCCATTTGGGACATAAACATTCCTCTAAAATGTTTAAGATTTCCGATATCGTTGTTGATACTGTTGATTGTGCCATTCCAATATTAAAGTCTTGTCCAGTACCAGTTTGGTAACCTCCTTCTGCCAGAAACCTTAAAAACGCCGCTAACTTACATTTACGTGTAAGTGATGAGGATCTAACCAGTTGTGGAAGTTTGCTTCTAACTCACTTAAAACATACTGGAATGCAGATTTATTGAGCCTGAAGTTTTTAATAAACCTAAAAATAAATTGTGACGTAATGATCGGACAGAAATTCTTTATTTTCAATTTACGTACTGAGTATCGGGTAGGTTAGGTTTATGTGGCTGTCGGCATAAGCCGACACACTTAGACCAATTTAGGTCCATTGTGATACCACGTATATTATCTACCTCAACTCTGTAGATGGGACTGGCCAACGACACGCGGTTGTTCTCAAACGGTCCCCCATCTACGTACTAACCGCGCCCAACGTCGTTTAATTACGGTGATCTGACGAGAACCGATTAACTCGACGTGGTATGGTCGTTGGTTGAGTATCGGGTAACTGCAATATATCCTCTGCTCGCATTTCTATGCTCCTTCGAATGTGTCTGCTATCAGTTTCATTTTCACTTTCCAAATTTAAATAAAACCCAGCAGTATCCATTTCGTCTTTAAAATTTATTAAAAAACCCAACAATATTTTTTTGAAAATATCTCCATTTGGCAGCAGACCAGCTGATTTCGAATTTTCCCATAATCAAGTTTAGCGGACCGGTACTGCAGTTCATCCGCCGGTTTCTATGATATTCTATGATTGGGATGATTATATACTAAAAAAAACATGAATATCATTGCAATATTCATACCGTTGTAGAGCGAAAGCAACAAAGAGGATGAGTCTGCAAAAAGAGAGATGAAACATATAAAAAGAAGATTCAGGTCAAAATCCGATCCTTTGGATTTACTAGATTCAAAGTAAGTACATACACATTACAAAATAGTCGGTTGGTAGGTTGATGTGGATGGACCTAAAAGTACGGAACTCGATGCAGGAACTGTGGGTACTGGATGACACACAATGGTAGCTGCAGACTTTGGCGGTTTTGTATTCCCCAACACTTTTCCTTTCGGATTCACTAAACCGTTTAGGTCGAGGATTTGCGCAATCACTATATCTATTCCATTTAAATATTTTTGTTTGAATGGCCCTCCTCCAGTGGTCTCCAACTGTTTCTTGTTCTAAACCAGTTTCGGTTTAACTTTAAATTTAGCATCGAACCAAACCTGTTAAATAAAAAGTTATAAATTTTAATAAAGTTAAAAACTCTTTTTCTGTTCTTACAGGTGGTCCTAAATAGTTCAGGGTCGCAGCTACCGACTCCCATCCATTTTTCACATCATCGCTCTGTGAAACACCTCTTTTAAAATTTGTTGTCAACGATATATTTCCTTCCATAATTTCCACTAAACGTGTAACGAACCCTGGCATAGCGCACCAGTACCTCACAACAGCAACGAAATCAGCATTAATAATGTTATACATAGTGCGACTGCACCTTAAGATTAATGCGCCAGCGGAAGGATTTCGAAACTTCGACTGTGAAGAGCTGAACGTTACCCGTGAGCCAAAGACCGAAATTCCAAAAAGAAGTGTCAGTGGCATTCTTTTTGAATTGTGACGGCAAACCCAACGGACTGGAAATTGGACTCTACATCAAGGAATTCAACAATTGGGAAGTAATCCCCCAAATCCGAAGCCATCCACCATCCAGGCGACTCTTCAAGCAAAAATAAGGACAGTTTACACCCAACTAACAATAATTGTGACCGGCAACCGCGTGTATTTTCGCGAGTTTCCGTGGCAGCATTCGTCCTGAGTAGGACAAATTTCCGATTCGGCGACGTGCCGTACCGCTAAATGGGTAGAACCGCATCTCCATCGGAGGAAACACTTCCCCAAGAAGCGACACGGACCGGACCGATTGGAACGTCCCACGAGGACTTCACCCAAACCACGAGTTTCCCAGCACAAGTCCCACGAGGACGTCACCAAGTCAAGATTTTTCCCAGCACACGTCTCATTGGACAGCACCATCCAAGCCATTGCGCTGACGACACGAATTCTGTCAGCACCCACGAGCCTGCAGCACGTTTCCCAGCACGGCATTGACCGGCGGCTCAGGCGAGCGACACCAACAGCAGCAGCAAGTACAGATGCTCGACCAAGCGGCGAGTCATTCGTTTTTCTCAACGCTGATAATCCAGCGCATCGTACAGCATTAAGATCAGCAGTACCAACAGAAGCAGTTCCATCAGAACCACCAGTAGCAGAACCATCAGTACGAGCAACACCAACAGTACCAGCAGAAGCAGCACCACCAGCACTTTGTTAAAGTCCCGTCCACGGGCAGTGTATCATTCTTTTTTTTTACTGTGCATTAGTATTAATGTCTCTCGGATCGGAGGTCTGCTTAACAGCCCCATCCTCATATTTTTCTTTCATTTTTAATTAAATTATACGCCTATCTAGATACAGACATCTTAACCAAAACGGAAGTGTTAGAGCACATATTCCTTGCGTCTTCCACGCACCAGTAGCTACCTAGTAGAAAACGTCGCGCAGCGTTAAGTATCCGAGTTTTCACATACGTCGGTTCGCGATAGTCATACTCGCGGATTTAAATTAGTATTTCGGTGTTCGAATTATTCTTTTTTTTTGTAATAAATCGCTTAGACGAAACATCACCGGTTGTGCACGTGAAGTCCTGCACGGACCATTCACTCTTCCTTTTCGTCCTTGAATCTCATGTAATTTTCACTAGAAGTCCTGCACGGATTCTAGTCGGCGATGCACACTTAATCGCGCATGCGATACAGTTCGTTTAGTGCATTTTTCCTTTCGGAATAGTAAAGTATCTCAAGGATACAAAACGATATAGCAAGTGCAATAAAGTTTCTCGTATTTCTCTTTTTTTTATGTGCTTATAAAGTGGTATGCCCAGATTGGGTTAATACATTGAGTCACTTCGTCGCAAAACGAGTCCGCAGGGGTCATTGACCTCGGCTGACGTAAAAATATTTATATTCGGTTTAGCCTCTTTCGTGCATATCTACCCTGTTGTGATGTCGTATAGGTCGATGTAATTTTGGAAGCGCGGGTTAAAACATAACATCAAATAACTTCTACAGGTACAGGAGCAAATCATCGCTGTGCGCACATCGAGGAGGAGCATCCACGTAAGTTTTTCTTTAATATACCTGTCACTTTAACATGCATTAAATCCAATTACATTCACCTTGCATTATATTATAATTATGAATATACCCAATATTATATCATCTCGCGATTAAACCCCATACACATTCACACCTGGTGGACCGATTATATATCGTCGGCTATATATTTCTCTTTCTGGGATTGTTGAGCCCCAATCTACGTGACTGCATAATTTCCGCTACGATACTCGACGCTTATTACTCAGCCTCAGTAGCGCCGAGATCTTATCTCAGTAGGATTGGACGAAGTAAAAGCGAAGTCGCGTTTTGAATTTTATTATTCCGAGTGCACACTGTAAGCAGTTTACGAGCTGATACGGGAATTAATTTAAGAACGTAATCAGCGTATAGAGACCCAGTCCGCCTTACATAGATAGGTTCGCACCTTTCAATTCAAGTCAGTGTTATCTGTAACGTACTTTACGTTAGTACTTTTATTTCGTTCGCGTTTTCGTTTTCGTGTTTTTATTCATCGACGAGTCATACCCTTCGGGTATAGACCGGACATAAGTCCAGTGACAATAGTGTCGTCTTGCTTAGCAGCTATGCTACGTTGTATTCTTCAGTTTTGGTTTTAGATTTAGTCGCTCGGCGAAGTCCTTCTGACCAGCCTAGAAGCGTGTCATTGGACAAGTTTGATTTAGAATAAGCAACCAACCCTCGATAAATGATTAAGTTAAGATTAGATCTGAATAAACATTGACGTGTTGAAGTATAGGTATGTGTGTACCGTGTATTCTTTTCTGCGTTAACATGTCCATTCCAAGTATGGATTCGTAATTCATTGGCAGGGGTCGGAGACATCTGAGGATGTGGAGTGAGAGAGAGGGACAGTAGGTGGAGAAGAGCCTTTTAGGCACAAAGGGACAGTAGTCCCTTTCCAAAGTAGGGGTCGTCGCCAACAGTGCGGCGCGACGGCCATGGTGTCCCCGCATACGCGTGGCGGGGTGGGCCAGCACAGGGGAGATCTTACACCTCATTCCTCCCCTATCGTCGAACCTCCCAGTTCTTCTCTACGTTCGCTTTGCGGAATCCGGCTGCTGTCACCCCTCCATCTTTTGGTATGGGTAAATTACCTCGGGTCTGAGGCCCGGTTTTCGAGGTTGCCCTACATTCCCCATCTCTTTGTGCGGTTATCGGAGGCGGTCTATCGAGCCTTCGTATTAAGAGGTGTAGGTTTTTTTTTATCGGACTTAATACAGCTATAGTCAGTATGATCCAGGCATGTAAATCTATATGTAACCCCAGTTCGGGGCTCGCTGCATGAATCCACGCCCGCCGGTGAGCTAGCGCGAGGCGCAGGTCATGCCTGGCAGCGAGTGGCCGGACACCCCTACTCTGTTCTCGAGAGGTCGGCTGAGCCCTAAGCGCCTGTAAGCGGGGGCCAACCGACTTCATACCGGCAGCCTTGGGAGGTAAGAGTTACCGAAGTACATGGATTGGCATAATCCATTCTCGCGAACATCCGTAGGCCAGAGAAGGGTATGGTGCTAGGGTAAGCAGTGCGCGTCGGCGAGGTGCTCGGAGGCAGCAGGAAGTTCGGATTCGCTCCGGCCTTGTCAACACCTGCCTCAGGAACCGTCACCGAAGCCAGGTGACAGAAGTGCTCGCCGTCGGCCAGATGGCGCAGCATACGCATTCATGGATTGTTCGTGCGCCAGCCCTGTGTTTAGGTCCCGTGCCTTGGTATAGAGGGCCGACAATATAAGGACAATAAAGCACACGGGCAAGGAGTTTAATTTTGAGGTACTGTCTCATCGATGTACGAACCGTCGTGTCGCTTACACCATTCCTACTATATACTAGTAGGAGCATCTGGCGGTAACGCACCGCCGTTTGAAATGCGAACGTTACAGGTGCGGACGTGAAGCTTTTCGACCGATCATGGTCTGGTCTTCTAGACACCGGCGCCTGCATTAGTGTTATAGGAGGAGCGGGAGTGGATTATTTGTCGGCCAACCACATTCCGTGGAAACCCTTTTCTTCGACGGTTACTACCGCCGATGGCCGAGCACAGAAGATTGTCGGGATCTTGCACACGGAGATCTCATTCTCAGATCGGGAGGAAGACCTCACGTTGTATGTGGTCCCTTCCATTTCGCAGGAACTAATCCTGGGAGTCGACTTCTGGAAGAAGTTCGACTTAGCCCCGAGCGTTATACCGAGTTCGCCTTCTAACCCTTTCGATGTTAGCAGCATCAAGGTAGGCATCGACATGACCGGGGATTCCATTCCCAAAGCGGAGATTTTATCTCACGCTCACACACTCACTCCCGAGGAGAACCAGCTCCTTGACGAAACTTTGAAGAAATTTCCGTCCTTCGCCAAGTTAGGCTTAGGGCGAACCCATCTCATGACGCACGAGATAGACACCGGAGACGCCGCCCCCATTAAGCGGCGTCATTATCCAGTATCCCCAGCGGTAGAGGAAATCCTCTATGCGCAGCTGGACCGCATGCTTTCTATGGACGTGATTGAGATCAGTCCAAGTGCATGGAGCTCTACCGTAGTATTGGTACGGAGAGGCGATAAGCACCGAATGTGCTTGGACGTGCGCGATCTCAATCGCGTCACTAAAAAGGATGCGTACCCGCTGCAGAACATAGAAGGACTACTCGCTCGTCTGCCAGACACATATTTCATGTCTAGCGTAGACCTTAAAGACGCATTTTGGCAGATCCCGCTGGACGAGAAAAGTAGAGAGAAGACGGCATTCACAGTCCCAGGGAGGCCGCTTTACCAGTTCAAAGTCATGCCCTTCGGATTGTGCAACGCGCCTCAGCGATTGTGCCGCCTGATGGACCAAGTCATCCCTGTGGAATGGAGGCACAAAGTGTTCGTTTACCTGGACGATTTGCTTATCATTTCTAGCACCCTCACGGAGCACCTTGAGCTATTGTCCGGAGTAGCACGCATGTTAAGCGAAGCCGGCCTCACAATCAATTTGGAGAAATCCAAATTTTGTTTTCGAGAGTTAAAGTACCTAGGTTTCATAGTTGGAAACGGAGTACTTAAAGTAGACCCCAGTAAGGTTCAAGCCATTCGAGTTTTTCCAGTCCCGCAGACCGCGAGACAAGTTCGAAGATTTCTTGGTATGGCCGGATGGTACCGCAGATTCGTCAGAGACTTTTCCACTTTGTCTGGACACCTCTCTGATACGCTGAAGAAAGGTATCAAGTTTCAGTTCGGCGAAAAAGCAACTGAGTCGTTTCACGCGATAAAGGAATTGCTCGCTTGCGCACCCGTCCTGGCCAACCCTGATTTTAAGCGGCAGTTTATAGTGTCATGCGACGCCAGTGCCACAGGCATCGGGGCCGTATTGAGTCAGCTTGACGACGAGGGAAATGAACGTCCTGTGTTCTACTACTCGCACAAGTTGAACTCCGCCCAGCGAAACTACACGGTCACGGAAAGAGAATGCTTGGCAGCGATCTTGGGGATCGCGAAATTTCGACCTTATATAGAAGGTTATCGTTTTAAAGTCATTACCGATCATGCAAGCCTGCAGTGGCTCATGAGTCGAAAAGAACTGAAGGGTAGACTAGCGCGATGGAGTCTAGAGCTTCAAAGCTATACGTTTGACATCGAGCACCGGAAGGGGAGTTTACACGTCGTACCAGACGCGCTATCACGTGTTCACGACGTGGAGGCACTCCATACCAACGTCTCAATGTTGAGCGAGCTCACCGACGTACTGCACGTAGACCTGACGGATCCTAGTTTCAAATCGGACCAGTACCGTCAGATCATCAACAGCGTCGGGGATAACAAACACCAGCTACCGGATCTTCGGGTCACCGATAATTTGGTGTTCAAGAAGGTCCACAATAGTACAGACAACCCCATCCATGACGAGCACGCATGGAAGCTCTGGATCCCAGCCGCGCTGGCCGACCACTTAATTCGCCTGGCTCACTGTCCACCACAAGCAGCGCATGGCGGCATAAGCAAAACATTGTACCGGTTGCGAGCGCAATGTTATTGGCCTAACATGGCCACACACGTAAAAGAGTTTATCGGCAAATGCGATATATGTAAGACAACCAAGGCACCCAATCACACGCTTAGGGCGGAGATGGGGAAAGCATTCGTAGTAGACCGTCCATTCCAGCACGTCTACACCGACTTTTTGGGTCCATACCCTCGGTCGAAGCGTGGAAACACCCATGTCATAATTGCCTTAGACCAGCTTTCCAAATTTGTCGTAGTAAAATCGATACGCAGAGCGACGACTGAAGCGGCCATTCGTTTTCTCCGCGAGGAAGTTTTCTCGATATTTGGAGTGCCGGAAACATTGCTATCCGACAACGGCAAACAGTACGTAAGCAAAGAGTTTGACAAGTTTGTAAGCGCCCACGGCATACGGCACCTACGAACCGCGGCCTATTCACCTCAGGCCAACGCAAGTGAGCGAGTGAATCGCTCAATACTAAGCGCCATCAGAGCGTACATCGGTTCAGACCACACCACCTGGGACGCTCAATTGCAACCCATCGCAAGAGCGCTGAGAACGTCAGTCCACGGTGCGACACAAATGTCGCCGCACGAAGTCGTATTCGGACAACGAATGATGGAGCACGGAAGCGATTACGAACTGCTTCGAAAGCTCGAAGGCCTTAATAACTCAGAAATTGAACTCCTGCCGAAACCATGTAGGATGAACATCCTCCACACACATGTTAAGGACGCGTTAGCTAAAGCTCACGATAAATACGCTAAGCAATACAACCTCCGTTGCAACCCGGCCAAGTACAAAGTCGGAGATGACGTATATAAACGAAACCACGTACTCAGTAATTTTCCTAAAGGAATCAATGCGAAATTCAGTCGCAAATTTATCAAAGCCAGAGTGGCTAAAGTAATAGGTAACTCATACCAGTTGGTAGATGATCAAGGGAAAGACCTTGGACTAGTCCATTCCAAAGACATCAGGAGATGAAGGCACCCAAGCCTTCTCCATCCCGAGACGGGTAATCACCGCTCGAAAAACCCCCCCTATCCCATCCTATCCCCGGAGAGAAACGTACATTTCATCCCAACCGTCCCCATAAGAAACAAAATACAACATAGTACAAGAGCGACCACCTATGGTTTGAAATAGGAATTTTATAACAAGATAAAAATATATAAAAAAAAAAAAAAAAAAAAAAAAAAAAAAATTATAAAATTTACAAAAAAAAAGGAACGGAAGAAAGAGCGAGAAAGTAAAACACAACTCCCAGCGAAAGGAGAACGCGAGGAATCGAAGGTATTTGGCCCGACCAGCTCAGCCTGTGCACGAGACTCGGCACTACCACACGAAGTGCGTTGGTCAGGTTACGATTTCCTTCTCGGTTTCCGTCGCGAGACTCGGAAAGCCAGAAGGTGTGTAACGAACCCTGGCATAGCGCACCAGTACCTCACAACAGCAACGAAATCAGCATTAATAATGTTATACATAGTGCGACTGCACCTTAAGATTAATGCGCCAGCGGAAGGATTTCGAAACTTCGACTGTGAAGAGCTGAACGTTACCCGTGAGCCAAAGACCGAAATTCCAAAAAGAAGTGTCAGTGGCATTCTTTTTGAATTGTGACGGCAAACCCAACGGACTGGAAATTGGACTCTACATCAAGGAATTCAACAATTGGGAAGTAATCCCCCAAATCCGAAGCCATCCACCATCCAGGCGACTCTTCAAGCAAAAATAAGGACAGTTTACACCCAACTAACAATAATTGTGACCGGCAACCGCGTGTATTTTCGCGAGTTTCCGTGGCAGCATTCGTCCTGAGTAGGACAAATTTCCGATTCGGCGACGTGCCGTACCGCTAAATGGGTAGAACCGCATCTCCATCGGAGGAAACCCTTACCCAAGAAGCGACACGGACCGGACCGATTGGAACGTCCCACGAGGACTTCACCCAAACCACGAGTTTCCCAGCACAAGTCCCACGAGGACGTCACCAAGTCAAGATTTTTCCCAGCACACGTCTCATTGGACAGCACCATCCAAGCCATTGCGCTGACGACACGAATTCTGTCAGCACCCACGAGCCTGCAGCACGTTTCCCAGCACGGCATTGACCGGCGGCTCAGGCGAGCGACACCAACAGCAGCAGCAAGTACAGATGCTCGACCAAGCGGCGAGTCATTCGTTTTTCTCAACGCTGATAATCCAGCGCATCGTACAGCATTAAGATCAACAGTACCAACAGAAGCAGTTCCATCAGAACCACCAGTAGCAGAACCATCAGTACGAGCAACACCAACAGTACCAGCAGAAGCAGCACCACCAGCACTTTGTTAAAGTCCCGTCCACGGGCAGTGTATCATTCTTTTTTTTTACTGTGCATTAGTATTAATGTCTCTCGGATCGGAGGTCTGCTTAACAGCCCCATCCTCATATTTTTCTTTCATTTTTAATTAAATTATACGCCTGTCTAGATACAGACATCTTAACCAAAACGGAAGTGTTAGAGCACATATTCCTTGCGTCTTCCACGCACCAGTAGCTACCTAGTAGAAAACGTCGCGCAGCGTTAAGTATCCGAGTTTTCACATACGTCGGTTCGCGATAGTCATACTCGCGGATTTAAATTAGTATTTCGGTGTTCGAATTATTCTTTTTTTTGTAATAAATCGCTTAGACGAAACATCAGCACCGGTTGTGCACGTGAAGTCCTGCACGGACCATTCACTCTTCCTTTTCGTCCTTGAATCTCATGTAATTTTCACTAGAAGTCCTGTACGGATTCTAGTCGGCGATGCACACTTAATCGCGCATGCGATACAGTTCGTTTAGTGCATTTTTCCTTTCGGAATAGTAAAGTATCTCAAGGATACAAAACGATATAGCAAGTGCAATAAAGTTTCTCGTATTTCTCTTTTTTTTATGTGCTTATAAAGTGGTATGCCCAGATTGGGTTAATACATTGAGTCACTTCGTCGCAAAACGAGTCCGCAGGGGTCATTGACCTCGGCTGACGTAAAAATATTTATATTCGGTTTAGCCTCTTTCGTGCATATCTACCCTGTTGTGATGTCGTATAGGTCGATGTAATTTTGGAAGCGCGGGTTAAAACACAACATCAAATAACTTCTACAGGTACAGGAGCAAATCATCGCTGTGCGCACATCGAGGAGGAGCATCCACGTAAGTTTTTCTTTAATATACCTGTCACTTTAACATGCATTAAATCCAATTACATTCACCTTGCATTATATTATAATTATGAATATACCCAATATTATATCATCTCGCGATTAAACCCCATACACATTCACACCTGGTGGACCGATTATATATCGTCGGCTATATATTTCTCTTTCTGGGATTGTTGAGCCCCAATCTACGTGACTGCATAATTTCCGCTACGATACTCGACGCTTATTACTCAGCCTCAGTAGCGCCGAGATCTTATCTCAGTAGGATTGGACGAAGTAAAAGCGAAGTCGCGTTTTGAATTTTATTATTCCGAGTGCACACTGTAAGCAGTTTACGAGCTGATACGGGAATTAATTTAAGAACGTAATCAGCGTATAGAGACCCAGTCCGCCTTACATAGATAGGTTCGCACCTTTCAATTCAAGTCAGTGTTATCTGTAACGTACTTTACGTTAGTACTTTTATTTCGTTCGCGTTTTCGTTTTCGTGTTTTTATTCATCGACGAGTCATACCCTTCGGGTATAGACCGGATATAAGTCCAGTGACAATAGTGTCGTCTTGCTTAGCAGCTATGCTACGTTGTATTCTTCAGTTTTGGTTTTAGATTTAGTCGCTCGGCGAAGTCCTTCTGACCAGCCTAGAAGCGTGTCATTGGACAAGTTTGATTTAGAATAAGCAACCAACCCTCGATAAATGATTAAGTTAAGATTAGATCTGAATAAACATTGACGTGTTGAAGTATAGGTATGTGTGTACCGTGTATTCTTTTCTGCGTTAACATGTCCATTCCAAGTATGGATTCGTAATTCATTGGCAGGGGTCGGAGACATCTGAGGATGTGGAGTGAGAGAGAGGGACAGTAGGTGGAGAAGAGCCTTTTAGGCACAAAGGGACAGTAGTCCCTTTCCAAAGTAGGGGTCGTCGCCAACAGTGCGGCGCAACGGCCATGGTGTCCGCGCATACGCGTGGCGGGGTGGGCCAGCACAGGGGAGATCTTACACCTCATTCCTCCCCTATCGTCGAACCTCCCAGTTCTTCTCTACGTTCGCTTTGCGGAATCCGGCTGCTGTCACCCCTCCATCTTTTGGTATGGGTAAATTACCTCGGGTCTGAGGCCCGGTTTTCGAGGTTGCCCTACATTCCCCATCTCTTTGTGCGGTTATCGGAGGCGGTCTATCGAGCCTTCGTATTAAGAGGTGTAGGTTTTTTTTTATCGGACTTAATACAGCTATAGTCAGTATGATCCAGGCATGTAAATCTATATGTAACCCCAGTTCGGGGCTCGCTGCATGAATCCACGCCCGCCGGTGAGCTAGCGCGAGGCGCAGGTCATGCCTGGCAGCGAGTGGCCGGACACCCCTACTCTGTTCTCGAGAGGTCGGCTGAGCCCTAAGCGCCTGTAAGCGGGGGCCAACCGACTTCATACCGGCAGCCTTGGGAGGTAAGAGTTACCGTAGTACATGGATTGGCATAATCCATTCTCGCGAACATCCGTAGGCCAGAGAAGGGTATGGTGCTAGGGTAAGCAGTGCGCGTCGGCGAGGTGCTCGGAGGCAGCAGGAAGTTCGGATTCGCTCCGGCCTTGTCAACACCTGCCTCAGGAACCGTCACCGAAGCCAGGTGACAGAAGTGCTCGCCGTCGGCCAGATGGCGCAGCATACGCATTCATGGATTGTTCGTGCGCCAGCCCTGTGTTTAGGTCCCGTGCCTTGGTATAGAGGGCCGACAATATAAGGACAATAAAGCACACGGGCAAGGAGTTTAATTTTGAGGTACTGTCTCTTCGATGTACGAACCGTCGTGTCGCTTACACCATTCCTACTATATACTAGTAGGAGCATCTGGCGGTAACGCACCGCCGTTTGAAATGCGAACGTTACAAACGTTTCATCTGATCGGGGTTTGTTATTTTCGCCCTTAATCATAAGAGAATTATGAAATCACTGCATAAATATAAACAATTACCAAAATTCACATGTTTTTTTTTAAAGTTGCCTCCTAGTCGTTCAAGAATTTGTAATCGCCAATAATCGGCGTTTTATGAGTCGTTTTGTGCAACTAAAACGACTCTCAGAATGCGAAAAACTGTTTTGACGTTTGTACAACTTGTGTTCCACACTACTTAAACGCCACTTGTCGTTTAACGACATAAAACGCCTAGAAACACGCCACATGTAATACCGATTGGAAAAAAACGCCATTTGTTGTTTAATATAAACGCCACGTAGAATAAGGGTGATTATTGTCCATTCGCTCGATGTGGCCGAGCCAATGTAGTCGACGTATTTTGGCTTTTTGGACTACATCCACATCTTGGTACAGCTCAGAGTTCGCGGTTGTATCTTCTCCTTGTTGGTTTACAATGAACACACCCCATTAAATACCGGACCTTTCTTGTTCAACTTACAACTTACTTCGCTTACAACACACACACTTGTTGATTGTCTTTTTTCTTTCTCCAAACACGGTGTGGTTTTTTTTGCGTCTTTCTTATTATTCTGAATAAATACTTTTTACTTTCTTAAATCAATCCGAACTTTATTTATTCATCTGCTAACAGGGTTATGGGCCCAGTAGTAAAAGTTAAAAGTGGATTAGAGTATTTTAAAGACATTTTAAAAACCTGTTGTTCCGCTGTATATGCGAAGAAGTTTTTTGTGTGGAAACTTTGTTAATCGTGTTTTGGAAAATGGCGGATGAAAAATTTTCAATCCAGAAATTAAATAATACAAATTGGACAGTTTGGAAATTTAGAGTGGAAAGTTTCCTGTCTCGAGAAGATCTATGGAAAGTAGTTGAGGATGATCTCCCAGACGAAAATTCGAGGACAGATGTGTGGAGGAAGGAAGACAGGAAGGCGAAAGGTACAATTATTCTTTTTCTCAGCGATAACCAATTGCCTTTGGTGAAGAACTGTCGACATGCAAAAGATGTCTGGACTACACTTCAGAATACTCACGAAAAAATTTCGAGATCTGTTCGTGTGTCACTTCTCAAGAAGTTGTGCTCAACAAGATTACAAGAAGGAGGAAATGTTGAGAAGCATCTGTTTGATGTCGAGGAGTTATTCGATCGTTTGGCTGCTGCTGGACATGTGTTTGATAAAGACACAAAAATCTGTTTGATCTTGCAAAGCCTGCCAGATTCATTTGAGCATTTGGTTTCGGCGCTAGACAGTCGTTCGAATGACGACATGACATTAGAATTCATCAAGTCAAAATTAATCGACGAGTACCATCGAAGGCTGGAGCGGGCTGGTGAGTCTTTTAAGCAGGAAAAGGCAATGAAAACTGAATCGAATCGCAGTGTGGAAACTAGAACTTGTTTCCATTGCAAAAAGCCGGGACATCTACGTTCAAGTTGTCGTTCTTATTTGGCAAACAGAAGGGGCAGTGGAAGAAAAAGAAATCCTAGTACAAAGGTCACAGAGGAAACAAATATAGCGTTTGCTGCAGGTCGTGATAAACCAGGGCTTTGGTTAATCGACAGTGGTGCGAGTTCGCACATGACAAATGATAAACATTTTTTCAATTCCTTAAATGAATCTGACGGTGCAAGCATTGTTTTGGCTGACGGAAAACAAATATCATCAGCTGGTCGCGGAGAAGGTGTAATTGTTGGCGTTGACGACAATAAAAGACGTGTCAGAGTCACACTTCAAGATGTTTTATTTGTGCCGGATTTAGGAGGAAGTCTAATGTCAGTGAGCAAGCTGGCCGAAAATGGTTTTTCTGCTAGGTTTGATAAATATACCTGTAGCATAAATAATTCTGAGGGAAAAGTTGTTTTACTGGGTAATCGATGTGGAAATCTTTACCATCTTCAAGTTCTGGAACAGTCATCAAAAGCTTTAGAAGGAAAACATCATGTTAATTGTCAACATCAATGGCATAGACGTTTGGGTCATCGAGATACTGCGGTGTTAGAGCGGATGATGAAGGAACAGTTGGTTTCTGGATTAGATGTACGAAACTGTGGGCTGCAAGTTGTTTGCGAGTGCTGTTTAAAAGGAAAACTTACTCGAACACCATTTCCTGGAATAGTTCATCAAAAATCGAACAAATTATTGGATATAGTACATACCGATTTATGTGGCCCTATGAGAGCACCAACACCAGCTGGAAATAGGTACCTGATGACTATGATAGATGATTTTAGCCGTTATACAGTGGTTTATCTATTGAAACACAAATGGGAAGCAGCAGACAGAATAAAACAGTACGTTCGTCAAGTTCAAAATCAGTTTGGACGAAAACCAGTCGTCAGACGATCTGATGGAGGAGGAGAATACGACAATAATAATCTACGAGATTTTTACATTGCTGAAGGTATCAAGCCGCAGTTCACTACTGCATATTCTCCCCAACAAAACGGTGTTGCTGAACGCAAAAACAGATCTCTCATCGAAATGACAAAGTGCATGTTAATAGACGCTGGGTTGGAGAAACGATATTGGGGTGAAGCTGTGCTTACGGCAACTTATATTCAAAATCGTTTGCCATCAAAGTCAGTGGATAAAACTCCGTTTGAACTCTGGTATAAGAGGAAACCATCTCTGAAGCATATACGGAGGTTTGGCTGCGAAGCTTATGTGCATATACCGGATGTTAGACGTGATAAACTGGACTGCAAAGCTAACAAGCTAATATTTGTCGGATACTCTGATCAACATAAAGGGTATCGTTTTCTTGATCATTCAACTATGAAGATTACCATCAGTCGAGATGCTCATTTCCTAGAAAGTGAAACACGGACAGCTGATATCGGTGTCCCAGACTCTAATATGGATATTGTGTCTGATGAAGTTCAAATCCGTTCTATCCCTGAAGGGGAAGTGATTCCAACGGAAAGTTTTGATGTTTCTGTTGATGACGAGAGTTCGCGAGAGGACGAATTTTTCGGATTTGAAGAAGAAATGCCATCCGAGGATGAGGAAGAGCGAACTACGACAAGGCGTTCCGAGCGAACTACTCGTGGAGTACCACCAATTCATCTTAATGAGTACGTAGTAGGCAGTGCATCTCTAGTTTTGGATGAACCGAAGGACTACAAGGAAGCAGTTCAAGTACCTGAATGGAGAGAAGCAATGAACGAGGAGATGAAGTCACAACGACGTAATCATACGTGGGATCTCGTAAAACTTCCAGAAGGCAGAAAGGTTGTCGGCTCGAAATGGGTCTATAAAATAAAAAGAAACGAGCAGAACGAAATCACAAGGCATAAGGCCCGAATTGTCGCGCAAGGATACACGCAAAAGTATGGTGTAGATTACGACGAAGTCTTTGCTCCTGTCACGAAATTAACAACTCTAAGAACTTTTTTGGCTGTTGCTGCAAAGCATGGAATGCTGGTCAAACATTTCGACGTCAGAACTGCCTATCTTCATGGAATTGTCGAAGAGGAGATTTTTATGAGACAACCACTTGGCTATGAAATTTCCGGAAAAGAAGGGTTAGTCTGCCGATTAAATAAGAGTATTTATGGACTTAAGCAATCGGCACGCTGCTGGAACCAGACATTACATAACTTTTTGTTGAAGCTGCATTTTAAGGCATCGGCTGCGGATCCATGTTTGTACATCAAAGATACCGGAGGCAAGAATGTATTTCTACTTGTTTATGTAGATGACTTGCTGGTGGGAAGCATGGATGAAGGTGAGATTATTACGATTTATAACGAACTTCAAAGAAAATTCGAAATAGTCAACCTGGGAGAAGTGCGGTATTTTCTGGGAATGGAAATATATCGAAAGGACAACGTTTTTGAAATACATCTGAAAAATTACATTAAAAGGCTACTTAAAAGTTTTGGTATGGAGAACGCTAAGGTTTCTAACTCACCGATGGACCCTGGTTATATGAAAGCTGAAGATAAGACCGCTTCATTAGACAGCAGCACAATATATCGAAGTCTAGTCGGCGCATTGTTGTATTTGTCTGTGAATGCTAGACCTGACATATCGGCAAGCACTGCTATTTTAGGCAGAAAATTTCAAAATCCTACGGAAGCTGATTGGATTGCTGCAAAAAGGATCTTACGTTACCTAAAAGGGACTATCGACTACAAAATATGCATCGGCGGTGCTGAGGAGTGGAAACTAGTTGGTTATTCGGATGCAGACTGGGCTGGTGATCAAGCTACTAGGAGATCAACGTCTGGATACGTGTTTTTATTTGGAGAGTCTCCAATTTCGTGGGCTAGTCGACGACAAGAATGCGTTACACTTTCATCGATGGAAGCTGAGTACGTGGCCCTCAGTGATGCCTGTCAAGAGGTAATATGGCTACGAAAACTACTGCGAGATTTTGGCGAGATTCAGCGCGAACCGACATTGATCAACGAGGACAACCAGAGCTGCATAGCATTTGTTAATACTGAACGTATCAGTAGGCGATCAAAGCACATAGAAACTAAGGAGCGTTTTGTTCAAGATCTCTGTGCAAATAATGAGATCGAATTGAAATATTGTTCAACAAACGAGATGATGGCAGACATTTTCACCAAACCTCTGGGACCGATCAAACAAAGGAGCTTCTGTAAGCTGCTCAAACTTGATGGGAATTAGGCGATTGTTCATTGAGGAGGAGTGTTGGTTTACAATGAACACACCCCATTAAATACCGGACCTTTCTTGTTCAACTTACAACTTACTTCGCTTACAACACACACACTTGTTGATTGTCTTTTTTCTTTCTCCAAACACGGTGTGGTTTTTTTTGCGTCTTTCTTATTATTCTGAATAAATACTTTTTACTTTCTTAAATCAATCCGAACTTTATTTATTCATCTGCTAACACTCCTCAGTTCGCCCTCCTCACACACAGGACCACAAATCCGCCAAACAATTTTTCTTTCGAAGGAGCCAAGTATCAGCTCTCCCCTCCTGCTTATCGTCCAGCTCTCGGCGCCATAAAGCAGAACTGGCAGGATAAGGGTTTTGTAAAGCATAAATTTCGTCCTCCGAGTTAGGAGTTTTGAACCCAATTGTTTTGCCAAACCGAAGAAGCAGCGGTTTCCTAGGGTAATTCTTCGCCGGATCTCCACTAAGGTGTCATTCGTGGAGTTCATGTTTACTCCGAGGTAGATGAACTCCTTAACTATCGAAATTATTGCTATCAATAGTTACGTTTTGTCCTAGGCGGTGGACAGATGTTTGTTTGTTTGTTGATAGCATGTATTTAGTGTTATCCTCATTTACTACAAGGCCAACAGATTTCGCCTTTTCTTCAATCGCCTTGAAAGCTTCTATCACGGAGCGCTGTGATCGGCCGATGATGTCAATATCGTCCGCATAACCCAGCAGCTGAACGGACCTGTTGAAGATAATGCCTTCCGTGTTGACACCTGCCCTGCGCACTATCTGCTCCAGTACGAGATTGAAGAAATCGCATCACAGCGCGTCCCCTTGCCGAAATACGTTGCATGTTTGAAATAGTTCGGAGGAACTATTTTCAAACTGCACGTTGCACCGCGTGTTTTCCAGAGTCACGCGACACATCTGAATCAGTTTTGCCGGGATTCCGAATTCGGCCATCGCCATATAGAGCTCCTGACGATGATGTGGATAGGTGGTGTGTCTCGACTTGAAATTCGTTGGTCTTTTCCAGGATTTGCCTCAGTGTGAAAATTTGGTCTATAGTCGATCTGCCTGACCGGAAGCCACACTGGTACGTGCCGATAAGTGCGTTATAAAACGGTTTAAGACGTTCACACAGTACGTTGGATAGGATCTTATATGCGACATTAAGCAGGGATATGCCTCGATAGTTCTTGTAAGACATAGGATCGCCTTTTTTGTAGATGGGGCGTATGGAGCTGATAGCCCAGTCATCGGGCATTTTTTTTCCACCCATACTTGGCTGATGATTTGGTGCATGCGCCCTACCAAAACATCACCACCGTATTTGAAGAGCTCCGCTGGTAAGCCATCAGAGCCTGCGGCTTTGTTGTTCTTAAGCTTTTTTATAGCTAAGCCAACTTCTTCTATACTGGGTGGTGGAACTGGTCCTTCATTGACTGGACGTGGGCTTTCTTCTTGCCCTATCACTCTCTCTACATGACGCCCATTAAGCAGCTGCTGGAAATGCTGCTTAAACACATCTACTATTCCCTGCGCTTCGGTGACTAGGTTTCCTTCGCTTGTTACGATCGCGAGACTCTTCGATCTCCTTGAGCTGGGATACTGCGTAGGCCCTGTTCTTTCTACGCAGGATCTTTTTCTCCTCCCTTCTCCTGGCTCGATACACTTCCCTCGCTGCCCTTGTTTTGCACAGTGGGGAGTTTCATACTCAGGCGCTCCCTGTAGGTTCTGGCTACTCCAGGTGTGATAAGGCGTCCAACGTCGAATTTCTTCTTTTGGGCGGTTCGCAGCTTCTACTCGTTGGACAGTCGAGCTCTGAATTTAGCGCCAACAACAACTGTAACAACAGAAAAAAAAATCCCTTTAGCGTAAGCAGATTATAAAAAAAAAAAACAAGAAAATGGTCAGAGTCGACGTTTGCCCCTCGGAATGTGTGCACGTCGAGGATGTTGCATGCGTGCCTCGCATCGATTAGCACTTGGTCGATTTGGTTGGCGGTTCGACCGTGTGGAGAGCGCCAGGTTGCTGTGTGGATCCTTAGCCTTGGAAAGGTAGTGCTACTTATCACCGTATTATGAGCTGCTGCAAAATCGATTAGTTGGTAGCCGTTGTCTGTTGTCGTTTCGTGGACTCTGTGCTTACCAACTAACCCGCCAAAGATGTTTTCCTTTCCGACATTAGCATTGAAGTCCCTAGTACAACTTTAACATCATACTCCGGACAGGCTCCGTAGGCTCTATCCAGGAGGTCATAAAACTCCTCCTTGATGGGATCTTCAGCCTCGTCGGTAGGCGCGTGTGCACATATTAGGCTTCATGCCAGGCGATCACTTATCGGCTTGAAGTCAATAACTTTTGTCCTAAGCCGATTTCCCCACGACGAATCCGCATCCTAATACATAGAAATATTTGGAGATACCGTAGTTGATAACGTAGGAACTCTTAGTTCTTCCTAACTTAACTTTTCAGCAATTTTGCTGTCTGGGAACATCAATCGAAAAAGATCACTAATTTCCACAGACGAGTTCAATGATGCTCTGGTGGAAATAATATAGAGACACCACTTTATCTCTGCGACAATGGAATCGGTTTTGTCGAAAGTAAAATATTTTGTTTGTGTATTTTGAACGTTAATATTTTCTGGTGTATTTTGAGATGTTTTTTGACTACTGAGGCGACCAAAGAATCAGACGCAGTGAAGAAAGTTGACTTATGCGCTAGTCCATCACCAAAGCCCTTTGGCCCAAGTTGCTTAACTCAAATTCTTTTTTGCATAATTTGCATCTTGCTTTGCCGTTATTGCCTTAAAATAGAAACTATTCTATACAAAATCTTCCTTAGCAAAGGGAACAAATTTCGCTAAACAAAGTCAATCGAAATAGACTATTTTGATTTTTGATGTACCGACCTACATATAAGTGCATGTCTTTTTTTCGGAAAGCATGAAGATGTGGTTTTCCATTTAAGCTTTATCTCAGACTTTTCGTAGCGCATGGATCGAAAAACAGGATTGATATGCTTTTCAATGCTACTTGGCATCTCCATTAGCTGTTTAGCAATTAATACAACTGCGTGCAAACGCTATATTTTCTCGAAAAAAAAAATGTCCAAGGTACATACATTATCTCAGTTCTGCACGGCTCACTCGCTGCAAGGGTTCACATTCCAAACAAATACACAAATACACTCATACTTCCTGCAGAAAGCCAACCTTCAATGGAGAAGGTTAACTAGCTGCATCATATCGAGGAAGATACGGCCTACTTATGACAAAAGAAGAACAGAGGATCTTCTAAACAGAACCCGCCCAAAGTCTCCAGAATTACGGCCACCAATTGGAAACCATGCGGCCAAACTAGGTATCCCATTTAACACCCACTGCCGAAGCTGCGGGAATGTAAATGAAAGAGAAACTCTCTTCCATTTCCTCTGCGAATGTCCGGCACTAGCAAGAGCCAGACTGCGGGCACTGAATCAACCATTCTTCGACGATCTTAGCGCTATATCGGGCAAAGGGATACAGTATCTTCCCCGTTTTCGCAACTCCACAGATTGGATATAGACACACATAAAATCCTCTACAACCACTACAACATAGGTCACACGAGTCGTGGTAACAAAAAGGCACAACAAGGGCTAAATTGTGTTCAAGCCGAAGCGCCACCTCTACCTACCTACCTACATACATTATTAGATAATAATGGTGGATTAGTAAAAAGGGTTCGTAGGTATTCACAAATAAAATTGTCTCTGACTGCGAACATGTCGATGGTCGTTGGACTTCAGAGCTTGACATAAAAACAATTTTAATATTGTAAAAAAAAAATACACACAGAGGGAATTTTCCCCGACTTTCCCGTCCAGTGGCAACCATGAAACAAGCAAACTGAATAGTAACATGTAATTGGTATCATTGCTTATTTGTAATAACAACCGATAAAATGTTATAAAGCAAACGTGGACCGGGTTCCAACTAGAAATACCGCTTAATAAACACTTACAATTCTAATTAAAATATATATTTGCCTTCTCTGTGCATTAACTATAAACAGTCTTTGAATACATATATGTCTGCATAAATATCTCATCTTATTCCAAATAAAAGGAACTTATTTTCCCTCTTCTCGTGACAAGGATTCACGTATTTTTCGGATTCTTGTTTCGTTTCTCAAGCAATTCCAATTTGTTTATCAACTCATCGATGTTTAGTTCTTCGGGAATTTTGTAGGTTTTCTAAAAATTGGCGAAATCTTTATAGACTGTCTGCAAAATGATTTCTAATGATCCAAGTCTCACCTGTCTCTTAACGAGATCAAACATTTTCACTTCTATTGAAATTTTTTCACTTTCCATTTCAGCGTCGGACTTCAGGCGTTTATTCACCAATGTTGTGAAACTGAAATAAACATTGGCGGGCGGTTAGTGCAAACTCTAAAAATGTATTTTAACTGTACAAACTTTTGCAATTGTTTCAGTTCTGTGGTCTCTGCTGCTATTTGATCCTCTAGATCGTGGATATCATTTTCCATCTGTGATACGTTCAGGCGATGGATAAGTTGTTCCTTTTTCTTTGTGAAGTAAAACTCTTGTAGGTAGTTCATGCCCAAGTCATGGAGTTTTGTGGTTACTTTTAGTTGCATGCATTCATTGAGTTTGGTCGTACATTCGTCGGGTAAATCACAGAGTTCGACGCCAAACATTTTAAGCTGTCGTTCGTATTCTTCGCCTAATTGAATGAATACAAAATATAGAAGAGTAGTGGGAACGAATAAAAATAATATATGTAGGTTAAGTTGAAAAATTAAGATAAATACAGTTGAAAAATTCGAATTTTTAGATAAACTTACGTAATTTTTTTAACGCACTGACTTCATTAAATGTGTGCAGATTATCTGTAAGTAGTAAAGTTTATAAAAATGCAATTTTACGTGCAATTCAAGAATATATTTAAAGTTACCCATTTCTGATAAAAGTTGTTTAAATATCTAATTCAAATGTCAAAGTTGTCAGGAATGTAAATATCTGATGTGACAATGGGCGCATTCAGCATGTCTTAATTAAAATTACCCATTTCTGTTAAAAGTTGTTTAAATATCTAATTCTAATGTCACAGCTGTCATTAATGTAAATATCTGATGATGAGAATGGGCGCATTCAGTATGTCAGTATGTTGTTCCGTCTAAAGCGGAAAGCTGTGCCAGCAGAGGATTTCTTTATATCTTCGGAACTCAATTGTTCTCTGAGGAAAATCTTCCTTCTAGTTTCACACGCTCGCGCTGTGTAGCCGATACGTGATAAAGGTACAAATCCCTTTAGTGCGTGTATATTATAAAAAAAATTGAGGGCTGCACATTTACCTTCAATGTGCTCAGCTATTTCGTTTTCTTCAAGACATAGCCGGCGTTCTGGAGAGTCGACTATTTTCAATTTCCTAACCCTTGCTGCCCCGTTAGATAACCTACTACCTAGGTTTTCAATATCATGCGATATCATACCCTATTCTAAGGGTATATTAATTTTGACTCATGGTTTGTAACATATATTCGTGATCATTATCAGCCGTGTTTCTTTGCACTCGGATATAGGGATAATTTGAAATTTGCATGTAAAATACAACAACAACTTATCCTATATACGCTAACTTTAGCGGGGATAGCTATCGCCGCTAAGTCATTTAGCGGGGATAAACAGTGCTTCCAAAATCCATTTTCTTCGTTTCCGATGAATTTTTCAGGAAATGTCAAAGTTTGACAACCCACCGACCACTCACACATCCCGCCGAATATTTTTATTCGTATTTTATTATTATTATTTTTGAACTTTATTTTAAGGGTAATTGAATTTAGCAAATCTGTTAATGTGAAATTGTTTTTCATAATTTTAGAATACGCTTGGCATCAATTTCAATTGGCGGAAGTAAATATTTTTTAATTTCAGGATTTTCAATACAAATTTCTTAACTACAACTTACAGCTGTGTCACGGTGCTTGTCATAGGTGCATGTGTGCTGCCAAGTTTTTTTTGATGAATTCTTAAGCGGTGATGGTCGTTTTTTAATGCCATGCCTATATCCGCGTGCAGAGAAACACGGTTATCGATAGTCATTGCGATCTAGTCATATCTGTCCGTCCGTTGGAAAAAATGAGCATTTAAAGTGGATGTAGAAAACTGAAATTTTAACCATTATATTCTCTAGGGCCCGAAATATTCAAGTTTAAGAGTTTTAAAAATCCACCCGCTGATACACGCCCACAATTTAAAACAACCGTTTTATCAAAAAAAAAAAAGTTTTAACTAGGAAACTGAAATTTTTAATATAAACTCTTTGGGACGCCTTTATGCTCATGTGTAAATATTTTTTAAATCCGCCCACTGACACGTCCACTATATAAAATAAAGTTCGTTTTATAAAGGTAAAGTCGGTTTGAGCAGTTCCTTTATATAAAGTTTTCTGCCATGCCCACTATTAAGGGGTGGTTATTTTAAAAAAAAATTTGTTTTTTCTATAAAATCTCTTAAATATTGTATAATAAAATATAGTGATCGCTCTTAAAAATTCACACATACTTAGATTTTTGCCACGCCCACTTTATGAAGGATATAAATAAGAATAGGGTATCCAACAGTTCGCCCAAGTGGACTGTAGCCTTTCCCTATGTTGGGTAAGCAGATTGGTATGCTTGTAGATGCATGCTATTCATTAAGCGTTCTGTGATGTGAACGTCGATAGCACAATATGATTAAGTTAATTCGCTCAGTTTGTTCCCAGGTTTGGGAATGAACACCACGTTATGTATCCCCAGTTAAAGCCAGCCTAAATAAGGCGATCATTGAAGGTACCAAAAACTCCATTCCTTTTTTGATGAGAGCTGCAAAGATTCCGCCTGTACCTGAGGCCTTGAATGGTTTAAATGAGTTAAACATTATCCGGAGAAAAAAGTGTTCCGGATAAACTGTTATTTCTGCCAAGGTTTCTTGAAATTGAAACCTCCGCTGTATGGTCATTTGATATGTCCATATTGAAGGACCCTGGGAAGTGGGTCTGAAGCAAAATTTTAATCGATTCTTTCCGGTCGCGTGTGATTGTACCATTTGATTAAGAAGCCCATGCATTGTGCTTGATCCTTGGAAAGAGCCCTTTGGAGGCGTGCCACTATAGGAAGTATTCTGAGTTTTCACGGCAGGAATCCCTTTTTGATCCACGCAACTAGTATAGGTTCTATACGATCAGCATGGATTTGTATTGTTCCCAACCGCCGGTGCGTTTGGATTTGTTAAAAAGCTTTCTCCCGGATAGTCTCTTTTATATTGTGAAGTTAGGAGCATATTAAATTTAAGAGTTAAAAGCACAGTTGGCAGAGTAATGTACCACGAAAGTCACGAAAGTCTATAGCAAATGTAATAAATGCATTTTTTTGCTCGCAAGAAAAATAGTATTTCAGGCATTTCTGGGGAGGACTTTTGCAAATAAACCTCAGGTAATGTCAATTTTATGTTTGACATATTATATTCACCGATATTAATTTCGGGAGAAGATAAGCCACCACCCATTTTAGAGTCTTATGGGACGGGGGATGTGGAAGCTGACTGTCGCATGTAGGTAATCTGTAGCCACCGTTATATGAAGATTTCATATGTTGGTGATGTTAAAATTCGTTCCCTGCCCAAAGTATTAAGGGCCCTATACATAAGCAGGGCATCTTGACAATGTAACTTGAATGAGCCACCATTCAAGTAACATTGATCGTTGGAATGCTGTTCGATGTTCTTCTCAAGTGTAAAAACAGGAGTAAGATATAAACACAAACATAAGTAGGGTATTGAAATAAGGAATATATGGCATCACACACATACAAGCTCAACGGCGTTTCTGGTCGGGGATGAAATCATGAAGACTCGATCAGTCGTGTTCTGTGCTTGTGAGTTGTGAGGTGTTTAGTGGAAAATAAAGAAATCAAACAAAAAAAAAGAAAAAAAGAAAAGGAATAAAAACAAAGAAAAGGAGCGAACAAGGTGAGTTGTTGTTACTCACTGAGTATAGTTTGGACTAATCTTTAAGTCCAATAAGGTTCAAATGTAGTGTGCAGTTTTCTTTAAAAGTTTAATATTGTTGCATGTTTGCTCAAACTGTGTCATTCAGCAAGCATCAATTAGTCAAGTTGCGCCATCTAGTAGAAAGTAGCCATATTACCGATTTTGGCAGCATTTGAATATCAGTTTGAGTAGCTGTGGAATAACTAGTACATACATAGTTATGTTGTTCTCGAACCTTCTAAACTCAACGAATCTGGAAATTTCGAAAGGTGTCACTAAGAGATATAAATAGATGTCGCAGGAGCACCCAAGACATTTCGAGTTGTGAACCGCGATAAAGAAGTGCGATAGATGACAGTAGTGAAAAGTAGAGAGAAAAAGTATAAGTATTGAGTAAGAGAAAAGTGATTGTGTATTTAAAGTGATTAATTGTGAAAGTGAATTGTTGAATTAAATAAGGGAATTATTAGAATAATAATCACGAATTACATTGAACGAGAACTAATAAAGATTAATTAAATAGAATTACGTTCTATCTTTTCGAATCCCAGCCTGGATGTAACAATATCATAGAGATTGTCGAATCGAAACAGTTTTTCTTCCTTTCAATGAGTTTGAAGGCTGATAAAGTCTTCAGGGTACTTTTCGTGAACGTATGTGTTTTTTTTACGTTTCACATAGATCGGTGTGTTCAACGAGCTAGTTGTGTGTTGCGATTTGTTTGGTTCCACCGTTCATGCCGGTTCCCCTTTGGACGAGAGATTCTTTGGTGTGTGTGGCGGGGCGGGTGTGTGTAAACGAAGTACGCTGGTTCCACTAGTCTCTCCGAACTCAAATGCGATCATTAATGGTTTGCGACATTTTCTTTGATGATGCAAAGGACGTGTGTTGGTGAACTTGCCGGTTCCCCCTAGAACGAGAGGTTCTTTGGCGTGTGTGGCAGTTGCCTGGTTCCTCCTGCGCACATGTGAACTCAAACATGTTCCCTGAGCACCATATGGTGTTCGGCGTGTGTGGTAGTGCTTTGCATTGTTCAGTCAGGCAGGATATCTTTAGCGTAGATATTTCTTGTTCATTCCTGAGTAGAGTAGGGTTGTAGTGGTGTTTGTTTCTTTCGTAGGTTTGAACTGTACTCATGGAAAATTTTTATTATTTTCTTTACAGACTCGGAGATGCCTGATGTTTATGCAAGCGCCAATAAGAATAAGGGGATATACATACGTATATAAGACAAACAAAAATAATAAATACATTCCGTCTGAGTTTTAGTTTCTTTATTTTACCTTCTTACAATTCAGGAGTGGGATCAACATATCCAAGCGCATTCCATCGGCAGCTCCGACTTTGTTATATATGGAAAAGTACGGTTTCGTTATATTTTTATTTTAACAGTCTTTCCTTTTGAAATAGAATTTTGTAGATACATGTTTACAGGGATTCAAAAAAAATGATATTCCGCTCTTAATGCTAACATTTTTGTTTTCCTTTACAAATTGAACATGCCATGGGTAAGCATACAAGTAAAAGGAAGTATAGAGATCGAAGCTATAGCAGTAGCGAAAGTCCACCGACGCTATAACAGCATGGGTTGGGTCCGTTTGCCCGCATATCAAAAGCCCGCACACGAATGCCCGCATCCCAAAAGCCCGCATCCCAAAAGCCCGCAAGTCATGGGGAAATATGAAGTTCCCCTTAAGAAAACTCTTTTCTGTGATTCTCACAAGATCGAGTATCTAACATTTTGGAAATTGAAGTAAACCAATCAAAACTCTTATAGAAAATATTTTGTGGCTTCGAAAATGGCGTGAAGTAGTTATTCACCACACTCACCTCTTCCCCTCTTTTTTTTTTTGAAAACGTGTATAATCTCTTACAAAATTTTTGCTCGTCCTAAAAAGAACGGATTTACCCACCATATCCACCTCTTCCGCTCATTTACCTCTTCAAAATTGAAATTATTCAATATCTCTCAACGAATATTTAGTCGTCCTAAAAAGAACGATTTTTGTTCATAAAACCACTATTTCACAAAATCACTTCACTTTCACTGTTTGTGAGCAACCGCACTGCTCCAGGCATCGACGAAGAATGCGACAATTCAGAAAAATGCCACTTCTTATATACACTTTGTCGAAGACTTTTCTTACGGTAAATTTGTTTTCCGTGATTCTCAAACAATCGAGCATTTTAACTTTTTGAAATTGAAAGAAGCCAATCCCCCTCGAATTGGTAATATTTTTGACAACCAATCAAAACTCATGCAAGATATATTCTCCTTACAAATGTTTACCATTTTAGGAACTTTTTTCTCTTTTATTGGGAGGAATGCTGTTATTATTCATTGGTAAGAGCATCTATTTAACGCATGTACTATGCGCAAAATTGAATTTTGCCTAAATTTCAGCTACAAATAGTATAAAAGAAATGGAGATTGAAACGATTTCCTATAAAAGAAATGGATATTTCCAAATTACTCGTATTATTCGTTGTTCGTTACGCCGATTGGTGTGGTTGTCTGCTCCAATCGGTCTTTTTAGAGCGATTGGTATTAAAGAGGATATTAATTCCTTCAAAAAGCCTTCTTTTAAGGACGACTAAATGCCTAAATTAAGAGATTTTGCTTATTTCAGTGAGGAGGAGAGGTGAATTTACAGTTCCTGTAGGTGGTTTTGTTACGCGTTAAAAAAAGGGGTGAATATATTGAGAAATAAAAGCTGTGGGGAAGATAATGTCCATATATTCGGATTATTTTCATCTTTTACTGTGAGGAATAGTGTCAGTCTTCCTTTGAATAGACAACTATTCAACTCATGTACTCGTACTTACGCACACTTGAGATCAGGTTATTTCCAAGACAATTGTGTCTTAACCTCGAAGAAATGTTAAGCAGGCGCCATAAACACTGAAATTAGCGCCAAATTCTAAAGATTATAACCATATATTTGCATAATGTTCGTTCTGGGTGGCCCGCTTCGCGGGATCTTAAGGTTTCACCTATCTTTCCGCTGGGTTTAGCACGCTCACGCAACTCCGTTGCTCCGCTAAGGGTATATGCCTTATGCCTGGCAGGCGCCATAAGCACTATGATATTAGCGCCCAAGTCCAAAGATAATGTCCATATATTCGCATCATTTTCATCTTTTACTGTGAGGAATACTGTCAATCTTCTTTTGAATAGATAACTATTGCACTCATGTACTTACGCACACTTGAGATCAGATTATTTCCAAGATAATTGCGTCTTAACGTCGAAGAAATATTAAGCAGGCGCCATAAACACTGAAATTAGCGCCAAATTCTAAAGATTATAACCATATATTCGCATAATGTTCGTTCTGGGTGGCCCGCTTCGCGGGATCTTAGGGTTTCACCTATCTTTCCGCAGGGTTTAGCACGCTCACGCAACTCCGTTGCTCCGCTAAGGGTATATGCCTTATGCCTGGCAGGCGCCATAAGCACTATGATATTAGCGCCCAACTAATAAAGATAATGTCCATATATTCGCATCATTTTCATCTTTTACTGTGAGGAATAGTGTCAATCTTCCTTTGAATAGACAACTATTGCACTCATGTACTTAAACACACTTGAGATCAGATTATTTCCAAGATAATTGCGTCTTAACGCCGAAGAAATATTAAGCAGGCGCCATAAACACTGAAATTAGCGCAAAATTCTAAAAATTATAACCATATATTCGCATAATGTTCGTTCTGGGTGGCCCGCTTCGCGGGATCTTAGGGTTTCACCTATCTTTCCGCAGGGTTTAGCACGCTCACGCAACTTCGTTGCTCCGCTAAGGGTATATGCTGATTGTCTGGCAGGCGCCATAAACACAAGCAAATAAGCGCCGAATTGAAAAGATAAGGCGAATTTATGCGCATCATGTCGGGTCTATGTAGCCCGCTCGCGGAATCTTAGGATTTAAACTGGTTTTTCCACTAAATAAGCGAATAATTCCAAATATGAACTCCATTTACTCGCATGATTTGCGGTCTGCTTTAATCAAATGTATACAAATTCTGTCCATTTTATGAATTTTTTTCTCTTTTATTGGGAGGAATGCTATTATTTTTCAATGGTAAGAGCATCTATTCAACAAATGTACTATCCGCACTTGGGCTATGGTTATTTCCTAAACAATTGCGTGTTAAAATAGAAGTAATGTACATTTAAAATCCATTGAATTCACACAGAAATCCATCTGTAAGATGCAAGAAATCATGAGAATCACGGAGAGGGGAGTTGTGTAAAATATATCCTGCAAGAGTTTTGATTGGTTGTCAAAAATATTATCAATTCGAAATGTCTTCGACAAAGTGTATATAAGAAGTGGTATTTTTCTGAATTGTCGCATTCTCCAACAGCCCGGATATTGCACTCATCAGTGAAACCATGCTGACCGGCCGCAATAAATTGGATCTTAAGGACTACAACTTCTTCAAGACTGACAAAGTAGATGGCAAACGAGGAACAGGCATCCTTGTCAGAAAAACCATAAGGAAATCAATGATTAGCCAATTCGCCATTCCAAGACTCAAATCCTTTGAAGCTACTGGAATAGTAATCCGAATGTCCCCATCTGAAACTCTGGCGGTCATCAGCGTCTACAATAAATGCAATGCTAACACTTTGGACATTCAGCACGATCTGCAACTTTTGAATGGACACCTAATTCAACACACATTTGGGATATTAGGCGGAGACTTCAACGCCAGGCACCGATTGTGGGGTGACACCATTGATAGCAGCGAAGGCTCGGCTATAGCCAACTGGATTGAGGACAACAACGACATCCACTCCCTCGCGGTAATTTCCCAACCAAGGCCAACCTTCCCCAGGACACCATCTTTTCTGGATTTCTACTTGGTAACCACGAACCTCATTAACATTCTCCCAGAGATCCAGAACTTCGAGTGCAAAACTCTCACCAGTGACTCTGACCATGAAGCAGTGCAGCTGACTGTCAAGCTTCATCAACCCATCTTCACAATTGAGCAACCAAGAGATGACTTCATCAATTTTAAGGAATTGGATGTAGACCGCTTTCAAAATGAAGTTATGAACAATATAACGCTACCCCCCGGCACAAGAAATCTTACCAATGGCGATATAGATGCATCCATTGAAAACTTCGAGAATGCAGTGATCAGCGCACTCGATACGCAGAAAAAGCCTAGGACATCAAAAGATAAATACAGCCATCTTCCGGTGTACATCCAGAACCTGTATCACCACAGACAACGCCTTAGAAAACGACTCCAAAGAATTCACCGCCGGGAATGGAATACGGTCAACGGCGATTATCAGGCCGTCTTGAGTGAACTGAACTGCACCAGCATAATGTTCAGGAACGCAGTACAGTACTACAACGATGCTCAGTTGCAAAAGAGGCTGCAAGACATCAGACCCGGCCCAGACACCTTCAAAAAGATCTACCGAATCATCGGTAAAGGCCCAAAAATGCCAGACGTTCTCAATACGAGTCAAGGGACCGCCACCACAGCAGATGAAAAGGCAGAAGCGCTAGCAGAATACTTTGAAGGTAACTTCAATCCGACGCCTCCTAACGACCCTGTATTCCTCTCAGAAGTTAATGACACAATCAGAGGCATTGAAGAACCAAGAAGCACAAACAGTCTCTTCAGCGAAACAAATCCGGCAGATGATCCATCGGAGGAAGACAATTTGTCAACGCCTGAGGAAATCCTGGAAATAATTCAGAGCAGTCACTCAAAGAAATCAACTGGACCGGACAAAATATCCAACTTCATCCTTAAAAAGTTGCCTTACCCCATCATGATCTTGCTGGCCATAGTGATGAACAACTGCATCAACAACTGCTACTTCCCCAAAATATGGAAGACTGCCAAAATAATAGCCATCCCGAAAAAAGGAGACCGAAGCAACATCACAGGATACAGGCCGATTTCGCTCCTTTGTAGTGTGAGTAAAATACTTGAGGAACTTATCTTGCGGAGGGTGAAAGACGTTTGCAACCATTCCAATCTCATACCGGATATTCAATTCGGATTTCGCAAAAAACACTCGACATTGCACCCGCTAATGAAATTTCATCATGATGTCACAAAAGCTCTCAACAACCATCAAGTAACAGTCGCGTGCTTCCTAGACGTGGAAAAGGCATTTGACTCAGTGTGGATTCAAGGACTAGTTCACAAACTTAAACAACTATGTTTTCCTATTAATCTCATTAATATTATTTTCAGTTTTCTTTATTCCAGATCCTTTTTTGTGCAAATTGAAGACAGCCAATCCCAAACAAAAAGCATCAGAGCAGGTGTCGCCCAGGGGTCCAAGCTCGGACCACTGCTTTTTAATATATTCACATCCGACCAACCTCAACTAGAGGATGCAACAAACAGCTTTCTTTTTGCCGATGACTCCGCCACGTATAGCAGTTCGATGTCCCCAACTATAGCAGCACAAAGAGTTGAAGCCCACGTAAGGAAGCTATTCCACTACTACCTAAGATGGGGTATACGAGTCAACACAACCAAATCCGAACTGATATGCATCAGAAGACCCCTCAGACGAAAGACCAGAGATAGGTCAGCTGCCAACTGTCGCAGAGTTACCCTTAATTTACCAGACGGATCATCACTTTCAACCACAAATGACGTCAAGTATCTCGGGGTCAACTTCAACGAGTGATTCAGATTCAATCCACACCTGAACGCTGTTCTCAAGAAGGCTTCATTTGCATTTCACCGAGTTTACCCACTGATGAAAAAGCAGAACGGACTCTCTAAAAAGACGAATTTGCTGCTCTACAAACAGCTCATAAGGCCGGTAGTAACTTACGCCTTCCCCATTTGGTACACCATTTCCAAGGCTTACATGAGAAAACTGGGAGTTTTCGAAAGAAAAGTCTTAAGAATCTGCACTGGACTCCACTACGATCCAATCCGTCAGAAACAAATTAACAATCATAGATTGTATGAAGAAGCCAATATAAATCCACTGGAAAAGTACATGGTCACACTTTTCCAGAAAATACTCGAGAATACCTCTAGCCACCCAAACCCATTAGTCCAAAGGATTGCGGACAACCAACACATCCCGGAGCATCGATACCTTCACGTACTGGTTCTGCTAAACGAGGAACTATTACCGAGAGACACTGACGGGACAACCATTCCCTTCTACGGATTGACCGAGACAACCCACCATCGAGGATAATTCCAAGATGACCAACCTTCCCCAACACCAAAAGACCATCGACACCCGGATCTGAACACCCTGAGGTCAACCCTGACAACGATACATACTTAGAGTATGAATCTGAGAATTCACTTGCAATGTATATAAATATAGTTAAGCAAAATATCAATGTATACCGTTGGGACCCTGTTGTTGAGCCAACATACTTAAATATTAATTATTCATCACCATTTGTAATAGCCTTAAGTCAAATTGTATATATATAAAAGTTCAATAAAGACAAATGTAATGTAAAAAAAAAAAATGTAATTGTCGCATTCTTCGTCGATGCCTGGGGCAGTGCGGTTGCTCGCAAAATAGTGAACAAGTGAAGTGATTTGGTGTATTGGTTACTATTAACCAAAATCGTTCTTTTTAGGACGACTAAATATTCAATGAGAGATATTGACCAATTTCAATTGAGGAAGGGAAATGAGGGGAAGAGGTGGATATGGTGAATAAATCCGTTCTTTTTAGGACAAGCAAAAATTTTTTAAGAGATTTTACACGTTTTCAAAAAAAAAGAGGGGAAGAGGTGAGTGTGGTGAATAACTACATCCCCCTCCATATTACTGGGAACAAATATTTCTTTCAAGTGATTTGATTGGCTTTAAAATTTTATAAATTAAAGTGATGAGGTGAACAACAAAACAATAAGCCCGCATCATATGCGGGCTAAATCTGAAAATAAATTGTGCGGGCTTATGGCATGCGGGCTTTTGTGCTGCGGGCTTTTTCATAATTTGGCGTGCGGGCTTTTGTTACGCGGGCTTTTCATATGCGGGCTTATAGGGGTTTCCCTAACAGCATTGATAGCAAAGATGGGAAGCACAAATTCTGGACCACATTTTAGGGGAGAAGCGATATCAATATTTAATCCGAAGGGTAAAAATCAGTCGGCGGATAAATGGTGTCACAAGGTAGATGAATTACGTGACATCTTTAAGTGGACAGATGAGGCAACGATATATTTTGCGCTGACGAAATTACAAGATTTGGCAGAAGTCTGGTACAAAGGGCTACAAAGCGTCAACTATTCATGGAGGGAATGGAAGGTGAAAATCAAAGCGGCATTTCCTTCGAAAAGGGATTATTGAGAACAACTAACCGAGATGATGAGACGCAGGAAACGACCAGAGGAAAGTTTCATCAAGTACTTTCATGAGAAGTTGGCAATGTTGAATGCGTGCGACATTAAAGGGGGTAACGCGATATCTTGCATAATTGGCGGTATAGATGATCGTGTTGTCAAAACGAGTGCACAATCGGGGGGATATAAGAATCCGGAACAACTGTACCAGTATTTAAGCCAAGTGAATGGGAATGATATTCAACAGCGACCGCAGGTATTTCATGAGCGGAATAAATATAGGCAACAGGATCACAATAGGCGATTGGTTGAAAAGCCAAAAATATTGAGTAAAGATTCGGTCTGCTATAAATGCGGAAAACGTGGACATTACGCCAATACTTGCCATGCTAAAGAAATACCTGAAAAAAATCGATGTACATTACGCAGAAGCCGTTACCACGGAGATTCATCGTGTCCACGAAAAGTAACAACTAAAACAGTGGCTGTTTTACAGACAGAAGATAGTGACCCATCTAACCAAAAAAATTTCAAAAATGGCGTCGAAATCGCAGGTTATGTAGACTTCGGAAGTTAAAGCACATTATTGACAACAGCAAAAGCAGATCAGTTAGGGATAGCTGTAGATAAAACGGATTGTGTTTCTTTGAAAGGTTATGGAAATGGTATTGTGCTTAGTCTAGGAGCTGCCACTGCCAAAATTGAAGTTGATGGAGTTGAAGCTGAAATCAAGATCATCATAGTGAGCAACGAATCACAGGATGTGCCAATATTAATCGGACGAAGTTACACCGAGCAGCCACATGTGTGTGCCATCAAAACGGAGCGTTCTCTTAGATTTTTCGTAGAGGAAGATTTACCGCAGTGCAGTGCTTCAACAGTTAACAATAAAATCAGTTTGAAATCTCGAGCGATGACGGTTATACCACCTAAGCACATAACATTCGTGGAAACCCAATCACAACAAATGGATAAGGAGGTATATGTAGAAACATCATTGCGTCCAAAGGAGGGTGAAGAGAGTTATGTCCCACGAGCAATCTTGCGAATTAGCGAATTGGGAAGGGCCTATGTGCCGTTTATTAATTTTTCGGAACAAGATATCGTAATTCGAGAAGGTAAAGTTGTCGCCAGAGGATGGGTATGTGAGAATCCAGTGTTAGCAATTTATCAACCAGACGCAATCACCGAAGTTCATACAGATGCAAGTTCACTGGGAATCGCAGGAAAACTACTGCAACAACAAGATGATGGTCGACTACATCCGGTCCTCTATTTTAGCCGACAGATTAGACAACCTGAAGACAGGTTTCATTCATATGAGTTGAAAACTCTCTCTGTCGTGGAAACACTAAAGAAATTTCGACCGTACCTTCTGGGAACTAAATTTTGTGTTGTGACCGACTGTAATGCGCTTAAGTCATCAAACGAAAAAAAAACATCTGATACCGCGAATAGCTAGGTGGTGGTTACTAATTATGGAGTTTAGTTTCGATGTAAAATATCGGCCAGGTGAACGGATGCGTCATGTTGATGCGCTTAGTCGTAATCGATCCCACGATAAGGCAAGCGAAATAGTCATGCAAATTCGACAAGCGGATTGGGTATTGTCTGGACAACTAACAGATCATAAAATACAAGAAATCTATGATATTTTGACTAGGAAACCTGCTACTGAAGAAGAACGACAATTATGCAAGGATTATGTTTTACGTGATGGACGAGTTTATCGCACGACAACAAGCGGAACGCAGTGGGTGGTTCCGAAAGGTATGAGAAGACAAGTTGTACACGTCGCCCATGATGAACAGGGTCATTTTGCTTTAGAGAAGACTTTGCAGAGATTGTGTCAAAACTACTGGTTTCCACAGATGAAAAAATATGTAGAGAAATATCTGACGTGTTGCGTGCGTTGCCTGTTCAACAAACGACAGACAGGTAAAGCTGAAGGGTACTAACATCCGATACCAAAGCTGAATGAAAAAATGAGCTTGCCTCACATCGATCATCTGGGACCATTCCCCAAGTCCAAATTTGGAAACTTACATATCGTCGCACTAATAGATGCATTTACGAAGTTCGCGTTCATCAGAGCTGTGAAGTCAACTAAAACTAAGCTAGTTGTTGAATTTTTTAAAGATATTTTTGCAATGTATGGGACACCGAGAATCGTCGTATCAGATCGAGGAAGCGCATTCACTTCCAAAGAGTTTAAGGAGTTTTGCTCACAAAATAATATTCAACATGTTCTCAATGCCGTCGCAACTACGAGAGCCAATGGACAAGTAGAGCGGTTGAATAGGTCGATTTTGAGTGCTCTCATGACCAGCACATTAGAAGAAGATAGGTGGGATAGCAATGTGCGACAAGTGCAATTTGCTCTCAATAACGTGGTGAACAAAAGTACCGGTAAAACAGCGAGTGAGTTGATGTTCGGCATGCGACCAAGATACGGGTCCGACACTGTTTTGAAGGACGAAATTAAATCTGTCGCCGATGTATTGGATGACCTTCTTATGGCCCGTTGTGAAGTAGCGCGGAAAATTGAGGAAGCCCAAGCACAACAAAAAGAGCAGTTTGATAAGAAGAGAAAGAGGCCGAAGAACTACAAAGTGGGAGACTTGGTGCTCATTAAAAAACAGGAGGCACGAGTCACCAGCTGACACCAGCAAAAAACTCATTCCGCCGTTTAAAGGTCCTTTTATTGTAAAGGAAGTTTATCCAAATGATCGTTATTTGGTGAGGGACATGGAAGGAGCACATCGACGAACACACAGGACAAGTTACGAAGGGGTTCTATCCGTCGACAATATGCGACCTTGGGTACCCCCAGGAGGTATATCCGACAGTGAAAGCAGTGCTAGCGGCGACGAGGATGGGATAAGACGGCCTTCGACCCCGAAGGAGGCAGACCACGGGGCGAGATCTAAGCAGGATGGACGACTGTAAGAATAGGGGTAAGATATAAACGCAAACATAAGTAGGGTATTGAAATAAGGAATATATGGCATCACACACATACAAGCTCAATGGCGTTTCTGGTCGGGGATGAAATCATGAAGACTCGATCAGTCGTGTTCTGTGCTTGTGAGTGGTGAGGTGTTTAGTGATAAATAAAGTAATCAAACAAAAAAAAAAGAAAAGGAATAAAAACAGAGAAAAGGAGCAAACAAGGTGAGTTGTTGTTACTCACTGAGTATAGTTTGGACTAATCTTTAAGTCGAATAAATTTCAAATATGGTGTGTAGTTTTCTTTAAAAGTTTAATATCATAGAGATTGTCGAATCGAAACAGTTTTTTTTTCCTTTTAATGAGTTTGAAGGCTGATAAAGTCTTCAGGGTACTTTTCGTGAACGTATGTGTTTTTTTTACGTTTCACATAGATCGGTGTGTTCAACGAGCTATAGTTGTGTGTTGCGATTTGTTTGGTTCCACCGTTCATGCCGGTTCCCCTTTGGACGAGAGATTCTTTGGTGTGTGTGGCGGGGCGGGTGTGTGTAAACGAAGTACGCTGGTTCCACTAGTCTCTTCGAACTCAAATGCGATCATTAATGGTTTGCGACCTTTTCTTTGATGTTGCTATACTTCGTGCAAAGGACGTGTGTTGGTGTGTGGCAGTTGCCTGGTTTCTCCTGCGCACATGTGAACTCAAACATGAGTTTGTATCGGCAGGCTTACCGGTTCCCTGAGCACCATATGGTGTTCGGCGTGTGTGGTAGTGCTTTGCATTGTTCAGTCAGGCAGGATATCTTTAGCGTAGATATTTCTTGTTCATTCCTGAGTAGAGTAGGGTTGTAGTGGTGTTTGTTTCTTTCGTAGGTTTGAATTGTACTCGTGGAAAATTTTTGTTATTTTCTTTACAGACTCGGAGATGCCTGATGTTTATGCAAGCGCCAATAAGAATAAGGGGATATACATACGTATATAAGACAAACAAAATTAATAAATACATTCCGTCTGAGTTTTAGTTTCTTTGTTTATTTATTTTACCTTCTTACACAAGTAACATTGATACATTGGCGAAAGCCGAAACCGATTTGGTTTTCTTCAATGACATTTGTGAAAGGAGAATGCAGGCAAAAGAACGAATTGTCTATCCAAATAAGAAACAATCACATAAGACTAAAAAAATCCTCCAGTAGAGCGCTGAATAACTTTTTCACTATTCGCATTCACATTCACATTTGTCTGCTATTAACGTTCAAGCGGTACAAACTGTTCAAAGGACTTGTTATACAATTTGTATACTCAGGGTTAAAGTGAATACAATTTGAGAAATGTTTGCTTATCAGCAATTCAAATTAAATTTCTGAATTGGAAGAATTCTCTGGAAAAATTATTCGCGATAGGCCAGCTGTTTTTTCATACTAGTGAACTAACTTCCTTCCCCTCTCCTTTTGTTATTACTTTATTTCACTGCCTTCTAATCTTTTCCTACATTTCTAAATATTGCTTTACGAACAAACAAAACGACTAAAGGCTTACTATTCTTTATCCATTTGCTTATCTATTTTATTTTGTATTTATAACCAAGCAAATGCAATTAAAATATTTGTTTTTACTCGTATGCGCATGAATGTATTATATTCTGCCTGTGCTACCTTTGATTCCAATCATACTTATCAATAAATTGATTTTAAAACTGAAGTTGATATTGAGGCGGGTGTTCTAGACACAGTATCTTAGGACTTGTCTCGGGTTGACTCGAATTCCTGAGCCTCAGTACATAAAATATTGTCCCAACAAAATCCAGAACAGGATAAACAATTTCCTCAATAAGGTATTTCAGGGTAAGTTGCAAGGGCGATGGCCAGCGAGAATAGCCTGATCCATGGGGCTTCTTTCTGCAATAAAATGTTTATGAAGAGTTCGATCCGACCACGTCATATCGACGTAAAAGGGTTAGTAGAGACGCCACCCCGTTTTTTTTTTTTTTTTTTTTAACTTAACACATTGGCTGCCATGGATATCATATATAATAGCCAGTGATGTTTCCCAGGGTCCCATGGCTATCATGTATAATAGCCGACTATAATTTCATTTGAGGCTCTGGCTTTCAGAAATGATAGCCATTACGTACAAATTCTGTATGGGCAAAGTTGCTTGGCATCTTACGATAATATAAACGTTTTTGGTTTGAGCAAGTAAGGAAAACTTACTGAATTATGACCAAAATTGTTAGACCATTGTTAGATAGTTATAATTTTGAAAGAAAAACTATATATAATGTTATAATATAACTCATTTCATAAACTTTATTTCAAATAGAATTAAAAATAAACAATTTCACAAAATTTAAGAAGGCTAGCTCCAACTAAAGTATATTTCATAAAAACAAGGAACAATTCTTTTGACACATATTCATATAATATATTCATGAAAAGAAAAAGCCATGGCTATCATTTTTAATAGCCAGGACTAAATTCGTCCTGGAAGTCCAGGATACATCGCAAATGCATTTTATGTCGATCTTTTGTAGTTTTATTTGATCAAAAGTACAATTAATGAAATTTTTTGTGTTGGCACCCCATGAAATTTTCTCAAATTTGCGTTGGCAGCCAATGTGTTAAAAGGAAATCATATCGTACCTATCTCGAAAAAGATTGAGCGTTATTGAACCAGTTGGTACTATCATATTCAAACGAGACATCATATGAACCCTGTCAAAAAGGCAATATCAATCAACGTTTCCGCACAACCGCGAAAGAGAGGCAGGCCTAAAAACTCGTGGGTCACACAAATGCAGCATCACCAGCATTCGATTGGCCTCAGTGACGAAGTAATTCAAAATAGGGAGGCATGCGTTATTTTCTGAGGTCGAACCGTTCAACCTCCCTGGCAGACCAGTAGGGATGCAGTTAAGTGGGAGGGTTATGATACCTTCCACCTGATACGAGCAAAAGCAGGACAATCACATACTAAATGTTTCGCAGTGTCATCGCTTTTTCCACAGGCTTCGCAGTTGCTTAAGCCTACCACCTTAAGATGCTTGGCAAAAGCGTAATGGCACGTACAGTAATTTAATTTAATGTGTCATGCCATCTGCGATTGTGTTCGGCCTTTCGACCGAATTCAGAGAGATCTTGCATTCACGAACTATTTTGGAGGTGGTTAAAGGGTTGAGCAAGGCCTTAAGCGCAGTCTAACTGTTGCTACAGACGCAGAAACTTCGCCCCCTCCACCTGATCCTCACGGCATAATCCACAGCCATTAGGATAGCATAAGTCTCCGTTTGGACAACTGACGAATGTTTGCCTAACGAGAAGAAAAGTCCAATATTGTCGCTCTCCATGAAAACACCAGCATCAGATCCTTGTCAGATGCCATACTGCCGGCCTAACCATCAATTGAAGGATGTGTTTGATAACACCATTATCTATATTCAGAAATGGAACTTTGGAATATTTTCTGTGGGGGTAATTATTTGAAGTCGTTGGTTTTTGCGAACAAGCCAAGCCTTGAAAGGCAACTTCGATGGCACCGTTTGGAAAATACGGCCTCAAATATTGGGAAATTTCAAATCCTACAGCTGTTTAAAAAAAAGTCCTATATAAAATTAGTGATGGGCGCATTCGAATTATATAATCAATTATAATCGGTTCAGACAACATTTCGAGATATCTCGATTCTTCACTCAAATCATTCGAATGATTTCTCACATCTACTTACTCATTACGCTATGCGAAATGAGAACTCTATACTCGAGTGCCGATTCGAGACCGAGAAGAGAATATGGAACGAAAGAACAAAAAACACGGAAACACACAAAATCGAAAACTCGAGAAGTTTGTTATTTTCGTAATCGATGCATCGTTGAGGGTTGAAGTTGAATATTGAATTGTAAACGAAAAGCGAGAAGCAAGAATCGTTGTTATGATTTTTTTTTGTTTTGCGTTTTTGTTTATTTATTTTTATAAACTGTTCTGTTCTGTGCTGAAGAAGAAGGTACGAAACGAGTAATTTATGAATGTTTTGTCTATGATTAATTTTTTAGAAAGCAATAGAAGTAGGTAAATTTAATTATAATCAGTAGTTTACTGTGATTTATATTAGATATTTTGTGTAATCGGCAGTGATTTAAAATGAAACCTGGTGGAACAAATTGTTTCGAAAATCATTCCAATGATCATTCGATTCTTTAAATCATTCGAATACTAATATCTCGATTCTTTAAATCATTCGATTATGTCCATCACTATATAAAATAACCCAAAAGTCCTACGTCGTTACAAAGATTTAAGGCCGAAAGGTATTTAATTGTAATGATATGTAGTTAAGTTTAGTGTGCTCCTAATAGTAAGCAAATTGTTTAACTTAATCCTTTTTTCTAGTATGTCTGTTTAAATATGGAAATAATAAAAATAAAAATAAATTGGGAACAAATTGAAAGTTCAATATTCAATAATTAGTTCACTATAAATAATTTCATTGAAAAGAAAAGCAAACTAAAAATACAAAGCCACTTCTGATTGGTCGTCTCGTTTTTAGAGGCGTAAAGCTTTGGAATGGTATTCGAAGGCTCCCTTCCAATGGTCAACCTTGTGTGGTTATTGCAGGGGTCAGGTCACGATCTAACGACAGCGTTTCGACCAGACTAGTCTCTGTCCATCTCTGTATATATGACAGACAATTATCGTCATACTATCATCGTCTTACTTGACCTAGCCCCAGAAAAGGGATTTTTTAGTACCCTAATCATGTAATAGCTACACAGCGCGGGCGTTAAGGCAATTAGGGTTTAAGGAAAAATAGAGCGTTGTACGGCTGAGGAAAACCAACGACCATACCACGTCGAGTTAATCGGTTCTCGTTTAAGCGATATTGCGACGACTGGAAGTTGAAAATCAACTTTCAGAAGACGGAAACAATATTGTTCAGAACTCCATTGGCTGGGGCCTCTAGGGATACCAGAAAAAACTGGAAGAAATTGGCCATTATTGGACAAAATGGACAGCCATTGGCGGTGAGAAGCGTAGTGAGATATCTAGGTATCTGGCTTGACCAGGATCTATATTTCGATAGACATATGGTTGCTTGTCTTGCTGGGGCCAAGAAGGCTTATGCTCAAGGAGACTGTTTCATAGCAGTCAACTTGACTCCAGAGTGAAGGTCATTTGCTACGTGGCCCTTATAAGGCCGATCATCGCTTATGGTTGTCCATTGTGGTTTAATATAGCGCCTAGTTATACGGAAAAGATTCGGGTTTTGGAGAGACAATGTCTTAGGACCTCTCTTCGGTTGTTCCGAACGCCTGAATCCAACTATATTAAATACTATCCCAACAAGGTCCTATAGGATGGGGCTCAGTTGAATAGGATTGACAATTTCCTCATTAAGGTGACTCGAATGCACGTTGCAAGGGCGATGGCCAGCGACAATAGTCTGATTTTTGGGGCTTACTACCCCAATGAAATGTATGTAGAGAGTACGCTCCGGTGTGGCTTTGTCCCGCCAGAGGCATTTATCCATAATGATGCAAAAGGGCTGGTACAGACGAGGGATGGTATTCCGGTCTTATACCATCGCTACCGCAGCGCGAGAGATAAGCGGCTCCTCCATGACGGGGACGTCGCCAATGCTCATGAGCTCCTCCGTTTTAGTACCGCAATATCGGAGAGGGAAAAATTCGATACGGAAAAGCAATTCGCCGAATTTTGGTGGCTTGTTAAGGGGGGAGGGGTCAACATGCCCTCCCAGGACGGTGCGTTACTCTAGATAACATCCTCTTAGCTTATAAGTTAGATTAAGTTAGCTAGGGCGTTTTTGGGAGAGGCCGGGCTCGCCAACGTGTGGTGGTGCTTCCGGGAGTTGACTGACGCTCTAAGGCTTCAGTCGGCTCACGGGGCGGCGCGTGTGCACGTTGACGACTGCTAGGCACCCGGAAAGCAATTAGGATTTTGATCACTTGTTGCGCAAGGCAATGAGTGCTCAGAACCCTAATTTTAGTTAGAATACGTTAAGTAGTTTAAGTAAGTAGAATAGGTAGTTTGTAGTTTTTTTTTATATAAAAAATATAAAATCTTAATAACGATACCGAGTTTTATTTGATTTTCTCGACGAATACATATGTAAGATTAGTTCGTAAATAGTTTTTAGGCCGAAAGGCAATAATTATAAGATATAGTTAAGTTTAGGGCGTCCGCATAAGGACCAATAAATAAGAATAAGTATCCTGTTAATTTAAAGTTAGATTTAATCATTTTTGTCTAGTATGCAAGTTGATATTCAGTAACAATTAAAAAATGAATTTAAAAGTAAAGTAATCGGTTCTCGTCAGATCACCATAGTTAAACGAGGTTGGGCGCAGTTAGTACGTAGATAGGGGACCGTTTGAGAACAACTGCGTGTCGTTGGCCAGTCCCATCTATAGAGTTGGGGCAGATAATACATACGTGGTATCAAAATGGACCTAAATTGGTCTAAGTGTGTCAGCTTCTGCCGACAGCCACCTATACCTAACCTAACCTAACGGCTGATGAAAGATTCTTGGAGCTTCACTGTACGCTCGATTAGAGGCTTGAGGGTGAACTGATGATGATTTCTTGCATGGCGGGTATTGTGGTTAAAATGTCCAATTGGTGGAATTCAACTGGTATTTCGTTTGAGCACTTATGGTAGAAATAACGACAAAAAGAAAGAAAGACAGGAGACATTGCAACGATAAATAAGAGAGTCAATCGATCTCGCGATGTCTCGGTCGCCAATAAGTTTTATCGCACGTTTAAAATTGTAGGTCCCTTTCCACTTTACACAAGAAAGTGATTGGAGAAGCTAGATTTTAGGCCCTGTATGGGCCGTTAATGCCTAATATTTCCGGGCGAATAAACACCTTATAAATTAAAGGCAGATCAGAAGGGGTGAAATATTTCTTACATAGCTTGAGGTTTGAGGAAACCTAGACATTTCGCTGCGTGCTTGGCGACATCGAATATGTGGTCATTCCAACGAAGGTTGTCATTAACATAATACAGAGAATGGAAAGTCTTTCGGTTTCACTGATGCAAGTGCCATTCATGGATAATGGGAGTGTGTTAAGAAGCATTAAATTCCACATAAACTGGTTGTTCCCCACTGAATTAAGATGTTAAGATCGGAATTCAATGAGCTTAACATATCGCACTAATAATGCGATTGTAACTCAAAATGTGACTTTTTTCAGAATCGGCGAAAAACTGATAACTCACGTCCTGTTACAGATTATAAAGAAATTAATAATTTATTAGGATTGTTAATAAAAATAAAGCAATTATCTATATAAGTATTATTTTAAGTATTGCAGGTTATAAATATATTTGCAATTTTTGAGTTAGGACGGTATTGCCCCCAAAAAAGTTTTCAGAGAGATGAATTATTTTGAATTATTTAGTTATTCTTGAAAAATTTTGAGTTACTACGATTTTATGTGGACTTTTTCTCCGCGGTTTCAAGAAACTTTTTGAATTTACAACAATTTGTAACTTTTTTGTAGTTAAAGAAAACCAGTTTATAAAGACAAGACTAATGAAAAAATAAAATAAAATTTTATTTCAACATTTTGTACACTTATTCAATAAAAAAAATAGGAAAACACAAAATTATCCTTCTAAGAAACAAATTATTTTAACATTTCGTACTTATTTAAACAAAAAAAAAAATCAATATAAACCTTCAAAAACATAAAATTGTTCTTCTAATTAATTATTCAGTTCTGCTGTTGTAATTGCACTGTATATGTAGTCACTAAATTGGATATAAGAGAATAAAAATATAAAATATAAGCTTAAGTATATTATAAAGTTTTTTACATTAGATACTCGTAGTCTGAATCTTTTACTGTGTTAAAATTAATTATTCAAACCTCGGAAGTAAGAATCAAAATATGTCCTGGGGATTATATTTTTTTTGAGTGAATGAGTATCTATCACCCCTATCGTGGAATCCGTCGGGGGGAACGATCCGCTAATAGTGAACAATTTGCATCGTGTAATCCGCAGACGTGAACCATCCACATGTCGGTAACGTGAAAGAAATTCACTGTATCGTGGAAAACGAACGGATCGAATCTATCCACGCATTTGCAATACGCAGTTTTTATTTTATTTTCACTGAATTTAATTTTTACAAACCAAATATGTTTGAAATGAGCTGTCACAATTGAATTTCCTAATCACCAATAGTGTTCGGTAATGGAGAGTATCCGACGGATCCCACGATAGCAATTTTCTGTTCACGTGAATCGAATAAGTGAAGTGAATCTCAGATCCGACGGATTTCACGATAGGGGTGTATATTTTGGTTTAATGTCTGTAGTATGTCTAATTATAAATTTTCTTTGTTTTTGCAAGTCTCCCAAATTCGAATAATTGTTGAAAATATCCTGATTTGATGTCTCATTTATCTTTGAACTGCAATTTAATCTGCATTTTTCGCCACATGTCGGAACCGTCTTCTTTTCAGGTACTTGTTTTTTAGTCGCCGATTGGTATGCTTTACCAGTATTGCGAAGTTTTTTGCTATTTTACTCTTCCTATTTCCTACATTACGTACCCTCTTTCTACCTTTGGTGCTGTCCTGCACTTCCGAAGCAACATTTGGCTCTATGGCCGTTTGAATTGCTGATCCACCAGTTGAAGCAAGGGGAGTATTTTTAGCTTCATTATCCGAGTTACTTGATGTGGAGCCACTGGAAGAAGAGCTACTTGAAGAAGAGCTACTTGACGAAGACCTAGTCGACAATTTCGTTGCTCCACCTCGAAGTAAACTGTCTAGCTTACTATTTGTATCAGGTATAAAATTAGGGTCACCATCGGAATCATCAAAATAACTCTGATCAGTCTACAGTGGTGAAATGTTATGTTTCCTTTGGTTGAATTCAGTCGTCGATTTAACATTACTAGTACTCGGTTCACTGTCCATATTAATTTCTTGGAGAACTGGATTGATTGGAGAAGGTGAAGATATCGAGTACATCTGTTGTTCTTTTACAGCTTCGTTGTCCTCATCCTGGGGCCAGTCATTGTAAGTACTTACCAGCTTCAATAATGAAGGTGAATAATTCAAAGAGCCCGATGTTTCTTCAACATATTTATCGTTTTCCTTTCCCTGGTGATTGTTTGACGTTGTTTTTGTCGCCAATTTAACAAGCAAACGCCCACGATGCATACTTATTCTACAAAACAAAACATTTTTTTTGTGTAAAACACCTTACATATTGTACATAATCACCTAGAATGTAGTAACTCCAAATTATTAAAAAAAAATAAGCTAATGAGGATCTTTTTATTTTTACTCGGACATGTTCAAAAGCGTGATTTTAAATGCTGTGATTAACTTATAAGTATTTGTTTAAATGTTAACAACGTATCACAAAAAAACACCTAATAAAAATTCTTCAACAAAACTGTATTAAGTCTAAAATTACTTACCAATAAGAATGTCGCAAGTAAAAATATTATTTTAAATTAAATTTGTTTGAATCAATAATTGTGTTGTAACTAGAAATACACCAATCTCATCCTTGGGTTTAAATCAACTGTAGGTACTGTATTAACTTGAATTAATAGTTTAATTTTTACATACCTGACGCAGCAAAAACGTTGCATCTCGAAATAATGCGCTCTAAAAAGAAAAGTGGCACGTCCCTCCTAGACGAATGTCGATCTAACTAAAGATGATGCAATATTGGTTGGGGGTTTATTACAGTCAGTCAACCAGGAACAATGACTTATAGTGCCAACTCTTTTTTCTTTCTTACACTATGCTAACGACGGTTTTATTGACGTGTAGGGAATTGAGTTTTACTTTTGAATAATTATCTATCTCAAATATGACAAATTTTGAGTTACTACAGTATTGTATAATGAGTGCGATATGTTACCTTTCCAGTTACACATCCGAAGAAGAGGGGCGTGTACCAAAAAACGAATGTGAGAAACTGAGGGTACTGTCATCAGCGAAGGAATGGATTTTATTCGTATAGTAACAGACAGGAGATCAATTATAAAAAAACATAGGGGCGGGCTACAGTCCGCTTCGGCGAACTGTTGGATACCCTATTCTTATTCCTATCTCTCATAAGTGGGCGTGACAAAAGTCTAAGTATGGTTGAATTGTTAAGAACGCTCTACATATTTTGTTGTATAGCATTTAAAGGATTTTATCAAAAAAACGCTCCCTAGCACAAACTTGGGTGTTTCAATAAAATTGTTTTATTTAATTGTGGGCGTGTCAGTAGGCGGATTTAAAACAAATGAACACATGAGAATAAAGGGCCCCTAGAGAGTATATATTATAAATTTCAGCTCCCTAGCTCAAACTTTGAATTTTCAAAAAAAAAAAAATAATAATAATTGTGGGCGTGTCAGTGGGCGCATTTTGAAAATATTTACACATGAGGATAAAGGGCCCATAGAGAGTATATATTATAAATTTCAGCTCCCTAGCTCAAACTTTGGATTTTCAAAAAAATTGTTTTATTTATTTGTGGGCGTGTCAGTGGGCGGATTTTGAAAATTTTGTATCCCGAGCAGTGTTCGGAGTCATAGATCATTATATAAAAAATTTTAGCTTTCTAGCTCAAAATTCGATTTTTTCCAAAATTTTGTTTTTTGAGTTTGTGGGCGTGTCTGTGGGCGGATTTTAAAAATTCGTAAACTTGATTATTTCGGGACCCTAGAGAGTATATGGTTAAAATTTCAGCTCTCTAGGTCCAGTTTAAAGGCCTAATTTTTGCCGACGGACGAACGGACATGGCTAGATCGACATTACTATCGATGCTGATCATAAATATAGTAACTTTTGGGGGTCTACGGGCAATATTAAGGTATGTTACAAACTATGCGTCAAAATTAATATACCCTTAGAATAGGGTATAATGAGAAAGAGAGTCGGGGACACAACAAAGCCTTGGGAAACACCAGTGTTTATTTGGTGAGTTGCAGACTTGAAACCGTCTAAAACAACTCGACTTGAACGGAACGAAAGGTGGTTTCTAATCCATTGAAGAAAAGTATCATCGATTCCAAATGCATGCATTTGCGAAAAGAGAACTTGACGCTAAACTCTGTCAAATGCCTTTGAAAAATCAAGCGCAACGATTTTACTTTCACCACATTGGTGAGGAGATTGGTTTCACTTTTCGGTTAGATATGTCATCAAATCACCAGCGGACCTGCTGCTGCGAAAGCCATACTGCCGGTCATTAAGAAGTTTTCGGGCTTCAAGATATTTCATTAGCTGACGAGCGATGAAACCAGATCCAGGGAAGTTGCGGGTTAAATTCTTTCCTTAGCTTGCTATTTAAAACATTATGGTTCACTGTGTCAAATGATTTAGCTAAGTATAACAAAACAAGAAAGCACATTGTCATTGTCTTAACAAACTTTAATTAACAGGCTCGGGACCCGTGAAGTGAAGAGTCTGCAGCCTTCCATCCTCTGTGATCCAGGGCACGCTGCTTCGGGTTGTCTAGACCAAGCGGTCTGGCATCCGGGATGACTTGGTCTTTGAAACGGAGGTTTGGTCTTCCTTGCCTTTTCGAACCTGGGGATGGGAGTCAAAGATCCTTTTTGGCTGCAGCATTATTGTCTATTCGCTCAATGTGACCGAACCAATGTAGTCGACGTGATTTAGCTTTTTGAACTACATCTACATGTTGGTACAGTTAATGGATTCGCGGTTGTGTCTTCTTCTATATTCGCCCTCCTCGCACATAGGACCAATTTCCGACGGAGTATTTTTCTTTCATAAGAACCCAATATTAGCTCCCTTTTCCTACTTATCGTCCAGCACTCGACAAAATAAAGCAGGAAAAACTGTCAGGATTAAGGTTCGATAGAGAATGCATTTCGTCCTTTGAGTGAGGAGTTTTGAATCCATTTGTTTAGCCAAACCGAAGTAGCAGTGGTTTCCTAAGATAATTCTCTGTCGGATATCCACTAAGGCGTCATTCGTGAAGTTTTTGTTTACTCCAAGGTAGGTGAACTCCTTAACTACCTCGAAGTTATTGCTATCAACAGTGACATTTTGTCCTAGGCGGTGGACAGATGTTTGTTTGTTTGTTGATAGCATGTATTTGGTCTTGTCCTCATTAACTCCTAAGTCTACTAACGTCATTGTCTGCAACCTGCCTTATGTCGTCAACCACCTTAATTAATGCAACTCTGCTTAGAAGATGATGCAAAGGTCATTTATAATATATTTTGGAATAAATATATTTTGGAAATAAAAACATAGGGACGGGCTACAGTCCGCTTGGGCAAACTGTTGGATACCCTATTCTTATTCCTATCCCTCATAAGTGGGCGTGACAAAAGCCTAAGTATAGTTGAATTGTTAGGAACGCTCTTCATATTTTGTTATATAATATTTAAAGGATTTAATCAATAAAATTGTTTTATTTAATTGTGGGCGTGTCAGTGGGCGGATTTTAAAAATGTTATTTCCCGAGCAGTTTTAGGAGTCATAGATTAGATATATATAAAAAATTAATGTCAGCTTTCTAGCTCAAAATTCGATTTTTTCGATAAATTAGTTTTTTTTAGTTTGTGGGCGGATTTTAAAAATTCTTAAACTTGATTATTTTGGGACCCTAGAGAGTATATGGTTAAAATTTCAGCTCTCTAGGTCCAGTTTAAAGGCCTAATTTTTGCCGACGAACGGACGTACGGACATGGCTAGATCGACATTACCATCGATGCTGTTCATATATATATAGTAACTGGGGTCTACGGGCAATATTAAGGTATGTTACAAACTATGAGTCAAAATTAATATACCCTTAGGATAGGGTATAAAAATTCATACAGCAGCATATGCTACATTTTGCAGTTCTAACAAAATAAAACAAATTTTATGACAACCTAGAATTCGCCAGCTTGAATTGACCCCCGATATTCGCTGTTATGCATTATACAAACTATCAATTGAAACATGTTAAAAATAAATCAAAACAAACAAATCAACCTTGCTGATAAATAAATAACTATATCATAACGAGCCTCCGAAAAAGACGAGCTCTAAGCGATAATTAACCAAATGCATAAACAATGACAATGAATTTAACCGACAAACCAATCATTTGAACATTTGGTTATTATTAGATGAATAAAATGCTGATTAGAATGTTAGTCTTTGTTGTATTTGTATACTGCTGTGGTTTCTCTCGCTTCCTAACAATACATACAAAATTGGTCAGTGTGGGTAGCGAACGCCACTCGAGTCTGAGTGTCGAGTGGCAATTTATAAAACGCTCAGACTCTGTTCAGTTAGACACTGACAGTTAAACAATTCGGTTATTGACGCTACAATGATTAACGAGAAAACGCTGCAAGCACGCGCCTGGGTGTTAGTGACATTAACAGCAGTATTGCTGTTTTGTGGCGTCCAATACGCGAGCTCTTTAACAGTTCAAACGAAATTAGAAGACAACTTAACGCCTATCGTGGGAATTCTCACTCAGGAAGTGTCTAGTTTTGTCCGCAGGAAATATCTTGATCGAGATCTAACCAGCTATATTGCAGCTTCGTATGTGAAATTTGTGGAAGGAGCAGGTGGACGAGTAGTTCCGATATGGTATGTTATATAAACTTTTCCGATACCATAAGGCATGCTTTAAAAATCAGTGCGTGCAATGAGTACGATTATTCGCATAATTATAATTGAACAATGCGTCAGCTAACAACGAAAATGATAAGGGCAGGGTGTAGTAATCGAGGTCAATTGAAGGCGATATGACCGTAGCGACGCTGTTATTTTGAATATTGATGGGTATGTTTAATATTTCTGACAACCAGTGCTTGCGATCTTTTGTTGGAAAAGAGTAAAATTATTCGAGAATTCAAAATTCGGACGAAATGTCACCGACTATGAGTTGTTTTGTTGATATTTAGAAGTGCGAGTTCAACTAGTTGTTGTTGAGTTGATATATCTCTCTTTCTTACTTTGTCCTTGCGGCACTTTCAGCAATTACTGTCCATAGGGACTAAAACCTAGCTTCTCTAACCATTTACGTATGCGAAGTGGAAGGCACCTTCAATTTTACGCCGACTCCGATCGGCAAATTTGGTAAACTTCTCATGACAGTTAATACTCTTGGATATTTTTCAGGCTCTCGCAATAGGTGGGGCAGTGTAAAAAACATAAGGCGTAACTGGGTTCCAGCGTACTTTGAATCCGAGACCCCAGAGTCCAAAGAACTTGTCCACTAAGCCCACACAACTATGTATTTTGAAAAATAAAGTTCGTAAATTTGTTCGACGGAATTTGTCGTGTGCATGTGCATGCTCTTCAAAAGCGACGCGTCGCCCGATTAGATATTATTATATTGCTTAGACCTTTACATTCGATTTACGAATGTCAGGGACTGTTCTAGTAGAAAATTAATCAAATTTAATTTGAACAACGCATTGTCTTTATTGATAAATCAAATAAGCAGTAGGAAAGCAGCAGTAGGTATCGATTTTCCAATCGGCAAATAAGGCAAACAACTTTTGAAAGTGTCGTTCATCTTGGCTAGACAAACGAACGTAAGTACCTTTCATATGCTATTATACGTCATTCACTATCAAGTTTGAAATCGATAAAAAAGCTGATGAGATATACAATTTCCTGCTAATTAGATGCCGGTTGTTAAGTATCTTTAATGAGTATCTACAATGTCGGGTTCGTCTGACGTCATTAGTTATATTCAAAAATAAAGACATTCCTTTGTTCCTCCATTGTTACTATCAAGTTATTATCAGTGATGGAACGCTACTATATGAATTATATTTTCTATCATTTCTCGCTGTCGGGTTTGGCAATTTACCATCCGAGCTTTAAAATGGAACTGGTAACGACTCTAATAAAAAAATATTCACCTTCTGTGAAATCTGGTCGGATAAAAATAGAATCTCAGTTACGTTTGTCTGATTCACAAATACAATCCAACCAGCGGATGGTACCCGTCGTTGCCTGGGTCTTAAATTGAAACAACGAGTTTGCAAGTCTCTGAAAGTAATAAAAATTATCTTTTTGAACTTTAAGAAACTTATTTTGCAAAACTGAAAAATCAACCACTTTTTGCTTAATTTCTTCAGTCTCGAAGCTGAGTTTCGAAATAAATAAAGTATGAACTGTGCGTTCTCTTTAACAAAAACCGCGTCTGAATAAAATTTCAAGCAATTTTCTTTTATTTTTTGATCCATTCCAAATTCAGATGTGCAAAATTTTAAAGTTCGAGCTTAGTTGAGAAAGAAGTTAGAGTAAAGTTTAGAAAAAGGAAATGCTCAATTGAAAGAGAAGTTAGAGTAATAAGCCATGTAGGGGGCGCTGCAGTCGGTCTTTCTTACACCCGAAAAGAAGAAGCCCCTAAAATATACATATGTGCAAAATCTTAAAGTTTTAACTTAATTGAGAAAGAAGTAAGAGCAGGAAGCCATCTAGAAAGCGCTGCCCCCGAAATATATACAGTACAAACTCGATTTACACAACTAATAGGAATAAAGGAAGTTGCAATAACCGAGGTTGTTGCACTTACCGGATTACATGTTTTTACAAAAAAAATTATGGCCTAGCCATTTTAATATGTAAAGATAATGGTTCTGTAGAGATAATGATTCATTTCATTACTAGGTGGCGCAAAAGTCATCACCCTATCTAAAATTAAAGACATTAATATACATAATCCAAAAGCAGAACCAAAGTTTTTCATTATGAAAAAAATTACAGCCGGATGCCAACTTTGCACCAACTTGTATTAACAAAGAAATTGGTCCACTTCACTGTAAAATAACGGCATAGATAACGAACCAAAAGGAGAACATGGAAATAAAACATAGGGGCGGGCTACAGTCCGCTTGGGCGAACTGTTGGATACCCTATTCTTATTCCTATATCTCATAAGTGGGCGTGACAAAAATTTAAAGGATTTTATCGAAAAAACTAAGCTTTTGTAAATAAAAACGCTCCCTAGCTTAAACTTTGGTTTTTCAATAAAATTGTTTTATTTAATTGTGGGCGTGTCAGTAGGCGGATTTAAAAAAAATTTAAGTATGAGCTTATGCTCCTAGAGAGTATATACTATAAATTTCAGCTCCCTAGCTCAAACTTTGGACTTTCAAAAATAAAAAAAAAATAATTGTGGGCGTGTCAGTAGGCGGATTTTGAAAATATTTACACATGAGCATAAAGGGCCCCTAGAGAGTATATATTAAAAATTTCAGCTCCCTAGCTCAAATTTTGGTTTTTAAAAAAAAATATTTTATTTAATTGTGGGCGTGTCAGTGGGCGGATTTTGAAAATTTTATGTCCCAAGCAGTTTTATGGGCCAAAGATCATATATAAAAAATGTCAGCTTTCTAGCTCAAAATTCAATTTTTCCCAAAATAAGTTTTATTTAATTGTGGGCGTGTCAGTGGGCGGATTTTGAAAATTTTATGTCCCAATCAGTTTTATGGGCCATAGATCATATATAAAAAATGTCAGCTCTCTAGCTCAAAATTCGATTTTTTCCAAAATTTTGTTTTTTTGAGTTTGTGGGCGTGTCTGTGGGCGGATTTCAAAAATTCTTAAACTTGATTATTTCGGGACCCTAGAGAGTATATGGTTAAAATTTCAGCTCTCTAGGTCCAGTTTAAAGGCCTAATTTTTGCCGACGGACGGACGGACGGACGGTCGGACGGGCGGACGGACATGGCTAGATCGACATTACTATCGATGCTGATCATAAATATAGTAACTTTTAGGGGTCTACGGGCAATATTAAGGTATGTTACAAACTATGCGTCAAAATTAATATACCCTTAGAATAGGGTATAAAAACTGAGGAATTAACACAAGAAGTTGCACTAATCGAGGTAACTGTTATGAAAAGTTGCACTTAAAGAGTCAAGAAGTGTCACGACTTTAAAGTTGCGTAAATCGAGGAGTTGTACGAATCGAGGGTTGCGTTAACCGAGTTCTTACAGTATATGCGAAATTTCAAAGTTCTTGTTTGCGGGTGGCAATGGTGCACTAGTAGTGTATTCGCTTACGGAATGGAAGGTCGTGCGTTCGAATCCCGGCCAAGCCCATTACTTTATACCGAATACATGAAATCGTAATCTCCCTAAGTAACTTAGGCACCACCCGTGGAGAAAAACCCTACAACTGCACCCAAACACTTCTTTCCTATCTCTCTATTCTTTCTAATACCAAGTAGCTTACACTGTGTTATTAGCATTATAAGGGTACTGTAACAACAAAAAAAAATTCCTTTAGCGTAAGCAAATTATAAAAAAAAATAAAAAAAAAAAATGGAAGGAGGTTTGAGTTAAAAGACATGCAGGCGACCGGTAGTCCGTCGATCTCACATCCGAAATGCAGAAGCTCAAATTTCCTTGCGATTCGATACAAATTCTTGCCACACACGTTCGTCCTAATTGTGTTTACTACTTTAAATCGTGCGCTCGTGATTTTCTACTCGAGTATGACTAATCATGCCATACATTTTTTAAGAAAAAACAGGAAAAATCAAAGACTTTTCTTCATTTCACAGGTTTTATTATTCAAAAAACAGTATTTACACAGGATAGATATAAATGAACGAATTTTTAAATTAAACCAAAGTCTTCGTCAATGGTATCATTATCTAAATCATCTTCCATTCGTTCAGTACCACTGGCTTGAGCTCGAACACAGTATTTATCATTCGATTTGATGTTGCGGAGCATATCCGGCTTCCTTTTGACCCAATGATAAAAATCAATGCATGTTCAATTTGATCTTAGTCAACAGAATGGCTTTCAAAGTTTCATTTTTTAATTGGGATTTTTCATCCGTCCACGTCTTATTCATGGAAGAGAGAATACTCGTTCAACAGAGGCGGTAGATCCGGGTAAACAAATTATGTTATACTATTGCTGCCATTTCCTTGTAGTCGCAATATTCTGTTTCCAAATGGTTAAAAATTTCAACCCATCGTTTCGAAATCGAAACGTTTTCCTCTTTCCACTGTTTAATCTTGGCCTCTGAGTAATAATTTTTGACATATCCGAATTTTTTGTGCACTTTTGCGGAATTTTCGTTCGCGAAATAAAGTTTTGATATGTGTAATTTGTTCATCACAAACTCTACATCTTTCCATTCTGGCTCCTTGCGTAACATTGCCCACGAATAAATCTTCAACCCCATGATCGGAACTGCCCACAAATCGATGTACTCGCAAGCATCGTCTGAAAAATCAAACCAATTGAAAACAGAATATAAGAAATATAAATTTGAAATTACGAGTACCAAAGAATGAGTGAATCGTAGTTTTTATAACTTCTTCAGAGTAACCATCATCAATTAATTTTTGCTTCTGTCGCAGTCTGACGCGATAAAAAATGATCGGCCTTTCGCATTTTCAATGTGTTTGCAAGCTCATCCAAATATTGAACGACTTCGATGGTTGCAACTTCGTCGCCTTCGATTTTTAATACGCTCTTTGCGAACAACTCAGCCTCAATAAAGCGAAAAACGAATTAGAATTTAAATTAGTTTCAAAGCAACCATCTAGAAATTAAAATCTTTCCGTACCTGCTCCAGCACAAAATGCAACCAAAACTTTGACATCGGATCCGACAAAAATGTTTTCAGCATTTTTTCCTCTTTCGGCAATCCAAGAGAGAGAGCATTTTCAAGGGTTCGTACAGCTGTAGCACGCGTTTGATAGCTGGTCCAAGCGCAAGAAATCTTGTCTTAGCATAGCCCAACAATTTGAGATATTCGACGCCAGCTGTATCGCAAAAATGCTGCAACGCTGTAACGCGTGTCGTATAGATGTAAAAATATGAACATATTTTTACAATGGCCCACTCGACATCGTACGGCATCACATCGCATGCATGTTTCAAAGCATTGTGCGCAATGTGCGCCACACAACCAATGCCAATTATATGCGGCGGCCACTGCTTTAGCCTGTAGAACACATTGTTTTCTCCTCCTCTCGTTTCGCCACCAAAATTTACTTTAGCATTGTCACCACAGAAAGCAATGATTTTCCGTTCCAATCCGTAGTCTGCTGCGATTTTATTCAACAATTCACTAATAATTATTGATGTCTTTCCGCCTTCCTGTGAAATATCCAATATTTTGACGGAAACTCCAGTCGTGGGATTGAAATATCGAACCAGAACGTGAAATATCTTCACAGAACCATGGTTGGAAGCATCTGTATAAATGGACACATATCTACGCTGCGATAAATCTGCTTTGACGATCCTGTTTGCCTCTGGTGCGAGAACGTTCACGACGATTGCTTGACATTTCGTTTTAGAGCAAGAAATATTTTTCATTTTAAAACATGTTCGAAAAATTTGATTGGCACAATCCGCCGATTTGAAGCTGTGATTTGAATTGATAACGTGAAAAGCCCATGTGCCTTCAATTGCAGCTGTGGCGCTATCAATTGTTGGAGTGAAAAATTTCATACTTTTTTGGCTAAACGAATCTGCACACAAAGCGTTGATGTGTTTGGTTGTTTTTGTGTGTCGAACAATATCGGCGTTTCCGCCCGATGCGATCGAAAAACTTCCTTTACACTTTTTACAAAAGACATCACTTTTACTTTTGCCGGTTTCCAAAAATGGATATTTTTCGATAAATTTTGCGTTGAGAACGCATTTGCCTTTTATCGGATTTGGAATATTTTCACACAATAAAAAGAAATTAACACTCAATAGACTGTCGCTCAAATAGAATAAAATAAATGGAGTTAAAATTTCAAATGTCGAAACAACAACAGATAGGGAATTCCCCCTTTTCGCCTATAAGTTGAAAAGCTGCTGATGCCAATTTATAAGTTAAGAGTGTGCAGCAGTGCTCCCCAAACCAATACATTTTAAATGAGGACACCACTGCTTCTTAGGTTGGATTCAATCGTTTAGTTTTTAGTTAAATGAAAAGTTGCTAATTAATGGGAATAAAACTGAATGATTACAGGATAGTTACAGGATTTTTCACAAAAACACTGGAGTCAAATTTCTACAGGATTTTCGTTGATAATACAGGGGTATCCTGTAGAATACAGGATATATGGTATGCTTAAGTATGACTCATGCGACAGCTGAGTGATGATCAAAAGTGATGTCTCAAACACCAAGACATTTTTTTTTGTTTTTTTTTTAGTTTTCCATACAAAAGTTTTAGACAAACAAATAATTGGAAGATGATCTTAATTAAATAGCCTATAGCAATGCCGACGAACTCAGGAATACGATGATGAAATTGTCAAGAAAATCGCACTGGTAGGTCTTGAGATATGTTGTACCTAACATATATTTACGTCAGCAAACGGAGTCAATGATATACATATTTAAACTTTCCTACAAAATAAGGAAAATAAATAATCTATCTACCAAAATTCTTTGGATTCTTGATTTTCAGCAATAAAATTTTTTTAATACCAGTCCACAGGAGTTTCGCGTTCATCGGTTGCCACTTATTCGTAGTTTTATTTAATTTATAAATCATAATGAGCGCGTTCAATTGGCAAGCCTACTGCGTGTTCCCTACTAGTTAAACCTCCATCACTTGCCAAGCGATGATCGCGTGAGTTATTCGATCAATGAGGAAGGGTAACATTTTAGCGACTAATAGTTGTCTTGCAAATTGAACGCGCTGAATGTTGTTCGTTTATTTGTAATTCAGTTATTGTTGTTCAAACGAAAATATAACGAAAATGACAGATGATGATGAAATCAGCCATTACAAAAAGTAACTCCAGACTCTTTTCTTCTTTCTATTGGGATCGGAGAGTTGATATAGTGGACTTACAAATGTGGGTCAGCGATTTTGCATGAGGGATGAAGGCGAAACCGCCTTGGACTGGAATTAAAAGACTCACTTGCTTGACACCCAACTGTTCAAAATGGCACGATTTGTTGCTTATTTTGCACGAAATATTTTTTTGACGCGGCAACGCTGACTGGTGCTCGTCAAGTTTTTATTTTGTCTCACACTCTTTCTTTTTTAATTAAAAAAAAAGATCTCTTGTCTGTTAGCTCTGATAGGAACTGGAGCTGCAACGTACGGTTTTTATAGGATACTTTAGTGATGGTGCCGTGACATAACCCCAAGCGTCATAAGCCCAAATCTCGAAATTTGGCCTTATGTCGCTTTTTGAAAGTGACATAAGGCCAAATTCCAGCATTTGGTATTATGTCTCTTTCACAAAGCGTCATAAGGCCAAATCCGGAAAGTGACATAAAGCCAAATTTTCGAAACCGTACCCCGCACCTACTCCAAATCAAACAGTGACCCCAAGCAGGGGGGTTGCAAGGGGGCAACATGCCCCCCCATAGGTATTGTACTGTTTATGCAATCTACTTTCGATTTCGCAACTAATCCCATAAACAGTGCAATTCATATGGGGGGCATGCTGGCCCCCTGCAACCCCCCTGCTTGGGGTCACTGTTTGATTTGGGGTAGGTGCGAGGGCAAATTGTTGAAAGCAGCACCAAGCGAAAGTATCATAAAGCCATATTGGCCTTATGACGCTTTTCCAATGTGTCATAATACCAAATGCTAATATTTGGCCTTATGTCACTTTCACAATGCGACATAAGGCCAAATTTCAAAATTTGGGCTTATGACGCTTGGGGTTATGTCACGGCACCTTCAGTGATGCAAAAAACAACGCTACCCTCTGTCATTAAAACGAAATCATAATATTCTGCCATTACCCTTGAAAGGCACTCTTTGAGCGAAATTTCGCTTTTGAATTTGAAGTTTATGTATCGTTGTATTTGTGAGAGGTCAAACACAGATGTTATGGAAAGCTTCAATCCTCTACCCTAGAATATTTCTCGACAATGGGTGATATTCAATAAACACCCTCTACACCGTCGCCTGCCTCCGTATAAGCTAATTGTAAATACTAGTACTACAAGAAGAATGTCAGATTTCCACATCAAACAGTACCTGCGGGTATAATGTTGAACTTGAAAGTTATTAGTAAATACTATTGAAAAGTTATTAGTAAATACTATAAAAAGACAGTTCTTACCAGTTTTTATGCATACCGAAAAAAGTATCTACTAGGTAAGTTCATCCGAGGCTAGTAAGTACTATGTCTTGCATTAGATACTAATTATTCAGAATTTACTTTTATTTTATGCACTTGGAAACAAGTAAATATTATAGACATTCTGTAGTAAAAGCCTTTACTATCTTTTATGCATATCATCCAATATCTTCAATGAAGTTCTGTACTTTTGGCTTTTGCCATCTACACAAAACTTGCGTTAAATGTGGGCAGATTACAAAATAACGTGCGGTAGGTAAACGATGGTGATCCTCATTTCAGAAGTTGTGGAACAAGAACCATTGTGGCTATAAAGATAGATGAAAATACTTTCGTCCTCTCGTAATTATGGGTATATCGTATCCATAAATTAGTGTATAAACAGTTTTAAACCTAAGAACTCCAAATCGATACCCACCATCTTTTTATCGATTTTAAGGCCGCATATGACAGCATCTATAGAGACGAGCTATACAGAGCCATGTCTAGTTTTGTCATCCCTGCCAAACTTGTCAGATTGTGCAGAATGACGATGGAGAACGCCGCTGCTCCATAAAGGTCGGAAACAATCTCACCGAGACCTGTGATGTCAAAAAATGATTTACACAAGGTGATGCGCTGTCATGTGACTTCTTCAACATTATAATCGAGAAAATTGTGCGAAACTCGCAAGCCAACACTAGAGGCACAATTTTCCAAAAGTCTGTGCAACTACTTGCATAATTATGCTGATGACATTGACATAATTGGCAGAACATAGCGAGCTGTCACAGGTGCATTTGCAAGTATTATCACAGAAGCTGCAACCATGGGTTTAGTGGTGAATGATGGCAAAACAAAATATATGCTGTCAACAAGAAGGGACACACAATATCGACGATAGACAGCTATAATTTTGAGGTACTTAGGGACTTTGTCTTCCTCGGCTCCGCTATTAATTCTGATAATGACACCACAGCTGAAATCAAATGAAAAATTACACTTGCCAACCGCTGATTCTTTGGCCTAAGACGGCAATTGATTAGTAAGGCCTTGTCAAGAAAAACTAAGGAGACTCTATATAAGACCCTCATCATCCCAGTCCTTCTCTACGGCTCAGAAGCGTGGACATTAGCAACAGCGGATGAAGATCTTGTTCGTTTCGAAGGCAAAATTCTTCTAGGATTTTCGGTCCGGTTTGCGTTGACGGGCTTTGGAGGAGGAGATTTAACAGCGAACTCTACGAGCTCTACAGCGAGATCGACCTGGTCAAAAAAGTACGTATCAGCCGACTAAGATGGCTAGGACATGTGGAGCGAATGGACGCCAACGCTCCGGCCCGAAGAGTCTTCGATTCTAACCCAGAGGGACAACGCAGTAGAGGAAGACCTCGTCTTAGGTAGCGCGCGCAAGTGGAGACTTCAACCTACTTGGAGTGCGCAACTGGAGGCAGTTAGCAAAAGATTCTGCTAACTGGAGAGGCGTATTGGTTGAGGCCCAGCTCCACCCGGGACTCTAGCTCCACCTGAGTAAGTAAGTAAAAAAACAGTTTTCAATTTATGCCGTTTCTATTTTGGATTTTTTAATAGTCTTATTTTAAGTCAACAGTCTTCCATGCGGACCTTGCATTTGTATAAGGATCGTAACGGAAAACATCCCGAATTCTTCAGGGATTTGTATTAGGTGTTGCGTACTTTGAAAATGTATTTGATAGATAACCAACAGTTCTGTTATGGGTGGCGTTAGGACAATAAGGGGCTACAGATCTCTACGATAATACCGAAATTTAAATATAATCGTGGACATATATGAGGGAATGAAGCCAGGAGTAGGTAAAAGGCCCCCACCCCCCTGGAGTCACCGAGGAGTTCTCAATCAAAGTCGGTGTACACCAAGGAAGCGTCTCAAGTTCCTTGATATTTATTACCAGGGACTAACTTTGCCTCTTTTTTTTGGTTAAACGGAAGATGGAATTGACTTTACACAAACATGTTTGAAGCCCTGGTGATTCCAAATATATGTATTTTATTTTGCCTTTTTTGCCTTTTTATACCATAATTGCATTTTTTTGCCTTTTTTTGCATTTTTTGCTTTTTTCTTAAAGTTTGTTAAAAAAATATCTAATAATTAGTTTAGCATTAGGAAAACTGCCAACATTTTCATTTGCAGTTGAGAATCTTTCGTTAAAAACCTTGTACAGTCTCAAGCACACACGAAATTGTAGCAAATGTGTGCATGTGTATCTGCGCAAACATGCTTGACAGATGCATTAACATTTAGAACGTTCTAGACTGTGCGGAGAAAAGAATGACCTGACCACATCCGGTTAGCTCTTGTATATATACAACTTCAATACCTAGACAAAAAAAAAACTTGATGGCGTGGTGCAAACAATACAACTCATTAGCTCGAAGTGCGCTTCTTTACGTAGTCGGTTGCTTATATCTCGGAGTGTTTTTAATAAAAATAACTGGACAATTATAGTGTTAAAATGCCTAAAACGGCTTGCAAAAAGGAAACGAAATTGACAAATTTTGTATTGAAATATGGACCAGATTATTTTTCATCTGATGGAAAAGTGCTTTTATGCAAATTGTGTGGTATAAAAGTCAACCATACAAAAAAAATATTTTATAGAACAGCATATCAATAGCGCAAATCACTAGCAAGCAATGGCTTTAAAGAAAACAACAAAAACTCAAAAAATTACATCTTTCGTTACTGGAACAAACAAAAATGAGTTTTACGCCGATATGACGAAAATGTTGTTAGCATGTGCCATACCATTGTATAAAGTCAATCGCCCAGAGTTTGAGACTTTTATAGAAAAACACACAGAAAAAAGTGCCTGACGAGTCAACACTAGGAAAAAATTACGTCGGAGATTGCTATCTCAAAGTACTCCAAAAGATCTGTGCTGAACTTGGTGACGGCAATATTTTTGTATCCTCGATGAAACGACAGACAAAGCAGGACACTGTGTAACTAACGTAATTGTTGGGCCTTTGAGAGCAAATGGACGAGGGTACCTGTTAACGTTCGAAGTTCTGGAGAGAGTAAACTCAACAACCATTCTAAAAAAAAAAAAAAAAAAAAAAAAAAAATTCCCCAGCTTTTTGACTATTCGATGCGATTGTTGTGGCCAGATGAACTTAAGAGAGAAAAGGTTTTGTTGTTCGTTACAGACGCTGCAGCGCATATGAAAAAGAGTGGCAAATTTCTGCAAGTGTTGTATTCGAAAATGGTTCACGTAACTTGCGTCGCTTACGGTGTACAAAGAGTCTGTGAAAGCATACGCAGTCACTAATTCAAAAGTTGACGTATTCGTGTCAAACTTGAAAAAAATATTTCTAAAGAGTCCATCTCGGATTGCTGTTTTTATGGAGATGGAACCTGAACTGCCGCTACCGCCTCAAAATGTAAGTTTGTTAGGTTTTAACTCGCTGGGGTACTTGGTTAGAGGCAGCTACATATTATGCGAATTATTTTGCTCGGATCAAAAAAATCGTCAGCGCTCTTGAAGATGATGCAAGCTGTGTTGCATTTGCAAGAAATTGATTGAAGATGAAGATTGCAAGCGAAGCTGGCGTACATCAAAGTCAATTTTAGGTTTTTAGTCGACCCGAAAAAACATACTTTTCAAGACTTACAAAAAACAGGTATTTTTGAGAGTCTGTACCTACTTATAATTTAAGCTAAAAATATTCTCATCAAGGAACATCAATTGGTGAAGTATTGCCGGTCTTAAAAGACATTGAGAAAATTTTAAAAAAAAGCAAAAGGGCCCATTGTAAAGGAAGTCCTGAAGAAGTTTACTGCAAACACAGGGCTAAAAACAATTGAGCAGATAAATTCTGTAATAAACGGCGACGTGGATTCCAAACTTCCAGGAAACATTGAAGTTAATATTGTTGAAAGCTTTAGATGGGCTCCAGTCGTTTCAGCTGAATTGGAAAGATCATTTAGCTCCTTCAAGGCGCTTCTAAGGGACAACCGTAGAAGATTGCTACCAGAAAATTAAAAAAAAAAAAACTCTAGGTAGTCCAATGCTATTATAATCAAATGTGTTTTTGTTTCTTTTTCTTGTGTTTTTTAATAAATGCCTTTATTTGCCTTTTTAAGTGTTTTGTTTTGCCTTTTTTTATTTTTTTTAGGTCAACAAAATCCTAACCCTGTTTATTACAGTCTTGGATTATCTGCTTGAAGGAAAAGAAACGTAGGTACTCCAAAGTGCATTAGTTATTCCTTACTAATGGTGATGAAGCCATTATCAGGGAGGATCAAATGCCAATGCCATTTATTATAAAAAAAAAAAAAAATGCCACGAGCACTTGATGTTTTGGTGTAGGTGGATGTTTTGGAGTGGTATGGTTATCGTTTTAGTCCGAAAAAGAAAGAATGCCTTTGCTGCGCGTTCTCTGATCCACTCCAGCCTCTATGTATGGGTGAATTGTTAAGAAGGAACGACATATTTTGTTACACAACATTTAAAGGATTTTATCGAAAAAACAACGTTTCTGTAAAAAAACTACAATGATTTCTTCAATAAAACGGTTTTACAGGAGCATTCGGGCCGCTAGAAAGTATTTATTTCAAAATTTAGCTTCTTAGCTCAAACTTTTACTTTTCGATAAGTTTGTTTGTTTTTCTCAAATTTTAAGCGTGTCAATGAACGGATTTTAAAATTTAGGACACGACGATTTTGGGCCCTTAAAAATAATATATTCCACATTTTAGCTTTCTAACGCTTGATTATTTCGGCCCCCTAGAGAGTAAATGTTCCAAATTTCAGCTTGATTTTGTAGATTCGACAGTTTACCGTATACCATTTTTTTTGTATAAAAAGGAAATTCAAATCCCAGAGCACTCAGACTCGGTAACGGTCCTTTGTTGTTGGAGAAACCAGGTTTTGTTCGTTTCTCTTCTTTATTGGGTGGCGTATGTTATTGTTCCCCATGGGGATTGAACCCGCACCGCACGGGTCACAAGCCAACACACTAACCTCTACACCATATATCTATACCATATACTCACAATATACTTTGCAAAGAATCGCAACCTCTTGGAAATAAGACTTTGCAGAAGACTGTTGTCTTTGTAGATCTTGAGTTCATATAAGCTTTGTACTCGTATATAAAGTATATATACAATGATATTAGTAATTCAATGAGGAGGTACCTTTGCAACAAATTTTCGTCGGCAACAACGATTTCGTGTATGTACCCACATCAAGGCTGCTAGAATTAAAAGGCACATTTATCGCAACTTTTCTGTATTTATGTAGTACTTTTATGGACCAGTATTGAGACTAAGTGCTCAAGTGTAGATAATCTCACACCCCTACAAAAAAATCTATTCTCCTCCAGCGCCACATAGAAGCAAATGGCTTTCTTGCTTAAAATCCACACTTAAAGCATGTAGATATTACCATTATTACTCGTTCGTTGAGGACCTAGGCCCAAATTCACTCTATATTGATTATTTCAGAGAATGTTTTTATCCATCAGACAACCCTTTCCATTGTGTATCACATCATGTTTCCATTTGTGTGCAAACAAAGGTAAATCAAGTTCAGCACAGCATCTGATATTATGTGAGCCACAAGTTGAACTGAAATCACAAACTTAAAGACACATTTTTTTATCAAATTTAACATATGTATAAAACAAGGCAAAAACAAGAACGATTGCGATTTTTTACGCAATACATTTCGCTTCTGAGGAACCTGTACCAAAATCGACTTGAAAGGGGATTCCCTTTCGGAGATTAATTTAATTATTCATTTCACAGCATTGCCGGTAAGGGAAACTTCGGTGAACTGTGAATCTGTGATTTACCCAATCGTTCAAATCAATTAATAATCATGCTCGATACACGAGTTTCACATAATATGTATTTACGCAAATTGACTCCGTAAATTTATCGTGGGAAAAATAATTTAATTATCTTATCACCCCTTTCTTGGTTGTTTACCTACTTATTCGCGGAATTTATAAGGAGCATTCACGCTTTTTTGTAGCTGGTCTTCTTAAAGTGTATTTTTTGAAACTTAAGAGTGAACGCACTATTTTGTAATCGTATTGTGAGGCAACACTGAAGCTTGACAAAATCATCTATAAATATGATACAAAACATCTTTTCCAGCATCTTTCGAACTCTTCAATGCAGTCAAGGCTGAAAGAAGTTCTTGCTTATTATACCATTTTTTAACGGGCCTTTCCTTTGGCGCTTTTTATTTATTGTCACATTTTTGTTTTCCATATTTTGGTCAGTTCTTTGTGTTCAGTGATTATATCAGCAGGGGCAGACACACTTAGCTCAAAATAAGGTCCATTGTGTTACAACGTCGATATGGGAACTTTGTTCTCCCTCTTTGTTAAACCAGAAGCTTCAGATGAAGCGTAGGAGACCTTCGATGCGCTGTTGGTTAAATCACTTAAACAAAAATAAAAAATTAGGCATTAACGTTACACACAGGGCCTAAAACCTAGCTTCTCAAACCATTTCCTTGTACGGAGTGACAGCGAACTACAATTTTAAGTCGACTCCGAGCTGTAAATTTGAGGAACTGACATGACAAATGATAATCTTGGATGTATGTCAGACATCGCACTGCGCCCACGTTCTGAGAAATTAAAAATATTAAAATGTTACTGGGCTCCGTCGGGATTTCAACCTCAGACCCCTCGATTAGTGGTCCAACGCACTTACTGCGCCCACATTCTGAGAAACAAAAAAAATAATTCATAGAAACGCCTGATTTGTTCGTCCTAGAAGCGTTGTATTTGGCGGTGGACTTGTCAATTGTCAGGACGCCTGTATACCAAAAAAAAACATAGGGACGGGCTACAGTCCGCTTGGGCGAACTGTTGGATATCCTATTCTTATTCCTATCCCTCATAAGTGGGCGTGACAAAAGTCTAAGTATGGTTAAATTGTTAAGAACGCTCTACATATTTTGTTATATAACATTTAAAGGATTTTATCAAAAAAAACGCTCCCTAGCTCAAACTTGGGTGTTTCAATAAAATTGTTTTATTTAATTGTGGGCGTGTCAGTAGGCGGATTTAAAAAAAAATTAACACATGAGCATAAAGGGCCCCTAGAGAGTATATATTATAAATTTCAGCTCCCTAGCTCAAACTTTGGATTTTCAAAAAAATTGTTTTATTTATTTGTGGGCGTGTCAGTGGGCGGATTTTGAAAATATTTATACATGATCTTAAAGGGCCCCTAGAGAGTATATATTAAAAATTTCAGCTCCCTAGCTCAAATTTTGGTTTTTCAATAAAATTGTTTTATTTTTTTGTGGGCGTGGCAGTGGGCGGATTTTGAAAATTTTATATCCCGAGCAGTTTTAGGAGTCATAGATCATATATAAAAAATTTCAGCTTCCTAGCTCAAAATTCGATTTTTTCCAAAATTTTGTTTTTTTGAGTTTGTGGGCGTGTCTGTGGGCGGATTTCAAAAATTCGTAAACTTGATTATTTCGGGACCCTAGAGAGTATATGGTTAAAATTTCAGCTCTCTAGGTCCAGTTTAAAGGCCTAATTTTTGCCGACGGACGGACGGACGGACATGGCTAGATCGACATTACTATCGATGCTGATCATAAATATAGTAACTTTTAGGGGTCTACGGGCAATATTAAGGTTTGTTACAAACTATGCGTCAAAATTAATATACCCCTAGAATAGGGTATAAAAATCATTTTTATATAGAATATGGAATTCGCTTGCGAGAGACATCTTTTCGGAAGGATACAATTTTCAACAATTTATATGTGAAAGCAACACTTATCTGTGCAACGCAGTTTTCCATAGAGTGAATGGCAAGTCTTTGATGATCAAGTTGTTTTGCAAATCCCACAAGTCCCAAAAATTCGGAATAGTCAACGAAAACCTCATAGAAGATACATTGGCTGCAGTCTGAAATGGAAAGTAATCACCGAGTCGTTGCAAACGAGGATGGAAGTAAGGCAAAGATCCTCTCTTAGCCCATTGCTGTTTGCATTATTTATCGACGATTTCCTACCTGTAGGTATCGAATTCGCCAATATCGTGATAAAGACTTGCTGCTTGCAGATGACATTGTCATTGTAGCCCATTCACCCGAAGCGCTTCAGCTTACGATAAACCGACTGTTTCAATACTATGCTATATAAAATTCAATAGTCAACCTATTTAAGTTAACAAATCAGGAATTTTAACCCTGGAAGTAAATTCTTTGTCGAATCGTTGACGAAAGTTAACGTTGATAGTCATCCTTGATATGTCAAAAATGATGAATTCCAACCCTGGACGTACATGCTTCGTCAAATCGACGACGTTGGTCTTTGTACACCGCTAGATGGGTTAATGCTGCTCGTGTATACAGACGTGAAACCGAATGTATATCATGTAAGTAAATATTTTTTTATTCTGTATCGTCCAAACCACGAGGCACTCCATATAAAAACGCGGTTTGTTAAAAAATACCAAATGAATTAAGGCTGCGAATGCTAGATCATCTTACCTCTGCTTGAGATAATTTTGATACGGTTATTCCGCTGTTATTTTTTTTTTTTTAAATTCTGGCTCGCCAAGGCGAATTCGACCTAAAAGATCTTTTGTACCGTATGGGCCAGAAAAGTTTAAACTAGTAGAATTTCCACTTTCCGTGCAAAGCGGACAATTTTACCAGTAGAAGAATTCTTTATGTCCTCGGGGCTCATTTGCTCCCTGAAAAAGATCTTCTTTCTAATTCCATTAAGGGCAGGACATTCACATAAAATGTGTTCAGCTGACTCGTCCTCTTCAAGACAGAGTCGGCACTCAGGAGAGCCTGATATTCTCACTTTGTAGGGTATTGTAGATGATATCTTAAACCATGGTGACCAGTAAGGCAACCTACTAGGTTTTTGATATCATGCCTGCTTAGGTTTAGACATTTGCTGGCATTTCGATTGAAGGGCCGAATGGCTCGTTTGGCCTGTCTTAGACCTGGGATGCTTTCCCAAAGATAGATACATTTTCTATGTTCCCAGCTTTTAATTGCTGCCGTTGCTGCTGATGTAGGAGTGCAGCAGAAAGGTTCGGGACCTATGAAAGGTGTTTCTGAACCTTTTCTGGCCAGTTCGTCGGCCTTTTCGTTACCTTCTACCCCGACATGACCCGGAACCTACCATAATCTTGTGTGTCTTGTTTCTTATTCCGAGTGTTTGTAGGGTATTGAAGCAGTACATGACTGATTTGGTGTCAATGGTATACGAGCTAAGGGCGTTTATAGCTGCTTGACTATCCGTGAAAATATGGATGGTTGCACCTTTTATGCCAGATAAAATAATGTGGCTGGCGCATTCTTGAATGGCGTGGAGCTCTGCTTGAAATACGCTGGGACTTTTTCCCATGGGTATCGTAAAGCGTTTGTGTGGTCCGTATATTCCCGCTCCTACCCCCGTTTCCATTTTAGAACCATCCGTATACCACTTTATGCCGTTGTGGCTGTTTGGTGGCTTATTACTAACCCATGCTTCTCTCTTGGGTATCTCCGTGGAGAATCGTTTGTTGAAGCATAGTGGTTTTTGAATGCGGTCTGTGACCGCGCAGTTCATGTTAAGTTCTGGCAGTTCATCGAGAAGGATCTTTAGTTCCGGATGATCATTAAGACTTATCTCGTTTAAGTGTATTAGACTTATTGCATAGCGGATCGCCACTTTTGGATGTATATGTGGAGAGGTGTAATTCCTGTTATTGCCTCTATAGCAGCTGTTGGACAGGTTCGTATGGCTCCGGAGATACCAAGGCACGCAAGCCGTTGTACCTTTTTGAGCTTCTCTATTGCGACCTTTTGTGTGGATTTTGTCCACAATACTATGGAGGCGTATGTTATAATGGGTCTTATCATCACTGTGTAGATCCAGTGGACGATCTTTGGAGAGATTCCCCAGGTTCTGCCATATGTGCGACGACAGGCCCATAAAGCTCTATTAGTTTTAGTGATTTTGTTGTTTATGTGAGAGTTACAGTTAAGTCTCTTGTCCAGGATTACTCCAAGATACTTGACTTCGTCCGAATACTCTACGACCGTGTCGTTTATTGTGATTAGGCCTAGGTCTAATTTCCTCCTTTTAGTGAAAGGAACGATGACGGCTTTACTGGGATTTATGGAAAGATTTTTCTTGATGCACCAGTCTATGGCTGTCTTTAGAGCATTTCTCATTTTTGAAGTGACTCCAATTGAGTCTTTGCCCCTGACTATGATGACAATATCATCGGCGTACCCAATTGTAGTGTAGCCCATATTGCTCATCTTGTGTAGCAGGTCATCGATGACCAATGACCACAAAAGGGGTGAAAGGACTCCCCCTTGTGGGCAACCCCTTACGGCTGTTACTGATACTGAGGTCATTCCTGACGAGGCAGTTATTTTGCGACTTTCCAGCATCGCTTTGATCCATTTAATAGTTGGTTTGTCTATGTTTGTATGGTACAAAGCATTTGATATGGATTCATATCCAGTGTTGTCAAAAGCACCCTCTATGTCCATAAAGGCACAAAGTGCGATCTCTTTGCCACGGTAGGCCTTTTTTATCTCTGTAGTTAGTCTTAACAGAGCGCCTTCCGTGGATTTGCCCTTTTGGTACGCATATTGGTGAGGGTGAAGAGGCATGCTTCTTGATATGCATTCTCTAATGTGGATGTCAATAATCCTTTCCATTGTTTTCAGAAAAAACGATTTCAAGCTTATCGGACGATATGATTTAGGTAATTCACTCGGCTTGTTTCCCGGTTTAGGTATAAATACTACGTTTACTTCCCTCCAGGTAACTGGTATATACCCCCAGTTGAAGCTGAACCTAAATAAGGCAATCATGGATGGTAATAAAAATTCTATTCCATTTTGGATGAGGGCTGGTAAAATACCGTCTGTTCCTGATGCCTTGAATGGTTTAAATGAGTTAATTGCCCATTTAACCTTATCCGGAGTAAAAAGTGTTCCGCATAAACTATTAATTCTGCTGAGGTTTCTTGGAATTGAGACATCCGCTGTATGGTCATCTGTAATGACCATCGTGTGAGACCCTGGGAAGTGAGCCTGAAGCAAAGTTTTCAGCGTTTCTTCCCGGTCGCGTGTGATTGAACTATCTGATTTGATTAACAATCCCATGCTTTTTTCTTGATCCTTTGACAGAGCCCTTTGGAGGCGTGCCACCTCTGGAAGTTTTTCGATCTTCTCACAGTTTGCACGCCATGAGGCTCTTTTAGATCTGCGCAACTCTAAGTTGTATATGGTCAGCATGGCTTTATATTGTTCCCATGAGCCGGTGTGTTTGGCTTTGTTAAAAAGCTTTCTCACTCTCTTTCGAATAGACTCAAGGTTATCGTTCCACCATGGTACGCACCTTTTAACCACGGTTCTTTTAACCTTGCAACTATTTTTCAATGAGTTAAGAATAATATCATTTATTTGACATTGGGCAGCATCTGCATCATTTGTTGTTGGGCGCTTCTGGCAGCATGTCAGATGTGACCGCAAGATTTTCGCGGTAAGTTCTCCAATTATTCAGTCTGTTGTCATAACGGACTGACGCGTGTTCGGCATTGCATCTTATCTCGAATCGGATGTGCATATCATCCGATAGAGATGCCTGGCCAGACACATGCCAGCCCTCTATAATATCCCTTTTGTGTTGGGAATTCGCTGGACGTAAAAAATCATCGAAAGACATTGCAGAGCTAGTACGCGAGGGATGCTTCTGCAATAGTGAGAGACTTTAACTCATCTAAAAAAACTCCCGGGGGACTGACATTCGACATCCCGAATGAGATTGCACCTATTCGACGACTAATCGGCAATTTGTTTTTGAACTACATGTTTGTTGAATTTAATAGATAAATCCGCCGTTTGTCGGATTTCTAAACTTTTTTCTTGTTTGAAATCAATACCTGATTTCTTAGCCCTAGCTAACACTTATAGATCAAGAGGTTTTACCCGTCTCAATCTCCTGATTGCATTGCCATTATTTAATAGTTCTGTTATTTGTGTGTTTACGTGGTTGAGAAGCCTACTTCTATTCATTTGAGCAACTTTCTTAACTTCATCTTCAACCATTTCAACATTTAGATCTTTATGCAGATCGGCATTGCGTATGTACCAAGGTGCATTAACTATGTTCCTTAGTAGATACTTTATTTTGGAAAACCTGAATTGTTTGTAAATTTGTTTGGCATGTGCATGCCCACAACTGGAGCCCGTAGGTCCATACTGGTTTCAGAACTTGCTTCTATAGCAATAACTTATTGTAGTTAGACAGGGATCTCAATAAGCCAATACATTTTACTGTATCGCATGTTCAACTCATCTTTTTTTGTCTTTACGTACGCTTTCCAACGCAGCTTAGCGTCTAGAGTCATGTCTAGATATTTGGCTGTGTTTGAATATTCCACTACATTGTTGTTAATGTAGACTGGAATGTGTGGTACCTTTTTATACGTAAAATTAATATGGACTGTATTAAGCTCATTTAATCTAATCTGCCATTTCTTAGTCCATTCTGAAATATTGTTTATTGCTGTTTAAGGCTTTTTTGTTGCTATTTTGACAGTTGCTCCAACAGCAAGGGCAGCTGTGTCATCTGCAAAAGTAGCTATGGTGGTTTCTTCACTTTGAGGCAGATCGCTAGTGAAAAGTAGGTATAGAACTGGACCTAGCACACTGCCTTGCGGTACACCAGCTTTAATCTCTCTTAATGTTGAGTACTCTGCATCTTGTTTAATTCTGAAGAATCTATCTGATATATAAGACTCCAGAATGGTCGCATACTGCTTCGGCAGTTGCTTTTATAATTTGTGTATCAGTCCTTTCTGCCAGAATTTATCGAAAGCTTGTGCTATATCAGGAAATACTGTAGAGCACACATTTTCCTCTTTAAATGCTTTTTCCATTCTATCTGTGATTCTATGCACCTGATCAATGGTAGAGTGCTTATTTCTAAATCCAAATTGGTGAATTGGGACTAGCGATTTTTCATCTATTATTTTTTGTAGACGTTTTCCCAGCACTTTTTCGAATAACTTGGACAACATTGGTAGAATAGATATTGGGCGATATGAGATAACTTCGTTAGGTGGTTTGCCTGGTTTAGGTATCATTATAACCTCCGCGACTTTCCACATGCTTGGCACATATCTCAATTTAAATGCAGCATTTATAATTTGCGCTAGTTTTTTTTAAACATTTTCGTGGAAATTGCTTCAAAATTTCTCCTGTAATCAAATCAAACCCTGGGGCCTTTTTTACATTTATGCTTTATTTAATTTCTTTGGCAAGTTCTTGAGCTGTTACCGGCCGAATAGGTCTGTCTTCTTCGCACCTTATTTCGAGTCCTTGTTAACCTTTATCTTCATAAGGTTTGAATACATCTTCAAGATACGCAGCGAAAGTGTTTGCTTTCTCTTGGTTGATTTTCGCCCAGTTACTTTCTTTTACTAGCGGAATGTGAGCTATTGGCCTGTTCATTTTCTTCGTTGCCTTCCAGAGCGAGTAGTCGGTACTAGCATCATTTGTAAGACTTGTGAGGTAAGTTTTCAAAGACTCATCATTGAATTCTCTTACAGATTTTCTGAGTTTATAATTTAAGTTGTTCAGTGTGGCCTTGTCGCTTGGCGCTCTTGTCTGTTGCCAGCGTTTTCTAGCTTTCCTTTTTTCTGTACCTAATAATTTCAAATATTTCGGGAGGATAAGAGTTTTGTTAGATCTTTTTTGTTGTTTTGGGAGTGGCAGCCCACGCAGCTTTTTGTATTCTGAGCGTCAATATTTGGACTGCTTCTTCTAGTTGATCTTCTGTTTGAATAGCTGGTGATAGTTGGATACTTTCTTCCAACCTCTGTCTGAAGTAGTTCCAATCAGTCAATCTATTTACTAGTTTTGGGCTATGGTCTTTTATTATTATTTTATCGCTAAGTGTTAAGAGTATAGAGGAATGATCTGATTAAAGATCAGGTCCTTCCTCTATGCTTATTTTATTTGAAGATATATTTTTGGATCGAAAGAAGTCGACAAGATCTGGGGTTTAATTTCTATCTGTTGGCCAATAGGTAGGTTTTCCCGTTGAGTGATATTTGGCGCCATCTTCTTTAATTGCTTCATATAGTTCTCTGCCTCTAGTATTAGTTAATCTAGATCCCCAATACTTATTTTCGGCTTTAAAATCCCCTCCCGCGATTAATCTATTGTGAAATATGCGGAAAAGGCTTTTAATATCATTTTTCTTTAGTCTATAGCTAGGAGAGCCGTATGCTGCTGCAACAGATATTTGTCCACTGCTACGCTATGCTACTATATGGAAATATTGGATGGCACATGATTGAAATTTTGCTTCTATATGGTGTTTTATTGTATTCTATATTAACACTGCGGCCCCACCTTTTGCACACAACATTGATATAAGACTTCTGTCTACGGTTGAGCCGTATTGCAAAGGCAAATCTATTGAAACAGCCTTACATAAGTTAGTACGTTCAATCGAATATTCCCTTCACCATAAAGAATACACTATGGTTGCATTCCTGGACATTGAAGGTGCTTTTAACAATGCCAATACATCCGCCATCGCAAATGCACTGTCAGCTCCGATAGTGCAAGACTCAATTGGTGAGCTAATTAATCTACTACTCACAAGCCGGATTATAAACTCAAAACAGGGTGTGACATCTGCCAGAGGATCTCTCAGTAGAGGAACCCCACAAAGCGGAGTCCTATCCCCCTCCTCTGGAACTTATTCGTGAACGATCTGCTGATGTGCCTGGAAAGGGAGGGCTGCAGGGTGATTGCCTATGCAGACGACGTTGCAATTGCCGCTTCAGAGAAGCACATAAACACCCTGAAATAACTTCTCAAAACGCTCTTAACAAGCTAACGACATGGGCAGATCGTTGTGGGTTAGGTGTTTACCCCCAAAAAACTGAACTTGTTTTATTCAGTAGGAAATATAAAATTCCACACACTGATCCCCCCTCAATCAGGGGCACAAGCTTAGTCTCCTCTGATGAAGCTAAATACTTGGGTCTCACTCTGGATAAAAAGCTTATCTGAAAACCTAACATACCAGAAAGAGTTCTAAACATTTTTAGAATCCTCCCTAGCAACATAGACTACAACACCCTCCGTTTGGAGAATAACGTCATCCCTCCCAGAACATTCTGGGAGGAAGGCTCCACTGTCGAAGACGAATCGATCCACTTTTACACCGATGGATTTAAAACCGACGAGGTAGCTGGAATTGCGTATTCTGACAGGCTGGATCTCAGCCTCGCTTTTCTTCTCCCTTATCACTGCAGTGTGTTCCAGGCGAAAATCATGGCGATTAAAGAAGTCCTATCGTGGCTAAAGAGGAACATGATATCCGCTATGGACATCCGAATCTTTCTCAGATAGCCAAGCTGCGCTAAAATCTCTGAATTCTGTCTCCACAAACTCCATCGTAGTCCTAGACTGCCGATCATGTCTCTTACAGATGGCGGAGCAATTCAAAATTTACCTATGCTGGGTGCCGGGACACGGAGATATTCCATGGAACTGTAGGGCTGATGAACTCGCTAGAAACGGAACCATACTGCCCCTTCTACCTGATAAAGGTCCCGTGGGCATTCCAATTTCACTTGCAAACTCATGTTTATGAGGGAGGCCATTAAGAGAACTAACCTTAGGTGGACAAGTGGCAACATTTGTCTAGCGACAAACAGATGTGGCCAAAGCTGGATCTGAAACGCTCAGTGTTTGATATCTCTGAACAGACTGCACATTGGTGCTACAATTGGTATTATCGCCGGACACTGTCTCACAAGTTGCAAGCATGCAAGAAGGCTTGGAAGAGGAGGAGGAGGAGACTATTCTCCACCTTCTCTGCACATGCCTTGCTGTCTCTCAAAGACGAAAACTCCATTTAAGATCTTTCTTTTACAATGATCTCAACGATCTCATAAACATCGACATTAAATGTCTTTCAAGCTTTATTAAAAGCTCCAACAGGTTCAACGATTAGGAAGAAGATAGATCCGTGTGGTAACATAATGGACCTTTATTGGTCTAAGTGTGCTATATCCTAACCTAAGGCTGTGAAAATTGCATTTTGAAGTAATATGTTATAAAAAAAAATATTAATTGATGTTTTTCTTTATGCTAAATCGACTTTAAACGTTGATGGTGCATCAATTATCTGAGTGACCGCTTTAGGGAAGCATGTCCTTAACCTACAAAAAATAAGCACGTACTTATTACAAGCAAATGGGAAATGGTTCCACAATGGTAAACGGATTGGAGTGGTCAACGAATATAAATATAAGTACCTAGGTGTGATTTTTGTAAGCAATATTACAAAAATGTAAAAAAGAAATTTCTAAACATCTTAAAAAGAAACTAGTAAAGGCAGAAACAACAATAAACTCAACTTGGAAGAGGTGCTTCGCCAGTAAATAACTAAACCACAGTACAAAGATCAGAGTTTTCAAGGCCGCTGCAGAAACAATCTCGTTGGAGGCAGCGGAAGTGCGGAGATGGGCTTTTAAATAAAACGTAAGTCTAGATTTCCCTCCTAACACACCTAGCTATGCGATAAACCTTGAAACTGTACTACCTCCGTTCTTTATTAAAACTCTAAAACTGCAAGCCGATTATGTTGCGGGTGGCAACAGTGCAGTAGTAGTGTATTCGCTAAGTGACTGGAATTTCGTGCGTTCAAATCCCGGTCAAATCCATTACTTTATTTCGAATAGACCGAAAACATGATTTCCCTAAGCAACTTGGACAACACCCGTGGAGAAAAACCATACAACTGCACCAAAACACTCCTTTCCTATCTCTCTATTCTTTCTCAGGTAAGTAGCACCGAAAAGCATGCAATGAAATCTGCCATTGTAAGGTGCTGCTTGCTGTTCGCAATTGCGCTATGTTCATAGCACAATAAGGGTACCGTTCATTTACGGAAAAACCCCTTTAGCGTAAGCAAATTATAAAAAAAAGCTCTAAATATGTCTTGCACATTCGTGTAACTTAGATTAAGAGGAGCCTCACAGCAACTGGAAACAAAGACTCTACAAACTCATAAAATTAACAGATCTTCATAGAAGAAGAGGCAAATTACATCCAGGATGAATTCAGCACAGACGTTATGACTTACAGTGGAACTTCTTCATCCCAATTACGTACTCCACCGGGAAGACCTTCCAGTTTTGTGGGACATATGCAACACAGCAGACATAGGGACGATGTTCTTCATTCACAACACTTCGCGAAACAAGGCGACCACTATTCCAATCTTACAAAAGAGATTTATGCTATCGGGTGAGAATCTTAAATGCCTACTACTAACGGAAGACACTACCACCACTGACGTTCTGATCTACTTTTATTTACTAAGTCACTAGTTGTTATCATATAGACCAATATTTAAAATTCTTGTATTATTTTTTGTTTTTAACTTTTGATAATTCTTTGAAGTTAGGCAAAAAGGTTTCAAGTCATTTTGGAATTTTGATGGGTTTAAGTCACATTTTTATACCCTATTCTAAGGGCATATTAATTTTGACGCATAGTTTGTAACATACCTTAATATTGCCCGTAGACCCCTAAAAGTTACTATATTTATGATCAGCATCGATAGTAATGTCGATCTAGCCATGTCCGTCCGTCCGTCCGTCTGTCGGCAAAAATTAGGCCTTTAAACTGGACCTAGAGAGCTGAAATTTTAACCATATACTCTCTAGGGCTTATGAAATCCGCCCACAGACACGCCCACAAACTCAAAAAACAAAATTTTGGAAAAAATCCAATTTTGAGCTAGAAAGCCGATTTTTTTTTATATGATCTACGACTCCTAAAACTGCTCGGGATAAAAAAATTTCAAAATCCGCCCACTGACACGCCCACAAATAAATAAAACAATTTTTTTGAAAATCCAAAGTTTGAGCTAGGGAGCTGAAATTTATAATAATATACTCTCTAGGGGCCCTTTATGCTCATGTGTTAATTTTTTTTAAATCCGCCTACTGAAACGCCCACAATTAAATAAAACAATTTTATTGAAACACCCAAGTTTGAGCTAGGGAGCGTTTTTTCTTATAAAATCCTTTAAATGTTATATAACAAAATATGTAGAGCGTTCTTAACAATTCAACCATACTTAGACTTTTGTCATGCTCAGTTATGAGGGATAGGAATAAGAATAGGGTATCCAACAGTTCGCCCAAGAGGACTGTAGCCCCTCCCAATGTTTTATATATGATCTATGACTCCTAAAACTGATCGGGAGATTCAATTTTTAAAATCCGCCCACTGACACGCCCACAATTAAATAAAACAATTTTATTGAAAAACCAAAATTTGAGCTAGGAAGCTGAAATTTATAATATATACTCTCTAGGGAGCCTTTATGCTCATGTGTAAAAATTTTCAAAATCCGCCTACTCACACGCCAACAATTTAAAAAAAACCTTTTTTGAAAATCCAAAGTTTGAGCTAGGGAGCTGAAATTTATAATATATACTCTCTAGGGGCCCTTTATGCTCATGTGTTAATTTTTTTAAATCCGCTTACTGACACGCCCACAATTAAATAAAATAATTTTATTTTTTGACACGGTAGATAGGAGCGCACTTTTCTACAAATTATATAATAAAGATCTCTCTAGGAAGTTTGGAAATCTAATCGAAAAACTGTATGAAAAAACATTCTCAGTAGTTTGGGACGGCAAGCAGTTAGGAGATTCTTTCGAAACGGTGACGGGCGTTAAACAGGGATGCAACTTCAGCCCTCTAGCATTCATCATGTTCATTGATGACATAACAGAATACCTAGGTGGAGGTATAAGAATGGGAGGGATCCTCATAAAAGCACTGCTGTATGCAGATGATTTGGTGTTGCTGGCAGACACTCCGGAGAATTTACAAAGAATGATTAATCAGCTACAAAGATACTGCCATGAGTGGAGGTTAAACGTCAACTTAACTAAGTCTAAGACAATGGTATTCAGAAAAGGTGGAGGAAGGTATGCAAGAAACGAAAAGTGGTTCTTTGACGGACAGGAGTTGGAAACAGTCAAATCTTACAAGTATTTGGGTATGAACATATGCAGCAACATGAACATGGAGCACCACTTTAAGGAGAAACTTACAGTGGCTAAGTCGGCGATGAGTGCAGCCTGGAGAAATTGTCTCGAAGATAAACAAATATCGATTAGAATTAAATATCAAATATTTCAGGCTGTTTCCAAATCAATAATGATGTATGGGGCACAAGTGTGGGGTTATAAGCAATACGACACAGTAGAAAAACTTCTCCGGTTCTTTTTAAAAAGAGTTTTTAAATTACCGCAGTGTACACCTAATGATATGCTGTTGGTCGAAACTGGTCTGTCACCTATATTTACGGAAACGCTAAGACTCCACTTCAACTACATACAAAAAAACATAGGGACGGGCTACAGTCCGCTTGGGCGAACTGTTGGATACCCTATTCTTATTCCTATCCCTCATAAGTGGGCGTGACAAAAGTCTAAGTATGGTTGAATTGTTAAGAACGCTTTACATATTTTGTTATATAACATTTAAAGGATTTTATCAAAAAAAACGCTCCCTAGCTCAAACTTGGGTGTTTCAATAAAATTGTTTTATTTAATTGTGGGCGTGTCAGTAGGCGGATTTAAAAAAATTAACACATGAGCATAAAGCGCCCCTAGAGAGTATATATTATAAATTTCAGCTCCCTAGCTCACTTTGAATTTTCAAAAAAAAAAAAATAATAATAATTGTGGGCGTGCCAGTGGGCGGATTTTGAAAATATTTACACATAACCATAAAGGGCCCATAGAGAGTATATATTATAAATTTCAGCTCCCTAGCTCAAACTTTGGATTTTCAAAAAAATTGTTTTATTTATTTGTGGGCGTGTCAGTGGGCGGATTTTGAAAATATTTATACATGAGCTTAAAGGGCCCATAGAGAGTATATATTAAAAATTTCAGCTCCCTAGCTCAAATTTTGGTTTTTCAATAAAATTGTTTTATTTTTTTGTGGGCGTGGCAGTGGGTGGATTTTGAAAATTTTATATCCCGAGCAGTTTTAGGAGTCATAGATCATATATAAAAAATTTCAGCTTCCTAGCTCAAAATTCGATTTTTTCCAAAATTTTGTTTTTTTTTAGTTTGTGGGCGTGTCTGTGGGCGGATTTCAAAAATTCGTAAACTTGATTATTTCGGGACCCTAGAGAGTATATGGTTAAAATTTCAGCTCTCTAGGTCCAGTTTAAAGGCCTAATTTTTGCCGACGGACGGACGGACGGACGGACGGACATGGCTAGATCGACATTACTATCGATGCTGATCATAAATATAGTAACTTTTAGGGGTCTACGGGCAATATTAAGGTATGTTACAAACTATGCGTCAAAACTAATATACCCCTAGAATAGCGTATAATTATGTCCTTGAGCGACGAAAGGTTGACTAAACGTGTATTAAATCATGTTTTACAGGCGAAAATATTGTTTATCGAGGAATGGCAAAAACTCTCAGAGTTCTGCGGACACACTTTAAATATAGATGCGGAAAATATTACTCATTGGAAGGAAGAGTTCAATAATATCATTTCTGCGGTCGATGAGAAGATCCACGCAGACTGTTGTGAAAAGGTAAAAAGTTCTATTCACCGAGGGATATATGCCCACTTAAACCACAGCCTATGTGCAAATAACTATTTCAACGAAAGATACTCTACGGAATTAATATCAACGATTTTCAAGGCCAGAGGAGAGATACTGAATTTAAATTTTATACCACACCGGGAAGACCTGCCAATAACCTGTTTTTTTGTGCAATCTGCGAGAGAGGGAGAACATCTATCATTTTCTGGGCAGATGTCCTATTTTAAAAGAGTTCAGACTACAGATTTATGGGAAGCGAGATTTGGAAGAAGCTGAGGTGAGAACCATCTTAAATGGCTCAGACTGGATCAAATTGTACAGTTACTGTAAAATAGCATTAAAATATAGGAGGGCAATTATAGAAGAATCTTTTTAAACAATTGTAAAAATTTTGTCAAACCCGGGCAGACGGCTTTAAGCCATGTCTTAAATTTAATAGTCATAAACAAATTGTAAATGAATTCTGGAATAATAAATATTTATCTTATCTTATCTATCTTATCTAATTTTATTGAAAAACCAAAGTTTGAGCTTGGGAGCGTTTTTTTTACAAAAGCTTTGCTTTTTTTTTTATAAAATCCTTTTAACGTCATGTAACAAGATATGTAGAGCGTTCTTAGTAATTTAACCATACTTAGACTTTTGTCACGCCCGCTTATGAGGTACAGGAATAAGAATAGGGTATCCAACAGTTCGTCCAAGCGGACTGTAGCCCGTCCCTATGTTTTTCTATTTCGTTTGGTACTAACAACTTAAGTCTAGCACAACTGCTTCCCGTCGTTATCATATGGTCTTTAGGCAATACGGCAGAAAAATGCATATTTTATTTGGTATTAACGTCTAAAGTTTACTTAGGTCACTGCGACCGATGACTTCAAAACATTTAAGATTCTTCTAATGACTTTAGTCAACTTAAGTAGTTTATACCGAACGGAACTGAACATGTCTTTAAGAAACTAAAAGTTTACACCTGCTACAAGTGCGACCCCCTATGCTACGTGGATCATTCCATGATCGAAAAAGAAAAAAAATAAAGAAAAACACCTGTTTACCACCCCTACGATTGGTACCAATTAGTGAGAACAACAGGCCTAAAGAAGAAGTTCCAGGTACAAAAAATACAGCAAGAAGACTTTTTTGGTTTTGCCGCTTTGTGAAAGACAGTTTCTGTGTGCAGGAAGACAAATACTTCTAATGAACAGTTGGCTTAATGAGTTATAAAAACACGTTAAACCACTCCAAATTGTTTAAGATTTTAGTCTTCCTTAGTAGAGGAAAAATAAAAGTCTCAAAGATTATTATATTATATCAAAGATTTATAAAAATTAACCAACTTCTAGATGATCCTCAAGATTTGGTGGATGAAGAGTAAACGAATAAAACCAATTCATATTTTTTCAAAACCGAAAAAACGGTTAATACTACTGAATTTGGAAAAATATATGAACACAATTTTAATTAATATGTTATAATTTCAAAGCTTGTTTTCCATCATTTCTTTTTAGCGTTTCGTAGACAAATGGCAAAAAACGGAACCCTTATGGATTCGTCATGTCTGTCTGTCTGTTTGTCCGTCCGTATGTTACAGCCACTTTTTTCCGAAACTATAAGAACTATACCGTTGAAACTGGGTAAGTAGATGTATGCTGTGAACCGCATTAAGATTTTCACACAAAAATAGAAAAAAAAAACAACAACAAAATTGGGGGTTCCCCATACTTAGAACTGAAACTTTTTTCATCAAACCCATAATTTGTGGGGTGGTATCTATGGATAGGTCTTCAAAAATTATATTGATCTAATATAATTTTTTTCTAAACTGAATAGTTTGCGCGAGAGACTCTTCCAAAGTGGTAAAATGTGTGCCCCCCCGCCCTGTAACTTCTAAAATAAGAGAATGATAAAACTAAAAAAAATATATGATGTACATTACCATGCAAACTTCCACCGAAAATTGGTTTGAACGAGATCTAGTAAGTAGTATTTTTTTTAATACGTCATAAATCGTAAACCGCCACTTATCTATTACTCAAACATCGATCAAAGTTACAACGAACTACAAACACTTTTATATGATGTTACTTGCTGCTACGGAACCCTTCATGGGCAAGTCCGACTCGCACTTGGCCGCTTTTTTAAACAAATGCTATCCAGGCTTGTAAATAATATTTTCAATTTAATTTTACCGAAAACTGCAATTTCTGCTTAAGGCCATTTTGCTTAACGTCAAAGAATTAGTACCAATCGACAGACGGCATAGCCATGCCATATAGATGTTGTGTATTTAAACTGTTATTAAAAAACTGTATGATGTCAATAAAGAAATCTTTCTAATCAAAAAAAAATCTAATCTTATCTAAATCACTAAAAAAGACCTATTGGCCCAAGTGATGCGAGATCAGGACCCTGCCAATCCTTTTGAGGCCAAACCAGCGTATCAATCCAAGAAGCGGCTCACTTTGTTTTTTTTTTTTGAAATTCAATTACCTAAATGGAATTCCCAAATGCAGTCTCTGCCCATCTTAATTTATAATTAAGTGAGTTTTTGTTTTAAATCATGCCATTCTCGAATAATCCTTCAGCCTTTGACATTTGACACCTATTTGTACGTCCGTTTTAATTATTAATACCCTCAAGGAATATCAAGGTGTGTCCTCCGTCACAAAATCACGACCATGGGTTTCAAATAACACAGTCTTAGTTTGACTATTAATCATAATCAATTTGTCAATACCTATATGTTCTCGTTTGTATATTTACTCTACCTTCGTTATAAAAGCCACGTGACGATCCTATGACAAAGTGTGCAATTCTATATCCAATCCACAATGCACTATAAATCCAATTACAAATTTTCTTTGATATCCTTTTTTCTACATTTTTCATTTTCTTTACAGGATAGGCGAGTCACGCGAATATTACGAGGATATCCTTTCGAAGGTGAACGGGTAAGTGAGCTCACCACACCTACGAGCAGCATAACCTTTATGAATTGTCAATAACACACTTTACTTTGCGTGAACAGTGTCCTTCTGCCTGGTGGGGCAACGTATTTTAATCAATCAAATGGATATGCGGACGCTGGCCATCATATCTTTGAAGTGGCTATGAAAATAAATGACCAAGGGACGTATTTACCCATTTGGGGGACATGTCTTGGATTTGAACTGCTTTTATACTTGACGCTTAACCGAACGGAACATAGGAGTGCATGTTCGTCCTCTAAACAGCCTTTGCCATTGGAGTTTAAAAAAGGTAAGGGCAAATTGTCGAAAACAAATTCTAATATATATTTACATACGAGGGGCGTTCAATATATTCTCGGTATCGATATGAAGGAAAATGCGAATTCAATTTAAATTGTCTTTATTTTTCAATATAATTTCTCCTAACATCAATGCGATTGGTACATCTTGAGATGAGCTTTTTTAAACCCTCAAAAAAATAAATTTCCTCTTTCTCTGCAAAATACCCATTTATTGCCGACTTGAGTTCTTCATCATCCGAAAATCTTTTTCCACGAAGACATTTGTTCAAGTTCGGAAACAGGAAATAATCACTAGGGGTAAGGTCTGGACTATAGGGTGGGTGTTGGATTTCTTCGAAACCACAATCTCGCGCAGCAGCCTTGGAAACTCGCGCCGTGTGAACAGGAGCGTTGTCATGAAGAAGCAACACACCCGCTGCGAGTTTACCCCGTCTTTTCTTTTTAATTTCCTCCCGCAAATTATGCAAAGTGGAAGCGTAGGATGTGGCTTTGATGGTTTCACCTTTTTTTTTGTACTCAATGAGCAAGATTCCCTTTGAGTCCCAAAAAACTGTGGCCATGAGCTTCCCGGCAGACGGAGTGACTTTGAACTTCTTCGGGTGGTCTGTTCCTTTTTTATGCCACTGCATGGACTCTTGTTTGCTTTCAGGGTCATAGTGGTGGACCCATGTTTCGTCCCCAGTAACAATTCGATCCATAACACCGTCCGCGTTCTCACTACACATCTCCAAAAGCTCTCTACAGCATGCGATTCTCACTTTTTTCTGAGGCGCTGTGAGCATTCGTGTCGTGGCACCCACCTTGCACTGACCTTTGAAAGGTTAAGATGGTCATGAAGAATGGTGTGAATGGTACCAATTGAAAGCTTGGTGATCTCTGCCATCATTTTCACCTTTATTGGGGCATCCTCAAGAACCAGTTTTTCGACTTCTTTGATGCTTTCTCCCGTACAAGCAGTAGCCGGGGCGTCGGAGCGGGGGTTGTCTTCAATGCTCTCTCTGCCTCTCTTGAACTCACTTGACCACTTTTGCACAGTTAATAATGAAGGTGCGGAACCCTGGTAAACAGCCACCATCTCTTCATGAATAGTTTTTTGACTTTTTCCTTGCATAGTGAGAAATTTAATTACAGCGCGATGCTCAATTTTCACCATCATCGTCTCAGTTGCCATTATGATTCTGTTTAACTAGAGATAAAACGCAAATTAATAATCAAATTTATATGAAATTTTACATGAATGTACTAAAATAATAGTATTACTTGATAAATAAGTCAATTTATATATACAACCACAGCTTCACCCCGATACCGAGAATATATTGAACGCCCCTCTTACATACATTTATTGAATTCATTACAGGTTTCGAAACCAGTAGATTGTTTAAAAACGCTCCATCGAATATAATTGACATTATGAAAACACATCCTGTAACAGCGAATTTCCATCAGTACTGCATAACTGAGGAGGTGAGTGCAATTTCGTTTGTATCAATCCATAGTTCTCACCATGTTCCAGTCGGAAAGTGATTGAGTCAAAGTGATTTATAAATCACGATAGACAACAAAATGTTGGTCTGTTCATTTAAAATCAATAAACAATCAAACCCCATTTCATAATGAACTGAACTTGTGGCTTCAATTGCGAAGTGCGTAGTGTGCTTGCCCAAGAAGACGCTGATCTTCGAGCCCCAGTCGAGGAAAGGCTTTTTCGAGTACAATAAATTTAAACAAAGAACAGCACCACAAAGAAAAGAGTCTGATGATAGGTTGTGGCGAGCCGTGAAACAGCGCTGTAATTCCAGCACGCGCTTTTTTTATTTATTTATTTATTTATTTTTGGTATATCTTTCACAATAGACTAACAGCCCTTACTAGCAAAAGTTGCATTAACGCATACATTAAAAAGTTAAACAATAGAAGTTTTAGATTATTATAGAATAAAAAGTAGAAAAACAAAAATCGAAACAATCAAGTATCTAAACGTTAAGTAATACAAAAAAGCGAAAAATACTTGTAATATGTACTATACATTTATGATGTTTCAACAAAATGCCCAAATAAAACCCTCTCAAATTGCTTCGAAGTCCTTTAATGTCTGTAGGTAGCGAATTCCACTTCCTGATAACAGAAACAAAAAATTGGCGTTCAGAGTTAGAGCATGTGAATTCGGTTGAATTAATACCAAGGAACGCGACGAAACAGCAAATGCAATTTTTTCATATAGATATGATGGTTCCCTGTTTACTAAAATGTTGTGTAAAATTTTAAGTTCCCGGTATTTAAAATATTTGTATAAACTACAGCCGACAATATTTTTCGTGTAACCCGATCATGGTCAAATCGCCTGAGGTTGTAAACATATCGTACTATACTATTCAAAGCTACCTACTGTAAGATTTCTTCTGGTAGCAGCACTATGACCACAGAAAATTTCGCACCCATAGGTTATCATCGGCATTATTATTGTTTTGGCTAACCATTACTTTATTTGCTGGGGAGTAAAACTCTTTGGACATTGAGATATTGCGTAAGCAGCCGTATATCTTTCCAACTGTCAACTGAATGTGATAGTCCCAACTTAGCGTGCTATTCAACCAAATACCCAAGTTTTTTGCTTTGTCGGTATAATCTAGCACAGTTGCCCCCAAGTTTATTATAGGAAAATAGCTTGTAACAGGTTCATTTTTATAAATCACCAAACACTTAGATTTTTTCGGACTAAAATGAAGGCTATTTTTGTCAGACCAATCCATTATGTTTTTCAAGTCACTGTTTAGTCTACAGGCACCATTTTCGATCATTCCCAATTTGCACCTAAGATAGATTTACACATCTTCAGCGTACATGTGCAAGGACGAATACTTGACCACAAGTGGGATATCATTTATAAACATGGTAGAAAGTAGTGGTCCAAGAATTTATCCTTGAGGTACTCCAGAGGATAGCTCAACAAAACTACACTCAGAGAAAAAAATAGTCATTCATTTTCATAGTCCGAATCGTGACCACTATTTTTATTAGTTAAAAATAGTTACTATTGATTATTTTGGTTGTAAATTTATTATTTATAATAGTCATGGTTGAACTTTTGACGTACGCTTTTATTATTCAATAACTAAGCAATAGTAATTTTTGACAATTTATATTACTATTTCTAACTATTTTCAACTTATTTTTGTTCTTTAATAGACATTCCGTAAATTTCGTAGAATATTTTCTAATTACTAAGACAATAGTTACAAAAATAACTATTTTTTTCTCTGAGTGTAGACTGTTTTTTTCCTACAATAAGTGCTTCCTTTCTGCCACTGAGATAAGAAAACATTAATTCAGCGGCCAAATTGGAAAACCGAAAGTAACTTTTCATTTTGCCTACTAATATCTTATGATTAACAGTATTAAATGCTTTGGAAAAATCCAATAGCCCAAGAAATGAAACTAAATCACGATCCATCGAGCACCTCAAGGCATCAGTTACTTTTAGAATTGCTGAACCGCAACTGTGCCTTTCTCGAAACCCAGACTGATGTGTACTTAATAGTTTGTTTCTTCTAAGAAAACCCGATATTTGTTTGTGCAAAAGCTCTTCCAGAACTTTAGATAGGAATGGAAGTATTGAAATAGGTCTAAACTCTGATTTTGATAACCGAATTGCAGGTTTTTTCAAAATGGGAATAACTTTGGCGAACTTCCAAGCCACAGGAAAGGAACTAGTCAAGATAATTGTGGTTAATACATGAGTCAGAACGGGAAGCAGATGTGGCAGGATTATTTTAATAAAATTTGGATGTATTTCTTCAAGACCTACAGCCTTTGATTTAATATTTATAATAGCTTCAACGACAGCTTCCTCCTCTACCCTCTTAAAATCGAAGCTATCTGCACATTCATTATCGTTCAGTGATTCATTAATATTTAAAAGTGATGGTTCCGATGAATCAGTTTGGACTAAAGCAAACTCTGCATTTAAATCGTTAACATCAACATTTTCAAGGCAAGCTCCACTTTGTCTACCAGCACCTAACTCACGAATATTTTTCCAGAGCGTTTTTGGAGGAAGGTTCGGATTTAGCCGATTAGAGAAAAATCGTTTTTTAGCTTCTCTTATCTTAATGCAGACCTTATTACGAGGGACTTTAAAAATATTATGGAATTCACGAGTTCGAAATCTCTTCCATCGCAGATAAGCAATATTCCTTTGTTTAATTGATTCATTTATTGCAGTTGAAAACCATGAACTATTTTTGTTGTGATTATACCCTATTCTAAGGGCATATTAATTTTGACGCATTTTGATTGTAACATACGAGTACCTTAATATTGCCCGTAGACCCCTAAAAGTTACTATATTTATGATTAGCATCGATAGTAGTGTCGATCTAGCTACGTCCGTCCGTACGTCCGTACGTCTGTCGGCAAAAAATAGTCCTTTAAACTGGACCTAGAGAGCTGAAATTTTAACCATATGCTCTCTAGGGTCCCGAAATAATCAAGTTAAGAATTTTTGAAATCCGCCCACAGACACGCCCACAAACTCAATAGACTCCTATGAGCTATGACTCCTAAAACTGATCGTTAGATAACATTTTTAAAATCCGCCCACTGACACGCCTACAATAAAATAAAACAATTTTATTGAAAAACCCAAGTTTGAGGTAGGGAGCTGAAATTAATAACATATACTTTCTAGGAGCCCTTTATACTCATGTGTAGATATTTTCAAAATCCGCCCAGTGACACGCCGACAATTAAATAAAACCATTTTATTGAAAAGTCAAAGTTAGAGCTAGGGAGCTGAAATTAATAATATATACTCTCTATGGGCCCTTTATCCTCATGTGTAAATATTTTTAAAATCCGCCCACTGACACGCCCACAATTAAATAAAACAAGGAAAACAAAAGTTTGAGCTAGGGAGCGTTTTTTTTCAAAAGCTTCGTTTTTTTCGATAAAATCCTTTAAATGTTATATAACAAAATATGTAGAGCGTTCTTAACAATTCAACCATACTTAGACTTTTGTCACGCCCTCTTATGAGGGATAGGAATAAGAATAGGATATCCAACAGTTCGCCCAAGCGGACTGTAGCCCGACCCTATGTTTGTATTTTTTTTAAGCGGAACATGTGAATTAAAAGGAAAGAAATAGCATTTTGCATAAAAGTGACTTGATCATTTGGTGAGTTCATAAAATAGAGTTGTTGCAAATTTATCTGATTCATATCCTGTTCCAGGTTGATCAAGTTTATGTTTTTAAAAGCCCTAAACTGGTAGATAGAAGTTGTTATTTCTGGTACTTTTTTATGAGTTAGGAAAATTAGGTCATATTTCGAAAAAGCAGGGGCGGACAGCTGGGTATAGAGAAGAACGTTATCGGTATCACTGACGAGAAAAAGATCTATTAAAGTAGATGAGGAACTTGTGAAATGTGTTGGAATATCTGAATTTACCGTTTTAAGTCCAAGCATATTTATACGATCAATAAATGGTTGAGATATTTTTCTACACAGCAAATTACAGTTAAAATCCCCATACAAAATGATTTCAGTATAAGAAGGTGCAAAATATTCAAGAGACGTGTAAAGATTTGTAAGATCAGCATATTGGTTTCGCCTGTAAACTACTCCAAGTAAGCACTTATTTATACTATTTAATATTTCAATAAAGCAATATTCAATGGGTGAGTTGATTTCTGATCGTACCATACGTTTACTCTTAATGCAGATGCGAATGTAAATTGCATGTCCACCACCCACTCGCCCATTTCTATCAGCGCGAAACATTCTGTAGCCATTTAAATCGTAAAAAGTATTGGAAATGTCGTGCAGAAACCAAGTCTCCGAAACACATATTACGTCAACATTTGAACCCTCAAAATTATGTTTTAATTCATCTATCTTAGGATAAAGGCTTTGAGCATTTACGTGGCATACTCGGAGACCGCTGCACTGTTTACACAAAATTTCAAGCATAACGCGCAAGTTTTTTCTGTTATCATATGTACCCACTTCACGTGGTAGCAAGTAACCGTTCCTCATTCAAACATTATTTTTGTAGGAATACGTTGTTCCCTCTGTGATTCCGGTTTAAAAGACCAACTTTTCGATTGCTGCAGATTTATTAGTAGAGTCCGACCGAAGGTACATTTTTTGGCCGAAGCCGAAGTTTGTGAAGCTTGTCTCATGGAATCTATACGTTTGACTGTCTGCGAAGAACTGAAAATGCAAACTGTTTCAGTAAAAAAACAAAAAGAAATACAGCAGCGTTCAATTTTACGTCTTCCTACTATAGATACCAAACAAATATCAAATGACTTGCTCGAAATCTGTTCCAAAGCACGGTGTGTAATGCCTGAAACAGATGTGTAGCACGGACGCACGCAGTAATGCATGGAGCAACATGAAATACATGGGCAGTAAGAGATTCCCATGATTCAGTATGCTGTTTGCCTGACCTAAATACCACTGAACGACTATACAGACTAAATGGCCAGTTGCATTCCACACCTAGAACATTTCAACCCCAATACCATCTGTGCAAGGGATGCGCATCAGTTCACCCTTAAGCCTATATTCGGGCGTACAGTGAAATACAAGGACTTTTTAATTAGCCGCACAGCACGAATGTGGAATGCTCATCCCCGGTCCATTTTTCCTACACATTATAATCTACAAACATTCAAAACCAACGTGCATCGGCATCTCCCCCTATCTTCTAACTCTAATTTCCTTAACGCCCGCGCTGTGTAGCTATTACATTATAAGGCTATTAAAAATGCTCTTTAGTGCGAGTACATTATAGAAAGAAAAGCTATTTAATGAAACGTCAAACCGGAAAAATTGTACGAAACTTTACTGTTCTACTACTATTGGTGCAGTAAGTTTGGAAATAGAGACAAAAGAATTAACATGCAGTAAACAATGTGTCATTTTACATACAAAATAATTTTACTGCACGGTTCTTGCTGCTCATCTGTTTCAGCTATAATTGCATGATAATTTTACTTTTGCGAAAAATTCAGTATCTACCTATGTATTTTAAAACCAAAAAACTTATTCCCCACATAGGTGTTTCCTTCTTGTGCCCACGCACATAATGTGCCTTACTCAGCAACCAATCAAAGTTCATCCCTTAATGTGAACAATTAATTGCAATTCGATTTCAATAAAAAAAATCGTCCAAAACATGACGATTCCATCCTTTCCAAGTCAATCATAATTTTGCATCCTATTGCTGTCCGCCCTTAATAATTGATTCTTACGAAACCCTTTGGGCTTAGCCACAAAACAAAAATGACAACGTGTGTTGTCGTACTTCGACGTATCCCCTCGTGACACAATCTTCAAAATATCGGTAATGCACTGCTCGCGCCACCCCATGCGAAGATTCATTCATTTCTGGCTTACTCGAAAGGCACTGGCAGTTTGATTTCGAAACGATGCTTGTCGGGCGTCTTTTCCGTGACTTCTTTTAAAAAAAGATATTTTGCTGCTGTTGTGTCATCTCCCGATTAAAGTACAAAAATATCCCAAAACGACGACGACGGACCTTTATCTTCGTGCAATGTAACTGCACTCTTCCCAACGTCGTTTGTCAGTGGGAATACACCATCCTCTGTTTCTGGCAAATCCGTGCATGTAACATACGTATTTATACTTGATTTGACTGTGATCATCGCAATAACACGTGTTATGGGAATGTGCCTTGTCACATGTGCCAAAAACGAACGTGCTAGCGGGTTGAATTTAAAAGATTTTTTGTATGTTGATCAACTTTATTACTTACGATTTTTTTTTTCACAGACGTTTGCGAAATATGGCCTGGATAAGCAATGGAATGTAATGAGTCTCAATCACGATTGGAATAACTTTGAGTTCATCTCGACCATCGAGCATAAGCAGTAGGTATGACGAGTTCTGAGGAAGATTAAGCTTAACAATTTTCCTTTTAGGTATCCCTTCTATGGTGTTCAATACCACCCGGAGAAGAATCTCTATGAATTCGTGAAGAACAAAAGCATCCCCCACACGATGGAAGCCGTCAAGACGTCACAGTACTTTGCGGATTTTTTCCTCAGTGAGACGAGAAAAAACACAAACCAGTTCCCGACTGCAGAGGAGGAACAAGAGAGCTTGATATATAACTATTCACCCGAGTTTACAGGATTAAAGGGCTCCTCGTTCATTCAACAGTATCTTTTTGAGGGCAGGAGTACAGCAAGTACGTGGGCAAGTTCTGTATTCGTAGTTGTATCCTGCACTACCATATTATGGTCACGACATGCTTTGAACTAACTTTCCCTCCATACAAGACTCTTTGGACAGCTTAACATTAATGCATGACTTTCAACCCTTAATGGCGGCTTTTTACATTTATGAGTTTCTATATTAAACTTAGCGTGTAGATGAATTGTGTTCTTTTGATTACACAATGCTTTAATTTTGCTTCGTATTGTTTTCACAGAATCAAACGGCTCAAATCAGTTAGGTGGTATGTATATAAGTGACAGGCCGAATAATATTGAAGTTGGTGAGATTGATATTGTTCATCTAAGTCTAGATAATAAAAATGAATTGAAGTAAAAATGTAAGGAAGTTGTTTTTATTGACGCAACGTTATACTGAATGCTTGCAAAATTTAAAAAGAAATGTGTTTGTTATTTCTACTTCCTTTCCGTGCAACAATAACAAAAAACAAATTTACATCCCACCATGCAACCAGGAGAAAAAGAAACAAGTTGGAACAGAACCACAAATCAGATAAAAAATCAAAACGATCAACAAAAAAATGAAATTTCATCTTGGGATGAGTTATCCGCGCCTGAAGGTGAGCTGTCCATTTGTACGAGTTGTCCGTTGGGATGGGTTATCTTGCTATGAATAGTCGTGGTATCAGTTGTCCGGTGATGAGTTGTATCCGACCCCCTTTTTATACCCTATTCTAGGGGTATATTAATTTTGACGCATAGTTTGTAACATACCTTAATATTGCCCGTAGACCCCTAAAAGTTACTATATTTATGATCAGCATCGATAGTAATGTCGATCTAGCCATGTCCGTCCGTCCGTCCGTCCGTCCGTCGGCAAAAATTAGGCCTTTAAACTGGACCTAGAGAGCTGAAATTTTAACCATATACTCTCTAGGGTCCCGAAATAATCAAGTTTACGAATTTTTGAAATCCGCCCACAGACACGCCCACAAACTCAAAAAAACAAAATTTTGGAAAAAATCGAATTTTGAGCTAGGAAGCTGAAATTTTTTATATATGATCTATGACTCCTAAAACTGCTCGGGATATAAAATTTTCAAAATCCGCCCACTGCCACGCCCACAAAAAAATAAAACAATTTTATTGAAAAACCAAAATTTGAGCTAGGGAGCTGAAATTTTTAATATATACTTTCTAGGGGCCCTTTAAGCTCATGTATAAATATTTTCAAAATCCGCCCACTGACACGCCCACAAATAAATAATTTTTTTTTTTTGAAAATCCAAAGTTTGAGCTAGGGATCTGAAATTTATAATATATACTCTCTAGGGGCCCTTTAAGCTCATGTATAAATATTTTCAAAATCCGCCCACTGACACGCCCACAAATAAATAAAACAATTTTTTTGAAAATCCAAAGTTTGAGCTAGGGAGCTGAAATTTATAATATATACACTCTAGGGGCCCTTTATGCTCATGTGTTAATTTTTTTTTAAATCCGCCTACTGACACGCCCACAATTAAATAAAACAATTTTATTGAAACACCCAAGTTTGAGCTAGGGAGCGTTTTTTTTTGATAAAATCCTTTAAATGTTATATAACAAAATATGTAGAGCGTTCTTAACAATTTAACCATACTTAGACTTTTGTCACGCCCACTTATGAGGGATAGGAATAAGAATAGGGTATCCAACAGTTCGCCCAAGCGGACTGTAGCCCGTCCCTATGTTTTTTCTTTGAAACGAAGCTTTTTTCGCCGTGTTTTAACGGCAGTTTCTCGAACAGAGATGAGCATTTGTACCTCATCTGTGATATCGGCACTGTAGGCTTGGTAGTTTTATCGAAGTAGTCACTGTTTCAAACAATTTCTTTCCTTATAATTTTAAAGAAAAATGGATCCAATTTATAGAATTCTATGCATAGATAACTTTTAATTTGTTTTTAAATTGAGAATACTAGGCCATAGACACTTGGTGTGTTAGACTCTCGCGGCCTAAACTCTACCCATGAACGTCCGTGAATACCACATGGGAGTGTGGTGGCCGGCTCTAAAGAAAAACTACAATAAAACTAAACTTAATAAGGTACAAAGAACGGCATGTATAGGAACCACTGGAGCACTACGGTCAACACCGTCAGACGGACTCACAATCTTACTGCATCTTTTACCTCTTGATCTACATATAAGAAACATCACAGCACACAGCGCGATCAGACTCAGAGAGTCCGGATGCTGGACTACGAAACCCTACGGCCACAGTATTATTCTAGATTCTCTACGTAGAAAACTAGTTAAGCATTCAACAGACTATATCATTCCCAGAATGTCTTTCATAAAACATTTCGTCGTTCAAATCCCCACTAGATCAGAATGGCAAAATGGACAAGTGACAAGGGATTTCGGTCCAACAATCTACAGCGACGGTTCAAAAATGGACTGCGGCGTGGGTGTGGGAGTTTTTTTTCGAATCCTTAAACATCACAAAATCGTACAGACTTCCGGATACTGCAAGCGTCTTCCAGGCGTAGCTACTGGCTATCCGTGAAGCCTGTCACCAGATCAAGCTTCACTCAAACATAACACCGAGGCAAAAGATCGCCATACTTATTGATAGCCAGGCTGCCATGAAAGCGATCGCTCCAGTCACTAACCTAACCTATATCCTCTAAGTTAGTACTAGAATGCCGTAATGAGCTGGCCCTGCCTGATAAGTTCAAGGTTACCATGATCTGGGTTCCAGGTTACAGTAAGGTTTGTGGAAACGAACATGCCGACAAACTGGCCAGGCAAGGCTCAGCTCTCCACTGCTCATTGGCGGAACTAGTCCACATTCCGCTCATAGCAGTTAATGCAAATATCACCACAGAATACCTCAAGAAAGCCAACCTCAGATGGAGCAGGCTAACTACATGCGTCATATCCAGGAAAATGTGGCCAAACTACAACAAGGCAAAAACAACCGACCTTGCAAGACAACAGATATTGCAAGAATAACACCGATCATCACGGGACACTGGCGTATAGGAGACCATGCGGCCAAGCTGGACATCCCATACAATACCCACTGCCGCAGTTGCAGATTGGCAACTGAAAAAGAAACCCTAATTCACTTTTTATGCACCTAGCTAGGACCAGACTACAAATATTGGGAAGCCCTTTTTGCAATATACTTGAGGAAGTCTCCGAGAGTTCGTCTCATCCACCAAACGATAATACCCAGGTTTACGTGAGTTTGTGGTAACAAAACGGCTCTCGGTGCTAATTGGGTTTGTCTTTTCTTTATCAAACCGCCACACCTACCTATCTACCTACCTAAAACATGGAATCGCTCTTTGCACCCAATCAAGTTGGTGCCATTTTTAAGAAGGTGAAAGGACCTCGTATTGAAAGTCTTCTATGGCCAAAGGCGTCTATGCTTTACGAATTTGTGTTTGGGTCTTCCTCTGTCTTTTTTGTTTCGAGTACCTTTTCTATGAAGGAACTCAGTTCCAGTTCTGGTCATTTGTTTACATTTTTGCGGCTTTGTTGTTTGGAGTGATGACTGCAATCAGAAGTTCCAGCACTCTTTTCTCCGCTTCCCATCTACTGCATTCAAACGTGGAGATAAACGTTGAAGTATCCGTGCTCGGCTGCGAACTGCGTGACATTTTTAGTCAACCTCGCGGTCCATTGCTGCTGGGTGAACTCCTTTGCCCCGCGGCTACCACTTCCACTCCAAATTTCAAAAAAAAATGGGCGACAATTAACGGAGGGAAGTGTTGAATATGTTATGAAACAAAAATTGAGGGGAAGAGGTGAATATTTTGAATAATCTTCAAATCGTTCTTTTTAGGACGAACAAATATTTCTGTAAGACATTTTGCTTGATTTCAAATGATTGAGGATAATGGTGAATATATTGTAATTGAAATTGAATTGAAAAACATAGGGACGGGCTACAGTCCGCTTGGGCGAACTGTTGGATACCCTATTCTTATTCCTATCCCTCATAAGTGGGCGTGACAAAAGTCTAAGTATGGTTAAATTGTTAAGAACGCTCTACATATTTTGTTATATAACATTTAAAGGATTTTATCAAAAAAAACGCTCCCTAGCTCAAACTTGGGCGTTTCAATAAAATTGTTTTATTTAATTGTGGGCGTGTCAGTAGGCGGATTTAAAAAAAAATTAACACATGAGCATAAAGGGCCCCTAGAGAGTATATATTATAAATTTCAGCTCCCTAGCTCAAACTTTGGATTTTCAAAAAAATTGTTTTATTTATTTGTGGGCGTGTCAGTGGGCGGATTTTGAAAATATTTATACATGAGCTTAAAGGGCCCCTAGAGAGTATATATTATAAATTTCAGATTCCTAGCTCAAACTTTGGATTTTCAAAAAAATTGTTTTATTTATTTGTGGGCGTGTCAGTGGGCGGATTTTGAAAATATTTATACATGAGCTTAAAGGGCCCCTAGAGAGTATATATTAAAAATTTCAGCTCCCTAGCTTAAATTTTGGTTTTTCAATAAAATTGTTTTATTTTTTTGTGGGCGTGGCAGTGGGCGGATTTTGAAAATTTTATATCCCGAGCAGTTTTAGGAGTCATAGATCATATATAAAAAATTTCAGCTTCCTAGCTCAAAATTCGATTTTTTCCAAAATTTTGTTTTTTTGAGTTTGTGGGCGTGTCTGTGGGCCGATTTCAAAAATTCGTAAACTTGATTATTTCGGGACCCTAGAGAGTATATGGTTAAAATTTCAGCTCTCTAGGTCCAGTTTAAAGGCCTAATTTTTGCCGACGGACGGACGGACGGACGGACGGACGGACGGACGGACGGACATGGCTAGATCGACATTACTATCGATGCTGATCATAAATATAGTAACTTTTAGGGGTCTACGGGCAATATTAAGGTATGTTACAAACTATGCGTCAAAATTAATATACCCCTAGAATAGGGTATAAAAAAGCAATAAAGCCAATATTGGCAGAGGTATTTCTTCCGAGTAGCTTACCAAAGTAAAGTGCTTTGAAGAATTAATAGCCCTTCTGGATTATTTGGTCCTCCTGAATTGGACGGATTGGGTGTTATTCTTTAAGAGAGTGCAACATTTATTGCAATGTTCCTTAGGAAGTCAGTTTTATCGAGAGTAGCCCTCATATCGATAATAGACTGAATTGCAGCGCTCACCTTGATGGCATTACTGCTCCGCCTGATCCGCCCGCTTCTCGCCTTGTCCACTTCGACTTTTGCCACAGTGATCTCCTACGCCAAATCTCCGATTGGCTTGTATATGCCCGTGTGCTGCTTTTCCACCAAAACTTTCAGACGTCAACGTTGTTTTGTGTACGGGGAAAGCAACAGACCAAAATGCTGGGTCGTATTGGGGCACATAACTTGGAGATTAAGCACTAATGAAGTTTACTTTAAGCCACTCAAAATTCTTCAGCATTCGAACTTGCAGAGAAAATTCCTCGGAATTGCCATTGTACACGTTTAGCCGGCTCTTCTGGACTTTCTGCCAAATTATCTGCCCATAATGAAATAGGTAACCTTTGAAAACCGAAAGTGGATAACATCCCTCGCAGAGCCAGAGATAGCCTTTTCGAAGTCACTGATGGCGAGAGTCGGGGTCAGGGGCGGGATGCCTGCATCATATGCCAGATGAAAAAAGTCCAAAAAGAAATGACTTACATTTCGCGGTCACAAGGCAGAAGACCAAAGGCACTACAATGACTTGTACGTAGCCGTCAAAGCTGTCACATTATAGTCGGGGCGATATAAAATGTTCCGTCAATAAGGTTACATTTTGACTTGCCCAAGAGCTTCAAGCTACTATGCGTTCCGAGAATGATATTCCCCTCGCTTGTGCCAAACTAAGTCCCACGCAACACAAACAATTCACCGTCAATGTATCAAACGTTTGTCGGTTCACCTTTTACTGAACTTACTTTCAGTTCCTTCAGAACTCGATATTAAAAATGTATTTGTATCTTCCCCTATAGGGGACAATAGGGGATCATATGTCGGGAGTTCAACGAACTTTGTTCTTTATTTCTGCTGGTTGTATTGTGGTGTCTCATAAATTCGTCTACTTCAGTATAATGATTTCTTATTTTATTCCTTAGGTATAATATTTTTTTGAGCTCTATTATTTCCAACATCAAACGTTTCTTTAAAAAGATTTCATTTTTGTGTCCTCTCGTTAAAAAAATATGTTTTATTTTTAGGATTCGAAGAATATTTGAGTACCGAAAATGGGCGACAATTAATAGGGATTAAGCGAACAATAGTCTCAATTAATTGCAAAAAAGGATCCGGTTCCATGAACTTCTTAGAAGGGATTTATTTTTATAAACCATGTTAAACATTTGCAGACACTTTACTTAGAAACCTAATAACAAAATTTTAATTAAACATAGGGAATGGCTTTAGTCGACTTAGGCGTACTGTTGGATACGCTATTCCTATTCCTATCCCTCATAAAGTGGTAAAAATCTAATTATGGGTGCATTGTTAAAAACGATCTATATACTTTGTCATTCAACATTTAAGGGGTTTTATAAAAAAAAAAACAAGTTTTTGTAAGAAAAAACGCCCCTTAAAAGTGGGCATGAGAGAAAACGTTACATAAATAAATTGTTCAAAACGACTTTAACTACATAATTTCAGAAGAATAGGAATTTCATTTACATTGATTTCTTCAATAGAACGTATATGAGCATTAAGGGCTTCTTAAGAGTATATACACTGGCGATCACAAGGATGAGGCCATACATTTTGCAATCGATTTTCAGTCTTTATACCTGTTGGAAATTTTATACCCGGAAACTTTTACTACCTGTGAACAGGTACGTATGTTCCCAACAGTAAGCCATAAAATTTAAGGGTAAATAAGAAACGACCGCTGGAATTTAACAAGATCAATCATAACCAATGAACTACTTGAAAAGCGAATAAAAAAGATGCACCACTAGGATGAAGCCTTATGTAAAATCTTCGAAAGAAAGGAAAAAATTAATAAAATGTTTACATTTTATGGTTTTAAAACATTTATTTATTATGTTTTTCTACATTAATAATGAGTATGCCCGCCATTTTCCGATATGCCTCTATAAGACGGTTTGGATAAAATCACAGTTTTTTTTTTTAAATAATTAAGAGAAATTTTGGCCCAGGCATCACGAATAGCTTTGTTTTAAGTGTCCTTGTCTTCAAATTTTCTGAAGCCTTTATACATTTTACGAGATAATCATGATGCATGCAATGACAAAAGTTTCACGCCTTCTGATTGAATCCAAATTCTAACAACCCTGGAACAGGGTTGTGACTTTACTGCAATTACAGTGAATCTACTGCTTTTTTTCGAAAAATAAATCTACTGCCTTTAAATAAAATCTACTGCACTGTTGGTCTTACGAAAAAAAATCATGCAATACGTAAATGTAATCCACAAAATATTTTTTTAATTCTATCACTGAATGCAGTCAGTCCCATTCTTCCTGATGATATCCAACTATTACCTTATAATGTTCATACGGCTTTCGGCAATTGGCTATATTTTAATGGCAAGTGACCAGAGTTTATCCATATATAATGAGTAGGGACACTCTCTCTATATATGCATTTCCTACTACTACAAAGCAAAATGCTTAAAAAAACCAACAATATGTGGAAGCAGGTCAAAAGGATGTGTTTTAACGCTTATGGTACACAGTATATTTTTTGCCTGTTTCACTACATTTTACATGCCGCATGCTTCGTAAGACGAATGATTGTGGGTTGTGTGTATCTTTTCATTTCGTGCAGTGCTACCTGCTTTGCTTTTTTTAAAATGGTTTATGGCTGGTTTTTCTGATTATTTTTTTTACTATTTACACCTATATAATTATGAACCTCTACAATTATACTTGTCAAAAATATAAAAATAAATGCTTCTTCTTTGCTTTGATTTCGCTAAAAATAATGCAATCCGGTGTTCAGCCGAGTAACAATAAAAATGATTTGAATCATTATTTGCTAGTTGTTGGTTGTTGGTTACACTAGTTTTGCAAACTGCGAGCCAACTGTGAATTTAGAGCTTGTCGACATTAAACTGCAGTTACAATCACTCAAGAAGGACAATGTGAAAAACATTTTCAAACCCGAATCTGACTATAAAACTGTTGATTTCGGTAGCGAAAATGCGTTTTATTATTTTGCAGGCTACATTTAAAAAAAACGTCAAAAACACAAGTGTGAGCTGAAATTAAGTCAGAAACCTAGTATTTCCTCCATATTCACAGATTTCAAAGAAACTCTTCTCAAGAGTTTTTAGAAGCGATAGAGAGCCTGGAGCAACAATTTATTTCTCGTTTTCCCAATTTGTACCTACTTTTGTAATAATTTTGAAATGAAAATGTATAATTATATATTATATATTAAAGAATGAATTTGATTACTTTTGCTGTAAAATCAAAACAAAGAATTATTAGAAATTAGAAGAAAAATTATGACATGAATGAATTTTTGTTTTGTTCTGTTTTTGTTATGTTTTAAAGAAAAATTAATGTTTATTTTATTATTATAAATTATTTATGTGTATATATGTTATGTAAAACAAACACTGATTTCTACTTTTCTTTATAAAACTTTATTCTTTCTCAAAATTCAACTCACACGTCCGATTGCATGCAACCCTCTACCTTGAATGCCCGTATCTCTTTCCACTTCTTCTTCATCAGCTTATCGGTGAGCATTCGTTGCAGAGTGTTGTCGTGGTGTTATAGATTCGTCCGTCCTGACCTGTTCGACGTCCTCGTCGAATTCCACGTTTAATGTGATCCAACGTTTCATTCGGTCGGCTGCCCAGATCGCAGTATACGTCTTCTGCCTTCGCGGTGCATATGGCATGTCCTTCAATTGATACCTGTCATTTGATAAAACTGTTGTAACGACATAAGGGCCCTTATACCTAGGCTCCAATTTGCGTGACTGTCCGGTACTACTTGGACTATCGTTTAAGATCATGACCAAGTCTCCCACGTGATATTTCTCAGCCTTACGTTGTTTTGAATCGTGTTGTAATTTTTGTTTAGTTTGTGTTTTTTTATATAACAGCTGCCCCCTCTTTACGTACCTACTTGATTAATGTCTTGTCTATGTTGGTTTAATTTTACTCCGTCCGCCAAGGCATCTTGTAATGGAGCCCTTGGTATGTAGCCCATCATCATTTGGTGTGCTGTTTTGCCAGTTGCTTCATTGTGTGTATTGTTTATCCCCCATTGGACAAGTTTAATTTGTTGGTCCCATTTGTTTTCGTCTTCAGTGGTAGCAAGCAAAGCATTAAGAATGGTGCGGTTATAACGTTGCACCTGCCCGTTCGCTCGGGGTATTTTGATTGCGTTCATCACATGAGTTATTGCGCGGCTCTTGGTGTACTCTTCAAAACCTTTGGATGTGAACGCCGTACCCCTGTCAGTAATGATAAGCCTAGGGGTTCCGAATGTGTAAAAAATTTCAGTCAGGAAATTTAGGACCGGTTTCGTTTGAGTGTTCTGTACAGTTTTCATTTGTACAAATTTCGTGAACGCGTGAAGGGTCCTAAATGATCCAAGTGTATCGTGTCGAATGGAATGCTTCTCTTTTCTATTGGATATAATTCTCCTCGTGATTGTACTTCCTTTTTAGCATAAGCACATTCCACACACGCCTTTATGTACTTCTTTGCAAACTGTGTAAGTCTCGGGAACCAGTATCTTTCTTTGATGTGTTTCACCGTCTTTTCCTCGGAAAAGTATCCCATTTGATCATGACTTTTACGCATTACTCGATTACGGACCCCCTTGGATCGAATAATCTCAGCTCTCCGTCCACCTTACGATAAACTCGCCCATCGTGCAATTCATAACCTTTATGAATTTGTATCTCACAATCCTTCCCAGGCTTTCGTTTGAGTACTTGTACAATATTGGCAATTTCTTCATCTTTCAGCTGTAACGAGTATATCCAGTCTTCGTCTATAATGTTAACTTTGAAAACATTCATGTCTGCAACTTGCGGTTTTTTTGCTGGTTCATATGGCTGTCGAGAGAGTGCGTCCGCGTGTCCCATCACCTTCCCTGAGCGATGTTTCACCTCAAAATCATATTCGAGCAGCTTGAGCCACCACCTAGCTATTCTCGGAATCAGTTCTTTCTTTCTCATTGCTGTTTTTAATGCTGCGCAGTCGGTTACGACGGTAAACCTTCTTCCCAACAAATACTGCCGAAAACGTTGGGTTGACTCAACCACTGCCCGGGCCTCCAACTCGTAGCTATTATACATGCTTTCTTCCTGAGTCGTAAATAAGCAACGGGGTGGAAGTCCTTTTCCTTCCCTTGCATCAACACGCCTGCCAATCCCTTGCTACTGGCGTCGGTGTGTAACTCATGTTCCACTTCAGGGTTAAAAAGCTCCAATACCGGTTTTTGTACAAGACATTTTTTTAAACTTTCAAAAGATTTTTGTTCTTGTTCTACCCAGCTAAACGCGCAGCTCTTCTTTGTCAGTTCCGTGAGTGGTAGCGCAATTATTGAAAAATTTTGTATCAACTTTCGGAAATAACTGGTCAAACCTATGAATTGGCGTACCTCCCGCTCATTGGTCGGTACCTGGAAGTTCTTTACTGCAAAAGTTTTTTCCCTTCCTGGTGCGATGGTGCTTTCAGTTACTCTATGGCCCAAATACTCTATTCGTGTTTTAAAAAAATAACATTTCTTTAGGTTTAGTGTCCAGTTTGCCTCTTCCATCAAAGTCAGGAATTTGTCCAGTTTTTTCATTCCTTCCATAATTGAGTTGCATGGGAGGACCACGTCATCCATAAAACACACCATGAGCCCTGGTGTCATTTTCCTAGCTAGGTTGTTCGAGAGACCAAAAGGCATTGTTACAAATTCATACAAGCCATCCGAAGTTATAAATGCAGTGAAGTGTGTGTGTTCTGGTTTAATAGGTATTTGGTAGTACCCTGAAGCCAAATCAAGTACTATAAAGTATCGATGTCCTTGTAAATCATTCAATTGCTCATCTATTAACGGCATCGGGAATCTAATCTTCTTAGTGATTCGGTTGAGTCCCCTGTAATCAACGCACATGCGATCTTCGCCACTCTTTTTTTTTACAAGGATCACCGGAAAGAAAAAGTTGGACTCTGATTCCTTGATGATTCCGTTTTCCAACATCTCATCGATCATCGATCGAAGCGTTTGCCTTTTGGCGTACGGTACTTTGTTAGGGCCATATTCTACTGGAACGTTTTTCTCGAGTTCGATTTCCATTTCCAATAGGCTCGTACGCCCTAGTTCCTTTTGACTCATGGCTATGTATCCGCGGAATCTTTGAAGCAACTCTAGAAGCTCCTCTGGGTTAACCTCTGCATTCATTTAAAGATTTTCTTTTACTATTTCCTCGGTTCTACCTCTGCTGTTTTTTTTCTTGCTCAAGTGCTCTTTGTTTATCAATGCGTTTAACTGTTAGAGTGTCTCCTCGCTTATTCATAATACATCCGCGGTGGCTAAGTACGTCTTTTCCAATTAAGATCGGTTCCTTTATGTGGTTATCGTCGACCACAAGTGCGGTAACTGAAAATAGCGACCCATCAATCGTTATTGCGCACGAGACACTTGCTGTTACTTGGGAGGTTCCTCCCCAAAACCCATGTAATGTTGCGTTTTCCTCCTTAACTCCTGTTTTTAGAGAATTTGCAACTGTTTGTGTTATGATCGTCCGTTCGCTACCGGAGTGAAGAAGTGATTCATATTCCATACCTTGGATGCTTACCTTTTTACGGTAGCAATCGATGTCTGCATCACTACGCACCGTGTTTATTTTAAATCTTTTATCAGGTCTTTCTTCCTTCATCTGGTTTCTGTTGCTACGAGGGCGGGTCAATAAGTCCGTGACTTTTTGAATTTCTGACCTCTTTACTGAAACGGCAACACTGCTCCTGTCAACAGGCATCTGTCAGTTGACTCCTGTCAAAATTTAAACTTGCTGCGTCAGTTAGTTTGTGTTTGACAGCTATTTTTATCAGACTACTCACTAATTTGAGGAGAAAATGGAAAAAAGTGAATTTCGTGTGCTTATTAAGCATTATTTCTTGCGAAAAAAAACCATTACCGAGACCAAGGCTAAGCTTGAAAAATACTATGGGGACTCTGCACCATCGATTTCAATGGTAAAAAAGTGGTTTACTGAATTTCGTTGTGACCGTACAAGCACTGAAGAAGCCGAACGTCCTGGACGCCCAGTTGAGGTCTCTACACCCGAAACAATCGAAAAAATTCACGATATGGTGTTGGCCGACCGAAGATTGAAAGTGCGAGAGATTGTGGAAGCCGTAGGGATCTCGCATGGCTCAGTGGTTTCAATTTTGAATGATCACTTGGGCATGAGAAAGCTTTCCGCAAGATGGGTGCCGCGTTTGCTTACAGTCGACCACAAACGCAATCGTGTAACAACTTCACAGGAAGGTTTGGCATTGTTTAATCGCAATATGGAGGAGTTTTTGCGCCGTTTTGTAACCGTGGACGAAACATGGATCCATCACAACACACCAGAGACCAAACAACAGTCAAAACAGTGGGTTTCTAAGGGTGAATCGGCGCCAAAGAAGGCCAAGGTGGGTTTGTCAGCCAATAAAGTTATGGCGACTGTTTTTTGGGATGCACGCGGGATAATCCACATTGATTACCTTCAAAAGGGAAGAACAATCAATGGGGAATATTATGCCAACTTATTGGACCGATTCATTGACGATTTGAAAAAAAACCGACCTCATTTGGCCAAGAAAAAAGTTCTTTTCCACCAAGACAATGCAAGGGTGCACAGGCACAAATGTGCAGTTGCCATGGCAAAAAACCATGAATTGGGCTATGAATTGCTCCCTCATCCACCCTATTCTCCAGATTTGGCTCCGAGCGACTACTTCTTGTTCCCAAACCTGAAGAAATGGCTTGGTGGAAAAAGATTTGACTCCAATGATGAAGTCATCTCGCAAATAAAGGCCTATTTTGAGGACCTCGACAAATCATTTTTTTTGGAAGGGATAAAAAAATTGGAGAAGCGTTGGACAAAGTTTATAGAGCTCAAGGGAGACTACGTTGAAAAATAAAATTTTTTTTTTATCAAAAAATCTGTGTTTTATTCCAAAAGTCACGGACTTATTGACCCGCCCTCGTATTGTCACGATTACTTTGGTAGAAACGTTTTCGACCTTGCAAACACTGTCTTGCATAATGACCAGGCTGGTTACAGTTGTAACAACTCACACCGCTGTTTCTCCTTTGGAGCGGAAGTCTGTTTCTGGGATGCCAGTTCAATGGCTGATTATTAGGTCTTATATTTGCTTTGATGGTAGTACTTGGAAGTTGTCGAAAATTGGCTCTAATGCTTTCATACCATTTTACCTTTTCAACTACCTCCGCTAAGTCTTTAAAATTGCTGGCTGAAAGACTAGAACTCATATGCTGATAATTTAATCCTGTTAAAATATATTGAATTATTGTTTTGTCACTTAGCTGTATCATTTTCCCGATCATATTCATTTCGTGGCAAACATTTTCGATGGATTCTTGGGGTTTTCTAACTCGGTTTACCAACTGCTGATGTATCTCTACCTCACTATGATGCTGCGGAAAATCTTTTTTTTTTTTTTTTTTTTTTCTTTTTAATAAAAAGGAAATACAAATCCCAGAGCACTCAGACTCGGTAACGTTCCATTGTACTACCAGGCAGAAATCCTCCTTTTGGTGTAGAGGCATGTGATTGGGTGGCGTATGTTGTTGTTCCCCATGGGGATTGAACCTGCACCGCACGGGTAACAAGCCAACACACTAACCTCAACACCGTCGCCACAACCTGAGCGGAAAATTCTTAGTTACCATTCGCAAGCTTCCTCCAGGTGGATGATACTTCTTGAGCGGTATCCCACCAGAATCGAGCTAGACCACATAATTTGGAAGCAGCGGCCATCGTTAAAGCTCTCTCATCCCAATCGTAGATCTTCATGAGATTCTCCACCCTTTTCACCCAACCTTCTGCAGAAATGGAGGACATTTCTCCAGGGGTAAACTTTGGCAGTGTATCAGCAATTTCTCTGATGCCATAGTTGACTTTTGGTCTGACTGTGTCGCCGAGTGAAGTATGCCTACTTCCTAACAGTTTGATTTTTTCAGCTATTTCTTTTTCTTTCCCCTTTCTCTCTCTCGATTAATTCCTTTTCCCTTTTTAAAATGTCCCATTCTCTCGTTCTTCGGTCACTTTCACCGTCGCTTGCTACCTCCGAACTCACTGCCTCTGCCTCCTCTTGAATATCCATTTGTTGGCCTTCTGGTATTCCTGATACTGACGATTCTTCTGTTCTTATACCCCTCGGGCTAGATTCTGCCATCACTTGATGAGTGACTCCAATTTTCCTATTTTCCTTATCGTCAGCTTGCAGTCTTTTTATTAAGACTCTCTTCGAGCCACTGATAGGAAGTTTCCTCTGCTTCAGTTCCATTTGGAGTTGCTTCACGCTTAGATTCTCCCTTGCTAGAACGATTAAATAAACACATCAATAAACCAGGGAACCTTACTCGGTGCAGAGTTCAAGTTTTAATTATAAAAACATTTTATCGAATACAACAATGCACGAATCATGAACATCTCAATCCTTGAACTCAACATTCCGTCAAAACTATTTAATTTTATGTTTTTTAATAATTATCTATTAACATTACCAGTTAAAGTATGTGTGTTTATTTGGTATAACTACCACCATCTCTTAATGATCCACTATTTGTTAGATTTGCTGATCATACAAATTTTCGGCGGACGAAAACAAACATGCAGCTCTCAATGAACTGTTTACTAGACTGTGTTTATCGCATGTATTAAACATACATTCAATAAACCCAGTTTTTTTTTTTTTTTTTTTTTTACTGGCGTCGCAATCCAAATCTATACCTATATTCAATAACCACTTAAACCTGTTGCTTAATCCTACATATACCTAGGACTAATCCAAACTCCACATCAATTCTGTCGCTAGTAAGGCCCAATATCTGTTTATTGTTTCAGTACTTAAGTCGTACGACAACATGAGGGTTTACCTTGCATATCAACTATGCATTTATTCCTTATCAACTATGCACTTATTCCATGTGTTCAACACATGCAATACCCAAACCCAACGTTCCCTTTCGTTATCTTTTTTTTCAAATACTCAATCATCCATATTATTCACGAGTCTACTTTTGAGACTCTACCTTCACCATTTTCATGTCCAATCATGAATTTTATATTTCTACTCACAATCTCAGTTTATCTTTCCCTTTTCTTATCGTATACAAATATAAAGTGCGCAGTTCAACATCTGCGTGTACCGCAGACGCTTACTTATCTCTTCCTCCTTCTGTTCACACCTAACGTGCTGATAAGGTTTCCTTCATCCTTATCTCGTTGGTTTTATTTATCTATGGATACAAAATTACTGCTACGTGAACCGTAGCTGCCATGTCTGATCCTGCGTTAGGTGCCTTTTACCTTTTATTCGTTCGGCCAAATAAGGCATTTGAATAATATCATTTCAAATTATGTCTAGCACTTTCATTCAAAATATTGTCTTTAATCTAAGACAAAATTGAGCCTCTTCCCTTAATTTGAATAAACTTCAAAAAGGACTTACCCCACCCACACAGACACATAATAACACTTTTCAAACTTACGTTTCCTTCTTATCATTTACGAGTAAGTATAATAAGTAATAACTGTTTTTTTTAATATTTCAAATCCTTTCACTTTACTTTTGCTTCAGGTAAATCCCACTTCTGACTGTAAAACACTGATTTCTACTTTTCATTATAAAACTTTATTCTTTCTCAAAATTCAACTCACACGTCCGATTGCATGCAACCCTCTACTTTGAAAGCTCCCCACACCATTACCTACACCTGATGTACGGCTATGATGGCATGCCAAAATAAGCTCCTCCTTTCTTAGATCATGGAAATAAAAGTTGCATCCGAAAAGACAACGCATTTCCATTCACTGCTCCAAGCGACATGTTCTTTCGCAAAATTCATTCGATGCTCCTTGTGTACTTGCCTCAAAACAGGTTTCTTTTTAAGTTTTCTTCTCTGTAAAAGGCGTTTTTCTTTTTTTAGCTCCGAGCGGGGCACTGAGCTGTCAAAAAAAGAACTGTGTTACTTTTTTAGCTCGGAGCGCTCTGAGCACAAAATTTGTATTTCTTTTTTATCTCTGAGCTAGCTCAGGGCTCGCTCGATGAGCTCGATTAAAAATGACCGAGCACATAGAGCGAAAAGCTGAGCGCGGCTGACTTCATTCATTATTTGTGCTTTTTCCATAGTTTATTTACTAGAAATTATAATTTAAATGGAACAATCCTTGACAAACACCAATTTCAGAAGCAATCCTGACTATTTTGAAAATTAACAGAAAAAAAATTGTCTAATGACAGTTCAGTGCCCAATTCTGTTTCTTAATTAGCTCGGAGCGCTCAGGTTATGTTCAGCTCGGAGCGAGCTCTGATCGCTCGGGCCCCGCTCTGTTCCCCGCTCGGGGCTAAAAAAGAAAAACGCCTATAGTATCACTTTTTCGAATTATCCTTCGGACCGTTGCTGTGCTGGATGACACTCCGCTGTTCGCCCTTATTTCAGTCACTGGTAGAGTAGAATTTGAGGCAAGCCGTAGAATAACCCGCTTTTATCGCAATGTTGTTGCTTCTGTCGTGCGTCCTTTTTGATTTTTCCCATAGTGCTGTGGATCCGCAAGATAACTGTTTACAACAGCCTTCCTTCTATTTAGTCTCATTGCAATTTCTTGGCGTGAGAGTCCAAACTCCTTGAAAGCATCTATTTTTCCTCTATCTGTCGCTGTCAAAGTCTTTCCAAGACCCATTTTTTTAAATAAATAAAAACAGTTCTTTTCAACGGATTTTTTTTTTAAATATTCTTAACAAAACTTTGAAAAAAATCGCTGATGTGAACTCCAGCAACGAAATATTCGCAATGGCCTGATCATCATATCATCATATATACAATATTTTTATTTGTACTCAAATTGTGTTACATTAGGCGTTTTTCTTTTTTAGCCCCGAGCGGGGAACAGAGCGGGGCCCGAACGATCAGAGCTCGCTCCGAGCTGAACGTAACCTGAGCGCTCCGAGCTAATTAAGAAACAGAATTGAGCACTGAACTGTCATTAGATAATTTTTTTTTAATAATTTTCAAAATAGTCAGGTTTGCTTCTGAAATTAGTGTTTGTCAAGGATTGTTCCATTTAAATTATAATTTCTAGTAAATAAACTATGGAAAAAGCACAAATAATGAATGAAGTCAGCCGCGCTCAGCTTTTCGCTCGATGTGCTCGGTCATTTTCAATCGAGCTCATCGAGCGAGCCCTGAGCTAGCTCAGAGATAAAAAAGAAATACAAATTTTGTGCTCAGAGCGCTCCGAGTTAAAAAAAGTAACACAGTTCTTTTTTTGACAGCTCAGTGCCCCGCTCGGAGCTAAAAAAGAAAAACGCCTATTGTCAATTAATGATATTTACAATTAATTAATAATGTCTTAAGTCTAATAATTTGTATCGGTGAGCACAGAAGGGGCTCTACTTTGTTCTAGTGATTACATTTACTTTTACATTTTTTAATTAAAAAGTTCCTTAAGTTTAACATTTCGTTTCTTTAATATGTGGGATTTTCACGTCGGTTTGATAACTGCTGACGGTCGTTGGCTGGTATGGGGATATTGATAGGGTTTAGGTCCTTGATGCTTGTTGGTTGGTATGGTCGTCTGGTGGTCCTTGTTGGTTGTTACTTGTTAGTCGTCTAGTGGCATCAACCTCTGTTCCTGCAGCAACGTTGAAGTTCCCAAAGCTGTCAGATCCTGCTATTCCAAATGCTGGCTCCGTCATGGAGAGCACCTGGAGATATCGATCCTCTGTGGCTGGATTACCTGTAATTAAATTAATAAGAGGGCTGGGATGGGTTGGGGTTTTTCTCAACATCCTGGTGCTGAAGTAATGAATGTGTTTGTCAATCGGGACAATTCTTGCTTTTTCGTAAAGCCTTTCATTGCTATAATAGCGGTAGGAGTTTGGCTTACGGTGAAGGTACGTGCAATGGCGGAGAGCTTTCAGCTCGAAATTTTTTATTTTTTTCATGTAGGTGGGGCTTATCGTATACCATATTGGGAAACAGTATGTTAAAACGCAATGGCCTGATCCTAGTGGTGCATCTTTTTATACGCTTTTCAAGTACTTCATTGTTTGATCTTGGGCAATTCCAGCGGTCGTTTCTTATTTTTCTTTTAATTTTATGACTTTTTGTAGGGAAACTATGTACATGTTCCCAGGTAGTAAAAGTTTCCGGTTATAAAATTTCCAACAGGTATAAAGACTGAAAATCGATTGCAAAATGTATCCTTGTGATCGTCAGTGTATATTTCGAATTTCAGCTTTCTGGTTCAAACGGTTTAAATTGTGGTCGTGTCAGTGGACCGATTTTACAAATCCTAACGCACGAGCATTTCGGGCCCTTAAAGACAATATTTTACAAATTTAAGCTTTCTGGCTCAAAATTCGGTTTTTTTCTATTTTGAAAACTCTTACACTCGATTATTTCCTGCCCCTAGAGAGTATATGGTTCCAATTTCAGGTTTCTAGCTCGTGTTTTAGGACCTTATTATTTTCCCGACGGACGGAGATGGCTAGATCGACATGACTATCGATGTCGATCACGAAATTGCAGGAGGGTTGCAGGGGGGCAGCATGTCCCCCATAAGCATTACACGGTTTATGGAATCTACTTGCGATTTCCAAATAATCCCATAAACAGTGCAATGCATATGGGGGGCATGCTGCCCCCTTGCAACCCCCCAAACGCCAAATTGGTCTTGTTTCACTTTCACATTATTTGGTGAGACATAAGTCCCAACTTTTACTTGTGGGAGTTATGTCCCTCTTAAGTGAGACATAAATCCCAAATCAATTTTGAATTTATGTCCCACTTAAGTGAGACATAAGTCCCACTTAAGTGAGACATAAGTCCCAAAAGAAAAAGTTGGGACTTATGACCCCGCTCTATAAAAATAACCTTACATTGAAAATAAATTCAATCCAACGCAGCAGTCACAAAGTGCATGCATTTTATCATTATCAAGTTTGCATGGGAATAAACGTGACAAATGATTGATAACAAAAGTCTTACGCCATAAACAAAAACTCCGAATGCAACTGTATTTATTCATTTTAAAGTCGATCATACCTTCAATTGAAAGGAAGCTTTTTTCGCCGTCTGTTCTTGGCAGTATATCGACGCTGTTGGCAGCGTAGTTTCATCACAAGTAGTCACTGCTTCAGTGAATTTCTTTTCTGACAATTTCATCCAAAAAATGGATAATCAACGTCCAATTATTGGAATTCTATGCATTGACGTGGCTGCTATACTTTTTGAATTATATGGCCAAACTGTAAAAAGTTATCTAGCCGCTTCCTACATCAAATTTATTGAAAGCGCAGGAGCTCGGGCGGTGCCAATTTGGTAAGAAAATTATTTTTTAAAATATGTTTTTGGTGCAATTTGACGAATAACAGTGAAAAAATACACACTTCTATTCGCGCATCATTGTTGAAGTATTTTTAGAAAATGTTTATTTCAACATTTTGTTCACGTTTTCTCTCCGAGTGATATACTATTGTGTGACGTACGAGTAAGAATTTGATGACGAGAAAGTGTTCACATAATCTCTTTTGGCTAAAAAAAGCTCCCCTATTTATCATGTTTTATGCTATCCATTGTGCACTGTGCCGTGTGCAGAATGAAGTGTGCAGTGCGGCTGTGCATGCTGGCACGTATCAACCCCTAAAGCGCAGTATTAAAAATGAAATGCATTTGAAAATGCAGTTATTATTACAAACGCTGTTGTAACGGTATTATAATTTTGAAACATACATTAATATTGCTTCGTAGACCCCTAATACGAGTAGTTACTTTATTTATGTTCAGCATCGAAAGTAATGCCGACTTAGCCATGTCCTCCTGTCCGTCCGTCTTCAATTAAGGGGCCCTAAAATTCGAGTTAGAAAGCTGAAATTAGGAGCATATTATCCCTAGGTGCCCGAAATGATCAGATGTAAAGATTTTTAAAATTTGCCCACTGACACGCCCACTATTAAAAGAAAACCGTTTTATCGAAGAAATAAATGGAAATGAAAGCCCTGCGTTCTTCACAAAATGTGTAGATACAAAGGTTTTGCCACGCCCTCTTTTGGGGATATGTGGACAATATCCTTCTGCAAAATCCGCCCATACTAAGTTTTTTCCACGTCCATTTTGGGGGATAGGAATAGGAATATGGTATATTTCTAATTTTTCTTTGTTTCGAATATCTAGTACCTACATTATGCTTAACGAAAATTGATATTTTGTATTCTTTTACATTTTATTTCCAAAGGATCGGAAGGGATGATTTCTACTATAGGAACATAATGCAGAAAATTAACGGGTGCGATGACATTAACGCCAATTTCAGGGACTAAAAAACAAAACATTGCTTTGATCTTTATAGAATTTTAGTGCCTGGCGGGGCGGTATTCTTCAATTCGAAGCATATCCAGAAGCCTGAACAAACAAACGAATGTGTTCGAAGTTCAGGGATAATTTATAGAATTGCGGCTGAAATGAACGACAGTGGCAACTATTTTCCGCTGCTGGGAATATGTCTGGGTTACGAATTATTATTATACCACTCGGCCGGCGGGCTGGAAGTGCGCCAGGACTGCAGCAAACTTAACAAATCAATGGTTCTGGAGTTGGAATGTGGTATGAAAAAATATGTAAATTCAAATTAATCATAGTTCGTAGTATGTGTGCATATATAAAGATCTAAATATCGAAATAACTGTTCACTCCATTTACAGATTTTAAAGATTCAAAAATGTTCAAAGATCTCCCAAATGACATAGAAAATATGATGCGAACGGAACCATTTGCATTCCACTATCATCAATATTGTATTACAAAGCAAGTGAGTTTAGGACAATCATTTTCAAAAGGAACGATCAATCTAAATAACTTAGATATTCTCAACTTGTCAAGGCTCTCGATCTCTTTAGAATTGCCAACAAATGGAGGATAACTGCCGTCAATAGCGATGACAAGCACCTAGAGTTTATTTCATCAATTGAGCACGTAAAGTAAGCTACCATCTTTATATCGGTTGTCAGAGATCTATTATTGATAATTTTAGCATAATGCGTGGCAGTTCGTTTAATTTACATCTATTGTCAACACTAACAAGCAAAATGCAATTATGAATCGGTATTTCAATTAACTTTTGAATTTGACGCGCACTTTAAAAAAAAAATTGTAATTGAAGAAATCAATGGAAAGTTCTGTTCTTCGCGAAAGTATGTAGACGTTGTAAATGTTGTACATAGCAATTCCTGTATACCAAGTTCTTTGCCACGCCCAAATGGATGGCATTTCTTTATGAAGACATTGTTTTTTTTTGTTAAAATCCTTTATGTAGATTTCTTTAAATTTAATAATAGAGTTCAATATTTCTCAACCTCTATGAAGTTGGAAAATACCTATCCAAGGCTTTGCCAAGGGATTATGCTCTGATGTGATATTTATATTATTCAAATTTAAATCTGCAAAGCCGCATGGACTTGTCTGCAGAAGATTCTTTCTGGAGGGATATTATTTTTTTGTTTTTTTGAGTTCTTATAGCATTTCTAATTCACTTATTTATTTTTTTTGCATTGAGTATTTTTGAGTTAAAACTGTTCACTATTTTGATAAAACTGTTTAACTCAAAAAAATTGGTTTGTCGAAGTTGCGAAAATTCACGGGTAATTTATTAAATATTGTGGGAATCGCTACATCATATTTTCGTCGTCCGTACTCGTTAAGTATCTCGGAATAACATATCTGTCTTGGTTCCTTCTTCTTGTGCTGACAGTTTGCTGTGTTGGTATCTTGAATGTGGTGTCATCTTCGAACTGTGATACTACCTCAAGCTTATGTAGTTTTTCTATGTTAAGTTATCTCGTCCTGCTATCGATTTGATGCCAATCAATATCATGCATGCGTAGTTTGGATCGATACACCAGTTTTCGTATCCTTATAGCGGTTGCTATTGAATTTTGTTGTTGTGGTGCATTTCCCCAGGCCAAAATGCCGTATCTCAGGTGCGATTCAACCAGCCCAAAGTAGCATTGTCGAAGAACATCTGGTGTGCATAAGTACTGGGATAAAATAGTGCATATGCTGATTGCCGAAGTTTGATTGTAAGAGCATGCATGGGTTGGCTCCATTTCAGGTTATAGTCAACGATTACACCAAGGTATTTGTATGTTGATACATTCTCGATTGTTGTTGAGCAGTTATCTTCATTTTGTAATTTCGATTGATTTCCTGCTATGTGTAGACATTCATCCTTGTGTATTTTAATGGTGATTTTATATTTTAATACATGTGGTGGTCGTATGTGCATAACTTTTGTTTTTTGTGCATTCATGATTACTCCATGGTCATGACACCATGCTAAGATTGTGTTAAAATCATTTTGCATCATTTTTTCCGCTGCTTCTCCGTTTTTATGGCTAACTACAATGGTTGTGTCATCTGCAAATGCATTACCGGTGCTATGTTTCAGAATTGATAGAAAATCATTCACATATATTATAAAAAGGAGAGGGCCTAACTTGGATCCTTGTGGTACTCCGTATTTCACATTCTGATCTTTACTGAAGTATTCTCTTATACGAACTTGAAGTACAAAGTCTTTTAAAAAGTTTTCAAACCATGTTAGGATAGGCCCCCTTACTCCAACCTTTTCTAATTGCTTTAAAATATTTGTGTGGCATAATGCATCTCCGAGTAGTCAATTAATGCTTTTCTTTTCCCTGAAACCAAATTGATTATTTTCTAGGACCTTATATTTTTCAACGTACTCATACAACCTTTTGGCAACAACATCTCCTAGAATCTTATCTACGGTTGAAAATATCCTTCTTGACAATTTGCCCATACTAAATTGTTTGACACCCACTTTTTGGGAGATAGGAAAGTAATAGGGTATCCAACAGTTCGCCCAGAGGACTGTAGCCTTTCTTACTGTCTTTTTTTATTAAATTTATATCAAACTTCAACAATGCTCAAATTTTTACAATTGATTGAAAGTAACCAGTCCATTTGTATACACTCGAGAACGGATAAAGTGGGAGTGCCAACTGATTGGAATTTTGCCTTTATGTATTCGGCTGAGGTATTTTTCGATCATGTTTGTGAGAGACCTAATAACTAAACATATAAATTGCCATTACCTGCTTACACAGATCAGATATCGAAGACCCGTGATACCATTGAGAAATCAAAATATTTTTGTTGAGCCTATGCGTACAATACGGATATAATGAAACAATAACTGGATGCTTACGAGAAGCTAATTCAGTTGGAAATCTCATTGATCTTCACTATAATATAAGTAGAAACACGTTCAAAAATCAATTACTTATGCTTTTAACAAACTTTGGTGAGGTTAATTAAGTATGATAATAATTTGTCGAATTAAGTACATTTATGTATGTAATCCATTAGAGGACCAAGTGTACCTCCGTTGATAAAATCAATAAATAAATAAATAAATAAAATGGCACAAGTGCAACGATGTGCCTCGCCATTTCATGCGAATTCTATAAAAATTTGTTCCAACAAATGCAAAACGTATAAGTGCAAGTTCCTCAAAAGTGAACAATTTTTCAAAACCCCGAATGAAGTTCTTACTTTTTTTAAAACGGATAAGCGCAAATGTAAAATTTTGAACTTTTTATTTATTAAAAATTAAGTGGTAGCACGCGTATTCAAATGGTAAAAAGAGTTTGGTGGCTAGTCACGCCAGCGACTAAAAGGAATTGCATTAAAAAAAAGCTGGATTTCTTAGGGGTGAAACAGATGTGCAGCAAGAACCGTGCAGCGAAATGATTTTGTATGTAAAATGACACATTGCTTAAGGCATGACAATTCTTGCTGCAAGTTGTCCCTATTTCTAATCTTGTTACACCTTGTTAGATTGTAATAGAACAACACACTTCGGTAAAACTTTTCCGGTTTGACGTTTCAGTGATATTTAGGTCAGCATACTGAATACATTACTGCGTCCCTGCCGCACTATGTTTCAGGCATTAAAATTGCGAATTAGTTGCATTGAAAAGTGGAAGACGTGCGAAACATGTCAAACGGTGCAGAAGAACAGTTTCATAACTTGATTGAAGTTGACGAACATGAGGCATGACGATCCATGCCACTCGGAAAAGGTCCTCAACTCATTACTCGCTGAAGAGTTTTTCGTTCTCTAGATAATGTAAGAACTTATATGGATCAAAATAGATTGAGTTGTGCAGAGAACTTAATTTAACTACATACAAAATATGTTATATTGGATAGGTATTATGAACAAATGTGCAATAACGAACTGAAGTTAAAATGTTAAATTTTGCTCAATAAATGAATTCCAAACAGTATAGGTAGGTACATAATATGTAATGCATTTTTTTGAATGGGTAAATACAGATTGAACGCATTATTTAATTAGATCAGCTAAGTTTTTTGAGTCTTAGTCTTAACATGTGAGTTTTCAATTGTACACCTTACTAACTACGTATAAGTGCAAATCATGCGCACTTACGGATGAATGCACAGACCGAATAAGTGCCAAATTATTTAACTCCAGACGTTGTGCATTAATTGTACTATATAAAGGTTCCTTCATTAGCGACTTGGCAACTTCAAACTTTCGGTGTGAACCGATTACCGAACTGTCAATGTCAAAATATTTTTTTTGGTAAGATATACGAAGGAACAAGGTTTACAAATAATTAAAATTTACTACCGAATTTCCGAGTCGGTGGTCGCAACTTTATGAGAGTTAACGCCAATTTTCGGACGTAATTCTCGTCCCAGTAGAGACGCAATTCATAGTCTAGTGAAAACATTTGAGTCAGAGTATTCCCTGCTTAATGTTGCCGTACCAGTGTGACAACGTTTTGCCCGAAGTGTGGAGAATATTGCTGCCGTACAGGCGTCCGTCGCAAACCAGCCAAATCCGTCAATTTCAAGAATTGGGCCTCTCCCACACCACATTTTGGCGAATTTTGCGTAATGATCTTGGCCTACACCCTAACAAGATCAAGCTGACTCAAGAACTATAGCCACTTGATCATATGACGGACGTACGTTCTCGAATTTGGCACTGGACATGATGGAAGAAAATGAAGAATTTCATCGCAAAATTATCTTCAGCGATGAAGCGCATTTTTTGTTAAACTTCTTCATCAATAAGCAAATATTGCGTAAAATATGCCTTACTGGACAGGTGAGAACCCCCATGTGCTGCATGAAACAGCACTTCATCCGCAAAAAGTCACTGTTTGGCGCGGTTTTCATGCCGGTTTCGTCATTGGGCCGTTTTTTCGTCGGTGAAAATGACCGTCACGTTACGGTAAATGTTATTCGCTACAGAGACATGTTGGAATGTCACTTCTTTGAGCAATCGCATGAATTGGGCATCAATGATATGTGGTTCCAACGGCTGAAGGAAATAACCCCCCAAATGAAAGATAAAATAACTCCCCAAAATTTCTATGGAGGTGGGGATTTATTTCATATGAAATAAGCCCCCAAAATTGGGGACTTATTTCATGGCTTTTTGAGGACTTATTTCATACTTCAAATTGGGGGGTTATTTCATAGTAAAATAAGTCCCCAAATTCAACTATGAAATAAGTCCCCAAATTTATAAAATAAAACCTCGCACCTTCTCCAAATCAAACAGTGACTCCAAGCAGGGGGGTTGCAGGGGGGCACCATGCCCCCCATATGCATTCCACTGTTTATGGAATTTCCATAAGGGATTTCCATAATTATTTTGGGGAATTATTTCATACTTATTTGGGGACTTATTTCATACCATTTTGGGGACTTATTTCATCTTTGATTTGGGGAGTTATTTCATTTTCCATTTGGGGGGTTATTTCCCGGAGCCGGTTCCAACAAGACGGTGCCCAAAACCACACATCGGGTGCAACAATCGGGTCATTGAAGTCTCAGTTCGGTGAACGTGTTATCTCAAGAAACGGACCCGTCCGCCGCTGAGATCGTGTTATTTAACGGCTCTAGAATTTTTTTTATCGTGCTGCATTAAAACATTGGTCTATGCCGTATCGGTCGAAATGTGCGGCCGAGTCATCGAAAATTGGGTTCAACGTATCGACCGCTGCTTACGTTCTTGTGGTGGACATATGAACGAAGACGAATTCCATTCATAAATGTTTTGATAGAAAGTCATTTTTTTTAAATATCTCAAGAAGTTTGCATATTATTTAAAAAAGAAGTCGTCAAGTCCTTAATGAAACACCATTTTTTATGTGTGTGGAGTAATACTTAATACCGTTCAAGAATTCTCCAGAAAATATTTATTTGCGAATTTTTAGGCATTGATGATACGCCGCTGTGGAATAAATCTTGTACGCATCATGATTTTTTTTGAAGTTTTTGACAGGAACAAAAGTGCTAGGAAACGCGTTCAAAAAACCGTCAGAAGGTAACTTGCAGGCGACTTGCGTTGCCTTGGAGCTCAAACTTGCCTTTGCCCGACTGAAAATTCGGTAAAAATCAATATTTTTGTAAACGACTATACCTACGTTTCAATTTTGTCAATTTGTTCACAGTAGATCGCAAAATCCGCATAAGTTTTACAGTTGATCAGACATTTTCATGATTGAACATGATAATACCGATTTCGTAATTGATCATTGCCAATTATTGCTAAACATCGATGTTTGATAACCATTATAATGCCCAATATTTACAAATCTCGAGTTGAGGACCTAACATTTATTTTATTAGATATAATCATCTGCATTTTGTTTTTTTAGATACCCATTCTACGGAGTTCAGTTTCATCCGGAGAAAGTAATTTTCGAATGGGATTTGAGTGACAGGATAACTCATTCTGGGAATTCCATAAAATGTTCGCAGTATTTCGCAAACTACTTCATTTCTGAATGCCGTAAGAACTTTAATTGTTTTCCGAGTGAAGCAGATGCAAATCGTCATCTTATTTGTAATTTTCCTATAACTTTTACCGGAATCAAGGACACAAAATGGTTGCAGTGCTATTTGTTTAATGAGGATAGTGATTATCCGGGAAACGAAAAGGTTCAGATATGTGAAAGTATCTAGTGATAATTAAGTATGTAATTAGATATAAAAGAATATAAATGTGATTATAACAGTAAGGACTGGTAAATGCTGTGTGATATAAGAAAGTAATAGGTGATTCAGATAAATATTAAAAAAACAAATAACTATGTTTACCTCTGTAGGGGGAGTAGGGGATGGTGTAAACGAATTTCGGAAGTTTGGTCGTAGAAAAAACTTGTAGCTTTAAATATCACGGGGGTTTGAACAAAAATTTACTTTTCACAATTGGCCTTCGATTTGTATAAAATATTTTGAAATATATCAGAATCTATATAAAAATCAATGCCCTTAAGAAACAAAGTAATATTGTTTACATCTGTCCCGTCCGTGAAAGGCTCATCTTTTAATATATCGTTCATTGATTCAATATATACACGAAAATAACAATGTAAGACGTTTTAGCCCTCCATCACATGCTGGAAGACGCTCGTGTATATGTAAAAAAAATGACCCCATTCACCTCATTTCAGCAAGGCCGGTATTTACACATAGGTAAGTAAGATGACATAAAAACAAACACACATTTCAAGTGTAAGACGTTTATTCGGTCAAAACCCTCCGTAAGACGCTGAAAATTAAATTAAGATAGAAACAATTACATCCATTTTAGAACGAAAAAAATCGCGTATATTTTTGTTTTTAAATTAATGTTTTGAAATACATACGAGTAAATATTTTAAAAAAAATTTTAAGAAAAGAGGATGTATTAATTCTTATTCAATTTCGCAATTTGAATCAGATTCATCAGAATCGGAGTCTAATGAAGAAGCTTCTTGATCATCGTCTGAAAACAACAAATTGTTATATTGCATTATTATTTTTTCGAAATAATTTGAATTTTAAAATGTTTACCAGGGTCATGATTAGTATTTGGGTTGAATGAAGCCTCTTCAATCACATCACATACGGTTTGTGGAAGTTCGTTTCCATCAAACCAATGGAAATCATATTCATTGTCTTTGTTGGATGTTTTAGATATGAATTTATCCACAAAGATGTAATATATTTCGTTCTCAACAAATGCTGATACACTACGGCCTTACAAGGAGCTATGCTAGTAGCATCAAATCCTTTTATTTGTTTGTGAAAAGCTTCATTTCAATTTTTTACAATGAAATCCTTCATAAACATTTCAAATCTAGCATCATTAACTTGACTTACGTTTTTTACTTTGTACATATTACAAATAAATTCTTCAAAAGTTTTAAGTAATTCAGCGTTTGTGTCAGTAAAATCACATATTTTAGCAAAGGCTTCTTGATACTGCTCGTTTTTTTGCATAATTTTAAATGGTCCTAGTTTTCCTTTCCGACAAAACGCTGGATTAAAATCACACCCTGTGAAAGCATGTAAAGCAGGTAAGCTTTTGGAAAGTGAATCGCCTAGTTTATTACGTAGTTTGGAAATATCAACATATCGTTGATTGTTGCTCACACCAATATCCATCCAAATTTTCAGTTGTTCACATTTTAAGTTGTTCATATTACCAAGCAGTATTATTAAGACATCTGCATCAGAGCATGTTATAATAACGTTAGCGCAGTATTCGATGCTGCAAACATGGAAAACTATTTTAGTATCGGCTTCTTCGTGATTTTCGCAAGTCAGTTCTTCATTTTCAGTTCTAATTACCCTATCACGGTCGGTTTTAAAAGTGTGACACTTTTTAAAACTCCGATTAATGACTTTTTTGTCAATAAAGGGGACCATGTCATCATTTGTCCAATCTGTTATCAAAAAATTTACGAGAGCTACTTTAAAATAATTGTTGCGAAGTTCTTTAATAAAATCGGAGGGTATTTTTTGTTCGGGTCCACATATATCATATCCCATCCCTTGAGTTTCATGTCTGATTCCACGTTCATAGTTTTTTATAGATGGGGATAAATATTGATCAAACACTAAATCAATTCTTTTTGCATCATATTTCGTAATTATTGACAAATTTTTTTTTGAAATTTTACCAAATGTAACCGGGATGTCTTTCAATGTGTGTAGTAAAAAAAAACCATCAATTATAATAACATCAGCATGACTTGGCGGTTGACTATCTATCTGCTTCTCTAAGAATCTTGTAAAAGCAGATTTGTCTGTTTTACATATCGATCCATCCAGATGACATAATGATAATGGCACGGGTGTTACAGGAAATGATAAGAATTTTGAAATATCAACATTATGTTTCATTGAAATTCCTAATATTCTGCCAAAAAGGTCACGCTGCATGCGAGTTTCTTGTACTTTATTCCCTACTTTTAACTTCTTTTTCTAAAGCTCAGATGAGAAATTATGAATGGGTATTTTTTTGATAGGTTTTTCAAATCTTTCAACTGATTCTGCGCATTTGGATATAAATTTTTTTCGTAAGCCTTCACCATTCTCTTCAAAATTTAATAAAAAGTTTTCTACTTGACTCGACACAGCTTTTCCAGTATTGATATTACATAAAAAGTCTCTATTAATTGCAGAACTGAAAGGGTTTATGGATTTTTCTATTCTTCTCAGAAAATTGTTGAGATTAGAAGCATTTCGCTTAACTTTGCTTGGTTCCAAATCCGTTGCGACATCTTGTAGTGAAGTTAAACCAATGTCTGCAAATACATGACTTATTATGGTCGATCTTATGGAATGGCTCTTTGCCCAACGCTGACGAGCGGATATCGAATTAGTGAAATGAAGAATACCAGTAAGTCTTTTCGCAGCATCTGCATTTACAGTCTGCTCTAGGGTTAAATCTATTGGCTGTCTAGAAAACGGTTTGTTGGTCCTTTTTACTCCGAAGTATCCTAGCACAGACTCTTGTTGCAACCCTGGATGAGTCAGTTCAACTTTTAATAGGTTTTCTTGATATTTAACTAGCCACCTTGCATAGTTTTGATGGTTTGTAACAAAAAAAGTATTAGCAATTTTAGATAATATATAGGTACTCGTATTTGTAAAGTTCGAAATCACCCTGTCGAATACTTCTGCTGAGTATTAAAAAGTTTTGTATAAGATTGACATATATCTTATAGAACTGAGCTGTTTTCCCCAAATTTCCACGCAATGTTTTTTCTTTAAATGCAGTGTATTTTTCTAACAAGTTGATGATTGATTCATTCCATATAATGGGAGTTTCTTGGGATGATTTTTGAAATTCCTCGATTTGTTGGAAAATCACATTTATTTCATCAATACCATCAGCTAGTTCAAATTCACGGAAATGTAAAATTTCTAACCCAAGAGCTACCAACGGACATAAACGCTTACATCTATTGTAGTGTTTTCCGCTTATAAATCCATTAATGGAGCCATTTGCTATTCATTCGCTTTCAACCATAATATTTTTAAGGCTGATTCAAATTGCGAAATTGAATAAGAATTAATACATCCTCTTTTCTTAAAAATTTTATTTAAATATTTATGTAAACATTAATTTAAAAACAAAAATATACGCGATTTATTTCGTTCTAAAATGGATGTAATTGTTTCTATCTTAATTTAATTTTCAGCGTCTTACGGAGGGTTATTGACCGAATAAACGTCTTACACTTGAAATGTGTGTTTGTTTTAATCTCATCTTACTTATGTGTAAATACCAGCCTTGCTGAAATCAGATAAATGGGGTAATTTTTTTTACATATACACGAGCGTCTTACAGCATGTCATGGAGGGCTAAAACGTCTTACATTGTTATTTTCGTGTATATATTGAATCAATAAACGATATATTATAAGATGAGCCTTGCTAAAATGAGGTGAATGGGCACTTTTTTTTACAACTTCAAGCCTTAAACTTAAGGCCTCATGGAGGGTACCGGAGTCTAAGACGGGCATTTTTATAATTGTCGGGCCTAAATCTTTCTATAACCAAAGTTTTAGCCTTGCTAAAATGAGGTGAGTAAATCGGTCGCTAGCTCTTGGTCTATAGGTAAATATGAAATTTTATTATTTTAAATAAATTAGCGAATGACGAAATTGCTTGAATCAACGTCGAAAGTGTATCTAGATGCAGCTCGAGATGTTCCTGGTAGAACAACTGGACCAGGAAGAATATATTTTATCACATTTCGCGAAACGATGGAGATATCGTCAATGAGTGGATATACAAAGCTTAAAGTCATCGATGCAAACCTTCTTAAAAATTGTATGTCAAAGACAAATTGGCTCAGGACTTGCACTATCTTTCCAAGAAAAAAAATCGGACGGCCTTTGTGGTCGGCATTGACTAAAACAAATTCTACGTCGTTGAGTTCATCAACGTCTTGTAAAGTTTTCGGACAATTCTTTGAGTCATCCGATGAAAAATCTTCACAAAAGAGCCGCCAGATGAATCATTTAAATTCACACTTATTTCAGAGTCCGATGAATCCTGCTGTCGCTACAGAAAAAGACAGTGAATAAAAGTCTAAAAATCTGTCTAAATAAATGACCTTACCAAATTCTTTTTTGGAAAAGCTTTTGAATTTTGTTTCTTTTTCGGTTGTTTTGCATTAAATTTTTCTAAAAGTTTATTTTTCCGGTGTATCTGTGTAGATGGTTGATTTAGCCAGCTTTCTTTTGCTAGTATTTTTTCGAACAAACTTTGGAAATGGACGAACACTTTCTATGGAGGCATTGAGCTTTCGAGAGTCATGATCTGATTGTGGTATTAAGGGATCATTGTAACCATTAGGCTCCGATAGATCATTTCTACCTGGAACTGGAATAGAAAGTTTTCCCAAAGCTCCCCTTTCCGACAAGTAAGGCTGTTCAGAAGGCATTGAAGCTGCAAAGTCATCATCATTAAAAATTTTTGTATTCAGTGCCCATACTCCCGAGTTCTTAAATCCAGAGTTAATATTGTATAAAATGGAGCCCGAGACAGTTCGGCAATATCATAAATCGTGATTGGAGACCCTGGTTTGGTGGTTAGGCGATCCTGAAAAGAGGCTTTTAAAGCGCTTTTAAATGGGCCGTATACGTATCAAGGGGTTGCAAGCGGTGACTACAATGTGGCGGAAATGACAAAATTATTATTCCGTTGTCTCTTGCATAGTTAACAGCTTCGATGGATAATGGCTCGTGTGGTTATCAAGTAGGAGGAGAATATGATCATTTTTGGAGCACTTTGCATAAGTGTTCAAATGTTTCAGCGTTTCTACAAAGCTATCAGCGGTCATCCATCCACTTTTTGTTGCCAGTCCCATGCTTCCATTAGGAGCACAGTTTAAAAAAACATCTTTAAACTTTACTCTGGGGAAAATGTAGACTGGGGGGAGAGCTGAACCAACAGCATTAATAATGCCAACAAATGTAACTAGCTCACCACGCTCCTGTGACACAATTTGACCAACTTGTTTCGTTTTTGACTCAGCAATCACATAAAAATAGAGATGTTTCACACTTTAGAACACATAATGTAGTAGGTAAATTACTTTTGGATTGGAAAGAACGGTAGTTACACCTATTTCATTTAAATTATAAATGCTATGTGGCTTAAATTGATACGTTTCCATGACGGTAGTTAAGTTCTTAAAGAAAGTCTGCACATGTTCCTTATTGAATGAAATGGCCCGAGATAGTGATGTGCTTTCCGGCTTTCTTAAACTAAGTGTTGGGTGCCGCTTCATAAAAGATTGCATCCAGTCAATCCCAGCTTTCTTGTTATTATTCCAGCTTTCGGGGATTTTAATTTTTATAAAAGAAGCATAGTTATAAGCAAGATCTCTGGTTTGAGTGAAAGTTAGGCCGTAGCACTGCTTTGCACATTTTATGAGGTACTCTTTAAGCGGCACTTCTTGGTCAGTGTTAAATATCTGTCTTGCAGAATATTTTGGTTTGTCCTGCACAGCAAGTGAGACTAGACACACTTCAGCTCCCATAAGACCAGATTCATCAACTTCTGAAACTCCACTCTGATTTTTTCTAGCCTTTTTTACCCTCTTAAATTATGTTGTTAAATTTATTTTAAATTTTGCAGCCGTTTCTCTGTAAGATTTCTTCTGAAACATGACTTCACGAATGGCAGCCATATAAACCGATTCGGATACTTCAACCCACCCTTTCTTTGTGTAGGTACGGACCATCTTCTATCAGAGAAATAGAAATGGATATTTGCAATTTTAACACTCAACTTAAAAACTCATTAAGATGGGGCAGGTGTAAACGCGTTCACAAGTAACCCTTTTAAGCCGTTTACAGCTGCTCCAGTTGGCCTTTTTGAGAAGAAAATTTCTCACAATTTAAAAAGGTTGCCAAACAAGAACTTACCAAAATAACTTGAAACTACAATGCTGCAGCTACAAAAGCATCCACTTTCACTTTGAATTGGTCAAAAACTTCACTTGAAATCCACAATTTAACACTCATTCAATATTTTACCTTATGACAGCGAGAAACTTCTTTCGTGAATAAAATTGTACACTGAAATTGGTACTTCCCCGCTTTAACATAGTGTAATCGCGTTTATTTTTTGTAAGTACTGCCAAATACTGGTTGTTGCTACATAGTAGTGTTTAGTCGGAGGATGGAATGTTTCCACCTGCCCCGCGTTTACACCATCCCCCTTTCTCCCTATATACATTTATATAAGTTCGTTTCTGTTGCGAAGCGCCAAATCTTGAACTAAATACATATCGATTTAGAAATCAACATAGCAATGCAGTGTCGGTATTTTCGATGTTTGTCATGAAAAAACACCAGACACGAACCTTCGGTAAAATTCTAGCACTTTCTATGCATGGTCACTTGTATATATATAAATAGGCTTCGCAGGAGTATCCAGGTCACTGCTTATTTTTGTACCGATAGAAAGTAGTGTAGGTAAGTTAAAACAGGGCAGAAGTTAGTGAAAGTGTTGACCAGAATCCTTCCACCTCGATTTGCCATCGTTCTCAACAATTGAGACGTTCACGAAGCAGTTTACAGAGAATTTTGCCTAAAGACACGCATTTGCATGCTTACAAGATTAAGTTGACACAACATTTGAATTCAGTAGAACATGCGCAGCACCGAACGGTCCATAATGTAGCTGACAGCAACAATAAGTGGATGGTGATTTTTTCGAAGAAAATCATCTTCTCCGATGAGGCGCATTTCGAACGTGATGGTTATGTTAACGAACAGAATTTTCGCGTTTGGAGAGCGGAGAATCCAAGAGAGATCCATCAGCGTTACATGCATCCACCACGAGCTACAGTTTGGTGCACATTTTGTGCTAGCGGAGTGATTGGACCGTTCTTCTACGAGAATACGGCCGGCAATGCGGTCGTTACCGTGAGACGATAGACAACTTCGTCTGGCTTCAAATTGCTGAAAGGGATCTCGAAGACATGTGGTTTCAACAAGACGGCGCAATTAAAAGTATAAATTAAAGAAAATAATAAACTTGAAATAACACACCTTAAAATATAAAACAGACAACAAATTTACAATAAAAGATCGAGTGCATCTGTCAAACGAGGGAATACTCATTTAATTCCCCTCCTTGCTCTAGGAATAAAAAGAATGCATTCTAATTATTCCAGAATGAATAATGAAACAACGAAATGAATTATCTGAAATATTCCATTGAATAAAGAAACGTAATATTAGAAACAGGTTAGCACTGCAACTTCGACTTCAACTTTGACAACTACGCCGCACGGAATGGAACACATTAGCACCTCAACCTCAACTTTGACTTTAACGTTAGACCCTACTCCTAAATTCAAAGTTAAAGAGCAAAATCTAACCTTGACGCCATGATTTCAGTTTTCCCAACATGCAAATGATTATATTTTGAGCGAATTTTTCTCTTGTAGTATTTTGACTTAATCTTCTCTTTTGTTTGGTTCGCTCTCAAAGTTGCATTTTCAATGTTTTTGACTAGACTTCAAACGCTGAAGATCTCGCTCCTGTCAAAGTCGAAGTCGAAGTTAAAGTGTTGATCTATTTCTACCATAAATGGCTCATTCAGAATATTCCGAATATTCTGGATGAATAAAGAACCACACTGACTATGTTCAGAAACAATCGTTCCTGAATATTTCCACATCTGAATGCATTAAATTTTAAAAGGGCTTGGTAAGTAATGGTCAGGTGCAAATCTCGATGTTGTTGCGAAGGAAGACATTCCAAGCCGACTGAGGTCGTGCGCCTGGATCACAGACTACCCCACTTGCCCGGAGAGAATACTGAAAGCCATAATACTCAACAACCCCTCCCTTCCGACTTAACTGGAAGGTTGCGAGACTAGAAGAACAAAAGGGTTCCTACCGATGCGCTGTCATTTTCATCAACCAGGAATACATTGCTCCACTGGCAGCGACCGCTGGTGTGATTCGGTTTGGGTGGAATGATATTACACTGAGAGTCTACAAGAAGGACGATTTGGACGCTGCTAAGCGAACTCATCATCCCTCTGATAAAGCTGTGTCTAATGCTAGCGTACCAGTCACCTTCCTCTACTTAGAGGACGTCAACCCCGAGCCATCCGAGGCACCCTGTACGTCTTCAATCCCTGTGATCGACTCTCAGTCGGTCACGGAGACTGACGACATCTCTGAAGCAGCTCTTCAGTGTGAAGCCGAGCTCCTTAGCTCGTCATCTGTATTGCAAAACTTGTCAAATAAGGCTCTTCTGAGTGAAGACGAGTTTTTCAGCTCGTCCTCTGAGTTGCAAGACCTCAACAACACACTGGTGGAATTTTCTTTAAGGATTGTTACAACAATGTTGCAATTAATACAGACTAACCTCCAACACTCCATTAAATCTTCGGCCGCCCTCATTCTCCGTTACGAGAAAACTGGAAAAGATAAAGTCTTGGTCCAAGAACCGTGGGTTGTCAATAACCTGGTTGAGGGCTGAAGACCCCTGGAAAAGGTAAGCCTAAATCGTGCATATTAGTGAAGAGTAGTCTTAGTGCTTATTTACTCCCCAATTTCAGCGATCGTGATATGACAGCTGTCAAACTAGAGACTGCTGGCTGCACATACTGGTTGGCATTAGCGCCCACGACAACTTGGGACACTCATCATCGGATGCGACGCTAATGCGCATCATACCGTATGGGCCAGGACAGACAATCCGTATTGATTCGCGGTCAGCTTTCAACTGACTCTCTTTCTTCATTGAATATCTAGTGTATATAGTGCAGTGGTACATGACAGAGTAGGTATAACAAGAGAGTGATGATATACGTAAATGACATACACATATACAAATAATGATACCTACGGATAAATGCTGCTACAGTACTAACCTCATTATGCGCAATATAGGTGATGAACCCATCTTCATTACCAGAAATTGAAAAGAAGTCTAAAACATTACTCTTGTCTCAGATACCATCAACAAAATGATATTGATTTGGAGAGTTTCGGCTGAGCATTCTTTCTCTGACCACCGATATCTTCAATTGAACCTTAACGTTGAGACCCCGTGCCAATCCACATTCCGGAATCCTCGGAAAACAGACGGGCCCAAATATAGAGTTTTTATACGCAGACAAGTTACCTCTCAACTCTTAAGTTCCCCATGCAATTCCAACGAGCTTGACAGCAAAGTCAATAAGCTAACCACGGCTTTAAACGAAGCGATGGCTGCTTCCCGCCCCCTCATACGACCCAGGGTAAAAAAGAAGCCCTACTGGTGGATCCCAGAATTAGGACATTTCAATCGTGCTTAAAGCTCAAGACCTAAAACTGACTGGGATTCCTATAAGGAGCTTCTCAAATAGTATAAAAATTAACTTAGAAAGGCCAAAAGATCATTGAGCATTTGAGATGATTCTAAGGAACTGCTTAAGTCTGACATATATTCCTCAGGCTTGGAGGGAAGTGAAAGTGATTTTCATACCCAAAGCTGGCAAATACCTACTCCCATGGAAGTCTAAAAGACCTCAGACCCATTAGTCTATCATCCTTCCTCCTTAAAACGCTTTAGCCACTGATTGATATCCATCTACTTACGAATATAAAGCCGCAACTTCTGTCTGCGGCCCAACATGCGTACTGCAAGGGTAAATCGGTGGAACCCACCCTTTGGTACGCACCATCGAAGACTCACTTTATCATACCGGGTACACTATGGTTGCTTTCCTAGATATAGAAGGCGCTTTTAACAACGTTAACACATCTGCAATCGCAAATGCACTAACAGAACTGAGTGTGGATGGCTCGCTTGGTGAATCGATAAGTCTTTTGCTCTCAAGCAGGATTATCAACTTATAGTTGGGCGAAACATCCGTCAGGAGGTCTGTCAGTAGAAGCACTCTTCTGTAGAACTTGGTGGTGAATGAACTACTGATATGTCTGGAAGGGGAGGGCTGGTGGTGATAGCCCATGCGAATGACGTTGCTATTGCCGTTTCAGGAAAACAGCCTCAGCACCTTAAAGGAAGTCCTACAAAACGCTCTCAACAAAGCTAACTAGATGGGCAAATCGCTGTGGCCTGGGTGACAACCCCCGCAAAACCGAACTTGTCCTCTTTTCCAGGAAATATAAAATTACTAATATTGACCCACCCTCTATTTACGGTACAAGCTTAAGTTTTTCCGATGAAGCTTAATTCTTGGGTCTTATCTTCGATAGGAAGTTAAGCTGGAAACCAAATACACAAGAAAGAGTCAATAAAGCTTCAGTAGCACTTTTCTCTTGCAAAAAAGCTATTGGCAATAAGTGGGGCCTTGGCCCCCGCATCTCTCACTGGCTATACGTATCGGTAGTAAGACAGATTCTAACATACATCGGTAGTAAGACCGATTCTAACATACGGGGTGGTTGTCTGGTGGACTGCATTGGACAAAGCGGTAAACCGTGATAAGCTGAGCAAGGTCCTACGTACAGCTTGGCTGTACATCAGCGGAGCACTCCGAACGACTCCCTTCGCTGCAGTGGACATTTTATTTCATCTGACACCCCTCGATATATTTAGCAGGCAGACAGCTCTTAGTTCCGCAGTCCGCTTGATAGCTTCCTCACAGCGGATCATTAAGAATAAGGAACATAGACTACACCATACCCCAATTACAGTTCGGAAAGAATTTCAAAATCAGTATCCCCACTAGATCATTCTGGGAGGTTGATACATTTACGGAGGGCAAATCGATCCACTTCTACACCGATGGATTAAAGACTATTGATGGGGTAGGTGGGGGTGTTTTTCCAGAAAGATTAAATATAAGTCTATCTTTCCGGGCGGAAATCATTGCGATTAAAGAAGTCTTGTCGTGGCTGAAGAGAAATGTGATATCCAGTAAGGACATCCGCCATCTTCCTTAATGATCTCAGTGACTTAGCTAACACAGATGTTAGAAGTCTATCGCGCTTCATTAGAAGCTCCAAATCGTTTAGCGGGTAGAGGGAGAAAATCCCCTGATCCACGTGGCATCACAATGGACCTCACAGTGGTCTAAGTGTGTTGGCGATTAGCTGACAGCCACCTTAACCTAATCTAACCTAACCTATATCAGCTCGTAAGGGTTTTTTTTTGATGTCTACAAACCGCTTTGTAAGTCATAGCCCCTCAAAAAATAGAACCTACCTTTAGTTTGATAAATTTCGAAATACAAGTCGAAAAAGTCTTTTTTTTTCAATTAACATGCAAAGTTTCAAATTAATACGATACGGTTCACCAGCTATCGTTAACATTTTTAATTTTGCAACATTTAAAGGGGGTTTTGTAAAACCAAAATATCTCTTCGTAGTAGGCGCTAGCAAAGCTATGTTTCGAAGTTCAATGACTCCACGATAAGCACCTTGCATCAAACTTGATTAAATATTCATACGCGTAAATTAAGATCTTTATTTTCTCCCCCACGAGTTTAGTGCTTGGAACGCTTCACCAATGCCTAAGTCAACGACCCCTTAGATAAGGATATTAGGTAATATAATTTTTTTTAGATTCGCTTCCACACAGAGGATACTTGAGGATTGATTGGTTTTATTTGTATTCAGTTTCGTGCCATAAAATGTGCACCCTAAACGTTCTCTACTTTATTTTTACACCATAACCATTGTATTGTATACGCCATTAAAATAATTGAAATATATCCAAACTCTTGCCAGTATGTCCTCATCCTCATAATGGTGATTAAAAACTAAGAGTTTTTACAGATTCTCCAAATTCATCTACCATCTACGTGTCTTTATTATTGTACAAAAAGGCAACAGAGCTGGGGTTATTTTGCTTTTATGTGTAATATTTTCAATTAAATTACTTTGGACAGGATATTATAAACCGTATTTTATGGTGGTGGGGTGTGTATTAATAGGGTAGACTCTGATTGTCATGATTGCCCAGTTCTTTGTAACTATCTCATACACATCAATTATTCTTATTTTCCTTCCCCGTGGTAAACACCGGGTACTGGTCTCGCTCATCCGGGTTTGACTCGCTAAACTTATAAGCGCTAGTGTTGAACACGAAGAAAATAGCAACACTACAGGTGACAGGTGAGATAAATAGAGATACTAAACTATTTTTATACCCTATTCTAAGGGTATATTAATTTTGACGCATAGTTTGTAACATACCTTAATATTGCTCGTAGACCCCCTAAAAGTTACTATATTCATGATCAGCATAGATAGTAATGTCGATCTAGCAATGTCCGTCCGTCCGTCCGTCGGCAAAAATTAGGGCTTTAAACTGGGCCTAGAGAGCTAAAACTTTAACCATATACTCTCTAGGGTCCCGAAATAATCAAGTTTACGAATTTTTGAAATCCGCCCACAGACACGCCCACAAACTCAAAAAAAAAACAAAATTTTGGAAAAAATCTAATTTTGAGCTAGAAAGCTGACATTTTTTTTATATGATCTATGACTTCTAAAACTGCACAGGATATAAAATTTTCAAAATCTGCACACTCACACGCTCACAAATAAATAAAACAATTTTATTGAAAAACCAAAATGTGCTAGGGGACTGAAATTTATAATATATACTCTCTAGGGGCCCTTTAAGTTCATGTGTAAATATTTTCAAAATCCGCCCACTGACACGTCCACAATTTAAAAAAAAAACTTTTTTTGAAAATTCAAAGTTTGAGCTAGGGAGCGGAAATTTATAATATATACTCTCTAGGGGCCCTTTATGCTCATGTGTTATTTTTTAAATCCGCCTACTGACACGCCCACAATTAAATAAAACAATTTTATTGAAACATCCAAGTTTGAGCTAGGAAGCGTTTTTTTCGATAAAATCCTTTAAATGTTATATAACAAAATATGTAGAGCGTTCTTAACAATTCAACCATACTTAGACTTTTGTCACGCCCACTTATGAGGGATAGGAATAAGAATAGGGTAGTACAATGGAACGTTACCGAGTCTGAGTGCTCTGGGATTTGGATTTCCTTTTTTTATAAAAAAAAAAGAATAGGGTATCCAACCGTTCGCCCAAGCGGACTGTAGCCAGCTTGTGGCGTGTGTCAGTGGGCGGATTTTGAAAATATTTACACATGAGCATAAGGGGCCCCCTAGAGAGTATATATTATAAATTTCAGCTCCCTAGCTCAAACTTTGGATTTTCAAAAAAAGTTTTTTTTTTAAATTGTGGGCGTGTCAGCAAGCGGATTTTGAAAATATTTACACATGAGCTTAAAGGGATCCTAGAGTGTATATATTATAAATTTCAGCTCCCTAGCTCAAATTTTGGTTTTTCAATAAAACTGTTTTATTTATTTCTGGGCGTGTCAGAGGGCGGATTTTGAAAATTTTATATCCCGAGCAGTTTAGGAGTCATTATTTTGGGACCCTAGAGAGCATATGGTTAAAATTTCAGCTCTCTAGGCTCAGTTTAAAGGCCTAATTTTTGCCGACGGACGGACGGACGGACATGGCTAGATCGACATTACTATCGATGCTGATCATAAATATAGTAACTTTTAGGGGTCTACGGGCAATATTAAGGTATGTTACAAACTATGCGTCAAAATTAATATACCCTTAGAATAGGGTATAAAAAGTTAAGCCAATTTCTTTGAGATGTAGGAAGTAGTTTATTTAAGATTTAAAAATACCTCTTTTTCATTAGGGCCGAAGTGAGCTTATTTGGAAATTCTCTGAACAAATATTTTCATCTCTGTTTGCACATTTGTTGACAGCTTGCCAAATTTTTAAAGGCATATAGGAAAGCAATGTAAAAACAGAAGCGGGAGTGTTATCAATTCACACCCAATGCTTTCGTTTTTCAACTTGAAGGAACGATTTTGGTGAGCCGTTTCCGAGCCATGGAAAAAGTATCAAATATCAAATATAAGGTTTAAAAACAAATCCAGTCGTCACCTTACTTAAAAATGGAAAGTTTTATTCACTGGAAGATGATGTTGTTTTCGGATCTTCTTTGGTCGTTGGGATTGTTGGTGCGGGCCGGCGCGGCTGTTGTATTTTTGCGCAGATTCCTTTGGCTTCATATTAAAAACCTTTCACAAACAAATAAGCTTTGGTATAACTTACGTTCTTTCTTATCCATATTTAAAAAAGCCAAAGCATAACAAATTGTTCCAAAGAACAACTGCAATATGCGCATTCGAAATCTAACCGTCATGAACAATGTTTGACGATAAATTAAATAGAGATCTGCAAATTATGTAGATATGCAACGAATATCTGCTATGAAGTTCAAATAGAATGCAAATATTATTTAGCAAAGGCATAAATATGTAACTTGTAAGCATACATAAGGGGGTCAAGGATAGGTGGTAATTCCATGCTTGCAGCAGCATTGGCACGCTTGCGGTTGCAGTATACTCGTCGGTGGGGTGGGAACTTACTGCTGTAGCCTAACGCTTACTAAATTTATCGTGCCGAATATGAGAAACGATCCAGAAAAAAAATTGTAAAAGAAACTGTGACAGAAGGTCAGGTATTATTGTGAATATGGAAAGGGGAACCTATGGGGTTTGGGTGTTCTGACATCAGGAGGAACCCTCGTCTTTTACAACAGGCAGTATCTACTGCACCATGACTTTCCCTTCCTCGATCTCTGTTGGAATAGTTCCTCCTAGTGTCTAACTCGTGACCCCGAACACTTCACTCAGCGACTCATCTCAACGACCTTTCGGAGCGACTTAGCACATACCCATGTTCACTTTAGGTATACAAGGAAACAACTTCAAATACTATTTATATTTATGTTTCACAACTTTTAATTATAAAAAAATGGAGGGGAAATCAAATTCATTTATACTCATACAAACATAATGCTAATGCATGTCAAAAAAAAAAAAAGTATGATTATGTAGTTATTACTCAATTAAAATGCTTTAGTTAAATAAACTGCATAGGTGCATAGAATAATAAATGATAATTTTAGAAAATTGATATTTGTGGGAAGGTTTTATAAAAAAAATGTAATAAACTAAATATATAATGAGCAACAATTGATACAGCCAAAGAATAGTAGTTAAAAGCAATGTACTCACGTTTTGATCTGCTGATTTGAAGCGCCGAAATTTGTGCACAAAGTTCGGCTGTTGATTCAGGAATTAAGTAGGTACTTTCGTTATAATTTCATCAATACTACTTTTTCTAAGGCATTGAACCAAGATTTCTAGGTAATTTTTAGTTCAGGCGTTTATATGCAAACATAAGAGGAGTATTACTTAATTTGTCAAGCCACTATGGCAGATTATCACTTAATGCGTATTTGGATTAAGATGAATTTGATTTGGTGGGATGCATGTATGATTATTTCATTATAAAACGGAAGTCCCAGCATGTTGCTAATTTTTTCGAACCACTTGCTGAACAACTCGATTTTAAAATAAAGATGACCTTAGCTGGGCTCTATGGTGATGATGGGCGGTTGTTTTAATCACTTTTGAAGTGCTGTGGCGAGATGTAATATTTTCGAACCACTTGCTGAACAACTCGATTATAAAAACATAGGGACGGGCTGCAGTCCGCTTGGGCGAAGTGTTGGATACCCTATTCTTATTCCTATCCCTCATAAGTGAGCGTGACAAAAGTGTAAGTATAGTTGAATTGTTAAGAACGCTCTTCATATTTTGTTATATAACATTTAAAGGATTTTATCAAAAAAAAAAACGAAGCTTTTGTAAAAAAACGCTCCCTAGCTCAAACTTTGGTTTTTCAATAAAATTGTTTTATTTAATTGTGGGCGTGTCAGTAGGCGGATTTAAAAAAATTAACAAATGAGCATAGAGGACCCCTAGAGAGTATATAGTAGGTATAAATTTCAGCTCCCTAGCTCAAACTTTGGATTTTCAAAAAAAGTGTTTTTTGTAAATTGTGGGCGTGTCAGTAGGCGGATTTTGAAAATATTTACATATGAGCATAAAGGGCCCACTAGAGAGTATATATTATAAATTTCAGCTCCCTAGCTCAAACTTTGGATTTTCAAAAAAAGTTTTTTTTTTTAAATTGTGGGCGTGTCAGTAGGCGGATTTTTAAAATATTTATACATGAGCTTAAAGGACCCATAGAGAGTATATATTATAAATTTCAGCTCCCTAGCTCAAATTTTGGTTTTTCAATAAAATTGTTTTATTTTTTTGTGGGCGTGTCAGTGGGCGGATTTTGAAAATTTATATCCCGAGCAGTTTTAGGAGTCATAGATCATATACAAAAAATTTCAGCTTTCTAGCTCAAACTTGGATTTTCAAAATAAAGTTTTTTTTTTAAATTATAGGCGGATTTTGAAAATATTCGATTTTTTCCAAAATTTTGTTTTTTTGAGTTTGTGGGCGTGTCTGTGGGCGGATTTCAAAAATTCGTAATCTTGAGCGAGTATATGGTTAAAATTTCAGCTCTCAAGGCCCAGTTTAAAGGCCCAATTTTTGCCGACGGACGGACGGACGGACGGACGGACATTGCTAGATCGACATTACTATCGATGCTGATCATAAATATAGTAACTTTTAGGGGTCTACGGGCAATATTAAGGTATGTTACAAACTATGCGTCAAAATTAATATACCCTTAGAATAGGGTATAATGAAGATGACCTTAGCGGGGCTCTATGGCACTCTCTGTTAAGTTCGTTCAAAATGCCTAGGGGAAAGGGCAAATCGATATTAATTTTTCTTAACAGAATTCTATTGAGGCAATAATTCTTACCAGGGGCAGACAAAAATGGTCTTTACGTTCTCCTTTGACGTGATTTCTGCATAGCCAACAAGTTTATTGCCGGATTACTGAATTCCCGCGCAATTGATATCAAAGCAGAAACCTTTGTTTTATCTCTTGTTTTCTGCCCCTCTTTTTTTATATAATTTTTAACAGCAATTTCTGCCTAAAATTATTAATTACAATTGAACAAATAACCTAACAAAAAAGGAAGAAAAAACTTTTGGCTACACACGTTGTACAAGATCGTTCAGCCGAGTGGTGTGGGATCAAAGTAAAAGGAAGGAGGACGATTCGCGATTCTTTAAATAGCTTTACGTCTCCAACGGAATGAATGGAACGTAATTTCGATATCGAACTGAAATGATAATGTGGTCTAAAAGCTCTGTTCGATATACCATATCCGGTTTTTGGCCGTAGGCAGCCATACGCTAGGGTAAGCTCAGCTCACCCAACAAATATTTGAGCTCACCCAAAACCAAGTAAAGCTCTTTCATGACTTGCTTGATTCCGCGATGAAAACAAAATTTATTTTTTGCTTGGATTTTTATTTAAATTGTTGGGAATAATTGAACCAGCTAATAGAATTTTGCAACAACGTGAAATCGGCTATCGCAGAGCTATGCCAATTATTAAGTCAATTAAGGAAGGTCTAAAAGATTTGCAAGTGATGAATCATTTCAACAGTTTTTGAATACAGCAGATGCAAAAAGGAATGCTGTTGACTATGTTCCCTCCTTAAGACTACGGAGAATGAATAGTCGATCTACCTACCCGATTATGCGAATCCATTGTTATGTCTTCACTTGGGGAAAGTGACAATGACGATGAAATAACATCATTAAAACGATTTTGTTTTGAAATGATCGACTCAGTTATTTCAGAGATAAATGAACGGTTTGAGCTTAAAAATAATATACTGAATGCTGTCGAATCTGCTACAGACTTTATGAGTGAACATTTTAACTACAACGACTTAAAACCACTGACGGAATTAAATTGGTATTGCCGTCACATGAAGAAATTTTAGTTGTAAAAAATTATCTGTTCAAAGAAAAATATAGCTCTGGATCTATTGAGACATTTGGTGCTAGCACATCTTTGAACGAGTGATCATTTTCGGCACTTTCGAGAATAGACGCAATACGACCTTCATCAAAGACTAATCAACGACTGCGAAATCTTTCTTTTATAGAAATATATATATTTGAAAAAAAAAAAATTGGAATTCGTTGCAAATAAATGATATTTTACTTAAAAAAAACCGAAGAATTCAATTTTTTTTAATCCTATGTAGATATTTGTACTTACTTGTGTGTGTATAAATAACATAATATATACCTACCAATTTCTTGATCTCCTATAGCATATCCGTTTAATTCATAGTTTAGGTTAGGTTAGGTTTGAAGGGAAGTGCACAGCAATTGCTGTGCTTGCACGGGGGCCCATTGGTCCATTGTGATCCCTTTTTGTTTATCGTGGTAAAAAACTTCACTTATAATAAAAACACTTACCATACTTCGTTTAAATTATTCTTGCTGGTTGGCCTATTGGAACCAACCTGTTTTCTTGACAAACCTGATTGTGTCCGTCAGTGGTACCTGCGCTACGTCCTCGAAGTCTTCGAAAAATCTGTTACCGAGATAGCGAAGTCGAGATGTCTGGAGGTTTGGACACTCGCAGAGCAGGTGTTTGATGGTCTCGGTTTCTTCTGTATCCTGACAGCTCCTGCAGTAGTCTGGTGCGCTAATGCCCAGCCTGTTTGCCATTATGCCTATGGTGCACTGGCCGGCCAGTACGCCAGTTAGGATACGTATTTCTTGTTTATTCATTCCCAGAATGTGTTTTGTTTTTCTCTCGTCGATTCTTGGCCATAGGCTGCGAGATATAACACAGTCGTTCCTTTGGGACCAGGTAGTGTTAATTTGTTCCCTCAGTTTTTGGTCAATGTTTCTTTTTGCTGCACTAATTGGGATGTCTATTGACGTAATGGCGTCCATTGCTTTAAGTTCTGACCCTGTTCTTTCTAGCTCGTCTGCCTTTTCATTCGCCACGATGTCGCTATGACCGGGGACCCAGCAGAGGGTGATCCTGTGTCGTTCGCCTATTTCGTTAAGGGATTTTAGGCAGTTCCTGACTGTTTTTGACTTTATGGTTTCGCTGTCTAGTGCTTTGATCGCCGCCTGACTGTCTACGAAGATTGTAATCTTGGAAGGATCCAGATTCTTCGCGAAGATTGTTTTTGCTGCCTTGTCTATGGCGACTATTTCGGGTTGAAAGACGCTGCATTCGTTGGGGAGTCTGTATGAGTCCTTTATGTCTAGGGGCTCGCAGAAAACTCCTGCTCCTGTACCTTCATCCATTTTTGATCCGTCCGAATAGATATGGATTTCTTGTGCGCTGGCGTGCGCGTTCCAGTTCTCTCTTTGGGGTATATATGTAGAGTAGTTTTTCTCGAAGTTTCGATTGGGGATTATGTAGTCCGTTTTCCTGGATAGATCGATACCCAAGTAATTGTGAATTATGGAGCCCTGCCCATAGGAGCTGTGTCTCCACATGTTTGCCTCCTTGAGGCGGAGGGATTCATAGTTTAAGAACATGAATGAAATATTGCTTTTACCTACAGTTTTAATAAAAATTAATTTTTTCTAAAAAAAAAATGTCAGTTCACACAAAAAAAACTTGGAACTTACCTATACATTAGGTCCTGGCTACGGCCGTGCTTGCAAATTAGACTCTAAAATTTGGTGAGGCATTTTGATTTATGAAGAGCCCAGTGCTCAGCAAAGGATCCAAAATCTCCCAAAATAGCCATTCCGATAGTGTCCCATGAAATTATTGTAGGCATGATCAAATCGGTGAATTTGTATGGCGCGAGACGAGTTTTGCGCGAATATTTCGTAAAAAGTTTATAATAAAGCGAATTATATAAAAAAAACAGGATTAAGAAGGAGTATCCAAACACTATTTTTCAATACTAAAAAGTTAATAACAGAATAGGATTGTGTACAAAAATAATGTTGTGGCAAACAAATATGTTTGTTTGAAAACAAATTAAGTTGAACCATTTTCAAGAGCTGCATCAAGAGTTGCCCTTTTGGTCAACCATTTTTGCTTTTTTTTTGCTTTAACAATCTTGTTCAGGTTTTTTGTTTACCTATAACTTGATAGTTTTTACTCTCCCATAGATTTTGTGTTTACTTAAATAAACAATTTACTAACAATCGCAATTATTTTTCCGTACGATTTCTGCACATCACTGAAATTGTATCATACAATAGATTCGGCACTTCAGAAAGAGATAGCTTCGCAAGGTGGAAGGTGCCATATTGTTTTTAATTTAGGAAAATGCAAATTTTGTAGATTTTACCCCATTTCGAAATTTCAATCTGTATGCAAATGATGTAATTTTAAATCGAATTTGGAAATGTGCAACAAAATTAGTTCATTTGCCTTATTGAAAACGTAGTTTAGGATTAAATTTCTCAAGATGAAGTATTAAGCTTTACATGATTTATTAAATGTACATATAATTATTGACTTTTCCAATTAATTTCTTTTAAAACATTTTATTTACTTTTGTTACAGAACGCAATTTATTTGTCGTTTATATTTTTTTAAAGAATGAGTCGTAGTATGAGTAAAAGCGAATAGACGTGTTGATAATCTCGTCCGGCTAAAATTTTCAAAATTCTGTCGCAGTTCTGCCTTTAACTCTGATTTAAAATTCAATACCTTATAGTACCATTGTGTTGCGTTTCTCTTACTCAATTTCATCGAATTTTTTCTGTTAATTGTTGAACTGAATTAATAAATAATTAAAATAAGTTCGATGGCGGGTAAAACGCGTTCTACGAATGTGGAGAAAGAGAAGCAGTATACGCCTACACCAGGGGCAAAAGGTGTTCGAGCTACACAAATCCAGGCCAAAGAGTCTGCACACACACCAAAGCAATACACAACATTAACACCAGTTGGAAAACTAGAAAACGCAAGTACTTCCACTTTAGGATCTTGTAAACCTGTCCCAGCTGTATCAGTAAAAGATTTAGAGGAAAGGTTTTCCTTGCTGACCGAAAAAATAACCAACCAAATATCAAAAGAAATAAATCTTTTGCGTGATGACATCATAAATCGAATCGCGATTATAGAAGACCGTTTAGCTACACACACAAAGGATGTTGATGCTGCTCTCAAAAAGTTAGAAAGCCGTCAAAACAAAACTGAGCTTAAGATTAAAGAGACAGAGGAAACTCTTCAAATTTTACGATCAACCGAGACACACTTTGATGACGTGCATACACTCGAGGCAGAAGTAAGCAATTTAGAAAAACGATGCGATGCATTTGAGCGACGGGAAATTGGATCCGATGCCATTATTTTTGGTATACCGCAGTTGCAAGACGAAAACCTGAAGACAACCTTTCATCATATTTGTCACATCATTGAATGCATTCCGCCAACACTAAAATCTGTTTTCCGCTGCCAGAGACCTCAACGATTCGGACAGACTAACAGAGACAGGGCAGACGCACCGATTATTGTCAAATTTCACTCTCCCCACGAAAGGAACACCGTTCTGCGAGCAGTTGCTCTCTTTTGTAAAAACGTATGCACGGATGTAGTGGAATGTATGTGGAAAGCATGTTAACAATAAAGTCCAATGCTGTAGGAGTAGATGGACTTCATCCGGTTTTCATAAAATCTTTATTGCCATTACTGCTTCCATATATTACGCATATTATCAATACCATTTTCATGACCGGTGTTTTTCCTTGCCAGTGGAAAGTGGCAAAAATAATACCAATCCCTAAGAACTCGACAGGTGAAGAGTTTAGACCCATCTCGATTCTACCATATCTATCAAAAATTTGCGAACGCATTATGTATAAGCAGTTAAATGAGTATCTTGTACTTCACAATCTCCTAGTTTCAGTTCAATCTGGCTTTCGTGCCAAACATAGTTGTACCACCGCGCTTTTGAAAGTGGTAGAAGACATACGAGAGGAATTGGATAAAGGCCATGTTACATTTCTTATACTTCTTGACTTCTCAAAGGCATTCGATACGGTTGATCACTTTATCCTTATTGATAAATTACGTCAGTTCTTTAACATGTCTTCTTCTACTGTAAAGTTAATCTCATCATATCTTACTGATAGATATCAGGCAGTGTCTTTGGGGAATGTTCTTTCAGAATTTCTTCCTTTGGTGCAGGGTGTTCCGCAAGGCTCGATCTTGGGACCCCTCTTATTTTCGCTTTACATCAACGACTTACAAAGCATAATCTTAAATTCAAGTAGGCATTTTTATGCTGACGACATTCAGATTTATAAAAGCTGTCCTCTTGGCCTTATCGAAAACTGTGCCGATGTTTTGAACGAAGACCTTGAAAGGATCTCGAAGTGGTCGTTTAAGAATAATCTGTCACTTAACCCAAAAAAATGTAAATGTTTGGTAATTTCAAAGAAGAAGCTAGAGCTTTCTTATTTTCCCACAATTAAGCTTGATTGTTCGCCAATAGAATACGTAGATAGCTCAAAAAATCTGGGAATGGTTTTTAATAGAACACTCACATGGAATAGCCACATTAATCTGATTGTGGGCAAGGCATATGGAGTTCTTCGAACTTTATGGACTGCTCAAAAGTTTACACCACCTAAAACACGATTAATTCTTGCTAAAACTTTGGTTATTCCAATACTTGTGTATGGTTCCGAAATATTTAATAACTGTGATGCGGATTCTAAAAGGAAGCTTCAAGTAGCATTTAATAGTACCATTCGCTATGTATATAGTCTCAGAAGATTCGACCATCTATCACATCTGACAAAAAACTTATTGGATATATCCTTTCCAAATTATATAAAGTTACGAACCCTACTTTTATTGTTTTCAATCATAAAAACAAGACAACCGATATATCTATACAATAAAATTCGGTTTTCGGCATCCAGTAGATCTGCCTGTTTGATTCTACCACAATTTACTTGCCTAACATCTGAGAGGCAATTTTTTATTTCTGCTATTCGCCTTTGGAATGCACTTCCGCGAAACATTAGAGAACTAGGCGACACACACCGATTTGAGAATGAGTTGAAACTTTTCTTCACAAACCAAAGCAACTAATTTCGCTTAAACCAAAGCACCCCCCCCCCCCCAAACCCTTTGATCAAGCAAATTCAATTAATGAATTAATTTAACTTTTTTTTTTTTTTTTTCTTTTTTTGTACCTTATTTAAAACTTGAAATTTTCAAAGATTTAAGTGGAAAGATTGATAATTTATTATTTAGCTTTCTTTGATTGTTAACTTTTTTCTTATTTATTTAAAATCATTCCGTTTTTCCTTAACTCATCTCATTTTTATACAAATTGTTTACATTTCACAAACTTAAAAGTGTACTCTTACTGTGAATTGAATTAATAAATAAATAAATAAATTGAAATTGAAATAAATTAAAAAATTCATTTTCAAAAACTATCGTTTTGCCACTGCAGAGCTATGGCGTAGAACTAACAAATTAATCAATTTCTTCAAACATTGGTCTTTCAAATGTACAACTTTGCAATGCATTTATATCACCATTATTATTCTTAATAAATCATTTCTTTTGAATAAAAAAAGTAGCCATTGTGAACCTACGTGCATTTTGTATTGAAAAATGTCAAATGTGGGGTGGCGCGTGATAATGTTAAACCCAATAAAATTGTGCAGAGAATTTGTTGTATTTAGGTATTTTGATCACTTTCAAAGAAATAGGTTAACAAAAGAAATTTAAACATTTCCTAAACAACCGCCACCGTAATTGTATCTATATTTTGTATACACTGTTTAAAAATTTACGTAAGGTAAGACTTTAAAATATACCTTTATTTTTTTTGTTCGTGATTGAGTTTGCACGCCCCACCGATCAAAATCCTGCATGCGCCCTTGTTGCCTACTATTAGGTGCTACAACTAGGATGAAGTAAAACGAAAGGAAAAATTGGTTTGTGCTTGGGCAGGGTTTCTTTCTCCCCGGGTGGCGTCTAAATAACTTAGGGAGCATTAACGTATTCGAGTTTAATTCGCAGAAACTTATACAACAATGTTAGTGTACATACGAGCAAGCATATGCTACACTTCTATTGATTTTTATTCTGCGGATTTCTAGTCACCGAAGCGCAGGGAATAGTAAATTTATTTAAGCAGCATTTTCAACAGCTGCTGAATGGGCATCATGAAGTGAGAGTGATAGGGCAAGAAGAGAACCCACGTCCTGCCAATGTGGAACAGATTTCATCACATCCCAGTATAGAAGAGGTTGGCTTAGCTATAAGAAAGCTAAAGAACAATAAGGCCGGCGGCTCTGATGGTGTACCAGCGGAGCTATTAAAATACGGAGGTGATGTTTTGGTAGGGCGCATGCAGCAAATCATCAACCAAGTATGGGTGGACGAAACCATGCCCCTTAACTGGACTATCAGCTCCATATGCCCCATCTTCAAAAAAGGCGATCGATGTCTTGCAAGGACTATTGAGTTATGTCCCTGATAAATGTCCCATATAAGAACCTATCCAATGTAGGTACTGTGTGAACGTCTGAAGCCGTTCTGCAACACACTAAACGGCACGTACCAGCGTGGCTTCCGGTCCGGAAGATCGACAATAGACAAAATATTCACACTAAGGCAAATCCTGGAATGACCAATGAATTTCAAGTCGAGACCCACCACCTTTTCATCGACTTTAAAGGCGCATATGATAGCTGAATTCGGGATCCCGGCAAAACTGATCCAGTTCTGTCGCGTGACACTTGAAAACATGCGGTGTAATGTGCAGTTTTTTAAGCAGCTCTTCCGAATTATTTTAAACTTGTACCGGATTTCGGTAAGGAGATGCGCTATCATGTGACTTCTTCAATCTTGTCTGGAGAAAATAGTGCGAAGGGCAGGTGTCAACACGGATAGCACTATCTTCAACAGATCCGTCCAGCTACTGTGTTATGAGGACGATATTCATATCATCGGCCGTTCCCAGCGTGCCGTGTTAGAGGAAGAACAGGCGGAGTTTATCTATCTAGGAGTAAGCATCAACTCCACCTTGGGAAACCGCTTCTACTTCTGTTTAGCGAAATAAATGAGTTCAAAACTCCTCATTAGAAGGACAAAATGCATGCTCTTTCGACCCTTAATCCGACCAGTCCTGCTTTATGGTGCCGAGTGCTGAACGATTAGTAGAAAAGGGGAGCTAATATTGGGTTCTTTTGAAATAAAAATACTCCGTCGGATATTTGGCCCCGTGTGCTAGTAGGGCGAATGGAGAAGAAGATACAACCGCAAACTCTAGATGTGGACGTAGTCCGAAATCTAAATCACGTCGACTATATTGGCTCTGCCACATTGAGCGAATGAAGAGGATCTTCGACTCCCCGCCCCCTGGTCCGAGAAGGCAATGAAGACCGAATCTCCGTTTTATACACCAAGCCATCGCGGATGCCAGAGCCCTTGGTCTGTATAACTGGAAGTAGCGTGCCCGGGATCGCAGACGATTGAAGGCTGCAGTGTCTCAGGTCGGGAGCCCGTTAAGTAAGTTAAATATTTTATGACCGCTTTATTTTGGTAAAACTGTACCACATGTCATATACAATTAAAATACTGTCAAGATATTTATTTCCATAAAATAACTGTAGTAAGGTGTTCATTGCAATAATTCTTAGTTAAATCGTCTTCCTTACTTCGTAACCGCACCTTTGTTTATATGAGTATTTTTTGTAAAGTCGTTCTAATAATAAAACCGATAGACCGGTCCTGTGCTGACCGCAGATTACCTATATCAGAAAGCCAGCTTCGAAATTGTCTATCAATTTGCCCCCAATCTAAAAAACAGCCCTTACCGCCAATCGTAGTAATGGCTCGTGGATGGTGCCTTTCTCTAACTGTGTGAGCGCGAGTTATGGTTATTAAAACTAGATTCTCCTTTTTTAGATTTTACTTAGGTCTTTATTTGTTGAGAGCCAACTTAAAACTGCTTCAGCATATACAGTAGTAGTCGGACACGAAACTTAAAATGAATTAATATTATGTACAATGCAAGGAGACAATAATGGCTAATTGATAATATTGGAGCATCTCTCCCGCAATCCGCACACATCTTGGCTTGGGATTTGTAAGTAGTTGCAGATGGTGACAACTGGTCGTGGTTGTTGCTAAGCGATCGTTGACAAGCCGTTGTCGTTGACAAGCCGTGGTTGTTGTTGGCGAGTGATAGGTTAGGTTAGGTTATTTTGCTGGGTTGACGGGGCAAGAGAGTCCTGCTCCCGTCACACTTAGGTCTATGTAGACCCTTTGTGATACCCTGGAGGTTGATTCCCTTACTTGCGACCTATGAAAAACCTAGCGGGCTTACAAACCATCCCGATGCGCTGATGAACTTGCGCAAGTCGTTTACAGACTTGCCGGAGAGTTCTTCTAAGTCCTGGAAGAAATATCTGCCAAGGACATTGTTTCTTATGTGACAGAGTGCAGGACAGTGACAGAGGAAATGAGGGGTATCCTCGTTCAGCTCCTCGTCCCCGCAACCTCTGCAGAGCTCGTCTGTGCTGAGTTTCAATTTCTTTGCATGGTAGCCCAGCATGTTGTGTCCGGTGATAACACCTGTGAGAGAGGACAAAGACTTTTTGTTCATTTGAAGGATTCTCTCGGTCTTTCGCTTGTCATATAGTGGCCACATTTTCCTGTTATTGACACAGGAGTCAAGGGCACTCCATCTTTCGTTAGCTGTCATCAGCGTTTCATCGCCAATCACCTGTTTAAGGTAACAGGGTGGGGTTTTTACCGTTGTGTCAGCCTCTCTTAATTCAAGGGAGGATCCTTTTTTTGCCAATTCATCGGCTCTTTTATTTCCCGGGACACCACTGTGTCCGGGGACCCAGCAGAGTCTTACACTGTGCTGCGCGCCAAGAGCCCGCAGTTCTTCGCGACAGCGACCTACAAGCTTCGATTTTATTTCTGTGGCGGAAATCGATTTTATTGCCGCTTGGCTGTCAATGAAGAAGGCAATATCAGCTTGTGGTATTGCCGTCATTGCAACCTGTTTAGCGGCTGTTGCCACCGCCAGAACCTCAGCTTGGAAGACGCTGCTGTAGTCGGGGAATCTGATCGAGCCAGATATTCCGAGTGTTTCGGAATAGAAACCCGCGCCAACGCCAGTATCCATCTTGGAGCCATCTGTGTAGATGGGGATCGTTGTTGCACGGACTGGTACTTGATTTTCATGCCATTCTTCCCTGCAGGGAAGGGAGACAGTGAATGGTCTTGTAAAGTCTAGTTTGGGAGTAATGTAGTCTGTGCATACATTATCACCCGTAAATTTCTTTAGAATCCGCGCATGTCCTGTTGTGCTGGGTTTCCAGTTTTCCGTTTGGCTTAGCCGCAAGGCACTGTTTGCTGCGGATTCTTGTACAAAAAGGTCTAGAGGTTTAAGATTGAGAATTACCTCCAACCCCGCTGTGGGGGTGGTCATGGCCCCAGTAGTACCAATGCAGGCAGTTCTTTGGACTCTAGTCATGGTCTTAAGGTTGGTGGCCTTGCACAACCCCTGCCACTAGACTAAATTACCGTATGTGAGTATAGGTCTAACTACCGCCGTATACAACCGCATGATAATTTTGGGACTAGGTCCCCAGGTTTTGCCGAAAATTCTGCTGCAGGCGTATAAGGCTATCATTGCCTTCTTAGCTCTTTCTTTTATGTTGAGGCTCCAATTTAATTTTCTATCTAGAATCACGCCCAGATACTTCGCGGATTCTGATATTTGTAGTGGAGTACCTTCAATTGTTGGCCTATTAAATTGTGGTATAATCCTTTTATTGGTGAAGAGGACCAGTTCTGTTTTCTGTGGGTTAACCGCCAGTCCGCAGTTTTTTGTCCAGGTACCAACCATAGATAAGGCGTTATGTATTTGTTCGCTTAGAGTGGATGGGAATTTCCCTGTCGCTAGCAGTGCTAAGTCGTCTGCGTAGGATACTGCTTTGACTCCACTAAGTCTAAGTACGATCAGAATCTCGTTTAAAACGAGTACCCATAGAAGGGGTGATAGGACTCCGCCTTGAGGAGTTCCTTTAGATGCTGACATCTTGATTATTTCACCACCAAACTCTGAGTTGATGCATCTTCTTTTAAGCATGCACATTATCCATTTAATAATGGTATTCTCCACATTAAGGTTTACTAGGGCTCTTTCTACCGCTTCCCCTTGGACGTTGGTGAAAGTGATAGTGCTTGTTGTTTATGCTGGTTCGTTATCATGCTGGAGGCACTGCATGTAACTCGCGCACCTCCCCTACCAGCATTTTGGCGGGCGCATTTAGTAATTTTAAAAATCACGATAACTTAAAAGGTTAGTCTTATTTATGCAGACTTTTACATGGTCTGCAAAAATTATTGGGCAGCTATTTCAAAAATGCACATTTCATCTGGTTTTTTGATTTTCGGCGCTTGTTGTGTTTAGTAAAATTGGTCCTCAATTGGATATATTAATATACATATACATATTAGGCCTCAACGGCCCATACAGGGCTTGAACCTATGTAGCTTCTCCAATCATTTTCAAGCGAAGTGGAGGGGACCTGTGGTTTAACGCCGAATCCGAACGGCAAATTTGAGAAGCTTTCTCATGAAAATTTGATACTCTAAAATGTTTGTCGGACGTTCGCAATTTATTGGATATATATTAATATACTACCTGAAAAAGCATCGAACATGACGGTGAATTGCAGCAGTTTTGCTTTAGATTTTGAAGTGAAATCATATTTCAAGAATTGAGTGTATCTACTAATTCCATCATTGTGCCGATAAATTCAAGAAATGGCATTGTTGATGCCGATCCCACAGTGTTTTGTTAGGGGACTTATGCCTAAGATTAAACACTTCCAATTTACTTCGATACAGAGACTCACAGTGCTCAGTTCTATCGAACACGTTTAGGCATGAAGTTTTGTAACTTTATTAACCCATATACAGCAATAGTTGCCAGTGCCAGGTCAACGTGATTTCAGTGAGGTTGAAATAAAGTATATTGTGTAAAGCTCTGACGAAGACATTTTTTTAGAGAGTAAGTGTTTTGTTGTGGCTGAAGTATTTCAGACACGTGTTTATGGGTACATTTGTATGTGCACTTTATGATTTCTGTGTAATATATCAACGTAATCATAAAGTTTTGGTGGCTACAATCTTCTACATATTTTTACTCGTATCGGGAAAGATGGCATGCTTCTAACACAAAAACTGTGGATTTAGTTTGGTTAGAATGCTATCAATAACTAAGCACACTTCTGCCCGCCGCCAGAGACAAAACGTCACTCTTGATAGAAACACCTTCGAGGTAGTTAAGGATTTCATCTTCTTTGGAGTAAACATAAACTTCACGGATGACACCCTTGTTGGTATTCGAATGAGAATGAATCACCATAGAAAACTGCTTCTTCGGATTGCCGAGACAAATGAGTTTAAAACTCTCGAGCGAATGTATAATAATGATTCGGCCGTTTTAAAGATCAATCCATAGCGGCTGTCAGAGCGCTAACGGGAAAGAAGTCATGAGTAACTACTGGTGTATGTATTTTACACAGCAGACCCGCCCATACTTACTTTGCTGAACTTTGAATAAACAGGGTTTCTAGTTGTTCTTTCTAACTATCATTGTGAGCTGATTCAGGAGCAAGCCACATTCATTTCGGTGTTGGGCATATATAGTCACCCGTAACCCTTGTTTTGCTTGAAGCCCGGACTCAGTATTGCCTTTTACTGGACTATGAGCTCCATATGTCACATCTACAAGAAAGGCCATCCCTGCTTAATGCCGCATATAAAATCCTATTCAACGTACTGTGTGAACGTCTCAAGCCGTTCTGTAAAACACTAATCTGCACTTACCAGTGTGGTTTCCGACCCAGTAGATCGACCATAGACCAAATCTTCACACTAAGGCAAATCCAAAAAAAGACCAATTCATTTCAAGCCGAGACCCACCATCTTTTCATAGACTTTAAATTCGCATATGACAGCAATCTTCGCCAGGAGCTCTGATCCCGTTGTGTCGCGTGACTGTGGAAAACACGCGGTGCAATGTGCAGTATGGAAACAGTTCTTCTGAACTATTCCAAGCCTGTACCGGATTCCGGCAAGGATATGAGCTGACCTGTGATTTCTTCAATCTTGTTTTGGAGCAGAAAGTGCGTGGGGCAGGTGTCAATACCGAAGGCACTATCTTCAACAGATCCGCCCAACTACTGGGATAAGCGGACGAAATTGACATCAGCGGCCGATCTCAGCGTGACGTGTTAGAGGATGTCATGTAGATTGAAGAACAGGCAAAATTGGTTGGCCTTGAAGTCGACGAGGACAAAACGAAGCACTTGCTTTCAACTAACAAACAAACATCTGTCCACCGCCAGGACAAAACGTCACTGTTGATAGCAATAATTTCATAATTTCAAGGCAGTTAAGGAGGAAACATCAACCCCACGATTGGCACCTTAGTGGAGATCCGGCGGAGAATCACCTTGGGAAATCGCTGCTACTTCGGTTTAGCGAAACAAATGGGCTGAAAACTCCTCACTTGAAGACGAAATGCATGCTCTACCGAACCTTAATCCTACCATTCCTACTTTATGGTGCCGAGGCTGGACGATAAGTAGAAAAGGGGAGCTAATATTGGGTTCTTTTGAAAGCAAAATACTCCGTCGGATATTTGGTCCTGTGTACGAGGAGGGCGAAAGGAGGAGAAGATACAACCGCGAACTTTATACCAACTTTGTACCAAGATGTAGATGTAGTCCAAAAAGCTAAATCACGTCGACTACATTGGCTCGCACACATTGAGCGAATGGAAAATTATGCTCCAGCCAAGAGGATCTTCGACTAACAGCCCCTCCGTTCGAGAAGGTAAGGTACCCTTCCTACATGACCAACTTCGTCATGATATTTATACAAAACATGACTTTCCATTTCTGTTGGTACACAAAACACGTCACTGCCGTCATTTTTCTTTCTATATACCACTCCATTTCTCATCTCGTATAAATTATGGTTCGATCGTTCTAACAACTCTTTGATCTTGGCTATGTATATGAATACAATGTATACAATAAGAACAATAGGGTATACCATACAGGGTTTGGTGGTCTGTACACCTTCCCCTTTTGATAATGTAAATTCTATTTACAGCAATGATTCTATTTTGTGATACAATTATGATAAAGAAAATCTTAAAGATAGGTTTTGTTATTTTATATTAAAGAAAATCTAAAAGATATATTTTGTAATGCATTTATATTAAAGAAAATATTAAAGATATATTTTAATTCTTGTAGTCTTAGTCCAATTAATTTAATTGTAACATAATCTTAATGAAACACAGCGCTGTTATCAGTTACTTAAATTGAATATATAATATATATAAGAATATAATAATTAATTAATAAGAATATTAAATAAAAATAATAATTTACATGCAAGTATTTACATTTCATTTTTCTGATTTAAATTAATTCCTTTTTCTTTTATTTTATTTTAATTTTACAAATTTATGAAATGATTTAATTTTATCTTTATGAACTTCAAATTGTTTACCTTTTTCTGATAGAAGAGTAACATTAGCTTCATCAATGTTTAAAACGATATTATGGCCCTTTAAATATGGGGTCTAATTTGTGTCTTGGCTCATTTAAAAGAAGAACTTTGTCTCCGGGATTTATAACCTGCGGTTTAGTTTCTCTGTCATATTTATGTTTTCTTAGGACTTTGTATTTTTCTTGAAATTTGTGTGCTCTTTGAGTAGACACCTGAAGACGAAGTTTAACTTCTTTTTCATATGCATCTAGATTATAACAAGGATCTACTTTTCTTGAATTAAGAAAATCGAAACCAGTTGGACTTTTAGCGAACATTAGCTCCTAAGGACAATAATTACCAATAGCTTCTGAGGGTGTAGTATTGAAGCAGTAAGCAAAGTACGAGTATGTTACCCATTGATCCCAATCACTTTTGTCCGTATCGATATAAGATCGAAGGTATTCGTTTAAGGTTCTGTGCGATCTCTCGACAGTTCCCAAGGTCATATGGTGATAACTTGTTGAGTTTTGCTGCTCAACGTTTAGCAATTTGCATAGTTCTCGAAAAGTTTCATTAAGGTATTCCGTGCCTCTATCTGTAAGTATCTGTTTCATTGGTCAATAGATCAAAATAAAATTTTCGAAAATTGCTCTCGCAATTGTGATTGCCTTTTTATCCTTAACAGGTATTAGGACAATGTCAAAAGCTTTTTGAGGTGTAGGCATATGTACAAGAGGCTCTGCATTTTTAGATTAAGTTTTGTTTTTCTGGCATTCGTTACAAGATTTAACGAATTGTGCTACGTCTTTGGACATATTTCTCCAAAAGTATTTTGCTCTGAGTTTAAGTAGCAATTGTTTTTGACCATCCTTCTAACATCCTTCTAACGGGTCCTTTTGTAACCTTTCTAATAGAAGCTCTTTGGCTTTTCTATCAGAAATCGTTATAGGACTTGGCCTTAAAAATATTGCTAAATGCTTCAAATAGTTATTCGCAATATCCTTAAATACATCAAGAAAAAAAAATTTGAACCATGAAGGTGCCTCACTGGTTGGCGAATTATCTTGTTTGTTATGTAACATCTCTGAATCTGAAGTTTATTCACTTCCGGTAGGAAGCGAACCCAGTTCAGCCATTTGTAATAGTGTGCATCCTGAATTTCTTCGTCCCAGGCAATACCAGTAAGCCAGATCTCCTGCAGAAGGACCTTTATATACATTAAGAAATTAGCCAGAAGACCTAGTGGATCGAAGATGATCATTAATACTCTCAAAACCTCGCGTTTGGTTGGACGGCGTTCACCGAAAATAATTTCGGCATTTTTGGCGTTGGAAAATAGTTTGAAGGTGAAGTAATCCGAGGTGGTGCACCACCACATGCCTAGTACCTTCTCGGTTCCCGGCTCAGTTTTGGCGTGGAAATTAATTTCTCAGTGGGTATGGACTGCAAGATATTAATGACCTTTTGCGAATTAGACATCCAGTTGCGGATGTAAAACCCTCCTTGTTGGTGAATAAATCGGATATCATTGGCTAAGTTAACTGCTTCTGCTTCAGAATCAACGCTTTCCATTAAGTCGTCAACGTAATGGCTTTCGAGTATTGATTTGACAGCTTTCGGGTACTTCTTCTCAAATTCCTGAAGGTTTAAATTTTTAACGTATTGTGCGCAGCATGGGGAGCAAGTAGCACCGAAAGTCATGACTTTCATTACGTAGCAATCAAACTCAGTTTTTTCTCTCCCAAACCACAGGAATCTCTGAAAATGTTGATCTTCTTCGCGTATTGAAATCTCATGGAACATTTCCGTTATGTCGGCACAAATAGCGATACAACGCTCCCTGAATTTGTAACGGAGATGTGAGCGAAACCAGCTGATCCGGGCCTTTGAGGAGCATGGAGTTTAATGAGAAGCCGCCCACTTTAGCTGCAGCGTCCCACACTATTCTTATTTTTCCCGGCTTGTTTGGGTTTTAGACAGGGAATATTGGGAGGTATCAATATGGACGCTATTCCTCAAGGTCTTTGAATGAAAGTTTGGTGGCATATCCTTTCGAAACATATTTCTCAATCTTTTTGTGTAGTGCTTCCGCCAGTATCGGATCACGACTCATTCGCTTCTGCAAACAAACTAAACGCCTCCTTGCCATCTGTAAACTATCGGGAAGATGAAACTCATCATATTTCCAGAGCAGGCCTGTAACAAAGCGGTCTTTGAGTTAGCTTTTTGAGCAATTCAAGAGACCGCTGTTCTTCTGGCGGTAGCAAAATATTGTTCGGGTTTGATACTCCAAAATTCTCATTGCAGATGAACAGCTTAACCAGATTTTGAAGTTCTAAAACTTTATCTGCGTCTTGTCCGCTTATGTGATAGTTTGCATGAGTGTTGGCATTTGCAGTAGATGAATGTGAATAGCAGCCGTAAACCGTCCACCCTAAACGTGTCTTTTCGGCAACTGGTTCATCCGATTTCCCTTCTCGATACTTTAGCGTCAGCCCCAACTTAAAGTTGTTAAGACCTATAAGTAAGCGAGGAGAAACATTTGCATAAGATTCAATTGGTAGGTATTTTAAATATTTGAATGTGTCCTGCAATTTCTTAGCATCAAGCGATTGTACTGGCAATTGTAGGCTTTTGACCGTGTGAGCGTTGGTTAGTTGGTATTTCTAGGCGTTCATGCTGGTACCCGAAATTCTTAGGCTCAGTACTCTCGATTCATCTTCCTCTCTCGTCATACCAGCTGTCCACCCCAGAATTACGGATTAAAGTGTGCCTGGTATATTTAGCTCATTGGCAAGGCCTTCCTCAATTAATGTTAGCGATGAGCCATCATCTATAAAGGCAAACGTCTTCACGCTGACATTGTTTCCATAAAGCACAACAGGAACTATCCGGTACTTCGCTGATGGAGAGTTCTGCAAAAGAGCACCACGTTGCGCAATCATTGAAACAGATGCTAACTTTTTTTGAACATCATCAATATCCTTTTGATAATTGTGTAAAAGCCGATGGTGTTTGAACGTACAGTTATTCTTTCCACATGCGATAGGTATCTGTTTTACACTTGCAACGTAAGTGTCTCTTCAAGCATTTTCTGCAAAGACTGTGCTTTCTTACCACCTCCCACTTCGAAGAGTGGCTTAGTTGGCGAAATCGGTCACATGTAGCCACTACAGACAGTTTTCCCCACATACCAGACATCCACTCTCTTTATTTCTACTTTTAGGTGGACTGTTACCTCGTACAGCGTCATCAAAATGAGCGTTGAGAAAGCCTTTTTCCTTCTCACCACGTATATTTGGTCTACTCTCTGTTATGTGTCGTGTGTGACCAGTGTCCTGACGAGTTTTTTTTTTGTTTTGTCGTAGAGAATGTTGCCTTTAAACGGGCGCAATTTTGTACGTATCGCTGCCCTGGTTTATGGCAGGATGTTAGGGACCATGGTCGAGATGCGCACGATATTTATTCTCCAGCTGCTTCAGTCCGGGGGGGTTCTTTTAGCATCTTGACACACACTAACTTTATCGTGCAATAGAAAAAAAGAGAGATCTGTAAGAAAAAGAGAAAGAAAGAGGAAAGGAAAACCAACCACACACACTTGCTGGGGATTCAGATGGTCGAATCCCTTGCCCTCCCAACCTTTGACGACCACATTCCATATTTATATGGGTCGTCCCACCAACCATTGAGAACACCACACCATTTACGTTTAAGTCACCATTATAAAATGAATTTATTTAATCATATTCTTTTGACAAAAATACTATTTATATATATAAAATAAAAGAAATACAATACCCGTTTGGGTCATAGCTCAACTTCAATTAGGTTAACATAATTGCTTCCTTTAGATTCATTTTACTCTTTTATTTTAATGGAGTTATATATATATATATATACCCTAGTTATAGTACTTTACCCGTTTGTTAAAATCGGCTACTGCCGTTACCAACTCCAACGACGATAGATCTATCTTCGGGTGGGGTGGATCTGAAACGAGAACTTATGCGAAATTTTTCCCTATGTCACTAAAGACCAAATAGTTCTTACGATTCGGAGGAACGTTCTTCACTCCATTAGGATTCTGGGGTGTATATATATATATATATTGTAGATAGTTAAGGGCAATGCAAATCTATATAAGGTGGACTTATTTGGGTCTATCTCCTAATCGAAATATTTTCAGGTACATCTTTGAGAGAGAACATCGGGAAATACGCTTTGCGCACTCCGATGATGTTCAATCTCAAAGGTGTAAACAATAAAAACGTAAGTATACTTTAGAGTAATTTAATTATAAAGGTAAGTAATTTTTAATGTAAGAAATTAAAGGTAATTCTTTTTAAGGTAAAGATAATTATATAAGGTAAATTAATTTGTAAGTTCTTAAATCTAAGGGTAATTAATTTTTATGTCTTAAATTAAAGCTAGGTAATTTTTTTTTTGTTTCCTAAAATTAAAGGTAACTAAATTAAAGGTAAGTAATTTTATGTTCACTTAAATTAAAGGTAATAATTTTAAAGCTAAGTAATTTAAATGTAACTAAATTTAAAGGAAGCTTATTCAAAGGTAACTAATTTTAAAGGTAAGTAATTTAAATGTAACTAAATTTAAAGGTATATATTTCTTAGGCAAACGTAGTTTTAAGGTAGGTAACTAGAATGTCTTAAATATAGTATTACAAAAAGAAAACTTAAATTAAGGTACTTAAGGCGGCTCCGGATTTTTGCGTAATTTCTGCTGGCGTCTTTCTTCTCCAATAGAGGTGCATTTGCAGGAAGGACATCTTTTGGCACCCACTTTTGTTTCACTTATTGTTTATATATATCTGTTCACTATTTTTAGTTATTATTGTGTTTTTCTAGTCACTAGGTTAATTTATTTGTTATCCATTCTAGTCACTATTTATTCTAAGTTTATTTTGGTTTTATTCTTAGTTATTTTGTACTTTACTTTTGAGTTACTTTTGTTCTAGTCACTTGTTTTAGTTAATTTAAATTTTATTCTAGTTACTATTTAGATCTTAAATTTATACGGCACTTGCCAACTTAATTTTAAATTTTTGGCACACGCCATCTTAACTAAATATTTAAGACAATTGCCAACTTAATTTTAAATTTTTGGACACGCCATCTTAACTAAATATTTAAATCACTTGCCAACTTAATTTTAAATTTTTGGCACACGCCATCTTAACTATTATTACGGCACGAGCGAACTTATTTTAGTTGCGGCACATGTCAACTTATATTTTAATATTAAATTTTTTTTTTAAAATAAACTTTCCACCAGCACTTTCCAAATTCAAACTTAATTCCAGAGATACAAAATAAAAACTATCCATGACCGACGCGCAACACCCTTTTTACATCCCTAGTCTCGTCGTATAATTCGGTACTTTGTTTACGAACCAAAGTTATTTTCAAGCAAACTTTGTTTACGAACAAAATTAGTTCATAAACAAAGTACGGACTTAATCCCGCATGCCCTATGTTTTACACTCGCTAATCCCTAAATCTACCGACCATCCACACTTCATTTGTCCCCCCCCCCTCCATACTATCAGTTAAGCTTATACACCAGATGGCGAGTGCACTCAAGCTGTGCTTGGTACATGCGCACTTCATTCGTAAGGTGAATATGGAGAGACAACTTTACTGGTGTGGTATGGCGTGGCTTCGCCTCTCTTGCTATTAATTTTTTTCATACCCGCTCTCAGAAGTGGTGAGTTCAGAGGTCTCTTCTATGAATTGTTTTAGCTAATTAGATTGGGTCTCGATTCTCCACTATGGAGCGGCCAATGAAATTCGGCTTTAAGAAAAAATTAGTTTCCACCCACTTGGGTTGGTGAATAGGTGTCTCTACTACCTTTGCTATTGTGAGAGCCATTGTCACTCTGGGTATTTTCATAGAGTGGCGAAATTGAATTTATGGCGACCACAGAGGCAGAGGAGGTAACCAATTTTGGTGAATGTTAATATTTATTGCCCGAAAGTATGCAGAGTGTACAAGCTGTCAAAGTTTGCCTGTAAATAGCCCAGTTCGGACGGATGGAAGGTGGCAATTTTTCAACGAGTTCTTGGATCAATGTAGGATTAGTTAAATGGGTAAGCAGTCCGGTCGCCTCAATCGTAGCACACATGTTCTGTACAGCAATAGCGAATGTAACTATGGTTTCGAGTTTTAAAGTCTTAGGTGAAGAAGTAGCGTGCATTTTCTCGAGAAGAGTGTAAACTGTCAACTCTGGTCTGCCAAACTGCATTTTAAGTGTGGAAATAACTTTGGGTACGCATTCTGGTTGAATAAGCATGCTACGAACGGCCTCTAAGGCATTTCCCTTTAGTGCCTTCTGGAGACGAACAAGGTTTTCTTCTTTGGTGAATCCACACAACTCTGTCGACCTAGTGAAGTTCGAAATGAAAAGTGGCCACTCATTCTGATTTCCACTAAAACTGTGCAATTCTCTCGAAACGGAATGTCATGCCGCTAAGTTGTTCCTTGTCAGCGAAGGATGATAAGTCGCCTGGGTATTAGCGCGACCAAAACTGTGATGCGACGTTACTGGAGAAGTTTGCATGTGCTGCTGTGATTGCTGGATTAGTGGATTATTATTAATGCAAGACATCTGGCGGCGATGACGTGCACTTTCTGTTTCAACTACGAGTTCCGATTGATTCTGGTTGACTGTGTTATGCGGGACGGTATTTTGCACATTGGAATACTCCTGGTTCTTGTGTGTCTCCAGATGCAGTGTTGGCTCCTGTGGTTGTTGTTGGGCTGGCCTTGACCAGCTACAGCTCCCATCCAAGACAAGTTAACTTGGGAGACTTGGGGAACTGACAACTCGGTAACTGCTGGTTTAGAGACACCTGTAAACTGTATTTGTGACGCTGTACTTACTTTGGTATATCGACCATCCTTAAGCCATTGTTTCACCTGTGCTTGTGAGTCGATATCGGAATCGCGGTCTGATGATTCTTCCATGGTTTGGCTGAGTATTTGACGCTTCTTTCGAATGTACTCCTGATCGCGTTTCTCCTGCAAATTACGCTCCTCTTCGAGCATCTGTAACTCAAGTTTCTGACGTCTGGCGGAAGATGCCCGTGACGATGTTGAACGTTTTGACAAAGCTGGGGATATATCTTTGGTCAATTGTCCCTTTGGAGAGGTTGAAACTTGAGGGGAGCATGCTTTGCAGGTCCAATCCTCATCCTCCACTGAACTGTTGACCTGAACACACTGCAACCACAGATCGCATTGTTCCATATGGTCATGTGAATCTGTTTCAGCGCACAATTGGCAATTGGTCATCTCCGATGGAGACAATGTGACGGCGTTGGCAGCTGAATTCGACATCATGATTAATTAAAGATTTGTAAAATGTTGGCGAACTGGCGTCAACGAAACTAATTTTGTGAACGTTTCCTTCTATATGTACTCGTATGTAAATGAAATACACGTTTTATTACCAATTTGGTATTTCATTCATTTATTTAACGTTACAAATCCTGTAGGTAATAACGTTGTTACGGATGTGGAAATAGCGTGCAAATATACATGTTTGTTTGTCCACCCTGTACCTTGTACGGAATTCGAACTAGCTTGTCGAAATTGGGTGACATGGTGGAAACCGGAACCGGTATTTTTTTTTCTCCATGTATGCACATGCAGACATCCAGCCAATACTCCATGGTTACATTTCCCAGCGTTCCCTTTCTTTTCCTGGTTGACTTTTAGAGGAGGCACATCTCCAGGTGAAATATTTGAAACCTAGTCCAAATTCTGGTTGTCACATCATAGTCCACCGCGAAAAGACAATAATTGTTTTTTTTTTTAAATCATAGTCTTAGGATTAATTCAATTTTGACATAAGGTAAACATCTTTCTAATTATCGCCAACATATCTAAAACTTAAAAAAAAATATATATATGTACCTTAGGTATTCAAGTCATTGAGAATTTATTTCGTGAAATCACATGTTGGTTTCCACGCCCTAAGTCCCAATCATCGATATTCGGCAGGAAGAGGATTTGGTAAACGAAAGATCACCGTAAGACCAAAAATAGATTTTTCCCACAATCTATGTATGAATAAAATTAACCGCTGCAACTCCACAGAGAGCCACCGCAGACGACCAGTACAAAAGTCCCTCGACACCTTTTTGGAGACTACCCACCTCGCCCGCACTCCTACTCATAGACCAATTACGCTCCAATTGATATCAGCAAATATCGCCTAATCGGTAGAGTCATCCATCGATCGGGGAGCGCGACACACACGTAATCAGCGGTCATAGGTGAGTCGGGTGGTGCGGTCAGTGGTCGGCGGCGGGCGGAATACGAGCGCAAGTGGTCTTAATTCGGTTTTCGTAGTATCGGTGTAGCAGTGATCGTGAATTTGGCATCACATGTCAACCCACAAAAAAAAAAAAAAATATAGGTATATAATCACAAAAATTTAATAAGTCATAAAGTGCGTAAGGTAAAACAGAGTGATTGATCTTTGCTATAGTTATAATAATTGCCTTTCGTTTCATTTTCCTAAAATTTTCTATTAAATTAACTTAACTGAACTTAAAATTGCAAAATAATATACCTAAATTAGAATACTTACTTGTGATAGTGAGTTTGGCTTATAAATTAAGCGTTAGTGGATTGGATATAACCGTACAGATACAGAACCACGTGGGATATTGTGCACAATCTCCAGACGGATAAGGGTGAGTGTTTTTTTGTTCATTTTCTTATGTGGGTACTTGCCTTCATACATTTGATTTATTAATTTATGATTGCCAAACAAAATCTAGTTTGTTTTCCTCCTATAAACTTTGAATTTGCCTATCTTTATATATAATTTATTTTATTTGATAAAACAAGGAAGAAACTAAACATAATTTTAAATTTCGGTACTGAACTATTTAATCATAAAATGGATAACGTAGATTTCTGGCAATAAAAAAATTATATAAGCGTAGCAAGATGCAGTGATTTTTCAGTTTAATAGGGTGTTGTGTGGTGAACATTCAGGTGTCGTCACAAGGTAAGAAGCAGTAGATCGTTCAATGGCTGAAATAGGGTCAGCTTCCAAAACGATCGAGTACAAAAGCTGACATGGTGCATTTAATTGCAAAGGCGTGGGGTAAAAGTACTCTGGCGACATGCCATATGGTTGCCCGCGAGCTATATTAGTTTGTTTTCTGATAATGAAGTAGCGTCCATCCGCGTTCGAAAGTAAAATCTTGGCATGAACATATTTTAGTTCTTTTGTTGTGTCTGGTACTTGCGGATCAAGAACCCCTCCCATCCGACGTTCCTAGCTGTGCATAAGCAAGCATGCCAAGTAACGATTCAAGCAAGTGAGAACCAGAGTGGCATAGTAGTCGCAACAACGTAAATACATTATGTACAAAGTTAAGGAGTAGTAATTTCAATCTTACTTTAGTTTCTTATACTTCTTTAAATTATTTTAATTAGTCTTCTAATACGACTAAAGCGTGGTAACTTTTTCAGGTTATTTTGTACAGTTACAATCTGACAGATTAAATGTGTTATGGTGTCGGCTTAGGGGATGTCAACAGCTATCTAATACCCACTCAACGATATTCATGGTGTGGGACATCAGCTTCATTGAACGGTAATTGCTACATTCTCGCGTATCACATTTTCCTTTGCACAAAGGAAGAAGAAAACTTTCCTTCCGCTGGTTAGGCATTGGATCGCCTCTCATCAGTTTGCAGATGCAAATAATGAGCCATTTGGCTCCGATTTCTCCCATCCTTTTCCAGAACTCAGAGGGTATCTCGTCCGGCCTAACTGCTTTTTGCTTTTTAGAGTCTTCCATCGCCTTCGTAACTTCTTCGACAGTTATGTCGTGTACTTCTTCGTTGTTAGGAACGGCTCTCGGAGAATATATCCGAGCAAATTGTTTATTTAAAAGTCTTTCACAATACTGCTGCCATCTGTGTAGTACTCTTTCTCATCCACAAGAAGCAGCCCTTGAGCATTGTTGATCAACTTTGGCAAACGGATTTCCTGGGCATGCCTTCTTCTCTGAGTGGCAATTTCGAAAATAGTTGCGCCCCTGTTCCACCTAGTTAGTCGGAGTTCGTGGACAGTCTTTTATTAGCAGCTGAAAAAGAATTTTTTTCTAACTCCCGATACTGACACTCCACAAACTTTGCTTGAACTTGAGCGCACTTTCTCTTCGCGAGCCCCTTAAGTCTGTATTCCAATTCGAGGCGATCTTTTTCATCTCCGTTATTAGTGGAGCACTTTGAACATGCTTTGAATGCCACTTTCTTGTCACTTATCATTGAAAGGTAATTCACATTTATATATATATTTGAATTTTACGAAATAAAACGCTTCGGGTTACTTATCATTTTGCTAGCTCTCTTCCGGTTTCCCCCTTTTACAAAGTCCACTATCAGTTTTCATTCGTTTATCATTTTACATTTTACGGCTCTTAGCTGGGTTGTCTATTTATAAAATGTAAAGCTTTACGTACAATACAAGAAGAAGATTGCTTTAATAACTCACCAATTTGCTTGTCCAGTTCCCGCCCGCCGTTCAAAGAAGCTCACCATGCTTCCTTGTTTAAATTTATCCTTAGAACTTACCCACTAGCATTAGCAATCTGAAAGAGCCACCGTGCCCCCCGAAAAGTTATTTTGTTACAATGTACCTGGGCATAACAGAATCATTTGATAATATTAATTGATAGAATGTGAATCCCACGGGCATAGCATGAGAAACGGAGGAAAGTATAATTCGCAAGGACTCCCTACCATTCAGGAGCAATTTCTTGGAACGCTAAAAGGAAACATTACAATATTATATACATATACCATTATCATTAAAAGTGATGATGAAAATGATGATTAGTGTCGAATTTTGCTTCTAAAAATATCCTTCAGGCATGCTTCCAGCGCGCTCGGTCACTCCCAATTATTTTGTAATTTATTTATATCAACCCACCTCTGCTCTTCAAAAAGCATATAATATATACGTACATAGGACAAGACAATAAGTGGACAATTTTCAGTCTTGCAAGATGGATTTACTTATGTTATGTTCATGTTTTCTGCGTTCTTCTGAATTGTCGTCTTGGAGAATGGAATGATACTGTGCAGAGTGGAAAAATACCGAGAATAATATAAAGTTGTTTGTTATTTTCCCGCATGTCCTTGAATTCCAGCCCAGCTGTGTTCATTATGACAGATAAAGAAACGATATAATAAGAGCGTTATCAAACTCAGTGCGGGATACAATTCAAAGGATAATACCCACCAACAAGAAAATTCGGAATGCATTGAAATGGATATTTATGGGAATAACAAACGACTTCTGGCTCTGCGACCCTTCCTCTGTTTATAAACAAAAAACGGCCTGGTTCAATGTACCATGAACTGAATGGGTAATGGGATGGTACGGTCAGCGTTGTTGGCAAGAACCCGTTGATATTTGTTTCAGAATCTCAGGGCTTTGCATATTCGACAACGTAATACGTCCTGCCGATGATTGGAGTTATTATTGATCTGGTTTGAGGCCACAAGTTTCTGATGATGTAAGTGGTGTAGACAAATTTTGCTTCAGTCCTCGAATAACGACTTCTGGGCCTGCGACGTTTCCTCTGTTTATAAACAAAAAACGGACTGGTTCAATGTACTGAATGGGTGTGTAATGGGATGGTTCGTTCAGCGTTGTTGGCAAGACCCAGTTAATAGTTGTTTCGGAATTCGGGAACTTTGCATATTCGCAAACATAATACGCCCTGCAGATGATGAGAAATATAATTGATTTGCTATCAGGCTATAAAAGCCTCAAACAGCCGATGATGTGGGTGGTGTAGAAAGTTTTTGCTTTAGAAGATATGCTGGGATATTTTTTTTGATAATCCCAAAGGCATAAAATATATTCCTTGGCCTTTGATTTTCTGGAAAAGGGAATGCAAAAACAAAACCATTGACTTGGTGTTATTTTGAATAATAATAATTGATTTATGTTAAAATGTGTTTGGGTTAAGCTTCGGTTAAGCAAACACTGTTCTTTCTCTCTTTGTTTTCTTTTTCATAGGCACTGGTGATAGATTAACTATTTCTTGGTTTCCATGTAGGATTGTAGGTATTGAATATGTCGAGTGTAGTACAATGTGACGCTGGAAACATGTAATCGGAGTAAGGAAACAGCTGTTCCTAACAATAACAACGGCTAAGCATCGCATCGAAATGAGCGTATTACATTATATTCGTCGAGCCTTAATGTACCCTTACTGAACCACGGGAGGAAGGATCACAATGATATTGCTTGTTTCCGATTCTCCGAGATAACAGAGACTGCTGGATTTTTTCGTCGTCGAGGACCCACAGGAGAAAGTGGATTTGCTAGGCGCTTGTTTTGAGGCCGAGTATACGGTGAACAATACCTTTCGATGTGTGATTTGTTGACCAAATTAAATTTTAATGCTTTATTGTGTTCTTCGGCTGTTTGGTCATTTAGTTTTTTTGTAAAATGAAAGATTAATTCATTTACTTTCCCAACGTTTCGGCGGGGGTTGCCACCTTCCTCAGGGGAATAAATTAAGTTTAAAAAAGAAATTAAATAAAATAAAATAATATAATATAATAATATATAAATATAGCTGACGGTTTTATTTTATTTTATTTTATTTAATTTCTTTTTATACCCTATTCTAAGGGTATATTAATTTTGACGCATAGTTTGTAACATACCTAAATATTGCCCGTAGACCCCTAAAAGTTACTATATTTATGATCAGCATCGATAGTAATGTCGATCTAGCAATGTCCGTCCGTCCGTCCGTCGGCAAAAATTGGGCCTTTAAACTGGGCCTTGAGAGCTGAAATTTTAACCATATACTCTCTCAAGATTACGAATTTTTGAAATCCGCCCACAGACACGCCCACAAACTCAAAAAAACAAAATTTTGGAAAAAATCGAATATTTTCAAAATCCGCCTATAATTAAAAAAAAAAACTTTTTTTGAAAATCCAAGTTTGAGCTAGAAAGCTGAAATTTTTTGTATATGATCTATGACTCCTAAAACTGCTCGGGATATAAATTTTCAAAATCCGCCCACTTGTTGCGGAATATTTTCGCGCAACCAATTTCACCTTCTGTCCTTCTCTTCCCTCCCCGTACCCTTCTTCTATTGGGTGGCATCTGCGAGGTCATCGGCAAGTGGAGGGCAACCAAGGTCCTATCAGCCTTTGGGCCACTTTCCCCGAACCTCGAGGGTATCACCCCCACAGGTACCCAACCCCGTGAGTGGAGACAATTCGAGAAAGTGAGAAGTGGAAATGAGTAGCAGAGGCGGACCGCCGACCGGCAGATCGAGAGACGGGGTAAAGTGCCCAACCTTCTTGCCACACACCAACTCGGCAGAATGGGCCCAACGTTGTCTGCACACAAGTAACCGTGCGAGGCAGAAAGCAAGGCGGAGAGGTGAAGGGCCTTAGCCTGAGTGCCCTCCAATGACATGGAGAAGCAGCAGATAAGTGTGGGTGGACGGCCCACACATTAACATCTGCACCAGAACCACCACTAACACGGTGGGGTGTTAGGTTCGATGAGGGGGAAGAAGACGCTCTTCCTTTCTACTCCGTCGTAGGAGCACCGGAGGAGCAACAGAGGAGTGTAGGCGGACGGCCACGATAAAGACACTCCCGTGGAAGACACCACAACACAAACACCGAAGAGAAACACGAGACACAGATCCTGGTTGACACGATACACTACAACAACATAATCAATAAAAAGGCCAAGACGAAAAACCCTCGTAGAAGACATGGCCATACGAGCAAACACTGAAGAGAAACACGAGACACAGATCCTGGTTGACACTATATACTAAACAACATAATCAATAAAAAGGAGAAATCCTGTCCAGCAAAATAGATTGTAAGGAATGACCCGCAATTGGCAAGATCCTTACACCCTTTCTGAACAGGATTCCACCAGACAAGTTTAAATTCGCGGTTTTCTAAATTACTAATAACTCACTTTGCTTTGTTTTGGGGTCCAAGGGGATTTTGAATTTACTTCTGGGCGGGCGTAATAACAACGTAATCCCAAAATTTCTCCTCCTCCAGATGGGGATCATATTGGTGGGAACCCAGGCACTTCTTTTTTCCATTTTTCAACCGAGTTAATAGTCAATTTAACAACGCGTAAGGCATATTGTTTTGTTTATTTTTGCACTTGGGCAGAACTCAGATGAGAAATGTCAAACGTAGATTATATTCTGATGTGATAAGAAGATTGTTCCAGGTCGGTCAAACAGCTCAATAACCCGACTTTCCAGTGGTGGATCGTGGGTATAAGAGTGAATGGATTGAGTGGATGGAATAATAGCGAGGGGGTAACGTTCAGACTCACGCACACCTTGGCGAACACGCTCTGGTGCCGCTGAATGTGGTCTGCCGTTGGCTCGCTGAGCGACTGAAGGTAGTGGAATATGGCGGACAACCACCAACACATAGGTGAACGTCCATTGCACGCCATGAGTGGGATTCTACTACTAATGTGTGAATGAGGGTGTGAGAAATGAGAGTTGGCCGAACTGGAACAATGAAAGTTCTGGAAGATCACTTCTTGGTTGACCAGCTAACGTGTTAGTCGAAGTTTAGTTGACAGGAGTTCAAAAAAGTGCGAAATAAAGGCGAAAGGAATAAAAATAGTAAAATTAAAAAGTATAAAAAAAAGTAAAGAATTGGAAGTTGAGACGGGAATTAAAGTGGAAGAAGGATCTGGAGAGAAGGATAAAGGACATCAGGAGGAGGATAAATATTAGGACGGTTTATAGAGACAAAGGAACGAAGGAGTGGGATCCCAACCAAAGATAAGTAGAGTGATTTCATAAGTCGTGAATAATATCGTAGTTCGGTTGGGTAGGAATTTAAAGTAACGAAAGTCTGGTAGGATTCTGCCACGAATTTTCCCGGGAATAGTTCGGGACACGCGACCTTTTTCCACCATTTTTGGTATTCCGGGCGACGCCATAGCGGGTCACGCCGGTCACTTACCCTTCATTTGCCCTTCAGGCCGTAATACTTCGTTTGACCTTTTGTCATTGTCATTATTTTTTTTCTTTTTATTAACGTCAAAGGAATAAAGTGACCAAGCTCCAACGGAGCTTTATAACGTGGTGCAAATTCTTTGTGTTTTCTCTTTTTTTTTGGATTTTCTATTTTTCAGTGGTTCGGCCAGAAGGTTTCACAATTCTCCGTAAAATTGTGTGGCGCCCATCTTTTTGCGATTTCATCGTTCAGCAGCGTAAGCTAACGTTTCAGATTTTTTTGGTATTTTCTAAACGAACCCACCCCAGATTGAGTTACCGGGAAATAGCCTCTTTGTGGTTATTCTTGTTATCTCTAATCGCGGTTCGAGTTTATTTCTTGTTGTGGTCTTAGTTTTTTTGCATTTCGGTATTTAGATTAATTAGTTGGAATCGAATTATTTCGAGTAATTTTTTTTATCCCCGAAGTAAGATAACACACTGACACGCCCACAAAAAAATAAAACAATTTTATTGAAAAACCAAAATTTGAGCTAGGGAGCTGAAATTTATAATATATACTCTCTATGGGTCCTTTAAGCTCATGTATAAATATTTTAAAAATCCGCCTACTGACACGCCCACAATTTAAAAAAAAAACTTTTTTGAAAATCCAAAGTTTGAGCTAGGGACCTGAAATTTATACCTACTATATACTCTCTAGGGGTCCTCTATGCTCATGTGTTAATTTTTTTTAAATCCGCCTACTGACACGCCCACAATTAAATAAAACAATTTTATTGAAAAACCAAAGTTTGAGCTAGGGAGTGTTTTTTTACAAAAGCTTCGTTTTTTTTTTTTATAAAATCCTTTAAATGTTATATAACAAAATATGAAGAGCGTTCTTAACAATTCAACTATACTTAGACTTTTGTCACGCCCACTTATGAGGGATAAAAATAAGAATAGGGTATCCAACACTTCGCCCAAGCGGATTGTAGCCCGTCCCTATGTTTTAAACTTAATTTATTCCCCTGAGGAAGGTGGCAACCCCCGCCGAAACGTTGGGAAAGTAAATGAATTAATCTTTCATTTTACAAAAAAACTAAATGACCAAACAGCCGAAGAACACAATAAAGATGAACAATACCTTTCGCAACCACTCTATCTGCCCACCGAACTTGAGAATAGGCGATCTGATAATAGCGGATTCACAGTATTTAATGATGAAAACCATGGTAATGCAGTTTTCGCCAAAGGCCGAGATGCATCGCACTTGTTTGTGTCGAAGGATGATCTTCTGTGCAGCTTCAAGTTATTAAGGAATAAAAAGTCGGCGGGGTGGATTTTGTCCCAAACGTCGTATTAAGACACCTGCCTCTGGAGGCTGTGGATATTGTCACCATGCTTTTTAACAATGCGCTGAATAATACACACTCTCCGGCATTCGAAGGTACACAATATTCCGAAAAAGGGTAAAGATTGAAAAAACCCTGCCAATCTCCGGTCGATTCGTTTGCTTCCGAATATTAGCAAGGTCTTTGAAAAGGTTGTCAAAAGACCTCTGTTGAAATGGGTCGAGGACAATAACATGATTCCGGACAACCAGTTTGGTTTCAGCGCGGGGCATGACACTATTCATGCCGCGTCGAAATTTATTTCCGACATCCAGGGGAGCAAATGCAAGAACCAATGCTCGGGTGCTTGCCTGGTTGATTTTGAGAAGGCTTTCGATACCGTATGGTGTAGGAAGGGGTTATTTGGGTGTTAATGTTCCCGGTAGCAGAGGTGGCACGCTTGTCGTTACTCGGCAACAGCTCGTCGGATCGGGGGGATCTTTCTGCTACGAACCTACCCACAAAATAAAATTCGTGCCAAAAGGGGGGAGTGTGTATCAGATAGATACTAAATGTAGGCGTGCACTTATAGACATGGCCTGGTCTCCAAGTTTACTTGCCATATGATCTTGCATGCCTTAAAGCGATGACAAGTCATTATCGGATGGAAGAGGAAGGGGAAAATGAAGAAAAATAAAAAAAAGCTTAAGAGAGGAAGTGAGAGAAGGAGGAATAGAAAGATGAAGTGAGATGTTGATGACGTAATATGGTGCACTCGGAAGAGAAACCATCAGGCTGGCCCACCCTGCTGCATGACCGTAGTCATGCTCCTTATTTGTCTCATGCCTGGACATATGAGAGACAATGCCTTTGTTTGTCTATTTAAAGTGAATGCATACCCTTTCCCTCCTTTAGATCATTCTACGCTCACCACCCCATATCACCAACGAGAAGCTTATTCAGCCATATGAAAATTCATTCAATTCGATTGATACGAGTACATTATAATATATAATTTATTCATCATTTTTATCTTATGAACTAAGGGAATTTAATAAAGAGAACAGTTTGGTTTTCAAGGAATTCAATTTGATACATTTGTATCGAGAGCAAAATTTTCTATTAATTCACTTTCTATCAGAAGGATAGTGAAATTATATATAATTGCATGTAAATATAGGTATAGCAACTAAGAACATGTGAATATGATTATTAATTACTAGGTAGGCTTAAAGCAATTAGATATAATATGGTAAGTATGTACGCATTACGAAATTTGGAACAGCTTTGGGTAAGTGTACTTGTAACTCTCAAGTTGGATTGCTTTCAAAAAAAAAGATTATTGTACGGAAGAATATAAAACTAGCATTAAATATATCTTATTAGTATTAAATAATAGGAAAAACCAGTAAGATATGCATGATTAGGTATTTGAGTTTGTCTTGTATTAAGCGCAGAAGGCACTGTATGTAAATTTTAAAAGGAGGAAATTACTAAGCAGGTGTAAGAGTTGTGAATATTATCTAGGCATGAAACATTTTGAAATTAAAAATCGGAAGATTACTTACGGTTGTATTTTGATATTGATGAATGTTGAGTTTATTCGAACTGCAGACTCGTTGTCTGCACATCGGGTTCTGTAGAGCACTGTATGGAAAAATATTTCTTAATATAAGCTTTTGTGAAAGCGAGTTATCAAAATCTTTCGACTTTTCCTTTCTTACCTCGTGGTTTCATGCACTTACTGTATGCATACACAAAACTAACTCATTATCTAAAATTGCAATAATTAATTTCAAACACATGCACAACAAATATTACAATAAAATTAAATAAAACAAGTAATAAAAAAAGGATGCTTTTTTGACGTCTCGCGTTCTGATGCAGTCTGCTTGCCGGATGATCATTGACGACGTGATGATTGCTGGACTCGGATGGTCATTTCAAGGCCAGTTGCGGCAACAAAATTAATTTGGCGATGGTCCATACGTGTTTCACGGGGCGGTATGACAGTGGATGATGGTTTTACTGTCGCTTGGCTGATCTTAGTACTACTTGAACTAATTTCGGTTCACGTGTGTTTCGGCACTGGTCCTTTTGTTTGGTAATGCACAACTATGTCGATTGACGATTAATCACTTTATTGGATTGATGTACTTTGAACAATTTTTATGAAAATATTCGTTCTTAGACTTGTCACTTGCGACAACCAGGTAGTAAGCAAATTGGCTATCTCTCACGCCACTTCGAACCACTTAATGTCTCTCGCTTCAAACTTTTGAAGAGACCACAGAATGAGAAAAAAAGGAGAAACTTCACACGACTTTTCGTGCTTATATATCCTCTCATCGGCGGAAGTGGCTGTCCCTTCTCTCGAGTGTCGAAAGTCATTCTTTCATATTGGCAAAAATTACAGCGGCTTTATCGAGTGAGCGAAAGATTAAAGTATTGCCATTGCTCAAAAAAAAAATATAGTTCGTGAGATTTAGATTTCGCTAAATTTTTTCAAATATGAATACAAGAAATATTTACAAGGTGCAGCTACAATGGTTAGAGGGACTTTTCTGCAAGTTGACCGGGCGGCGGTGCACAAATCTTTGCTATATGCAATTTATAATATGCTTATGGGAAAGAAGTTCGTTGTCAAATGTGGCGACGTGACTTCAAGCAGAGTCTTTGAAATTAAAAACGGTTTGCAGACAGGGGCGGTGAATTCTCCGACCCTGATTAACATTAATACGAGTGATCTGGTAGGTCATGCCAAAGCATATGCCGAGGAGTTAATGGCATACAGATCCGGTCCTGAAATCGAAGTCATTTAAATTCTTTTGCAGCGTGACTTCGATCAAATTAAGGGATATTTTCACGACTGGAAATTGAAAATAAACTTGTTCAGAATAACATTGGCTGGGACCTCTAGGGATATCGGAAAAAAAACTGGAAGAAATTAGTCATTACTTGACGATATGGGCAGCCATTGGCGTTGAGAAGCGTAGTTAGATATCTGGGTATCTGGCTTTGACCAGTATCTGTATTTCGATAGACATTTAGTTACTTGTCTTGCTGGGGCCAAGAAGGCTTATGCTTTGACAAGGAGACTGTTTCATAGCAGTCAACTTGACACCAGAGTGAAAGTCATATGCTACGTGGCTCTTATAAGGCCGATCATCGCTTTTGGTTGTTTCCGGTTGTTCCGAACGCCTGAACCCAACTTTATTAAATACTATCCAAACAAGGTCCTATACGATGGGGCTCAGTTGAATAGGATTGACAATTTCCTCAATAAGGTGACTCAAAAGCACGTTGCAAGGGCGATGACCAGCGACAATTGACTGGTCTTTGGGGCTTACTGTCCCAATGAAAGGTACATAGAGAGTACCCTCCGGTCTGTCTTTATCCCCCTGGATGCATTTATCCATATTGTTGCAAAAGGGCTGGTCCAGACGAGTGATGATATCCCGGAATTATGCCACGCTAGACAGATAAGCGGCTCATCCACGCTGGGGTCGTCGTCACTGCTCATGCGCTCCCGCTTTAATTAAACATAAGGTAATTTTACCATGAGGTTCTTGGAACCCTAAAAGGGGTCCTTAAAACCAGAAAACGGATTTTCCGAAATGTCGCTAGAAACCACGCAGTATTATTTCTGTTGTTTTAATAAGAGGTCATTGGAACCCTTTAAAACACCCTTAAAACCCAAAAAAGTATATTTTCCTTAAATTCTTAGAAACCGTCTAGTATGTCAATGTTCAATGTTATATTGCGAAAAGGTCCCTGAAACCTAAAATCCGAAAAAAGGATATTTTTCCAAAATGTCCTTAGAAATTGCCCAGTATTTCTGTGTTCATTGTTATGTCATGATGAGGTCCTTGGAACCCTAACTAAAGTCCTTAAAATCCGAAAAAAGTATATATGTATTTCCACAATGTCCCCATAGAAGCGCGCAGTATTTCTGTGTTCAATGTTATATTACGGAGAGGTCTTTGAAACCCTTAATAAGGTCCTTTGTACGAAGTAAGAGGATTAAAAAACACGTGTGGATTGTTCTTCTTTCAATGTCAGAGTATTTTATTCGTTATAAAAAATGTTAAAAGGAAGTTGAAGGGAGTGAGACAAAGAATATGACTATTACACAATGTGACAAAGTAATTCAAAAATAGGTGTCGCTAAAGTAATGTCGAAAGCAAATTTTAAATAAATATCGTTTTATTATTGTCTTAACACACCCCTTCAATATTAGAACGATAAATGCAATTCAAATTTCATAATATATTCCAAATCTTTTAAAACAAAAGTAATGTTTGTCTTTAGGAACAGCTTTAGTCAAACCATCAGCAACCATTTTATCTGTTTGAAGGTATTTTAGCGAAACAATGCCTTTTTCTATTGCCTCCCTTATGAAGTGATACTTGTAATGTACATGTTTGGTCCTCGAGTATTTTCCTCCGTATTCAGATATATGTTGGGCACTCTGATTATCGCAGAAAACGGTGGTAGGATCTGAACACTCAAAACTAAGCTCTTGTAATAAGTTCCGAAGTGAGTATGCCTCCTTTGCTCCTTCAGTTAATGCGATATACTCCGCTTCGGCACTTGAAGTAGCTACAGTGCGTTGCTTCCTCGATTCCCAACTTATGGCAGCACCTGCAAATACAAAACAATATCCAGTTTGAGATTTGCAATCATTTTTGTCCTCAGCCCAACTAGCATCTACGTAACCAACTAGCGATGATCCAGTTTTGGAGTATATTAATTTTGAGTTTTTTGTAGTATTAAGATAACGTAACAAGTTAAGTGCTGTAGTCCAATGCTGTTTTTTCGGGTTTTGGCTAAACTGGGATAGAGTACTTATGGTAAAAGCAATGTCAGGGCGACTGTAAACTGCTAAATGCATAATTGACCCTATAAGTTCCTGATATTTTGAAGTATTCACCAATTTGTTCTCTCCAACAATATTTGGCTCCTTTTCGAGTTTTAATTTTACCTGCATAGGTATTGAAAATGGTTTTGAATTTTGCATATTATATTTTTTAATAAGGTTATTTATGTAGCGGGTTTGACATATTGATATAGTATCCTGTTTCTTTTCAATTTCTAGCCCAATACATAGAGACGGATGGCATAGATCTCGAATTTCAAAATATTTTGAAAGACTTTGTTTTATTCGGTTGAAAAAATTATCATCGTTCGAAGCAATGACGATGTCATCAACATAAATGCCCAAAATCGATTTTTGATAATTGTTGGTTTTATAATATACGCAGAAATCATAGTTTGATTGTCTAAGTCCCAACGTTTTAAGTTTTTCATCCAAAGTACTATGCCATTGTCTGCTGGCTTGCTTTAATCCATATAATGCTTTGTGAAGCTTACAAACTTTATTTGGATGTGCAGTATCTACGAATCCTTCAGGTTGTCTCATATATATTTCCTCTTTAAGATTTCCGTTTAAAAATGCTGTTGATACGTCAAGATGGTGAAGTTTTAAATCATGTTCTACAAATAAGCCGTAAATGAGGCGTAGTGTGCTTTGTCGTATGACAGGTGCATACGTATCCACATAATCGACTCCATATTTCTGACTATATCCTTGCGCGACAAGTCTTGCTTTTCGACGATCTATATTACCGTCCGACAAATACTTAGTTTTATAAACCCATCTGCAACCGATAACATTTCGACCTGCAGGTAAATCACAAAGCGTCCATGTTTTATGCTTTATCAGACAATTGTATTCTTCTCTCATAGCAGCGTACCATTCTTCCGCTTCCGGGGAGCTTCTAGAGCTTTGGTAACTGATTGGATCTTCTAATTGTCTTATGTTAAAAGCATTTTCCATTACATATTTTGAATGGTGTCGAGGTCTTAATCGGGTTCTTATATTATTTGATTCTATTTCATTTTCAGTATTAATATCCTCATTTTTATTTTCAGGTTGTTCATGTCTTACTTCATCAAAATTTTCTTCGGTTTCTAAAAATTCGTCTTTCTCATCGCTCGGTGTCTTTTGATTTTCTAAATTAACTTTAGGTATTTCAATTGCATCTTCCATTTCCTCTAGTTTTATCGTTGTATTATCTAAAGGCGGTACAGTGCATTCATTTAACGACAGCTCGTTATAATTGTTTTTGTTTTCCGAGTTTTCTATAAAACGTACGTCACGGCTTTTAATAATCCGTTGAGATCCTCTTTTCCACAAACGGTATGCTTTAGATTCCTCTGAATATCCCACTAAAACATATTCTTCGCTTTTAGGATCTAGTTTTGACCTGTTTGGTGATTTATTTAACACAAAAGCTCTGCACCCTATTGAACGCAAATGACTAATTACTGGAATTCGTCCAGTCCATATCTGCTCCGGCGTTTGTTCCAAATTAAGATTTGTTGGGCACCGATTTCGAATATAAGCGGCCGTATGAATAAGTTCGGCCCACAGAAATTTCGGCAAAGAAGCTTCCAACAAAAAACACCGAGTCATTTCGACTAAGGTGCGGTTCATACGCTCAGCAACTCCATTTTGCTGAGGAGTATATTCTGCACTCAATTGACGTCTTATTCCATGTTCAGTTAGAAATTTTGAAAATTCCTTGCTAACAATTTCGCATGCATTATCACTCCTTAATATTTTAATTCGTCTATTAGTTTCATTTTCTACTTTGTTTTTAAAATCTTTAAATGCATGCAAATAATCACTTTTTCGTTGTAAAAAATAAACGAATATCTTCCTGGACCAGTCGTCGATAAACGTAACGAAATAAAAGCATTTACTTATTGATTCGGTTTTAAATGGTCCACAAAGATCAGTGTGGATAATTTCCAATAATTCTTTTGAAGATTTTTCCCTTTTGGCAGAAAACGGGAGCCTAGTTTGCTTGCCTCTCAAGCATGTTACACAATCGATTAACGAAGTATCGAAATTCGGCAAGCCTTGTACCATCCCCTTATATTTTAAATTGCGAAGGGATGACATATTTAGATGTCCATATCGCTTATGCCAAAGTTCTAATGAGTTACTATGCTGTGCAACATTACACACTTCGTTATTTTCTTTGAAAGTGGGCATATTTACCAAATATAATTTTTTATGTTCTATAGCCTCTAGTAAAATAATTCCCTTTTTTAAAATCAATCCACGTTCTCCTTCTAAAACAACTTTGCATCCATTATCCGCCGCCTTGCTTGCAGAAATTAGATTGCTCCTAAGGTTTGGTATGAAAAGCGTTTGGAAAAGGCTTATGGTTTTAGGTTTACCACATACTATTATATTTAGCTTTACAGTCCCTATTCCCTCAATTTTTGCAAACTCTTTATTAGCGACTTGAACTTCTCCTGTATATTCTGTACTTATACTAACAAAAGCATCCTTCAAACAACACATGTGAGATGTTGCGCCACTATCGATGTACCAGTTATTACGTTCAGTGGCTTGCTCTTTTACATTTTGCGAAACTTCATTTACTGATCTCGTTTCTTTATTTAGTAATTCTAATGCTATAAAACCTTCTTCGGATGAATCATCCTTCCGAGCAAGATGTGTTCTATCCCTATGCAATACTACTCGACAATCCTTTTTCATATGTCCCTTTCGCCCGCATCGATGACAATTAAATTGAAAATTTGACATACCTGGACGTCGATCTTTTTCAATATGTTTCCGGTGAAATCTTACTTTAAAAGCATTCTCTCTTATTTCCTCATTATACCCTATTCTAGGGGTATATTAATTTTGACGCATAGTTTGTAACATACCTTAATATTGCCCGTAGACCCCTAAAAGTTACTATATTTATGATCAGCATCGATAGTAATGTCGATCTAGCCATGTCCGTCCGTCCGTCCGTCGGCAAAAATTAGGCCTTTAAACTGGACCTAGAGAGCTGAAATTTTAACCATATACTCTCTAGGGTCCCGAAATAATCAAGTTTAAGAATTTTTGAAATCCGCCCACAGACACGCCCACAAACTCAAAAAAACAAAATTTTGGAAAAAATCGAATTTTGAGCTAGAGAGCTGAATTTTTTTATATATGATCTATGGCCCATAAAACTGATTGGGACATAAAATTTTCAAAATCCGCCCACTGACACGCCCACAATTAAATAAAACAAATTTTGGGAAAAATTGAATTTAGAGCTAGAAAGCTGAAATTTTTTATATATGATCTTTGGCCCATAAAACTGCTTGGGACATAAAATTTTCAAAATCCGCCCACTGACACGCCCACAATTAAATAATTTTTTTTTTTTGAAAAACCAAAATTTGAGCTAGGGAGCTGAAATTTTTAATATATACTCTCTAGGGGCCCTTTATGCTCATGTGTAAATATTTTCAAAATCCGCCTACTGACACGCCCACAATTATTTTTTTTTTATTTTTGGAAGTCCAAAGTTTGAGCTAGGGAGCTGAAATTTATAGTATATACTCTCTAGGTGCCCTTTATGCTCATACTTAAATTTTTTTTAAATCCGCCTACTGACACGCCCACAATTAAATAAAACAATTTTATTGAAAAACCAAAGTTTGAGCTAGGGAGCGTTTTTATTTACAAAAGCTTAGTTTTTTCGATAAAATCCTTTAAATTTTTGTCACGCCCACTTATGAGATATAGGAATAAGAATAGGGTATCCAACAGTTCGCCCAAGCGGACTGTAGCCCGCCCCTATGTTTTTCTTTCTTTTTGTCGCTGACTTCCAATAAACGGGCGCGCAAAACGTCTAACGTGGGGAAGTCGTTAGATGCATCAAAGGCAGCTTGCAAGTACAAGGTGGCGCAAAAATAACCTTCCGATGTTTTTTGGCTGTAATTAAAAAAAAACATAGGGACGGGCTACAGTCCGCTTGGGCGAAATGTTGGATACCCTATTCTTATTCCTATCCCTCATAAGTGGGCGTGACAAAAGTCTAAGTATGGTTAAATTGTTAAGAACGCTCTAGATATTTTGTTATATAACATTTAAAGGATTTTATCAAAAAAAACGCTCCCTAGCTCAAACTTGATTTTTGTTTTGATTAGCACTAACGAAGAGGAAAAACATTAAATGCGAGGTGTTGCGGATAGAGTAGGGGGCGCGCATGTGAAGATGAAGATGAGAGGTTTTAGCATATTTGTATTGGTTCAGGGTGTTTCAATAAAATTGTTTTATTTAATTGTGGGCGTGTCAGTAGGCGGATTTAAAAAAAAATTAACACATGAGCATAAAGGGCCCCTAGAGAGTATATATTATAAATTTCAGCTCCCTAGCTCAAACTTTGGATTTTCAAAAAAATTGTTTTATTTATTTGTGGGCGTGTCAGTGGGCGGATTTTGAAAATATTTATACATGAGCTTAAAGGGCCCCTAGAGAGTATATATTATAAATTTCAGCTCCCTAGCTCAAACTTTGGATTTTCAAAAAAAATGTTTTATTTATTTGTGGGCGTGTCAGTGGGCGGATATTGAAAATATTTATACATGAGCTTAAAGGGCCCCTAGAGAGTATATATTAAAAATTTCAGCTCCCTAGCTCAAATTTTGGTTTTTCAATAAAATTGTTTTATTTTTTTGTGGGCGTGGCAGTGGGCGGATTTTGAAAATTTTATATCCCGAGCAGTTTTAGGAGTCATAGATCATATATAAAAAATTTCAGCTTCCTAGCTCAAAATTCGATTTTTTCCAAAATTTTGTTTTTTTGAGTTTGTGGGCGTGTCTGTGGGCGGATTTCAAAAATTCGTAAACTTGATTATTTCGGGACCCTAGAGAGTATATGGTTAAAATTTCAGCTCTCTAGGTCCAGTTTAAAGGCCTAATTTTTGCCGACGGACGGACGGACGGACGGACATGGCTAGATCGACATTACTATCGATGCTGATCATAAATATAGTAACTTTTAGGGGTCTACGGGCAATATTAAGGTATGTTACAAACTATGCGTCAAAATTAATATACCCCTAGAATAGGGTATAAAAATGAAAAAAAATAGTCACCAATATTCCGCGTTCTGGAGCATTGTAGCGAGTTAACACGATGCACGAGTCAGGTGCATGCCAGCGAATCATACGGTATTCGCTGAGTTGACACTTTCATGCACAGACTTGTTCTCACGATCACAGTGCATGGAATCGAATTACCTGCATGCGCGACTCAACGGATGCGCGTGCGATTACCGGAATAGAGGAGTCAGCAGTTCTGATGTTGGGAACAGAGCTATCCAGAGGAAGATATTGTAGTTATTAAGTTAGTCTTAATTCTGAGATTGGATAGTGCGGAGCTTTCGTTGAATAAAACTTACATTTACTCATAAACTTATCGTTGTTTGAATTAGCGAACGGTTGGTGTTCGCGCGGGCTTCGGCCCGCGTTTATTTTTTAGTATACGCGTTTCGCGACAATTTAACTGGCGCCCGAGCAGGGACGGCTCTGTAGACGACATCCTTCTTTTTTCTGGTGATAGCTTTATCCTCTAACCAGGATTCGAGATCTATACGTTCCATTGAACGCAAATCACTGTACCCATGAGAACACAGTGTTTATAGAACGATACTCGAAAAGCTTCTATCGTACCCATGAGAACACGATTGGAGATCACGAAAGAATCAAAAGGATTCGTGTGAAGCAAATCGTGCCATAGTAGGATGCCTACAATTATAAACGTTCGCATCTAAAACGGAGAACACGATCCTTCCGAAAGAGCTGTACCCAATAAAAGAATGCGAACTAATCATTTGCTTTTCTTTCCTTAGCGAACTCGAACGTAAACGTTACAACGAATTCCCACCGGACGAATACCGAAAATAACATGAACGTCGCAATCCTAACGTAAGGATTAAGGAAAAACATACATAAAAAAAATATTAATAAAAGCTGTTTTAAAGAAAAAAGGTTGTGCTTAGAAAACGAAAACCATTTTTTCTAAAAGAAAAAAGAGGAAAAAAGAATATACGTGTGTTGTGATCAAAAGTGTTAGTTAGTGCATAAAAGGGGAGAAAGATACCTCCCAAGTCGTGTAAAAGCTAAAGCTTATTAAGAGGAAGAAGAATCTCCTCCATTATAAAAGATAAGATCGTATTATCGATAAATAAATTTAAGAATTTATTGTGCTTGTGAGTGCGTGCTTGGTGTGATAAAAAAAGAAAAAATATATTAAAGATATATATTGACAACTGTCACTAGTTCCAAGGTAAGGTACTTTTCTTTTTTTTTATCGAATTTCCCCTTGTAATGGACGCTGTTACTAAATCTTTAACGGAATTGACCGGAGCGGTGAACGCAATCCTCGCGCAGCTGAAAAGCTTTGAGGGTCGTCTAAAGACTCTGGAGGATGGGCAAATACCGCGACGTCCAACCACTGAAGAGCCGGTTGAGCTTTGTGCCCCGAGAACCGAGGCGGATTTAAGAGAAATATCCAAATTACCAGATTGCGTTAAAGAACTGCAAATCTTTGACGGAACCCCAACGCAGTACGTGACTTGGGTGCACGTAGTGGAGGGTATCCTCAAGGATTTTGAAATCGTTAGGGCAAAGCCTTTATATAGGGCTATTTTGCAACACATTAGGCAAAAAATAAGAGGTCCTGCGGATGCTGCCCTAGTATCGTACAATATATTTGACGATGACTGGCAGGCAATCAAACAATGTCTCTCTCTGCACTATGCAGACAAGAGAGATATGCGGACCCTCGAGCATCAGCTCAATCAACTGTCCCAGAAAAATACAAAATTGGACGAGTTCTACGCGGCGGTAAATCACCAGCTTTCGCTGATGATCAATAAGATCAAGACTGAGACGTTCAGTCAGGAAACGGTTACCGCGCTCGTGGAAACATACCGAAACCGCGCCCTGGATGTTTTCATCCGCGGCCTTAACGGCGACCTCTCTAGAATACTAATCGTACAAAGACCGAGGACTCTGCCAGAAGCCTATTCGGCATGCCTAGAGATGCAGAATCTCAATTTTCGCAGTCATGCGATTCATAACCATTCCGCGCATAACACCATAACGGCTCCGATAAACCAAACATTCGGCGATGAGTCTAGACCGTCTCTTCTACCGAAGAGATCCTCTCCTCGCACGTCTAATCAATGGAGGCAAAAAGCGCATCACTTTGCCCCGCGTGCTGGAAGTGATCCACCCTTCAGGCCGACTGCTTCCAAGCCCCATGAACAAATGGAGGTAGACCAGTCGATCCAAACGAAAAACGTTAATTATATGAACCGCCCCCGCGGTTCCAATCCTTTTAAGAGGAAAGCAAATTCGGAAAGGTATGCCCAAAAACAACAGAGGGTATACCATTTGCACGAGGAATCTGACTATGATCAGGTAGCGGAGGAGGAAGTCCAAGACGAGGTAAATTTTATGGAGGACGGCCATCCAGCGTTCCATATTTAGAGTATCTGACGAGGGACGGGCTCACCCTCAACTTTCTCGTTGACACGGGTGCCAACAAAAACTTCATTAGCCCGTCCGTTGTTACAAAAACTGCATCCCCCTTGACTCAACTTGTTCGCCCTTTTTATATTAATTCAGCAGGTGGAAACATAAGAATAGAGCAAAAGCTCTGCGGTAGGTTTTTCCAAAAATTGGGAAATAACACATTATTCACCTTGTATGTCTTGCCTGGTCTTGCCTCTTTCGATGGGATCATAGGGGACGATACCCTGAAAGAACTTGAAGCGGTCATTGACCGTAAGGAAAATACGCTTAAACTAAAACCAAATATAACGATCCCAGTGAAAGCCAAGGTGTCCAGGGAGGTAAACATAACGTTAAGTGAAGACTTGAATGTGAATATCAGAGTCAAGCTAAATTCCCTAATTAACAGATACGATTCCCTCTTCGGCCCTATTAACCTAGTCGAGGCTGTTAAAACAACGGTAAGAGCGGAAATCCGAACGAGTACGGATGAACCAGTCTACAGCAAAAGTTACCCGTACCCGGCCTGTATGAGGGAAGTGGTAGAGAAAGAAATAAAAGATCTCTTGGCCGGAGGTATTATACGACCTTCAAGGAGCCCCTACAATTCACCGATATGGGTGGTTCCCAAGAAACCGAAACCGTCAGGGGAAAAACAGTATCGGATGGTGATCGACTACAAGAGGCTTAACGCGGTCACTATATCGGATACATACCCGATCCCAGACATAAACACCACTCTTGCCAGTCTGGGCAAGGCAGCATACTTCACAACCCTTGATCTGACTTCGGGCTTTCATCAAATCGCGATGAAAACCTGCGACATACCGAAAACTGCCTTCTCGACGATGAATGGAAAATACGAATTCTTGAGGTTGCCCTTCGGATTGAAGAACGCCCCTGCGATTTTCCAGAGGATGATCGATGACGTACTCAAAGAATACATAGGGAAAATTTGCTATGTATACATCGATGATGTCATAGTTTTTGGGAAGAACGAGGACGACCACCTCAAGAATGTCGACACGATCTTCTCAAAGTTGCAGGAGGCCAACCTGAAGGTTAACCTTGAGAAAACCCATTTCATGAAGACAGAAGTGGAATTCCTCGGGTATGTCATTACCCGTGATGGCATAAAAGCCGATCCCAAAAAGGTAATAGCCATCGAAAAGATTCTTCCTCCAGAAAATCTTAAAGAGCTGAAAAGTTTCCTAGGCCTTACATCATACTATAGAAAATTTATTCGCGACTATGCGAAGGTTGCCAAGCCACTTACTAACCTCACTCGTGGGAGTAACGCCCAGATCAAGGCAAATGAGTCTAGGAGAGTCCCAATCACACTAAACGAGGAAGCGTTGCAGGCCTTCAACGATTTGAAGACGCTGCTGACGTCATCCGAAATTTTGTCGTTCCCTGACTTTGAAAAACCTTTCAATCTCACTACCGATGCGTCGAATTATGCGATAGGAGCAGTCCTGTCGCAAGGTGAACCCAATGCCGACAGGCCAATAGCATATATCTCACGGTCTCTCAATAAAACCGAAGAGAATTATGCGACAAATGAAAAAGAGATGTTGGCCATCGTATGGGCTCTTGACAATCTGAGGTCATACCTTTACGGAGCCAAAAAGGTCAAAATACACACCGACCACCAGCCCTTAACGTTTGCCTTAAGCAACAGGAATTTTAATGCGAAATTAAAACGCTGGAAATCTCGTATTGAGGAGTATAACTACGAGCTAGTGTACAAACCCGGCAAATCCAATCTGGTAGCGGATGCTTTATCGCGTCTTAGAACTGAAGTCAACCACTTGTCTGATTCGGAACAGGCCGAACCAGCACGAAGTGTGAACGACGCCAATAGCGACTCTCCTACAGACACAGCAAGCGAAAATCAAGATTCTCAAACCGAAACAGCTAGCGAGAACAGCGATTCTCGCGCGGAGCCGCCTGGTGCCTTCCCCGACAGTGGCGCAGAGAAAACGCAGTCCACCGAGACTGCAAGTGAGGAACAATCCTCAATTGGTACTGCCCACAGTGCGGATGAAGATAACTCCGACCTTATCCCTCACGTTGAAGCCCCAATTAATGTCTTTCGCAACCAAATTTTCGTCAAAATAGGTAAGGGTGTCGAGATCCTGGAGGAACCCCATCCTGGCTTCACCCGACACTACTTCGCAATAAAAAATCAGGACAAACAGGGTCTGATTGACCTCCTGAAAGCGAAATTGAGACCCAATGTTATTAATGGCATCAAAATACCGGAGTCTCACTTAGCCTTACTCCAGCAGGTGTTTCTTGAAAACTTTAGCAATTACAAGTTGCGTGTCACGCAGAGATTTGTTGAAGACGTGAGAGACGAGGATAGGAAGTGCCACCTCATTATGGAAGAACATAAGAGAGCACATAGGAACCCCAGGGAAAATAGAGAACAACTTCTCGAAAAATACTATTTCCCTAGCATGATGAGTTTAGTTAAGAAATACACAGAATCCTGTGAAATCTGTAAGCTAAATAAATATGACAGGCACCCAAACAAACCCGAATTCCAACCTACTCCAGTGCCAACATATGCATGTGAAATCCTGCACATGGATATAATGGAGATACAGGGTGAGAAATTTATAACCTGCATCGACAAATTCTCTAAGTTTGGAAAAATATTCCACGTCAAAAATAGATCATCCCTTTACCTCAGGAACAAGATCACCAGGATACTCCATTATTTCACAGTCCCAAAAATATTGGTGACTGATAATGAGCGCAGTTTCCTGAGTCCAATAATTCAGAATTTTATCAAAATTTTAGGAATCAAACATTATCTGACGCCAGTCTACCGTAGCGAGGTAAACGGTCAGGTCGAGAGGTTTCATTCGACCATAATAGAAATCTACCGATGCTTGAAAGCGGAACTTAAGGGCCTGCGCCTTAAAGAACTATTAAACATCGCAGTGGATAGATATAATAACACCATTCATTCTGTGACCAGGAGAAAACCCTCTGACGTATTTTTCAATAGAACCCAGCGGGTAAATTATCAGAAATTGCTAGAATTTCGCACAAGGGTGAACAAGGAATTGAGGGGTGAGATACAAAGAAAACAAAATATGACTAACGTTAGGTTAAATAAAAAAAAGGTAAAACCGGTAATTTATAAAAGAGGTGACATAGTATACACGGCCTATAAGGGGGTTCGAGCAAAGAATAAACCTTTATTCCGAAAGGAAACAGTGGCCAAGAATAATGAAGTCACAATAGTCACGAGCACTGGACGCAGAGTCCACAAAAGCCATGTTAAGCACACACCAAGGACGTAACATTACTTTGCTAAGATTGTCATTAACTATTAAAAAAAAAAAAAAAAAAAAAAAAAAAAAAAGGGCAATGGTGTAACACACACTACCCTAATATTTTAACAATCTACATAAATATGCAAAATTAAGTTATGTGACAAAGAGAGCACAATATTGTACGCACAAATATAACACACACATAATGTATTTTAAATCCACACACGTTATATTAAATACCAAAGCACAAATTCTAAGCACAAACGATATCACACAAATAAAACACGCTCTAAAGATGCACATACGTACAGCTTGCATATGTTTGTCGAAACCATATTAAGCTAAAGAAGCGTTGAATTAATCACGCATTTTACGCAAGAATAAAAGGTTATATACATAAAGTAAACTAAAGCAAGCGCCAAGCACACCAGTGCTCATTAAAACCGTACTTAATTGGTTGAAGCGTTAATTAAAGTATAAATTTAACACAAACCACACTAGAAAGCGCACACATGCTAAGCCCTTATGCGTTACCTAAAATTGTGCTATTCTAATATTAGAATTAGATTACTATCAAATTGATAGCGTTGTTTTAAATTGTAAAATCAGTAATATTAAAATTTAAGATTAGGTTTAAGAAATTTTATTACTTGACTTAATTCTAGAAATTTAAAATAGATTATATGTAAAATAAAATCTTTAAGATTCAAGTTCCCACCAACACATCACAGCACTTTTAGTTTTACTTGAAACATCGAATTTTTCAGACTTATTTTCCTAGCTACCTCCTATGGTTATCAGATTTTTAACTACCAATCGCCAATGGTCACAATCAAAGAAGGCAAAGGCTGGATCATCGACGGGCACTTCAAACTGGTGCACGTGATCGACCTGACACAATTCGATAGCCTGATGGAGACAGTCAACGTGTCAATAAATCTGGAGGGTTTTAGAAGCCCGGAGAAGAAAACAACTATCGAGTTTTACATCAAGGAAATCAGCCAAAAGCTGATCCGGCTCAAAGGCAAAAAGGATCGAAGCCCTAGGTCAATCGATTGGATAGGATCGGCCTGGAAATGGATTGCCGGAAACCCTGACGCAGCGGATTGGAATAAAGTCCTCTCAAGTGAACAGGACATTATCAGCAACAACAACCAACAATACAAAATCAACAGTGAACTTTTCGGTACCATGAACGAAACTACAAAGAAGGTCAACTGGATGATAGACCAATTTAAAAACGAAGTCCAGGCATCCACAGTTGGAAGATACGAGCAAGACATTTTGAATGAGATCATGATTATAAAGGACAAGGTCGATGAAATGGTGCGAGCCTGTCAAATGGCAAAAAGCGACCTGATAAACACAAACCTCTTAGATCGGGAGGAGGTCGGCAGGATCATTAGCGAAATCGAAACACTACCATACGTTAATGAAATCGAAGCCATAGAGTACGGGTCTCCGTCTATCTACACGAACGGGTCATTATTACTCTATGTCCTTTCAATGCCGAAAGTAAAGGACGAGGAATTCAACTTGCTTCTAACGAGGGCAGCAATCACCAACGGATTACAGATCGACTTGGAATTTGACAGGATGTTGGTTAACCACCGGGAGACATTTGGCATTATTGGAAAATGCCTCTTCATCAATAGCCTGGTAATATGCGACGAAAAATCACTGAACAAATTGGAAGAGGACAGCTGTGTGGTCAGACTCTTGAAGGGGGGACATACTGCATGTACCTTCCGTTCGAATTCAAGGGAAGTAGTTGAACTAGTCAAGGAAGATATGGTATTCGTGACAAACTATAAGGGCCAACTGAATGCTACAAATGGCTCGCGAGCCCTCGACGGAACTTACGTTATTCAACTGGACAATGAAGCGATCCTATTGGGAAACAAAAAATTTTCGAGTTTCACTTACTCCCATGTCCAGGTACTCCCGCCCGTCCTTGCAAACATAACGAATCGAGTTCAAAAGATTGACCTCGAACATGTACACGGCCTAAGTATTAAGAACATAGAGCGACTGAAGAATCTTACCAGTCATGTCATGGTAACTTCCATCATGGACGTATCAATTGTCCTATTGGTTATGATTGTGGCATGGACCATATGGCGAAAGATCAACCTGGACCTGAAGCTCCCATCCATACACACTTTCGGTAGGGGAACCGATCCTGTACCCGACGGAAGGATTCATAGGGCCCAAGAGCCCCCGACGGGACAAACTTGGTCATCGACCTCTGACGTCACATATGATCTACGGGACGTAGATCTTTAAAGGGGGAGGAGTTAACACGATGCACGAGTCAGGTGCATGCCAGCGAATCATACGGTATTCGCTGAGTTGACACTTTCATGCACAGACTTGTTCTCACGATCACAGTGCATGGAATCGGATTACCTGCATGCGCGACTCAACGGATGCGCGTGCGATTACCGGAATAGAGGAGTCAGCAGTTCTGATGTTGGGAACAGAGCTATCCAGAGGAAGATATTGTAGTTATTAAGTTAGTCTTAATTCTGAGATTGGATAGTGCGGAGCTTTCGTTGAATAAAACTTACATTTACTCATAAACTTATCGTTGTTTGAATTAGCGAACGGTTGGTGTTCGCGCGGGCTTCGGCCCGCGTTTATTTTTTAGTATACGCGTTTCGCGACAATTTAACTAGCGTAACATTGTTTATTTACGTGTATTTCGCATGTGTTTACTACACAAATGTCAAAACAGAACTGACATTAGGGGCCAATCGTTGGCGATTGGACTGTCATCCGAGTCGGTTGTGTTTGCCTCGTTCATTTAATTTGAGTAAAGTTAAATGGTGGAAAAAAACAAATAAAGTGGAATCAAATTTTATTTAAATTGAAATTTGCTAAATATTAGCAAGAAGTGCACCAATAAACAGTGGTTAGTGCCCAATATGAGTGCTAATAAAAGGGAGATGGAGCCTAAGCCTCCGGATCCCAAATTAAAACGATTTCTGGCACCATCAGATATGCTGGACGATAGAGCCAAGGAACAAATTGTGTTGGACACTGAGGCATGGTACTACGAGGGAGAAGATAGCCTTCCAATTAGTAATGCCCTTCCGTCTAAAGATCGATCGAATAAATATAAAAGTGTAGTAATTGATGTCGCCAATGAGGCGGCACACATAACGGGTAATAGTGGCGTGTCTGGCACAGTGTGTGGCAGTACCGTTTCGGCAGTTGGAAATTCAAAACCAAACTTAAAAAAAAATGCGGCAGAGTTGCCAAAGGATTTTACTGTGAATAAAAAAATAATTATTTCAAATGAGGACGATGATCTCCGTCGTTTGCTGGCAGATGATGAGGTGTTCGCTAAAGTCATCAAAAAAAGGAAAATTGGTGGTGAGAAGATTCCAGCACAAGTGAATGCAGATTGGGACCCCAACAAGCAGAACAGATTGTCAATTTTAGATGATGAAAATGTTAATGTGAACGCGGAGCCGACTACTTCAAGAAATGGGGTGAGTGGTGGTAGATCTGGTGGTGTGCATGATTCTCAGGTTAAAGATCTGGGGTGGTGCCCGCCCATTTTTGTGAAAAATTTAAATACTAAAGTCCTTCTTGACTTTCTTAAAGAGAAGTACGGCTCCACGCCAGAAGTAAAATTTCATAATTTAGGATATGGAAGATCCAAAATATTTGTCAAGGATGTGGCACTTCACCAGGTCTTTATCGATAGATTTAGGGATAGTGGGGCGGAGGCGTTTTCCTTTGCTCCTAAAGGTATGAAGAGGGGCGCTGTCCTTTTGAGAGGATTGCCGTCTGATTTCAAGGAAGAGGACGTGGTAAGGGAAATATTGCGGTACGATTCTTCAATAAACATTTTGAAAGTGTCACGCTTCACCACAAGGTGGTCAAGGGAGAATGATTTCGATATGGAAGCTTTCCTGGTGAGCCTTGAGCATAAGGAGCAGAAGCAAAAAATTATAAAAATAAAGCGCCTCTTCCATCATGTGGTGAGGTGGGACTCTCTTCGTAGAAGTGGATCTGTTCAGTGTTTCAGGTGTCAGCGGTTCGGGCACACGAGCAGTTACTGTGCCTTTCCCTCCAGGTGTGTTAAATGTGCGGAGGTACATGAGGTTGGAAAATGTTCATTACCTGCTGAGAAGGGAGTTACCGAAGCGACGTGCGTTAACTGTGGCATGTCAGGGCATCCAGCTAATCTTAGTCAGTGCCCTAAGCGACTGGATTTCCTCAGTAAACGGGAAGCTGCAGTTCAGGTACCAAGAACCAGAACGGGGCAAGTGATAAATAATGATCGTAAGGTTCTAAATGTAGTTAGTGCAACTTATGCTGAAATTGCAGGTGGGTCGAGGACTCATACTTTGAACACCCCGAACGGACCTGGGGACGCATCCTCCTTTGGAGATTTTCTAAAAGAATCAGTTCGCTTATTTGGCATTCCAATAAATGCACTGATTAATAAAGTTCGTAGCTTCTGGCCGGAGTACAAGAAATTAAAGGAAGAGGATAAGCCAGGTGCTTACCTTTTATTTATAGCTTCCCTCTCACCATGACCTTTAAAATCTCAAAAAATTGGAATCGCACGACAATCCTATTCTGAAGGAAATATTCTCAAACAATATAGACTCGGAGATTCAGGGAAACTACTATATGTCTCCTATTAGCATACTAATCATAAGTTCCGGCAGCCTCTTCGGGCCGCCGATGACGTCGCCACCACTATTTCTACCACCATTCTATTTAAAAAGTGATCCAGACAATCACAGAGGTTAAAAATATGCTCACAAAAAAAATAAAAAAAAATAAACTGTTTGCACCAACATAATAAATACTTATAGGCCAACAAAAAGTACAAGTAAAAAAAAAAAAAAAAAAAAAAAAAAAAAAAAAAAAAAAAAAAATTATAGTTATAAGATCATAACATGTCAAATTTAAGTAACACTAATATTATCGAAAAAAAAAAAAAAATAACAACAATTAATTAAACTAAATTATATTCAATTATCAGTTAACCCTTTTGCTCTAAAGGGAAATAAAGAAAGAATATCAAAAAATACTCTTAAATACTTTTATGAAACTCATTTGTAGTTTCTGAGGGCCCTGTTTCATGCCGATTTCGGTATGAAACTCGTTCCTCATGTTAACCCCCTTTTCCCTTTGTTAACTAGTACGTAAGACAAAATATCAAATGTCAAAAGTTTTATTGAGCGAACTTTTTAGTTATTGTATTTCTTTCACAAAGAATTTTATTTGCTGGAAAGCATTCATGTATTTTAAAATCAGTTAAGTACCCTGTCAGACCAATTCAAAGTCGACTACTGTGAATTCAAATGTTGTTAAATAACCCATGTAATATTTTGTAGTAATTTTTAGTCTCAATAAAGAAGTTGAAGTTGAAGTTGTTAGGGGCCAATCGCAAAAATTTATAGCATTTTCTGATAGGAGGATTACTTTTGCGCCACCTTGTACTTGTACGACTCTGGCAGACTGTCCAACAAGAGCACAGCTAACAAGTCATCATCCAATTTGGCATTCATTTCATGTAATCGCGTCACAATTAAGTTAAAATTAATTAGATGTTGTTCCATAGTTTGATGTTCATGCATTTTGTAATTGATTAACTTACGGAATTCCTCAATTTTGGTACGCATTCCTTTACGATTGTATGTCGCCTCCAAAAAATCCCATATGCCCTTTGACGTATTTATTCCATGCACAAGAGACAGCTGTTCCGGCTCCATTGATATGATAATCTCACTTCTAGCATCCAAGTCTTTATCATTCCACTCTGCCAACTTTGGCACTGGTTTTCCTCAGTGCCTTTCACGAATTTTAGAAGACGATTTTTGTGGAGAATTGCCTCCATCTGATGTTTCCAGGTAAAAAAATTGTTCCCATTAAATAATGGTATTTTTCCTGATAGCGACGACATTATTAAAATATATACTCAAATATTAAACTTTTAAAATTAAAATTGGGTCTGGGCCCATAACCTGTACGAAATAAGAGGATTAAAAAACACGTGTGGATTGTTCTTCTTTCAATGTCAGAGTATTTTATTCGTTATAAAAAATGTTAAAAGGAAGTTGAAGGGAGTGAGACAAAGAATATGACTATTACACAATGTGACAAAGTAATTCAAAAATAGGTGTCGCTAAAGTAATGTCGAAAGCAAATTTTAAATAAATATCGTTTTATTATTGTCTTAACATCCTTTAAATCCGAAAAAAACAATATTTGCTGTATCGAATTCCAAAAAAGTGTGTCTCCTAAGTCCGTCATTGTGGGTCCGAAGCTGATGATGCAAATCTACTACCAGTTTCTAAGAACAATTTAGGACGCCCTAAATTTAACAATATCTTATAATTATTGCCTTTCGGCCTAAAAACTATTTTACGAAGTAATCTTACATATTATGTTTTCATCGAGAAAATTGTTAAGAAAACTCTGCATTTATATCAAAACTGCACGATCCGCAGCTCACATGTTGTGCTCATATCAACGTGCTGTTTACATGAATACTGTTGGCTCTAACATTTGCTTTTTTTTTTTAACAAACACTCTGATTCCTCTATCTATTAGGTTAGATATTTATTGGTAGCTGTTATGGATATTTGGTCTATTGTACTTTTTAGCTTTTGATACTGGTATGAAGAGAGTACCTGAATACATTAAAAATAAATTTTTGCTTAGAAGAAGAATAACAAAGGTTAGGGACTACTAAACCAACGACCATACCACGTCGAGTACAGCCACATAAACCTAACCTAACCTAGGGACTACTAGATACAGCCGTTGTGATATAATTGGAATCAATTGCTCAATGGCAAAGCATTCTGGGAAAAGGATGTAAGTTGTTAGTTGACTCAATTGTTGTCATGCTTCAATGTACAAAGGGCTATGCTTCGTGCAGCTCGCATCCGATCAATCTTTCGATCCCGGACAGGGCTGTCTAAAATGTTGAGCTTCTCCGAAACCGAGCTTTATTAAACACACACTTCACTAATTTACTGAAGTAGGTGAACTAACAAAGAGTTAAGTTGAAATAAAGCCAGGGCCTATGTTTTTAAACGGGCGCTGTTTCGAGTCAAAGAGTCATGAAGGATAGGCTTGTAAACGCAGCGTTTGGCCGCCAGGAGCGGAGCCCACAAAACGTCTTACCAAGTGCTTACCAATTTTAAAACTTTTTTTATTAGGATTTCAAAATTTTCGTTAGGCTGCGAAATGACGCCACAGGAAATAACGCAAAGATAGATAGATAGATCATTTATTCGTTATAAAATTTACATAGGTTATCGCCCAATTTACAAATAGAAGCACAGAGATTTGATATAGTACTTATTTTATCTTTCTACTGAAGCATTGTCTTTTGTACATTTTACGTTTCTACAATTTTTCTTGAAACTGTATTTTAAAGGAAACCAACGAGAAAAACCTTTATGAAAAGAAAAAAAAAAAAAAAAAAAAAAAAAAAACAAAAAAGGTAATAAATAATTATAAATAAAATAAATAACAAAAAGTAAGAAACTAATAATTATAAGTAAAAATAAACAATAACAATTAATAATAATTAATAATAATAAATAATAATAAATAATAACAAAAAATAATAAATAACATGTAGAATATAATAAATAATTATAAATAAAATAAATAATTTTAAGTAAAAAATAAACAATAACAGTTAATAAAAATAAATAATAATAAATAATAACAAACAATAATAAATACTAACAAATAGTAATAAATAATAACATATAATAATAAATAACATGTAGAATATAATATATTGTAAAAAAAAAAATAAAAAAAAAAAAAAAAAAAAAAAAAAAAAAAAAACATATATATAGATACGTACATTACAGTTACACCTTTAGTTGGTTAATTAGTGGATTATCTGGTATATCACAGTTATTCAAAAAACGTTCTTTTAGTTTGTACAGCCTATCAGAAATCAATTCAACATCCGCCTGAAGGTGCAAGTTTAGTGTGGAGTGGTATCGAGGAAGATTAAGCATCATCTTGAGCAATTTGTTTTGCGTTACTTGCAGCTTTTTCTTATGACACATTGCACAATCGTCCCATACTTGGCAACCATATAATAGTATTGCTTGAAATATCACTTTGTATAATATTAATTTATTCCCAAGGCTCAGCTCAGACCTTCTATTGATATATGGATAGAGCATTTTGATTGCAATTTGAATTTTTTGATTTGTTTTCGCAAAGTGCTCTCTATAAGTAAGCCGTTGGTCCAGATAAATTCCCAGATATTTGACATATGACTGCCAAATTATGGAGTCTCCCCTGACGTTAAGTGGATTACTAGGTAAATAGCAAGCTTTTCTTTTTCTGGTGAAAAAAATTGCTTGCATTTTACTAGTATTAACTTTAATTTTCCACTTGTTGTAATAATTGAGTAATATCTCGATTGCATTTTGCAGATTAGTCTCAATTGTGAGACCAAATTCATGCGACGAGAATAAACCTGTGTCATCAGCAAAAATTGCTGACTCACAGGAGGGAAGCTTTGGAAAATCGGACGTGAATATATTGTATAAAATTGGGCCCAAAACTGAGCCTTGGGGAACACCAGCAGTAGCGTATTTCATTTCAGAGCAATACTTGTTAATGTACACGCAAAAACGTCTATTTGTCAAAAAACTTCGAACGATTTTAACTATGTACAACGGAAAGCCAAAAGACAACATTTTATGGACAAGACCATCATGCCACACAGAGTCAAACGCCTTTTCAATGTCTAGAAGCACCAAACCAGTTGATTTATGTTCTGACCTTTTACTTTTTACATATTTGTTAATTCTATAGACTTGATGAATGGCACTATGATGGCTTCTGAATCCGAATTGTTCATTGGGAAACAGTTTCTTGTCCTCAATTAACACAAGTAATTTTTTCTTTAGAATCTTTTCAAAGATTTTGCTGAGACTGCTAAGAAGACTTATCGGTCTGTAGCTACTAGGGTCTTCAGATGGTTTGCCCGGCTTGGGAATGGGTATCACTTTGGCAATCTTCCAGCGATCTGGGAAGTATTGCATTTTTATACAGGAATTAAATATATATGTTAAAAAATTCTTTCCCGATCTCGGTAAATTCTTTAAGTAGACATTTTTTATACCATCTATCGATTCCGCTTTCTTCACTTGAAGACTTTTAATTATATCCTCTACTTCTTGTTGTGATATATATTCTGTTGTAGACATCACAGCTTCTTCATTCATAACTCTTGAGGACGATTCACTCACTAAGCGATTAGTAACCGCATCGCCTAGGTTAACAGAAACTTCGTGGTTTAACACAAATGAAGTGGCAAATACATCTGCTTTTTCATTGTCTGTGTGAAAGGCCTTGTCCGAAACACGAAGGCTGGGAATTTGTCTGTTTCTATTTTTGACGATTCTAAGAATATTCCAAAAAGGTTTCGAATTTGTATCTAATGTGCTTAGTGTTTTATTCCACTCTTTGTTGCGATAATATAAAATTTCAGTGGCTATGATTTTATTGAAGTATTTCATAAGATCGTAGTGCATAGGTTGGCGATACCTCTGTCACTGCCGTCTATGGGACTTCCTAATGCGGATATAATTGAGGATATAATCCGGAATTTTCATGTATGCATTATTATTTTGCTTTGGGACTTTGGGTATGTTAGATTCAGCCGCACTTAAAACATCCTCAGTAAATTTGTCTAAGCTGTCATTAACATTTGCAACTGATGTTATATTTTCCAAGTTGCATGGAACGTTGCTTAGTTTGTTATTTAACTGTGATTTAAAACGACCCCAATCAGCCTTCCTTAAATCAAAAACAAACAATTCCCTTCTTTCACAGGAGCGCAATATTTTACAGCAGACAGGACTGTGATCTGAACTAAGTTGCGCTAACGCAACAGGATGCGAAAGCAAATTGACTGTGTTTGTTAAGAACAAATCTAAAACAGACGGAATACCACGGGACCCACATGGAAAATAGGTAGGACTTGACGGAAATACGACGTGAAACGGGAAAAAATTTGACAAGTTTGAAAGGATGTTTCCCCATACATTCGCTCTAATGCAACCCCAGTTTCTGTGTCTACAGTTAAGATCACCACCAAAGATATAGTCGTTATTTCTCGAAAAAAGCTTTCTCAGATCATTTCGAAAGGCATTTCTTCTTAAAGCGGACGAGTTTTTTCCAGGAAAGTATACACAATAAACACAGATTGACCTTTGATCACTTAATCTAATCTCTACTCCAACATTTTCTATTAGACTAGTAGGAATTACTGGCAACAGTCTATGCTGAATTGATTTCTTAATCATAATGGCAACTCCTCCACCCCTTTGAGCATTATTATCCAGACGATAGCACTTGTACTCGGAGCTGGGGAGCTTTTTATTTGCTTTAAGCCAGGTTTCCGTGACCAATGCAACATCAATTTTTTTGCTATTTAAAACATTTAAGAATTCTATATATTTATTTTGAATACTTTTAGCATTCCAAGTTACAATATTAATTGGACTATCTACCATATTACTTGACATTACTATACAGAAACTTAGAAGCTAATTGGGCGACAACATTGAACTGGTCAAATTTAGTTTTACATGTACTTAACTTACTAATCATCTCCATCACCAGAGAATTAAGTTCTTCCATCGTGAAAAGCTGGTTGTTGTTGGTGGAATTGTAAATGATGCGTTGCTGGTCCGCACCGAAATTCATTGTATTCTTCCAGGCATTCGAAGTGGCAGCATTGTTGACAATCGGGTGAGTTGTGACATCGCGCTGGGGTAACGCGGGAAAGTCATTCATTGATTGGAAGGTGGGAGGGTTGTTGTTGTTGTGAGAATGCGAGTGTGCATTGTGTACTGACGTGTTCTTGTGTGCTGTTTTTACTCGCATCTCCAAGTATTTTTTTCTGTTCTCACAGACGATATCGGTGGACTTGTGATTACCACCACAATTACCACACTTAAAGTGCTGTTTTTCGTTGCATGTCTCAGTCTTGTGCGGACCAGCACAGTAAGCGCAATATGTATTGACGTTGCAATTTTTCTCTCCATGGCCGAACATTGAACAATTACGGCATTGAGTGATTTTATTTTTGTGCCTGCGTTGGAAGCTCCACTTTATTTGCGTGTGCAGAAGTGATCGAATATTTTTTTTTAAGTCGATTAGCTTAACCGAACCACTTTCAAAAGAGATGATATAGAATGTATCGGTGTATTGTTCATATGTTTTGGTTATTGGTTTTATATCAATACATTTAAGATCACGCTTGATAAGTTCATCTTTTAACGTGTTAGTATCGACCGTTCCTAATCCATAGAGAACTGCTTTGAAAGCTTTTGCACCTCTTAGTTCGTGAGAAAAAAATTGACATTTTTCTTGTTTTAATTTAAGAATAATACTCTCATATGAATCAAAAGACTCGCACATAATTTTTATGCCAATAGACATTTTTTTTTATTGAATAGTCGGAAATGTTAATTTCGTTTATTAATTTATGAACATATTCGCACGATTTCTTCAAGAGTTTAATAGGAGGAATTTTCACTTTTGGAGACGCGCCTGAAATAATTTCATCCATAGCTTCACTGTCCTCATTGTCACTATTAGGCAAAGTTTGTAAGGGACTCCAGTAGTTTGCTCTGGAGTCCCTGTTTTTGACACTCATATTAAGGGTTTTAAGTTTTTTTTCGGTGGGCATTTGGTTGCCCCCGGGAATAATAGGTGATCTAGCGCGCTTAGAAATTTTGAAAACACAAAATAACGAGAAACGCACTGAATAAATGTAAATATGTAGTTCAGGGAGACACTTCTATCGCCACACGTCATGTGCTTTCGAGAGAATAACTCTGACGCAAAGAAATCATTAAATTAGGCTACAAAATAACACTACCAGTACAATAACAACAAAACTATGACGTATCTTGGGTGTAATTTCATTTTAAGAACTGGCGTGATATTTCATTATATAATAAAATAAGGCCCAAGAATGAACTTAGAGTCAAGTAATATATTTTGGGCTTTACTTCACTAATTGGCTTAACTTAAAAAGAGATTGGGTGCACCGCTTCGCAGGTTAAAGGGATTTAACGCTTTTCACCGGATGGTTAAGGCTGCTCACGCGACTTCGTTGGGGGAAGGTGCTAGTTGTCTGGAGGGCGATTTTGTCAGCGCAAAAGAATATTGTTGCTGTCCTTGTTGAAGACAAATCCGACATAGGCGGCCCAAACCATACGGAGAAAAAGGGTTCAAGCGGGCCACCCAAAGGCCGTTTGATTCGAATAAGTTGACATAGGCACCTGGCTGACAACTATCATCTACCCTTAGCAGAGCAACGAAGTTTCGTGAGCGGACTAAACCATGCGGTGAAAATGGTTAAGTCCCTTTTACCCGCGAAGAGTGCCACCCAAAATCTTGTTTGATTCAAAAAAAAGTAATCAATTGTCTTGCCTCAAGCCGCCTAAAAAGCTGTAGGAGAAGCAAAGAAAGTGTTCTTTTTAGTTTTTTTGGGTGCATTTTCAGTGGTTTGAAATACATATTATACAATACAAAAATGAATTTTTGTTTTAATTAACTTTTTTGGCTTATTTTCATTATGTTTTGGGATTAATTTCCATAGACAAAATGAATAATAAGGAAAGGCTACAGTCCGCTTAGGAGAACTGTTGGATACCCTATTCCTATCCCCCCATAAGCGAGCGTGACAAGAATCGTAGCGTAAGTGAATTGTTAAGAACGATATTATCTACCTTTTGTACATTTTTAGCTTTTTAGGGATATTTATTAAAAGTGGCCACGCATACAACTTTCCACTTTCCAACTCTGCCAACACCTTTCTTACCTCTCAAACCGAAAAATACGCTTTGAACTTATTATTATTGGCTCTAGGTTCGTTAGACCATTGCATTATATCAGCAAATGTCTCGTATTCCAACCACATTTTTAAAGAACAAACTCAAAAGAACCGTATGGTAATACGGAAAAACTGAACGGTTTCTTCAAGAGTTTTAACTGGTCGCTGTGCTTCCTCTACAGGGACGTCGGTGCTGCTGCTGATATGGTCACAAACATAATTCAAATGGGCATAAAGTCTTCCATCCCTAACACGATAAAAAGTAGCAAACCCAAGGTAATCGCGTGGTGTGACTCGAGCTGCAAAGAGGCAATCAGGTTAAAAGAGGTAAGCTTTCCGTCATTTAAAGCTAACCCATCTGAGTAAAGCCTAAAAAAGGTTTAAACGAAACAGAAATGACTGCTATGCCCACATTAATCGTGTCAAATTCTCCTATGACCAAAAGTCAAAGCAAAAAATACTACAAGGTCCCACGGGTCGTAACAACTTTTGGTCATTTGTTTAAAACATCAAGAATTCGGCCTCATCATCTATCCCGACATTTACAATGGCATTCCAGCTGTTAGCTCTATAGATAAGGCCAATCTGCTTGCTGCTCGCTTTACAGTCAGCTCAATGCTCCCAGATTGTGTCTTGTCTCCCATTGTATTCGAGGCCATTCCCCATAAGCACTCGTACAGTGGCTAGAGTAATTCAATATATTGACGTTCACAAATCCGCTGGTTCAGACTTTATTTTCAATATCGTTCTAAAGAGGTGTTCCTCCCCGCTGGCAAAACCATTGCGCAAGCTTTTCTATCTATCATTTTCTTCAGGGCTCTTCCCGAGAAGATGGAAGACAGGATTTGTCTAGCCTGTCCTAAAAAAGTCGAATCTTCATCCTGCTCCCTGCTCCTACCGACCAATTGCAATAACTCCCCTTCTTTCCAAGGCCATGGAAATGCTGGTAAGCCGTCAGTTCATGAAATATTTTGAGTCCCGCAAACTTCTTAATGACCGGCAGTACGATTTTCGCAGCAACAGGTCCACTGGTGATGTGATGACTTATCTAACCAAAAAGTGGAACGAATCTCTTTACCAAGGTGGTAAGATCGTTGCGCTTGATATTTCAAAGGCATTTGACAGAGTTTGGCATGCGTGCATTCGGAATCGATGATACCTTTCTTCAATGAATTAGAAATTACCTTTCTGACCATTCAAGTCAAGTTTTTTTGGACGGTTTCAATTCTGCAACTCACCAAACAAATGCTGGTGTTCCCCAAGGCTCTGTTTTGCCTCCGACTTTCTTTCTCATTTTTATTAATGATCTCCTGTCTATTACCTCTAATCCAGTCCACTCCTTTGCCGATGACAGTACCCTCAGCTTCTCATATTCGTTTCTTGGTTCACGCCCCTTCATCTTCGGGAGTGGAACTGGAACTGCAACGTATGTTAAATTCATTGAATTTCGAAGCGCATTACTCTCTGTCTGTTGTCTGGAAGATTCAGACACAAGAATATAATTGTGACCGTTAACAACTTATTTCACTATGGGAGCATATTCGGACTACAGGTTTAATAGCCCCAATACAGACTTACAGATTTTTTGTAATTCTATTTAATCAGCTGCTTCAGGATTCGGATCTCTGAATTCAGCATCCTTACCTCCAGGTCGTTGTGGTCAGGAAATTGTCGGTACAGCCGTTTAAGCCTTGAGAGCACACTACTTTCTGTTGGTATAGTGCGTCGATTGTATGTAGGGTTTCTGTACTTTTTTGTCTGGTTCTTATCGGAATGAACCAATCCTCGGTTAGAATGGCGTTTGATGGCGTCGTTCATTTGCAATAAATGCCGATCTATGTCATGTTACTGTTTGTCGGTGGGTCGATCCTTCTCGTATATCCCGCAAGTTCAACGCACTTGCCACTGATCCACTGCGCCCACAAGGAGTTCCGATTATCAATTTTAGACCAAATTCTTAAATGCCAACTGCTAAGTTTCTGTCTTTTAAGAATCATGCTTTACGGCAAATGTAAAGGAGCTTGTCCACTAGAAGCAAAATAGCAAATAAATGAGCGTTTTATTTTGATAATTCAATCGTTAACAACAAATGTCGTAGAAAATGAGTTCTAGAATTTTTAATGATTTTATAAATTCAGTAATGGTTTTCCGAACAATTTGTTTTTTTTTTTTTAAGATTCTGGCTCGCCAAGACGATTAAATAGGGGACACTTCGACCTAAAAAGATCTTTTGTGCCGTATGGGCCAGAAAAATTTAGACTAGTAGAGTTTCCACTTTCCGTGTAAAGCGGACAATTCTAATAGTAGTTCCCTGAAAAAGATCTTCTTTCTAATTCCGTTTAGGGCCGGACATTCACATAAAATGTGTTCAGCTGACTCGTCCTCTTCAAGACAGAGTCGGCACTCAGGAGAGTCAACTATTTTCATTTTGTGTAGATGATACCTTAAACCATGGTGGCCAGTAAGGTAACCTACTAAGTTTTTGATATCATGCCTGCTTAGGTTTAGGAATTTGCTGGCATTTTAATTGAAAGGCCGAATTTCTCGTTTGGTCTGTCTTAAGCCTGGGATGCTTTCCCAAAGATGGATACATTTTCTATGTTCCCAGCTTTTGATTGCTGCCGTTGCTGCTGATCTAGGAGTGCAGCAGAAGGGTTCGGGACCTATGAACGGTGTTTCCGAACCTATTCTGGCCAGTTCGTCGGCTTTTTCGTTACCTTCCACCCCGACATGACCCGGAACCCACCATAGCTTGGTCTTGTTATTTGTTCCGAGTCTGATTTGGAATCAATCATATGAGAGCTAAGGGCGTTTATAGCTGCTTGACTATCCGTGAATATATGGATCGTTGCACCTTTTATGCCAGATAAAATAATGTGGCTGGCGCATTCTTGAATGACGTGGAGCTCTGCTTGAAATACGCTGGGACTTTTTCCCATGGGTATCGCAAAGCGTTTGTGTGGTCCGTATATTCCCGCTCCTACCCCCGTTTCCATTTTAGAACCATCCGTATACCACTTTATGCCGTTGTGGCTGTTTGGTGGGTTATTACTAACCCATGCTTCTCTCTTGGGGATCTCCGTGGAGAACCGAATGCGGCCTGTGACCGCGCAGTTCATGTTGAGTTCTGGCAGTTCATCGAGAAGGGTCTTAAGTTCCGGATGATCGTTAAGACTTATCTCGTTTAACTGTATTTGACTTATTGCACTGCGGATCGCCACTTTTTGAATGTATATGTGGACAGGTGTAATTCCTGTTATTGCCTCTATGGCAGCCGTTGGACAGGTTCGCATGGCTCCGGAGATACCAAGGCACGCAAGCCGTTGTACCTTTTTGAGCTTCTCTATTGCGACCTTTTGTGTGGAATTTGTCCACCATACAATGGAGGCGTATGTTATAATGAGTCTTATCATCACTGTGTAGATCCAGTGGACAATCTTTGGAGAGATTCCCCAGGTTCTGCCATATGTGCGCCGACAGGCCCATAAAGCTCTGTTAGCTTTAGTGATTTTGTTGTTGATGTGAGAGTTCCAGTTTAGTCTTTTGTCCAAGATTACTCCAAGATATTTGACTTCGTCGGAATACTAAATGGTCGTACCATTCAGTGAAATCTGGGCTAAGCTGAGCTTTTTTCTTTTTGTAAAAGGAACTATGATAGCTTTACTGGGGTTTATGGAGAGATTTTCCTTGACGCACCAGTCTATAGCTACCTTAAGGGCGTTTTGCATACGTAAGGTAACTACGTTTGATTCGTTGCCCCTAATAATGATGACCAAGTCATCGGCGTACCCTATTATGTCGTAGCCTAAATTACTTAGTTTTTGAAGTAGGTCATCTATGACCAAAGACCAAAGGAGTGATAAAACTCCTGCTTGTGGACAGCCTTTTATAGCTGATACTGATACTGAAGTCTGTCCTGACGAAGCAGTAATTTTCCGACTTTCGAGCATCGCTTTTATCCAGTTTATGGGGGGAAGGTCTACCTCTCGGTGAATTAAAGCATTTGATATTGAATCATAATCGGTGTTATCAAAAGCACCCTCTATGTCAAGAAAGGAGCATAGTGCAATTTCTTTGGAACGGTAGGCGTTGTTTATGTGATTTGTTAGTTTTAACAGGGCGCCTTCCGTTGATTTGCCTTTTTGATACGCATATTGACAGGCTTGCTGATAGTTACGCATTCTCTGATATGAACGTCAATTATTCTTTCCATTTTTTTTAGGAAAAACGATGTCAAGCTTATGGGACGATAGGATTTAGGTAGTTCACTAGGTTTGTTACCTGGTTTGGGAATAAATACTACATTAACCTCCCGCCAAGTGGAACAATTTGTTACTAAACATCAATTAGCTTTTGAATGAATTTGTTTTTAATTAATAAGAAATCTTAGTTCGTGTTCGTTTTTAATCAACATTTCATTTAATTCGTTGATTAGAGGATAATTTAGTGTTTCTTATGATTAGTGCTGAAATAGTTTACAAAATCAAATCAAAAATTATATAAATTGAATACTTGACACAACACAACATTCGCCAAGGGTCGCCTTCCACCACCACGTGCGCATAAAATATCTCACACCTCTTCGAAGATGATTATCGAACATTCGCCTTTATAACAATGTGTCCCGTACCTTACCTATATCGGTAAGGCTTGGAAATAAATTTGCACAGGATGTTAACCTATCGAGACGTGTGTACACCTCCACATTATTGCTGGTCCATTCGACTGGGAGTGATAGCATATATGTCATAAAATGAATGTGTACATATTTGTTGAAAAACATTTTTTTTCTTTATTTAGATTCCTTTTGTTTTAGGACCAGACACTGATTCTAATAGAACGGAAAGTTGCCTAGCGATGCAAGACAGTCACCTTCTTAAGGCGAAGGGGACTAATTGACAAAATTTATATAGGCTGTTTCGATTCAAGATAATATGACAATATGACAACATTTATGAATCCCAATAGTACCTTACGCGGTCAACCACTCAGATTCTTTTTGTTAACATTGACTGTATGCAGTCCTTAAACTGAAATTAGTGTACTTGGCGTATACGTCCATAACTCCAAAAGAGCAGATGAGGCAGGAATGCAAGCCAAATCGTTTGCCACTGGCTGTTATATTACTCAGCTTATTGAATAACCCATATGTATTCCCGATAATGACAATGATTTCGGAATGACTTTTTCGTCGCCCGAGAATTGGTTTGTTCCATATGCCATTAGCACATTTTCGAGAAAAACGCATTTGCGTTTGGTACTCCGAAACTGTGTGATAGAATTTTTTTTTTATTTTTTAACTTGAAGTTAGTCTTATAAAGAGTTCGCCTACCGATTTTCAAAGTGTTTTGGCAAACCGTTAAAAAGCTACGTTAATTAACGTAAAAGTCTCATTTTTTGACTTGTGTCCCACCTCCTATATTTTGAAACAGATTTTTTTTCATACACGTGGAACACAAAAAAATCGATATGGCACAAGGCAATTCTCATCTAAAATATCTGAAAAGCAAGAACGCATGGAGTTGGATGCTTAAATTTGAAAAGAAAAATCGATTTCCTCTTTTTTATAAACAAAAAAAAAAAATACAATAAAATAAAAAAAATTATTCAAAGTGTTTAGCATTAAACAAGTGAGTGGAAACTGTAAGATCAAATCAGATCAGAAAAGTACAGCTCCGAGTCATATGTTCTCTTCTCAGCTGCGAAGTTTCAAATAGATGATCCTCTTTGTTTTCTGGTGAATTTCGGGTTTTGAGTGAGCATTGTACCGTCAATGGTTGGCCTGATGTCGATTTGATCACAATTAAAGCTCGTTCCATTATTATTCTTTCGACTTTTTTGAAGTAAAACTTCTTTACGCATGCTTGACTTGGGGAGTAAGCTGGTGAATGCGTCACGGAAGTGTAGACAAACGTACACTTCCGGCAAACGGAATTTGAGAGGGAAATATAAGTTAGTGAAGATAGAAAGAGAGCGAATTTCTTTTCTCAATAGAGGGCAATACTAAGCTCTTATTATCTATCCAAACCGATCCAAAGGAGAAAGCTATATCTAAAACAGTTGCGGACAGACGGAATTTACCGGAAGTGAGTAAAGTCATTGTGTCCATGAATCGCAGTTCATTAGTTCGTCTTTTTTCGTACAGTTGGCCCTCGAATTAAACAAAATTAATGGTAGTTGTTTACATTTCGCTTTTTTTTTTTTTTTGTTTGTATAAAAGGAAATCCAAATCCCAGAGCACTCATACTCGGTAACGGTCCATTGTACTACCAGGCAGAAATCCTCCTTTTGGTGTAGAGGCATGTGATTGGGTGGCGTATGTTGTTGTTCCACATGGGGATTGAACCTGCACCGCACGGGTCACAAGCCAACACACTAACCTCTACAACGTCGCCACCCTAATAACACAGTTAATAACACAGTTAATAATATTATAAAGTCTTTATATAAAAGACTTATGATTTACGGTCGAGTAGGCTCTGAAGAATTAGGAGAAAACTATCATACGCCATGCCAACGACCCTACCACGTCGAATAAATCAGTTCTAGTTCGATCACCGCAATTAAACTACGTAGGGCGTGGTTAGTATTTAGATGGGAGACCGCGTGTTGTTGGCATCTCTTGCGAACGTCTGAAATTTTCCATTCGGATTCGGCGTAAAACTGTAGGTCCCCTACCATGAAAGTGGTTGGAAGGTTCTAGGCCCTGAATGGGGCCGTTTTAGCCTAGTATCATACGTTGCCACTAATTTCAGCAGGGGTTATCTCTCTAATTTTCATTCGAAAACATATGTATCTTATTTCTCATACCACAAGCCTATTGTCTCGGTCTTAGGTTAGGTTAGGTAGACGTGGCTGTCAGCCAAAGCCAACACACTTAGACCAATGATAGGTCCATTGTGGTACCACACAGATCTGGGGATTACCCTCACTGCTCGTTGAACCAGTAGGAGCTTCTTATGAAGCGCGAAAGACTTCTAGCGCCAGTGCTGGCCAAGTCGCTTGTGTCATTGAACAAGAAGTCCCCTAGATGGAGATTTCTTCTATGTGAGAGCGCAGGACACGTGCAGAGAAGGTGAAGTACAGTCTCCTCCTCCTCCTCGTCCATGCAGCTTCTGCAGAAGTCATTTGAGCACACACCGAGTCTGGATGCGTGCCTGCCTATTAAGCAGTGACCTGTGATAACACCTATAGTGGAGCTAATATGCAGTCGGTTTAATGAGATTAGACACTTAGAGCGTCGCAGATCCAGCTTTGGCCAGATCCGCTTAGTCGCTAGACATGTATTGCTACTCGTCCACCTAAGGTTTGTTCTCTCGATTGCGGATAGCTTAAACAAGAGTTTACAAGTAGCGATTGGTATACCTAGGGAACCTTTATCAGGTAAAGGAGGTAATGTGGTTCCCTTTTTGGCGAGATCATCTGCCCTGCAGTTACCTGGAATGTCCCTATGCCCCGGCACCCAACAAAGGTGAATATTGAACTGCTCTGCCATCTCCGAAAGAGATGATCGGCAGTCTTGGGCTATGATGGAATTTGAAGAGACTGAGTCCAGGGACTTAAGCGCGGCCTGACTATCCGAGAAGATACGGATATCCTTTGAGGATATCACATTCCTCTTCAGCCACGTCAGGGCTTCTTTTATCGCCAAAATTTCCGCCTGGAACACGCTACAGTAATCAGGAAGACGGAAAGAGAGGCTAAGATTTAGCTTTTCTGAGAAGACTCCACCACCTACCCCATCGCTAGTTTTTGATCCATCGGTGTAAAAGTGGATCGATTTATCATTCGCAAATGCATCATTATCCCAGAATGATCTGGAAGGAATGGTGATTTGGAAGTTTTTTCCGAACTGCAAACGGGGTATGGTGTAGTCTATGTTTCTGGGTAGAGACTTAAAGTAGTCTAGAATAATGGAGTGGCCAATATTGTTATTGGTCCACTGCGAGGTAGCTTTTAAGCGGACAGGGGAACATGCCGCTGTTTGCATGCTAAATATATCAAGGGGTATCAGGTGTAGCAGAATGCCCAGAGCAGCGGAGGGGGTAGTTTGGAGTGCTCCGCTAATGCATAGACACGCTGAACGCTGGACTTTGCCCAGCTTGTCGCGGTTTATAGCTTCTTCTAGAGCAGTCCACCAGACAATCACCCCGTAAGTAAGAATTGGTCTTACCACCGATGTATATAGCCAGTGCGTAATGCGGGGTTGTATACCCCACTTGTTGCCAATGATTTTTTTACAAGAGAAAAGTGCTACTGTAGCTTTCTTGACTCTTTCTTGTATATTGGGTTTCCAGCTTAACTTCCTATCGAAGATTAGACCCAAAAATTTTGCTTCGTCAGAGAAAGTTAAGCTTGTACCGCTAATAGAGGGAGGGTCAATATATGGGATTTTATATTTCCTGGAAAAGAGGACAAGCTCGGTTTTGTGGGGGTTAACGCCCAGTCCGCACCGATTAGCCCATCTCGTTAGCTTGTTAAGAGCGTTTTGCAGGAGTTCCTTTATGGTGTTGAGGTGTTTCCCAGAGACAGCAATAGCAACATCATCCGCATAGGCAATCACTCTGCAGCCCTCGGTCTTACAATCAACCATAGTAATTACTGATGTATCCGATAATGAAAATAATGAATAAGAAAAAATCTATTCAAAAATATTAATTTATCAATGAAATCCCATAATAAATTTAAATATTTGTAGAAAATTAATATATGTTAATGCATATAGGTGCATGTATATATTATACATATATACACTACGGGTCATATGAATAGGGACAACCGCTTAATCATTTGTCTTACTCTAAATCTCCAGTTCTTTAGTTCAAAAAGCAAAAATTAGTTTCCGTTATGATAGATTACTTTATTGCTCACACATTTTGAGCAAAATAAGAGAGTTTTATTTAAGAAAAGTTGTATTTCTTTATTTTTTTCTTTATTCACTAATAAACTGCACGTTTAAATTAGAAACGTGCTATCAAAAAAGCATAACTAAAATTTTGTGAATTTGCCAGTGTGCTTTGAGATTGTGGTTTTGCATTAATAGTAAAGTTGTAGTAATAATGCGTAGAGGAAAGACATTAAATGTCGCAGAAATGGCAAAAATCGACGCTTTCAAAGATGACGGTCACAGTTTACGTGAAATAGCCCGGTTGTGCATAATTATTTAAAAAATAAAGAGAAATATGGCAAAAACAGGAAAGGACGTACGGGGGAAGTGCTAACTGCTCAAGATAAGCGAGCTTATGATCAATTTACATCAATTTTCCATAAGTATATTGAAAATTCAAAGACTCATTTGAATAACACAAGCAGAACAAAATTTTTGAAACCTTGGATGACACCAAGATTGTTAAAGCAAATAAAACTGAAAAGTAGTTTTGCTGTGAAGTGTAAAAAGCATCCACAAAAACTAAATATAGCCAAATATTATTCTAAGCTTTGCAAACGTGTTAAAAATCTAACTGCTGAGTCACGCAATTCATATTACACCAACCGCTTGATACGTTTCAGGGACAACACTAAAAATGAATGGAAAGTAGTAAATTGTATTTTAGGGATGCAAATTAAATCTAATAATATTTCTAATATCTTTACAAATAATGATATTACTTCTGACCCGCAATTAATAGCAAATAGTTTTAACAATTATTTTGTTAGTGATACCGAAGCTGTAAGACTCCCTGTGCCGCTTCACAATAGTTGTAACTGCACTATTGAAAATATTTTAAAAAAAGAAACAACTCAAAGGAATAGTTTTCCTTTTGAAGAATTCTCGCCTGGAGAAGTTTGTAAATTAATTCAAAGTTTGCAAAGTAAAAATTCTTGTACCAGTGTTGGTGTATCTCCTCTTTTGTTAAAAAAAATATCTTGGGAAATTGTGGATATTTTATGTTATATTTTTAACTTAAGTGTTAGTATGGGGAAGTTTCCCAATTCTTTGAAAAGAGCTGAAGCTATTCCACTTTTTAAAAAAGGTAACCGTAAAAACGTAGCTGATTATAGGCCTATTTCGTTGCTTTCTACTTTTTAAGTTAAGACTAGAATGCTTTCATTTCTTGAAAAAAAAACTTTTTTTCTGATGATCATTTTGGTTTTAGATCAGGTAGATCTACTGAAGATGCAATTCTAAAAGTATGTTGTGATCGATACAAGGGGATTAATGATGATCAATCTACGATGGCATTGTTTATTGATATGACTAAGGCATTTGACTTGGTCGATCATGAAATTCTTTTAAGAAAGCTATACAATGCTGGGTTTAGGGGAATACTTTATGAATGGTTAAAATCGTACTTGATCGGAAGGGAACAAAGTGTGTATGTAAATGGGATTTTTAGCAATGTATTAAGGTTGAAAAATGGTGTTCCTCAGGGTTCTGTTTTGGGTCCGACTCTATTCTTAATTTACATTAACTCACTGTTCCACCAGAATTTTTCTGGAAATCGTAGAGCCTTTGCAGATGATATAGCTTTCACTTATATCGAATCTTCATATTTCGAATGTTTTCCTAACATAAGAAAGGATTTACAATTGCTTAGAGCTTGGTTTGCGTACCACAGATTGATTATTAGTGAAAAAACTAAAATCATGTGTTTTAAGCTATCGGGGGATTTCCCTAGGGAGATTGAAGCATTTTTCCACGCATATGACTGTCAAAAGTTTGCTTTACCTTTGCATGTATGTGGTAGAAATAACTTCCAAGAACAAAATCAGTGCTCACGTAATTGTTTTCAAATTGAGCTTGTTGATTACTTTAAGTACTTAGGAGTTATCATCGACTGCAACCTTAACTGGAAAGTTCATGTTCAATCACTCAAAACTTACATGAATCTGATAACTCGAAAGATGTATCTGTTAAAGCCATTCTGCTCAAAAAAAGTTTTAACAATGATCTACTACGGACTTACTCAGTCTAAATTGCAATATGGGATAGTGTGTTGGGGAGGTGCTTATATGAACACTCTTAGACCAATCTTGATTGCTCAAAAGCATATAATTCGTATCATTTGTGGAAAAAGTCGACGAACTGGAAGCTGGCCTCTTTTTTGTGAGTTAAGATTACTACCATTACGTCATCTCTCTATTTTTAAAGTTTTAAAAGAGTTCTATAAACAAAGTGGTAATATTCCATCTAGAAACTCTTCAATATACAACTTACGGGTTAATAATCTGGCACTTGTTGATACTCTAGTTCCACACAAAACACATTTTATGAATTTTTATTTAATTACATCCGCAATTGTATTCAATAATCTGCCCATTTCAATTAGAACAATTTACTACTTTCATTCTTTCTTGAAAAAAATCACAAACTGGCTTTTCACTCTAAACATGACTGACATAGAATTAGTCTATAAAGTAAGAACTTGATATACGAAAAGATTATTTTGTATAAGTATCTTTATTGTTATTAATATCGCTTATGTTTTTATATTTTTTATAAGTTATGTTTCTTTAAACACCAATTAAAAAAAAAAAAAAAAGAACAACTGAAAGTACCCCACGTCAGTTATTCTTCTAGTTTGAGCCGAAATTTCTGGCGGTCATTCAACTCTAACAATATAAGTTACTGAATGACACCGATTTATTCTCTTACACTTATTATTATTTCTGAATTATTTTTGAATTTTTTATATAAACTGTAAATAGCATTAAGTGAAAGTTGAATAAAAATGAATAATCTAATCTAATCTAATCTAAATCTAAATCTTACGAGAAGCCTCTAATTCGGCTCGATCAGTGGGGAAAATCAGGGAAAAAGTTGGAGTAAGTGCAAGTTTATCAACAGCTAAACGAGTGCTTAAGAGGGCCCCACATTTGGAACTTAAAAAAATTAAGGAAAAAACACCATTAAATCCGGTTAGGAAAGAAAAACGCTTGGAGTTTGCACGTCAGCACATGGCATGGGTAAACGAGTGGCAAAAAGTAGTTTTCTCGGATGAAAAAAAAGTTTAACCTCGATGGTCCATTTAACTACTATTTCCATGATCTGCGAAAGGAAGAACGGTTTTTGACGAGGCATCACAGCAGGGAAGGTGGCGTTATGGTTTGGGGAGCTGTCTCCTACTATGGTGCGATACCATTGAACTTCCAAAGTACAAGAATGACAGCAAAATCATACCAAAAAGTTCTGGAAACAGCTTTTCCGCAATGTCAGCACATTTTCGGCCCCCTTAGGTGGACATACCAGCAGGATAATGCTCCCATCCATACAGCCCGCATAATAAAAACTTGGATCCAAGCTCAAAGTGTCGATTTGATGACATGGCCCCTTATTCCCCAGACCTAAACTTCATGGAAAATGTTTGGGGATGGCTGACGCGAAAAGTGTACGAAGGTGGCAGGCAGTTCGAGGACAGAAGTCAGCTTACCGAAGCCATCAAACTTGCTTGGGGTGAAATTTCCCTAGATTATTTAAAATCGTTATACCATTCTATGAATACCAGAATTTTTGAATTAGTTTTAAATAAAGGAGGAAGTACTCATTACTAAAAAACATAGGGACGGGCTACTGTCCGCTTGGGCAAACTGTTGGATACTCTATTCTTATTCCTATCCCTCATAAGTGGGCGTGACAAAATTCTAAGTATGGTTGAATTGTTAAGAACGCTCTACATATTTTGTTATATAACATTTAAAGGATTTTATCGAAAAAAACACTCCCTAGCTCAAACTTGGGTGTTTCAATAAAATTGTTTTATTTAATTGTGGGCGTGTCAGTAGGCGGATTTAAAAAAAATTAACACATGAGAATAAAGGGCCCCTAGAGAGTATATATTAAAAATTTCAGCTCCCTAGCTCAAACTTTGGATTTTCAAAAAAAATATTTTTTAAATTGTGGGCGTGTCAGTAGGCGGATTTTGAAAATATTTACACATGACCTTAAATGGCCCCTAGAGAGTATATATTATAAATTTCAGCTCCCTAGCTCAAATTTTGGTTTTTCAATAAAATTGTTTTATTTATTTGTGGGCGGATTTTAAAAATTTTATATCCCGAGCAGTTTTAGGAGTCATAGATCATATAAAAAAAATTTCAGCTTCTAGCTCAAAATTCGATTTTTTCCAAAATTTTGTTTTTTTGAGTTTGTGGGTGTATCTGTGGGCGAATTTCAAAAATTCGTAAACTTGATTATTTCGGGACCCTAGAGAGTATATGGTTAAAATTTCAGCTCTCTAGGCCCAGTTTAAAGGCCTAACTTTTGCCGACGGACGGACGGACGGACGGACATGGCTAGATCGACATTACTATCGATACTGATCATAAATATAGTAACTTTTAGGGGTCTACGGGCAATATTAAGGTATGTTACAAACTATGCGTCAAAATTAATATACCCTTAGAATAGGATATAAACAAATGCATACTTTTTTTTGTCACTTTTCGGGAAGTAAAAGCAGAATATTACTTGTGTCCCTTGTGTCTATTGATTCTACTTTTTTTGTAGTGTTTTTAGATCATCATAGTTAACTGTGGAAAGAAATTGGTAAACATTCCGAATGTATTAATATAATACATCTAGTGAGAGGGCAATGAAATAACCTTTCATACCGTATAACAATCGTAGGAAGTTAGGAACGAAACATATAAGGTAAAATTATTCTAAGATATGCTGTTTATTTAAATGACCCGCAGTGTACATAATATAAACATTTATATGTACAGGGTGGGCCAAAAGAAATCACCATATTGGAAGATGCTGTTATTTTTGCAAATGGCCGCCAATGTGTAATCTGTTTTGACATTTTTTTTGTGGACTAGACGGATGTAGAATACAAGTGAACAAGCCATGGAGCGATACACTCTCCAAGAACGCGGAATAATCGTGTCTATTTTTTTGCGTAACAATTCGTCCGTAGTGTTGGCGCTGCGCGAATTCCGTCGCCGATTCCACGGCCGTCCGAAACCGACAAGGAGCCATTACACCCGCTCAAAGTTACTGCATGGTGCGCTGTTCACGCGGAGGAGTCATCGGACCATTTTTTTTTCGAGAACGCCGCTGGTCAAACGACAACAGTGGACGGTGCGCGTAATAGGGCCATGTTAACCGAGTTTTTGTGGTTCCAACAGGACGGAGCTACGGCACACACTGCGCGAGCCACAACCGATATTCTGAAGCCGGCGTTCCCGGGTCGCTTCATCTCGTTTTGGCGATTTGCACTGGCCCGCAAGATCACCCGATTTAACCGTTCCAGACTTTTTTTGTGGGGTTTTTAGAAGTCCCGTGTTTACGTGAACAAGCCCGGGACCATAGAAGCCCTCAAGGACAACATCCGACACGAGTGCGAGAATCTGTCGTCCGAAGTTCTCGCCGAAGTGATGAAAAATGCCATAAAACGAGCTCGTATGGCAATCGATTGTGACGGCGCCCATTTGGCCGATATCATCTTCTCGACTTGACCAATAAAATTCTAAAGGTGCAAATAAACATAATCAAAAAACAGAATTGAAATTTTTCATTTAGAAAAAAAATGAGAGCCAAACAACATCGGATGACTTCTTTTGGCCCACCTTGTACATATAGATGGAGCAAAAGAAGTTTTACTTCAGTCGTGTGGTCTTAAGCACACTATTTTTTTTTTTATAAATATGCGAACATTAAACTAAAGCTTAGAGCAGACGGTATGCGAAAGACGCATGTGTATGCGAGTGCTGACGTCACGAAATAACTCGCAAATGTGAGGCAAATTCCATACGTACGGTAGTGCTCGTAAACTCGCATATAGGCGAAATGCATTTGCGATCAAGGTGCTCGCATATGATATGTCCGCAAATGGGATCGAAAATGTTGAAGCCTATATGCGAGGTGTTCACACGATATGCGACAGAATTTGCACATCACATATTTTCAATCATATGCAGGTTTGCGAACATAACATCGATCTGCCACTTTGTGTATTGTGTTGCTGATTTTTGCGTACCTCGTGTCAAACATTTTAAAGTGCTGAATTACTCGTAAATTTAAAATGTCGAAAAGAAAGTGGGCTGCTAGTGCTGTTTTGGCATAAGATATGCTGGAAAATGACGGCGCAGAAGCTAATTCGAAAAAAGTGAAACATGTACGTCGTGTGTGGACAAAGGATTGGCTGCGACTTCGCGAGACGGAAGGCTTTTGCGCAAAATTATTGCTGGAATTACGTGGCAATGAACCAGATTTATATCGTGGTTTCGTTCGCATGTCGGCCGATCAATTTGATCATTTACTTGGTTTGGTAAAGCCGCTGATCGCAAAAGCAGACTCGAACATGCGATTAAGCAATCCTGCGTCAGGTCGGCTTCTGCTGACGCTGCGTTTCTTGGCCACCGGTGACAGTTTTCTGTCATTGCAATACCTTTTCCGTATTCCAGTGAATACTATTTCGACTATAATTCCGGAAGTGCTGAACGCGATCTACAAAGTTCTTGTCGTCGACTATTTTAAAGTGAGTGTTTGCACCATAATTTCATTATTTTTATTGACCATTGTATCATTGTATTGATGGGAATTGCAGACGCGGAATACAAATTATTGTATGTAGATGTCGGTCGCAATGGACTACAATCGGATGGTGGCGTATTCAACCGTTGCAGTTTCGGTCAAGCATTGACCATGGACCAGCTGTGTTTACGACCACCGAAAGCACTGCATGAATGAGAGATTCCCGTTCCGTACGTTCTCGTCGCGGACGATGCGTTCGCTATGAGGCCAAACGTAATGAAACCGTATGCTCAAAGCGGTCTAACAATGGTACAGCGGGTTTTTAACTATTGTTTGAGTCATGTACGCTGCATCATTGAAAATGTCTTCGGTATCATGTCATCACGTTTTCGTGTCCTACGGAAACCCATAAATTTGGATGCCGAAAAAACGAAGAAAGTGACACTCGCCTGTTGCGTACTTCACAATTATTTAATAAGCACAAATAAAGCGAAATATGCGCCGAATTCATCTTTTGACCAATACGATGTCGATGGTAACATAGTGAGCCCTGGTGAGTGGCGTGCCAACGACGGTTAGAGCTCGACAATGTATACGCTCGAAGCATTGCCATCGCGAGACCACATTTGCCCGACGTAAAAAACATTCAAAAAGAATTTTCGCACTACTTCACTGAAGAAGGCGAATTTGACTGGCAATAAGGCCACATTTAATTTACCCATTAAATTAACGGTTTTAATTTATTATTATAATGATATGATTAAAGATTAAAGAAGTAAACAGAACGCGACTAATCATTTTGCGATTTAACTACTTCGACGCCGGGATCTTAGAGTTAATTGTTTGTGCTGGACGTTCTGGTGTCGGCTGAGCAAACACATATGTGTTCCCGTCATCATCACTATGCACGCAGATCTGCTCCATATCATTCACATTTATGTTTGTTCCATTCCCCTCGACAAAATGGACCGGTGACTGCGATTCAATATCTGACAAAAAATCGAAAAGTGTACGGTTCAGGGAATTGCGCAAGCGATCCGCGATTGATTTTGAGGGTGGCAGAGAATTAATATCTTGTGATGAATCCATCATCTCAAACACATCAAGTTCACTCATAATAATATTAATATTATAAGGATGACTTTTAACACAGTGGCTGCCAAGGCAAATTTGAGAATATTTCATGGGGTGCCAACACAAAAAATTTCATTAATTGTACCTACTTTTGATCAAATAAAACTACAAAAGATCGACATAAAATACATTTGCGATGTATCCTGGACTTCGAGGACGAATTTAGTCCTGGCTATTAAAAATGATATGGCACCTCATGAAAAGATAGTGAAAACTTTTGCCTATCTTTTCAGGAATATATTTTTTTTTTTTGAATATTTATTTATTACTTTCTTTATCAATTCCTAACATAAAACAGATAAGACTAGGTATAAATACAATGATCAATAATTAAATTAATAAAGAATCTGCAATCTATAGTTCATAAGGAACTAGAGGCGAAAGCAGGAATTATAACTTAACAGTATTATAATAACATGAAGTGGGGCTACGACAAGACTTTGAAACTAATAATAACAATATTATTTTTTATAAATTATATTTAATTTTGTTAATAATACATGAGTAACAAATAGTGAAAGTGCCAAAGTAAAGTGATTACATGGATCACAAGCGAAAAACTCACAAAAAAACACTTAAGTAATTAAACATAGTAAATCATGGATATCCTTATAATTTAGATCGGAGAGCCAGAGTTTTACTCTTTTGAGGAAAATGGATTCATTTCTAATTATTCTAATGCTAATAGGTAAGCTGTTAAATAGTCTAGGAGCAATTGACGTATAAAAATTGAGAAATATTTGAAGATTGTGATTTGGGACTAGAGCAAGATGTTGACTATTTATTCTAAGGCTGTAGCTAGAAGAGCACCTGCTTAATAGATGGCCAGATCTGGCAAAAAATATTTTCAAAACTTTGTAGAAATACAAGTGTTTCAGAGGTAAGATTTTGAGATTTCTGAAAAGCATTAAACTATTATAACGACGATTTTTGTTACAAATAAGACGAATAACATGTTTTTGAGAAACTAGAAGCGGATTAATTTTGTTGTTATGAGTACCACCCCATGAAACAATGCCATATTCGAGCTTAGAATGCACCAAACCATAATAAATACACCCAAGAAGATCCCTGGAACAATACTGTTTTAACAAGTAGAATTGCCTTGTAGCAGCCATAAGATACTTCTTAAGTGCATTAGTATGGCCGGACCAATCCATCTTCCAGTCAATCAAAATACCAAGGTACTTGTAAGACTTCACACACTCAATACTGAAACAATGATTTGAACAGCAACGTGCCTAAAAAATGTCTGTGAGTTCTCTTCCAAGTTACAGATGGGTTTACAATGAATAAATTTAGTACAGTTTGTAGAATGAAACAAGAAAGGTCCGAAAACCACCTCATTACCACACACATTAAAAAGCATTATTTTGGTTTTGTCACTAATTATCATTTTATGCATTGAGAACCAATGCCTTAAGACTTCCAAATCATGGTTTATGTCAACAAAAAGGTTTAAAAAAGAATCTCTGTGGAAAGCACATGCCATGTCATCTGCGAACGCTATTATTTTACTTCGGAATTCTTGTGAAAAAAACGAGTTAATAAAAATTAGAAAAAGGATTGAACCAAGCACAGAACCTTGAGGAACACCTAATGACAAGAAATGCTTAGAGCTGAATTCTCCATTAACTCTGACCCTTTGCCCTCTTTCAGATAAATAGGAGCAGAACCAATTATGTATTACTCCTCTAAATCCACATTTATACAGTTTGTCTAGGAGTATATTATGATCAACGGTATCGAAGGCTTTTGTTATGTCAATGAATAAGGCAGCAGTAAGCTTTCTGTTATTAAGACCATGGAATATATTAGAAGAAAAATCTAAAAGCGCACCTTCAGTTGAATAACCCGTACGAAAGCCATATTGACACTCACTAAAGAAATTTTGTTTATCTAAGAACTTGATCATTCTGTTTTTGACAGCTTTTTCAAAAATTTTTGAAAACACCGAGAGTAGAGAAATTGGCCTGTAATTATTTAGTGAAGTTTTATCACCTTTCTTGAATAAAGGCATAACTTCAGCTACCTTTAAATCATCAGGAAAAACGCCAAACAATAAACTCTTGTTAAAGATATGACATAAAATATCACAAATATTGAAAGCAATTATTTTAACGATGTTATTTGATAAGCTGTTTGAGATGGCGGAATTGGATTTCTTAAGAGAGATAATGAGATTATACACTTCAAAAGATGTAATAGGCTCAAAGAAGAAGCTACGAGGAGATGAAAATTCTTTAGATAAACACTCGCACTTAGAACAAAGAGCACAATTATCTGATACTACTTTATTACCAACAGTCGAGAAATAGTCATTAAATGTATTAGCTAAGTCCTTGGGATTACTAATGAATGCATCATTTAAACTCAAGCATTGGATTCGCTGGATTGGAGTTGATCTGTTAAGTAAGCCATTAACCAGTTTCCATTCTTTTTTAGAATCACCTTTGATATCACGAAACTTGTTTAAATAAAAATTATTTTTGCACGATAACACATCACCAGCAATATCCTTGCACAGTTTTTTATAAGCAGTGAGGAGTCCAACGTCATTCGGAAATTTAGTTTTTTTTTTATAAAGTCTTTTTTTCTCTTTAATTTTATTGAGTAAATCCAAAGAAATCCAAGGTTTTAGCTTCTTGAATTTGGACTCATTTTTGTTGATTGTTTTCGAACATTGGTTGACATACTTGGTTAAATTTTCAATAAACAAAGAGAACGATCTAGAGGGATTACTTTCATGAAATACGTTATCCCAACATTCAAAGCGAAGAATATAATTAAGTGCCACAAAATCAGTTTTAACAAAAGTAGAAGAAGGAAGATTTTTTGAACTTATATCAAGAACATATTCTAGGCTTAAACATGTCATGCAATGGTCAGTCAACTGCAAATCGAAAACAGAGCTACTGAGCACGTAATTTTGAGAATTACAAAAACGCACCATGATGTGGTCAATACAAGTGCTAGCAGAATTTGAGATACGAGTAGGCTTATTAATGCATGACTCTAGGCCGAAAGATGACAGTATAAACAAATAATTATCAATTGGAATTGGAACGCAGACTTGCAAAATATCTATATTAATGTCACCCAGCAATATAATATCATTCGAAGATTCACTTAGTAATAGTCTTTCTAATTCCTCGTAAAACATGTTATTGGAAGTAAGTGGATCATTAAATCTATAAATGCAGAAAAAAGTTAACTTTTTATCTTTGATCTTCACTTTAAGAACATCACAACTGCGCAAATTATAACCACAATCTTGAACTCCCATCTCACATTTTATGAAAGCGGCTACACCACCCGCTGCGTATTCATTATTACAACAAAAAAAAAGGTTCATATCCATCAATTGCAAACAGTGACTTTTCTTTATCAAAAATCCAAATTTCCGACAGAAAAATACAATCAGGCTTATTAACAAATGAATTTAAATGCACAAGAAAGTTATCAAAATTTTTACGCAAACTTCTAATATTTTGGTGAATAATAAGAAAATTATTTAAGTATTTCTGAGCGAAAACGAGATCATAGGAAACGACATCTACACAGTTAACAGAGGGAATAGATAAAATATTTACTTCTGGATCTTGCATATTAGGTAAGTGCCAGAAGATCCGAATTTGAGTTAATTATAATGTATTTATCGTTATCCCTCTTACGCATGAGAACTCTCCCGTTCTTAACCCAAACATATTTAAACATTTTTTCCTTCTTAGCTTTCTGAGCAGCTTTTAAAAGTAATCTTGTCGCACCATTTAAAGACTCATTGATAAAAATTTTACTATTTTTTTCACAACCAAAAATCTTAGAAGTTAAATTGTTTTTCTTACTAAATTTGTTTTTCATAATCACAGTTTTTTTTAGTTTAGAGACAAAATGAACTACTAAAACATTTGAATTGAAATTTTCAAGTGAATTAATGTTCTTCTTCACATTTTTCACATAACAATTGTCAATATCAGCAACAGATATATCAGCACCTACACCCTTAGAAAATATTTCAAGAGCACAATTTAACGCGTTGCTATTGTTTACGTTTGGTACGCCAACTATTTCAACACATTTATCTCTTTTTTCTTGGTACAAGAAATTCACTTCTCTTTTGAGTTCACTGACGGTTTGCAATAATTTATTTTTTACCTCCTGCAAAGAGCTAATTAAAGAGAGCGCATGAGCATTTTCTGTCATAATAGTCATAATAGTCATTAAATGTATTAGCTAAGTCCTTGGGATTACTAATGAATGCATCATTTAAACTCAAGCATTGGATTCGCTGGATTGGAGTTGATCTGTTAAGTAAGCCATTAACCAGTTTCCATTCTTTTTTAGAATCACCTTTGATATCACGAAACTTGTTTAAATAAAAATTATTTTTGCACGATAACACATCACCAGCAATATCCTTGCACAGTTTTTTATAAGCAGTGAGGAGTCCAACGTCATTCGGAAATTTAGTTTTTTTTTTATAAAGTCTTTTTTTCTCTTTAATTTTATTGAGTAAATCCAAAGAAATCCAAGGTTTTAGCTTCTTGAATTTGGACTCATTTTTGTTGATTGTTTTCGAACATTGGTTGACATACTTGGTTAAATTTTCAATAAACAAAGAGAACGATCTAGAGGGATTACTTTCATGAAATACGTTATCCCAACATTCAAAGCGAAGAATATAATTAAGTGCCACAAAATCAGTTTTAACAAAAGTAGAAGAAGGAAGATTTTTTGAACTTATATCAAGAACATATTCTAGGCTTAAACATGTCATGCAATGGTCAGTCAACTGCAAATCGAAAACAGAGCTACTGAGCACGTAATTTTGAGAATTACAAAAACGCACCATGATGTGGTCAATACAAGTGCTAGCAGAATTTGAGATACGAGTAGGCTTATTAATGCATGACTCTAGGCCGAAAGATGACAGTATAAACAAATAATTATCAATTGGAATTGGAACGCAGACTTGCAAAATATCTATATTAATGTCACCCAGCAATATAATATCATTCGAAGATTCACTTAGTAATAGTCTTTCTAATTCCTCGTAAAACATGTTATTGGAAGTAAGTGGATCATTAAATCTATAAATGCAGAAAAAAGTTAACTTTTTATCTTTGATCTTCACTTTAAGAACATCACAACTGCGCAAATTATAACCACAATCTTGAACTCCCATCTCACATTTTATGAAAGCGGCTACACCACCCGCTGCGTATTCATTATTACAACAAAAAAAAAGGTTCATATCCATCAATTGCAAACAGTGACTTTTCTTTATCAAAAATCCAAATTTCCGACAGAAAAATACAATCAGGCTTATTAACAAATGAATTTAAATGCACAAGAAAGTTATCAAAATTTTTACGCAAACTTCTAATATTTTGGTGAATAATAAGAAAATTATTTAAGTATTTCTGAGCGAAAACGAGATCATAGGAAACGACATCTACACAGTTAACAGAGGGAATAGATAAAATATTTACTTCTGGATCTTGCATATTAGGTAAGTGCCAGAAGATCCGAATTTGAGTTAATTATAATGTATTTATCGTTATCCCTCTTACGCATGAGAACTCTCCCGTTCTTAACCCAAACATATTTAAACATTTTTTCCTTCTTAGCTTTCTGAGCAGCTTTTAAAAGTAATCTTGTCGCACCATTTAAAGACTCATTGATAAAAATTTTACTATTTTTTTCACAACCAAAAATCTTAGAAGTTAAATTGTTTTTCTTACTAAATTTGTTTTTCATAATCACAGTTTTTTTTAGTTTAGAGACAAAATGAACTACTAAAACATTTGAATTGAAATTTTCAAGTGAATTAATGTTCTTCTTCACATTTTTCACATAACAATTGTCAATATCAGCAACAGATATATCAGCACCTACACCCTTAGAAAATATTTCAAGAGCACAATTTAACGCGTTGCTATTGTTTACGTTTGGTACGCCAACTATTTCAACACATTTATCTCTTTTTTCTTGGTATAAGAAATTCACTTCTCTTTTGAGTTCACTGACGGTTTGCAATAATTTATTTTTTACCTCCTGCAAAGAGCTAATTAAAGAGAGCGCATGAGCATTTTCTGATCGAAGAGCAACAATTTCATTGTACACTATCTCTAACGTTATCACTTGGTGTTGGTGTTGACTGTGATGATTCTGATGATGATGACGCTGCAGAGGTAAAACCGGTTCTTGCTCTAGCTGGTGATGATGTTGTTGTAGTGGCTGTTGTTCCTTTTGATGGCACTTAAGAAGACTTACTTGCTTTGGGAGCGGCGATTGCATCAAAAGCGGAGGAGACGCAGCTGATTTCGGGCTTGTTGACATATTAGGTGAGGAGAGAGACGGACTGTTTAATAGTCGCGGTTCACGATCCGGTTGTTGTTGTTGAGGAGGAGGGGAGCGAAGAGAGCATCTTCGAGCAGCAGAGCAAGACTTGCAACGAAATTGATTGTTTGATTTTTGCAAGAAATCAATATCTGCTTGATGGATATTCACACAACCGCAATGAAAATATTCGCTGCAACCCACACACTTTATTTTTAGATGATTGCGTTCAACCTTTTGTTTGCAAATACAAGGCATTTTATATTCAAATAAAGGTATGTATATTTTAAATTAGAAAAAACGGAAAAACAAAGAACTACAGTGCGTGTCGACCCCACGACGAAACGAACGAATATGAATATATGTCAAAAGAATTGTTCCTTGTTTTTATGAATCTGGACATTGCTTTTACAATAATTTTAAACACTCACAAGAACCAACTGTTTGTTTAACGGAACTCTACAACTCGCAAATGGCAGAATATGCAATGTTCTGTTTTCGTGCGGTCCAATATGGTTGGGACGCTCGCAAATGCTCGCATATGTTCGCAAATTATCACAAATTATATGCGAGCGTGTTCACACGATATGCGGAAAAGTCGCAAATCGATTTGCGAGCTGGGTATCGCATATCGTCCGCATATGGTTTGCGAGCATTTGCGGACTGTCCCAAAAAGGCGTTCAGACGATATGCGAGCAAGAATCGCATATTATGACGCAAAAATTACGTCAGACTCGCATATATATGCGACTTTCGCATACCGTCTGCTCGTAGCTTAAGAAATACGATATCTCGAGCCAAACAAATAAATCAGTTGGCAGCAGTACAATTTGAATTTGCAAATTTGACACATTTCACTCACTTGCCCTACCTCAATACTAGGTACAGAAAATCTTGTGCTTAACCGATCTGCACAGCTTCAGAGAACACAAATTGACAGAATTTGGAACACTTTGGGGCAACCTTTTACTCATGGAACACCAAATCTTGTACTTTTCTGATCTTTTCTGTACTTCTCTGTGCAGTTCAGGTTCATTAAACACATCTATTGAAACTACATATGTATATGTATTTAATGATTGACAGCTCGTTCGTCTGCAACTATGTTTTGCGTTTGCAGCACTTTTGTTTTCAGCCAGTAACTGAATTCATATCTTCATAATATCGAATATCTACACAACTGTAATGGAGGTGAAACAAACCAATACTAAAATTTTGTTTGCGATCAGTATCCCACATGCATAGCTTTTCTTTAACACAAGCGCACGTACGACAAACCAATTCTCAACTTTGTTAATATTTTCTCTATCCCTTGTCGCCGAACAAAACAAACGCCAAAAAATGGTTTATAGCGCAAAACAATTCTACTAACTATTGATTTTGGTGGATATGGGAAAAAATCGTTTTTTTTATAATTTGCTTACGCTAAAGTTTTTTTTTTCTGTTGTTACAGTACCCTTATAGTGCTAAGAACACACAGCACAAGAATTTGTGTAACAGCAATCAGCCCTGGCACTATCGTATAGGCCGTCCCAAAGTAAGTGAAAATTTCCTGCGCAGGTCTCTTCACATCAGGGATTTTATTCTCTTAGCGACAACAAAACTACTTTTCCAACCAGAACTACAGCTAAAAAAAATATGTGCACATTTCATACAACAAACGTACCCCTGCTTGCGAAAACATCTCTCTCGATCGACGATCGAGACATGACTGATTGTCCTCACAGAACCGTTATTGGCGCATGCAAAAGATACACATTTACCCACCCCAAAGAAAAGGGAAATTTGCTGGGTGTTGCACTTCTCAAATATGTGTTTATTAATGAAAGTCAGAGTTTTGAGTAACTATTAAAGAGGGTTGAAATGGAATTTCCGTTATACTTTGCGCATGGGCACGCAGGTCTTCACACGAACGTTGGTAGACAAAAAAGATAAAGTAGAGAAAAGCATTAACAATTTCAAGCGATCAAAAATACTTTAAAGAGAAAATATCCCTTAAATAAATTGCTACTGCGCATGTTGTGATCTTTCTTTTACTTTGGGATGGACTATATTTTATTGCATGCTTTTTCTTCACGGGTTGTTCGATATCTCGGGATTGGAAAGACTAGGGTGGTTGGTTGGTTAGGTAGGCCCTCGATGAGGTATACACTTAGACCAAAGAAGGTCCATTGTGATGCCATTTGGGAAGGGGCAGGTGGGTCACGCTGTTCGAACCTATAACCATCTGCTATTCTTTATGAATCTGCTAATATCAGCCGATCTTCTAGATCCCGGAAGAAGTATTTGCCTAAGGTAGCCATTCTGATGTTGGCTAGTGCGGGACACGTACATAGGAGGCGCAGGACTGTCTCCTCCTGTTCCTCATCCCTGCAACATCTGCAGAAGTCGTTATGGGGAATGCCCAGTCTCTGAGCATGTGTTGTGATGCCATTTGGGAAGGGGCAGGTGGGTCACACTGCTCGAACCTATAACCATCTGCTTTTCTTTATGAAGCTGCTAATATCAGCCGTGCAGGCATTGTTAAGATCTTCTAGATCCCGGAAGAAGTATTTGCCTAAGGTAGCCATTCTGATGTTGGCTAGTGCGGGACACGTACATAGGAGGCGCAGGACTGTCTCCTCCTGTTCCTCATCCCTGCAACTTCTGCAGAAGTCGTTATGGGGAATGCCCAGGCTCTGAGCATGTCTTCCTATTGCACAGTGTCCAGTGATTACGTTCGTAAGGGTAGAGAGGGTTCCTCTTTTATGTTTTAGAAGTCTGTTTGTCCTTCTCTGGTCCAGCTTTGGCCATAATTGTCTAGCGATGCTACACCGGCTAAGTTGGTTCCATCGAAGGTTTGCTTTATTTAGCGCATCGGCGTGGACAAGGTACCTAGCAGATGACATTGGTGCATAAATGTTGTCTATAGTTATGCTATTTGTACCAGAAGAGCCTTGTCTAGATAATTCATCAGCTTAACAGTTCCCTTGGACATCACTGTGTCCTGGTACCCAGCAAAGGGTAGTGTTGTGCTATCTCGTTAAGAGATACGCGGCAGGCCTTCACTGCCTTGGATTTTATTGTGCTGGATATAAGGGCTTTGATAGCTGCCTGGCTGTCGATATATATGACGATATCATTTTGTGGTATGGCATTTACCGACAACCAGTCGGCGGCTTGTCAAATTGCTGTGACTTCAGCCTGGAAGACGCTACAATAGTTCGGTAGATTGAAGGAGAGGTGGATGTCCAGGTCTTCTGAGAAGACTCCGGCACCGACTCCTTCGAGGGTCTTGGACCCGTCCGTGAAAATTGACAGCGAGTTATTTGTGAGGACATCGCGTTGCGTCCACTCTGATCTGTCCGGTATTGAGTGTTTGAAGCCTAAAGTGAAATTCTTTTCAGTAGGCAGTCGATCCGTAGAGTGCGGAAGATAGCTGTGCATTTTAAGTATGTTGGCATGGCCAGTGTCTTGTTCTCTCCATTGATGGGAGTCTCTCAGTCGTAGTGCTGAACTGCCAGCCATTTGTTTACCTATGATGTCTATGGGAAGGAGATGTAGCATGGTTTGCAGTGCCGCTGTTGGAGAGGTTCTCAGTGCCCTCGTGATACTGAGACATGCCGCTCGTTGAACTTTTTCCATTTTTAAGAGAATGGTTTTCTTCTCCAGGGCGGTCACCCAGATCATTACACTGTATAAGAGAATCGGTCTTATTACCGACGTGTACAGCCAATGCATTATATGCAGTTGTAGGCCCCATAATGAGCCTACTGCCCTCTTGCACGTGTATAGGGCAACCATGGCTTTTCTGGTACGTTCGTTGACGTTTACTTTCCAGTTTAGCTCCCGGTCCAACTTAAGCCCTAGATAACTAGCACTGTCGGAGAGTTTAAGAGTGGATCCTCTTAACCTGGGAAGCGAGAAGTGCGGAATATTGTTTTTCCGAGTAAAAACGACCACCTCAGTCTTCGTCGGATTGACATTGAGACCGCAGGTTTTCGTCCAGTTTACTAGTTTACTTAGATTGTATTGAAGAACATCTGCAAGTGTCTGTGGGTACTTGCCTGATATGGAGATAGCTACATCGTCCGCGTATGCTACAACCTTGCAGCCCGTGCTCTCTATTTCCGCAAGGATTTCATCGAGAACGAGGTTCCAGAGTAAGGGGGAGAGAACTCCTCCTTGCGGGGTTCCCCGCTGCGCTTGTCTCTTGATAGAACTGCTCCCAAAAGAAGCATGTATTACTCTGGTTCTGAGTATGTGTTCTACAAGGGAGCAGACTGATTCGCGGATGTTGACCCTTCGAAGGGCGTTGATAATCGAATTTGTTTCAACGTTGTTGAAAGCTTACTCTATGTCAAGGAAGGCCACCGGGGTGAATTCCTTTATTTTGAGAGATTTTTCGATGGGGTGAATTAACGAGTGAAGTGCTGTCTCAACAGATTTGGTCTTTGACCAGAGATAGGTGTACAGCCAGGGAAATGAGTGTCCATTAGAAGTTTGAGCGAGTCCTCTTCGGATTCCGCCCATGCTCCATTCGGATTCAATAGGACACTGGGTGTAGTAGGTGTTTTTGAAATGATTTTGCGTAGTCTGTCTGATTGAGAAGTGCTCTCAATGTTTTGATAGAAATTGCGCCAAGATCTACGCATCGCTTTTCTTATCTCAGTTTTAAAAAGAGATAGGCTTACTTTGTAGATCTCTCAGTCCATGGTGAGCCTGGTTAATTTAGCTTTGTTGAAGTTCTTTCTGCTCCTGCAGCGAAGTTTGCTGAGTTCTGTACTTCACCATGGCGGTCGTGAACCAGCTCGTTTTCGCGTTTCTTTACAAGATTCTTTGAAAGCTGTAGTAAGAGCAGAGGTGAGAACATTATTCAGGATAATAAGCTTATCCAGTTCTTGCTGTGTGCTCGGTATTGAGCAGGCATACGTGGATAGATTAGCAGAAAGGATGGAGTTGTGCTTTTTCCAGTGTGTCTTCCGACGGTTGCGGAAGACTGAGTGTGGTATGCGACAGCAGTTTTCCAAATTGAATTCAAGATAACGGTGATCTGAGAATGAATGGCTGCTAGATACTGCCCAATTTGTAACCGCGTAAAGGTGGTGAGAGACTAAAGTAACGTCTATCACCTCCCGTCGTGATTTTGTTATAAAGGTAGGACTATTACCTTTGTTGCAAACTACGAGGTTAGTACTAATAATGAAATCGAAAATGGACTCACCTCGACTGTTGGTGTTGGTACTTCCCCATAGTTCATGGTGCGCATTAGTGTCACACCCTAGCACAATTGCCTCTTTCTTTCCTTCGGCGTCCCGAACAAGTTCTCTTAGCGCAGCTGATGGCGCGGGTTCTGGGTCATCATACGGCAGATAGCCCGATGCTAGCCAGATGTTAGTCGCGTTTGACTTGAGCAGCGTTACTGCCATGTCGTTTGTGCTACGGTGGGGGAGAAAAATTAAGTTAAGCGATGTTTTGGCCAAGATGCAGGCTCTTATCTTACCTGCTCCTGCATGACAAATCGCATATCCAGGGGCCCTCAATCCCTTGACGGTGTCATTTACTATCCAGGGTTCCTGGATGAGGGCAAAATCGAAGCCTCTTTCGCTGAGGCGGAGCAGCAAGTTAGCGGATGCTATCTTGGAGTGATGCAGATTAATCTGTACCAGTTTCAGCATCATTGCTAACTGGCACAGATCTATCCACAATGGCAGCATCTAAATCCTCTGGAGATGATGGGTCATCATCAGGAGAAGATGCGTTGGAGGAGGCGGGTTCCACCAGTTTGGTTGTCGCTGCTGAGCTAGTTTGGTCGTTTTTGAAGAGCCTTATCTCTATTTCTTTTAGGCCGTATTTGACTAAGAATTTTCTAGCTTCTAGCAGGGGGATTGACTCCTTGGTGAGCGAGACAATTAATGAGCGACAATTTTTCTTCTATTCGACGTTGTCGACGTTGGTGGCTGTGGGTGTCTTTTTGGGGTGCGGTGACTCCTCCACGATTTTCCAGTCGTTGACTGTGGAGTCCACTATTGCGACGACGAGATCGTCCTTTACTGTCTCGAAGAAGGGTTTAGAAGACGTTATTTTCCTAGCCTTCTTCGAGGTATTGGACTCCTCATCTAGGGATCTGCGCCTTTTCGGCGTGGATCCTATCGCAACTAAGGACTGACGCCCAGCCTGGTTCGATGAACCAGCCCGATTCGGTAAACCGGTGGCTTGGGTGTTACTCCTCGAAGGGGGATTAGCTCCCATGTTGGTGGAGCGAAGCGAGCGACGCTTGTCAGGCTGTCGCCATGGTTTGGCTTTCGAGACGGCCTTGTCTATCCCCTGCGCAACTTTCGTTGTCCAGAGGTGTGATTCCCTCTCCGACTGATTCCATTCCTTCTCCGTCTTTTTGCCTAGTCGGTCCAGGATTCGTAGTGCCGCGCGGTTCGCGCGGTTCGCGGATTTTGAAAATATTTATACATGAGCTTAAAGGGCCCATAGAGAGTATATATTAAAAATTTCAGCTCCCTACCTAAAATTTTGGTTTTTCAATAAAATTGTTTTATTTTTTTGTGGGCGTGGCAGTGGGCGGATTTTGAAAATTTTTATCCCGAGCAGTTTTAGGAGTCATAGATCATATATAAAAAATTTCAGCTTTCTAGCTCAAAATTCGATTTTTTCCAAAATTCTGTTTTTTTGAGTTTGTGGGCGTGTCTGTGGGCGGATTTCAAAAATTCGTAAACTTGATTATTTCGGGACCCTAGAGAGTATATGGTTAAAATTTCAGCTCTCTAGGTCCAGTTTAAAGGCCTAATTTTTGCCGACGGACGGACGGACGGACGTACATGGCTAGATCGACATTACTATCGATGCTGATCATAAATATAGTAACTTTTAGGGGTCTACGGGCAATATTAAGGTATGTTACAAACTATGCGTCAAAATTAATATACCCCTAGAATAGGGTATAAAAATGTCAGCTTTCTAGTTACAAATTCGATTTTTTCGATAAATTAGTTTTTTTTTTAAGTTTGTGGGCGTGTCTGTTGGCGGATTTCAAAAATTCTTAAATTTGATTATTTCGGGCCCCTAGAGTATATATGGTTAAAATTTCAGCTCTCTAGGTCCAGTTTATAGGCCTAATTTTTTGAGGACCAAACGAATATACTTGTACAGGGTGTTTTTTTTATAGAGGCATGCAACCTTTTTTTAAAAATAAAACACAACAAATTTAATGGAATGGGCTTTATTAGCTCATACATTTTATGGAATTTAATGTTTAAGAATAATTCCTGGCGTATGGCATCCTGTCGGTCAAATTTTGAACCACTTTTTCGAGCATACCAAGTGTTGTTATTTCGTCAATAGTGCGTCGAATTTCGGCCTCTAAGTAATCAATCGCCGCTGGTTTATCAGCATAGACCAGAGACTTGACGTACCCCCACAAAAAGTAGTCCAAAGGTGTCAAATCGCACGAACGAGGTGGCCGAGTATGGCATGTTGCTCATGAAGATTGTGCTCACTCCAAAAACGACAATTTTGCTTGTTTATAAACCAGAAATGAGCATTATCGCTGAAAATGATTTGACGATACAAATCTGGTTCAACTTCCAATTGATTCTCAACCCACTCACAGAACACACGACGCAATTGATGGTCCGCTGGCTTTAATTGTTGCACCAGTTAGAAATTTTGCAAATAGTGGACGGGTAGAGACCGAGTTGCTGAGAACGGCGTCGGATCGTTAAATTCGGAACCTCTCTCACACTTTCGTCTACAGCGACGATGGCTTCTTCTGTACGCATAGTACGGGCTCGAAACCGATGGATATTAATAGCACAACGAGTAAATGTGGTCATGAATCGATCTAAACAAATAAACAAACATCTGTCCACCGCCTACGACGAAACGTCACTGTAGATAGCAATAACTTCGAGGTAGTTAATGAGTTCATCTACCTAGGAGTAAACATCAACTCCACGAATGACACCTAAAAGGAGATCCGGGGGAGAATTACTTTAGGAAACCACTACTACTTCGATTAAGCGAAACAAATGGGTTCAAAACTCCTCACTCGACAAAAATGCATGCTCTATCGAACCTAAATCATGCCAGTACTGCTTTATGGTGCCGAGTGCTGGATAAGTAGAAAAGGGATCACGTCGACTACATTGAGCGAATGGACGATAATGCTCCAGCCAGAAGGATCTTCGACTCCCAACCCCCTGGTTCGAGATACTGAACATAACTGCCAAAGAACTGTCTGAAATGACAGCACGGTTGGAAATGGATCCCATGCCAATTGCAACAACAATCAGTCTACACAGGGTTTACCACGATATCTAAAAAGCAATAGGTAATCCAGAAAGCAAATATTTCGAAAGTAAAAATCTCGAAAACAAAAATCTAGAATTGAAAAACTGTCGAAAAAAATCTAGGAGGCATAGGTTAGGTTGGGTTAGGTTTAGGTGGCTGTCGGCAGAAGCCGTCACACTTAGACCAATTTAGGTACATTGTGATACCACGTATAATTATCTACCTCAACTCTGTAGATGGGACTGGCCAACGACACGCGGTTGTTCTCAAACGGTCCCCCATCTACGTACTAACCGCGCCCAACGTCGTTTAATTTCGGTGATCTGACGAGAACCGATTAATTCGACGTGGTATGGTCGTTGGTTCAAACTACTCTTTAACATCCACGATTGACTGACGGGAGTATTTAAAAAAAGAAAAACAAATTTTAAAAGTACTAGACGAAAGAGAAGAGAGGAGTTATGTGGGGTACCTTAGGAGTCTTGCGTACAGCTCGAGCTTATAACAAAATAATTCATCCTTTTTTGTTATACCTAAATATGCTTTATAGCTACGTTTATGAATTTAAAACTTTTTTGTTTGTTTTTGATATTTTTTATAATGATTCTAATATTTAACAAAAAATATTGATTTTTTGTTGTTAATTTACCCAAAAAAATAAATTGCTTTATAAACTAAATATGTAATGCGTTTTCATTAAGTTTAAACTCTAAGTAGGTAAGAAAAAAATCTCTAATTAACTTTTTTTTGAGATTTTTTTCGAGTTATGTTCTTTCGAGATTTTTGTCCATTCGAGATGCTTGTGCATTCGAGATTTTTGCATTCTAGTTTAAAAATTTGTTTTTTTCGAAATTTTTTGCATTCGAGATTTTTGTCATTCGAGATTACGTCATGATCCCGTCTACACAAAAATACCGTCTTTAGCGCTAATAAAATTCGTATAGGTGCACGGGCATACAAGGCCATGACTGTCTTTGCCAGTATTTTCCACAATGCTTCACATACAAGCATATTACTTCATCGACTTCTACATTGATTCTGAGGTGTGTGTAACTTCGCCTTTCTTATTATCGCTCAGTCGAAAACCCATCGGAAGCATCTGCCGGCTCTGGATACTTTCGGTCAGGTTCTAAACACATTTAAATCGTTACAAAAAGTTTTTAAGGGGAAGGTACCCCTATTTAACTTAATAGAAGAAACAAAAAAATCGTCGCGTGATATTTACCCAACAAATCCCATTAACGAAGTTTGAACAAAATCTTTCCACCCGTTATGGTTTTATGCTCGCTGACAGACTGATGGAATTGCGGGAGGCGGGACACCCTTTTTTGGACTTCCCTATAGTCGTTGTGTCATACACATTGAGTTTGAAGTTTCAGAACGATTTCAATATTATTCTACTACATAAGTTCTATACAAAAGTATCTATACCAAAAAATAAAAAACGATGTGCAAGAATCAGCACTTTTGAATTTGTCACGTGCAGCACTTGAAACTTGAGCGATAACAAACGCGCAGAAGAAAACCTTTTAACCTACTTCTTAGGCATCAACGCTTTTCTTCCATTTTCTATCGAACGGGTAGATTCCATGGATACAATCCGCAGTCTTTCCTCTGAGTGGGTATTTGTTCGATTTAGATTATAATTTAAATTCCCAAGTGGTGGCATGTGCTGTATCGAACTGTGGTCCATCCAAATTGATGTAAACAGCCACCCTTAAATATTTATAAGGATTTATAATATGATGCAATTCAACTAACGTAAGAATGTTAAAGAAGATGGTTAAGTTTGATAAAAAACATTGCTTATAACATTTTAAGATTAACGAAAGTACATATGTTCATATTTATCAACAAGATATTAATTTGAATTATCATTCACTCCAGTTTTGCTTTGAGGCGCTGCCGTAACATGTAGTTCAGTCGCCAACTGCTCTGATGACTTTGCCCAGTCTTGGAGTTCACCTGAAGCAAAGAACCAATAAATTGTGAGACCCACCAAGTAGACGCCAGCCGAAATGAAAAACACAATTAACCAGTCATCAGTGTTCTGAAAAAGTAAATAAGAATTTAATAAGGGATCAATCGTAAAAGTTGCATACTCATACCTGACCCTGCACAATATATCCTGTGATAAGTGGACTCACAATACCAGGAATCGTGGCGAATGTGTTGCTAATACCCATTATCACGCTAGCGTACTGAGGAGCAATATCTAAGGTGTTTACACTGAAATGCAGGGATGTTATGATTGTCCAGGACAATCTTATTTTGAAATTTACGCAAATCCGGACAGTGCAAACGCGCTCACGCCTACAGTTACGGTAAGGTATACCAAGCTAAATCTTCGATCAGGAAAGTATGCTGTCAGCATCAAAAAAGTAGCTTGCATTAGGAAGGCGCCGCAATTGAAATACCTTCGCACTTGAGCCGTTGTAAGATATCCTTTCACCTGCACCCAATCGGCAAGGTATCCTGAAACACCCAACATTATACCCTTAACAATGTAAGGCACCGCCGACAGAAAACCAGTCTTGTCCAATTCGAAATTAAGCACATCTGTTACCAAACGGAAAATTACAAGTATTTACTCAAAACAGCAAAATAGTTGGACCTTACCTCCTAGAAAAGCTGGCAACTCTACAAGCAAGGTGTAAAATCCCCAGTTTTCGCAAAAATGCGCTGCAAAAATGGCAAACACTGCAGTAGAAGTGAAAATAGCCTTCCAAGGATACGTAACATTTGGGCGACCAACTGCTCCCAGTGTCTTTTGAATGTATTCTCTTTCAGTCTGCGAACAGTAGCGATCATTTTCTGGTCCTTCCTTAACAATGATGAGCCACAGCACGAACCACATAGTTCCAAATGAACCGAATATGTAAAATATACTCGCCCAACCAAACAATTTGGCAAATATACCAGACAAGGACATAGCTAGCATTGTGCCAGCATAGTTTCCAGCGAACGCTATAGAAGACATCCGAGAACGTTCTAGTGGTGGGGCCCAGCGAGACCACAATGCAAAGATACATGGATATGATACACCCTAAAACAAATAAAGGCTATGATCCCTAAGGTTGTGAAATAAACATAAGTGAAAGCTTACCTCGAAGACACCTTCAGTGATGCGTACTACTAACAGCATTGACAAGCTATGTTTCGCAGCCAAGGGTGTAAGAAGTGAAAGAATTGCAGTGAGTCCAACGCCAATTCCGAAAACCTGCAATGCATAAATAAGTGTTGGTTACCTTGTAACATCTTCGGTGTGTCTTACACGACTGCCTCCTATTTTTCCCGCGAGGTATCCACCAACAAATTGCGTAAAAATGTATCCATAAAAGAAGGAACTCAGGATCAAACCCTTCTGCTTAGAGTCCCATGAAAAGTCTTGCTCATAATAGATTGTCCCATCGTCAGCGATCAAGGTTCGGTTTTCCGTCATGGCAACAATAGCTACACTCAAGTTCACGCGTAGTGTATAAATGTTTAAAAAACCAAAGAATGCCATTAGCACTACGATGTTACGGCGTTTCTTCCAAAATTTCCATGTCAATTGTTCTTCTTCCTCGACTTCGTTGCTGGTATAAAATAAAATTCAAAATGTTAAGCTTAAAACAAAAAGAATAAGATATGCCCTAGGGTACGTCCATGGCGATCCAGTTCTCTCCGGCAAGATTAAGAACAGTGTGGTGAGTGAATAGGTTTCAAATAGAAAATATGCATGTATTTAGAAGTCGCAGCCCACACCTTACTCTCTTTCATGACGTCATTATTGAAAAGACTCTCTTTATTTCAGTGGTACTAGCTCCAGGCAGTGTTGCCGCAGAGAAATATTATAAGGTAGTACTGCAGCCGAACAAGGCGAGTATTTTGAAAAAATAATAGTAGGTACAAACAATTTTTAGTCTTCAAAAATAAGTGTGTACACAATTTTTTTTAACTTTATTTAAAAATGCTTCATTGATTTGCATTCAACGTATTTACCCCCAATCTGTCCCGTTTTTTATCTTTAATGAGAAACAGTTGGGAAAAAACTTGTTCAGCCGCTGGGCTGCTGTGCGAAAGACTGAACAAAGTACATACTTACAAAATCCCTTGTCAGAGGGAAAAGTGTTTCATTAAGGGTATTTTTAGGGTTCCGTAGCCAAATGGCAAAAAACGGAACCCTTATAGATTCGTCATGTCTGTCTGTCTGTCCGGGAATGTCACAGCCACTTTTATCCGAAACTATAAGAGCTATACTGTTGAAACTTGGTAAGTAGATGTATTCTGTGAACCGCATTAAGATTTTCACTTAAAAATAGAAAAAAAACAATAAATTTTGGGGGTTCCCCATACTTAGAACTGAAACTCAATTTTTTTTTTTCATCAAACCCATATGTGTGGGGTATCTATGGATAGGTCTTCAGAAATGATATTGAGGTTTCTAATATATTTTTTTTCTAAACTGAATAGTTTGCGCGAGAGACACTTCCAAAATAGTAAAATGTGTGTCCCCCCTCTAACTTCTAAAATAAGGGAATGATAAAACTAAAAAAAATGTATGATGTTCATTACCATGCAAACCTCCACCGAAAATTGGTTTGAACGAGATGTAGTAAGTAGTTTTTTTTAATACGTCATAAATCGTAAACCGCAATTTACATTTCTTTCAATCAACTCAAATATAAAAAAAACATTTAATTTCATAAGCATTAACCTTATGCGTAAACCGTGAACAATTATTTTCTAATAATAAATCTGTAATAGTGCAGCAGACTCATTTGTTTAAAAACCTCCAGACACATTTACAGCTTTTTTGCCTTTACCGCCTCAAATGAATCCTATTTACTACTTCCATCTTGTTCTGAAGCAGAGCAGGTGTCAATACGGAATAGGTACACTATCTTCAACAGATCCGTTCAACTACTGGGATGCGCGGACGATATCGATATAATCGGCTGCTTGAAGTCAACGACGACAAAACGATGTATGTACTTGCCTTCAACAAACAAACAAACATCTGTCCACCGACAAGGACAAAACATGACTGTTGATAGCAGCAACTTCCAGGTAGTAAGGGAGTAAACATCAACTCCACAAATGAGAGCTTAGTGGAGATCCGACGAAGACTTACCCTAGCCTAGCAACCGTTGCTACTTCGGTTTCGCAAAGCAAATGGGTTCAAATCTCCTAAATAGGAAGACCAGGTGTAAGCTCTACAAAACACTGATACTGCCAGAGCTGCTTTATGACGTCGAGTGCTGGACGATAAGCAGGAAAGAAGAGCTAATTTTGGGTTCTCTCGAAAGAAAAATACTCCATCGGATATATGGTGTCCGAGGAGGTCGAATGGAAGAGAGGATATAACCGCGAACTAAGTATCCAAAAAGCTTCAATACGACGTCTACATTGGCTGGGCCACATTGAGCGAATGGTAAATAAAGTTTCAGCAAAAAGGATCTTTGACTCCCAGCACCCTGGACCGACAAGGAAGACCGAACCTCCGTTTTAAAGAATAAGCCACCGCATATGCCAGAGCGTTTGGTCTGTACAACAGCATGCCCGAGATTGCTAAGGTTGGAAGACTCTCCACGGGTCGGAAGCCCGTAAAGTAAGATAAGATAATAATAGGTAATATGACTTCGATAAAACGTATTTTGCCATTGTCCATTAATGGCACTTGCATCGTTAAAAGAACCAAACGGCTTTCCATTCGATATTGTGTGTTAACGACAACTTTCGTTGAAATGACACATATTCGATGTCGCCAAGAACGCTGCGAAATGCCTAGGCTTCCTTAAGCGCTGCAAGAAAAATTTCACTCCCTCTGATCTGAATACTATTTATATGGCGTTTATCCGACCAAAACTTAAGTACAATGCACACATCTGGTCTGGTGCACCAATTACTCATTTGGAGCTACTTGACAGAATCCAAAAACATGTGATAAAACTCATGGGTGACTGTAACATCGCAAGAACGCTTGACTCGTTTAGTCAGCGTCGCAATGTCTCTTGCATTTCGTTATTTTATCATTATTTCCACCATAAGTGCTCAAACGAAATACCCAGTTGCATTCCACCCCTAGAACATTTCAACCGCAATACCCACTGTGCAGGTCACCCTTAAGCCTGTATTCGGACGTACAATGATATACAAGGAATCTTTCCTTAACCGTATACAACACGAACCGCTCCATTTTTCCTACACATTATAATCTACAAAAAATTAAAACTAAGGTGCATCGAAAACCAAAAATAAATCAATAAAAGCCACACATTATTAAGATATTCTTTAATCTATTTAAGGAATGTTGGCAGTCAAAAAAATCAATCTAATCGTAGATCTTTAAAAAAAAGGAAGCGACAAATTTGAATTCCAAGTTAATTTTTGATTGTATGGCAACTCTACGCTAAATTTCGAATTGTTGACTGCTCGCTTATTACTATTTTTCAGACTGTTGTATTATCGTCAGCAGATATATACTACACATCATAAATGATAATAAAATACGGCTAATGACCTTCCAAAGAACTCGCTAATTCAACATTTTCCGCCACGACAACTATTAATCAAAATCAATCTTCTTTTTAACTAACGGCGAGCCTATGATTAGGATTAAAGGGATCATAACCCTCTCACTTTACTGCACCCTGCCTGTACACCTGCGGGGTCTGCCGTTTCGGCCTCAATAAATATTGGCAGGACTACCCGTTTCGGATCACTTCACTAAGGGCAATAAAATGCTGTTGTAGTTGCATTTGTGTGATCCAGGAATTTTTAGGCTTGCCTGTTTTTAGGCATCAAAATCATATACAAAACAAAAGTTCTCCGGCACAAAAACTGCTTGGGCCTTAAAACCATACAAAGTAGTATTATCTAAAAGAGCGAGGTTTCCGTGGACTAATTAAATATTTCAAGTCTAGCCAAACTAAAACAGCACTTGTTTACGAAAAAAACAAGTTTTTAAAATTTCTCAAATTGCATTTTTGATGTTACTTGGCAAGTTTTAAAAAAAATTCAGAAATTTGTATAACGAAAGAAAAACTTGCCAAGTACATAATATCCTCTTTTTTTTTAATCTGAATCAAATACCGGATGATAATGAACCCAACCAGTAGGGAGATAGTAAAGTGGCAGGGTTGTTCTATTTAATCTTGTTCATAACTTTGTTGTTACGGAAGAAGAATAAAATCTCATTTACTTATCTTAACAACTGAGCTGTAAGTATCGCTAGCGAACTAAGTAAACGGAAAGACGTTGGTTATATTATTGCTATGTTTTCATACATATTATGTACTGGTTGTTATTAAATTGTTTACACCTTTCAAAGTAATAGCCTGGTTTCAAACTCAACAAAATTGTATGGTATGTTACATATTATTCCGATTTGTTGTCCTGCTATTAATTAGCATGCACTTTAATATGTACGTACTTACGCGTTTTCAGCTTTTGCTTTTAACTGTTGGTCACAGCAAGTCATTGCAGAAAAAATATAAACAAGAACTGTTTGATATATTAAAGCAACTAAAGCGAACCTCTTTCAAGCACTGTTGATTTACTAATGGTTATATCTCTACACTAACTCTAGAAACAAGTTTAACTAAAGACGTCACGCTTAAACAAGTTCTCTTTTATTTTAAAGAATAACAAAATTGTAGTTTAGGGTGTTTTAGTATGGTTATTAAAGTAATATTTTTGAGAAAAAAACAAATGGGATTTGATATCCATTCTTACTTGTATAATGCGTTTCTGTATGTATCTTTTTGAAGCCACCCAGTGAAGAGTTAAAACTCTAACAACACTTTGAGCACCAGAGGTCTATGTGGTGGAAAGTCGCAAATTTTTAACTAATTATACAGCTCTGACAACGAAATGGCTTATTGGATTTAAAAAGAAAAAAAAATGTGTGTGTGTACACTTTTACGGGCGTTAGAAGCTACACTATGTTTATTTAAATACCTGTTAAGCCAAGTGTGTATACCAAGTAGGGTGATGAAAAATATTATTTATAAAACTTCAATTTCGCGATTTCTAAGGACATTTCAGAAAAATATGTTTTTTGGGCACCAAGGAGCTCGGGTAAAATAACCTAATCTCAAATTGAAGCGACATTTTTCAATTGGCCATCAGCTTTCACGGTACAAATTTAAATGTTTCTTCCTATCTATCTACAGAGAGGTATCTTTATACCCTATTCTAAGGGTATATTAATTTTGACGCATAGTTTGTAACACTAGAGAGTATATATTATAAATTTCAACTCCCTAGCTCAAACTTTGGATTTTCAAAAAAAGTTTTTTTTTTTAAATTGTGGGCGTGTCAGTAGGCGGATTTTGAAAATGTTTTCACATGATCATGAAGGGCCCCCTAGAGAGTATATACTATAAATTTTAACTCCCTAGCTCAAATTTTGGTTTTTCAATAAAATTGCTTTATTTAATTGTGGGCGTGTCTGTGGGCGAATTTCAAAAATTCGTAAACTGGATTGTTTCGGGACCCTAGAGAGTATATGGATAAAATTTCAGCTCTCTAGGCCCAGTTAAAAGGCCTACTTTTTGCCGACAGACGGACGGAAAGGCGCACGGTGGCTAAATCGACATTACTATCGATGCTGATCATAAATATATATAGTAACTTTTAGGGGTCTACGGGCAATATTAAAGTATGTTACAAACTTTGCGTCAAAATTAATATACCTTAGAATAGGGTATAAAAAGGATAAGTAAAAAAGGATAACTTCAAATATTTAATAATTACGTCTAAAATAGAGTTCCGCGCGAATTATAATTATTATTAACTTAGGCAACTATTACAGATTTATTATTAGAAAATAATGGTTCACGGTCTACGCATAAGGTTTATGTTTATGAAATTAAATGTTTTTTTTATATTTGAGTTTATTGAATGAAAGGTAAATTGCGGTTTACGATTTATGACAACGTATTAAAAAAAAACTACTTACTAGATCTCGTTCAAACCAATTTTCGGTGGATGTTTGGATCATATATTTTTTAAGTCTTATCATTCTCTTATTTTAGAAGTTACATTGGGGGCCCACATTTTACCACTTTGGAAGTGTCTCTCGCGCAAACTATTCAGTTTAGAAAAAAATGATATTAGAAACCTTAACATCAATACCTATCCATAGATACCCCACACGTATGGGTTTGATGATTTTTTTTTGAGTATGGGGAACCCCCAAAATTTATTGTTTTTTTTTTATTTTTGTATGAAAATCTTAGTGCGGTTTACAGAATACATCTACTTACCAAGTTTCAACAGTATAGTTCTTATAGTTTCGGAAAAAGTGGCTGGACGGACAGACAGACAGACAGACAGACATGACGGCTACCGTACCCTAAAAAGAGTCAGTTGACTTTTTCAGCTTTACTTGTTCAAATTATCACACCCGCATTGAAGGCATTAAATTCGTTCAGGTACAATTCCACACTCTTCACTACTTTTCCTTTATAAATGTCCTTTTGTTTTCAAATCTAAAAAAACCAAAAACTTAAAATTAACATGCGCCGGCACAATTTTGAATACTTTTTTTCAAAAATGATAAAAATTGAATTTTAATAAATTGTTGCCAGGTAAATATAACCAAAACCAGCAACTAAATATAAATGGCAGTAAGAGTTACAACCGAAATTATTATTGGCACTTTCCGTAACACCTGCTGAATTTTTGAGGATGTTTTTGTTTTTTTTTTGTCAATGAATAATAACAAATATAATCGGAACTTCAGCTGACATCCGCTACGCGCTTCTGCAGTCCAAGCAGCGATGTTATAGCTGGTAAAGGTTTTTTTAAATTTTACTCCTTTGCAAAAAGTCATTGCTTAACCCTCCGCCATCTTTTTATTTTCATGCATACACATGAAGAAATTCGCAACAATTTGAATGCAAACTACCTACATATAATGTACATTTCAGTTCCAATTTCCATATACATACAATCCTGGTTAATTTACGAAAAACTTCATTTCATTTCAATAACAGGAGCAAGTGAGTTTCGAAATCGAACAAATCGCAACTGCGGAAATTCAAAAATTCAAAAATCCGGCAAATAGCGAAATCCGATAACTTGTAGGTTACGATATCCGATTGCTTCCGCTACAATGCGTCAGTTACAATTAAAATTGTACCCTCAATGCCCGAAAAAAATGTATAACATCAAAAAAGGTTTTTAGTTTACTCATCACTGATTCATTTAAAATATATATCATCCCTCTGTCGCCTACACTTAAAAAGTAATAAAAATTTAAAGAACAAGTTTTGTTTGTGTGTAGATTCCATCAACAAAATATTGACTGTTTGTATAAATTACAGCAACCAGGAAGATGATTTCGTGAGCAAATAACAACAATATTTTATTACAAATTGAAATCATATTTTGAAGACATTAGTGAATAGTCGTAGAGGTCATCATGCTCATTTTGAGTTTCGAATGGATAGTCAATTCGTTCGAATGCCTCCTCTCGTTCGAATAAATTCGGTTCTACTCGAATAAACTTTCAATTCGATAGAATCTCGAAATACAGATTCTTCGAATTCGGCACACTCTCGACCGAAATAAAAATGTCAAAATAAGCATGAATAAATTCATGTTGCGTATGTGTATCCCACAGCGGAACAGGAACAGCGGAACAGGCCGCTGTTCGCCTGCTAAATATGTCCAGGGGTATCAGAAAAAACAGAATGTATGGTACTGCGGAAGGAGTAGTTCGGAGTGCCCCTCTAATGCACAGATAAGCTGTGCGTTGGACTTTGACCGGCTTATCACGCTTCATAACTTTATCTAGGGCAGTCCACCAAACAACCACCCCGTATTTAAGAATTAGTCGTCCTGCGATAGATACTTGTAGGCAATGAGTAATGCGGGGTTATATGCCCCACTTGTTACCAATGACTTCTTTGCAATAGAAAAGTGCTACTGCAGCTTTTTTGACTATTTCTTTTATATTAGGTTTCCAGAATGTAGCTTCGTCTTAAAAAAGATAAGCTTGAGGTATTAATTAGACGGTGGGTCAACATATGGGATTTTATATTTCCTGGAAAAGAAGACGAGTTCAGTTTTGTGGGGGCTTACACCCAGGCCATAACAATTTGCCCATCTCGTTAGCTTGCTAATATCGTCTTTCAGATATTATCTTACTGTGTAACATTAATATGCTAAAATAAATAAATGAAATGAAATGAAATGAAACTGCAATAGTAACATCATCCGCATAGGCATTTACCCGTCATCCCTCCTCCTCCTGGCATATCAGTAGTTCATTCCCCACCAAGTTCCAAAGAAGGGGGCAAAGGACGCCGCCTTGCGGTAAACCTATGCCGGCAGACCTCCTGGCAGATGTTTCGCCCAGTTTTGAGTTGATAATTCGACTTGTTAGCAGTAGGTCGATCACGTTTTATACCAAACCATCGCGGATTCCATAGCGTTTGGTTTAGGCAATTGGAAGCAGCGTGCCCGGGATCGCAGAGGATGGTAAGCTGCAATTATTCCTTTAGACGTTGACATACGTCAAAAAGTACAAGAAGTTCATAAAATAAAAAATTCATAAATATTCACACATTATGCTAGAGTCGAATATATCAAAGAATTTTCCCTAAAAGCTCCTTTTACAATTTTCTTACAACAAAACAACTAGCTTTGTGAGGTGCCGCGAATGAGACATAGAATAAGGTCGAGTCTGTTTTTTAATGAAAACATTTTACTCCGTTGCCATAGTTTCCAAGAGCTCTGATGTTGTTGATTATGTATTTTGAAAAACAATGCGGATAATCAATTCCCAATGCCATCTCTGTTATTACAATCAAGTTGAAGTGTGTATTAGTATTTAGAGCTTGCAAAAATTGAAAGCTCAGACCCAGGTATGCTTTGACTCTGTTCACTTTCGGGAAAACGAAACGGAGTGATACAGGTTATTGTATGCGCGAATTTTGTTCTATATTTCTTTCGAACTAATACTCGTATACAGTAGAATCCCGATTATCCGGATCAAATAAAACCAGGGGTATTCCGTATAATTGAAAATCCGGATAATCGATTTCAAAGCAAATCAAACAATATTTAAATTTTAATATTTTTTTTTATTATGTAATGGGTTTTACATAATAAAAAAATAAATACATAATACGATATATTATCTATTTATTATTTATTTATTACCTATATATAATTTGTTTTACTATTATTTATTTATTTTTTTATTCATTGCTCCCATATTACTTAATTTTTTATTATTACTTATTTACTTACTTGTTTATTTATTTATTTATCTATGTATGTTTATTTATTTATTGTATGTAGCTGTACACAATAGTTTTCTTTTTTTTCAATTATATTGAAGGTTTTTGTTCGTATTTTCCTTCAAATGTATACCTCTCAGAAAAATTTGATTCACAAAAATTTAAATAATGTTCCAGAAGAAAGACATAAGTATCAAATCTCTGTAAAATGTGCGGTAACAAATATAATGTAAATAATTCAAACGAAATAAATGTATCTATCTATCTATCTATAATACGATATATAAAAAACGAGCTACATAATACTTATGTAATTTAAAATTTTGGTTGGAAATAACTCGTTATTGATCTTTGACGTAATGAATCACATCTTTTTATTGCGGCCAAGTCCCTGATGCGCTTCAGTTGTAACAACTGTATGGGATCCGATTCGTCCTGTCTTTCAAACCACGTTAGGCGACAACAACTTAACTGCGAACTTCCCATTTTCTCGATTTAGTGTTTCAGCGGAAGGGTGCGTTGGCGCATTATCTAACAACAACAATACATCGCCCTCTTTTCCCACGTCCTTTTGAAATTTCTTCACTTCAGGAATAAACGTATTTTCATACCAAGTAAGACAAATATCTGTGTTCATCCACGCTTTTTGTTGGTTAGCGTAAGTCAAGGGGATTTTAACATATTTGATGAAGCGTGGATTTTTTGATTTACCAATAAGTAGTATCGATGTGTTCCTTTAGCGTTTGCGCAAACCATAACTGTAACTCTGTCCTTACTCAGTTTGTGCCTCGGTGCTGCAGTTTCACGACGCGATGCTAATGATCTGTTTGGTAGAGCTTTCCAATTAAGACCTGTTTCGTCCGCATTGTATACAAAATCTAAATCGTATTCTTTTTCATCTAGAAATTTTTTTAATTCGTCTACAAAAGAGTTGGCTGATGCAGCATTAGCAGACAGTTTTTCTCCTTGAATCTCCAGTTCTCGAATTCCATGTCTACATTTGAATCTTGCTAACCATCCACAGCTCACCTTGAACGAAGTACTCGTATCACCACCAAGTTTTTGATTAAAATCCAATGCCTTTTCACATAACAGAGGTTCAGATATGGGCTGGCCACACGCTCTCTTTTGTAAGAACCAAGTAAAAACTGCATTCTCCAGTATTTCATTTTGTGATTTTTTCATGACTTTACGTTGCGAGCTTCCATCTTCTTTCTCAAGCGCGCAGGCGAATTTCATTGTGGAATCAGAATTCTTTTTAATGTCTGATATCGTAGAAGTTCCTACACCTATTTGTGCCAACTTACTTCCAGATTCACCATTTTTTATACTCTCAATTATCTTCAATTTGTCTTGAGAGGCAATACTACTCTTTTTCGCTTGAACATTTAAAATTTCCAACACAAAATGTAAACAAAAATAAAAGACAACCTTTCATTTTAACGCTATCAAAGCAAATGAAACAATAACAAACACTATCTCGCAAACAAATGAGAGCGGGAGTACACTGTCGGAGGCGGGAATAAACTTGTCGTAACATGTCTCGTTGAGCTGTCAAAACATTTTTAAATTGACAATTTGAGCCGAGATCAATGAGTCCGGATAATCGGATGTTCGGATAATCGAGGTTCGGATAATCGGGATTCTACTGTACAACCATTTTGGAGTACGTTCAACCAACGACTCCTTCATTATGCTCTTTAAAATATGATACAATTACATATGCTGATTTACGGTTTTACAATCGGAATGCTGAATTGATTAAATCAGTGAGGAATAAAATACCATTCATTTTGAGAACAACAAAAGACTCACATTATATGAATTGAAATACTGTAATTTGGAAATTATGTGTCCGTAGTGTAGGAACTCTTTATGATTCGTAACCCGCGGAAAGTAGAAAATAAATTGGTTTACCCATTTAAATAAAATTTCAGAGACATCGTGAATTTGCCACAATTGTTGTCTTGAGCACCCTACAAAAGTTGTAAAATGCAAATGAAAAAAACTATTTTTAAAATAACCAGTTTCTTCGAAATTGGATTAAAATTTGCATCCCGTTTATTTCCAAACCTTTTTTGCTTGTGTTTTGATTTGTTGTTTTTTTTTATTTTGATTGCAATCTTTTGTGGAAACATGTCAAAAGTTCGGGTACATGACCGTCACAAATAAAAAAGTTGTTTTAATAAAAAAAAGAAAGTGTTATAGATTAGATTGCGGCTGGTCGGGAATTGACTCATTAGGGTGGTATGGCAAGGTAAAATAAGGTGGTGCTGGTCAACTTATTACGATAATGGGAAGTAGAGCGAGTAAGCAGATCCCAGATTAGACTTGAGTCTCTGTAAACTCCAGCGGCGGATGCATCACCTCGGGCTAGGTTGAGTTTTTAAATGATGAATTTGTTAATGGAGCAAATACGTTAATATAACAAAAGCAGCAAACTTAAAAACATTTGTGCACTCATGTACCCGCTTTAGATACTTTCATGCCGTGATTGTGGTCATTAATATATGGAAACTTGAATAACAATAGAAAATGTAATACGATGCCTATTAAGATACAAAAATATAACTGATAAACACAGAATAGCGCGGCGCACAGAATAAGGCCATTTTGGAAAAATATCTTTTTTCGGGTTATAAGGATCTTTTTTGGGTTCCAAGGACTTCATGGTAAAATAATTACATTTTGGAAATACATAATATCCTTTTTTTAGGCTTTAAAGACTTCTTGGTAAAATAACCTTGCACATAGAAATACTTCGCGGTTTCTACGGACATAATGGGAACAAATATTTTTTGTTTCTGGTTTGACGGACCTTTTTATTTGGGTTCTGCGGATCTCTTAGTGAAATAACTTTGAAGACAGAAATACTGCGCGGTTTCTAAGGACACCTTAAGGCGACATCATTTTTTTTTGGGTTCCATGGAATTCTTTTGTAAAATTACCTTACATAGAATACTGGTCGGTATCTATAGATGTTTTGGAAAAATATTCCTTGGGGTTCCAATGACCTCTTGGTAAAAAACCAGAAATATTCGAAATGCTATCATTGTTTTGGATATGCATTAACCTCTTTGTTTTTCTTAATATAAAAGGAAATCCGAATCCCAGAGTACTCAGCCTCGATAACGGTTTATTGTACTCCCAAGCAGAAATCATTGGTTTGCTGTAGAGGCTGGGGAAAACAAAGTGTCATTCGTTTCTCTTCATTAATGGGTGGCGTATGTTGTTGTTACCTTGGCCCTAACCATGATCTTGACGTTGAGTATTACATCGACTCAAACCTTGACCTTGACGCTCACCTTCCCCTCGACCAGAACAATCCTATATCACAGAAAAGTCCGACAAACAAACAATTTAACATTGTCTTCCTTCGCTACAAAGATGAGGTTCTAATCCGTACTAACTCTTCAACTTCACATTATCACTACTGGGTTCACCGGTTCGACCTCAAAAAATATCGGCAGGCCTCCCGATTTCGAATCGCCTCGCTTTCCGCGATTTTATGGGAAGGCTGATTGATATTGCCTTTTTGACGGGGTTCGTAGGATCGGATGTGACCGCTGGGCGGACAACTGCGGTGAAGAACCTACATTTCAGCTAAGGGGACAGTTCTGATCAAAGATTTATTAATATAAAAATACATTTTGTTGTTTCTTTTTCTTCGGTTGTAATTTATTTTTTTAAATTTTCGTAGTGAACAAAGATAAGTAAAACATGATACAATTGTTATTTTTTACTTTATTTTTATTTTGAATCTAACGAAATTACTACGCTACGCGTTTCGGAGTTGTTGCTCCATCATCTACGAGTCTACCAGATAATGGAGCAACAACACCGAAACACTCAGCTTGAAAAAAACGTTTTATTTATCTTTGTTCACTACAGAAATTTGAAAAATAGCTTAAGAAGCTTTGTAATTACGAGTAAAACAATTTTATTTCTTAAACTATTAAATTATTGTGAATGTACCACGAATTTCATTTGACATTTCTCCAATTTGCTTTTGGACACATTATGCATATAAAGGGCCTTTCATTAAGGACTTGACAACTTCTTTTTTTAATAAAATGCAAACTACTTGAGATATCTCAAAAATGTATTCGCTTGAATTACTATCAAAACATTTATGATTGGAATTCGACTTCGTTCAATACGTTGAACCCAATTTTTGATGACTCGTCCGCACATTTTGACCGATACGGCCGCTATTTTTCGTTTGATATTGGCTCTGAGCTCCTAAACGCCCCAATGATACACTTCGGGCAAAATGGAGTCTCACTGGCACGGCAACATCAAGCAGCCCATATTCTGACTCAATTTTTTTCACTAGACTATGAATTGCTCGTCTACTGGGACGAGAAGTGCGGGCGAAAATTGTCGTTTACGCTCTTAAAGTTGCGACCACCGACACGGAATGTCAGTAGTAAATTTAAATTATTTGTAAACGTTGTTCCTTTGTGATCTTCACCATGATAAAATCGATGATTTTACTGAATATTTTGACATTGACAGTTCGCTAATCGGTTTAAGGGTGCGTTCACACTGAGAGTTTGAAGTTGTCAAGTCGCTTATGAAAGACCTTTTATTAATACAAACTTGTCGTGATGCACGACATATAGAAGGAATAAAACATTTGCAACCGTTGCGTTTTCTTTTGTTCGTTTTTACTTACATTTTTTAGTTTAGTTCAACGGTAAGTGCATTTTGGTTTGTTTGGAGAAAAATGAAAATGAAAAGAACGGACATTTTTCGGTCATATGGAAAAGGCCGGAGTGCGTCAGCACAGTTGTTCTGCGTTTTTGGGCTACTACGATATCCATTGCCCTTCAAAACAGCACGGAAAGTGGCACCATTCTTTTGGTACCACATATTATCCAAATCAGTTGCGGTCACAAAAAATCCGTTAACATGGCGCGTTAACGTATATCATTCACTGTAACAGCTTGGGCGTCCTCATTTTCATAATCCAATAACCGCTCCAAACAGTTTCTTTTCGTGGACGCATGCGTAGCCTTGAAAACAATAACTCTAGAGTTCCATCGCTGTGAAAATGTGCCTCATAACGTAAGATGATTTTCCGCGTAAAGTTGATATCTTTTGATGTTTGCTCTTGCATCTAATCGGCGTATTGGAGACCGATGATTCAAATTGTCCTTGGGGTTTAGAGTCTGAGTCAAGTGTAAGCGTCAAAATTCAAGACATTTTTCAAAAACCGATGCAAAAAGATCCAACAGACGAATAGAATAGAATAGTGCATCAAACAATAATTAGTAATGGAAGCATGCACGTGTCGCAATCGTAGGCACGCCCAAAAACTTCTGGATCACATCAATGCAACAACGCCACCATTTAATCAGTGATTGAGTGATCCGAAGTAAGGAAGCCTACCGAATGTTTATTGGGGTCGAACCGGCGAACCCCATATAATGGTCCCCTTAGCCCTGATCATTACCTCGAAGTAAAGGAAGAAAGAAAATATGGTCCGATGACTCCACGAGCAAACAGATCGCACCAAACTGCGCATTTTCGGAATCTGATGGTATTTCGATATTGTCATGTGGATTATCTTTGATCAAAATTTAACAATTTTGCTTATTGACATGTCCATTGAGCCAAAAATTAGCTAATTAGTGAAGAAGACAGCAATTAAACAGCGGATCCAATGATAGTTGATTTTGGGCCCATTCACGGAAATTTTGACGCAAGCGATGCTCATTCGGTTTCAATTCTTGCACGAGTTCTATATTGTAAGGCTTCAAACCAAGATATATGGTTAAAATGTTAAATAAAGTGAACGGACAAAGATCAAGCTGTTGCTAACGCCGCCGAATCGATAAATTTGGATCTCCTTCAATACTCTCCTGAACGTTTGCAATATTCTCTTCAGTACGTGCATCTCGCATGTTGTGCGAAAACGATCAACAATACGGCGAATACAGGTCTCAGATGATCGATTACATCGGGTGTAATATGGTGCAAGTGTTGTATAAGTTTGGCGCACAGACCCATTATTTTGGAACCAAATATCTAACGTATCGCTGTTGAAGCATCTTCGTCATCACGATATAATTGTAAAGACTACTGTATAAAAGTGATACTTAAAAGTTTGCAATCTGAAATATTTTTTGACAGATATACTCGTAACTGTCTGAAGTTTGTACTGGGTTAAAAAAAGATTTACTTTACCTTTGTACTTTTTAATTTGATATTTCTCAAACTACTTTCGGCCCTCCTTCAGACAATACCAATACCTCTTGTGTTTCGGTTCTTAATTCACGACTTCCCTTAAGCTAATTATTCCGAAAACATTTCCTTTGCGAGAAAATAAATAATTGCGAGAAATGTCAAAATTATCACACATTCACAGAAAAGGAAATGATCCGGATCTATCATTCTGGCAATGATTTTTCTTCAGATTTCGACGCTGTTTGCAGGGCAAGGGGAGTAATTTCATTCATTAAGAGTACTTACATGAAAGGAAAACTACAAACAAAATTAAACTTTTAAGGAAGAATAAGAAATAGGTATGTTCATACATAGAATATAGTATATTCATATTGTACAAGGTGGCACAAAAGTAATCCTCCTATCAGAAAATGCTATAAATTTTGCTATTGGGCCCCTAATGTCAGTTCTGTTTTGACATTTGTGTAGTAAACACATGCGAAATACACGTTAATAAACAATGTTACGCTACACTGCTCCAGAACGCGGAATATTGGTGACTATTTATTTGATTTTTTTTTTTAAATTACAGCCAAAAAACATCGCAAGGTTATTTTTGCGCCACCTTGTATATTCAATATACAAGCAAGGCGATCAATTTTCAGCAACCGAACTGGTAATTTTCACAAATAAAAGGAAAATATCACAGTTTGTCACACCTTCTGTTGGCGGTACACCCCTCAGAATCTCTGACAGTACGAAGTACCTGGGACTCATAATAGACAAAAAACTAAATTGGAAAATTAATACTAATGAGAGAATAAAAAAAGCCACAATAGCCTTTTACTCCTGCAGCAATTTTTTTTTTGGAAAAACCTGGGGACCATCTCCCAAAATAAACTGTTGATGCACACGGCAATAGTAAGACCTATACTGAGCTATGGCAGTTTCGTATGGTGGCAGGCAACCAATAAAGCCACCTACCTAAAGGCTCTTACGAAAGTTCAGAGACTAGCGTCCATCGGCACAACCAGTGCGATGAGGACAACTCCAACCGCAGGACTGGAGACTATCCTCAACCTACTTCCGCTAGACATCTTTGCTCAATCAACAGCCGCCATAAGTGCCACGAGAAATTGCCAAACAGTGAACTGGAAACCAACGTAATGGGTCATTCCACGATCCCGCAGAAATACTTTAGCTATGTACCAACTACGGGCTACATCACGCCATGGTAAGAATGGAGAAACGGACTCGTCCCCAGCATGCAAGCCATAACCGTATTTACAGACGGTTCAAAAATGGTAACGGGGGTGGGGTGCGGCTTTTTTTTCGCACTACTGGGCATATCAAAACCGGTACGTCTCCCCAACCACAGCAGCGTCTTCCAAGCAGAGGTCCTGTCAGTGACAACAACAGCCCGTGAGTCTGTGGTAAGGGCAATACCACCAAGTGGTATTATCTTCCTTATCGATAGCCAGGCAGCAATAAAAGCCTTAACTGCAGCAGTAATAAAATCCAAGCTTGTGAAATGCTGTCGCGAAGAACTCAATGTTCTTGGTACTCAGCATAAAGTAGGTATCGCTCTGCTGGGTTCTGGGCCATGAAGGCATTCTAGGCAAAGAGAAAGCGAATGAATTAGCAAGACAAGGTTCGGCCGCTGTGTCAGAACAAGCTGATCCCTCTGTACTCATCCCGCCATGCACATTCAGGCTTGAAGCAGGGAGAAAGGCAATAAGAGAAGCGAACCTTAGATGGACCACACTAGATACTTGCCAGAACACAAAAATGCTATGGCCAACCTTCATTGGAGCCAGAAAGTCTCACGAAAAAGGATAGTAAATCACTATCCACCCTCGTAGGTATATTAACGGGGCTCAATACTCTGCGGTACCACATGAAGAAATTGCGCTTGACGGAAGAAGAACTCTGTAGAGGCTGCGGCGACAAGGAAGCTCTGGAGAATACAACCCACTTCCAATTGTCACTGCCCGGGTCTCCAACACATCAGGTACAGATTTCTGGGGAGACATTTTTTCCATGACATAGACGAGCTCTCCAGCACACCGATAGACAGGATAATGAACTTCACCAAATCCACAGGATGGTTTGTATCGAACAACACGGTGAGTATATTAATCTCTGTTTTTGTAGACATGGTTAAAGAAATGAGTACGGGACAACCCTCCTCACCCTATGGGCATCACAATAGGTCAGTATTGACCTGAGTGTGGCACAAAGCCAGCCAGCCCGCCTACCTAACCTAACCTAATTTCCAGCTGGAAATTTGCACTTATGCTAGAAATGTCTTTTTATACCCTATTCTAAGGGTTTGTAACATACCTTAATATACCTTAATATTGCCCGTAGCCCCCTAAAAGTTACTATATTTATGATCAGCATCGATAGTAATGTCGATCTAGCCATGTCCGTCCGTCCGTCTGTCGGCAAAAATTAGGCCTTCAAACTGGGCCTAGAGCGCTGAAATTTTAACCATATACTATCTAGGGTCCCGAAATAATCAAGTTTACGAATTTTTGAAATCCGCCCACAGACACGCCCACAAACTCGAAAAACAAATTTTTCGACAAAATCGAATTTTGAGCTGGAAAGCTGAAATTTTGTATTGATCTATGACTCCTAAAACTGCTGGGGATTTTTAAAATCCGCCCACTGACGCCCACAATTAAATAAAACAATTTTATTGAAAAACCAAAGTTTGAGCTAGGGAGCTGAAATTAATAATATATACTCTCTAGGGTCCCTTTATGCTCAGGTGTAAATATTTTCAAAATCCGCTTACTGACACACTCACAATTTAAAAAAAAAACTTTTTTTGAAAATCCAAAGAGTTGAAATTTATAATACTTATATACTCTCTAGGGGCCCTTAATGCTCATGCGTATTTTTTTTTTAATTCACCTACTGACACGCCCACAATTAAATAAAACAATTTTATTGAAAAACCCTAGTTTGAGCTAGGAAGCGTTTTTTCTTACAAAAGCTTCGTTTTTTTTTCGATAAAATCTTTTAAATGTTATATAACAAAATATGTAGAGCGTTCTCAACTTATGAGGGATAGGAATAAGAATAGGGTATCCAACAGTTCGCCTAAGCGGACTGTAGCCCGTCCCTATGTTTTTTAAATGTCTTATCTCGCCTGTCAGAAATATCGTTGTGAGATCGGCAACCTCACAATCTCGCACATTAAACACGATTTTTTTTCTTGCAGAGAGAACTTTTCTAGGAAAAAGGAGCTTTAGCTTTAATAATATAATTATTCATAGATCCCTATGATTCAATGGTTTCATCGTAATCCTTCCACGGAATGTTTCTAATAAGGAGCATACATTTTTTTGAATATCCAGATTTATAGAGCCGCGTAGATGCGCCATCAAATCGATGAACACTTCTTCTACCCTCAATCACATCATTTCAATTTTAGCTCTTCAGCACACTAAAAATCCTTGCGGATGCCGCAAAAAGGTGTCTGATACAACCCAACACATTCTCTGCAATCACAGATCGATATTCATGACATGTATTTATTGGTGTTTTTTTGTTTGTGCGTCGGTTGCAGTGGCTAGTATACTAATCGAAAGGTCCCCGGCTCAAATCCCGCCGGGACCAATTAACATCTAGAGTTTTTTCCACCCACATCTTTCAAACGTCTGATAAACATCCAATAGTATCCATTGTCATGAGAAGCTGCTCAAATATGCCGTTCGGATTCGGCTTAAAATTGTAGGTCCCTTCCACTTCGCACTGAAGTGGTTGGAGAAGCTAGGTTTTAGGTCCTGTATATGCCTAATATTTATTTAATGTTTTTATTTCTTTGTGTCCTTCCACCAATTATTGGTGGCACTTTTACCCTGCCGTATACACAATTGCTGCATCCCTGTGTTTTGGACCTAAATGCCCGCCATTCTTATGTGCATGCGTGTACTATTTTCTGTTCATTTTTAATCCTGTGCCGCATCACAAGCTGAACAGGAACACGAGGGTTCGCTGACACATCAAATTGCCGCATCATGGCATCCTTTATGAAACTAGTTCACTGCAATAGTGTGCGGCGTTCCGTAGTTGGTAGTGTTATATGTGTATGCAGCTTACTACATTGCCGGGATGCTGGTGGATGGATAGAGACTTCAAAAGTTCGCCGAACCTTATCTGGGTTAAAAATAGATTTTCCGCAATTCAGTGACGTCACAGCTTGCGGCAAACAAGCGGAGCGCAGCATAAATTTCTGAAAAGCCTTTCTAGTGTATTCTGTGCAAAATCAGAGCAAGGACAATTGCTTGCATTCTCCGTTCCGTTGTCATATCTTGCTTTGGATTTTTTTAGGTTTGACTTTTTTTTTTTAATTATTTATATGGGCATTGAACGACGAGGACGATGGGTTGGGGTGGGGTAGAAAAAGAATACATTTTGATTGTTTAAAACGGGGGTGAGTTCAAAGATGGCACCTACCATTAAGGACTGTTTTATTGCAGTGAAATTCAATTTTTGTTCAATGCAAAGTATCAATATTCCATTCCGTGTGACATAGGACAAGATTGTTCAGTCTAATGGAAGTAAGCAGTATTTGTTGCGATAGGAATGTATACGTATAGCATGGGGCGTGGGAGTGGGTGAAATGACTGGAAAATGTTAAGAAAGAGTCTTTTCATCAGTTAAGTACCCTTTGGATAGTTAAATGGTGCAGTTTTGTGTGGTATACCTATTTAGACCAGGACATGGAATATGAAGAACTTGCACTCAACAAACTAATGCGGTAATCGAGTGCAGTGGACACTTTCAATTATCTCTCTCATGGATATTTTGTTAAAATTTGCGTGATTAAAAGAAAATTTTCTACGAAAATTTGCAAAACTATGTCTCACTTGGAGGTGGTAGGTAATTGATTTTTTTGAGACTCTTATTGAACGTTTTTCACTTATTATAAAAACGATTGCGAACAAAGGAAACGTTTTTGTTTCAACAAGCATAATAAGGATGCATAACGATTTGCTCTTTCTTCATTTCTGTAACGATGAGGTTATGATCTGGACAAAAGGGGTCATCACTCTCCCACTTTACTACTTGACCTCGATTACAAGGCAGTCCTTTTGGTTTCAGACCACTCTTTACTGGTGTTATTGCATTTGTGTGATTCACGATTAAGGCCTGGCTCTTTTTTACGATTTCGACAAGTGCATTCCTGTTATTAACTTTTTTTTGATGATGCCAACCCACGGATTTGCATGCACACCTGCGCATTTCCAGATATTAAATGTGACACTAGGCTCACCTGAATGCCGCATTATACGGCGCTGCAGTGATATTCTCAGCCCGACCCTTACGTTACAACTATGGTTATGCCCTTTCAAACGTGAACAATTTAAAGCAAATAGTAAGATTGGGAAAACCTTAATCCTAACGCTTCAACGTCCTATGTACTGTATCGTAAAGAAGTTATCTAAGTTCATTACTCTTTGTTTTGTTACCAAATGAACTTCAATCATTAATTAAATCAACTAATTGCTTAGGATGGGCTGATGATTGCAATTTATTCACTAACATATGTTCAATAAGTGACTGTGAAAATCTTTAAATAGATTTATATAGATGTTTCACTGGTGTGACGTTAATTCATTTACTCTGAACGTAGACAAATGTAAACTATCTACAGCTTCTAAGCTGAGATCTTAAGTTTGTATGTATAATACATGCAATCAATTCGTTTCACAACGGGTTAATGAAATATCTGATCTCGGCATTAAGATGGACAATAAGTTTTTTTTTTATTTAACGTTTCGGTTAAATCAAATCTTGGGCTAACTCTATGCTCGACATTTTTTTGACCTCCGAATTTATATAAACAGCGCTCAGAATTTCACTAGCTATGCAATCAGAAATGAAAACTGCCCTCATGGCCTAATTACAAAGCACGATGTCTGTGCTAAGAACTGCAACCACTTTTTCTTGTGCTCTGATTTTACATACATCCAAATTGTAAAATGTAGATATTAACATACCCCACACGTCATTCAGCGCGTGCTGAATAAAAAAGCGGCCAAGTGCGAGTCGGACTCGCCCATTAAGGGTTCCGCGCGAATTATAATTATTATTTACTTAGGCACCTATTACAGATTTATTATTAGAAAATAATGGTTCACGGTTTACGCATAAGGTTTATGTTTAGGAAATTAAATGTTTTTTTTATATTAGAGAGGTAACGGGCGTAACGACCCTGCGGACCCTAGTCACAAAAATCCAGAAGCTTCTGACCCATATTGGGCGGCTCCCTGGTCAGCGTCTGTTCTCCATCTCAGGAGCGGCTGTGCACAATAAAAAAAAAACGTTTAAACTTTTTGCAAAAGTTAAAAAAAATAAAAAATATGCAATGAACAAAACAAATGATATAATTACCCCAGGTGGTAGGCCAGTTACCCTGGCAAATCCACCCTCTTCGGAGGTCGGTTCCATGGATTCTGGGGGGGACCATTTATTGCTACGCAACGACCCATTTGGGAGAAGTAAAAGGGTAGAGAGAACACCTACATCTAAAAAGGAAGAACAAAATGAAACATTGAAGGCTAAATATTTAAAAGCCTGCGATGAAAGAGATGGGTTTAAGCAACTCAATGAGACACTGCTTAAGGAGATAAATAATCTGAAGCAAGAGTTGCAATTGTTGAAAGAAGGGGTCAACAACCAGAAAAAAGTAAATGTCCAACCTGCCGAGTTCTCAACAGACGAGGAAGAACTAAGAAAAGAGACAGAAGGACATCGTTACAAGGGGAATAAAAATAAAAAAACGCAAAATGAGTGCGTCCCCAAAAATCTCACCAACAAAAGAAAGCTGCACAGTCACTGTGTATGCTTCAAACAAAGAAAATAAAACACAAAATCCAACCAAGCCCCGACCAATTATCGCGCTGCAAGTAAATAAGTACGAAAGCTTGGCCAAAGTATTGGAGGAAAATAAAATTAAAGCTAGTACAGCGCTAATAAACAAAAATGACATCAAAATCAATGTGGTTGAAGAAGAGGGATACAGAAGCCTCACTAAAATACTAAACCAAAAAAAGTTACAATGGTAGTCTTATGAAAATAAGCAAACCAGACCAATGAATGTGGTAGTGAAAAGACTGCATTACTCATGCTCACCCGAAAGCATAAAAAAAAGAGTTAAAAGACAGAGGCTTTAAAATCTTGGAAGTTGTAAATATGCTTAAATTTAAAAGCAAAGTACCGCTACCAATTTTTGCACTCAGCTTCGAGCATGACGAAGATAAGAAAAAAATATATGAAATAAACATAGGGACGGGCTACAGTCCGCTTGGGCGAACTGTTGGATACCCTATTCTTATTCCTATCCCTCATAAGTGGGCGTGACAAAAGTCTAAGTATGGTTGAATTGTTAAGAACGCTCTACATATTTTGTTATATAACATTTAAAGGATTTTATAAAAAAAAAACGCTCCCTAGCTCAAACTTGGGTGTTTCAATAAAATTGTTTTATTTAATTGTGGGCGTGTCAGTAGGCGGATTTAAAAAAAATGAACACATGAGAATAAAGGGCCCCTAGAGAGTATATATTATAAATTTCAGCTCCCTAGCTCAAACTTTGAATTTTCAAAAAAAAAAAAAAAAGTAATTGTGGGCGTGTCAGTGGGCGGATTTTGAAAATATTTATACATGAGCATAAAGGGCCCATAGAGAGTATATATTATAAATTTCAGCTCCCTAGCTCAAACTTTGGATTTTCAAAAAAATTGTTTTATTTATTTATGGCCGTATCAGTGGGCGGATTTTGAAAATTTTTTATCCCGAGCAGTTTTAGGATAGATCATAGATCATATATAAAAAATTTCAGCTTTCTAGCTCAAAATTAGATTTTTTCCAAAATTTTGTTTTTTTTTTGAGTTTGTGGGCGTGTCTGTGGGCGGATTTCAAAAATTCGTAAACTTGATTATTTCGGGACCCTAGAGAGTATATGGTTAAAATTTCAGCTCTCTAGGTCCAGTTTAAAGGCCTATTTTTTGCCGAAAGACGGACTTACGGACGGACGGACATGGCTAGATCGACATTACTATCGATGCTGATCATTAATATAGTAACTTTTAGGGGTCTACGGGCAATATTAAGGTATGTTACAAACTATGCGTCAAAATTAATATACCCTTAGAATAGGGTATAAACATACTTAGATAACTTATTAGTTTGAATGACATATCATTTCGATAAACACATAATATGTTATGCAAAGCAATAATTATATTGGAGTATAAAGCAATGTTAAACGTGACACTTAGACCACTAACTAAACTAACTCTTTGTCCACCTTAATTACGAGCAGAATAAACTATTATGAAGAATATTTGTAACGATGCAAATGTCACATTTGGACAGGTGAATGCATGACATTCTAAACAAGAGAAACAAAGAATCCTAAGTTTCAAAATACTTTTTTAAATGAAAGCGAAGAAAGCTGAAGCAGTGTTAAAGTCTTGAATTTGAAACTAAAGAGAAGGATGACCATATTCTTACCGAGGTTCAGATTTCAGCAGTTTTGCATTTCTTTGTTTCACCGAGGTATTTTTAGGATCGCATTCTACCCGCTGCTCTGCTCAGAAATGAATGTTAAGTTTTGTTTGATTTATATTGCATTCAATATTATTCTTCGATACAATTAGACTTATAACTTGTAATATTCCTTAGTATTTATCGTAGGCCACTAAAAGTTACTTTATTTGTAATCTGAATCGAAGTCGAGCCATGTCCATCCATCACTAGTTTCTGAGACCCTAAAATTCGAGATAATAAGCTGAACTTTGAAACAAATACCATCTGGTGGCCATTTGCCATTCAAATGACATTAAATTGTTTTTGTTGTTAATAAAATCCTTTGGGAACGTTAGATTAGGTTATGTTAAGGTTGCTGTTAACTGAAAGCCAATACACTTAGGCCAATCAGGTCCAGATGGATCGGGAGTTTTCGGCTAAAACCATTTGGAGCTTCTAATGAAGTGCGATAGACTTCTAACATCTGTGTTAAATAAGTCACTGAGTTCATTAAGGAAGAAGGCTTATATATAGAGATTTCTTTTATAAGAGAGTGCAGAAAATGTACAGAGGAGATGAAGTGTAGTCTCCTCCTCCTCCTCATCCCTGCAGCTTCTACAGAAATCATTTGAATAGACGCCAAGCCTTGATGCGTGCTTGCCTATTAGACAGTGTGCTGTGACGACACCTATGGCAGAGTCAATGTGCAGTCGGTTAAGTGATATCAAACTCAAAGAGCGTCGCAGATCCAGCTTTGGCCAGCTATGCTTGGTCGCTAGACGCGTATCACTACGTGTCCACCTGAGGTTTGTACTCTCGACTGCGGATAGCTTGAACATAAGTTTACAAGTAGCGATAGGCATACCTACAAAACCTTTTTCAGGCAGGTACTGCGGTTCCATTTTTGGCGAGTTCGTCTGCCCTACAATCCCCTGGGATGTCTCTGTGCTCCGGCACCCAAAAGAGGTGAATATTGAACTGCTCTGCCATCAAGAGATGAACGGCGGTCTATGGCTACGATGGAGTTTGAAGAGACTGAGTCCAAGGACTTTAGCGCGGCTTGACTATCCGTGAATATGCGGATGTCCTTAGCTATCCGCTACATCACATTTCTCTTCAGCCACGACAAGACTTCCTTAATCGCCATGATTTCCGCCTGGACCATGCTACAATGATCAGAAAGACGGACAGGAGACTGATATTTAGTCTTTCTGAGAAAACATCCCCACCTACCCCATTACTTGTTTTTGATCCGTCGGTTTAAAAGTGGATCGATTTACCTTCCGTGTAATCAGCATCCTCCCAGAATGATCTGTTACGGATAGTGATTTGGAAATTCTTTTCGAACTGTAGTTGGGGTATGGAGTAGTCGATGTTCCTTGGTAAAGACCGAAGTGAGTCCAGAATGATAGAGTAGCCAATATTCGTATTGATCCACTGTAAGGTGGCTTTTAAGGGGACAGCGGAACAGGCAGCTATTTGCCTGCTGAAAATATCCAGGGATGTCGGATGCAGTAAGATGTGTAAGATGTTGTGTAAGATGCGTTTGGAGTGCTCCGCTGTTACACAGACAAGCTGTGCTTTGCATCTTGCTCAGATTATCACGGTTTATCGCTTTGTCTAGAGCAGTCCACCAGGCAACACCCCGGTATGTCAGACTCGATCTCACTACCGATACGTATAGTCAGTGAGATATGCGGGGCTGTAGGCCCCACTCATTACCAATGGCTTTTTTGCAAGAGAAAAGTGCTACTGTAGCTTTTTAGTCTTTCTGGTAAATTGGGTTTCCAGCTTAACTTCCTATCGAAGATTAGACCCAAGAATTTAGCTTCATCGGAAGAGGTTAAGCTTGAACCGTTAATAGAGGGAGGGTCGATATGAGTTACTTTATATTTCCTGGAGAAGAGGACAAGTTCGGTTGTAAGAGGGTTAACCCCCAGCCCACAGCTTCTTGCCCAACTTGTCAGCTTTTTGAGAGCGTTTTGAAGGAGTTCCTTTAGAGTGTTGAGGTATTTCCCTGAGACGGCAGTAGCAACGTCATCCGCATAGGCAATCACCATGCAGCCCTCCCCCTCCAGGCATATCAGTAGTTTATTCACCGCCAAGTTTCACAGAAGGGGGGAAAGGACACAGACTTGTGGCATACCTCTACTGACAGACCTCCTAACGGATGAATCCCCAGTTTTGCGTTGATAATCCAGCTTGAGAGCAGAAGATTGATCAATACACCAAGCGAGCCATCCACATTCAGTTCTGTTAGTGCATTTGCGATTGCAGATGTGTTTACGTTGTTGAAAGCGCCTTCTATGTCTAGGAAAGCAACCATAGTGTATTCCTTTTGATGAAGGTAGTATTCGATGGTGCGTACCAAGGAGTGAAGGGCGGTTTCCACAGATGTACCCTTATTGTACGCATGTAGGGCCGCAGACAGCAGTTGCGGGTTTATATTCATGCGAAGATGGATATCAATCAGACGCTCCAGTGTTTTGAGGAGGAATAATGATAGGCCTTTTAGACTAACATGGGAGTATTTGCCAGCTTTGGGTATGAAAACCACTTTTACTTCTCTCTAAGCCTGAGGAATGTGAGTCAGCTTTTAACAGCTTTTCAGAATCATCACCAGCGCTGGTAGGATGATATCCGAAGTCATCTGAAGTTCGGCAGGGTCCTGCAGACTTAAAGGGCTTGAAGCTTTGTAGCGCCCAAAGGAGCTTGTCCATTGTAATCAGACTTTGAGAATTTGTTGGGAACGTTAACAACAAGACAAGTATAATAAAATATGTAGGCAATATCCTTCTTAACAATTCGCTCATACAAAATCTCTTGCCACACCCACTTTTTGGTGGCGTTTTTGACCAAAGCACTGTTTTTTCCATTATTTCATTAAAAACTAAAATATCAGTAAAATAAATAAAAAGGTAGACAATGTTCAACTTGAACTTAAACAAAGTTTTTTGTCACGTCCACTTTTGGATGCGTTTTGACCAAAGTTGTTTTGTTAGAAACAATTTACAATTGACATGAATATATGGACAGGGTATCCAACAGTTGGCCCAAGTGGACTGTTTTTTTTTATTATTAAAATTCCTTAGTCAGATTTAAAATATTGTTATTAAGTGTGTTTTAAGTATCTGTAAATATTTCATATAGGATAAACAAATAAATAAATGATATCTATTTGCAAATTATCTCGCGGGTTTCGATGAAGTGAGGTTCGTCTTTTCTGAGAGAAGTATTGTCTTCTTCTTCCTCCTTTACGGAGGGTTTATGACCAGGGTTAAGGGGATCATAACCCTTCCACTGTACTGCATCCATACTGTTCGTCGGTTCGATTTTAATTAATATCGGCAGGCTTCCTGATTTCGGATTACATCATCATGCATGCACACTTGCGGGACAGCTTTAAGATGTTAAATGTGTCGCTAAGCTCACCTGGATTTTTAATTTGCCTACATGTGATTTCTCCCCTCAGTAGCCTTTTACGTCAAGCGCTATTTTTTAGAGCGCTGCAGTGATATCTATTTAATGAGCATTTTTCCAGTAGTATTATAGCATATCTTCTCAGTCGAGGTCATGTCTCTAACACTGACAGGTTCTTCTTTGAAAGTTTTACCTCTCCTTTATATCGTCTTATATCGCTTTTATTCGTTTTTTCTAGAGTTCTTGAAAAGTGTATAAAATCCAGGATGTTAACTTTTTTGAATAGGTATAATTTCTTTAGTGATGCTCAATTTGGATTTAGAAAATATAAATCAACAGAACCAGCTATTTTAAGTCTGTGTAGCGTTTTATATAATAGCATGAATATATCCGATATTGCCGCTTCCTTGTTGATTGACATAACCTAGGCCTTTGATACGGTCGATCATATGTTGCTACTCCAAAAATTGTCTAGGGCCGGCTTTTGTGGTTTTGTGTATGATTAGTTGCATCGTATCTAAGGGACCGCAAACAAAAAGTTAAATATAGGGATAAATTAAGTTCGGAAATAGTTATCAATGTAGGCGTTCTTCAAGGTTCCGTTTTGGGTCCGATCCTTTTCTTAATTTTTATAAATTCTCTTTTCGTTCAGCAGTTCAAAGGCAAATAAACAGCATTTGCAGATGATACTGCCTTAGCGGCGTTTGGTCTTATCGCCCAAAACCATAACCCCCAAATTGAAAAATGTCATAAAGCCCAAAACATTGCTAGATATGTAATTTGTTGCTATAAAATTTACACAAATTTGGGCAATGTGACATTGGTTTTGGGCGTAATTGCATTATTTTTGCTCAAAATGGCGTTAGGTCTTATGGCCCAAGTCAGTTCTCATTTTATAGTTAATGAACAGTTTTTAAATATAAGTAACCTGATGCAACAATTTGCTCTTGCACCTACTCCAAATCAAACAGTGACCCCAAGCAGGGGGGTTGGGAGGGGGCAGCATGCCCCCCCATATGCATTGCACTGTTTATGGGATTAGTTGCGAAATCGCAACAGTGCAATGCCTATGGGGGCCCTGCAAACCCTCTGCTTGCGATCACTGTTTGATTTGGAGTAGGTGCGATGTTCGAATGTGTTACTTTGGGTGATATGTCATTCCATTTGGGCTTAACGACTTTTTATTCATTTAAATTTTGGGTAATGTTGTGGTTTTTGGGCTTTATGACATTTTCAATTTGGGCGTTATGGTTTTGGGCGATAAGACCTTACGCCTGCCTTAGTGTATTCGGAAAAGAATTATTTCAATTTATTTATTACTTTCATTTTTTCGTACATAAACTAATCATAAGTGAAAAAAACAAAATTCATGATTTATAGTCCTAGCGGTTCGATCTGTGAAGATATAATGCTGTGGTATCACTCACCTAACTGCCCGAAGTACAATTTGGGTATTTGCAGTCATTAATCTTGCAATTCCACTTATAAACCATATGAAACTTGTTCTGACGGCTGTTTTAATATTAAGCGTGTAAACAATTTCAAATACTTGGGTATCATTTTGTACAGTAGATTAAGCTGGCAATCTCACACTGCCAGTCTGTCGCAATACTTCAATAGTGTTGTAAGACAGCTATATCACCTCAGTCTATATTGCAGTCACAATATTCTAATATTCAGTATGGTTTAACTTGTTGGGGGTGTACTCACGCTAATAAAACTAAGCTTTTATTTGTCAAGCAAAAGCATGCAATTCGTATTTTATGTAAAGTTAATCGTAGAACCCCTAGATTTGAATTATTCAGAGGCCTTAAGATTCTTCCTATCGAGCATTTATATTTCTTTAAAGTCTTAAAAACATTCTTCGAAAATTCGGGGTATTCCACTTCTAGGTTGTATCGTTCTTATAACTTACGTGTTAATAACCAGAGGTTAGTTATAGTGCCCACCATATTAAAAGCACACTTTTCACTCTTACAATGTCACCGCGCCCCGTTTGTTCAATATTTTACCTGGAAGTCTGAGATGTGAGAGACGTAAATCAGTCTTCCTAAAAAAATTAATATGCTTTCTGTTTTTGTTTAATCACGTGGAAATAGACTCTTTAATAAATGTCGTAGTTTTATCTATCATATACATTAATTGCATTAATCACAATTTTGTAACAATTGCTTTCCTATATTTTTTCCTTTTTTCAATACACATATTATTTAAATTGACCCCCATCACTTATTTTATAAATAATCTTTAGTTACTTAATGGTCCATTCGTCACTTGTCTTCCGGCAAAAGAATGGTCCTAACTGTTTCACTTTTACTTTAAAGCTTTTTCTTTTTTATAAATATCTTTATTTCTTTTTTTTAAAAGTTATAAATGTTAGCTTTAAGATTCTTTTGAAACAAAGTTTGAAATAAATAAAAAATAAAAAAAATAAAAATGATATTGTTAGCCCGTCCCCTTCATGGGTGCTGATGCTGATAGAAGCATTTCAGGTATTTAAAAGAAATACTGTCATAAAACCTTTTCACTTTTCACTTAACGTTAAACGTTACCTTCTTCAGTTCATAGCGTTGAAAAATATTCCGATATGCAGCATTCTTTGTTTTCTATATAAGGTCATTATATTCACCGTTCCAAATGTAGCATTTGCATCCTTTAAAATGTTTTTCATTGTAGCAATTTCTGCTCGTGATTTAGGCGGACAAAGAGTTAGTGTAGTCAGTGGTCTAAGTGTCACGTTTTCCATTGCTCTGTATTCCAATATAAATACAGTGGGCGCTCGCTAACTTGAACGCATAAGATGTCAGGCATGTTTAAGTTATTGGATAGTTCAAGTTACTGGACCATAAGAAAAAGTCAAAAAAATGTTTAATGCGTTTATTCAATATGATAAAGTTATAATTTTTCTTTTTTAATGTCTCTGATTTATTTTTTAATCTTTATTTTTAAACAAAAGGAAAGGAAAGGAAAAGTGTTTAAGTATGCTTAGAAAAACAACTTGTAATTTTACATTGTTTAGCTTTACGCAACGCATTTTGAAAGGCATTTTCCCGTAGGCTTTGAAGAACTGTGAGCTCTGAAAATGTTCTTTCGTTCTGTATAGCCCAATCAATAGCTATATCAAAATGTTCAACAGCTTCCTTATCACTAATAACATTTTGAACGATTACAGCATCACCAGCATTTGATTCAGTTTCTTCTTCAGCTGATTCCACATCCTCAGTCGAGTTCAGCAGAGTTTCATCACCTAACCACTTATTTATTTCGTCACACGTGTAATTCTGTAAAAATGAACACATTTTATATTTTATGTTTTAGTTTATAAGCGACTTTTAGGAATTTTACCTTATTATCCACGTTAGCCAGCAAACATTGTAAAGATTCTACACATTCAGTGTTAATGCTGTCTCTCCAACGTTGGCTTAAAATGGACAATGGAACATCATCTTCATTGAAAAAGGCATTTTCGTTGTCTTTTAAAATCGGGTTCCAACATTTTTCAAGAATTTGAGGGTTAACTTTATCCCAAGATTTTGAAATCAAAACGATGGCATTGCGTAAATTAAAGTTCTTAAGAGCAGAAATTATATCCTCTTTCTCCTTGGATATGATGGACGAAACCAAACTGGATTTATAATGCAACTTTGTAATTCGAATCCCATTTTGATCCATCGGTTGTATCAAAGCAGTAACGTTAGGTGGTAAGAATAAGGTACATATGTCTCCGTTTTGAGCTTTTAAGTCTTCTTCCGATGGGTGGCATGGGGCGTTGTCGATTATCAAAAGTGCCTTTGGTGGGAGGTTTTGCTCTACACAATGCTTCCTGACCTGAGGTACAAAACTGTTGAAAAACCACTCCTTAAAAATGTGCTTTGTCACCCAAGCATTTGCAGAACTTTTGTATTCCATTGGCATTTGGAAATTTTTTAATGAGCGTGGATTTTTGGCCTTCCCTATAATCATAGGAATGATTTTATGTGTTGGCATTGGATCCCAAGAGCAAAGTTACCCTTTGCTTTGCACTTTTCCCCCAGGAGCATTTTTCTCGTTAAATGACACGTAGGTTTTTTTCGGCAGCATTTTCCAAAACAATGCAGTTTCGTCTACGTGGCAAAGTTGCTGCGTTGTAAGTCCAAGCGCTGCAATTTCATTATGAAGCATTTCTTTGAATGGTTCGATTGGTCCTGGTTCTGCTGCTAATCTTTCTCCACTGATGGTCAATAATCGTATACCAAACCTGTTTTTCCATTTTTGAAACCACCCAGAGCTTGCGTTAAAGAAGCCACCTTCTTGGCCTTCATATTTTCTGAAAAATTGTTTAGCCTTTTCTCTTATAATCCCTCCACTTATTGGCAAATTTCTTTTCCGTTGACTGATAGACCATCGGCACAGGGCTTTCTCCGTTTGTAGATTTTCCGCTGTTTTCATTGTGCACATTTTACCTGGCCCAGCAAAGGCTTTTCCAATCCTTTCAGTGATTTTTTTTGCATTCCGCTTAATATTGCAGATTGTGCCTTTTGAAACACTAAAAACCAGAGGAGCCTCGTCGAGCCAGTTCGTCAGCTTCACAATTCCCTGGTATGTCACAGTGACCCGGCACAACTCAAGATACTACTTGGCCCGGCGGGAATTGAACCGGCGACCTTTCGATTAGTAGTCCGACATACTAACCACTGAGCCGCTGCGGACCACCCCCCAAGTGCTTAGGCGTAAATATTTTTTTTGTAAATCTAGTGGGCAGTCACACTGTTTAAACAAATCGTTTGATTCGAGAAGTCATAGAAATGAAAGTCCTATTCCTCGTAAAGTATTTAGACAAAGTCATTTTTATACCCTATTCTAGGGGTATATTAATTTTGACGCATAGTTTGTAACATACCTTAATATTGCCCGTAGACCCCTAAAAGTTACTATATTTATGATCAGCATCGATAGTAATGTCGATCTAGCCATGTCCGTCCGTCCGTCCGTCCGTCGGCAAAAATTAGGCCTTTAAACTGGACCTAGAGAGCTGAAATTTTAACCATATACTCTCTAGGGTCCCGAAATAATCAAGTTTAAGAATTTTTGAAATCCGCCCACAGACACGCCCACAAACTCAAAAAAACAAAATTTTGGAAAAAATCGAATTTTGAGCTAGAGAGCTGAAATTTTTTATATATGATCTATGGCCCATAAAACTGATTGGGACATAAAATTTTCAAAATCCGCCCACTGACACGCCCACAATTAAATAAAACAAATTTTGGGAAAAATTGAATTTTGAGCTAGAAAGCTGAAATTTTTTATATATGATCTTTGGCCCATAAAACTGCTTGGGACATAAAATTTTCAAAATCCGCCCACTGACACGCCCACAATTAAATGAAATATTTTTTTTGAAAAACCAAAATTTGAGCTAGGGAGCTGAAATTTTTAATATATACTCTCTAGGGGCCCTTTATGCTCATGTGTAAATATTTTCAAAATCCGCCTACTGACACGCCCACAATTATTTTTATTTTATTTTTGAAAGTCCAAAGTTTAAGCTAGGGAGCTGAAATTTATAGTATATACTCTCTAGGTGCCCTTTATGCTCATACTTAATTTTTTTTTAAATCCGCCTTCTGACACGCCCACAATTAAATAAAACAATTTTATTGAAAAACCAAAGTTTGAGCTAGGGAGCGTTTTTATTTACAAAAGCTTAGTTTTTTCGATAAAATCCTTTAAATTTTTGTCACGCCCACTTATGAGATATAGGAATAAGAATAGGGTATCCAACAGTTCGCCCAAGCGGACTGTAGCCCGCCCCTATGTTTAACAATTCCTTTATACAAAGTTGTTATCCATGCCCACTTTGAAGGGGCGTTTTCTTACCAAAAACCTTAATTTTTCGATAAAATCTTTTAAGAAACGTAAAAAACATTTGACAAACTATCTAGACAAAAGCCTTCTTAACAATTCACCCATACTTAGATGTTTGCCACTCCCACTTTTTGGGGGATGGAATAGGAATAGGTAGCCTTTCCTTATGTTTTTCCTACACTTTATGATTTACAAGCATTCAAATCCACGTGCATCGGTTTATCGTCCTTTATACTTCCTCACTTCCTTAATGCCGTGCTATGTAATTATATACATTATGTATAATCGTGAATTTCCCGAAATAAAACCGATTATAGAAAAAGCCGAGATTTAAAAACGCAAGAAAACCTTTATTTGTCCGATTCGACGGAGTGCAAAACTCAGACTGTCAGAACTTCATATAACATTAGAAAGAGTAAGATGTATGAATACAAGCAAATATAAATCCTTTGTACAGTAGGAAGAAAAGTTTTCACATATTAATATTAATTTTTAACATCCTCGCCCCGGCAATACCCGGCGGTCTCAATAGGGTACAGTAATTGCACCCGGCTTCGTAACTGGGAGCCATCAGCAAATCGCAGCATACAGGCTCGAACATTCCCATCACGACTCATAAACGCCTCTTCGACGAAGGCCAAGAAGAATGTCCCTGGGAGGTATAAAATGAACGCAAAACCTGGACGTACTCCATTCGCCAGTGATTCCAAAGTATTCAGACGAATTTTAGCCTCCGTGACCAAGTTGTTGAATTTTCTCGGAAGTATTTTTTTCTTGTGGATCCCAAACACTACCGTTACCATGTATGAAATGCGCCGGAGTGAAGGGTGTAGCGGGCGTGCATTGACTATGCCCTCTGCTTCAGTTCGTAGGTTGGTTAGCTTTGTTTCCTGATGACAACTTTCAAAACATTTTATACTGTGTGCACTAGCCGCTCCCAGAAACCACCTCACCAGGGGGCCCTCTCCACTACGAACTTCCATCGTATCCGTTTGCCGAATAGGAACCGTTGAATGCGCTCATCATCAAGCTTCGGATTCGTCCCGCTCAGTTCCAAAGCAGCTCGACGAAAAGTTCGGGCGTTATCAAAATAAATCGTAGAAGGGGTCCCTCGTCGAGTGATAAAGCGCCTCCGTCCCATAAGGCAGTGTTCTGTAAACATAGAGATGACTAATTCTAAATGCACTGCTCGTATTGCCGCGCAAGTAAACAGCATGAGATAACTTTTGGCCATATCATTCGTTGCAGCATCAATGTAGTAAAGAGGCCCTGTTAAAACAATGCCCACGCATTCGAATGGCCTCGAAAGAGTTAAGCGATCAAGTGGAAGTGGGCCAAAGGGTTCCGAAACATTCCTTCCGAAAAGTTTCTGACAGGTGACACTCATTTTTATTCTTCTTTGAATTAACGGACGCCCCTTAAATATCCAAAAACCTATGCACTCTTCACACTCGAGGGCATAGAGGCAGCTTTACTTTTCTCAAGTGATTCAACCTCTCGTTTTAAAAAACGCATTATATTTTTAACCTGCTCATCTTCAATGTGCGTTGCCGTTGAATTGCTATGCTGGTCATCTCCGTCGGTGGTTTCTGTAGAATTGTCCTCCTCCTTCATATCGTAGGCTGTTCGGAAGTATTCGACGCGCAATTCTGTTGGTAGACAACGCAGCAGAATACTCTTTAACATTATATAGTTATGGTGCGTGAGTATTTGTAACACTGTAAGAGAGCGACAACATGATGTGATCGAGTATTTTTATCCACCAGACGTTTTCATGAATAGCTGACCGAAACTGCTCCCAAAACGGTAGCCATTCTTGATAACCGCCGTCAAACTTTTTCAGCTCCAATCTTGGAAGTTTCAAGGAGCCACTTCCAGCCATTAAACCATTTAGAGACATCTCAGATTTTTCTGCATTGATTTTCAACGACTGTTTTTTCCTTAATTTTTGAAGGCGCACATTCAAGCGCACAAGCTTGACTTCTGAGTCCTGGCACTTGATTACCTTGTACATTTCTTTGTCTAACTCCTCAGCTCTAACCAAACTCTTGTTCTGCACCTCCTGAAAACCCGAGAAAACCTTTTGTCGTCCGATTCGACGGAGTGCAAAACTAAGACTGTCAGAACTTCATATAACATTAGAAAGAGTAAGATGTATGAATACAAGCAAATATAAATCATTTGTACAGCAGGAAGAAAAGTGTTTACATATTAATATTAATTTTTAACACATTATAAGGGTGCTTAAATCCCTTTCGCACGTGAAAATTATAACATAAAAGGAAAAAATCAATGAGATGCAAAAAGAACTTCAGTTTTTTGGCTTCCGATAAAGCTCAGCAATTCTGAATTCTTCTTCTTCAACGTGGGTATGAACTCAATAAGATTTGTTGCCAATAGTTTGCTTATAAGTGAAATTGAATAAAACTCAAAATGTAATTCCATAAAAGCCCTAACTTTAAAGTTTAGACATAACCCGTTTCATCGAAGACATCAACCATTAACATCATCAATAATCCAATTCAACAACGAACAACAAATCATTCATTTCGATTTTGTTTTTTTTATTTTATTTTCCAAGTCCCTCAATAAATTTCAATCGTTCCGAGACGCCTTCGGTGATTCTTGAAATAAAGGATTTCAAAAATTCTTAAACTTGATTATTTCGGGACCCTAGAGAGTATATGGTTAAAATTTCAGCTCTCTAGTTCCTGTTTAAAGGCCTAATTTTTGCCGACGGACGGACGGACGGACGGACATGGCTAGATCGACATTACTATCGATGCTGATCATAAATATAGTAACTTTTAGGGGTACGGGCAATATTAAGGTATGTTACAAACTATGCGTCAAAATTAATATATCCCTAGAATAGGGTATAAACACACAAGGAATGAAGAATTCCTTAGTTCCCGAATGCAAAAAATCGAACCGGGGGATTCCCCGTATTATGACTGACTTGTCAACATGCTTTCTACCTACAACAATGCCCATAACCGAAATTCAAACTGTCAAATCCCTTTAGTGTGAAATAAAATTTGTTCAAGTTAAAGAGGCTGTGTAGTATTCAAATTGTTCAACTTACAGAGTACCTCATGAATAAATTCAAGGTATCGAGCCTTAGAAAATGCGTGTTCAAGCTATAAGATAAATATTTTACAGGTTCAAGCTATTGAATTGTTCAAGTTATAGTATGTTCAAGTTAGCGAGCGTCCACTGTATTGCTTTAGTTTTTAACTTGAATTGCATAACATTTTCTATGTGTAGTGCCATTCAATCTAATTAGTTATTTAAGGATGTGGTAGGATCGGAAGTGTGCTTGACAGGAAAAACAGTGGGCATTTTAAATGACTTTAATATCTAATGCTCTGAATAATACAACTTTTGATCGCATGTAAACTTTTTTAGTATACAAAGTAGTAAGAAAAGTAGTGGTCGGAGATGTGGATTGCGGCCGACATAACTACAAAAAAAAATTCAACAATTTTGGATTGCATTCTTTAATGAATTCAATTTGATGATGGCATTCATTTACATTATTTTCAGAATTATAAAAAATAAAATGAAAAAAACAAATTGAAACACAGACTCTCTAGGTTCCAAAATATTCAACTGTAGGAATTTCTAAAATCCGCCCAATCCCAAAAAAACTAATTTATCGAAAAAACGAGATTATGAATATGAATATCCTTCTTACCATGCTAAGATTTTTGCCACACCCACTTTATGGGGGATAGAAATAGGGTTTCAATACAACAGTTCGCCGAAATACGCTTCTCAATTTTAAGGTATCAAAGATAAACAAAGTTTTGTTAAATAAGAAAAAGCAAGCTTGCTTACAGATGTTTCTAATGTAGTTTGCCTACTTTTAGTACCAAATGAATGCGAAATTCTTTTTGTGTTCTTGAATGATTGTATTCAATTAAATGAAAGAAAAATGAGTTTATTCTTTGATTGCAAGATTTTACAACCCTAATGGCTGGTATGCTATGCCAGGAGTGAACAGAGGTTGCGTACAAGACGGCGTTCTGTGTCCACTACCACTGCTGAATTTTTATGAGCGCTGCCCATAATTGACGATTGGAATACTATAGAAATGCATCAGCTTGTTTAATTACGGTAAACCAGCTCATAAGGACCAGATATATCGAGATGAAGACATCTTAGCCACTGGCAGTGCAAGATTGCCTTGGGCAAATCGAATGGGGCGTCATCTCGATTTACACCACACATTAATAAGGCGAATCCTGTCTTATAAATTATCGGTTGTCTCAGAGGTTGGTACGTTAAAGAGTTGTATTGGGATACCATATTGGAAACCGTGTTGCCGGAGAGAAATATTATAAGATAGTACTGCTTGTCAGAGGGAAAAGTGTTTCATTAAAGGCATTCTTTAAGACAAATATCTCTGACCAAAACTCTGGTATTTCTAAAGAAGACGTGGTAGGTGTATCAACTTCATCAGCATCAGAAATCTCAACATCGTTGGTTCTTGCCGCAGGGGATTCAGGAACCGAATTTGTAGAAACAGCAGCAGACTCATTTGGTTTTTACCAGCAAAAGAAGACACATTGACATTGGCTGGTGGAACTTTATTTGCCCTTACAGAATTTGATTTGTAAACAGCAAATACTTTTTCAGCATTTGAGTTTTCACTCGTTGGCTCTTATAGCAGGTTATTTTGGTGCTAAATTTTGAGGAACAGCAACAGACTCATTTGTTTTAGAACCTGCAGCAAGCTTTTTTGCCTTTACCGCCTCAAAGGAATCCAATTTACTAAATATGTATAATACAAGTTTACTTTGAATTATTCTAACAAGAATTACAATTTCAAGTATATTAATTTAGCAATCGTTTTCATTTTATTGATTTACACATAAAAATTCAAGGAGTTCAAACAAAAAAACCACCAACAAAATGCAATCTCAGGTAACAATAAAATAAATACCGAACTGACAGATGAAAATTGCATGAAAGATGAAACCAACGAAACACAAAAACAAACAAGAAGAGGGTAATTCCCTTTTTGACGACAGTTTGGAAGATAAAATTGCTGCCAAATTTGCATTAAATTTTAAGAGAATTAAATTTATTTAGGTTTACATTACACTTTGCTGCAAGTGTAAGATATTTTATGTCTTAAAAAAAACGAGTGTGCTTTAGACCACACGACTGAAGTAAAACTTGATTGGGTTTCACTAGGTTTAAAATCTTGCCTCGAATATACTTTTTATGCACAATTTCCGCACGTAATTTCTTCTTATTTGATGGTCCTGGAGCACTGCTTTTATATTCAGAGTCTGTGTCACTTACAATTTTATTCACTTGGAACGTAAAATATTATGTATTGAACAAAATATTAATTTATATAATTGTTCAAGGACGAAATGAAATTACGAAATCGCCGTTCGTTTAACGCTAGCAAACTCGCAAACGAACTACTGACTGAGATATATATATATTTCATGCACTGGCTATGAGAAGAAGAGAGAAAGAAAATGTGCGCGACCACTGCTCTCTCTTGCTCCTACAGTGCGATACAAACAATATGCGTGCACCTGCACGAAGCGTAACTTGCTATGAGAGAAAGAGAGAAAGAAAATGTGTGCTCGCACCTCCCTCTCTTGCACCTACAGTAATATACGAAACGTAACTCTCTCTCTTTCTATCTTCACTAACTTATTACGATTACACTTTTCGTAACGCTCTCATCACGCATTCACCAGCTTACTCTCCAAGTCAAGCGTGCGTAAGGAAGTTTTACTTCAAAAAAATAGGAGTACGAATGTGAAAGGAGGAGTACGGGAGTACGGAGGTGTTGAAAGTAGTCGAATACTCCTATGGGAGTACTTTCGGCAACACTGATTGGAAAACTTTAAACGTATAAATTATGATGAGATGCTTCATTTGCCAATCGGAATTAGTTTAAGACTGTGGGACCCTTTATCGTGTCCAAAATATAACTTCGCGCACATGAATGTCTGCAGAAGCTAGAGTTTGAGTCCTGTACATGCTGTTAAAGCCACAATAATTGTATCATGCGAAATAAGTCAAATTTTCAAAATTAAGCTATTACAACGGCACTGCTTTTTGGTCTTCCTCGAAATTTCTAATTCCGAAGTAGCATAACTCGTTGGACTCCAGATACACCAAACATCAAGCTGATTTGTTGAATGCTGAACATCTAAGCTCCTCTTCACTCAAGTGCCTTTTTCGCTTTCTCGGGTAAGTCCCTCTATTATAAGAAGAGATCTATAAGAAAGTGCTTACAAATTCAAAGTTTATTGCCCTTAAAACCTTAAAGAATGCGGCCAAGGCTCTTTCTATCCGCATTCTATTCACTGTTCTAAGTGCAATTCTCACCTCTCGACCTGCTTAACTGCACAAGCAAAATACTGGCAAGCATTTTAAAATCACAAATGCAGTCCAAAGGAGGTATATCTATCTATTCCTGTCCTCAATTCCATAATTAGTTGCATTTGAAAGAGTATTTTGACTATAGAAACAGGTGGGTTATCTCCTTCCGAGGAGCTGCTATTCAAGAGAAGAGCACTTTACATTTAGAGCAAGGATGCTCTATTCTTTATTATGAATTGTATATTGTTTTGAAATCCCAGTCATGGGTGTTTTTCTTTTTTGCTTCACTCGGCTTAATAAAACATTTAAAACGCCTTGGGAACATTGAAGATGGAATGGTAAGAGCGGAACCTTGATCCTTTTTGCTTTCGTTAAAATAAAAATTTGCATGGATTGTTAAAAAGAATTAAAAAATAAAAATAGAAACCCGAATGCCGGCCCGGAGTCATTTTATGGGCTGCATTTGGCTTCTGGCTAGGTCTACTTTAAATTGAATCGCACACAGACTGTAAACACACTCTCACCAAACGGTCGAGAGGTGCTAATTCCGACATCGCACTTTTAATGCCGCTTCGAAGAGTACCAACATTTGCGAAATGGTAAGTTGCATTTAGATACAATTGGCTGAAGAGCATTTCAATGTATCCATATAAAGGCTTTCGTCGACTGTATGCAATTTTGTGGACTAACCGGATGGGAACTGATAAGAGGATATGGCTCTATGTAGAAAAATGCCGGGCATGAATTCCATGGACGTCTTTTTCTGTCCTTATAGATGAATGTGGAGTTCATTACTCTATCTATTCACTTCATTGATGTACATTATATTATATCGAGGTGGCAAGTGCGGATTTGTCGCAGGTAAATCAACCACAGATGCAATCCATTGTTGGTTGATTTTAGAAAATAACGTGCAGATGATGTTAGACAGCGTATAAACAGTATGAGGGCAAATTAGCGGCAAATGACAGCAGTTGGTGTACTCTCATATTGAAAGGAGACAGCGTATCCACACAATCGCGAAAGAGATGCAGATTATACTCCTGGATCATACAAATGCAGTAACAACAGCATTTGATTGGCCTTAGTGACGAAGTGATTTGAAATCGGTAGACCTGCCGTTATTTTTTGACTTCAAAGCGGCAAAAACCCCGCTGGTAGGTTAGAAGGGATGTAGTGAAATGGAAGCGTTAAAATCCATTTAGTTCAGATCAAAAACTTGTCGTTAAAAAGAAAAAAAGATATTGGGCGCGTTCAATTTACAAGTCAACTACTAGTGACTACTATTTTACCTTTTCTCATTGATCAAATAACTCACGTGACCATCTTTGGCAAGTGATAGACATTTAATTAGTAGTGAACTTGCAGTTGACTTGCAAATTGAACGCGCCAATTGACGTGACCATGCCCGGGTAGAAACGGGCACTTTATATCACCGCATCGCCCCCCAAAAACAGCGCTTGTTGAAGAAGGCAATTTAACCATTGATGTTAGTCGACACAGTTAATATCTGGAAACTGTCCTTCAAGTGTGCATGAAATCCTCCAGTTAACACAAATGGACCGGTATCATAAAAGGAAGATCAAGCAATTATCAATTATGGGAGCATGCGCGTATTGAAGTCAATATTCATTGAGCTCGAACCGGCTAACGTCATATGCGGACCCGTAGGGATGCAGTTAATTGGGAGGTTTATGATCCCTTTAATCCTGAACATTGCTTCGCTGCTAAGGAGGAAGGTATTGCCGTGACCATGGAAGAGAGAGATGGACTGCGTAGGAGTTTCCTGTTACCTTAATAAATGTGTTAATGCAAATATGATTGATGGTAGTGTGCAGCAGACGACGCACGATGAAAAGAAGATAAATTGGTATTTGCATCGTTTGAAAGCAATTTGTTGGTGTATTTCGATACGAGGCGTGCGCAATCAAGTGCTTGTTTGACCTCGTCTCACGAGTCCTTCAGGCTGACACTGTTGTCAGATGTATTTTAGATTTTTGAAGCACTTTGGACTGTTTGAACTATTGTAATCCTTTGCAATATGTTTTTGGCAACTAATCCATAAAATGTTGTATGTCGCCGATTTTTGTTTTCCGCTGTATATTCCACGGCAGGCTTTGCACCAAATTGAAAACCGATGATTGTATATTTTCTAGTCGGTTCTCATCTCATTAAGATCACTTGCAAGCGTTATAGTGCCTTCTTTACTACACAAAACCTTTTAAGCCTGTAAATCAAGTTTCTAGGTCTTTTGGTTGATTGACTTCTTTTTAACTTTCTTGTATACTTTAATATAAAAAAAGATATTTCAACCGCGTATGAAGTATTTTACAACGTCCATCTGTTCGTCTGTAACCGAGGCTCTAGCCACAATGGTGGACGGATTTACTTCAAACTTTGTTTTTGGGGTTTGTAGGCCTATATCTCGCATCCATTTTTTTTTAATTCGATCACTTTAAATAACGGTGCCTACCATACAAATCGTTTTTTCAACACGGATTTTCTCAAAAATGGCTCTCCCGATTTTGAGCATTTTTGAAATATGTATGTGTTGACTTCACAACAATGTGGAACGTGACGTCACCACAGTTCGATGCACCGAACGCACTCACTCACAAGAAATTTCCCAGACGAGGGATTTTCAAGCAGCTGTCAACGAATAACATATAGACAAAATTGTATATAAACGAGACGTTTTTCTTAAATAAATTAATTGCAGTTTTATAACGTAATAAGAAGCGGTCTTTTATTATTTTGCGGAATTTCCAAGCGTTTTTAGCAAACAGTAATTGCCAACAGTTTCTTTTACATTTTTCTTTGTTCATCGCCCGAACATTTGGTCCATTCGAGCCAGATATCGAAATTATTCTTGGCTTTGATTTTTGTGTGTGAAATTTCATTTTTTGCCGTGCGTATTGTGTGCTGCGAATTCTTCAAGTGTGCTGGATTCAGATTTTGTGCTGCGAATTCTTGTCACCAAAAGATATTTGGATTTTTGGATCTGGATTTATTTTCAGCAGAAGACATCAACTGTTCTGGATTTTGAGTGTGTGCTGCGGATTTCATCGCCATTAGAAGACACTGGAAACTCCATTTTGGTACTGCATTTGGAACTACAAGCTGTGAACTTCTGCTGAAACATCATCATTACACAAGTAAGTGCATTTTTTCGTACTTTTTTTTGTGTGTTCTGAAAAATATAATACAATATCAAACATGAAGCTTAATGAATTGAGTCGCATGTATGAGCAACTAAAGAAGGATATTATAAACTTTTCCAAAAGAAGCGCTACTAAACGCACCGAAAATTATTTGTTGGGCCGCTTATCGCTCTTGGAGAAGACGATCGAGTCGGCGTCAACGGTGTATGAAAAGTGTGTTATTGAGCTTGGGGAAGAGGAAGAGGATGCGAAATATCAGGAAATCGAAGTGATTTATGAAAATCTTCGCGAATCATACTTCGATTATAGGGCCGATATACTCGATGCAATGGACAAGGTCAAAAGGGACAAACCCAAAGAAGACACCACCAAAGCTGAATCCAGCACCTCAAATCAATCTCAAGGCGTTGATATACGACTGAAAAATATACCAGTGCCAGTTTTCTCTGGAAGCTACGAGTGTTGGAGAAGTTTTCGGGATTTATTTGTCTCACTTGTGCATCACAACGCATCCTTATCTGAGATTCAGAAGATGCATTACCTGAAAACAAGTGTGTCCGGTGAAGCTGAAAAATTGTTAGCTCATTTAGCCATTGCAAATGACAACTATGCGAAGGCTTGGACAATTTTGCAGGACAGGTATGACCACAAGCGTTTTCTCGTCAATACTCAGCTGAAGTGCCTGTTCAACCAAACAGCGATAACGCAGGAGCGTTCCGAATCCATCAAGGAGCTATTGGACACATCGACGGAAGTGGTCCACAGCTTGGAGAACTTAAATGTTCCTGTTAAACAGTGGGACGTAGTGCTGGTTTATGTACTTCTACAGAAACTGCCTACAAAAACACAACAACTTTGGGAAGAGAAGCTGGGATCTAAAGATAACAGCAAAGAATTACCTACCTTTTTGGAATTCGCACAATTCCTCGAAATGAGATTCCGAACATTAGAGGCCGTCAACTACCAGCAGGGTCGAACATCATCGGACTCATCCAAGAAGACATCTCAGCGAAACTCCTTCCATTCTCAAGCCAACACCTCCAAGTTCACTTGCAAGCTCTGCAACAAGGGTCAGCACGCCATCCGTAAATGCAATCGGTTCCTAAAAATGAATATTAATGATAGATGTCAGAACGTAACTAAATTAGGTCTATGTAGTAATTGCTTAGCTTACAGCCACTTGTCTGAACAATGTCCAAGTAGTCGTAGATGCTATTACTGTCAGCAGCCACACCATTCACTTTTACACTACACACCTATTAACGCTTCTCATCCACACAATCATATTTCGCAATCTCACCCCTCTAATAACCCTTCCATTACAAACATTCAAACTCAAAATTCTGCACAACATCCATACCTGCAATCTCAAAACTGTCTCATCTCGTCCATTAATGTTGATGCTCCAAGTTTTCAACCACACAGCGTAGTACACCCGTCAACCAGTTCGGCTATCAACACTTATCACTCCATACCACAAACTAATACTCAGGTTTTGCTAGCCACTGCCATTGTCAAGGTTAAGGCATCATCAGGGGAGATGTTTTCGCTTCGCGCACTACTGGACTCAGGCTCGGAAGCGAGTTTCATTACCGAGTCAGCAGTACAATTACTGCGTCTAAGGCCAAAGTCGACGCATGTCGAGGTTTCCGGGTTAGGGTTGGTCAGCAGTGGCACTTGCAAAAGGATGGTAGACATCAAGGTTGCTTCACAGCAATCAGCCTTTGAAACCAACACTCAGGCTTTCGTTTTTAAGTCACTGTCTGGGCATCTCCCGGCCCGAATCCTTCCCGTTGGCGATTGGAAACACCTCAACGGCTTGAGTTTAGCCGACCCATCGTTTTACAAACCAGCCAAAATTGATCTACTGTTAGGCAGTGATGTCTTTGCCGATGTCCTCTTGCCCGAAATAATCCGACCTCAGGACGAAACCTTACCCGTTATCCAGAAGACCAGACTAGGTTGGATTTTGTTTGGTAGAGCACCAATCGAAGCCCGACCCATTAGGAGTTTCCTTCAAACAGCTGATCTTGATGCAGAACTTAGAAGATTCTGGGAACTGGAGGAGATTCCGTTCGAGAGTGGCGAAACCTCCGAAGACATCGCATGCGAAGAACATTTCGTCAAGAACGTTAAGCGTTTGGCTGATGGACACTATCAGGTAGCACTTCCTTTCAAGGGAAACGTTCACCCAGTCTTTGGTAGTTCAAGGGAAGGTGCTTTCCAACGTTTTAAGGCCCTGGAAAGGCGTTTGGTAACAAATCATCAATTACATGACCAGTACTCTGCCTGCATAGAGGAGTATTTGCAGCTGGGTCATATGAATGAAGTTGACGAAGGCTTCATATCCAACTCTGGGCATTATTTCTTACCACACCATGCGGTCTTGAAAGAAAGTAGCTCCACGACCAAACTGAGGGTAGTTTTTGACGCTTCGTACCGATCATCCGACGGAGTTTCCTTGAATGATCAGCTAATGACAGGTCCCTCACTCCAGCACAACGTCAGCGATGTTACTCTTCGGTGGAGGCTTTACCGATTTACGTTTTCAGCTGACGTCGAGAAAATGTACCGACAAATTTGGGTGACGGACCAAGACTCAAACTACCAGCTGATATTTTGGCGTAAGAATCCAATTGACGCATTGAAAGTTTTTCGGCTTAAGACGGTAACTTTTGGGACAGCTTCTGCTCCATATTTAGCAATCCGGACGATGTTGGAAGTGGCGAAGGAGGCAGAAACTCAATATCCAATGGCTGCAAAAATGATTCGTACCGAAATGTACGTCGACGATTTGTTTTCAGGTGCAGACACCATCCAAGAAGCTGAAAAGAAAAGAAAAGAGGTTAAGGCGGTTTTAGAGGCAGCAGGGTTCAACTTACGCAAGTGGACTTCCAACGTCGACGAGCTTCTGCAAGAAATTCCGTTGCAAGACCGAGAGTCTTCGATCGCAGTACCCATGGAAGGTTCAGACCGCATCAAAACGTTGGGCATCCACTGGCTTCCTTTCGCTGACAGCTTTTCTTTTCGATTCACACCTCCAAGCAACCCCCAGTCAACAAAGAGGTTCGTCCTTTCAACGATTGCACGTCTGTTTGACCCCATGGGATGGATCTCACCAAGCATTCTTAAGGCAAAAATGTTCCTGCAACTGCTATGGATTCGAAAAACGTCGTGGGACGAGCCGATAGAGACACATATGATGAAAGAGTGGAACATATTTTACAACGACTTACAATCAATCAACGAGATTCGTATTCCACGGTGGGTTAAAACAGTCGGGACGTCAAATCGAATTGAATTGCATGGATTCAGTGACGCTTCAGAAAAGGCCTACGGAGCAGCAGTCTATCTACGCGCAGAAGATGAGCTACATCAGGTACACATGCACCTACTGATGTCCAAAGCTAAAATAGCCCCTGTGCAACCGGTAAGTCTTCCCCGTTTGGAGTTATGCGGAGCAGTTACCTTGGCCAAACTACTGCACTATGTTGCTAAGGTACTCCAGCGGAAGGACATAAAGATGCACGCATGGACTGACTCCACCATAACGCTGTCTTGGATACAATCACCAGCCGCAAAATGGGAAACGTTCATCAGGAACAGAGTTGGGGAAATCCAACGTCTGACAGGAGCCCATATATGGAAACATGTTCCAACGCAACACAATCCAGCAGACTTGGCCTCTAGAGGTGTGCTGCCATCGGCATTGGTACGGGATACTCTATGGTGGAATGGTCCTTCTTTCTTACGCGCTGCTTGGGGTTTCGAGCTACCAGCTCAACCAACCAGTCTCACTACAGACGAAGGAAGAAGAAAGATCCAAGTTCATCGGACGGAAGTGTCGGAAAACGCGCTCAATCAGCTGATTCAGCGATCATCAAACATCACCAGACTGACTAGAGTCGTAGCTTGGTGCAAGCGATTCGCAACCAACACACGAAATGAGCGCCTTAACCGAACATTTGGATCTCTTCTACCAGTGGAACTGGACGCCGCTACCAAAACCGTTGTTCGCTACGCTCAACAGGAGATGTTCCCGGAAGCGATCTCTAAGTCCAGAGGAATGGGAACGCTTAATCCGTTTGTGGACGGTGAAGGCTTCCTTCGAGTGGGCGGAAGGCTGAAGCATGCTAACATCTCATATGATCAACAGCACCCGATAATTTTAAGTCCGAATCATCATATCACAAAACTTATCATTCACGATTCCCACGAGAAAACACTGCATGGCGGAATACAATTGATGATGGTACACATACGACACAAATATTGGATCTTTCAGATCAAACGAGCGGTGAAGAAGCACCTACATAACTGCACCGTTTGTTACAGGTTCCGGAGCAAGACAGCCTATCAGCTAATGGGAGAACTACCAGCGCCCCGGGTTACGGTATCAAGACCTTTCTCTCACACAGGAATCGACTATGCAGGACCAATCACCATACGTGCATGGAAGGGTCGAGGAGCCAAATGCCACAAAGGGTACTTGGCCATTTTTATTTGCTTGGCCACCAAAGCAATACACTTGGAAGCGGTAAGCGACCTAATCACGCAAGCATTTCTGGCAGCGTTTCGTCGATTTGCTGCACGAAGAGGAGTCTGCGGCCAGGTATACAGTGACTGTGGCACAAACTTCGTAGGAGCTGAAGCGGAGCTGCGTCGCCTTCTGAACAGTGGAATCCAGGATTGGAAAGAGATTGCTGAAGTTTTAGCCAAACAAGGAACGAAGTGGAACTTCATTCCCCCAGCTTCTCCCCACTTTGGAGGATTATGGGAAGCTGGAGTGAAGAGTGTAAAGTATCACTTTAAAAGGATTGTCGGGAACGGGACACTCACTTATGAGGAACTCTCCACGCTTTTGACGCAAATCGAAGCGTGTTTAAATTCGAGGCCTCTTTGCCCTTTATCAGAAGATCCTGACGACTTCCAAGCGTTAACTCCGGCACACTTTTTAATTGGAGAAACTTTGTTCACAGTTCCAGAACCAGATCTCACCCTAGGCAAACAAGGCTACGTCGATCGATGGAAGGCAATCCAGGCGCACTTGCAGACATTTTGGAAGCATTGGCAACTGGAGTACCTGACTCGTTTGCAGCAACGACCAAAATGGCTGAAACCGCAACCGCAGTTAAAGGTAGGAGATTTAGTACTGCTAAAGGACGAACGTCTTCCCCCTACAAAATGGAGTTTAGGTCGCATTCAACAAACTTACCCAGGAACGGACAACATCACCCGCGTTGTCAAGTTGAAAACGCAGCAAGGAGAATTCCGACGCCCGATCACGAAATTGTGTCCACTGCCTACAAACAAACCAGAAACAAATCATCAGATATAACAGTTTACTCAACTCATCTTTTAACATCATCGTTTCAAAAAAAATAATAATAATAATCAATTCATTCAACACGTCACACGAAATCATTCAAAATAATTATTTCAACAATTTAAACAGAATTCACACAAGATCGAGTATGTACACAACACACTCATTAAAACTACTCATTCAAACCACTCGAAATAAACTCATACTCACTACTCATTTATGCACAATGGCTACACCCAATACAGTCCGCTAACATCACAATTTATACACATATTTACCCTACTCATGCGAATCAAGAGCTTTCGACCGATTTCATTCATTGATCACTGCACACACATGCACACACACATATGCAAAGCTTCGATCTCGCAAACAAACAAAAAACCCAAACCCAAAACAACACTACACTACAAAGCAAATTTACAATGAAATTTAATAATAATTAAATAATAATATTTCACTCACCTGGATTACACTGGAAAAATGCAACACACAATTAATAAATGACTAATATTTAACACAACACTCGAATTAATTCACGCACAAGTAAATACAACTGAATTTCGCGAACAACTGTCATCGGCAGCATCGAAGACGTAAACAACAATCAACTACACCGAAGCAGAGCTTTCCTTGTTTCATTATCATCGCTGCAGCTGCAACAACAACACACGTTACACAGCTGCAAGCAATACCATTTAACAGCGCGATGGTAAACGAAGCAAAGCAAGCAAAACAAATGAGCGCAAGATCACATACGGGATCTTGTGTAGTATTGGCTACTGGAGCAGTTATGAGAAATTTTCGTTTTCGACTCTTTCGTTTCTTGTCTCACTGTCTGTTTGTAAACAAATTCAATAATATGTTTTTTTCTTTTCATGTACCTAAACAACAAACGTACATACATTATATGAGAAAGATTAACTAAGGGGCAGATTGGTCGGCAACAAGATGGTCAAATCAAAACATAGAAGAAGAAGAGGCAAGCTAAGAACTTCGTTCATCGGTGGGGGAGAATGTTGACTTCACAACAATGTGGAACGTGACGTCACCACAGTCCGATGCACCGAACGCACTCACTCACAAGAAATTTCCCAGACGAGGGATTTTCAAGCAGCTGTCAACGAATAACATATAGACAAAATTGTATATAAACGAGACGTTTTTCTTAAATAAATTAATTGCAGTTTTATAACGTAATAAGAAGCGGTCTTTTATTATTTTGCGGAATTTCCAAGCGTTTTTAGCAAACAGTAATTGCCAACAGTTTCTTTTACATTTTTCTTTGCATATAAAATAATTGAATTGAGCGTAGGAAAATATCGTAGTAATGTTTAAAAAAAACTGGTTGAGTTATTTTGAAGAAAACGCGCACGCTGACTTATAGAACTATTTGACACGAAATCGTACATAAAAAAAATTGAAATAGTTTTTTATAACATTTTATTTATCTAAAAGTTTTTGAATTTTCGAAAATTTAACTTTTCTCAAAAACGCCTCTAACGATTTTGATCAATTATAATGTCTTAAATACTTGGGTTGGGTACCAGAAGATGGCTTAGTCAGTTGTTTCCAAAGTACTCGATTAACAGTATATACTTTGGGAAACTAATAACATCTCAAAAACGGGAGAAGTAATTTCAAAGAAATTTAATTTATTAGTATACAATATGTAGTTGGTTGGTCATACTTTGGCAATAGTTTCCATGAATTGCTACAAGAGGTTAGTGTTTTCCCCTGGTGTTGGCGTTCATCCGGATCTTGTGTTCCAAAAAACGCTCTCTAGCTCAAACTTTGATTTTTTAATAAAATTGTTTTATTTAATTTTGGATGTGTCAGTGGCGGATTTAAAAAATATTTAAACATAAGTATATAAAGGGCACATACAGAGTCTATATAATAAATTTCAGTTTCCTAGCTCAAACTTTGACTTTTCAATAAAATTGTTTTATTTAATTGTGGGCGTGTCATTGGGCGGATTTTAGAAATTTTATCTCCCTAGTAGTTTTAGGTGTCAAAGATCACATATAAAAAATTTCAGCTTTCTAGCTAAAAATTCGATCTTTTCGATAAATTTATTTTTTTGAATTTGTGGGCGTCTGTGGGCGGATTTCAAAAATCCTTAAAGTTGATTATTTCGGGCCCCTAGAGAGTATATGTTTACAATTTCAGCTCCCTAGGTCCTGTTTAAAGGCTTAATTTTTGCCGACAGACGGACGGACGGACGGACGGACTTGGCTAGATCGACATTAATATCGATGCTGATCATAAATATAGTAACTTTTAGAGGTCTACGGGCAATATTAAGGTATGTTACAAACTTCGCGTCAAAATTAATATACCCTTAGAATAGGGTATAAATAGCTATCAACATGTAATGCACATTCTTTTTTTTCTCATTTAACGAGTATAGAATTTAACGAGTATATATGACCAATGAGTAAACGTGATTCGAAACTAATTCTTCTAAAAACGAGAATAAGGTTCATATCCAGCTTCTTAAATTCAAAGTTCCACTTGACCTTCAGTAATTTTTTATCAGTTAAACCAAATTTGTCTACTTTTAATAAATCACTTTCCTGTCAGGACTTAAAATTTTCTCCGCACAAAAACCCTACAGGAATAGAAACTATATAAAATTCCTGCATGTGCGTCATATTCATTTTGGTACTTCAAGGATAGAATTTGTTCGTTTGTAATCATCTGATTTTAGTTTGACTGCTTGCAGTTGCGAGCAAACACTTGGGTGCATCTTGTTTTATGACATCAAGTGAACTTTGGAATTTCAAGTGACCTCGCATCGAAGGCAATCCACATCGTCTTTAGCAGTAAACTCTGGGCAATCATGTTTGCCTCATGGCCAATTCCAGTATAATACAAGAATCCAAAGAAAGCTCAGAGCTTCCATGATGCAGTGTTTTAAATATAAACTTGCACCCGCAGCCCGAGCCCGAGCATGCTGTGAATGAAGGAGATACGCCATAATGCAACAGCTACAGCCACTGTGCACAACACAGGACTGAGTCAAACAAGCTGAGTAAGGTTACTCAGGGTCCCTGACCTACTATCGGTAACGATATAAGAATGACGTGTCCAGCACCGATGTCGTCATTGCATATTGGTTTAATGTGAGTTGCTTCCAAAAATACAATTGAAACTCTTGTTAACCCGGCTAACAGAACATTTCATACGCTGTGAACATGGAACATCAACTTGCGATTGATTGAGTCTGAAAAGTCCTTCGGCAGGGTATTCTTTAGGTGTGTCTGTGTAGCGTGTTCTTTTTGACTGACAATTTTATGATTTTGAAATATGAAATGTGTATAAGTGGAAGGACACTTCGCGCGTTTTGGCACTTTATGTAAACAAAACTCCTTTTCGATTAACATCGTTATGCCGGATTGTCCGTTCGGTGGGATCTGTTTTGCTATATACAAGTAAAGCGCATACAGAAAACATAAGACAGAGGCGAACGCGGTGCTAGTGGCAATTGTTATAACGACAAAACATCAACAGTATAAATGATTGAAGAGAGGAACACCACCATTAGGTCACTGGGTCATGATATACACAACAGGGATAGAGAGTAGTACTTAAATATGACCAGAGCTGAAATTAGAGTCTGTCCTTGCTTCTGGTATATGTGTTTTTGATTGAGATTTTGAAGACTTGGTCAACATAACGTGCGGAACGTGTAAGGCGTTTCTTAAGATAAAAGCTAGAGTAATGTTTCGACGGAATGCGTATTCGAGCATTGCTTAGCTATCACATGCATATGGCCGAATGGGATGCATATTGCACTGGTGAAACGTGAAGTTTCAATGCGACTGAAGGGACGGTGCTGGTTGGTGAGGCGTTGTACAAGAGGGTTGCTTTTATTTTTATGATTCATTTTTCCTATTGGAATTTGAAATGACTACCGACAACGAGGGAAAGGGGAACGGACGGACGGATCGGACAAGAAGTCAACACTACCTCCTCCAAGCATTGAGTCGGCGGATCGGACAAAAAGTCAACAATACCTTCCTTCCAGAAACAAGGTCACTTAAGCGCATGTTTGTAGTATTGGTAGAAGTGATACTGAGTGACTGCCCTCTCGAATAAACTTTTGTCTGGCATACAAGGCAAATCTGCTGCAAAAAAACAATGTGATTCGGGAGTGGAATGCAAAAACTGTTCCAGGTAATAGTTGTTTTGTTTCAGTAGTGCTGGGGTGGAATCGGCTGAGGTGATAGTTCAATGTCGCTTTTTTGATTCTTCTTTGCTCTGCGTAGACCGATCACTAAAAAATGATTGATTATTGGCAGCACTTAGAGTTTTAAACGTTACTTCCTTGCCTACGCTTTCATTCCGAGCAGCTGATGTATGTTTCTTTTTTATTGTAAGAAATGTAAGTGAGTTTGAGAATAATAACATGATCGCAAATTACAATATTTTGTTTTCGTTTTTTTACGGTCTCAAGCTAATAAAGAACAGAAAAGGAACCTTTCCACATATATGCAGGAAAATCCGAATTTGGCTAGGTCCTATAATGCTCGTCAGCCCAGAGGCAGCAATGGGAAGCGCTAACATGGACATTAAATACAAATGGACCGCCAACAAAAACTGTTACTGCGTGGAAAAGAGTAAGTAATGAACATGCACACCAATTGTTAAGCTTACAAATTTATTAAATCCTAATATAGATTTGGACTCTATGAAAATATAATACCAAAAAAAAGTATACGCACAATAAAAATTCGCTAAAAAAAAAATTAGTGGTGGTCCATTTGATCTGAAGACTTTTTTTATTACACTATCAGCTCTGTGTCGTGGAATGCTTAAAGCAAGCAACTATCACGAGCAGAAATTAGCCGGCACTAAAAGTGCTCCCACAGGCTCATCATTTAGTGCAGGTGTTAGTAAGGACATAACAATTAAAAACACAATAATGTACCTATAAAATACTAACACAGACACAAATCATGCAAATAATTTAAAACATTAAGGCATTATTACGCAAAATATTTTTTAGCTTAGTTTGACTAACATGCAAGTCAATCACATGATCATTTAGATTATAGATTCTACTCATGCGACTAATAGGCTCATGCCTCCCATAATTCGTTCTATGATGGGGGCTAAACAATAATTCAACACTGCGTAAATTATGGGCACCACCACGAAAATTAAAGCCAATAGACGACAGCAAGTCAGGTGCATTTATTTGACTGGATATAAGCTGCTGTAAGAAAATAATATCACTATTAAGCCTTCGTTGAGAAAGGGGTAACATTTGAAGAAGCTTAATGCGTTAACTGTAAGGAGGGAGGTTAAATGGATCATCCCATGCGAGTCCTCTAAGTGCATATCGAATAAATTTACGTTAAATGGACTATATTCGATTTGAATGAATGTTGTAGAATGGTGTCCAAACTTGTGAGGCGTACTCTAGAATCGGACGGACAAAACAATTGTACAATGATTAGAAACGTAAGGGTCATTAAATTCTTTGGCCCACCTTTTTACGAAGCCCAGCATGGAATTAGATTTATTAACAATAAAATTGATATGCTTAGCAAAAACCAGTTTGGGATCGAAATAAACCCCAAGATCCTTAAAGTTATCAACTTTACAAAGAATATGTTGAGACAAAGAATATTGAAGGGTGGAAGGGATATACTTCCTAGAGAATGTCATATGTTGATAATTAGTAGGGTTTAAGCATAAGCCGTTTTTCACACACCAATTGGCGAAGCTGTTAATGTCAGATTGAAGTAAAATTCTGTCTTGCTGACTAGTGATAGATTTATATATTTTCATATCATCCGCGTAGATCAGGATATTACTGTGATTTATACATGCCTTAACATCATTGATGGGTAGTATAAATAGAATCGGTCCGAGGTGACTTCCTTGGGGAACTCCAGACTGAGCTGTGAAAGATACAGATTGTGATCCTCTAAATTTGACTTGGTAAGCCCTTGATCTAAGGTATGAATTAACCCATTTTATGAAAGATGGTGGGAAACCAAAAGCCCTGAGCTTAAATTCGTGTATATACAGTGTATATGCAATCCATTTCGTCCTTATTCTCTAAGGCATGACAGTGGATCTGTTTTTTACAAATCCATGCTGTTCACTACAAATTATATTGCGACAAAGAAATATTAACTTTTCACAAACAATTTGTTCAAAAAGCTTAGGGATACACGAAAGCTTTGAAATAGGCCTAGTGATATCACCACGTTCGCCTTTTTTAAATACAGGTGTGATAGAAGCAATTTTCCATAGCTTAGGGAATTTACCAGTATTAATGGACAATTCAAACATATACTTAAGATGTGGAGCAATTGCATGACTACATTTTTTAAGAACTATCGGGGCAATGCCATCAGGACCTGATGAATAGTCATTCTTCAGAGAAGAAACACATTTTAAAATTGTTTCCAAATCGAATGAGATACTATTAAAGCTTATTTGTTAACAGCCAGTTAGATAACTAAAATATTAATCATCTACGTGAAGAGGGGTCTCCCTAAACGACTTACTGAAATGATCTGCAAACATATTGCTTGCATCAGCAGTTGTAGAACTATTGTAAGTAAGCTTCGATGGATAACCATCGGTTTTTTTCTTAGAATTGACAAATCCCCAGAAAAGTTTGGGGTCCACTTTTAAAGAGCATTCCATTTTACTTATATAGTCAATATATAAGTTGCAGGATAAAGATTTGAATTCATTGAATAATGTGAAATAGAGTTCAAGATCTGAGTGGCAGAGACTTTTTAAATACATAGTTCTTCCAAGCCCTATTACGTCTGTTTCGTATCGATTTGAGCTCTTTAGTGTACCAGGGATGGGACGTTTTCAGATTCCTAGAGGATTTTACAGGAATCACTTTTTTCATGCAGTTATCCATCAAAAAATAAAAGGAAACTACTGCATCTTCAATATTAGAAAACGCAGTAAGATTAAAATTAAAGCTGGAAATTTCATTAGAAAGCGTTGAAAATTTGCTTTCCGAAAGTCAAAAGATTGCCAACGATCATACGAATTACTACGAGTATTTTCGTACAAATGTGCGCCTAATTCAATAAATACATCCAATGGTGGATGATTATTATCTATGTTAGTTATACTGAAGTGGGATTCCAGAACCACAGTACTAACAGAGTCAAAAGAAAAAACAAGATCGAATGTTCGATTTTTGAAATCTTTTATACAGCTAGTTTGCTGTAAGTCAAAAGACAAGATGTTCTCCAGTAAAGCGAGCTCTTGTTGGGCAGAGTCAAAGGATGGGATTAGATGAGAATCATCCTCAGAAGGTACCCATCCAATATGTGGCAGATTGAAGTCGCCTATAAGTAAGACAGTGCTGTCACAACAAGATATGTCAAAAATATGGTCTAGTGCCATAGAAAGTTCCGAATACAAGGAACACAGACGATACGATGGAATGTACGCATTAACAACATATAAATGCTTGTTCTTAAGTGTAATTTTTACACAGATAATTTCGACGGTTAGTGGAAATGGAAAGTCAATCTTTCGTAACTCAAGGTTGGAACGAACAGCAATCAGGACACCTCCTCCAAGCGCTTTCAGGTAATTTTGACGACGATCGTTTCTGAATACGGAGAACTCATGATTGAAGAGTTCCGTGTCTAAGATTCCGGCATTAAGCCATGTTTCCGTCAAGGAGAAGATATCATTAGAGAGGGCTTGGGAGTTTAAATATACATCAGCGGTTTTTGTGCGAAGTCCCCTTACATTTTGATAGTAGAGGGACAGCCTACTGGGTTTTTTAACACTGACGGACAAACTTTCCTGCGACTTTTTGTCAGGGAGTAAATTCTTTTACTAACGTATTTTGAGGCCATGTAGTACTATTGCACAGTATTTCGAAATATATTGGAGGGGCGACAATTTTGAAATAAAGTAAATAACGGAACAAACCCATCAGCCTTACTGATTTTGGTGCATTTGATTGAGTCATCTTTTGGAATCAAATTTCTCGAGACCAAATGGTTCAAGACATCGTCTGAAGAAGTGTTTGGTTTTAGTCGAGAAATGAAAATGGATTTTGATCTGGGAATCGATTCAATAGATTTAGATTCCGTACCTATGGAATGATTGATGCATGTGGGAATCGCATCATTTAGACGAGACTGATGAAGCCATAGTTGCTGCTTGTGGATTGGAAGCATGTGTGAGCGGGATTCAGAACTCATCGAGTTTTGGCAAAGTGCAAAAGGTAGAAGACATCTAAATATTTATAAATATACATTAATAAATATTAACTATTTTCATTTGCTTATAAACAGTAACCAATGAACGTCTATGATGACGATGGCATTGAACAGCTCCTTGATGACCTCAACGGAACCCCGGAGCAAGATTCAACAAATACACCCATCCCTCTAACACCAAAGCGACGACAAACAAATTTAAAGGAAAAGCAAGATATTCTACAAGAGCAGATAGAAATCCAAAAAAATATTCTTTGCAAGTCAAATGGAGAACGCAAATAAAGTCAACAATACGTTATTGGAGATTCGGGATTCCTTAAGACAGTTGTGTGAGACTAAAATAAAAAACATAGGGGCGGGCTACAGTCCGCTTGGGCGAACTGTTGGATACCCTATTCTTAGTCCTATGTCTCATAAGTGGGCGTGACAAAAATTTAAAGGATTTTATCGAAAAAACTAAGCTTTTGTAAATAAAAACGCTCCCTAGCTCAAACTTTGGTTTTTCAATAAAATTGTTTTATTTAGTGTCAGTAGGCGGATTTAAAAAAAAATTAAGTATGAGCATAAAGGGCACCTAGAGAGTATATACTATAAATTTCAGCTCCCTAGCTCAAACTTTGGACTTTCAAAAATAAAAAAATAAAAATTGTAGGCGGATTTTGAAAATATTTACACATGAGCATAAAGGGACCCTAGAGAGTATATATTAAAAATTTCAGCTCCCTAGCTCAAATTTTGGTTTTTCAAAAAAAATATTTTATTTAATTGTGGGCGTGTCAGTGGGCGGATTTTGAAAATTTTATGTCCCAAGCAGTTTTATGGGCCAAAGATCATATATAAATTTCAGCTTTCTAGCTCAAAATTCAATTTTTCCCAAAATTTGTTTTATTTAATTGTGGGCGTGTCAGTGGGCGGATTTTGAAAATTTTATGTCCCAATCAGTTTTATGGGCCATAGATCATATATAAAAAATTTCAGCTTTCTAGCTCAAAATTCAATTTTTCCCAAAATTTGTTTTATTTAATTGTGGGCGTGTCAGTGGGCGGATTTTGAAAATTGTATGTCCCAATCAGTTTTATGGGCCATAGATCATATATAAAAAATTTCAGCTCTCTAGCTCAAAATTCGATTTGGGCGTGTCTGTGGGCGGATTTCAAAAATTCTTAAACTTGATTATTTCGGGACCCTAGAGAGTATATGGTTAAAATTTCAGCTCTCTAGGTCCAGTTTAAAGGCCTAATTTTTGCCGACGGACGGACGGACGGACGGACATGGCTAGATCGACATTACTATCGATGCTGATCATAAATATAGTAACTTTTAGGGGTCTACGGGCAATATTAAGGTATGTTACAAACTATGCGTCAAAATTAATATACCCCTAGAATAGGGTATAAAAAATTCTTTAAAACGGGAAGAGCTTGTAATGAGGCGGTTGTAACAAGAGGTGGCTAAAGTTGCAAATGATATAAAATTAATGGAGCTCAACTCCGAGTCCTAGTTATCACTTGTGTAACGTATGTTCCAAAAAAAAAGTCATATGTATTGTATGCATGATCTCATCACTAGTGATATTATAAGGGTTGGGGACACAATCCCGAAAACCAAAATCCCGAAAATCCAAAATCCCGAAAATCCAAAATCCCGAAAACCCAAAATCCAGAAAATCCAAAATCCCGAAAAGCCAGAATCCCGAAAAGCCGAAATACCGAAAACGAAATCCCGAAAAATAATATATAAAATGAAAAAATTGCGCAAAAGTGACGTGTCAAAAACTTTTCCTTTTTTCTAAAATCATGGAAGTAGTAGTTGTAACTATCAGGGCCATCCAAATTAATTTTTTTTCATCTGAAAAAACACATTTCGCTAATTAAGCGCTCTTCCAAGATTGGTGTCCCATGTCATGTGAAGGCGTGCGAATTTCAACCGCTGTTCTTTTCTTACGGCGTTTAGTGGGGGCTTTTTTAGTTTTTTTTTTTTAATTTTAGATGTTCTGCACTGAAAATAGCTCGCCGAACAGTTGATGTGCTGGCAGTTATCGAAGCTTTTTCCTTTATTTTGCTTGTGGAGACAGCTGAATTTGACGCTATTCTTCTGATTTTTCTTTTGTCCTGAGATATTAAAGCGGTTTTTGTAATTCGCTTGTAATTTTTACCGTATGAAGCACTGTTTTTTAGGTAATTTCTCAGAACGTGGTCACTTCGGCCTATTTTTTGGCAATGCTTCTCATTGAAAAACCTTCAGAATGCAAGGCGTCAATTTTGCCGTTTTCTTCCGGGGTTAAAACATTTTTTTCCCCATTTTTAATGAACATTAATAGAAAACACTCCTTGCTTCTTAAACTTTGTAGCTAACTAAAATCTACGTAACAGATCTCTACCAACTAACTAATTTTAATGGGTGCGTCTAATCATGTGAACAAAAAAAAACTGAATTTTTTCTTACGGCATAGGCAAGAAAGAGAACCAATATACGTTAACTTCCACTCACCTACCATTAGTTTGTTTTTTTTTTGTTGAGAACTTAATAAACTTTCTAATAAATGCAATTTTTTGATAATTGTTAAACAAACTAACAAAAAAAATAAATTTATGTAAACAAAAAATGTGTGCGTCTAATCAAGTGAAGAGCACTGTATATGTATATGTGTTATATTATAATGTATAGCAAAAAAAATAAACCTCCAGGAATTTTATATTTTTCAAAAAAATATGATTTTGTTGAATCCTTAGGCATAAACTTTATCATAAATGTGCAAAGTATTGACTGAATTTTTTCAATGACTGCAGCAGTAATATCAGCCAAAGTACTTTGACCCATTGGTGCAGCCCAGTCAGCCCCAACTTGGCTTTGATAGCCACCACCCCCAAGAAGATTTAAAGTTGCAGCCAATTGAAGGATGGGTGGAACATGCGTTGACCTAATTCCAGTTGGTAAATCAAGCAGTCCCAAAAGAAACACAAACGCTTCTTTTGATAAGCGAAAGTTTTTCCAAAATTTAAAATACTCCTACACAATAATAAATGATAGCAATCAACAATGAATATTTATAATTATATGAATTATTACATCGGGTTTGGAAGTTCCAAGATATTTGCTTTATTTCTCAGGACATTTTTGTAATTATTTTCTTCGTTTGTGTAGAAAAGTTCTAATGAAGTAAACATTGCACTTCACAAATTTTCAAATTTCACTTTTTTATTTGAATTTATTTAATATATTCTTTTTTCACGAAAGTATTTAATTTATTTGGAGTTGAAGCCAGGGTACATACCTATGAAAATGACACAAATATATGAAAGCGACACATAAATATCTGTCACATGAAATTGATCGCAAAAAATGTTCCAATACATGTGGGAGTTAAGGTATTGCTGCTTCGGGCTTCGTCAAAATTTCATAATCGATTTTCCCTTAAACACAAGAATTATGCCGGTCAAGATCTAGCCCGTGGAGGGGTGTAACCGCCTTTTCACTGAATTTTCCAATACCTGCCGTAGTTCAGATGCTGGTTCTTGCCTTAACCCGCCAATGGTGACGCAAATTTGACTTTGATCAATGGTGACGCCGGTCTCACGCACCGGGGTTTTCAACTGAAGATTTTTCGAAACGTGTTACTAATAGTTCATGTTTTTGTTTTTTATTTATGCTCTTTGGCAATTAAACAAAGATATTTAATCAATTAAAGCTCTTTTGTTTCAATAATTTAATTAACAAATTTTTTTTATTAGAGCATTAAAAATAACAAAGTTTTTTAGAAATACATTTTTTAAAATTAAGAAAAAAAAATAAAAGATCACATGTCCATTAAGGAAATTAACGTTTTTTAGTCTTTCGACATTCGGAACTTTTACAAAATAAACAAAAATTGGTATCCTTCCGAACAAAAAATAACAAAAAAAACATCTCAAAAACTAAATTTCTACAGGTAAACAGCTGCTGCAATACGGCACCACGTGTTCAAAACACAAATATTTTTGACATTTGTGGCAAGAGTACTTGGTTTTTCTGTTTTTTTTCATCAACACTCATAGCACCGACCAATTCTTGAAGGACCCGATGTCCCAGGTACATCATCTATATGTAAAATACGCGAATAATAAAAAAATATTTTACTTACATAAACAGTGACATACGGTCTCACGCACCGGATAGTAAAAAAAAACATAGGGACGGGGTACAGTCCGCTTGGGCGAACTGTTGGATACCCTATTCTTATTCCTATCCCTCATAAGTGGGCGTGACAAAAGTCTAAGTATGGTTAAATTGTTAAGAACGCTCTACATATTTTGTTATATAACATTTAAAGGATTTTATCAAAAAAAAAAACGCTCCTTAGCTCAAACTTGGGTGTTTCAATAAAATTGTTTTATTTAATTGTGGGCGTGTCAGTAGGCGGATTTAAAAAAAAATTAACACATGAGCATAAAGGGCCCCTAGAGAGTATATATTATAAATTTCAGCTCCCTAGCTCAAACTTTGGATTTTCCAAAAAATTGTTTTATTTATTTGTGGGCGTGTCAGTGGGCGGATTTTGAAAATATTTATACATGAGCTTAAAGGGCCCCTAGAGAGTATATATTATAAATTTCAGCTCCCTAGCTCAAACTTTGGATTTTCAAAAAAATTGTTTTATTTATTTGTGGGCGTGTCAGTGGGCGGATTTTGAAAATATTTATACATGAGCTTAAAGGGCCCCTAGAGAGTATATATTAAAAATTTCAGCTCCCTAGCTCAAATTTTGGTTTTTCAATAAAATTGTTTTATTTTTTTGTGGGCGTGGAAGTGGGCGGATTTTGAAAATTTTATATCCCGAGCAGTTTTAGGAGTCATAGATCATATATAAAAAATTTCAGCTTCCTAGCTCAAAATTCGATTTTTTCCAAAATTTTGTTTTTTTGAGTTTGTGGGCGTGTCTGTGGGCGGATTTCAAAAATTCGTAAACTTGATTATTTCGGGACCCTAGAGAGTATATGGTTAAAATTTCAGCTCTCTAGGTCCAGTTTAAAGGCCTAATTTTTGCCGACGGACGGACGGACATGGCTAGATCGACATTACTATCGATGCTGATCATAAATATAGTAACTTTTAGGGGTCTACGGGCAATATTAAGGTATGTTACAAACTATGCGTCAAAATTAATATACCCCTAGAATAGGGTATAAAAAATATACAACGTGTGCTCACTAAGGTTCGACGTGAACTGATGGTGGGCGATGTGCAATGCGGCAGCTACTCGAAATTGCAACAAAAAACATTAACGGAGAATAAAGTTATTCGATTTTTTTAACACACCCGGTCTCACAGACCAATAGGTCACCATTGGCGGGTTAAGTGTGACAATGGCAGACTTTATACCCCATTAGGTAACTAATCATCGATCTTCCAAGCTTTCTCGCTTTATTTAGAAGCATTTCTAAAGTACCGTCATATATGACTATTTACGAAAAACTTCGTATGCGACTTTCTTAACCTCAACCCAATTATTTAAACTTTTAAAACGATCAAAATACATGTAGTAAGAGCTTTTTTTTTGGGTATGGTACCGTTATTTACAATTGTTGAACAAACAAATAAAGAGCAGCGGGATATTAGTGTGAAAGCACTCACACACAAAGTTTTAAAAAATGTGTCCAAACGTTAGGACAAGAGAATCGGTCTTAGACGGGGACATACCGACGTGATGGACGGAGTTGCGGGAAACATTTTCGGACTTTTTTATGTTTGTAGTATCATACCCCATACTCTATTTGAGTTCGACATTTCTTCACGATTGTGATAATTTTCTCTTAAGTAGGTGTACTAAAGCACCTAGCTATCTGAGATAGTCAAAAATATTTTTCATTGGCAGTCGATACCGAACTTGAAACCTAGTTTCTCCAACCATTTGTGTACGCGAAGTTATTTTTTTGGCATGAATGAAAGGGAATTATAATTTAAGACCGATTCCGAACAGTAAAGTCTAAATAAAGAATTCTTTCGGAAAACCTAACCCACTGAATTTTCTCTGAGTTCCAGATCACACTGTTGTCACAGGATATGTAATCTCCGACGAACAAGTTCGTCAAGGCTCGGAAAAAGTTTTGTCAAGACATACCTATGTTGAGTTCGCCGGCTTCCATTGATAACTTGATCTACTTTAGACAACATGTTCAATGGTATGACACTTTGTGTTGCTGTTGACTTGTTACCCTAGCGTAAATTGCAATTTGATGAATTGGATTACATAAACGGCATTCGGTTTACTGTGTCGCACTCTGCAAGAATATATCAACCAGGAACTGTATTTTCTTAGACTATAATATTGATAAATCAATATCCATCTGATTTGTACAGGAGACTAAATTTCTCTCGCTCCATAAGAACCATTACCCCCATTTTGTTGACGTTTAGACAAAACCAGACAAGATAATCTACTCCCGGACGGAACAGGATAGGAACTGCATCGGTATCTTCATTGCTGCAGAGAGCATCTTGACCATTTCAAAGTCCAGCTCTCATTTGATGTCTCTTAAACTGGTGATACAAAATGAGGTGTAATATCTTCAGAGTATAGGCCCTCCAAGTCGGATGTGAGCAGAGAGATATAAACAAGGTTTTTTTTTACCAAGTACTAACTTCTGACAGTTATATCTGTCAACTCACTTGTCAGATTGTAGTGGCACCGATTCGCATAAGAGGAGTGCGTACTGAAGACAATATTGCATCCGTTCAGGAGAGTGATGAGGACAATCCAAATTTATCGATTCGACGTCATTCACAGCAGTTTGGTCTTTGTCCGAAGGCTCAGAAGGTCCAGCTCGGGTAAGAATTGGAGCCGAATGACAATCGTTTGCGTCGAAATTTCGGTGGCTGGGCTCAACATCAAATGGCATTGGATCCGCTGTTTTAACAAAAAATTGTGGTTAGCGATGACGCCCTTTTTTTGGGATAGATGGGTAAGTCAATAAGCAACATTGTCTCATTTGGAATGAAGATAATCCACATGGGATTATCGAAACACCGTCACCGAAATATGCACAGTTTGGTGAGATCGTAGGCTGATGATGCTTATCAGCGTGTCAGGGTCTAGCGTATTAGCTAATGAGTCATTTCTGCGTCGTTTAAATTACTTGCTCCATCAGCGACTGCCAAAATTCTTTTAAATCCGAACTTTTGGCCAAGGGACATACTTGTCAAGGAGTTTACAAACAGGAATAATAAGAATAATGCTAAAACCTCTTCTTCGAAAAACTTAAGGAAGTTGCCCTCTTCTACCAAAACGTAAGAGTGCTACAGACTAGGTGCACTAAATTCCTGATAAGTGTTTATAGCTGTTCATATGACATAATTGTTCTTATGGAGACTGGCTTAGATGATAATTTCAGCAATTCTGTACTTTTCCCCACCTACTTTGATGTTAATCTATGTGATCGATCCACGGAAAACAGCGTTTACAAGCGGCTTGGTGGTGCGCTTACAGCCATTGGAAAAGATTTTAAAGCGATAGATGTTGACCTTAGTTGCTATAAAGACATCGAAATATGCTGCAGCCATTTTAATTTAACATCCACCGTTAAATTATACATCGTTTGTATTTACATCCCACCTAGTGCCCGAATAGATATTGTAACGAGGTACACAGATGCTATTCGTTTCATTGTGAGCCTTCTAACTGCCTCGGATTTAATTTACACTTTTGGTGATTTTAATCAACCGAATATACACTGGGCATCGGAGGACTCTGATTGTACAAACGAGTATCTCAGTCCCGTCAACCCCCTATCTAGGGTTGCTTAAACATCGATAGCCTATCGATAGTATCGATAGTAAAAAACTATCGAATACATCTATCGAATAGATAGTCTTAATAAAACTATCGATTGTTTCCTCGATATTTATTCGCAATTAAAACCCATGCTATTATAACTATAAATCAAAAAAAAAATGTTATCAACTTAAAGCGAAAGTTTTTCACGTCCATGTAGTAGGAGATATTTTTTGCTTGCTGAACAAGCTGAAGTATAAAACAATTCTTGATTTGTGAAGAGGTATGTGTAAAAAATTTGTTGGTAGTGTAAATGAGTGTGCGCGCAGTTTTGGTTATTATTCTATTATAATAGGTAGGAGTGACACGTTACAGAAGGTTCAGAGAAAAGGTAATATAAGTGAACTCAAAATTATTCAGGAAACAGAGACCCGTTGAAATAGCTCTTATTTCATGTTTAAACGCTTATAAGAGGTTCGTTGTGAGCTCGCTATATCAATGAGTGAGTGTGCAAGAGCTCCTGCTATTCTAACAGCAGAAAACTTCGATTCAATCAATGAGATCCTGCTGCTTCTTAAACCTTTTGAGATCGCCACCATCACAATTTCCGGTGAAACCTATGTAACATCTTCTTTAATTATACCGCTTACAGTTGATAGCCTTAAAAGCCAAAATTAAAACTTCCGAAGGGCAAAACGTTCTGAAGTTTCTGACAGACTCTGTAAATAAAAGACTCAAACCTTATTTCCAAAGGACGCCTCTCATGCTTTTTTTTTTTTTTTTTTATAATTTGCTTACGCTAAAGGGATTTTTTTTCTGTTGTTACAGTACCCTTATAATGCTAAGAACACAGTGTAAGCTACTTGGTATTAGAAAGAATAGAGAGATAGGAAAGAAGTGTTTGGGTGCAGTTGTAGGGTTTTTCTCCACGGGTGGTGTCTAAGTTACTTAGGGAGATTACGATTTCATGTATTCGGTATAAAGTAATGGACTTGGCCGGGTTTCGAACGCACGACCTTCCATTCCGTAAGCGAATACACTACTACTGCACCATTGCCACCCGTATGATGAGCTGTCCACATTATTGGACCCTAAATTTTGAAAAAGTGGTTTTAGAACTTCGGAAGAAGCTGATAGTGCTGTTCAAGCTCTACAAAAGGAGTATGCAACATATATTGCCTCGAAGTCGAGGCAACAACAAAACAAAGCAATGCCAATAGCGCAAACCATGACGCAAACAGAACCATATCGCAAGTGTCTACATCTAGGATCTAGCATGTCCAAAATATATAAATTGCTCTTTCCATCAAATATAAGACATGAAAATGTAAAAACTTCCATGAGTGATTTTATCATAGACATTCGAGAGTATTTGGAAAAGCCTACTGTTAACAGAACAGATTGTTCAACTGCTTTTTGGGAAAGTTCAAGCAACATGCTTCGTCAAATTGCTTTCAAATATTTGCGTATTTCGGCTAGTTCGGTTCCTGGCGAACGTATGTTTTCTAAAGCTGGACAAGGACCCAAACACGCAACCGGCTTAAAGACAAAAATTTAAATAATATTTTGTTACTAAAACATAATTCCGCTGTTTTTAACTTTGATAAATAATTTAGTGTTTTCATTATTAATTTAAGTTTTGATTAACTTTGTGTTCTATTGACTTTGAGATTTGAGACCGCCAATAAGATATTACTTCTTATCTTAAGTTTTTTTTTATGAATTTTAATTTTTGTTTTTGTTGTTTTAAATAAAGAATACCTAAATATGTTCTTTGGTTGGATTTTTATTGACTTGTAATGTGTGTTTAATAAAAAAAATAGATATTGGTTCCGTTACGTTGCCTAGATGAGTTTGATGTGTGATACTATCGAAACTGACAACTATCGATGTTTAAGCAACCCTACCCCTATCTGCAATTGGTGCGTTGATTGTTGATACGCTCCACTCACTTTATCTACTCCAGGTGAATTACGTTAAAAATACCATGGATCGTACTTTGGATCTCATCTTTACCAATAACAGCGACGAAACTCATGTATCGAGGAGCCTCACTCCTCTCGTCCCGGAATATTCTTATCATCCTTCTTTAAACCTTTTTTGCAATTTAAATTTTAATGAAACATTTATTTGTGAATCCTTCAGATTTGATTTCTTAAATGCTAATTATAGTTATATATGTGAAGAGCTTAATAATTATGACTGGAGCCCTTACATATCATTCGAAATTAATGACATTTGCTCCAAATTCTATGCGGTTATTAATTATGCTATCTTTAAATATGTTCCTGTAGTTCGCGTTAAAAATAAGGCTGAGTAATGTCCTTGGGACAACGAAATTACACGCTACATAAAAACTAAAAAAACCGAGCCTACAGGAAATGGCGTTGTGGTTTGGCAATTGAAGACTACGTTTTGTTTAGAAGGCTGAAGTCTGTGTTGGAAACATCTCTCTACCATGCATACCTTGTGTATTTAAACGATATAAAGAACACTCTTGTTTCCAGGCCAGATAAATTTTGGAAATTTATTATTTCTAAATACAAAAGTGATGGTTTTCCAGCCTCACTATCTTTTATCGGATGTTTCCGCGGATTCTCCCGATACTATTTGTAATAATTTTGCAAGCTTTTTTCAATCAGTTTATTCGAAAAATGACTTGATCATTGATGAGAATTTTTTTGATTATAATAATGATTCTCCTAATCCCCTTTCAATAGTATGATATTTTCTGAAAATGATGTTTTGGAGAATTTAGCTGCTTCGGAGTCCAGCCTTAATCCTGGTCCTGATGGTCTTCCTTCTATTTTCCTTAGAAACTGTGCCTTTCCTTTACATAAAATCGTATGTCATATTTTTAATTTATTTTTAAAAACTGGCACATTTCCATCTGTTTGGAAAAATTCTTTTATAGTTCCCATTTTTAAGTCTAGCAGGAGAAATAAAATTGAAAACTATAGAGGTATATGTAAGCAATCTTATCTTCCAAAATTGTTTGATTCTCTTGTTACAGAAAGATTACATTTCTATTGTAAATCCCTCATATGCAGTAATCAGCATGGCTTTGTAAAAAAGAGGTCAACTGTAACCAATCTTTTGTTATTTACTAACTTTGCCATCTCTGAAATCAGTAAGGGTAACCAGGTTGATGCGATCTATATGGATTTCAGCAAAGCTTTTGATCGTGTTGACCATAAAATGTTACTTTTTAAACTTACCAAATTGAGATTTCCAATTTTCTTTTTAAAATGGCTTTCTTCCTTCCTTACTGATAGATTTCAAAATGTAAAGTTTCGTAACAATTTTTTGAAAAATATATCAGTAACCTCTGGCGTTCCCCAAGGAAGTCACATTGGGCCTCTACTTTTTATTCTGTTTGTGAATGATTGCGGATGACTTTAAGATATATTTGCCGGGAAATGATTATCACTCTTTTCACCTTCTAAATTCATATCTTCAAAAACTTCATCTGTGGTGCTCTAAAAGCTACCTTTCATTAAATGTCTCTAAATGTTCAGTCATAACATTTTCCCGCTGTAAATCACCTGTCATGTATACGTTTACTTTTGATGGCGTAGTCATTCCCCGTGTTTCTGTAATCAAAGATTTGGGAGTGTTTTTAGACACTAAGCTATCGTTTAATTACCATGTTGAGTCTATCACATACAAGGCAAATAAAACATGGGGAATGTTAAGGCGCTATGCTTGTGACTTTTCTAACGTTTATGTTATTAAAACCGTCTATGTAGCTTTTGTTAGATCTGTATTAGAATATGCGTCTATTGTTTGGTATCCCTACTATAGAATTCATATTAATAGAATTGAATCAATTCAAAAAAGATTCCTAAGGTTCGCTCTTTGAGGACTCCCTTGGTTTGACTTAAGCAACTTACCACCTTATATATCTAGGTTAAAATTGATAAGATTAGAGTCATTAGAAGTTAGGAGAACGGTGGCAAGAGTTGTCTTTGTTCATAGGACCCTAATAGGAGAGATTGATTCAACAGACATTCTAAGCCTTCTCAACATAATTGTTCCATCATTTAACCTGCGATGCACTCGATTTTTTAGAGTAGACCACTCTCGTACAAACTACGGTCGTTCGTCTTCGGTTAACGGTTTAATGATATCGTATAATGCTTATGTCAATTTAATCGATTTTAACTTATCAATTTCCGCCATAAAAAGAAAATTACTTGATAGTATTCAGTCATAATTTGTTTGCTCTACGTTTTCTTTGTATTTTCCTATTTCATCTATTTAATTTGTAATAAAGGATTTTTCAATAAGAGCGCTACAAAAGTTTTTTTTAAATAAAACAAAAACGGTTTTGGATATTAATGAAATTCTTTATTCCTGTGAAAGTACGTTCGATGCCATTATGTATGGAACTCGATTTCTTTTGTATGGCCACCACGGGCACGCTTGCAGAAGTCCAGACGCTGAACCCAATTTTCGACGGTTTTCAAGCATAAATCGGCCGATACTGCTGCAATTTCACTATCGATATTCGTACGAAGTTCATCAATCGTCGCTGGCTTGTTGGCATAGACCATAGACTTGACGTAGCTCCACAGGAAATAGTCTAACGGCGTCAAATCGCACGACCGAGGCGGCCAAGCGACTGGACCATTTCGTGAGATAACACGGTTTCCAAACTTGGTTTCCAATAAATTGATTGTGGCATTCGCTGTGTGGCTTGTGGCGCCGTCCTGTTAGAACCACATGTCCTCCAAGTCCATATCATCCAATTGGGGCCAAAAATATTCGGTTATCATTGAACGGTAGCGATTCCCATTCACAGTAACGTGCCTGTCTTGATCATCACGGAAGAAGTACGGCCCAATGACGCCGCCGGCCGGCCCATAAACCACACCAAACCGTAATTTTGTCGGGATGCATTCATGACTCATGGAGTACGTATGGATTGCTGCCTGACCAATACCGCATATTGTGTTTATTGACGAAGCCATTCAGCCAGAAATGAGCCTCATCGCTGAAGATGATTTTACGTAGACGTAGCGCTCTTAACGTTGAGGCCACTGACTCCGAATTTCGGTAGTAAATTTTAATAATTTCGACTCGTTGTTGGCTCGTATATCTTTCCATCATAAAATGGCAAACCTTACTGAAGAGAAATGTCAAAAGAGCGGCAAGAAATTCGGCGTCGTTTGCTGTCCCTGTCGCTCTACTTTTGTAGAGTCCACGTTGAAAAACCCTTTATATGACCTTATGTCTATGAAAGATTTTGTTCTTTGGTGACAAGAAATAAATAAATAAATAAATTTTTCATTTCCCGATTGAATGACATGAATGTGAAAGACGTGTGGTTCCAGCAAGATGTCGCCACATGTCATACAGCAAACGAAGCAATCAACTTATTGAAGGAAACATTCGATGAACGCATAATTTCGCGTAATGAAGCTGTAAATTAGCCTTCAAGATCTTGGGATTATATTTTTAGGGATACGCAAAGTCGTTAGGTCGTGGGCGCAGTGGCTCAGTGGTTAGTGTTTCGGACTACTAATCGAAAGGCCGCCGGTTCAATACCCGCCGGGACCAAGTACCATCTAGAGTTTTTTCCACTGCCCCATCTCTTGCGAACGTCTGACAAACATCCAAGAGTATCAATTGTCAAGAGAAGCTCCTCAAACTTGGATTCGGCTTAAAATGTAGGTCCCTTTCAGCACAAGAAAGTGGTCGGAGAAGGTAGATTTTAGGCCCTGTATGGGCACTGTATGCCTATTATTTATTTATTTTTTAAGTCGTTAGGTCAAGGTTCTATCCAACGTACAGTGTGAACGTCTGAAGCCGTTCTTTATCACACTAATCGGCACGTACCAGCGTGGGTTCCGGCCCTGCAGATCGACAACAGCCCGAAGCTTCACACTAGGAAAAATCCCGAATTAGACCAATAAATTTCAAGTCAAGACGCACCACCTTTTCATCGACTTTAAGGCCTCATAGCATTCATTGTCATTAGCTCTACGTGGGAATGGCCAAATTCGTGATCCCGACAAAAATCATCTAGTTCTGTCGCGTGACACTTGAAAACACGCGGTATAATGTGCAGCTCGGAAGCAGCTCTTCCAAATTATTCCAAACCTCTACCGGATTTTGGCAAGGAGATTATGTTACAATGTATGTATGTGAAATGTTGTCCAGGAGAAAATAGTGTGCGGGGAAGGTATCAACACGGAAGGCACTGTCTTCAATAGATCCGTCCAGCTACTGGGATATGCTAATGATAGAGAGAGGCTTGTACGGCGATTCGAGAACAGGCGAAGTTGGTTGGTTTTTAAGTAAATGAGCACAAGACGCTATCAAACAACAAACAAACGTCTGTCCACCGCCTAGGACAAAACGTCACTGTTGATGGCACTAACTCCAAAGTAGTTACCTTGGAGTCAACATCAACTGCATGAATGACACCTTAGTGGAGGCGGGAGAATTACAAATGGGTTCAAAGCTGCTCGCTAGATGGACAACATGAATGCTATATGAAACCCTAATCCTCTCAATCTAACTTTATGGTGCTGAGTGCTGGACGATAAGTAGAAAATGGCAGCTAATATTGGGTTCTTTTGAAAGAAAAATACTCATTGGAACATTTTCTCCTGCGTGCAAGGAGGGCGAATATAGGAGAAGCTACAACCGCGAACTCTATGAGCTGTACGAAAATGTGGATGTAGTCTAAAAAGCTCGGCTCGGCCACATTGAGCGAATGGACAAAAATGCTCAAGCCAGGAGGATGTTCGACTCCCAGCCACTAGGTTCGAGAAGGCAAAAAAGACCGAACCTCCGTTTTCAAGATCAAGCCATCGCGAATGCCAGTTCGCTTGGTCTGGACAACTCAGTTCAGTTTCAGTTATGTTTTGCTGAGGCATTTATAAATCAGTACATTTTTCTTCTTATAAAACTAAAATTAACAATTTGGTCGACTTAAAGATATGCCTGACTTAATCAACTATATTTAAATAGTCCTAGCACTGGCATACATTCCAACACCCTGCCGTACAGTTAGAAGTGACTACTCGCTCGCCCAGAGCTTCAGACCAATCAGTCTGATTTCCTTCTTGCTGAAAAGCATGGAAAGGCTGGTCGAACTTCACGTGCGCAATACTGCTTTGCGATTGCACCCACTATCTCAGATGCAACATGCCTATCAACGCGGAAAATCCTGCGAGACTGCGGTCCAAAATCTAGTTGGTAGAATTGAGGGCGCGCTTGACAGAAAAGAATACGCGATAGGCATTTTCATCTATATTAAGGGTGCTTTTGACAATGCGACCTTTGATAGCATGTGCAGCTCCGCCAGACAACACGGCGTAGACGAACCATTGGTGTTGTGGATTAAAGCAATGCTAATGAATAGAACATTGGTTGCGGATGCGGATTGTGGCCGCTATGTTATGGCGGGGGTAAACAGAGGCTCCCCGCAAGGGGGCGTTCTGTCTCCACTGCTGTGGTGTATGCTGGTCGACACTCTGTTGAACGCACTCAACAGTTCTAATATATACGCTCAGGCGTACGCGGATGATGTTGCCGTGCTTTCTGTTGGATTATGCCTAGCAACTGTATGCGCCAAGGCGCAGGCGGCCCTTGACGTGATCGACGAATGTTGCACTAGGAATAGGCTCTCGGTTAATCCTCTTAAAACTGAGGTTGCTCTCTTTACGAGAAGGAGGAAGCTGGTCGGGTTGACTCAGCCAGTGCTAAAAGGCGTCACAATCCAACTCTCCAATTAAGAAAAGTATCTGGGAGTCATCCTGGATAGCACACTTCTTTGGTCCAAACATGTTGAGCTGAATACTGCCAAGACGCTGTCTGTTTTCTGGCAGTGCAAAGGCATTTTCGGCAAGACTTATCACCGAAAGAGTCCTATGGATTTATACGGCTATGATAAGACCATTTATAGAATACGCATCGGTTGTTTGGTGGAATAAGCTTTCACGTAAATACGTTACTGCTGCTCCAAAGGCAGGTATGTCTCGGCTGCACGGGGGCCTTCCCCAGCACGCCTGGCTCCGGCCTAGATGCATTATTGAACCTCCCGCCCCATGATGTTTACATCATGGGCTGTACAATCAAAGCTATCTCAAGTCTAAGAAGAGGTTGCTTTTGGTATAATTCGACTCCTGTCTTATGGATATGCCGTCTGTTGCGATGACACCGGAACTTCGGCTAAAGCGCAACTATGAGGTCGACTTTCCTCGCGTTCAGGACTGGCTCTGGCCGGACTCTGAAACTGGAAGGGAATGCAGTCGAATCTTCACGGATGGCTCTAAAACCGATCAAGGATCTGGTGCTGGTGTCTTCGTGGAGAGCGAAAACGTTAGAATTTTTTTTCCCGGTAGGCAAATATGCGTCAGTCTTCCAAAAAGAGACTTATGCTATCCTAATGGCCATGGAATATGTTACGTGGAACAGGTGGAGGGGGCGAAGTATCTGCGTCTGTGGCGAAGGTCAGGCTGCCCTTAAGGCCTTACTCAAACCCTTAACTACCTCCAAAATAGTACGTGAATGCAAGATATCTCTGAATTCGGTCGGAAGGCTGGATTCACTTAAACTTGTCTGGGTCCCGTGTCATAACGGGATCACGTTCAACGAGATCTCCGATGAACTTGCTAGACAAGGCTCAGAGGGGAACTTCTCAGGACCTGAACCAGCGATCAGGCTGCCTGCGTCCTCGGTCAGGGCTTCCATTGACGGTTGGGTTTCCTATGAACACAATTGGCGTTGGCATGACTCTCCAGGGTGCAGACAGACTAAGCTAATTCTCTCCGACGTCTGTGCGAAATCTGCGGCATTCTTGTTGTCTCTCAACAGAAAAGACAGCAGACAGACCACTGGCGTTCTTACGGGACACTACGTTTTTGCCAAGCACCTTAAGGTGCTAGGCCTAAGCGATACCACCAACTGCGAAGCCTGTGGAGAAAGCGACGACACTGCGGAACATTTCCTCTGTGATTGTCCTGCTTTCGCTCGTATCAGGTGGCAGGTATTTGGTGCGGATATGGTGAGTGCTGTAAACCTAAGCTCCTTATCATTGAAGCGCCTTCTCGTTTTTCTTAGGAAAACGAGTAAATTCCCACAGTAAAATGTGGTGTGTCTGCCTGGTATTACAATGGACCAGTATTGAGTCTGAGTGCTCCAGTGCAGAAAGTTTCACACACCCCGACAAAAAAAAAAAAATTTAAATAAATGTTTACAACATTTGAAACATTGAATTCATTGTGAAATTAATAATATTAATATTATAGTGTACACTTGCTCCCGGCGTACAATCTCAACTTTGCCTTTGAAGCTTTTTAACTTATGACTAGAACTTAAAATTAAAAACTGGACAACTGAAACCAGCGTTACCGACACCGCGGAGGAGCGAAGGCTGCAGTGTCTCCGGCAGAGACTCTTCACGGGTCGGGAGCATATTAAGTATTTTTTTAATTTTTAATTTTGGTGGGGTATAAGTCCCCAGTCCCCATTTATTTAACTTAATACTAACTAGTAATATGCCTTAAAAACTAATTAAAACTAATAAAAAGCTAGAGTTTAAGAATGGTGCAGAAGATCAAAAGTGCTGCGATTGAAATCTAAGGCGGTGAGGTTTGCGTTAACCTTCCGCAGCATGCGGGAGATTGGTTCATTGGAGCCATAGCACGTGCGGTGGGGCGGAAAATAGAAGAGACGAGGGAATCGTAAATTACCAGGGTTAGTATTGAAGGGAAGCGAGTTATAAAGTGACGCGCAGTCAACGGAGCCAGAGAGGAGTCGATGAATGAAGACTATATCTCCAGCGTCTCTGCGTTCCTCAAGGCTATTCATTTTAATGAGTTTAGGACGGTCAATATATGGAGGTAAGGTTAAAGGATCGTTGCAGGGTAAACCACGAAGAGCGAAACGGAGAAAGCATGGACTTGTTGAAAAGGCTACCATACTTGACTGGCGTACTCAAGAAGCGGGCGAACAAGGGTAGTGTAAAGAGATCTGGTCACGTAAGGGTTAGAAAATTCTTTGGACCACCGTTTAACGAAGCCAAGTGATGAATTGGCTTTAAGAATTAACTCGTCAAAATGTTAACGGAAATTAAGCTCCCTATAGCACAGAATGCCAAGGTCGCGAAGAGATTGAACAAGGGATATATGTTGACCATGGAGAAGATAAAGGTGGGGAGGGGACTTGTTTAACTTGCGTGAAAAGGTAATAGACTGGCATTTGGCGATATTGAGCTCTAAGCCGTTTTTAAAGCACCAGGTGGAAAAAGTATCTAGATCTTGTTGTAGAAGACAACAGTCTTGTGGTGAAGATATGGGCATACAAAACTTAGCGAAAGGACGGAATGTTTAATTATTCGATCAAGTTTGTTTATCGTTAGGAAAAAGAGAAGGGGACCTAGATGACTAGACTACTTTGTGGAACCCCAGAGGTGGCCAAAAAAGGCGCCTATACGATGGACCTGAAGCGGACACTATAAAAACGGTTTTCCAGGTAGGACAATATCCATTTTAACAATATGGGTTCGAAGCCGAGTGAAGACATTTTAAAAAGGATTAATTTGTGAGATATCTTATCAAACGCCTTACTGAAGTCGGTTGCAATAACGTCGAATTCTTTGCCACTTTCCAGGGGGCGGCCAAATTCACACTTTAGAGCCGAATGGCCATTTACTTAACTTTGACCAAGGAATAAATAATAGTAGAAGTACGGAAATTGCATGGCCATATCAACTCGACCGATACCCAGAAAGCGAAGTGAGACGTGCTGCACGAACGTATTTTATTAGGGTGGGGTTCGATATCCCGCTTTTTATAATCCCGATTCTTAAAATCCCGCTATTATAATCCCGCTTTTTATAATCCCGCTTTTTTAAAATCCCGTCTTTTAAAATCCCGCCTCTTACGTAGTTGCTTTATTTTAAAAATCGCGCGATTTTTTAAAATAAAGCAACTACCTTTGATTGTAAAAGCGGGATAATAAGAAAATTAAAATAAGTTAAGCAGTTAGTGTTTTTTTGAAATGCAGTTTATTTTAACATTTATCATTTTTAGAGGAAGTAGCAGACAAAACGGGAACAGAGTTGAGGTTAGATTGTAACAGTCACCCCACTCTGTTTCCCTCCCATGCCTCAAAACCTGCACCACAAACTCCCGAACTCAGTCACCATAATCCAAATCGACTATCAAGGCCGCCCCTCCCTGCTCCCTTTCCGCGGAATGGTGTAACTTGAGGCTCGTACTGCAACAGTCGCCCTCTAGCACAGCTTTGCAACCAACTACTTGACTGTGGAGCCGGTACACCCCGACCCCCCCTCCAAGGAATGTAATAGCTTGCTGGGGATTCGACTGTATCAGTCTCCCCGGCACGGTATTGCCTGCAAAGAGAGTGAAGAGCAGTTTGAGGTTCGATTGTAACAGCCATCTCAAAAGACTCCTCCCTCCCCCGGTGATCAGGTAGCAATAGCTTCCCCTCCGCGGCGCAGAATTTGGGATCGACCTGTGGTTTGATTGCATCAATCATCTCATCTCGATCCCAACCCTTGGTTCGGATGTCGGGCGAGAGTCGCCACTGCACTAGTACTCTAACACATCGCAACCCATGCGAAATACAGCCACCCTCACACCTTCAGGAGTATCTCCCCCCTAAGACCACTACCTCACAGGAGGCAATCACAGGGAACCCAGTAGGCCGAGCGACGACCGGCAGAACCGGCAGTTTTGTAAAAATACGGGATTAGCGAGATTTGGCGGGATTTTAAAAAGCGGGATTATAATAGATCGGGATTTTAGAAGACGGGATTTTAAAAAAGCAGTATTTTAATAGACGGGATTTTAAAACTTTATTTGGGATTTTTGAAAAGCGGGATTCCGATACGCTCCCTTTTATTATTCGCGGGGCGCGTAGGCATAGTTCAAAATAAGCGCCTGCTCGCCCGCAGGAATCGCATATCGCGGCATCAAGCATTTGATTACCGTGATTGCGAAAGGGATTCGAACACGACAGTGTTTTGTTTTAAGCATGTGTGTTGTTTGTTTATGTTTACTATTTAGCACTTGTCGATCAACCGAAGGTAAAATACTCATTGTATTAGTGTCGCATCAATAAATCTGAAAAGGAGTACAACCCAGGATTGCAGAAAGGAATGAGCTGGCCGAGTTCGTACCATGCTTGGCTCACTACTTACATCTTGTAGGTGTTCATTCTGCCTTATCGTGACAGGAAGCTTTTAACCTATTTGGACTGACTCAAAAAGTATATTGCTTTTTTGTTGGCTCCACTACTAGGGACATTATGAAAAAATACGTTAAAACAAATTTAAAAGGAAGTAGTCAGACGAGATGGTCGGCGAAACATGTTGCTGTGAATGCCCTATTAAATAATTTGCCAGAATTTGCGGAAGACTTAGAAGAAGTAAAGCAAACTTCTCATGCTCCAGAAGCTAAGTACGGGGCAGGTCATCTCTTAACTGCTATAAAGGATTTTAAATTTATTCTTAACTATTTGGGCGAATATTCTCCGCGAAATCAATCGAGTGAATATAGAAATTCAGAAAGAAGATATTATCCTTGCCCGTTCCGTGGCACTAATGGATGGTCTGCTCAAAACTTTGCAAAAAATGAGACAAAATCCAATGGAATATTGGATACAAGAGGCTGGAGAAGTTGCTGAAAAAAGTGGTGTTGACCCTATTTCGCAAAACAAACGAATTGCGAAATGTAAAAAACATGTCGATGAGATGTGTGAAGACGAATTACAAACACTCCAACCTGTTCAGTTATTTTCTTAAGAAATAATGATGGTATTTGATCGAATCATATCAGAAATTAAACATAGATGCGGGCTACAGTCCGCTTGGATACCCTATTCTTATTCCTATCCCTCATAAGTGGGCGTGACAAAAGTCTAAGTATGGTTGAATTGTTAAGAACGCTGTACATATTCTGTTATATAACATTTAAAAGATTTTATCAAACAAAAACGAAGCTTTTGTAAAAACAACGTTCCCTAGCTCAAACTTTGGTTCTTAAATAAAATTATTTTATTTAATTGTGGGCGTGCCAGTAAGCGGATTTAAAAAAAATTAACACATGAGCATAGAGGACCCCTATATTATAAAATTCATCTCCCTAGCTCAAACTTTGGATTTTCAAAAAAAGTTTTTTTTTGTAAATTCTGGGCGTGTAGGCGGATTTTAAAAATATTTACACATGAGCAAAAGGGCTATGTATAGTATATGTACCTAATCTCTTTTGTAATTGTTTAATTGTCGCTCGCTGATGATGGTTCCGCAGCTGAGAACCGAAATGCATACGTGCTAATAAAAAAGAATTTTAAAATTTCAAACATAAAAGTTTTTCGGTTTTGTTTTTAGTTTGTACTTCTTTTTATTACGATTTTTGCGGTCAATAAGGTGTAATAACTTTCAATTAATTGATTTGACCACAAACTTGGCTTTAACATTCACGATTGAAAAGGTGAATTTAGTTAAAATCATGTTTACCAAACAAGACATTAGCCAATACTCGCGCCTTTTAATCAAAAGAAAGAGAACACAAGCAAATATTTTATTTCTAAAACAGTGCAGAGAAAACAAAGTATTTCCGAGTTTTATGGACGTTAAATGCAATTTACATAATTCAAGAACAAATCGAGTGATTAAAGAAGCAAAGTGCCTATGGTTAAAACATGAAATAGATTTTCATTATCATTGTTTGGATCAAGTACAACTTGACATAGGTATAAGTTATGGAAACATCCTATATAACATGGAATTAATAATGATTCGGCGTACGGAAAGGCACACGGTTTCTTAGCTGTCAATTTGCAAACGGTAGAAGCTGCGCTATCAAAACAGTTAGTGAGGCCGCAGCATCACCAAGCCTAGCATAGCAAACACCAAACGCTTTCCAAGGTGCACACGACCCGATAAGCTACAGCCTGTGGAATTCCAGCCAAGCAGCAGATTAACGGATCGGCGTTATCTTCATGTTAGTGGTAATGCTAGTGGTAATAATATATAATGCCTCTTTTTGTACTATGTTAGTTAGTTATTAAGTGGAGCTGCCAGTGGACGGTTGTAAATATTCCTAAGCTTCCTCATAGAGGAATTTAGTAAGAATAAAATAAGAAATATATTTGAACAAATTGTGTGTTGTGTTTTATATTGAAAAATTAATATAAATTATTTTATATGAGTTACACTTGAAGATGACTAAGGACTTTGACTTTGTACAATTTGATCATTTCAACCATCTTTGTTTTTCATTATTCAAAAGAAGTGATGTTGTCTTTGAGGAGAAAAGAAATAACCAAAATACTAAGCTCAAAAAACTTGTTACCGCGATCTCGTCCAATATAATGAAAAAGCCGTCAGTTAAACCAGTCGAAGACGTAGTTATCAATCTCTCAGAAGAAAGTTTTGAACGAGATGAAATGGATTTGTTAAACAGAGGTCTTAACTATGCAGTCAAACCGCGTAAAATGCCAATTATAGACATCGTAGCTGACATCGAATCATCTATACAGTACAAACCAATTGATATTAAAAAGTCAGTGAGAGAAAAAACGTTTCCTCTTATAAAAAATGCACTAAAACAACAACAACACCTAAACCATCTAGACACTAAAATGAACACAGCTCTTGACAAACTTAAAAATCATAATAATTATTTCATGAAATCTAATAAAGGTAATAAAGTGGTCATCATGAACAAAGCGGATTATGACAGTAAAATGTTGAAATCAATAGAAGAAGACAATTTAAAAGTAAATAAAAAATCACCTTTGAATGCCATGATTGCAGATGCCAAAATTGCAGTTGAAACCATACATCGTGAATTCAACGTCAATAAATACAAACTACGTGTGTCAAATCCAACTGTTGCTTTAATGTATGGTTTACCAAAAGTGCATAAAACAGGAGATAAAATGAGGAAAATTGTCTCAAACGTAAATTCACAACTAATGAAGGTAACAAAATGGCTTGTTAATGAGTTGAGAAAATTCGGTAACTTCGACGGCTTTTCAGTCAAAAATACATTTGATTTTGTCGACAAAACAAAAGACATAGAAATTGAAGACGATGAAATTATGATTTCATTTGATGTAACGGCTCTTTTTCCATCGATTCCCATCAGTGAAGCCATTTATGCGATTAAACAACATCTAATTAAATTCGATTTACCACCCGAACAAGTAAGGGCTTACATTGATTGCATAACCATATGCATGAAGCACAATTGTTTTCAATTTCGCAATATGTTTTACATCAACAATTTCGGATGTAGTATGGGCAATGGCCTGTCGCCATATGTAGCTGAAGCATTTATGTGCAAATTTGAAACCGACCTAAATAAAATAGATAAACTACCACGCATTTGGTATAGGTATGTTGATGATACATTTGCCGTGGTAAAAATTCAGAAGCCGACAAGGTACTCCAATTAATCAACAGCAGCAATTAATTCCAAGCATCCAATTCACCTTTGAGAAGGAAGATGAAACACTCCACACTATACCATTTCTAGATTTAGAAATAAAACGAAAAAAAAGAAAATTGAATTTAGTGTTTTTTTTTTTTTTTTTTTATAATTTGCTTACGCTAAAGGGATTTTTTCTTACCGAAAATCGACATCAACAGACCGCTACATACCCAATGACTCATACTGCACATATAGCCAAAAACTTGCTGCCTTTCATTCAATGGTTCACAGATTATGCCGTCTACCTCTGACCATACAAAATTATATGAAGGAATAACAACAAATATTAAACATAGCTGATGTCAATGGATATGAGAAATCTATTATTGGCAATTGGATTAAAAAACACTCGACAAAACTGAAACGAAACAACATCAGTACATTATTTGAACAAAACATATCCACACCTAAACACCGTGTCACTTTACCCTTCACCCCGAACATCACCAACAAATTAATGCATGTTTTTGCCAAAGCCCAAATGAACATAATTCACATCAACAACAACAAACTTAAATTGCGCTTGGGTTCCACAAAAGACCACACACCAACTCATCGATGCAGTGGAATTTATGAGATCTCTTGTTCTAATTGTGAGAAAAAATATATTGGGCAAACGAGAAGAGCCGCCGAAACTAGATTCAATGAGCACCTTAGATCTGTGAAAAAGAAAGAGATCGACAAAGCTATAGCGGTACACATATTTGACCCAAGTAATGCAGATCGACATACAATTACATCATTTGACAATAATTTCCGACTCATCAAAAATGTAAACAAACTAGACGCCTATGAATCGATACATATCCACTTGAACGACAACTTGATGAATTTTGAAGCTGGACCAATTGATTCTCTTCTGTTCAACTTATTAAAAAAGAAAAATTAGACACTGTTTTGTCACTCTCTTCACTATGTTTAACTTAACTTAACTTATTTAACCAACTATGTACAGTATATGTACCTAATCTCTTTTGTAATTGTTTAATTGTCGCTCGCTGATGATGGTTCCGCAGCTGAGAACCGAAATGCATACGTGCTAATAAAAAAGAATTTTAAAATTTCAAACATAAAAGTTTTTCGGTTTTGTTTTTAGTTTTTACTTCTTTTTATTACGATTTTTGCGGTCAATAAGGTGTAATAACTTTCAATTCAAAACGAAGCTTTTGTAAAAAAAACGTTCCCTAGCTCAAACTTTGGTTTTTCAATAAAATTATTTTATTTAATTGTGGGCGTGCCAGTAAGCGGATTTAAAAAAAAATAACACATGAGCATAGAGGACCCCTAGAGAGTATATATTATAAATTTCAGCTCCCTAGCTCAAATTTTGGTTTTTCTGTTTTACTTAATTGTGGGCGTGTCAGTGGGCGGATTTTGAAAATTTTATATTCCGAGCAGTTTTAGATCATAGATCATATATAAAAAATTTCAGCTTTCTAGCTCAAAATTCGATTTTTTCCAAAATTTTGTTTTTTTTTGAGTTTGTCGGCGTGTCTGTGGGCGGATTTCAAAAATTCGTAAACTTGATTATTTCGGGATCGTAGAGAGTATATGGTTAAAATTTCAGCTCTCTAGGCCCAGTTTAAAGGCCTAATTTTTGCCGACGGACGGACGGACATGGCTAGATCGACATTACTATCGATGCTGATCATAAATATAGTAACTTTTAGGGGTCTACGGGCAATATTAAGGTATGTTACAAACTATGCGTCAAAATTAATATACCCTTAGAATAGGATATAACAATTTCAGCTTTCTAGCTCAAAATCCAATTTTTTTGGAAAATTTGTATTTTTTTTAAGTCTGTGGGCGGATTTCAAAAATTCTTAAACCTGATTATTTCGGGACGCTAGAGAGTATATGGTTAAAGTTTCAGCTCTCTAGGTCTAGTTTAAAGGCCTAACTTTTGCCGACGGACGGACGGACATGGCTAGAACGACATTACTATTGATGCTGATCATAAATATAGTAACTTTTAGGGGTCTACGGTCAATATTAAGGTATGTAACAAACTATGAGTCAAAATAAATATACCAAAATAAAAGTATCGACGTTATTTAAAAGGAAACATTTATTAAAAGAAAATGTTTTTATAAAAGATTATGTTAGATATTGTTAAGAATATGATTCAAACATAAACATTAAGGAACTTTATTATAAAAAAAAATTGTTTTAAAAAGAAAGTAAATAAACAAAATAATTCTTTAAAAACAAAGGCATAAAAGTTTCAAAAGAACAAAAACATTAAATAAAATTTTGTAAAAAGATACAAAATTCACATTAATTCAAAATTTAAAAGCAAAAATTGCACAAGAACTCAAAGTTTAGAGCTTCATCAAAGGATTTTGTACAAAGTTTGGTGCAACCTAAGTGATTCCACCGACTACATGCATCACATCCAATGTTTTTCAATTGATTATCTGCGTCAGTATTTAGCTCATCTTCGCATGCACCGCATTTCTGTTTTTGGTTTAACTTTCTCACGTTTGTCGTTTTTCTAGCTTTTTTTACTATTTTATTATATTTATTCAACTGTCTGAATCTTTTTTTGCATCAATTTCTTTCGTTCTTCTTTCCTTGGCTTCGGATATATTTTCATGGAAATCCATCCACTTTAGAGACGAAATCGACATTAGTGGTCTATTTTCTGGAAGAATTTCGAGCCCCTTTCGAATTGACTCCTCTGTTACTATTTCTCTTGCCTTACATACGGTCACTGAAGCTTTCACAGATAGCTCCTTGTGATGCTTTAAGAAGCCATAAAACCACTTTTTTCTATGCCTTCCATTTTTAAAAGGAGTTTTACTTTTTTCGTCTTGAACAATTTTTTGAACCACGTCCAGGAGCTCATTGGGTTTTTGCGGGAAACCACATTTTGCTATATTCACAAGCCACTCCACAGCCATATTTTCTTCACAATCTGTAAGAACAGTCAGGACCTTTCCTTGTTACCTCGTCTTGCACTTTTCCTTTAATCCTGTCGTGAAGGGTTGTGTTTGGGACTCCAAACTCTCTATTTGCTTTTCTTATACCCATAGCATTGGTTCTTATTGCCCTCAATGCAACTGCCAGGGAAGAGTTATCGTATTTTTTGAGAGAGCGTTTTAACTATCTACCTAATAATGTATCAATATGTAAGATAACTTATATAATCTGGAAGAAGTTTTAATATGTTCGGACATAGGATGTTCGGACATAGGATACAAAAATCGCTGTAGTTTCCTTTACCCGAACACTAAAGAATATGGTGTTCGCTTACTGGAAAATTGATTCATTGGGCCATTTTTCATATTAAATACAAAAGAGAATTAATTTTTCCCCAATAATTACTCTCAAAATGCTAAAAAATATAAATCACGCTGTTGCCTAATTCCGAACACTAGTGTTCGGGAAAGGAAACTCATAGCATTTAGTTTCCTCTGGCCGAACAGTTAAAAACATTAACAAACTAAACAAATTTTGGACTAAGCAGTGCAAATTATAATAATTATATATCTCGACCAAGAAATAAAAACTTTTAAACGAACTTATACGTTATATTTGAGCAATTAAACACTATTTTCCTTGAGCACTTTAACTATTTTTTTTTCTGAAGCGCTAAGTCGTCTGCACATGCGAGAACCTTGCAACGAACGGACGACCGTTTGAATAAGAAATAGTAAATGTATTAGTGAGACATCGCGTACATGTATAGAGAAAAGCATACAGATTCATTTTCTTCCGTTTTTTTTACTCAGAGCAAGAAAATTAACGTTATTTTAACGGTTTTCAGTAAAAGTGTTCGCCTACTGGAGCTGATCGGAAATAGGTGCCACTACCCTGCAATCATATAAATATTAGATTTTTATTTTTATTATACATAATTTTATTTTAAATCCTATCCTCGGCTGTGTATAAAATATATATCCCACACGTTCATGTCTATCTGTAAATTAATAGTCACACTCCTTAGAGCACAGCGTCCAGTCTAGTTTCTTTGATGAATTTGAGAATGAGCTGTGGGTCCATGGTTTGTATGTCCTTGTCTGTTATTTGCTGTCTGCCCAAATATTTCATCCTTTTGTGGGCCAGTGCTCCACAGGATTCCAGTATGTGATCTGAAGTTTCGGCGGTTTCACTGCAGAATCTGCAGAGCCCGTCCTCCGATATGCCCATTTTCCTCAGGTGTTCCTTGAGTCTGCAGTGCCCCGTGAGGAAGCCTGTTAGGATTCTTAGGTTTTTTTTTGTTAAGGCCGATACAAGCTTCGAATCTCTTTTGGTTGTAATTTCCTAAGTGTTTCTTTGCTTGCCTCAGACCTTGGAGGTTGAGAAAGGCTTTTGCCCTTGTTTCTTCCTCCAGTCTCCTGAACTCTTCGCATATAGTGTGTTCTCCTATCCCGCAGAACGGTTCAGGTCCTATGAAGGGTTCCTCTGCCCCTTTTCTTACCAGAGAGTCCGCTGCCTCATTGCCTGTAATTCTAACATGGCCAGGTTTTTAGTCTGGTGGCAGGGGTTGTGTAAGGCCACCAACCTTAAGACTATGACTAGAGTCCAAAGAATTGCCTGTATTGGCACTACTGGGGCTATGAGAACCACCCCTACAGCGGGGTTGGAGGTAATTCTCAATCTTAAACCCCTAGATCTTTTCGTACAAGAATCTGCAGCAAACAGTGCCTTGCGGCTAAGCCAAACAAAAAACGGGAAACCCAGTACAACAGGGCATGCACAGATTTTAGAGAAATTTACGGGTAGAAATGTATGCACAGACTACATTACTCCTAAACTAGATTTTATAAGACCATTTACTGTCTCTTTTCCCTGTAGGGAAGAATGGCAGGATAATCAAGTACCAATCCATGCAACAACGATCCCCATCTATACAGATGGCTCCAAGATGGATACCGGCGTTGGTGCAGGTTTCTACTCAGAAACGCTCGGAATATCTGGCTCGATCAGACTCCCCGACTACAGCAGCGTCTTCCAAGCTGAGGTTCTGGCGGTGACAACAGCCGCTAAGCAGGCTGCATTGACGGCAATACCACAGGCTGATATTACCTTCTTCATTGACAGCCAAGCGGCAATAAAATCGATTTCCGCCACAGAAATAAAATCGAGGCTTGTAAGAAGATGTAGCGAAGAGCTGCGGGCTCTTGGCGCGCAGCACACTGTAAAACTCTGCTGGGTCCCCGGACACAGTGGTGTCCCAGAAAATGAAAGAGCCGATGAACTGGCAAGAAAAGGATTTTCCCTTGAATCAAGGGATGCTGACACCACAGTAAAAACCCAACCCTGTTACCTTAAACAGGTGATTGGAAATAAAACACTGATGGCAGCAAACGAAAGATGGAGTGCCCTTGATTCCTGTGTTATTACAAGGAAAATGTAGCCACTATATGACAAACAAAAGACCAAGAGAATCCTTCAAATGAACAAGAATTCTTTGTCCCCTCTCACAGGTGTTATCACCGGAGACAACATGCTGGGCTACCATGCAAAGAAATTAAAACTCATCACAGATGAACTCTGCAGAGGATGTGGGGACGAGGAGGTGAATGAGGATACCCCGCATTTCCTCTGTCACTGCCCTGCACTCTGTCATATCAGAAACAATATCCTGGGCAGATATTTCTTCCGGGATTTAGAAGAACTCTCCGGCAAGTCTGTGAATGACTTGCGCAAGTTCATCAACGCATCGGGATGGTTTGTAAACCCGCTAAGTTTTTCATAGGTTTTTCATTGGTTCCAGATAAGGGAAGCGTAACATCCAGGGTATCACAAAGGGTCTACATTGACCTAAGTGTGACGGGCGCAGGATTCTCTTGCCCCGTCAGCCCAGTAACCTAACCTAACCTAACATGACCAGGTACCCAGCAAATGGAAATTCTGTTATTCTTGCTTAGTCTATTCAGTCCGTGTAGGCATTCCCACACGAGTTTTGACTTGATAACGCAGGCGTCAAGAGCCTTTATGGCTGCTTGGCTGTCAGACGTTATTGCTATTTTGCAATTCCTGTAATTTTTCTCGAGGTTGGTTCGAACGCACCTGTCTATGGCACATATTTCTGCCTGGAAGATGCTGGTACATTTGCCCATGGATTCGTAGTGCTTAGTTCCTGGCCCAAACACTCCTACACCAGTTCCCTCCTCGGTCCTCGAGCCGTCCGTGTACCACTTTGATGTGTGGTTGCTCAGTCCATAAGTTGTGGATTCATTGCTCCAGTTCTCATTATTGCTGAGCTTTGTCTGGAAATTCTTTTCGAAGTTGAATTTCCTGATGCTATCGTCCCTAGGTATGCCAAGAAGTGGGAGTTTTTTGAATAAGTCACCATGCATTTACCTCTCCCAATTCCCTCCTTTGCCATCCTAAGGATTGTTTTGTCTGCCTCGTTCATCACCATGATGTGTAGAGGGGTCAATTCCAATATCACCTCCATGGCTGCGGTTGGGCAGATACGCATTACTCCGGTAATGCACAGGCACGTCAGTCTTTGCACTTGGCCGAGTGTCTCTCGTGTTGTGATTAGAATGGTTCGTTTCGCCCATGCTACCGCTCCGTATGATCATTGGTCTCACGATTGCAGTGCACATCCATCGCAGGATGTTTGGGCTGCATCCCCATGCCTTCCCCGCTAGGCTTCTACATATCATGAGAGCGCGGGTGGCCTTCTTGGATATCTCCTCAGTATGTTTTCGCCAGAGGAGTTTACTATCTAGATGGAGTCCTAGATATTTTACTTGTTTGACTAGTATCAGTGTCGTGCCTGATAGGCTAATGTCCTTAGGTAGGTAGGTAGGTAGGTGTGGCGGTTTGATAAGACAAACCCAAATAGCACTGAGTGCCGTTTTGTTACCACAAACTCACGTAAACCTGGGTATTATCGATTGGTGGGGGAGGCTAAATCCAACCTGCAGAGTTCAGGAAAGTTATCAGTTCCTTGATACTTTTCTCGGAGACTTCCTCAAGTGTATTGAAGAAAGGGCTTCCCAATGTACGTAGTCTGGTCCTAGCTAAAGCCGGACAGGTACATAAAAAGTGAATTAGGGTTTCTTTTTCAGTTGTCACTTTGCAACTGCGGCAGTGTGTATTGTATGGGATGCCCAGCTTGGCCGCATGGTCACCTATAGGCCAGTGTCCCGTGAAGATCGCTGTAAGTCTTGCGATGTCTTTTCGGGTTGTACCTAGAAGGTCGGTTGTTTTTGCCTTGTTGTAGTTTGGCCACGTTTTTCTGGATATGACGGATGCAGTCAGCCTGCTCCATCTGAGGTTGGCTTTCTTAAGGTATTCTGCGGTGATATTTGCCTTAACTGCTCCGAGCGGAATGTGAACTAGTTCCGCCAGAGAGCAGTGGAGAGCTGAGCCTTGCCTGGCCAGTGCCCTGGAACCCAGATCAGGGTAACCTTGAACTTATCAAGCAGGGCCAGCTCATTACGGCATTCTAGTACTAACTTAGAGGATATAGTGACCGAAGCGATCGCTTTAATGGCAGCCTGGCTGTCAATAAGTATGGCGATCCTTTGCCTCGGTGTTATATTTGAGTGAAGTTTGATCTGGCGACAGGCTTTACGGATAGCCAGTAGCTCCGCCTGGAAGACGCTTACAGTATCCGGGAGTCTGTACGATTTTGCGATGTTTAAGGATTTCGAAAAAACTCTCGCACCCACGCCGCAGTCCATTTTTGAACCGTGGGTGTAGATTGTTTGATCGAAATCCCTTGTCACTTGTCCATTTTGCCATTCTGATCTAGTAGGGATTTGAACGGCGAAATGTTTTGTGAAAGACATTCTGGGAATGATGTAGTCTGTTGAAGGCGGAACTAGTTTTCTAGGTAGAGAATCTAGAATACTACTGTGGCCGTAGGGTTTTGCAGTCCAGCATCCAGACTCTCTGAGTCTGATCGCGCTGTGTGCTCTGACGTTTGCTAATGTCCTTAAATCTTTGAAGTTGTCTTTTCCTTGTGAATGGTACTATCGTTGTTTTCGCCGGATTGATGTTAAGTCCGACAGTATGGCACCATTCCTTGGTTACTTTAAGCCCCCTTTGTTTAATGTCCCCAAGAGTTTCTTCGAACTTGCCCCTGGCAATCAATACACCTGACAGTTGATGCCAAGGTTGGTTAATTTTTCCTGCAGTTCATCTACAACTAGGCTCCACATTAAAGGTGATAGTACCCCTCCCTGTGGACATCCTCTTGTTGTGTTCACTCTGATGGTTCCAGATGGTGTTTGAGTCTCTGCTGATATAGTGCTCAGCAGCTCACACATCCTGTTAGATACTGTACTGTTAACTCCTTTCCTATCCAGGGATCGTTTAATCGCCTCATGTGAGGTGTTGTCAAATGCTCCCTCTGTGTCTATGAAAGCGCACAGTACTATTCCTTTTGCTTCCAAGGCACTTTGAATTATCTCCGTCAGCTGATATAGTGCGGTCTCTGTTGATCTGCCCGCTCTGTATGCATGCTGACGATGATGTAAGGGGGATGTGTTCAGCACATCTTCCCTTAAATAATTGTCCACAACGTTTTCTGTCATCTTCAGAAGAAATGATGTAAGGCTGATGGGTCTGTACGATTTTGGCTGTGTGGGGTCTTTTTTCCCTGCGTTTGGTATAAACACAACCCTTGCTCGTCTCCATTGCATTGGTATGTGGCCCAAGGCAATGCTGCTCCTTGTTATTTTTAGCAAGTGTGGTATTAGTACACCTTGCACTTCTTGTAGAAGGGAGGGTATAATGCCGTCCACTCCGGCAGATTTAAAAGGCTGAAAGGAATTTATTGCCCATTTCAGTCGTCCCTCAGAACAGATGGTTGATGTTATTTCCCAGTCTTCCCTCCGAGATCTGATTGAAGTGGTATTGATTCCTAGCTCAGTACTAGGCGAGCTGCCAGGAAAGTGAGTTTCTAGAAGCAATAGTGCCCTATGCCCTTTGATCCTCGTCTTCCGTGAACTCGCTATCTGGTTTCCTCAGAGACATCGGCACTCCTCCTGACTTCGCAAGAGCTTTGTGTAGCCTTGCCGCAGTAGGAGTAATGGTGATTGTCTCACAGAATTTCCTGAAGCTATTTCTTTTAGCTTTTCTGATTTCCTTATTATATGTAGTAAGGGCCATTTGGTAGCTTTGCCATTCTCCGCTGCGCTTTCCTTTATTGAAAAGCTTCCGCACCTCGGATCTTAGTTTTGACAAGTTATTACTCCACCATGGCGTCTGTTTTCTGTCCCGTTCTCTACTTAGAGGACAGTTTTCTTCGAACACAGAGATGATGGCGTTTGTTATGCCTGCCACTGCGCTCTCTAGCTCTAGGGGGTGCCCCGGAGCCTTCCTCAGAACAAGGCGCCCCAGATTGCTGTCTAGAGCAGTTCTGTAGGTTTCCCAGTTGGTTTTTCTTGGGTTTCTTACTGGATTTCTTGTGATACTTGTGCTGTCCAGATCGAACACTATTATTCGATGGTTAGACAATGACGGCTCACTAGATACTCTCCAGTAACTAATTAATTTACTTACGCTTGGGCTACCAAGCGTGAGGTAGAGTACTTACTCTCTGACCCTAGTTACAAAAGTGGGGGTATCTCCCACGTTTATAATATCAAGTGACGAACTCATAATAAATTGTAGTAGGTAATCACCCCTGATGTTGGTGTCGGTGCTCCCCCATATGATGTTGTGGGCATTTGCATCGCACCCTATGAGGAGCGGCATGCGGAGCTTGTTGCAATGCTCCACCAGTCGCTGCATTTGGGATGATACAACCGGCTCATCCCCTGCATAATACGCCGATGCGATGACGATGGTGCGGTGACATCCGTCAACGTCCAGATGTACCTGCAATGTCACCAGATCTCGTGTCGCGTATTCTGAAAGTAGAATAAATTTATATTTATTGTTTATTAGAATGCAAGCTCTGGGTTTCTCGGCCCGAGTGTCCCATATTACCTTTGCATCCTTGCTCGCCAATCCTCTGACTTGTCCTTTCAGGATGCATGGCTCCTGGATCAGTACTAGCCCTAGGCTTTGGCAGGTAAACATCGTAGATATAGTCGCCGAGTCGGCTATAGCATGGTGGATGTTTACCTGTGCTAGTTTGATTTTTCTGTTGGCGGGGTTTATCGAGCTATGCTCGCGCGGGGCAATTGTCCCGTCCTCCTTCAGCAACGAATCTTCCTCCTCCTGGGTGATTTCCTGGAAGAGGTCGACGATCGTGTTGTCCATTTCCCCCTCAGAGATCATGCTCTCCGAGATGGACATAGACTCCTCGGTCTCCGCAGGAGCCTGCTCCGCCGATTGGACAACGGAAGAAGGTGCTTTAATCTTCGGAGGAGCAGTATGCTCTACCTCGGACTGAGCGCTTTGCGAGTTCAGATTCGATGCTGACTGGGCTGTTTGCCCAGAGATCTCGTCCGACCTCTTGAGTCCGCACACCGCAACCCTACCCGAATCGGTAGCTCAGGGATCCTTTTTGGGATTTTATGGCGTCGAAGGATTCTCGGTCGATGCCAAGAGCCAGTACCTGCCCGGTTCCCTCTTTTCGAAAATTGAGAACCTTCCACGCCTGGACGTTAAGTCTCACATTCTGTGCTTCCAGCAGTGCCAAGGAGGTTTTAGCTTCTTGTTCTGCTATGCGTGGAAGGAAGATCGTTATGGAGTAGGACCGTGGTATAGCTGTCCCACTGCAGGTCATGAGGCATGTCCCCTTCCACTTCCCCAGCTTTTGGGGCTACTGCTTTTAGCCAATCAGCTGTCTGCGGAGTTTCGCAGTCAACTAAGAGCATTCCGTGTTTGAAATGTATGCCCTGAAATTTGAGCTTATGCTCCCATCCCAAGGCCATTTCTACCACAATGGCGTCTTCAAGTGCCGTGAGGTCTGGGTTGCTGAGGATCTCCTGCGGATATTTCACCGGGAGAACAGCAACCTGCTCAGCAATCGCACCTGTGTCGTGTCTACCGCTAGCAGGGAAGTTTTTCTCCGCCATAGCATAGCTTCGACCAACCACGGTGGCGCTCGCTTTTGCAGGCTTTCCCGTGGCCCTCTCGGTACCTTCATCCAGCTTCTGCTTTTTGGCTTTATTTATTGTGGGGGGGGGGGAGGGGGGGCGGTGATGTTGTTATCCCCCTTTTCCCCGTCGCCACTTCTGCTCCTCAGCCATCCTTTTGGCTTCCTCAGGCCCGAAGCCTTTATTGAGGTAGCGGAGGTACCATTTAGTGCCAGCACCACTAAGTCGCCTTCACAGAGGGTCGTCCCTCACACCAGGTGGAGGTAAGGCTTTCTTAGTCCTCTTCCTTCCGGTATTGTTCCCGGGGGGTTCAGGGGCTGGTACTTGAGCTATGCTCGTTCCCTCTGCCCTAGTTCCCCCCATCAATACTTTCCCGGACAGGGAGGGGATTAGGATTTGGCTCCCATCCCCACCGCATGCACCTGTCTGTGCTACCGGGCTTCTTCACGGGCCTTTTGGCACCCCCGTGGCTAGTCGTGAGGTGATGATGGTTCTTTGGCTGGTGCTGGGTTGCACCAGTTTAGAGCCTCCCTCTCGACTTGTTCCGGGTCGTCATGGATGTCCTGCTCCATCCGACCAATGACTTCGTCTGCGGTCTGTCCCTGCATTCTGCTGAATTTATTTTTCGTTTGTTTGTTTTGTTTCTTTTTGTGTGGCATATCCCACGAGTAGCGCGGGAAAGACGGTCAACCACGCCAGAGCCCCGCATTAACGTGGTAAGGCCATGGTTACTCTCTGAGGTGGCCCGGTATCAGAGAGGCTCCGTAAAAATACAGCCGGATACCCCTGGCTGCAAACCGTCCAATAAGCACGGGTCGCATGACACTCTGGATTAGTGGTGGGTGGACGTTGAGTCCTGGCCAGTTCTTGGTTGGCGCTCATCAATCGGCTTGTCTGCCATGGGTGGCCCTTAGACAGCATAGCCCGTTGAATCTTTGCACCGCAAGCCTCCGCACCGGTACCATCGAATGCAATGATGGTACACACATCAAGGTGACTGACCATCGCGAGAGGTTTATATTAATACAAACATGCTACCTATATGAAGCGTAAATTTTAGTCCATTTCACATTAAAAGGCATTTTTGAAAGCAGGGCGATGGCCTTCGAATTTTTCACTAAAGATGTGTCCATGGTAGCACCCAGTGACAAAACTTCTATATATATATATATGGCTTCCAATTTGCATAAAATTCTTATGAACTGAATGCGATTATCCCCGCCCGCCTTAGGCAAATAAGATATAATACAAATTGGAAATATCTGTCATAAGAGCTCTTACACTCATCAGAACAAAATATATTAAACTTAAAATCTTTCATAATGTTCTTAGAAATTCCCATGAGTCTCTTACAACAAAAGTTTGCCTTTGTCCCAAACTCAACGACTTCTGATTAGATAAGGACTCTTGGAAATTACCTGTAGCAACTAATCAAATCTGGCACATGTCATCATAAACGGGACATAAATAATAAAGATGACATTCAGTTATCCTTCAGGAATCTATTGAATTATTTATTAAATTTTCAACCAATTTGATAATCCCGAATATGAGTGCACAAATAAGGTCTCATGATCCATGGAAAAAATAAGGGATGCAATTAAATCTTTCCCAAATTTGGATAATTAAAAAAATCAGTGTTTAATTAACTGTGCGCTTCCTTGAAATACATAGAAAAGAGTATGTACGTGTCATTCTTCAGGGACACGCTTTTCTTGGAACTGACTATCACGTACCAGTGGTAAAACAAGGACATAAGACAGGGGTTTTTAGGGAGAGCATCTACATGGATTCAGTGGTAAGCTATGTAAGTAAGTATGTCCCCGTTGGTACATATTTCACTTCATTTCTAAAAATAGATAATTTCATTGAGACCACTGTTCTAAAAATAAACTAAGACGAGACTGATGCTCTGCAGACACGTGTAATATTTTGCGTTGTCTCCCTGTTAGTGGCTGAAACTAGGGCAAACATTTCTTTTACTCGGTCAGTTGGTTAATATTGTTAATACGGTTTGCTGTATTGGTTTTTGGCGAGTGTGTGCGAGCGAATTTGACCATTTGAACGTTGCAAATGAGATAACCTGGCAAAACAGTGACCAATATTCTTACTCTCTTAAATCAATGACGTCACCGGCTGACGTCACTGGAACGGTTGCTTTTTGCCGGGTGTGAAACACGGGCTAATACGCATCCTCCAATACCACATTCCTTCATCTACCCGTGAGTTACATTGGTTTTGGGATACAACTGCTATAGTACTTAAACAGTGTGCATGTGTATCCGAGTGTTCGGAAGGAAGGACAATGAAATTTATTTCAAAAACTAGGTCACAGACATTTCATCGATTTTTATGCTCAATGGCATTACAAAGTAGCACACACAGTAGAGAGAGGAACGAGGGAGAGTTAAGGTGTGCGACAGAGAGAGAGAGAGAAATGCGGTGCATACCAGGATGCCATAGACCGGGTCATTTAGCTGCTTGTGAATGAAAACAGATTTTCATCCCAGAATTTTCCAGAAAAATCAAACTGTTATCATCACTGAAGGAATATTGATTTTCGGTCCCCAAAATGCTACCTAACAAAGCTTTAATTGAATGCGAACGATGCACACTTGGATGGTACATCTCCGCTTGAATTCTCGATGACTGCTTTTGGGGAAGGTATTAAGGGAGTGGTGTCGAGTATCCTTCGAATTTCAAATGAACTAACACATACGTAATTCACCCAGATTCATGAGTGATACTCTTTTGGAAAGGAATTGCTTCAATTTGTGCAGCTTGCGTCGATATTACTGTTTTGCTGGTACTATCCGTTTGAAGGACGCGTTGAACTTGTTCGATGGGTGTGACTGCAAAAGGGGGCAATTTTATGCTGGTTAGTTTTAGAAATGAATTCATGATTTATATTCGTGATAACGCAGGCATATAGGAACGAATTCGAGGCAACTAAAACAAAGGACGACAAACAATGCAGTGGGATGGTCAATGGGAAATTAGCGCGAGGAGCTATTTTTAGCTACCAAGGTTATTTTAAGTCGAATGCTTTGAGTGAGAAAAGTAACTTCTAGCATTTTCAAGTAACTTCAAGCATGTCCAAGTAACTTCAAGTATGTTCAAGCATTATCAAGTAACCACACAGCAATGTTGTTGTTGTTGTAATTTCATCCAATTCGCTTCATTTTACCTGCTGTAATTCATAATGTGTGTTGTATATGTGGATAATTTTTGTATTGTGCACTTCTATGTATTGTCCCCTACCCAAATATATATAGTGTTGGCATATCTATGTGTAATAGTAAAAATGGGTGGAAACACGTTATTGGCAACTCCGTATTAATATATAGATAAAGGTAAATATGATTCGACTCTAATCTAGAGATAATCATTTTTATTCGAATAAAATTGTATTATTTTCTTTAGGTTCACACAGCATCGTTTTAATGGGAATAGCTGATGCTGACTACAAATTGTTGTATGTCGACAAAAGCCTGATCCGTGGTGGCGCTAACCTACAAAAATAAAGAAAATTATTGAAATGCGATAAATTAAAACAAAGATTTTACCAGTTCCATGGTTGAAAACTCGGTCGATTGCTCCACTTCGGTCAATTCAATGAACAACAATTCTCGGAAATGTGGATATACGAGTACCTACATCGATTGCACCTTGACCGAACTTTGTCTTGCGCAGTTTTGTCACGAATGCCTTGAATTTGCTGCGGATGCTATTCCGCTTCTTTTTGGCTTCGGTTAAATCAACTGCGTCGATGGCCAGCTCTAATACAACACATGCCCAAGAATAGGTTTTGACATGTTGAAGTTTGTATTCTGGAACTCATCTATCCCAAGGCGCCCGTTGCTTTTGCAACGCCACAATCAAACGCGATTCTTCTTCGTCGCTCCACGAATAGACAATTTCCTTATCCCTATTTACTCCTGATTTCTGCGTTTTGCCTAATTTGCTAGACTTTGTTGTACTTTGGGTATTCAAACTCACACGATAGTTGACAGAATAGTCCATATTGTCGGCACTTAATGGCAACGGTTCCATTTCACTCATAGTAATTTGTACCGTAAAAGCAGCCAGACACATGCAACACGTCCTTTCCCCACGACAAAAATACCAAATGAAAGCACAGATATCATATTAAATGCTGCGTCATTTGTCATTTGCGTAGAAAAATGGCATGGCATGAACTTCGTGCATTGTTATTTTTTGGATGCTGCCATTTAAATGACGCAACAGCCAAAAAGTTTAGTCATTTCTCCTATAGGCGTCATTAAAGAGCGATCACACGGCCATTTTTTTCCTTCATTTTCTTCGCCATTTTCCTAGTCATTTAAATGACGCCTGAAATGTTATCCCAAAAATGGCGAACACACAGAACGACATAAAAATGACGGCTTTGTGACACGATTTTTACATCACAGCGTCATTTAAATGACTCGAAAAAACGGCGGTGTAATCGTAGCTTAACTAGCAACGATCAAAATAAAAAATTGTAAAAAAACAAAAACTTATTTCAGACGGTGATCAAAAAACTGAGTCAAAGTAGGGGTTAATCGAAAAAAATTGGGATTAAATGGGGATAAATTACTGAATTCTGCGAAGTCATGACCTGACATTGTGGCACAAATAGCACCGACATTTCAACTCTTCTGCGTTTCAGCACAAAAACTGTGAAGCCTTACTGCACGTCAGCAGAAACCAAAGCGTCTGAAGAGTTTAAGAGTTAAGTACCTAAATGCATTTGGAAAAAAATCACTATGGCTACGCAATTAATCAGCGCAGCGTACGAGTATCACTGTTTTTCAGTTTTTATACCCTATTCTAAGGGTTTATTAATTTTGACGCATAGTTTGTAACATACCTTAATATTACCCGTAGACCCCTAAAAGTTACTATATTTACGACCTTTAAACTGGGCCTAGAGAGCTGAAATTTTAACCATATACTCTCTAGGGTCCCGAAATAATCAAGTTTAAGAATTTTTGAAATCCGCTCACAGACACGCCCACAAACTCAAAAAACAAACTTTTCGAAAAAATCGAATTTTGAGCTAGAAAGCTTAAAAAGGAGATACAATTTTTAAAATCCGCCCACTGACACGCCCACAATCAAGTAAAACAATTTTTTTGAAAGTCAAAGTTAGGGAGCTGAAATTTATAATATATACTCTCAAGGGGACTTTTATGCTCATGCTTAAATTTTTTTTTAAATCCGCCTACTGACACGCCCACAATTAAATAAAACAATTTTATTGAAAAACCAAAGTTTGAGCTAGTGAGCGTTTTTATTTACAAAAGCTTCGTTTTTTTTCGATAAAATCCTTTAAATGTTATATAACAAAATATGTAGAGCGTTCCTAACAATTCATCCATACTAAGACTTTTGTCACGCCCACTTATGAGGGATAGGAATAAGAATAGCCAAGCGGACTGTAGCCCGTCCCTATATTTTTATTTAGTTTTTATAAATAGCAATAAGTGACTACAGCTGCGCCAATTGTGATTGATTCCATCTGTTTGACCCGTTCACAATAAAGGATTGGTAAATGCTATCTCACAGCCACAATGCATTCTTTGACAAAACCAATATTTTTGCCGCTCATCTAACTGATTCGGTAGACTCGATTAAGCAGCTTAGAAAGAACAAATCAAAAGTATTGTTGACCAAAATCAAATATTGAATGAATAAAAGAAACTGCATGGATAATTGTTTTCACTTCGTTCAGGTAGAATAAAGGATTCGAGTGATTGTGATTGTTTGGGGTTGTTAAGTTGTATTTTTGTAAAATTCATTGGTTTAAGGTTCTGACGGGATCTATAGAAGACTTAAATGAAAGATTGCCAATTGTCAATTTGTTAAAGCGAGCCTTCAACGAACAGAAAAACGTACTCAATCCAATCCCATCCAAATCCAACCACACACAGCAAACAATCCCATCTAGTGACAGAGGGTTATTAATCTAGGCATACCAATCCAAAAAGTCAACGAAAAACCAGCATGGAAAACAAGATGGAGGACGAATGTCTCCGGATATAAGGACGAAAGGGCGCAACTTTTAGTTTTTGCATCGCCAATATGGCAGACAATGGCCAAACGTTTACCATTAGAAAGGGCAAAAGTTCACTGGGTTAAATATAGGAGGAGAACGCAGAGCGCATCCAATCACTAGAAGCGGTAAGTTTAGGCAACGACTGCAGTTGCATATACCACACCAGGCGCACCATACCAATGTGCCATTCACTGTCAACAGCGCCGAAGTAGTGTGCCATCCAGTGCCAATCGCACCAAACCAATGTGCAAACCTCAACAATCCGCACAATGTTAATGTTCGCTTCATCAGCATCACCAGCACCGTACTAATGTACAATTTGCAGCATTAGCAGCATAACAATTGGTTATAGCATCATCAGCACAAAACTAACGTGCAATCGAGTGTCATCCGCATCATAACAATGTGCAAGATCACAGTCAGCACCGACCTGGCCTTCTACGGGTCGTTGATGCGCCCAGGCTTTTTTATTTGTTCACTGACTGTCACTCTCAAACTGTCTTGGTTAAAAATACAAAAAAAAACATTTTCTGGTATTTTTTCCAAAAAGAATTTGTAAATTAGGCCAGAATATATTATTCTTCCGGCTTAATTTCCATTTTACTTTCTGTCTCTATCCTCAAACCTGTCTGGAGAATTTCCAACGTTTCAGGCGTATTTATGTACTTTCGTTCATTTTTCTTCACACAGAATTTCAGCAGGTAAACAAACGAAAACCGTCAAAATGATGATATCCTATGAGTTTGCAAGCAAAAAAAAACTGCTGTTGCTTCTTTTCAAGCCTAACTTTGACGTTTTTCATCTTTGGAGATTTGGCAGTTTTCATTTTTCCACACATAAATTACGCGAACGGACCTATATTTGAATCGAGTTTTTTAACGACTCTATCTACATGTATTTACATCCAGTGCTGCCGTTTCGCAAGGCTTAGGGTAGCACTTTTCTTAGTTCAATTTAATAACCTTTACGCAGTTATTAAAAATATATTTATTTTAAATATAAGCCTTCTCCATCTTCAACAAATTATAGAATAAATAAAAAAAAAAGATAGTTGTACTACAGTTGCACTACTGTATGAAAAAGCAAGTATTGTACCGAGAAGCTTTTTTACCGAAGGAACCATTACCTCATTTAACTCATTTTTGTTGTTGAATATATTTCTATTAAAATATTTAAAGTCCAACGTCTGAAACAGATGTGCAGTAAGGGCGCCCACAGTAATGCATGTATAAAGGTAAGATTAGACTGTATTCCACGTTGGCATTTAATTACCATTTTTGACAGTTATAGCTGTCAAAATAGGGTCATGCAGTGTAATCGGCATATCTCAAATGACCTAATGACCAAATGACCACAAATTACCATGCTGATTTTGACAGATAAAAATGACAAAATTGCATGCAGTGTAATCGGACAATAAGCACTAATGCCAGTATAATGACCTAATGACCATATGCAATTTATTGAAATTTGGTTATGGCATTGCTGTCATTTTTGTCATCTGAAAATTGTCATCTTTTCCAAGCGTGCAGTTATTTAATACTTCAATAATAACATTTTTGCATGATAATAATAATATTTTTGGATAACATTTGCCGTAAATTGTTTTAATAATTACATTTTTATTGTACTTTTGTTCAGTGTTAATTAGTGGTTTTCTTGTTATTTTTATGTGCATGGTTTAGTATTTGTTGTGTAATACCTAGGTAGTACTTTAATGTTTCCGATTATCTGTTTTATTTATTTTTGTTGAAAAATTACGTTTCGCTTTAACATGTACGGCGTTACCACAACTCACTCTGAAAATATAACAACAAATGCCTTTAATGACCAGCATGGCAAAAATGACCAAAATGGCCATTGTGGTTACGTAGTCTAATATACTACTTTGACAGCGCGGAAGTTTTGGTCATTTGACAGATAATCTTGTCATTTGGCTGTGGTCATTTGAATGCCAACTCGGCATACAGTCTAATCTTACCTTAACGCACATGAAACACATTTACAGTAGAAACTGTCATTCATTCAGAATGGTTTTTGCCTAACCTAAATATCACTGAACGACCAAACAGAAAAAAAATGCTAGGTAATGGGTAGAAGCTGACAGCACGAAACGTCAAACCGGAAAATTTTCAAACAATTGTGCTTTTGCACTACTATTGGTGCAGTAAAATTAGAAAAAGAGACAACTGGAAGCAGAACTCTGACTCATGCAGTGAATTTGGAAATAGTTCTTCTTTTTAAACTTAGTATAGATGTGCAATCTTCCCTTGAAACAGGGATGTGAAATTTCTATTTTATTAAAATTGAAATAAAAGATAATATTTCTTTTTTTGGTGAATTTAAATTTCAGGAATTTTTATTTATTTATTTTTATTTATTTATTTTCATTATTCTTGTTTACAGCTATGAATTTAACAATTTTAGCAACTATATATTTAATTAATCCTATAAAATAGCAATAAAAGAATAGTAAGTAACATTTTTATTTATTAGAAACAGAGATAATGTTACTTTAACCAATAGTTATTCTTTTGTGGGGTGAGCACTGAGCAATTTAAAATAAAAAGAGCGGGCAAGAAATAAAAAGAATTGAAATTTTATACATAAAAAGAGTTGTATCAAAGTTATAGGGTAAAGTAAGTTGGCAAAAGTTTGAATAGTTTATAATGACAAGAGAACAGAGAAAGAGAAAAAAAATTAAAGAAACATTTATGAATTTAAAGCAAGTAACTCTATGACTTCCTAAATATAAATAAATAATCAAGCAAAACTAAACAATATAGCGCAGCAAAACTTCAACTTCATAGTGATCGAAACCAAGGAGCCATGATTTTACTTTACTTAATAAGGAGAAAAGAGTTCTTATAATTCGTATATCTGCAGGGAGTCTGTTAAACAACTTCCTGGATATAATTAAGTACGAGCTCCTAAAATTTGTTGTGCGAAAGGCCGGGATGGCAACCTGAGTTTGGTAATTGCTGCGTAAGTTGTATGTGTCAAAAATTGGACTCTGCATATAACCACCTCTAACAAAGAAAACCTTTAGCACCCTATAGTAAAATAAATGTCTAATAGGAAGTATGTTTGTAATTCTGAAAAGTTCCATAGAATGAGCTAAACGGGCAGCGTTACAAATCTTTCTTATAGCTGATTTTTGCAACACAGCTAATTGCTGTATCTTATATCTGCTAGCGCCCCCCCCCCCCCCAACAGCTTATACCATACTGCAACTTAGAATGAAATATTCCGTAATAAATTGTTTTCAAGGTGTTGTTAGAACAAAATCTCCTTAGTTGATAAAAACTGCGAATGACAGAGAGCAGATATTGCTTAAGATTTAAGATATGCACAGACCAACTCAGACTTCTGTCGATTGTAACACCTAGATATTTAAATTGGGTTACGGTTTCAATCTTAAAGCAATTTGCGTTATAGTTAACACTAGCGTTAAATGGATCATTAAGGCCTGAGTCGAAACAATTACAATTAAACAATTTGAACTTTACGCAATTTGAGGCATGAAATACAATATCGATGTCAGGAATCACATCATTACTGAGACTAAAAAACATAAGTTTGGTTTTGTTACTGACAACTAACTTATGTTGAGCAAACCATATTCTTAAAAGGCTTACGTCAAGATTTAAGTCAGCCACTAAATTGAGGCTGTTGACTGACTCATACGCTATACCCAAATCATCAGCAAAAGCCTTAACCTTACCCACCAAAGGCAGTTCAAATATAGAGTTGATGTAGATCAAAAATAAAGTTGGCACAATGTTTTTTGGGCCTGGGTAGAACAGTAGCACTTACTTCAGCAAAGGACCCAAATGTAACTATACATAGCAGCCACTTCGATAGCACTGCTGATAAGTCATTTATAAAGTCGTTTCCATATTTCTCAAGATTCATGTAACGTACTGTCTGAACGTCTCAAGCCGCTCTGCAACACAACTAATACCAGTGTGGCTTCCGGCCAGGCAGATCGACAATAGACCAAACCTTCACACTAAGGCAGATCCTGGAAAATACCAATGAATTTCAAGTCAAGACGCACCATTTTTTCATCGACTTTAAAACTGCAAATGATCGCCAGGAGCTCAGAATACTGGCCCAATTGTTTGTTTTTAAGACGGTCTTCATAGGGCGGTAAGTTGTATGGGTCTGTCCAACCCAGCCCCCGTAACGTAAAACGGATAAATCTACGCTGAACGGCTTCAATGCGTTTAACATGGACGTGATGGTACGGTGACGAGACCTGGGAGGCGTATTCAAGAAGAGGTCTAACAAAGCTTACATAGAGAGACTTAGTGACATAGGGGTTACAGAATTCCTTGGACCAACGTTTTACGAATCCAAGGGTAGAGTTAGCTTTACATATGATGCTGTCGATGTGAGCTCGAAAGTTAAGCTTGTTGTCGCAGATTACACAGTCTCTAATCGAGGTTACATATGGGACAGGCTCGTTGTTGAAAAAATACTGCCGTTGAGACAAAGGATGGCGTTTGCGAGAGTAGGTTAAAGCTTGACATTTATTTACATTTAGTTCAAGGAGATTTTTTTGACACCATGTAAAGAAATTGTTCAAGTCGGACTGCAGCGCATGAGCATCGGATATATGTACATGAAATATGATTATAGATCCGCATGTCATCGGAAGGAAACATGAAACAAAATACAATTTCGTGTATTTTCTGATTTGCTCCGACTTGGCAGAACATATACTAAAATAAATGTATGTACTCACCAGGACAGATGAGACAGAAAACTGTTACGATAATCGGCAGTGTGAAGGAGATATCAAGATGATCACATAGTTTGTGGCGTACTCCACCAAGAAGAAAAATTTTTTTTTTAAACAAATAAAAAAATTTAATTTTAAATACATAAATTACAACCCATTTCAAAGAAATAACTGCCGACAGTATGTCCCAATACACAATGCGGATCCTTGTGACGAACACCGCCTCCCGGCCATTATAATCAGCTGTGTACATAGAATCCGAAATAACCAGTATTTTGGTTGTCGCTCCCACGCGATCGGTTTTAATACCTATACAAAGACAACTACTTTTTATTTATATGAGTGGCTAGCTCGTAACGCGTCTTTTTATTCTTGGCTACTCTTTTACCACGCTGGACCGTTCGCAAATTGCCTGTAAGTTTTCAATGTGAGTCGCACGTTTGATTGAAACAATAAAAGAAGCAGCGAATGAAAGAATTTTAAAGCCACGTGTGAACACGTGAATCTTTTAATCTCATAGAGATCGTGTAATGAGGTAAGAGTTTAAAAAAAAAATGTTTTCGAGCACCATAATAGAAAGATTTCCTTTTTATAGCAGTGCGGATAGCTTTTGTTGTTGAGAGTGTTCCAGTGACTCACCAGGGTGTCATTTTCTCCGACGTCTAAGGGCACTGTAAACGAACGAAAACTCGCCCTACCAGCTCACAAAAGCATCCGCACATAAAACCCCAACGACCCACTAAGAGTCCCGATCGGCAGAGGTGCAAAATACCCGCCAAGAATAAGAGGAATATTGTACACCGGCTGCAACAATTCGTCCCAAGCGCCAAGCATACCGGGGACAGTTATTTGCAGACCCACCAAAACCAGTCTACCATCGATCATCATCAACCAAATTTCCACCTAATCCGTCATCTAATTAGGCTATTAAACAGCGCGCAAAAATCCCGAAACTGCAGAATATGCATTTAGTGTGTGAAGTAGTGCTTGCGTACATACAGTACTCGATTACATAACCTATCCGTGCATCGAGATATGAACGTAGTCTCGTATAAAAGCTTTTTTTTTGCACATTTTTTTTTTAAAAATCTATCAATTGAGTTTTTTCTTATATCTAATTTACTTAAGTTAGCCTAGTTTCATCTGCCGTGTCGATTTGTTTAAAAATTTTGAATTTCAATTTAAAGTCAAAGAAAAGTAGCTTTAATACATATAATGCATATATTATAACCTAACAATCCACGTGATCAATCTGCGGGAATATTGTGCACAATCTTCGACGCCTCCAGATCAAACAAAAGCAACGGATATCAAGTGAGTACAAATCATATTCTTTTCATTGGCTTTTACCTATCTTAATTTGTTTTTTTTTATATATGCTTACTTTTTTTTGTAAATACATACTTAATAATACTAGCTTATACTACCTTCGGGATAAATCTCTTAAATTGCTAACGGGCAAGATACTTTTAAAATATATCAATATAATTTACACTAGCTACCTAATACTAAGTCTACCATAACGCGTTTCTAACCTTTCAAATACTTATAGATATCCATTTACTCTTTACATAATATTAAATGACACTTTCATTCAATCGTAAGAATTTATGAATTTATTATTACATACCTATACCAATAAATATGTGTTGAGCTAAACGAAATTGTTGAGATGTGTTAGCGCTAGTAAGTTGCATGTGATTAAGAATAAGGGACTATCCTCAGAGAAACCGAGGAGAGGATAGTCAAGTGGTAATGGCTTATGCCAGTTGCAAGGGGAGGGTTCCTTCAGGTGTCAGATCACCCACGACACCACCGCTGATAACCTTCATATACCCCTTTCTTTTTTTTACAACGCGATCACCTTTCTAAATACATATATCCGCGTTAATATCAACGACATATAGTCATTGATTGCCTCTGATATGCGAGGTCATAGTCTCCCTCTCTCTATCTTTTCTTTTTTTTAGTTTGAGTATCCCTTCTCCTTATCATTTAGTAGTTTTTTTTTTGGCACGATAATTTTGTGCGCAAGGGAATAAGCGGCAAGATCCCACCCCACCGACGAGCTAATGCCGTGCACCGCAAGCGTGCCAACTGCTGCTTCATAGCCAGGACACACTGCATCTTGTCCTTCATCCCACCTAATCTATGCTAATGCATAGATCGTGGAATGCCCGTCCCCGTCACAAGTTAGCTGATTTAATCAGCTTTATATGCCACAAATTAATAATAATAATGAAGGAGAAGTACACTCGCGTGACTATGTAGGTAAACAAATAGTGTCTGTGATCAGAATGATAATAAGTTAATTATTTAAACGATTGGTTTATTGAAAAAAATAAATAAATATAGGGAGAGACAAGTTGCGACGAGTACGTGTACACCGACTTCAGCAATACAGTAACATGTTGTATCGCATGTCGCTGGAAAACACGCGTTGAACATGGAAACAGCTATTCCAAACTTTTCCAAACTGTAGCGAATTCCGGCAAGGACATGCGCTGTCATGTGAATAATTCAATCTTGTTCTGAAGCAGAAAGTGCGCAGGGTAATTGATATCGACATCATCGGCCGATCTCAGCGCGCCGTGTTAGAAGCTTTATTGGCGATTGAAGAACATGCAGAATTGTTTGGCCTTGATCAACGAGGACAAAACGAGCTAATTGCTTTCAACAAACAAACATCTGTCCCCCGACTAGGACAAAACGTCTCTGTTGATAGCCGCATCTTCGAGGTAGTAAGGGAGTTCAGCTACCTCGGAATAAACATCAACTCCACAAATGACACCTTGGTGGAGATCCGACGAAAACTTACCTTAGAAAACCGTTGCTATTTCGGTTTGGCAAAGCAATGGGGTTCAAAACTCCTAAATCGGAAGACCAAGTGTAAGCTCTACAAAGCACTAATACTGACAGTTCTGCTTACGGCGCCAAGTGCTGGACATAAAGCAGGAAAGGAGAGCTAATTTTGGGTTCATTCAAAAGAAAAATGCTCCGCGAACTCTATGATACAAGGTGGTAACCTTCCGATGTTTTTTGGCTGTAATTTAAAAAAAAAATGAAAAACTTTGATTCTTCTTGTGGATTATTTTTATTTGGTCTTTTAATTTTTTTTTACATCAAGTCGAGAATATGATGTCATGTAAATGGCCGCCGCCACAGTTGATTGTCATTTGAGCCCTTTTTATGGCATTTTCCATCACTTTGGCCAAAACTTCCGGCGATAGGTCCTCACATTGTTGACGGATATTGTCTTTAAGAGCTGCAAGAGTCTGAGGCTTGTTGACATAAACCCGCGACTTCAAAAAGCCCCACAAGAGGAAGTCTGGAGCGGTCAAATCAGGCGATCTTGCTGACCAGTGCAAATCGCCAAAACGGGAGATTAGGCGCCCGGGAAATGCATCCTTCAGCATATCGGTTGTGGCACGTGCAGTGTGTGCCGTTGCACCGTCCTGTTGGAACCACATGTTTTCCAATCCCAATTCATCAAGTTGCACCATTCACAGTAACCGTTTGGCCCGCGACGTCTTCGAAGAAAAAAGGTCCGATGACGCCTCCAGCGAAAACAGCACACCATACAGTGACTTTGAGCGGTTGTAATGGCTCTTCGTGGGTTACACGCGGATTTTCAGTGCCCCAGAAGCGTACATTTTGCTTATTTACGTACCCGCTAAGATGGAAATGGGCCTCATCACTCATGATTATTTTTGATGAAAAATCATCTTCCTCTTGGTGGTGATTAAGGATGGCTTGAGCGTATGTTAGACGCGATTGGCGGTCAGCAGGTAACAGCTGATGCACCGTCTGGACTTTGTACGGAAACATCTTCAACTCTGGTACCAAAATTCGCTGTAAAGACCGTCGACTGATACCCATTTGCGTGGCACGTCGTCTGGTCGATGTCGACGGCGCTTCCATGACATCTTCGGCTACAGCAGCAATATTCTCTGCAGAATGGCTACTCCGGGGTCTGCCACGCCTGGCAGCATCTCGTGTTGTGCCAGTCTCTTCGAGGCGACCGGCTAAACGTCGCAGTGTTTCACCAGTAGGCGTTGGACGGGTAGGAAATCTGCGACGAAATTCACGTTGTGCCAAAGTCACCGACCGATTATTGCTCAAATAAATAGTCACCAATATTCCGCGTTCTGGAGCAGTGTAGCGTAACATTGTTTATTAACGTGTATTTCGCATGTGTTTACTACACAAATGTCAAAACAGAACTGACATTAGGGGCCAATCGCAAAATTTATAGCATTTTCTGATAGGAGGATTACTTTTGCGCCACCTTGTATATAACAAGATGTTGGTGTATTCCAGAAAGCTTAAAGACGTCGAATATATTGGCTCCGCCACAATGAGTGAATGGACAATAATGTTGCAGCGAAGAGGATCTATGACTACCAGCTCCCAGGTTCGAACGAAGACCGAAAGTCTGTTTTAAAGATCAAGCCATTGCGGATGCCAGAGCTCTTCGTTTGGACACTAGCGTGCCCGGGATCGCGGAGGATGGAAGGCTGCAGTGTCTCAGGCAGAGACTCACCACGATTCAGGAGGCCGTTAAGTAAGCAAGTTACATATTTTTTGTAACGAGAAGTCAAATATCCCTTGGAGGCTTGGCTTTTGACCCCTCATTGGACCCTTCAGTAGATTTAAGTTAAAGCAAATTTAATGAAGTCCACTCACGCTGCCGTAACATTAATGAACGCACCAATGGAGTTATTAAAAATATTTGGAAATGTTTTCTTGGTGCGAGAGAACCACATTACAGCCCGATGAAAGCAGCAAAATTATAAGAGCTTGCTGTGCTGACATTTCGGAATTATGTAGTTCTAGCTATCACACAGTTTTAGCTGACACCCGGTTTTCGAGGAAAACCCTTCTTTTTTTTTTATTCAGATAGTTCTAGCACTCGGTTTCGACATCATTTATTGTTAAAATTAATAGTGTTCTGAGTATATGTGTGTTTTTATTTTGAATTAGCATATTATATTGTATTCGGTTCGCCGACAAAACGTCCAGAACCAAATAGCCAAACAAAAATAATGTCAGATCGCTCAAAAATTAAAAAATATAAAAACGCCCAAGAAAATGCGGGCGTTTTGCCATATTTCATTTTGCAATTTGTATAAGGGGGCGTTTAGCGCCCCTGCAATCGCCCTGCTTGGGGTAGGTGCTAGTCTTAAAGAAAAAAAGAAAAAAGAAAAACGAAGCACAAAATCGGCCAAAATTTGTTTAAACGAATTGTATTCATCGATTGGTGCTTTATGGAAAACAACGATGATGATGATATTAACGATGTTGGATTGGGAATACCTTGCCGCACATGCCACTAACCTTTGCGTTTTTCCAGCATTTTCGTTCCACCAAACGTACGTTTTTTATGGTCTTTCAATTGGTTGCCGTAGCATTAAAACATCCAAATATATTCTAATAAAACATAAATGAGTGGGACAAAATATTTATTAATAAGTTTGTTAGCGTCATGTCGCTAATGAAAGATCCTTTATAAGAACAAAAAATGTCCTAATACTATACAATTTAACTTTATAGGTTTTTGCCGCTTTTCCAAAAGTTTGCGACGGTTCGTGGAAATTGAAATGAACTTCAAACTTTCAATTTGAACGCACACTTAAACCGATTACCGAACTTTTCAGTAAAATCAACATTTTCATCATGGTAAGGTACACAAAGGAATAACGTTTACAGATAATAAAAATTTATTTACCAACAAAATTAAAAACAAAAGTCTAATTTATTACTTATGTGGATAATTTTTCTATTGTGCACTTCTATGTATTGCCCCCTACCCAAATATATATAGTGTTGGCATATCTATGTGACGTATAATAGCAAAAAGGGGGGAAACACGTTATAGGCAACTCCGTATTACTATATAGAGAGAATAAGTTACAACGCACGGTGGGCGGAGTTAAACGTTTCTATAGTCATGATTCTATAGAAACGTTTTTATACGAAGTAGCCTGTACCCGTCAGTGATTGAAAATGATGTTGTGCAAATAGCTTCAGAAATTAAAAAGACATACCTACTCGTACTTTCCTCAATTTAAAAGAAGTGTTTTGGATCAAACCACAATCAAAAAAGTTCCTAATTGCCAATCGGGAAGAAAACGCCAAAGTTAAGAAAAGAAGTACATTTTATTTTACTTAGATACTTAATCCTTGACCAAAGGTGTGGTGTTGTCTGCTTTCACGATCCAATTCACCGCGATCATTTGTAATCGCTAATGTCAGCGCTTAGAATTGAACTCACATTCTCACAGCTAATGCATCGTTGTTTGAGAAGCTATGCAAATATGCAATACGCCTCCGGCCACAACACACAAGACTAGACAAAATTAATCATACGAATGAACGTGGAAAGCAAATCAATTGGCGCGTTCAATTTGCAAGTCAACTGCAAGTTCACTACTAATTAAATGTCTATCACTTGCCAGTCGTTCCGCAACTCTTTTAGAGACAGGTCGGCTAGTTAGTGAAGATCGTAAGCGGAAAAGTGTTTAATTATTGGTGATTAGCCTAGTATTTTTATTTGTGTAATTGGCTTGGTAGTCTGAGCCTCTGCCTCTGACGCCAGAAGCGTGGGTTCGATTCCCAGCAGAATTTTAATTTTTATAATTTATTAAGAAACGGTGATAGAAACATTTAATAAAAGTGCAAAAAAAAAGTGTGAAAAGTTCCGTACGGTGTAGGATGGACCCCCGGAAAACGGTGGTCCCGCGTACGGGTGTGGGCGTGCCGTTGCGACATGTGGTGCAAACACGTGAGCCGGCAAAAAAATCATCACCTGTAATAACACCAACAACATCAAGAGCATCATCAACACCAAAAACAGCAGCAACCGTAGCAGCAGCAGGAACAACAACAGCAGCAGCAGCAACAATATCAGCAGCGTGTATGCCAAATGCATCAGCTGCAAGCATATTCAAAACTGCAACAACAACACCAACAACAACAACAACAACGAGCCGGTCGTTGCCCAGACGAGTTCTTTCGCAGGCAATACCAGAACCAACAAAAACAGAAGTAGCAGCTGAAAAACCTGCTACAGAAGTAGCGAATGACGAGTTTCGTAAGGTGGAGAAGAGGCGACGGAAGGTAAATCCGAAGCCGAATCTTTCTGCCAAGAGAAGGGCGAACCTGGCAGGCCCTAGCGTAGCATCATCGGTGGCTGGTACCGATGATGATACGGATAATACCAGTTCTTCCGAAGCTGAAGGGGGAGCGGGCCGGTACGTCGGAGAGGGAAACTCCTTCAGGGACCTACCGGTCGACGACGATGGAAGCAATGCCATCCAAATGGAGGATGGAGATGTAGAGGATGAGGTAGCTGAGCTAGACAAGCTCATAAAAGAGCTCTTGGAGAAGCGTGAGCAGCTGAGGCTGAAAAAAGTGCAGCAACATCAACAACAAACAGTGCTGAGGGAGCAAATCCAGCAACAATATCAAGAGAAGCAACAACAACGACAACAGCAACGAAACCAACAAAAACAGCAACAACAGCAGCCAAAGCAGCAACTGCAGCCAAATCAGCAACAGCAGTCAAAGCAGCAGACGCAGAAAAAGCCAGCAAGGAAGGAAAAAATTCCCCCGATTAATGTAAGTAACTTCGATATTAGTGATAGTATTAGGTTATGTAGGTTAATTACTAAGAATTTTTATGTTAAGAGGCTTTCTGCCAGTAAACATGTAATTATGTGTGATGATATTGAGGAGTACCAGAGAGTGCGCACCGCCTTGGGAGAGGTAAAGACCGAGTACTTTACGTACACCCCAAGGGAGAAAAAGCTTAAAACCGTGGTATTAAAAGGAATCGATCCCTCAATTAAAACAGAGGAGCTCGAAAAAGAGCTTAAGAATTTTGAAAGCGACGACCTCAAGTTCGTGGGGGTCAAGCCGTTTTCCTCGGCTGTGGCAAGTGGTGGTAACCGTTACTTACCATTTTTCCTGGTCCAGCTTACTCCTGACAGCAAAATTGACAGGCTGCGAAATATCCGCTTCCTGTACTATCATGCTGTAAGATGGGAGAAATTAAAACGGTCAGATCGCATACTTCAATGTATGCGCTGCCAAAGGTTCGGGCACGCCGCAGCTAACTGTAACATGCAGTTTAGATGCGTCAAGTGCGATAAGGACCACATACATGGTGAATGCTCTCTAGGTAAGGAGAGAGTCGAAGACCGGAGTGTACTCTCCTGTGTGCTCTGCAGGAACTCTGGGCATCCCGCCAACTTCAGGGGTTGCCCAAAGTACCAAGAACTGAAAAAGCGAGTCCAGGCCCGCAAACAGCAGTCTGAAGGCGATAGGCGTCAGAAGAGTCGCTCGTTCACAAATTTTGTGGCACCCAACGTGTCCTTTGCCCAAATGGCAGCTGGACCGGGTCAAGCTCAAATAACATTAAACCAGCCAAAGGTAGCCCAAACGGCACCAGAGGTGGATCTAGACTTAAAATCGATCCTTCTGTCTCTGCACGGAAAGATCGATAAGTTCCAGAAACAGTTAAATGAACAAGCGGCCCGAATTGACTTTATCTATTCGGAGTTGTTTGTGGGGTCTGGTGTGCCATAAATCTAATGGCTACTCTGGATGAGGGAAACTTAAAGATCCTTGCTGTGAATGTTAATTCACTAGTCAGGGTCGAGAAAAGAACGTCACTTGCCAATTTGTTGAAAACCGAAAACCCGGATGTGCTTTTGGTTAGCGAAACTAAGCTAAATCAGAAGCACAAATTGGGATACAAAAATTATCATGTAATAAGAAGAGACCGGCCTCACTCCACTCAAGGAGGTGGGGTTGGAATCTTAATTCGAAAAGGCCTGCGCCATAGGGTTATATATAGCGGGGACGTGCGTAGGTTCCAGTTGTTGGAGGCATGCATCATATGCATTCCTCTCCATAGCCGGAGGAGAATGTATGTGGTGTCGCTTTACGCACCTGCTGCACCTCCACCAAACCAATTTATGACAGAGCTCGAGACACTTTTTCGTGGTCTGCAGCTGAACTCGGAGGAGAATTATTACTTCTTGGCCGGAGATATTAATGCCAAACATGCGGCATGGGGAAATGTTACTGCAAATCCCAGGGGCAACCAGTTTCACGACTGGTGGCGCCTCAATATGATTGAGTACAACCTCGAGTTATACGCGACGGATATCCCTTCTTTCCCAAGAAGCGGTGCTTTCCTGGACTTGGCCTTAACGGACGCAAGACTTCAACTGACGAACATAGATCAAAACACGCGGAACTGTTTGCGTGCGTTTGAGTACGATAGTGACCACTACGGACTCGCCGCCGCAATACGGATCCCGAACGAGCAAACGCTGCTGGAGGAGTACGAAGCAGTGTGTTCATTCGATTATCGGAGGGCGCAATGGTCGCGCTTCTCCAGATTTTTAAAGCGAGATATACGTTCGAGTGGGATCGACCCACCGACAAACAGAAACATGACAAATGATGACATTGATCGGCATTTATTGCAAATGAACGACGCCATCAAACGAGCTATGGAACGAACTATTCCTCGGGTAGGACGTTCCGACGACGACCAGACAGAAAAGTACAGAAACCCTACAATCGACGCACTATACCGACAGAAAAGTAGACTGCTCTCGAGGCTTAAACGGCTGTACAGGCAATTTACTGATCGCAACGACCCGGAGGTAAGGATGCTGAATTCAGAGATCCGAATCCTGAAACAGCTGATAAAAGAAAATTACAGAAAATCTGTAAGTCTGTATTGGGGCAATAAAATTCGGGCTATTAAAACCTGTAGTCCGAATATGTTCCCACAGATAAATAAATTGTTCAGGAGGAAAGATCACAATGATATTCCTTGTGTTCGAATCTCCCAGACAGCAGAGAACAGACAGACAGTACTGACTGCTGGAATAAGTCCAGAAAGTGTCGCTTCAAACGACGATTTTTTCGTGGTCGAGGACCCACAGGAGAAAGTGGATTTGCTGGGCGCTTGTTTCGAGGCGGTGTATACGGTGAATAATCCTGTTCGCCGTAACCACGACATTGAGAATAGGGCTCTGGTGAGCCACTTCGATCTGCGCACCGAACTTGAGAATTGGCGATCTGAGAATAACGGATTCACCGTGTTCACTGATGAAAACCATGCTAATGCAGTTGTCGCCAATGGCCGAGATGCATCGCATTTGTTCGTGTCGAAGGATGATCTTCTGTGCATCTTCGCGTCACTAAAGAATAAAAAGTCGGCGGGGATGGATGGTGTCCCAAACGTCGTATTGAGACACCTGCCTCTGGAGGCTGTAGATATTTTCACCACGCTGTTTAACAATGCGCTGAATAATGCACATTATCCGGCCCATTGGAAGGTAGCTGTGGTCCACCCTATCCCGAAAAAAGGTAAAGATAGGACGAACCCTGCCAATCTCCGGTCAATTAGCTTGCTTCCGAATATTAGCAAGGTCTTTGAAAAGGTTGTCAATAGAGTCCTGTTAAAGTGGGTCGTGGACAATAACATAATTCCGGACAACCAGTTTGGTTTCAGGGCGAGGCATGACACTATTCATGCCGCGTCGAAACTGGTTTCCGACATTCAGTGGAATAAATGCAAGAACCAATGCACGGGTGCTTGTCTGGTTGATTTTGAGAAGGCTTTCGACACCGTATGGTTAGAGGGACTTTTCTACAAGTTGATCAGGCGGGGGATGCACAAACCTTTGCTATATGTAATTTATAATATGCTTATGGGAAAGAAGTTCGTTGTCAAATGTGGCAACGTGACTTCGAGCAGAGTCTTTGAAATTAAAAACGGTTTACAGCAGGGGGCGGTCAATTCTCCGATCCTGTTTAACATTTACACGAGTGATCTGGTGGGTTCACTCAGACATGCTATAGCGTATGCCGACGATTTGGTGGCATACAGGTCAGGTCCTAAAATCGAGGTCATTAACATTCTTTTGCAGCGTGACTTCGATCAAATTAAGCGATATTGCGACGACTGGAAGTTGAAAATCAACTTTCAGAAGACGGAAACAATCTTGTTCAGAACTCCATTGGCTGGGGCCTCTAGGGATACCAGAAAAAACTGGAAAAAATTGGCCATTATTGGACAAAATGGGCAGCCATTGGCGGTGAGAAGCGCAGTTAGATATCTAGGTATCTGGCTTGACCAGTATCTATATTTCGATAGACATATAGTTGCTTGTCTTGCTGTGGCCAAGAAGGCTTATGCTCTGACAAGGAGACTGTTTCATAGCAGTCAACTTGACTCCAGAGTGAAGGTCATTTGCTACGTGGCCCTTATAAGGCCGATAATCGCTTATGGCTGTCCATTATGGTTTAATATAGCGCCTAGCTATATGGAAAAGATTCGGGTTTTGGAGAGACAATGTCTTAGGACCTGTCTCCGGTTGTTCCGAACGCCTGAATCCAACTATATAAAATACTATCCCAACAAGGTCCTATACGATGGGGCTCAGTTGAATAGGATTGACAATTTCCTCATTAAGGTGACTCGAAGGCACGTTGCAAGGGCGATGGCCAGCGACAATAGTCTGATCTTTGGGGCCTACTACCCCAATGAAATGTACATAGAGAGTACGCTCCGGTCTGGCTTTATCCCGCCAGAGGCATTTATCCATATTGATGCAAAAGGGCTGGTACAGACGAGGGATGGTATCCCGGTATTATACCACCGCTACCGCAGTGCGAGAGATAAGCGGCTCATCCGCGGCGAGGACGTCGCCAATGCTCATGAGCTCCTCCGTTTTAGTACCGCAATAGCGGAGAGGGATAAATTCGATACAGAAAAGCAATTTGCCGAATTTTGGTGGCTTTTTGAGGGTGGAGGGTTCAACATGCCCTCCCAAGACGGTGCGTTACTCTAGGTAACATCCTCTTAGTTTGTAAGATAGATTAAGTTAGCTAGGGCGTTTCTGGGAGGGGCCGGGCTCGCCAACTTGTGGTGGTGCTTCCGGGAGGTGATTGATTCTGTAAGGCATCAGTCAGCTCACGGCGGCGCATGTGCACGTTGACGACTGCCAGGCGCTCGGAAAGCAATTTGGATTTTGACCACTTGTTTCGTAATGCGAGTGCTCAGAATCCTAATTATAGTTAGAATATGTTAAGTAGTTTAAGTAAGTAGAGTAGGTAGTTTGTAATTTGTTTTTTTTATATAAAAATATAAAATTTGATAAAGATGCCGAGTTTTCTTAAAAATTTTCTCGATGAAAACATAATATGTAAGATTAGTTCGTAAAATAGTTTTTAGGCCGAAAGGCAATAATTATAAGATAGAGTTAAGTTTAGGGCGTCCGCATAAGGATCAATAATCTAGAATAAGTATCCTGTTAATTTTAAGTTTGATTTACTCATTTTTGTCTAGTATATAAATTGATATAAGCTAATAATTAATAAAAATGAATTTAAAAGTAAAGTCTATCACTTGCCAAACGATGGTCACGGGAGTTATTAAATCAATGAGAAATGTAAAATAGTAGTCACTAGTCTAAGAGCCCACAGCAAATTTTGGGCGTGAAAGTATAACCAAAAAGCTGATACATGAACAGAAATGTCTCCAAAAAGTAAACTCGAATGTCGAAGTCTGGCAGCGCTTAGTTGCAGCTGAGGTTAGTAATAGTAGGCTGAAAACGTGTTTTTTTCCAAAATCTGGATTTTTTATATAACCACTTGAATATAGTATTAAATGAAAGAACAGACTGCCCTGATCACAGAAATATAGGTGCCAGACGTCTTACGCGCATCCATACCCTTGCCAGACGTACTAATAGTATGTTCAAAATCACATTTTGAAATAATTGGTATAACCAAATAATGGTTACACCAAAAAATTTGTGAAAACGCCCAGATCACAAAAATGATGGTCCCAGACGTTTTACGTGCAGCCAAAACCTTGCCAGACGTCCTCAAAGTATGCTTTTAACAATTCTGATAACCATATTGTCATAGCAGAAACGAACCATTGCATTGGTTACAAATGTTGCACTAAAGTGCAAGTGATTGACGTAGATCATGCAAAACAAGAAACCGTTTCTAAGAAGTATAGGCAAGTGATAGTCCGAAACAATGCGGAAATATAATTTTGTTTGATGACAAAACATTGGAAAAATGTACCCAAATTTTGACATGTCGGAAAATTCGAAATTTTAAATACCTACTCGGATATAGATCTTCCAATGAAGGTTGATAGTGTAAGTGGTTACCATAGCAAGTGCTATCGGCTTTTTACAGCTGTTTCTAAAAAGGTTTTATCTTCGATGCAAAAAAATGAATGTAAGTTATATTTAATTATTAAATAATCTACATAGTACCATTAACGTAATTATCTCGGTCTTTTGTGTACACAGTGCCTGAAAGCAATGAAATATCCAGTGCAAACATCGTACCTGAAAATACAACAAGCAATAACAATACAGTAGCCGTGTTTCTTTGTACGCGGATATAGGGATAATTTGAAATTTGCATGTAAAATACAACAACAACTTATCCTATATACGCTAACTTTAGCGGGGATAGCTATCGCCGCTAAGTCCTTTAGCGGGGATAAACAGTGCTTCCAAAATCCATTTTCTTCGTTTCTGATGAATTGTTGCGATGAATTTTTCAAGAAAATTCAAAGTTTGACATCCCGCCGACCACTGACACATCCCGCCGAATATTTTATTCGTGATTTTATTATTATTATTAATCAAACTTCATTATAAGGGTAATTGAATTTAGCAAATCTGTTAATGTGAAATTGTTTTCCATAATTTTAGAATATGGTTGGCATCAATTTCAATTGGCGGAAGTAAATATTTTTCAATTTCAGGATTTTCAATACAAATTTCTTAACTACAACTTACAGCTGTGTCACGGTGCATGTCATAGGTACATGTGTGCTGCCAAGTTTTTTTTTTAATGAATTCTTAACCGCGATGGTCGTTTTTTAATGCCATGCCTATGTCGCGTATGGAAGAATGCTGTAGAAAATGAACCAATTCTGTTATCACCATCAGAGAGTGGTTGGGTATTAGATGACAACAAGTATAAAGTCAAATGGTTCGACGGAAATGTTGCCCCTGATAGACTGGAGGATATATTAATTATTGACGTGGATGTTTCCGATGATGAAGATAATTTTATAAACGATTCATCGGATGAATCTGATAATGAATAACTTTTAGAACGTATTATATACAAGTATATATTATTTTTCAGTTATGTACATAAATACATATCATATAATAAACATTGAAGTTCTTAATTTACAAATAATGGTGTATAAATACTTGTATATTATCTTTAAGATAATTACACTTTTAGGGCAACATTCACTAGACATAAGTGAAGTATTTAACAGTTATCTTTTATGACCATTGACCAGTGGCTCCGACAAATTCGTTTCTGTTGTCACAATATTGTTATCAGAATTGTTAAAAAAATGTTCTTTTAGCATACTTTGAGGACGTTTGGCAAGGTTTTGGCTGCACGTAAAACGTATGGGACCATCATTTTTGTGATCTGGGCGTTTTCACAAATTTTTTGGTGTAACCATTATTTGGTTATACCAATTATTTCAAAATGTGATTTTGAACATACTATTAGTACGTCTGGCAAGGGTATGGATGCGCGTAAGACGTCTGGCACCTATATTTCTGTGATCAGGGCAGTCTGTTCTTTCATTTAATACTATATTCAAGTGGTTATATAAAAAATCCAGATTTTGGAAAAAACACGTTTTCAACCTACTATTACTAACCTCAACTGCAACTAAGCGCTGCCAGACTTCGACATTTGAGTTTACTTTTTGGAGACCTTTCTGTTCATGTATCAGCTTTTTGGTTATACTTTTACGCCCAAAATTTGCTGTGGGCTCTTGTTCTACTAGTAGTTGACTTGTAAATTGAACGCGCGCAATGTGAATTACGTGGAGACTAAGTTAATAGAGTTTGGGTTAATGACAATGAGAAAATAGGATAATAATGAAATTTTGATACAAGATTGGAATATACTCGTAACAATAAACGATGATAGCAATATGAAAAATCTTTAGTAACAATAATGAAATGAAACGATGTACTGTTGACAGTGTTGAGTCCCAAACAAGTAGAGTGGTACCCATGGCTTCTTATAACAAATCCAGATTACCCATAAAATAATGAGTCGTTAAATGCTGAACTTGTAATTCACCTAACAAGTTGTAATAGCAATCCAAGACGGTCCTCTGATTCTATAATGTGTTGTACTGGTGCTAGACCAAGTTAAATCTTTAACGAGTGTAGTGAGTGAACAAAGCGGATTTAAATTAAAAAAATCACAAGATCTAATAAGCGCTGCAGTTTCTTCTTCTTGGACTTTGAAAAGTATAGTAGTTTTGTTTATGTAGATAGATATACAAACAATAAAATTACTAGATAGCAAATTGAGATTTTTACTGTCTGCATTTCAGCCTTTGATGCGGATAGGACACTAGCCCGTAAAGTACAAGCCAATCTCTCTAATTACTATTTTCCTAAATAAAAAAATGTTATCCCGAAAACATACAAATAATTGAAACATCAGCTAAAGCTCGGGATTCACTTGATCACACTGCAACCTCCAGGATCCACTTGATTTTACTTCATAGAGCAGACGTTATGGAAAGTTCAGCTATGCTTGTTGGATCACTTTCAGAAGAGGCTCAAGAAAGCAGAAATAAGGACTACTAGAAACTTAGGATTCGGCACTCCAGCATTCCCGATTATTAACCCATTTAAGACCTGAAACAAAACAAAAGTTTCTCTTTAAGTAGAGAAGCTCTAGAACTAATTTGATCTTCCTCCAATTTATATTTCAGTTTTTATGGAGTTTTTGCTGCTCTCAAATGCAAAGTGCACCACTGTGCGTCGGTGCAATCGATAGTATGCACTTACTTACTTGCTTGGGTGGCTCTAAAGTTCAGGGTATACCGGGGTCTTAACTAACACGCTTCTCCAGTTAGCCCGATCTTTCGTTAACAGTCTCCAGTTGCAAACTGCAAGTTGGTTTATCTCCTTGTGCGCACCATTTAAGGCGAGATCTCCCTATAGTTCCATGTAGCATAACAAATGGTTCATTGCCTGTTTCTAGGTGCTACATATTAAATAAAAGAATACGAGGATAGGATAGGATACACAAGTACAAAGCGCCTGATGAAAAAATAAATTCTAATATAGAAACAAAATAATAACAAGTTGTGATAAAATTTGAAAAATTAAGGAATAAAAAAGAAAAATATTAAACCTCTCTTTTATTTAAACTTTACTATAGGATACAAGTTTGGTGCTTTTGTAGGGACCGTAGTATTTCTCGACAAGTCCTTACTAGTCAGCTTCTTAGGTAAATAAAACAACGGCAAGTGTTACTCTTCGTTATATTTCTGCTGTGGTGTTATTGTCAGAGTTCATAGCGGAGCCAAGGTAGATAAAGTTCTAACCCCCTGAAAGTTGTAGCTGTCAATCGTGACTTTCTTTCCGATCGTCGATGTTGTGTGTCCCTTCTAATTAAATCCTGTTTTGATATCAAAGGTCTCGGTGAGATCGTTTCTGACCTGTGTGGAGTAGCGAACGTTCTCCAACGTCATTCTGCAAAATCTGACATCAAGACATGGGTCTGAATACTCGTAGCTCATCTCTTTAAATGCATTATATGCGGGCTTTAAATCGGTTAAAATATGTGGAGTAGATATCAATTTAGGGTTTGATTTGTTTGTTTCAAGCAAGTACTTCGTTGTGCCCTCGTTGACTTCAAGGCCAACCGATTTTGCTGTTCTTCAATCGCCATGAAAGCCTTTAACACGGCACGCTGATCTCTGCCGATGATGTCGATATCGGCAGAGATATCGGCAGCGTATCGCAGTAGTTTGACGGATCCGTTAAAGATAGCGCCTTCCGTATTTACACCTGCTCTGCGCAGCTAGTGTTCTAGAACAACATTGATAAAGTCACCTGACAGCGAATCTCCTTGCCGGAATCCGGTACTGGTTCGGAATACTTCGGAACTGGGCCGTTGCCAGACTGGTACGCGCCGTTGAGTGTGTTGCAGAACGGCCCGCTTAGACGTTTACACAGTACGTTAGATATGATCTTATAGACGACTTTTAGGAGGGATATGCCACTCCACTACATATCTATATATACAGGGTGTCCCTTAATTCGTTGTCAATATTTTAGGGCATGATTTATGGGTATATTCTAAGGAGAAAATTGTTCTACAGTAAGGGCCTATCTCCAGTTTTTATATCATTTATTGAGGATTTCAAAAAAATAATTAAAACGTTATGTTTATTACGCATTTTCTGGAGAAAATTGAACCGAAAGTCAAAAAATTACCATGGGCAGGAAAAATGGAACAGGTTAAAAATTGGATATCTTAAGACTGAATTAAGATATATAATTTATTTAACTGCAATTACAAAGGCTAATATTTCTTCTACAAATAGAGGCCTAAACAAAATTTCTATCATTAGTACTAACAGCGCAATTACCTTTAACATGGGTCAGGGTACACCCAAGTAAGCCTTTTCTTAAGTCCTCAATAAATGATATAAAAATTGGAGATAGGCCCTTACTGTAGAACAATATTTTCCTTAGAATATACCTACAAATCATGCCCTAAAATATTGACAACGAATTAAGGGACACCCTTTTTAAAAAAAGTTGCCGAAACGATGTAATCAAATAATTTGAGATTGGCCGAACCGATTTTGATGATTTATACTTTGTTGGAAAGGTATTTTCTCAGTACGGGTTTAAAAAAAAAATTTCAAAATGTCTTATTTTGACCACCCAGCGTGTTACGACAGTTTTTTTTCGATTTTTGAATTTTTTTTTTATTTTGTATTTATTTATTTTGGCAACAACCAAAAAAAACAACAGTATACTGTTTTCCATCATTAAGTACTTCAATTTCATCTATTTATGTGTGTAATAAACAATGCCAGCAAGACGCAAAGGGACCAATTTGGGCCGTCGAACGAATAGAACGACAGACATGCGAAATAGAAGAGCCCAAAGATCAGACGAACGAGTCCAACAAGATAATGCAGATGTGCGTATGAGCATGAAACAATTTCGTGAATCACAATCACAAGAGGCACGAGCTGAACGAAATCAACAAAGACAATTGGATTGAACGGCTTACTTATCGGTATGGATCCAGATTCTAACCTGTTTCTGAAGTCAATTTGAACATTTAATTCATATTTCCAAATGACATCGTTTGAAGCAACACAAATAGTTAAAAATAATGCTGCAAATGGTCAATTCCATTCAACATTCAAAATTAAAAGGCCAAGGTTATCACAAAGTGGGCTCATTGCTGCCAATGCCGAATGAACCACATACATTTTTACAAATTTACTTTATGGGCGGTGGGGACTCCGAAAGCGCACGTTGCGGCTACAATAATCTCAATTCACCATATGCCAGACGCATCGTCGGCGAGCTGGATGCTCTATAGAAATTTTCACTTTCTGAAGTGCGGAATCCCTGTCTTAAACAACAGAAACAATTTGAATGATAAAATTGCAGAAATTTGCACAAACCGTATGGAATAATAATTGAATATGAAAGTGCAAACAGAAGCTATTGAAAGGTAAAAAGTAACAAATAATAGAGAAAAAACGTGAGAAAGTATGTTAAAGCAAAACAAACAATTAACATCCGCTTGGCGAACTTTTGGATATCCTATTCTTATTCCCAGCACACACCTAGAGAGTCTATATCATAAATTTCAGTTTCCTAGCTTAAACTTTGCCTTTCCAATAAAATTGTTTTATTTAATTGTGGGGGTGTCAGTGGGCTGATTTAAGAAATTTTATCTCCCGAGCAGTTTTATGACTCAAAGATCATAACAAATTTCAGCTTCCTAGCTAAAAATTCGATTTTTTCGATAAATTTGTTTTTTTTTTGAGTTTGTGGGCGTGTCTGTGGGCGGATTTCAAAAATTCTTAAACTTGATTATTTCGGGGGGACCTGGAGATTATATATGGTTAAAGGCCCAATTTTTGCCGACGGACGAACGGACATGATCGACATTACTATCGATGCTGATCATAAATATAGTAACTTTTACGGGTCTACGGGCAATATTATGGTATGGTTCAAACTTCGCGTCAAAATTAATATACCCTTTGAATAGGGTATAAAAATAGTTGATATGTTGACTAAAAACGCTGTTCAATTGTATTTAGATATCTAATATTATGTTTGTTTAGAAAACTTTTCAACTTATTTGCTTCCACACAAAAATATTTACAAATTACAAACTGACAATCACGCTATTGTCATCAATTCTGATAAAACACCAGCTGTAGAGCACATGCGTGGATTTCATGCACCTGTTGTTGACGACTTTGCTGGAATCATGGTTGGCGACCGTACAGCGACGCAACAAATCGTGATTTGAAGAAGAAATAATAATCTTGAGTTCATTGCTGATATACACCGTTCTCCAATATCCGCTAATGTTCTGGAAGGGGCAAAACGTCCACAGCGCTCAATTCCTCTTTAAGTCATAGACCACATCCCAACAAATAATTTAGTTATTTTTCATTTCCCTACGAAAATATTCACTAGAAATAATTGATATGGCAAAACAACGTTTTCCGGGTCAGCTAGTTTTATAATATAAAAAGAAGAAAAAAGAAAAGAGGCGACGATCAAAATTAATTTCCATATAAATACTTAGCGCTCTCCGAAACTGTGCTAGGCCCCTTACTCTCGGAGTTCCACAATCGGATGGCGTCGACGAAAAATTGTCGCTCCGAGGTCACACAAGAATAACGAGGATGAATAAATTGCTGAGATGTGTCTAAGGAACCAAACTGCAGCCTGTTAAATAGACTACTGGGTTAATGTGTCTGTATTATATTGGTTAGCGCATAAAGTGATCGAGGGTAATATTTGCATTAAAAAACTTGAGACGCAGCAATTAAACCGACGGAACCCGAAATGTAACGCGCGATATTGTTGAAGGCAATGAAGGACAATAAGCTTTCTCCTGCTGACTGCATCACAGCTGCAAACAATTTCACCCCCGTAAGCGAGCAGTGGTACGACAAGTGTTTTGGCCAATAGCAAACGTGTTTTCAATGGGGTAAAATACAGTGAGGACCATAACATGCGGAGTACACCATAAACTTTTAGATGACAGCAAATTATATATTTTTATCGCGTTTCTATGGTGCTCCTTTACGTTTCCGACGGTATCCTTCTCAGAGTCAAGTTGACTGCTATGAGGCAGTCTCCTAAAATGCAGAAGCTCAAATTTCCTTGCAATTTGACACGTCCTATCTTATGAAGACAATAATTTAAATTTTCCGATCAAGATTTTCTTATCGAGCGAAACTCATCGAATGGCTGACATACAGATACAATACATCAACAAACAAATACTCTAGCATCAAAAATGAAATATTTGTTAGTGTTTTCATATAAAACTTTCAGACATCGTCCACGTAAACAAATCGGACGATGATCTTAATTTCAAAAAAATATGAACTGGATGCATTCTCTTTCAAAAATATTTACCCATACACAGCATTTTCTTTCATCCGTTGCAACTTCAAATGAATTCACTATTTTGCCAAATATTTAGACGTTCAAAGTTCTACCGCTTCAAAAGCACAAAGTGAATTGACGTCATTGCTTACTTAAGATACGCAATAATTTAAAACCTGTACCTACATTTGAAAAAAAATATTTCTGTCTGCATGTCTGTGCCTGATGACATGAAGGATGATTTTGCCGATCGGAACTTTTTTTACCAAGGTACACGTGTATAAAACTGTCGCTGATGAAAACGCATGACGTTGGTTAGACATCCAACCCTATAAAATAATTAACAAAAGTCTATATTTGAACATACGCTACTCGTCAATGATAAATTTAGAACCAATATTTTGCATGTTTCATCAAATTACGTCTCAACAAAGCTTTTAAATAAAGACTATAGTCGATATATACAAGGTGGCGCAAAAGTAATCCTCCTATCAGAAAAATGCTATAAATTTTGCGATTGGCCCCTAATGTCAGTTCTGTTTTGACATTTGTGTAGTAAACACATGCGAAATACACGTTAATAAACAATGTTACGCTACACTGCTCCAGAACGCGGAATATTGGTGACTATTTATTTGAGGAATAATTTAAATTGCAGCCAAAAAACATCGGAAGGTTATTTTTGCGCCACCTTGTATAATGCAAAATCAGACATGTCATATAAATATGTTAAAATTCGGCAATATCTCCCCATATTTTTCTGTTTATCGTCCTTAATCGATATATTGTTATCGACTCATCCAGCTACTTTCCAAGACAGCCAATACAATGTATGACGTAGAAAATCACAACAGTCCATCCGAATATGAAGCAATTGTGAAATCTTTCCATTCAGCATCACATTTTTTGACGTCAATAAAATTATATGCGTTGTGTCCTGATTTTGAGCCTTTTTTTCCACCCTAAATATGAGTATTTTCGCCTTGCCAAGACTTCCAAAATAATTGCGAAATTCATTTGACCTAATTTTGTAGGAAACCTATCCGAAGGACAACACAATGAAAATAAAACGATATATTCTAGTCCTAACTTATGTAGGCTGTTCCATTTCGCTTAACAGAATATGGCGGTATACCAATGCCATACCTACATCCTGAATGACTCAAATGTCATTATACTTGTATGTGTTTATATGTATTTCCATTCACTTGCATTTAGATTTAGACGATAATACTTCGTTTCGATTCTAAGGACATTTGGGTGTATCGGCTTAGAAATGTATTTTCTAAAATGGGTCACAGCATTATAATTTTGGTGCCTTATTGTCTTGAATGGGTGCTATTTATAGGAAATATGAAGCTACATGATTCCAAAACAGGATCAATCAATTTGGGACACGCGAACTTTTTACTTTGTCCTTGAGTGAAATAATATATTTCGCACGAAACTGTACAAGTCCAGAAACACCAAAATTCACGGCTCCAAATTTAGGTTTTAACTTTTGATACAAATACACGTCGATGGTTAGGTAGAAAACTGTTTCTATTGGTGAGTGTTTGAGGTCAAAGAAAGAGTGTTTGCGTTTAAGTTAAGAGTTTCTTTTTACTTTTGTACACTCAAGAGAATGATATTGAAAACGTGGCGATTTTGAACTGAATCTGAGGAATTATATAACGACTGTAGAGAGATGTCGCATTTTCGGCTGTCTGTCCATCTGTGATCGAAGCTCCTGCCATGGCAGAAGGGACTTTCTTTTTATACCCTATTCTAAGGCTATATTAATTTTGACGCATAGTTTGTAACATACCTTAATATTGCCCGTAGACCCCTAAAAGTTACTATATTTATGATCAGCATCGATAGTAATGTCGATCCAGCCATGTCCATCCGTCCGTCCGTCCGTCCGTCGGCAAAAATTAGGCCTTTAAACTGGGCCTAGAGAGCTGAAATTTTAACCATATACTCTCTAGGGTCCCGAAATAATCAAGTTTACGAATTTTTGAAATCCGCTCACAGACGCCCACAAACTAAGAAAAAACTAAATTTTGGAAAAAATCGAATTTTGAGCTAGAAAGCTGAAATTTTTTATATATGATCTATATGGCTCTTAAAACTGCTCGGGATATACAATTTTCAAAATCCGCCCACTGACACGCCCACAAATAAATAAAACAATTTTATTGAAAAACCAAAATTTGAGCAAGGGAGCTGAAATTTATAATATATACTCTCTAGGGGCCCTTTATGCTCATGTGTTAATTTTTTTTAAATTCGCCTACTGACACGCCCACAATTAAATAAAACAATTTTATTGAAACACCCAAGTTTGAGCTAGGGAGCGTTTTTTTCGATAAAATCCTTTGAATGTTATATAACAAAATATGTAGAGCGTTCTTAACAATTCAACCATACTTAGACTTTTGTCACGCCCACTTATGAGGTATAGGAATAAGAATAGGGTATCAAACAGTTCGCCCAAGCGGACTGTAGCCCGTCCCTATGTTTAACTTTGTCTTTGGAGTTTTTAAAATAAAGTAAATATTAGGCATTAACCGCCCATACAGGGACTAAAACCTAGCTTCTTCAACCATTTGCTTGTGCAAAGTCGCTAGGTGTTACTTGGCCCCGGTTTGATTTGAACCTGAGACCTTTAGCTTAGTCCAACCAGGGCCGGCTCCGGCCAAACAAGCACCCTGTGCAAGATTTACCGAAAGCGCCCTATTTTGAGTTAGATTCTCCTTGAAGTTGCAAAATTGCAAGTGATGTGACTTAATGTGCAAACATTCAGCATAGGTGTAATGGATGTTGCTATTTTAGGCTTATTTGAACAAGTTTTTTGTTTTAAATGCAAATGGCAGTATTTGCGCAAGGTAAAATTATTTTTTCTTACTCCTAGCAATGCGCCCCGGAATTTGGCGCCCTGTGCATTTGAACATCTTGCACATATGGTTGGGCCGGCCCTGAGTCACATAGTCACACATAACCTCTACGCCATGAACTCCTGTCGGGTATTCATTATCTATTATTTTGGCTGTACGGCCTTATAGGTCTCGGATTCATTCAAGGCCAAGTGACAGGTCCAGGCAGAGTACTGACAGCCTATTGAAACTCGGGCATGTATATTAAAGCTAAGTCTTTTATGGAAGGTAATACCGAGGTACTTTACATCATCTCGAAGAGGAATATCACTTCCATTTATTTGTAGTTTTAGAGACTTACTATCTTCGACTTCCTACTTGCATTTCTGAAGCATGTTATGCCAGATTTATCACTGTTCATTTTTAATTTTCACGTTTTAAGGTAAGTTAAAAGAGTTGTTATATTTTCTTTAATCTTATTTAGTGCAACCTGTGGTCGTGTGTCACTTGCTAATATCATAGAGTCGGCTTAGTACAGAATAACACTAGGACCATCTTGCATTGTGTTTTGAAATGGAAAGTCATGAATATAGATATTAAACAGGAGTGGTCCTAGAATTGATCCTCGGGCCACACCTTACAGGAGTGGGAAACAGTTCGAGTACACAGAGCCTATGATAACAGTGCTAAATCTATCTCTGAGGAAGCTTAACATTATAAAAATTAAGTACCTTGAAGAATTAAGCCTAATTAACAAGCAAGCCCTTGTGCCAGACTAAGTCAAAGGATTTTTCTATATCAAAACCTACGGCACACTTTTTGTTTCTTAGGTTTTTGTTGTGTAGTACCAATGATGCATGCTTTTGGCAGGACAGATACGGTGTGTGATATACCCATCCTCGCCAATACTAGAGTAGTTAACTGATCAGAAACACACCATGTTTCGTTGAAAAAAGCAATTCTAGATTTTGAAAACAAATCTTTCCATTTTCAATGGAAAACGCTATAAGGATCATTTACCTTGTTGCTTGACACGTTCATTTACCTTTAGGCATTATCCTGAACAATGTTGATGGATATTGACTGCTGAAGTGCTCCGCTTTTTTTGGGTATGCGTTAGAAAAAACCAATTATCTGACAAGGGTCAACGAATTATCGCTTTGAATTTTCAAATGGCGCTGTGTTTAATACCAATCGCATATGGATTTCTTTGTTGTAGGGGATAATGCGAAATATAAATATACATAACAACGTATGTGCAATGGCTTCCTTTTATATTTTTCCTGTTGCTTGAAAATTGTATTTAGTTGGACAGGGTAAAAGACCTAGACACAGGTTTGGTCAAAGAAATATGTGAGCAAAGGTTTTTTTTCCAATTTTACGAGGACGATTTGCCTATTACTTTGGATTTCCAAGAATGTTCACTGGCAAATCTAGTTGTCAGTTGATTGGAATTAATGTCATTTCACACTTGGTTTTTATTCGAAAGTATTTTTTAATCGGAAAGAAGGAGAGAAAAGCTGTTATGGAAAATAAATAGGAGGGTTTATGGGGACATTTAAGGATCATCGAACTCCTTATGAGTTGAGTGCGATATATTTAAATTTAAACCCATCATCTTGGCCACATATTAGCTATATGAGAAAGTGACCTCGAGAGATTTTCTTTACTTGCCCCAAATTGAAAAACAGCTTAAAAACAGTTCCAGAGATATCAAACGGCAAGTTCACGCACACATTCTTGGGACTGCGGGATTGTCATGGGTGCATCCATTTTCTTAAGTGTTAATTTAGAAGTAAACTTTTTTTCATAGTTGAAAGCAGACTTGGCAGATTTATTCAATTCAATTCAATTTTTATTATTAAAATATATAAATACATGGTACATTAAGATTTTTATCTTAGAATCAATTTATACAGCAATTAAATGATTACAATAAGAAAAGGAGCAACTTAAAAACTAAATTACATTATTAAGTAAAATAAAGTGAGTAGAGAGAAAGATACGGAAAGACAAAGATAATAGTTTATAGTAGAAGGGAGAAATAGAGAAGGACAGCATTCTTAAAGCGATTTGAATTCGAGATTACTCTTATTACCGGCAATGAGTTCCATAATTTAATTGCGTAGATATAAAATAGACGGGATGAGTTCAAATATCGATAATAGGATGGAATAAGGCAAACGGTTCTGGGCGAACGCGAAAAATTAAGTTTGTCATATAAATAACTAGGAGTGTTATTGATTATAATATTATGTAAGCAAATACAATTTCTAGCGTCGATGTAGTGTTTAAGAGAGGTCCCGAGCAAGCTATTTGCATAATGTGAAACATGGTCATACCTGCATAGACCGTAAACATATCGTACTGCATCATTAAATGCCACTTGTAATTTACGCTGCGATAGGGAATCAATACTACAGTAAACAGTTTCAGCATATCTTATTAAGGGCAAAATTAGGCTTATCACTAATTTTCGTCTAGTATCAGTGGGAGTAAAACTTGCAGTTATCCACAGTTTTCGAAGACATCCATAAATTCGTCTTATTCCATAATTAGTATGTTCATATCCCGACAAGTTGTGATTGATTACAAACCCTAGGTTTGTTACAGTTTTTACAATTTTAACTTTACTACTAGATAGAAGTATTTCGGGCAAGCTGCAAAGAGGTTGTAATTTGTTAGATATAGGGATTACTTGGGATTTAGTCGGATTTAGAAGAAAACTATTAGCTTCAGACCATATCTGAATGCTAGAAAGATCCTCATTTATCTTGTTAGTAAGCTCAATTAGATCCGCAATTGATCCTGCTAAGTAGAGTTGAACGTCGTCAGCATAAAGATGTATCGAAGAGTGTTGGCAGACAGATGGCAAGTCATTTACTTACATGCAAAACAGAATTGGACCAAGAATTAATCCTTGTGGTACACCCTGCTTCACTGGTAGTAGTGCTGAGGAGGATTTAGAAGTAATAACCCTTTGAAGTCTATCACTTAAAAAACTATTTAAGAGCCTTACTGCAGTGTTGCCAAAACGAAACATATTCTTTAATTTCCAACAAAGAATCTCATGGTTGACCTTGTCAAAGGCTTTAGAGAAATCAAGCAGGCAAAGGAGCGTAACATATCCTTTGTCAAAATGTTGCCTTATGTCTTCTAATATGTTGACCATAGCACTGGAACAACTGTGGTTAGCTCGGAAACCAGATTGCCCTTCATAGAGTAAATTATGATAAGACAAGTGAAGGAGGATCTGCTTTGCTATTAATTTCTCTAAGACCTTTGACAAGCATGACAATATGCTGATTGGCCTAAAATCCGCAACGATGACAGGAGAAGTTTTTTTTAGCAACGAGTATAACTCGAGCAATTTTCCAGGATTTGGGAAAAGTTGTTGTAATGCAGTGGTTTATAATGTGGGTCAAGTGGGATATAATGAAAGGTAGAATAATCTTGATAAAACGCAAAGATATTCCGTCCTCACCAGTTGAGTTCGATTTTATTTGTGAGATACAATTTATGACATCGATTTCACTCACTGCAACTATTTCCAAGCCTCCCACTGAGTGTACGGATTGATTAGGATTGGCAAAATCAAAATTAATTTCATTACTGCTACCTCCAAGAAAATAATTATTTAATTGATCAGGATCGATTTCACAATTAGAGCAATTTTTCGCACTAGAAATGCCAATCTCTCTAAGATTGCTCCAAAGCTTTTTTGAGGGTAGAGACGTATTTAGCTTAGAGGCATAATACATACTTTTAGCATTTCTTACTAAAACTGTCGAATGGTTTCGCATCGCTTTGTAAGTAAGCCAATTAGAACTAGACGGATTTTGTTTCCATTTACTGTAAAGCTTGTTGCGAGCTTTAATAGTATCCATAACGTCAGTTGTACGCCATGGACAGCTTTTATTACGAATTTTTACAGTTTTAGTTGGTACATGTTGGTTATAAAGCTGTGTAACCACTTCTTGGAAGTAAAACACTTTATCATCTGGATCAGAAATCAACCTACAGTTGTTACAAGGGGCGGAAGAGGCGGCGACTTGCAATGCTCGCATATAAAGAGAACGAAAATCCTTGAATTTAAAAGAAAAGGGAACTGCAAAATGAGTAAAATTGATATTATAAGTAAAAAATAGTAGGTCATGGTCAGAAACATAGTCGAATGAGAGCTGATCAAAAAGAATAACCAACGAAGGTTCTGATACAATTGTTAGGTTAAGGAGGCTGGGACAGCAATCTTTAGCGAATCGCGTTGGACACCTAGTATTAATTATTTCAAGTCCTAGGGAGGAGACAGAATCACGCATTTGAAATGCACGAGAGTCGTTTTTTAATAAATCCGCATTAAAATCCCCACAAACTAGAATATGTTCATATAGGGCAGAGAAATCAGAGAGTCCTGAGAAAGCTACTTCCACAATTAAAAACTCCGTATCCAAATCAATCGATTTACTAACCATTCTACATTTAAGGGATGACTTGCAGTATATTGCTATACCACCACCCCATGTATCTGTTATTCTATAATTCCTTATAATCGAATAGTTTGGTAAATTATAGTGCGAATCAGATATATCGCTTTTGAACCATGTCTCACAAACACAAATAACATCAACCCCAGAATCCGTAAATAAATACTTCAAATAATCTAACTTGTACTGATTAAGGCTACGTGCATTTAGATGACAAACTTTTAAACCATCATGACAATTCTAGAGTACATTAATCATAGTGCGCGTCGACTTTGTACCCACACTGTAAGAGGAACAAGAACTTCTCATTGCAGAAACACGCAAAAAATTAAAAAAATAGAAATAACAACGAAAAGATCACTCAAGGGAACAAATAGCGAAAGATAGAAATAGAGAAGGAAATTAAATATTAAATCAGCAATAATTTATATATAAAATAAACAAGAGAAAATAATGAGCAGAAAAATACAGTAAACAAAAGAAAACAATGCGTTGAGTTAATAATCAGTCACAGCAGCAGCAGCAACATCAGTACGAGCGGCAATGGAGTGAAGATCATCTGTGCTTTCAATTGAAAAGCTTTTTCCGTTTTCCGTCCTCTTAGCATATACAATCCCAGATTTGGAGTAAACTGAGAACAATTTATTTTTCCTCTTTAGACCAAGAGCACTTTGTAACAGAAAGCGAGAGTGTCTGGTCAAACTCTCATTCAGATAACAGTTCTTGTTGCTGTTGTCATTAGATGCGCTACCAATATCAGTGAGTTTTAACGTTGATTTGTTCTGCTTGCGATAATAGGCAGCAGCCATGAGAACTGCGTTACGTTCATGTGAGGCGTTGAATTTAAAAATAATAGATGTTGGGTTGTTCAGTGACGAAATGTTGCTGGTGTTGTTTCGTCTTTTCGCACGGAAAGCATTTACCAAGAGGGGCGGTGGGTGGCATTTCACAGTGTCGCAGAGTTTGTGAAAATATTGTGTCAAATTTTCTCCGGGAAGTTCAGGTACACCAAAGAGAACAGCATCACAAGCGACTTCTTTTCTCTCCAAGAAATGAACTTGCTTTCGAAGGGCAAGGATCTCTGCACTATGCATCTGAAACGTAGCGGGGGTGCTACTTTCGATTTTATCAACACGCGCATTTAAGCTGGATATCGCACTGTTGACAGTATCGAATCGTTGAGCCCACCTTTCGTTGAATTCATCAATTTTATTGAGAAATTCAGTACGCATCTTATTTATTTCCTCCAAAAATATTTGGCGCATCGATGCAGAGCACTTATCAAGTTTTTCTTCCAAGATTTTAGTAGTTATGATGGGAAGCTTTGTCGATGGTGAAGGGGAATTTGTGTTCGAAGAGAGAATGTCTTTTTGGGATTTGTTGCGTGTCGCTGGCCCAGACGAGGATGACATAGTAAGAGTAACTTTAGGTAGAGAGCACGAGAACAATGGCAAAAATGTCAATGGGTGAACAATATTTTTCACTGTATGTAATTATTTAAATTAAAACCGTGTAGATTTAATTTAACGCAAAAAAAAAATAGTAGAAACGAACTTTCATGTAAAATGAGTCTTCAGATTCAAATAGCTTAAAATACAATTAGTAATTAATCACACTGGTAAACTGACTTTTGCTGGACCGATCAAAATAACACGTCTATTCACAGCAACTCATTGTTGGCACTCAACCTCACGTAACTTCCTATATCCGTAGCAGACGTTTTTAAAATATATGGTATTGTACACGATTGGTTTCCATCTTACTTACAACACCGAACACAAAAAGTAAAAGTGGGGGACCATCTCAGTAACACCAATATGCTAAACATAGGTCTACCACAAGGATCGGTCGTTGGTCCTTGCTGAACTTACCATTTGCAGGTAAAGTAGCAGCTTTTGCAGATGATCTCGGTATCGTATATGCCTCTGCTAGCCCTCTGAGTTTAATGACTGGGATAAACCTCGATGTCCACTTTTTTTTTTATAATTTGCGCGCACTAAAGGGATTTTTTTAGTACCCTTATCATGTATTGGCTACACAGCGCGGGCGTTAGGGAAATTACTGTACGTCCGACTACAGGCTTGAGAGTGAACTGATGGGCATTCCTTGCATGGCGGGTATTGCGGTTGAAATGTTCAAGGGGTGGAATGCAACTGGCTATTTCGTTAGAGCACTTATGATGGAAATAACTATAAAATTACGAAAGACAATAGACATTGCGACGTTGGCTAAGAGAGTCAATCGATCTCGCTATGTCTCCAAATAAGTTATTGGTGCACCAGACCAGATATGAGCGTTGTACTCGAGTTTCGGGCGAATAAACGCCATATAAATTGTAGCCATATCAGAAGGGGTGAAATATTTTTTTACATCGCTTAAGGAAGCCTAGACATTTCTCAGCGTCCTTGGCGACATCGAATATGTGGTCATTCCAACGAAGGTTGCCATTGACGCACATACCGATTATGGAAAGTCTTTCGGTTTCAGCGATGCAAGTGCCATTCAAGGATAATGGCAGTGTGTGTGGGTTTTGCTTTAATTACAGGAGACAGCATTGTGTTTTGGAAGCATTAAATTCCACTCTATTGGTTGAACCCCACTGAGTTATGCTGTTAAGATCGGAATTTAATGAGCTTAACATACGTTGCCGTTCCAGTTCCACACCCGAAGAAGAGGGGCGTGACCCAAGAAACGAGTATGAAAAGCTGAGGGTACTGTCATCAGCAAAGGAATGGATTGGATTAGAAGTAACAAACAGGAGATGAGAAAGAGAGTCGGCGACAGAACGGAGCCTTGGGGAACACCAGCATTTATTTGGTGAGTCGCAGACTTGAAACCGTCTAAGACAACTTGTATTGAACGGTCCGAAAGCTAATTTCTAATCCATTCAAGAAGATTATCATCGATTCCAAATGCAAGCATTTTCGACAAGAGAGCTTGATGCCAAACTCTGTCAAATGCCTTTGAAATATCAAGCGCAACGATCTTACTTTCATCGCCTTGGTGAAGAGATTGGTTCCACTTGTTAGATATGTCATCAAATCACCGGTGGACCTGTTGCCCCGAAAACCGTACTGCCGGTCATTGAGAAGTTTTCGAGATTCAAGATATTTCATTAGCTGACGGTTGATCAGCGTTTCCATGACCTTAGAGAGAAGGGACGTAAGTGCAATTGGTCGGTAGGAGGAGGGAGAAGAAGACTCGCCTTTTTTTGGTACAGGCTGGACAAATGCTGTTTTCCATCTTCCCGGAAAAAGCCCTGAAGAATAGGACAGACAGAAAAGCTTACGCAGCGTAGAAGAACACCTCTTCAGAACGATAGGGAAATACCATCTGAACCAGCGGATTTGTGTATTTCAAGATCTCGAAGTACTCTAGCCACTGTACGAGTGCGAAAGTGGATTGGTCCCATGGAGTATTCTACGCGCTCGAGTACAGGGGGAGATAAAGCACAATCTGGGAGCCATGAGCTAGCTGCAAAGTGAGCAGCAAGCGGATTATGGCTTTGTCCAAAAAGCTGACGGCTGGAATGTCGTTGTAAATCAGTGTCGGGATAGATGACGAGGCCGAATTCTTGATGTTTTTGACAAACGACCATACGTTTTTACTACCCGGGGGACTTTGTAGTATTTTTTGCCTAAGCTTTTGGTTGTGGGAGAATTTTACACGATTAATAAGGACATTGCAGTCATTTCTGGCTCGTTTGAATTTTTTCCGGTTTTCCTCAGATGGGTTGGCCTTATAAGACCGAAAACTTACCTCTTTTAACCTGATAGCCTCTTTGCAGCTCGAGTCACACCACACGTTTACCTAGGGTTTGATACATTTTATCCGGTTAGGGATAAAGCATTTCATACCCAGTAAAATCATGTTTATTATCATATCAGCAGCAGCATCCACGTCGCTGTCGAGGAAGCGTTTAGTTTTTTCCAATTGGCTTTCTCGTGTTGCCATACGGTTCGTTTAGGAGTTTTTTCTTTAACTATGTGGCCGGAGTACGAGAAATTCACTAATATGACACAATGGTCTGACGAACCGAGAGGCGGTAATACATTTATATCGTATTTTTTAGGGTGAGAGGTGAGAAACAAGTACAGTATGTTGGCGGTTTGACTGCTTATGTCCGGTATTCGTGTTGGCTCATTTACAAGCTTAGTGAGATTGTTGACCTCAGCAAAAATTCCAACATACCTTCCTTCCTGAGAATCTGGTTTGCCAAACACAAGCAAAATTTAAGGAACAAAACCGTACTGATGTACTTCTGCATATTGAAATCTACTTTCACGATAGAAATTGCTTACGCTATAATACTCAATTGCATCTGTACTGGGGACGGTTCTTTAGTGGTTTTCAATGAGCGATATGTTTGTAATAAGAATTGCTTTACGATAGAAAGAGTTAATAGTTTTAAATACTTGGGTGTTTTAAATGGTCAAAATATGAGTTGGTCCAAACATATTTCAACTTTGAAGCAATATCTGCGCTCTTCTATCTATAGCTTCAATCATCTGAAAAAGAAATTGTGATAGCAGAACTAAAGCTGTTTTTTTTAAATAGTGGGTGGATTTCAAAAAATGTTTGACCGGAGCATTTTGAGCCTTAGGACAAAATATTAAAAATTTCAGCTCTCTAGCTCAAAATTCGATTTTTTCGATAAAATAGTTTTTTTGAGACGGTGGGCGGATTTTAAAAATTCTTACCCTTGATTATTTCGGGCCCCTAGAGAGTATATGGCTAAAATATTAGCTTCCTAGCTCCAGTTTAAAGGCATACTTTTTGCCGACGACCGGACGGACATCGCTAGACCGACATTACTTTCGATGCTGATCAAGAATATACATAGTAACTTTTAGGCGTATACGGCAATATAAAGGTATGTTTAGAACTATGCATCAAAATTAATATATGTATGTACCCTTAGAATCGAGTATAAACACTAGCATTTCTAGTGACTTTTTAACCATTCGCTCTACCCGTCCTAGACATCTTAGTCGACTGATTCATAATTTTCTGACCAGGTCGATGTCGCTGTACAGCTCGTAGAGTTCGGTGTTAAATCTCCTCCTCCAAAGCCCGTCAACGCAAACGGGACCGAAAATCACTCGAACGATCCACGCTTCTGCGCCATATAGCAGGACTGGGTTAATGAGGCCTTACTCGTCAATTGCCTTCTTAGGCTAAAGAAACAGCGGTTGGCAAGTGTAATTCTTCGTTTGATTTCTGATGTAATGTCGTTTCCAGAATTTATAGAGGAGACAAAGTCCCTAACTACCTTAAAGTTATAGCTGTCTAACGAGACGTTCTGTTCTCCTAATAATGTCAATGTCGTCAGCGTATGCAAGTAGTTGCACAGACTTTTGGAAAATTGTGCCCCTGGTGTTGGCTTGCGAGTTTCGCACAACTTTCTCAAGTATGATGTTGAAGACCAGATGGACCAGCGGACTTCTGTAAATCAAGATTTTGAAGTACTCTTGCTACTGTACAAGTGCGAAAGTGAATTGATCCCTTGCAGTATTCAACGCGCTAGAGTACAGGGGGAGAGAGACTACAATGTGGTAGCGTTGAGCTAGCTACAGAGGAAGCAGCAATGAGATTGGCTTTATCTAAGAACTGACAGCAAGAATGTCTTTGTAAATAAATGCCGGTATAGATGACTAGGGCGAATTCTTAATGTTCTTAACAAACGATCAAAATTTTTTACTACCTGTGGGACTTGTAGCATTTCTTAGCTCACTTTTTGATTAAAGGAACATTTGGCATGGTTAATGAGAGTATAGCGGCCATTTCTGGCTGGTTTAAACTTTGTTCGGCCTTCCTCGGAAAGCTTACCTCTTTTAGCGGATAGCCAGATCCGGTCGTATCACGCGTTCACCTTGGTTTTGATACTTTTTATCCTGTTAAGTATAAAGGATTTAATGCCCGGGTGAGTTACCTTGTTATGGTTCAAATTGTAGTTCAAGTTTTCACCTTATAGTTGTGCCATTCCTAGTCCCCATTTGACAGGTGTGCATCCGGGGAAACAGTGGCCTAGTGTTAGTGCCATCGGCTGAAGCCTTTTTTTTGGTTTATTTTTGCTATTTCAAGAGGAACTTGGAGGTCATAGAGGACACTCGATTGCACGGCCGTGCAGGGAACTTTAGCTGGAGAAAATTGAGTGTGGTGCACGAGTCGAGACTGCGCGGTAGTGTTTTAACCAAGAGTTAATGGTGTGCGCGGCGATTTCATTTTTGATAAATTGTTAATCCATATTTATAATAGATGTATACATCGGGACATAAACAGAACAAAGAAAACAAAACGCAAGACCAGTGAATTTACTAACCTTGTTAATCTGTGTAATCAAAACAAGGAGTTAAATTTAGATAAATATAATAGTCGAGATAGAGATTTTGTTGTATCTTCAAGTTTGATATCCGTGCTCATCAGGTAGCTTTCAGGTGGATGGAGTTGATAGGTGTTCTAGTGTTGTAGCTTATTCCATCAGGTATATCTGAGATTTTAATGGAGGTCATACAAATAACGGTGCCCTTTCCACGCGAGGTGAAACGCGTGATCCCCAATTGAAGTGGGGACGTCCGAGTGATATCCGTTGAATTTTGATTACCTGCGTCTAGAAGAAGGCGGTTGGTGTAATGCGTTAAGCGTTTGCTCGACACGAAGACTGTTTCCGATCCAGCACAAGACGAAGCCGCCTGTATCCTGCTTATTTTTTTTCTTTTTTTCCTTTATAACTATTTTTTTTGCTATCGATATAACCTTTATTTTTCTTTAGTTCTTTGGATCTTTTCTATTTTTGTTTGTTGTTTTTCTTTTTATTCTATTTATCGCTACTATATTTTTTTTTAATTTCGTTCCGATTGGCATTGGTATCTCTACAAGCAAAGGGTGGCAACGTTGCGTCGCCGTTCAGGAAAGGTTCATACCGGGGCTGGGGTAATTAGCGTGGTATCGGTGCCACGTAGTTAACATAACTTAAATCATTATAACCTAGATTTATACAAGTTGAAATATATGCGATAGATACCTAAGAACGTGAGAGCATAGGGACGGGCTACAGTCCGCTTGGGCGAACTGTTGGATACCTTATTCTTATTCCTATCATTCATAAGTGGGCTTGACAAAAGTCTAAGTATGGTTGAATTGTTAAGAGCGCTCTACATATTTTGTTATACAACATTTAAAGGATTTAATCGAAAAAAACGAAGCTGTTGTAAAAAAAATGTTTTTTCAATAAAATTGTTCTATTTAATTGTGGGCGTGTCAGTAGGCGGATTTGAAAAATATTTAAACAGAAGTATAAAGGGCACCTAGACTGTCTATATTATAATATATATTTCAGCTCCCTAGCTCAAACTTTGGTTTTTCAATAAAATTGTTTTATTTAATTGTGGGCGTGTCAGTGGGCGGATTTAAAAAAAAATATTTCCTGAGCAGTTTAGGAGTCAAAGATCATATACATATACAGCTTTCTAGCTCAAAATTCGATTTTTGCAAAAAATTTGTGTTTTTGAGTTTGTGGGCGTGTCTGTGTTCGGATTTCAAAAATTCTTAAACTTGATTATTTCGGGACCCTAGAGAGTATATGGCTAAAATTTCAGCTCTCTACGTCCAGTTTAAAGGCCTAATTTTGCCGACAGACGGACGGACGGACGGACATGGCTAGATCGACATTACTATCGATGCTGATCATAAATATAGTAACTTTTAGGGGTCTAGGGCAATATTAAGGCATGTTACCAACTATCCGTCAAAATTAATATATACCCTTAGAATAGGGTATACAAACGCGAACCCCTTTTAACGATTTGTACTTCGGTAACCGATGGCCGATTTAAGAATGTCACTTAAACGACAATCGATGCTATATTTTCCCGGTACGTCGACACACTTGAGTCGACGGTGTACGTCTCCTACTTCAGCCTTCATAAACAAATTATTTGTTCGGTCAAACATTAAATAAATTTTGTCGTTGACATTAAATATATATCATGGTTTTATTTCAATACAATACCCAAATCTCTTGTTTATCAAAACCACAACCTCTGTGATATTTCCACATGCAACACTGACGAGCCTACATGTTTACACATCAACTATACCGTGAGTGCAGCGTGGCTCACACCTTTTTTTTGTAAATTGTGGGCGTGTCAGTAGGCGGATTTTGAAAATATTTACACATGAGCATAACGGGCCCCTTAGAGAGTATATACAAGGTGGCGCTAAAATAACCTTCCGATGTTTTTTGGCTGTAATTTAAAAAAAAAATGAAAAACTTTGATTCTTCTTGTGGATTATTTTTATTTGGTCTTTTAATTTTTTTTTACATCCAGTCGAGAATATGATGTCATGTAAATGGCCGCCGCCACAGTTGATTGTCATTTGAGCCCTTTTTCTGGCATTTTCCATCACTTTGGCCCAAACTTCCGGCGATAGGTCCTCTCATTGTTGACGGATATTGTCTTTAAGAGCTGCAAGAGTCTGAGGCTTGTTGACATAAACCCGCGACTTCAAAACGCCACACAAAAAGAAGTCTGGAGCGGTCAAATCAGGCGATCTTGCTGGCCAGTACAAATCGCCAAAACGGGAGATTAGGCGCCCGGGAAATGCATCCTTCAGCATATCGGTTGTGGCACGTGGAGTGAGTGCCGTTGCACCGTCCTGTTGGAACCACATGTTTTCCAATCCCAATTCATCAAGTTGCGGCAAAAAGAACTCGTTGATCATTGCTCTGTAGCGCTCACCATTCACAGTAACCGTCAGCAGCTAACAGCTGATGCAGCGTCTGGACTTTGTACGGAAACATCTTCAAATCTTGTACCAAAATTCGCTGTAAAGACCGTCGACTGATACCTATTTGCGTGGCACGTCGTCTGGTCGATGTCGACGGCGCTTCCATGACGTCTTCGGCTACAGCAGCAATATTCTCTGCAGAACGGCTACTCCGGGGTCTGCCACGCCTGGCAGCATCTCGTGTTGTGCCAGTCTCTTCGAGGCGACCGGCTAAACGTCGCAGTGCTTCACCAGTAGGCGTTGGACGGGTAGGAAATCTGCGACGAAATTCACGTTGTGCCAAAGTCACCGACCGATTATTGCTCAAATAAATAGTCACCAATATTCCGCGTTCTGGAGCAGTGTAGCGTAACATTGTTTATTAACGTGTATTTCGCATGTGTTTACTACACAAATGTCAAAACAGAACTGACATTAGGGGCCAATCGCAAAATTTATAGCATTTTCTGATAGGAGGATTACTTTTGCGCCACCTTGTATTATAAATTTCAGCTCCCTAGCTCAAACTTTGGATTTTCAAAAAAAGTTTTTTTTAAATTGTGGGCGTGTCAGTGGGCGGATTTTGAAAATTTTATCTCCCGAGCAGTTTTAGGTGTCATAGATTATATAAAAAAAATTTTAGCTTTCTAGCTCAAAATTCGATTTTTTCGAAAATTTTGTTTTTTTGAGTTTGTGGGCGTGTCTGTGGGCGGATTTCAAAAATTCTTAAACTTGATTATTTCGGGATCCTAGAGAGTATATAGCTAAAATTTCAGCTCTCTACGTCCAGTTTAAAGGCCGAATTTTGCCGACAGACGGACTGACGGACATGGCTAGATCGACATTACTATCGATGCTGATCATAAATATAGTCTATTTTAGGGGTCTAGGGCAATATTAAGGCATGTTACCAACTATCCGTCAAAATTAATATATACCCTTAGAATAGGGTATACAAACGCGAACCCCTTTTAACGGCCGCGATTCACTCAAAAGGGAATTTTCAGTACGCCGAGATAAATCGCGTGGCGCCCATATACCACCATCCTCCCACGACCATCTCCATTGAGTCGGCTGGATCTCTTCATTTTGAATTGCGTAAGTGGAACGTAACAACCTTTCTTATCAGCAGCAGGACCCACGCCGTTGTCGAGGAAGCAGAGCGACCAGCTAAAACTCTTTAAAAAACCCTTTCGTTTTTTCAAATTGACTTTCACGTATTACCATACGGTTCTTTAAGAAGTTTGTTCTTTTACTATATGGTTGTACTATGTGTTGTAGAAGCAAACGTTTTCTGTTACCACCTTAAATTAGAAGTAGAACGCAAGTAACGTTACATACAGTGCTGTTCTAAATTACATTTTTTTGTTATTTTGTGTAACAATTATCAAAAAATTGCATTTATTAGAAAGGTTATTAAGTTCTCAACAAAAAAACACAAACAAAGAGTAGGTGAGTGGAAGTTAACGAATATTTTTTCTATTTCTTGCCTATGCTGTAAGAAAAAGTGCAATTTTTTTTGTTCACATGATTAGACGCACCCATTAAATTAGTTAGTTGGTCGCGATCTGTTACGTAGATTTTAGTTAGCTACAAAGTTTAATAAGCAAGGGTGTTTTCTATTAATTTTCATTAAAAATGGGGGAAAAAATGTTTTAACCGCGGAAGAAAACGGCAAAATTGACGCCTTGCATTCTGAAGGGTTTTCAATGAGAAGCATTGCCAAGAAAATAGGCCGAAGTGACCGCGTTCTGAGAAATTACATAAAAAACAGTGCTGCATACGTCAAAAATTACAAGGGAAGGACAAAAACCGCTTTAACACCTCAGGAAAAAAGAAAAATCATAATAATAGCGTCAAATTCAGCTGTCTCCACAATCAAATAAAGGAAAAAGCTTTGATAACTGCCAGCACATCAACTTGCTCGGTGAGCTATTTTGAGTGCAGAACATATAAAATTAAAAAAAAAAAACTGAAAAAGCCCCCACTAAAACCCGTGAGAAAAGAGCAGTGGTTGAAATTCGCACGCCTTCACATGACATGGGACACCAACCTTGGAAGAGCGCTAAATTGGCGAAATGTGTTTTTTTTCACATGAAAAAAAATTAATTTGGATGGCCCTGATGGTTCCAACTAACTACTACTTCCATGATCTTAGAAAAAAGGAAAAGTTTTTGACACGTCACCATTCGAGGCAAGGAGGTTTGGGGAGCCATTGCGTACAATCGATTCGATTTGGTTTTCATTTCCAACAAAATGACGGGAGTTTCCTACAAAGCCCTTTTGCAATCAGACTTCCCCACCATGAAAGAACTCTTCGGAGCTCTACAATGGTTATTACAACTAGACAATACGCCAATCCACAACGCTCGTATAGTGATAAGCTTTCTTGCCGGGGAAAATGTGGAATTTTTGCCGTGGCCACTTTATTCACCTGACCTCAATATAATTGAAAATGTTCGGGGATGGCTCACGCGTAAAGTTTACGAAGGAGGTAGACAGTATGAGACCTGTGAAGAGCTAACTGTCGCAATAAAAGAAGCTTGGAGGACGATTCCCTTAAATTATTTAGAAAAACTGTATGATTCCCATGAAAATAGGATTTTTGATGTGATTTTAAAACATGGTGGTTGTACAAAGTACTGAAAATATAAAAAAAACAACAAAAATAACAATAAAAGAGAAAAAAGTAAATTAAAAAGTCTATGTTTCATTTTTAAGATGTTTTTACAGGTGCGTCTAATCATATGAACAAAAAAACTGCACTTTTTCTTACAGCATAGGCAAGAAAGAGAAAAAATATCAGTTTTTTTGCTGAGAACTTAATAACCTTTCTAATAAATGCAATTTTTTGATAATTGTTACACAAACTACGAGTAACAAAAAAACTAAATTTATGTAAAAAAAAATGTATGCGTCTAATCAAGTGAAGAGCACTGTATATGCATATATGCTTTTCAATCGTTTATTGTCGTTGAATTCTCTCCTTACTGTTTCATAGATCGAACAGCTGTTTTCGTTTACCATCCTTTTTTAAATTTTCCTGTTTTCTTCAAAGTTTATTGGAATGCCATTATCTGTTATTAATGAGTGCAATGGGATCTCAGACAATTCAACAGGAAGATAGTATTTCAACGATTAATGCAAACATGCGCCTCTGATCTGAACAACTTCAAATGCCAATTTTACAATCATTTTAAATGATTCGATGAACATAAATACACAAGCGAACTTCTGCCATTAACTACCTATTTCCAGCCAGAGATTGATATCCAAGTCTACGCACCGAATTAGATAGGACACACATATAAAAAAAAAACTCAAATTATGAATATGAACAAACGGCCCTTGCGTAAAAATTCGCTCAGATTCACTCACGAAAATGCCAACGCGAAGGTCAACGATCAAATGAATCGGTTTATTGGTTTGCTTATAATAGCACCTTTACTAACGTGAATGCTGCTGTTACTACCTCGCATATATGGATTTTTTGTAAGGATTCATAAATTTAATATTGTTTGCGGTAGCATGGATACTGGTATTTACTGTTATAGAATTTGGTGGCTCTAATCTTAGCACATATCCAGTACAGAACACAGGCGTAAACCAACCCTTCACAGCAGAGTACCTACTTTTCTAATTTTGAGATCTAAGATTTTCTTTTTTGGCAGCAACAAGAGCATTTTTTTAACCATTAACGCAGCAAGAGCAACGCCTTCAATCGGTATGTGTGAGAATGCTAAGCACTTTGCAAATATATAAATATATAGAAATATAGAAAATAATTAAACAACCATCACATGAAACTATGATTGAGCTAGGAAAAAATGCGTTTTAAGATACGCCACAGTTCAATGGTAATGGTTTTGTTTTAGGAATAAAATTGCGTTCCGGTTAATTGGTTCATATTGAGCTTCATCGTTTTATCATGACGTATTTACTTAGTTAACAGGCTCCCGATCCGTGGAGAGTCGCTGCCTGAGATACTGTAGCCTTGCATCCTCCGCGATTCCCGGCACGCTGCTTCCAGTTGTTCAGACTTAGCGCTCTGGCAAATATCCGATGGAGTATTTCTCTCTTTCGAATAACCCTGCTTATCGTTTAGCACTCGGAGCCATGAAACAGAACTGGGAGTATCAGCGTTTTGTAGAGCTCGCAGTTTATCTGACCGGATAGGGCTTGAATCCATTTGCTCTGCCAAAACGAAGTAGCAATAGTTTCATAGGGCAATTTATTCTTCGTCGGATCGTCGCTAAGCTTTCATTCTTGGAGTTGATTATACCCTATTCTAAGGGTATATTAATTTTGACGCATAGTTTCTCACATACCTTAATATTGCCCGTAGACCCCTAAAAGTTACTATATTTATGATCAGCATCGATAGTAATGTCGATCTAGCAATGTCCGTCCGTCCGTCTGTCCGTCGGCAAAAATTAGGCCTTTAAAATGAACCTAGAGAGCTGAAATTTTAACCATATACTCTCTAGGGTCATAGACACTCCCACAAACTAAAAAAAAACAAAATTTTCGAAAAAATCGAATTTTGAGCTAGAAAGCTAAAATTTTTTATATATAATCTATGACTATTAAAACTGCTCGGGAGATAAAATTTTCAAAATCCGCCCACTGACACGCCCACAATTAAAAAAAAACTTTTTTTGAAAATCCAAAGTTTGAGCTAGGGAGCTGAAATTTATAATACGAGTATATACTCTCTAAGGGGCCCTTTATGCTCATGTGTAAATATTTTCAAAATCCGCCTACTGACACGCCCACAATTTACAAAAAAAAAGGTGTGAGCCACGCTGCACTCACGGTATAGTTGATGTGTAAACATGTAGGCTCGTCAGTGTTGCATGTGGAAATATCACAGAGGTTGTGGTTTTGATAAACAAGAGATTTGGATATTGTATTGAAATAAAACCATGATATATATTTAATGTCAACGACAAAATTTATTTAATGTTTGACCGAACAAATAATTGGTTTGTGAAGGCTGAAGTAGGAGACGTACACCGTCGACTCAAGTGTGTCGATGTACCGGGAAAATATAGCATCGATTGTCGTTTAAGTGACATTCTTAAATCGGCCATCGGTTACCGAAGTACAAATCGATATTTTTCCTCTTACCTTCAACTGATGTACAACAAACTACAAGCTATACAACCTCAATTATTCAAAATAAATCTACTTCCACACAACTTTCCGGTGTTTCGTAAGGACATAATAATCTCTAAAATTGAACATACATAATTAATAAAAAAAAAACAACGACACGTGGTTGTTCTCAAACGGTCAACCATCTACGTACTAACCGCGCCAAACGTCGTTTAATTGCGGTGATCTGTCGAGCAGCGATCAACTCACTTGGTAATGAAAATCTGACGATGACGAAATCCGACGAAATCTGACGATGATGGTGACGCTAGATATTTCCAACTAGCCCCTACCGAGAAAAAATATATTTACACATCAACGAGAGCAAAAATGTTTACACATTAGAAACTTTTTTTGAAAATCCAAAGTTTGAGCTAGGGAGCTGATATTTATAATATATACCTACTCTCTATGCTCATGTGTTAATTTTTTTTAAATCCGCTTACTGACACGCCCACAATTAAATAAAATAATTTTATTGAAAAACCAAAGTTTGAGCTAGGGAGCGTTTTTTTTTACAAAAGCTTCGTTTTTGTTTGATAAAATCCTTCAAATGTTATATAACAAAATATGTAGAGCGTTCTTAACAATTCAACCATACTTATACTTTTGTCACGCCCACTTATGAGGGATAGGAATAAGAATAGGGTATCCAACAGTTCGCCCAAGCGGACTGTAGCCAAGGAAGTCACCTCGGACCAATTTTATTTATACTTGCCATTAATGATGTTAAGGCATGTATAAATCACAGTAATATCCTGATGATATGAAAATATATAAATCTATCACTAGTCAGCAAGACAGAATGTTTCTTCAATCTGACATTAATAGCTTCGCCAATTGGTGTGATAAAAACGGTTTATCCCTGAACCCAACTAAATGTCAACATATGGCATTCTCTAGAAAGACTATCCCTTCCACCTTTCAATATTCTCTGCCTCAACATATTCTTTGTAATGTTGATAATTTTAAGGATCTTGGGGTTTATTTCGACCCCAAACTGGTTTTTGATAAGCATATTAACTCTATTATTACTAAATCTAATTCTATGCTGGGCTTCGTAAAAAGGTGGGCCAAAGAATTTAATGACCCTTACGTTAGTATGTCATTGTACAATTGTTTTGTCCGTCCGATTCTAGAGTATGCCTCTCAAGTTTGGACACCGTTCTACAACATTCATTCAAATCTAATAGAGGCCATTCAACGTAAATTTATTCGATTTGCACTTAGAGGACTCGCATGGGATGATCCATTTAACCTCCCTCCTTACAGTCAACGCATCAAGCTTCTTCAAATGTTACCCCTTTCTCAACGAAGACTTAATAGCGATATTTTTTTCTTACAGCAGCTTATATCCGGTCATATAATGCTTTAATGCCTTAAATTGTTTGCATTATTTTGTGTCTGTGTTAGTATTTTATAGGTACATATTATTGTATTTGCAATTTCCTTACTAGCACCTGCACTAAATGATGAGCCTGTGAGAGCACTTGTAGTGATGGCAATTTCTGCACGTGATGTTGCTTGCTTTAAGCACTCCATAGTGTAATAAAAAAAAAAAAAGCCCGCCTCTATGTTTTTTACTTCGAATTAAGTGAACTCCAAGGCAAACCAATTTTGCAAGGTTTTCAATCGTCATGTAAGCTTTCCTACATGGCAAGAAATCAATTTCTGAACTATTTTTATTCTTTTAAACTTAATTATAACCAAACCATGTTTGCCCTATATAGCTTCTCTATTATGGTTTATCAAAAGCAAAGATGTTCCGCTGAGTTCTGTTTCTCTTCGCCCTATATTAGTTTATACAATTGTACATTCACAACTAAAATTATAATGTGGAGCTCGTGTTTTAACTATTTTACCCCAATTAATCTCTATCAAATTTGTGGTCCTTCGAGCCGGATTCTCCTCGGAACGAACATGATTCCAAACGGGGCCAGGCAGGTTATCCAAATTTTCAGCTATACGATTAGCCACGAATGTGTTCCATTTGCGGGGAAGTGAAGAAAGTCAAGCCAAAACAATTGTTGAATCAGTGAAATCGAAGAGTTTCACTGGTAAAATATCCAACGATGAGCAAACAAGTTTTATGAGGCGACTAAGAAGGAGAGCCCCACAGAGCTCAAGGGGAGGAATCGATACTTGCTAGACCGGTGCAACGCGTGTTTTGGCGGCTACCAAGTGAACTTCAATGATACCATTATCCGAAATACTGCGAGCATAGACCACAGCCATGTATGCCTTTTCCGAAGCATCAGTAAATCCTATCAAATCAAAGCCCTTAGCATTCAAAGTGAACCTTCGAGGAATCTTAAGCCGTCCAAACTGTTCCAGCTTCTGGCGATAAGAAATCCTTTTTTGCGCTATTCCTGGGGGTAATGGGTCATCCCATTCAATCCTATTGCTATCCCACCAAAGCTCTTGAAATAAAATCTTAAAAAGTATATTAAAAGGTGACAAAAACCCCATAGGATCAAAGATTTTCGAAACTTTAGAAAGTAAATTCCTTTTGTATGTATGGTAGAATCTGCCAATGTTATTTTAAAGTCACACAAGCACACTTTTTGGTAGAATCTGTAAATGTTATTTTAAAGGCACACAAGCACACTTTTCCATTCACTGGGCATAATGACTTATCTCTTATTACAAATTCCGTAAAATTAAATAACTTTTTCAGAGGACGGATACACTTTAATCCGAAGTAGCTCCTACTCCTTTATAAACCTCAAAATATGTCAAGGATAGAAGTTTCCAGCCACTAGCTGAACGGGGACTTGTCGCTGACTTTTGTTTGTTCTAGATACATCAATGGGACAAGTGTGGAGCAATTCAACGAAATAATTCCTAGGAATGCATCATTTATTGCAAATACACACAATATGACAGTGCACTTGTCAAATGCCTGGAGAAGCAAAATTTGGAAGTCGCTTCCGATAGATGTCTAATTAAAAACAATTTAAAGATAAGCAATACCTATCTGTAAACATCGCGGGTGCTAACTTAGCGCTATAGTTTCTCCATGAACAAAAAAAAACAGAAAGCAAAAACTAACTAACATTCCCAATCATACAACTGAAATGTAATTCGGAAATAGAAACATCTCTCAAAATAACCTTGAATAGATATACTCGTAACATCCATGGATCCACCGCCATCTGACACTCAAAAATCACTGAGAAGACATAGGTACATAAAATAGTTGCCAAATGTTTTCCCAGCAATATCTTCGCAGCAATCGAACTTTAACCATAAACCTACCAATAAAAATTCGACGCACAGGATTTGTTTTCTCATTATAATTTCCTATATGAAATAAAATTCATAGAAAATATTCGTTGACCCAATTCCATCCAGAAAAGGAATAAATCTTTAACCAAACTTGTCAATACGCATTATCCTTTTGTTGATTACCTTTTCTATGACTCATTTGAATTGGAATGTTCAATGGCCTTCAAGGCAATCCCAGCAATATAGGTTGACTGCTCATAGAATTTAAGAAAAAAACATCAAATCGGGGGTATATTCAATCTCTTAATAATTTATTACTTCAATTACTAATTATAAATGATATTGTATACAATATTTCTTTTTTCATCATTTTATATATCTATATTTATTCACAATTTGTCATTTAGTTTTATTCTATTGGATTTTATGTAAGTTCTCGTATTATTTATTATTTTGTTTTAAGTTTTAAATCCTAATGGAAATATATTTATTAATTTGTTTGCTACTTTAGTGCTGTTCATAAGTACATATTGGATTTTGTTTACTTAATTGGTTGATTTGTTAAAAAAACGAAAAGAATAGCGAAAATAAATTTAAATGGCTTTCATTAAAATTTTGCACATATTTTATTTATTTTTTTATTTATCACTAAATAATTTTCAGCTTTGTTGTTGGAAGTATTTTTTTTTGTAAGGAAAATTTTATTTTATTTTCTATTAAATAATATCTATTAATATTTTTTAATTTCTTATAGTTACTTTTTGAATACAACTGCTTTTGAATACAACTGTTATGTATGTAGCTACGTTTGGTATAGTTTCGACGACGTTTTCCTTTATTAATTTTATTTAATAGATTTTTATGTTGGAAAATAAATATTGAAAAATATGAGTTAAACAAAAAAGTTCTTATAAGTTTACAAACAATAAATAGTCGTCGGCTAGTAACCCTTTAGGAAAATTGCTCAAGATTATGTCCTTCATTTTACCTTGGTTTGAATTGAAGTGGAGATTGGAGTACAACTAGTTTTACTATATCTGACAAGTCGTTCCAAAAAGTGCATTTTGGCACTGATCGGTATAGGGATCGAACGGAGACTTTCTGCGCCAGTTCGTAGTTGGTTATGAAGTCAATAGTGTCCTAATGGAGATGGAATAACGAGGAAGCGCATGGAATCCCGGATTTAATCAATATGATTCGAAATGTAACCAACTTCTCAATTCTGGAAGAGGAGCAAATGCTTGAATTGGTGGTAGGTCATAGCAGTCATAAGCAATAAGCCTGCGTATGCCAAAGCTTCAATCGTGAGGTACATGGATAGATCCACAACAGATTAAGGAGTTGGGGCAGGTGTATACGGAACGACCACTTTAACCTCTCTTTGCGAGAGTATCGAGAAAATAAACTCAGTGTTTCAAGCTTGATACATGCAAATAACTTTTCGTCAGCGAGAATCAAAACAGAAACATCACCAACAAATTCATTTACTTCCGCTTTGACAGAAAAGCGGCACTGCTTGCTATTAACACCTTTGAAATCACCTCAAAATTAGTGGGATTGCCTCAAGGTATTCACGGCATATCTCAGCACCAATAGAGCTTACATGATCTTTATGCGTGGCCATAGCGGCTTTGAAGGCAAAGAAAAAGCAGACAAGCTAGCCAGAAAATAATCAGCAATTTCGTTGATGCCAAGACCATTTTGTGGTATATCTAATAGCTGCGCAAAAAGCTGCATTAACAAATTGCTGGAAAAAAGCAATTCATCACTGGAAAAATACTTAAGGTAACAGACAGACCAAGCAGTTCCTACCTACCCCTTCCTCAAAAAAAAAAAAAACTACCCAGAAGTCAGATACATGCAGTCATCGGATTCTTGACGGGGCACTGTAGAGCCTGGCACACAAAAACTGTCGAATGTGCAAGGAAGAGGAAGAAACGACAGAGCATATGCCACTGTGACTGCCATACAACAGGTCTGCGCATTCGAGGTTAAACCTACCTCGAAACAATGGGAAAGACCCAAAGACTTAGCTGAATTACCCCTATTAATCCAATCTCTATAATTAATCTTATCTCTAAAATAAATCTGATCTCTATTATTATTCGAATCTACTCTAGAAATCATAACGACAGATGTCATATCGCCCAAAAATTGCTTAACAATTTGTTGTTTGTAAAATTCATATTAATTATGGTGATGTGTGCATTGGTTTTTGGGCGTAATGTTATCATTTGCGCTTCAATTGGCGGTGGGTATTAACTCCCAAGGTCAGAAAGCCCATACCAATGAATGTCATACCGCCTAAAGCCCGGCACGTCACCCAAAATGTCACGCGAGCAGGCTATATGGAGGAATCGGGTAAATCTCTTTAACCGGCAAAGCGTGCCACCCAAACACTGTCGCGTCGCATTGCATTTTGGGTGATATCGAGCAAAAGTATATAATCTCATAATAAAACCGTAATAACGCCAAAAAATTATGCCATTACGCCCAAATTTAACAAATATGTTGGGCATTAAACAGTTTTATATTTAGGCGATATTTTTTTGGTAGCGGCGTTAGGTCATCGCCGCTTGAATTGTAAGAAAAGCTGGTTCAACCATTTTGACAAGGGTGTTGGAGTCATTCTATTGGCTTGTATTGACGGTTGAAGGCACCAACGGGGAGCTGCAATAAACGGTTCTAACTCAAAGAGAAAAACAACACACACCTGGTTTCTCAATTGCCTACACAAACAAGAGGATTTTTCTCTGGTGCATAATACTAGCATAATACTAAAGCATTCAACACTTTTTTTTATAAAAAAGGAATTCCAAATCCCGGAGCTCTCAGACTCGGCAAGGGTCCATTGTTCTTAATTCAACACTTGGTGGCAGGGAAATATTAGAATCGGCAGCGCCACTTCACGCTGAAAAAAAGGAATACCAGAGACACTTACGTCTACTATTAAGGCAAGTACAAAATGTTTCTTGCCACAGAGGGGTAGGCTGTATGCCACAAGGTTCTATGCTGTCTCCCCTACTATTTGGGATGTTAATTAGTTTTGTGTTTCATACTGCTTTGCCAGAAGAACTGAGGTATTTGAATGAAGCCTAGACATCTACTGGAAACACAATAATAATTGGGTTGTTGTTTTTGCTTAGTAGCTTGACATGTAACGGACCTATATTGATCGAACTGAATGGGGCAGTGAATCGAGCGTAAACGCCGTTAAGAAAAAATGCATGCATCACAATCCCTAAGCAAGGATAGAAAACGATTGGCTCGCCAAAAAAACTGTGCATGAAAAAATTGGATAAATCACAAGTGTAGGCTTGGTAGATGCTTTAAGAGGTCACGGCCCAAAAGCGAAACATGAACATAGTAGATGATGCAAATTATACAAGGGGAGGTTTACTCGTTGCAATCAATTTTTGCCAATCAATTTTTGCCAAAAACCTCCGAAGAATTTTAAAGGGCAACAATTTCGCCGATATATGCCTCATTACTGCATGCATCTGTGGAATGCGAAACCGTGCTACATCAGATTTCTTAAATTATTAAAAAGTGATTGTATAACCCCAATGGCAATCAGGAAACAAGGCTTTTTAGCCACCCGACCATCGAGTAAGAACTATACTTGCTGCTCTTTCAGGTGGTCTTTAAAAATGTCCTTAATAAGTTTCTTTCGCCAATGTAAAACTAAACTTCTTACAAATCCTTTTCTTTTTGCATCAGAGATTTAACTTTATTAAATCACAAAAGCAACTTATAGCTGTCTTCGATCGTTCTTTTTCCTTAAGGGCATGTGCAATTATTGAAAAATTAATAATATTTCATGCACCTCATCACCTTGTGACAAATTCGATCTCACGGCCGGCGTCTAACTAAAATCCCAAACTAAGAAAACTATTTCATATGCTCCAATTGCGGATTTTTTAATAAACACGCATTTTTATTCTTACGAAAGGCACAATTAATACGTATTTTCATTTCTAAAAAGAAAATCATTTTAAATAAAGTGAAAAAGTTTTAAAAATGTTTTACCAATTTATTTGGACTTAGTGTTTACGATCATTATCAATATTTTATTAAATGTTATATTTAATTATATTTCCAGTCTTAAAAATGTTCTCATCAATTTTATTTGAATTTATTTCTTTTTTGTTTCAATTACTTTACGCACTTAAAAAATGTGTTAATTTATTAATTTAGAGTGTGATTTAAAATTAGTGGGAATAGATTGGATATTAATTTTCTTTTAAACTAAATTTATAAAATTTTAATTTTTTAATATTGCAAATATTTTTATTTTTAAGACTTATTTTATAAATTTAGAAATATTTGTTAACATATATTTATTTATTTTTCTTGGAGGATGAAAAAATGCTCTCATAAGTTTAAATTTGTATTAATAAATCTACTTTTAAGTAAATTCGGTGTGCACTTTGTTTGAGAAATAGAACAACAAAAATTGTTTGATAATAAAAAAACGCAATTTACAGATTGTTTTCTAAAGTAAAATACCTTTAATTCCAGTGGCCAGGTTTACCGGTGAGCATAATGGCAGCATATGGCACTACGCGGCACGCGCTGTGTCGGCAATCCGGATATTCCTTTCAGATATGTGTACGAAACAGGCTGGCGAAGTATCCTTTGAGGTGGTTTTCTGGTGACTTTTTTCGTTGCTTTTGTAGACTCCTGCGATGGAGTTCCGCTGCAGGATAGAGATCTGGATGAAATGGAAATATTTTGGAATGCTCTCCGGATTGATGATGTTGAACGTCGATGGAGACGTGAAGTGGAACGTACGGTCTTCTCACTATCATCTACTGTGCTGCTACAGTCGCTCGATGCACAGGATAGTTCCAGACTTGAACCATGAACATCTTTGGTTGGTACCGGTCTGGGAAGCGCTCCGGTAGTTGATGAACACGAATCGGTGGATGAACTACGAGAATCGTCTTCGACCTGATAGATTAGGTCGTCATGCGAACGTAAACCAAATCGTCGGCTAAGAGCATGAAAGAATCCCAGATTGCGCTCGAAGCGGGGCGAAGGTGTCCTCGGGAAGAGTGATTGACTGTTCCTACCACCTTCCGGTACCGATGGAATATCAATGTAGCAGGTGAGGGGTGCTTCCATATTTTTTGTTCTCTATTTTGTCTTATTCAAGTATCATTCAATACCACTTTGTAGAGTCCTTCAATTCATCGGCATGCTGTCTAACACACACTTAAATTCACTTATTACACTGATGTGAAATTATTAAAAAAAAAAAAAGTCAGTTACAGTGTTTCGAAACAGCGTTCTGAGACTTTAAACTCGCACTGTTACAGTACACCGAATGGCCAACCAACGAATGGGAAACTTTCAGATTGCGAGGTTCTACTTATACCTTTTGTGGTGGGGGCTATGTGCTTTCCTCAAGGATATGCGCAATAGTTGTCTTCTCCTGATGGAAGCTTTAAATGCTGGTGCAGTAAACGATGTAAACAATGCGAGAGTGCGTTGTCCTTTGTGCAATCAAAGGGACGATTTTTATATACACCCTTGGATGGTGCACTTATTGGATGAAGTGAGGAGGACTTGATTATCTGTTTGATTGCATGGTGTCATTGTCCATATAACTCTCCGATTTCATGCTCCGTTTTCCATTTAATCTTGCAGATTATATCTTCTTTCGAATTACAATAAATGATTAATAAAGCTGTGGCACATCGTTGAACGTAGATCGATATCCGCACGAGGAAGAGATTAAGTGTGATTTATTGGAAATTTTGATCCGATTATGGATGCCAAAGCAATCTTAATTGAGCTAGAGCTATTAAGTGACGGAATAAACCATCAGTATACTATTATTGAGTTGTGTGACTTGGGTTAATGATATATGCAGTTCCAACGAACTTGGGACGCTTGTACTAAGGCTGTGAGTGGGATTCGTCAAATAAACGGGTTGAAATAGGAAATAGAGGAAGAGTATTTAAAACTCATTACCACAGGGCAATGCCTTTAAAAGCACTGCTTAAATGCATGCCAAACAAACAATTAATTAGACCTTTATGAGTCATCTCTTGTTTGAAAGTGTTTTTTTTTCATATTAGGTACCAACACACTGTTATTTGGAATTTTGTTTGATTTGCCGAAGTAAGCAAGGTTTTCCTTTTCTTGTGGAAAACATGGCTTTCATCTTTAATGTATCATTCGTTTTCTGTTTTAGCTCAGAGCAGAGCCTCAGTTGTCAAAAAAAAAACAGTTCGTGCTTCTCTTTTGGCTCAGACACATCAGAGCGTTCACACTGTATTTCTTTTTATGTTCAGAGTTTGATCAGAGCGCACTCTATGAGGATTCTTACCTCATTCGATCGGGGATTGTTTTTCTGGCGTAGAAAGTAGTTTTTTAGAAGTTATAATTTTTATTTAAAAAAAACTTCTATTCTAATCATATGATAGCTTGGCGTTTAATTGTTTTTCGTTAACAAATTAGAACGCAATGAGCAGGCTCGGTTCAGAGGATGCCCTTACTGCCACTCTGTTCTGTGCTCTGCTCTGAATTAAGAAAGACAAACGCGTATTGTAGCCGATTTTTTAAGAATCGTCTCAATGTTATGTACAAAACTTGTCCTAAAAAAGAGGCCGGATAACCCCAGCTTGAAAAATAATTTGATCGGCAACATTACCATTTATATGCAATCTAAACGCACTCTTGTGGCACAAAAGCTCTCTTAATATCAAGCAGTAACATACCAGTTGATTTACCAATTGTACGGTTCCTTTTTTATGATACATTTACGATACTAGATATTCGAAACACCTGATGGCAAATGCTGTAGCTAGTACTCTTTCTTTTAAAACTTTTCAATAGAGTTTACTGAAGTAATTTAAGCTGCTTTCTGGTCTGCCAAGATGCTTACCTGCTTTTACTAGTGGTACAACCTTTGCCGCTTTCCGGGAATCTGGAAAATATTGAATTTTAAGACAAGTGTTAATTATATATAATAATCTTACTCTAGGAATTTTGTTGCTATATAAGTTTTCAAAACAGTCTAGTCCACCTTTTTTTTAGATTGAAGATTGTCCAAAAAATTGTGTGTCTATTTCGGATAAATATACATTGGTAGACTTTTTAAAACAGACCTCATTGAAGGCTTGCACCGATTGGTTTATAAGAACGTCAGTGTCAGTATCATCAGAATGTTGAGATACGATGTGGTTCCAAGAAAAATTTAAGTCAAGCGCTTCGGACCTATCGCTATTTAGATGCTATTAATAGAAAATCGTTTTTGTCAAATTTAAACAAAATTATTAATCACACGATTACGACTGCCAGGTTTGGGGTGACTGTGCTAACTTCCACATTAAAAAGCTACAAATATGCTATTATATATAATTTACTTACATTAATTTATTTATTTTATTATTCAATTACAGGGTGGCGCATCAATTGTGCTACAATAAGAAATTCAAATAACTTTTTTTTTAATCAATGTACATATTTAATTTTTTTGCATTGTATAGAAAAATCTATTTTATTTTTTATAATTAATTGTTTTTGAAGATGAGAGACCGTAAATAACCGCAATGCTCATCCACGCATTTGCGACACCTGATCAGAAAATTATTCATTGCGGCCTGAAGGGTTGAAGTAGGGATCGCTTCAATTATTGTTTCAATTGACTGCATCAATTCAGTCAAATTCCTTTGGGATTGACATAACCCTATAAAAATAAGAATAGTGCAGTTAGGGCAGGTGACCTTGGGGCCAGCGGAAAGTGGAATTTCTGGATATTAATTTGTTTGGGAATTTTCGTTGGAGCTCTCCATAACCATTCTGGCTATGTGTGCAGTTGCTCCATCTTGCTGGAACCAAATGCTGTTGAAACTGATACTTTTTCGGCGCAGTTTTGGGTAAAAAAAAACTCATTCAACATCTTTAAGTAACGGTGCTCATTGACAGTTACTGTCGTACCGTTTTCTTCGAAGAAGAATGGCCCAACAATGCACCTTAATGAAACTGCCCACCGCACAGTGACTCGTTCTGAGTGCAGTATCGTCTCATGGGGTATTTCTGGATTAGATTCTATCCATATACGGCGATATTGTTTATTTACATTGCCGTTTAGATCAAAATTAGCCTCATCAGACATAAACCAGCGATTTATCAAACTGTTGTCTTCTTAGGTCATTTCAATCATTTTTTGGCAAAACAACAGGCAAATCCAGAGTATTTAACTTGCTTGCGATTTGGACTATGTACGAAAACAAGTTTAAATCATCATGAATTCTCCGTTGTAATGACAGTCTGCTATCTCCAATTTGCTAAGTTTCGAGTCGTATCGCTTGGATTTGCCCGAATTGACGATACTACAGCCGCGATTGTGTCTTGAACCCGAACATAGTGATCCCGATGGTACGGTCTTTGTGCGATGCTTCTATATTCGGCAAACATGTTTACCAGCCTCATAATGGTGCATCTACTCGGGGGTTTACTGCCAAACAAAAAATGAAGGACTGCAAAGCATGGTACCGCTGCACTATCCGAATTCGAAGCATTCATTTTAATAAATCTAAAAAGTAACCTGCCAAATAAAAAAAAATAAGCCGATTACTCACACAGAAAAAAAGTTATCATGTTTTGTTTTTGTAGCACGATTCGTGCGTCTGTATATGTTTTATGCTAATTTATTTATTTGATGTCAACTGATTTACTTTATTTTAATATATTTATCTAATATTAATTGATTTACTTTTATTGTAAATATTTTATATTTATGTATAAAATCCCATTTTTTAAATTATCCTTTGTCTTCCTCCGAACCTGGAGGAATTCTGCCATTCTCCGAAGGATTAGTTTGCTTCCGAACATTAGCAAGGTCTTGCTACTTACTATATATAATATTCTATATGTTATTTATTATTGTTTGCTATTATTTATTATTATAAATTGTTATTGTTTATTTTTACTAATTATTACATATTTGTTTTTTATTTATTGTTATTTATTTTATTTATAATTATTTATTATCTTTTTTTAAAGGTTTTTCTCGTTGTTTCAATTAGAATGTAGTTTAAAGAAAAATTGTAAAAATGTAAAATGTATAAAAGACAATGTTTCAGTAGAAAAATAGAATAAGGACTACTATATCAAATCTCTGTGCTTTTATTGTAAATTGCGCGATAACTTATGTAAATTTTACAACGAATAAATTATCTTTTTATCTAATATACCCTTAGAATAGAATATAAATATTGGGTTTCTAATACTTTTGTATGAAGATATGACGCATCTGCATCCATAAACCGAAAATAGCGTGCAGTATATAAATGACACATAGGTTGGTGTCGTATATATGTACAATTTCCTTTTTTTCAAATAAAGATAAAAAATACTGATAACCCAATTCAAACATTAAATGCATTATAAATAGAGCTCAAAGACCACTTTTATAATAAATTTTGTATGTGACTGTCAACATACGATTTTTGTTTTTCTCGCATTCAAATTTTAAACTTCGTTTTCTCCAGACTAGGTTTTTTCGTCAAAACATTTCTGAAGAAAACTTTTAATAGACTAAAAGAGACTGGGATTTGAAGGATTTAACACCTAATTTTAAATTTGGTTAACTTTGTTTATATTTTTTTTGAACCCTTACTTCTTAAAATGCTATAAAAACAGAACATCTTATCACAGTCAAGGGAGAATAAAGGAACAAATCCAAAAGACCTTAATTGCGGGCGGGTGATAGGCAGGTCGTGTGATCGAATCTCGAGCAGGGCCATGATGTCAATAATTGAATACACACAACAATACAGATCTCGCTGAAGCTATTTAGGCTCCAACCGTGGAGAAAAAAAGGTCTATCCTATTCTCCTATTCATATACGAGTACATAGTATGCAGCACCTAAAACCAGGCAATGAATCATTTGCTGTGGGTGCTGCTTGCAGCCATCAACAAAATGCCTGCGCTGTGTTTACATTATAAGGGTACTTTATCAATTATAGAAAATAAATTCCCTTGAGCGCAGGCTAGTTATAAAAAAAACAAAACTTCATTGCTTTGAAATGACATTTTGGCCAACCCAATGCCTGATGTGTATCTACATAGAAGTTGTAACTCGCAGTCTACATAAAAAAAAACAATCTGTTCTTTTAGTTGCGTCAACTAAAAAGTCATTCACTTTTAAGGCTTCTATGAAACGTGCCATAGTTTCTTTAACACAAAAACTAACGTGTGATTCTCGCCACCACAGTTCCTCAGGAAACTACGATAGCAATCCCATTACATTAAGAATCTGTAAATAGAGTCGTTCATTTACTTGTACAGAGACGGGTATAGAATATCTCCTCAATGATCTATTGACGTATTAAGTTAATTTCCATTAGAACATCCTTCCTCCAGAATGATAAATGTTAATTTGGTATGACAATAAATTGCGATTCCCTCCCCAAGCTCATACAGCTCCAATTACTACCTGTGTGGAGAATGTTTCAACGGTGCAATGAAGGAACCAGGATTCGCACAAGAAAGACAAAGAAATTCCAAACAAAAGACTAAGCTACTTTTGAATTGTACATAGTTTCTCAAATAGAAGCTCTATGAGGTATATGACCATTGGTTACCATTGGACAAAATGTAAGCAATCACCCTAGAAATTAGTTATTTCCTGTTCTATATCAAAAAGAATAGCCTTGCTTAACCTGGTGGTTATGACTCCTGCAATATTGCCATCGTAGGAAGAACAAAAGTAACTGAAATTGATTAACTGGAAGATGTTGTAACGAAATCCATCCGTATTTCGTCTGTCATATGTTGTTAGGCATTGGCAGGGTATTCACCCCTATGAATTCGTACTGCCAGAGGGTATGCCTCGGTATTGTTTGCAAAAGGTGCTTGACACTGCTCATAGTTTTTGTGTACTAGGAGGAATACTTTCCTGCGACTCCAATTACATCCTCGCTTCGTGCTGGTACCGTTCAAAAGGACAATACAACCTCTCTTAATTCGAAAAAGGATCTGGGTAATCAATTGCCTGTTTCGTCCAAAGGAATGGGATGACTAATTATTAATTAGATTTCCTCTTTGGTGTCGCTATATCGAATGCAATAATGAAACCAACGATATCCACGTCAACTATCAAATTTGTGGATGTTCTATGTCCTTTTCCTCTCTTGATGGTTTTTGTTTTTATAATGCCTTTGAAAACAGCTAATTCTTTCGTTTCTGCTGCAGTTTCGGTTCGAAAAAAATCCATAGCGATATCGTTGTTTTCTGTTTTTTTTAATGTTTTTTTTATTTATTTATTTATTCATTCATCTACACCTTAACAGATTTCGCATACAAATAGTAAAGGTATAAACAGTAAATACAAAATTACAGAAACATAAAAATAACAAAAGTTAATAAACAAAAATATTGGCATTAATTAAGCAAGTTTTAGGTTAGAGCAGTAATAGCGTTGCATTTAAATAAATACCGATTTGAGGTTAAATCCAAGTTATTACCGAAAGAATTAAACAAATAGATGCATCTAGTTATCGGTTCAGACAAACCATAGTTTGTTCTATGTGCCGGAGGTAAAAACAAATGTCTGTCCCTTAGTACTCTGCTTAGTGCATAGAATGGCAGACTAAAAAGAAGTTTACTACAATTAATTCTGTTAGAGATAATATCTTTCAAGAACACCAATGACTGCACCTTTTCTTAACTACGACAGTATTAAGGCCTAATAATAAGCAGCGACTATTATAAGATGGAAGCTCAAAGTCCCTATTAAATCTCTTCAGAGCAAGGCGAGTGAACCGTTTTTGGACCCGTTCTATTCGAGAAGAGTAGACACCATAAAAAGGATCCCAAATTACACAGCAGTTCTCTAATCTGGATTTTATAGAAGAGCAGTAAAGAGTTTTTAGCACGAATGGATCACGAAAGTCTTCACAATTTCTTCTAATGAAAGCCAGAAGGGAAAACCATTTAGAGACAATGTAGTCGATATGCAAATTGAAGGATAACTTACTTACTATCGGAAATAATGCCAAGATCCTTAACTTCAAATACTCTACTAAAACCAACACTTTAGCTTCGTATGAGTGAAGCAAGGGACTGTGATAACGGGAAATCGTGTGAACTTTACATTTAGGCAAACTAAGCTCCAAACCGTTTTCGGAACACCATTGTCCATCTCAAGCTGGAATGTTAAACAATCTGAGAAGTTGGAGACTTTACAAAACATTTTGAAATCATCTGCAAATAAAAGACATTCGCACCTTGTGAAAAGCTGAGGAATTTCATTTACAAAGACTACAAATAGCAACGGCCCTAAATGGCTTCCTTGTGGGACACCAGAAGTTGCGGTTACCACGTTCGAGAAAAAACCATCAACTTCCTATTGAAAAGATAAGAAGAAAGCCACTTCAAGATGTTAGAATGAAACCGAAGCTTGGCTAACTTTCCTATCAATAGTGAGTGATTGATTCTGTCGAATTCTTTAACGAAATCGGTATACAACACATCAAGGCGGTGTCTTCGATCGAATTAAAACAGAATTTAGATAATAGGGCTAAGTTTGTCGAGGTAGAGGTTTTCGTACTCGTACTCGAATTGATGTGGAATTTTTTTTATATCGAAATATATTTTTACTACACGCTGCATAGCGCTTCTGAGCACCTGCATGTGGGGCCGAAGTCCGTTCGGTGTATGATTCGAAGAGAAGTTCATAGCGGTTTTTTTTTAACTTGAGCGCAGCAAGTCACCCACTCCCAACTTGAAGTACATTACCAGCGCACAAGATATAAATATAGAAGAATACGCATTCCCGAGGTCCTCCGTTTTGTTCAACCCCTCGAACAAACTGTCAAATATCTTATGTCATAAGAGTCGTAATCGCGTGAGCTAAGAAAGAAAGTTTTCTCATTCAAGTTTGATTTGTTGCAGTAATAACAAACATTATAAATATCTACATAACTGTAGCTGTGACGTGTTTAATTGTGAAAGTGTCTCAACAATAATAATCAATTCAAATATGATCATGGAGAAAACTTTTAAAACAGTGGCTTCATTTATTTAGGCAAAAAGAGAAACTCAACATAGGTTAGGTTAGGTTAGGTTTAGGTGGCTGTCGGCAGAAGCCGACACACTTAGACTAATTTAGGTCCATTGTAATACCACGTATAATTATCTACCTTAACTCTGTAGATGGGACTGGCCAACGAAACGCGGTTGTTCTCAAACGGTCCCCCATCTACATACTAACGGCGCCCAACTTCCAGAATTTGCAGTCACCATTTTGTTTACTTCGTGTGAGAATTTCAAGCATTTGAATAGATACGGGTTGTTGGAGATATTTAAATTGTCTGTATCGTTTTTCCAATTTAACATAGGACATGTTTAAGTTTATAAAATATTAAAATTCGAGGGGATATATGCTATGAGTATTTTGCCATATTTCTTTGCTGTTTTATTTTACAAAAGTATTTAATTTCCGTAAAAAATGGTTCATGTCACGCGACATGTCCAATATGTTGGTCTTCTCTTTTTGATTCATGACATGGGTATATATCACTAGAACCTCCCTAATTGGAACACTGGTGGGCGGCTAAATGTGAAAATGCTATTATCAAGTGGTGTTCACCATCGAATTACAAGAAACTCGTCTTCATGTATATAAAATCATAGATGCCCAGATGATCATATCTTCTACGAACACTTAACCTCAATAACTTAAAATCATCGTTAACTTTCAGAACTATCTACCAAAATCTTAATCATCGAATACTTACTGAAGACAGCTACTTTAATGTAAAGAATTCATCGTACAAAATAAGCATTGTATTCAAAGCGAGAATCGAAATCCTTAACCTAAATTTCATCTCTCATAGAGTCGATCTTCAACAACAGAAGAGAGTTAGACGATATTTACTATATTATAGCAGTTTGCCCGATTTTACAAGAGATTCGACGACTGTATTTCCAAGAAAGTTTTATTGTTCGTTAATAGTCTCTACGAAAAATGAAATGGTGCTCGAGGTTGGACTATCCTGTATAGTTACTGCAAACATGCTTTAGCTTATCGTAATAGCTTTTGAAAAAGCACGTTTATGCCTATTATTGCTTTTATGTTCCAAATCATATAAAATTGTCATCTTTTTGTGTTTCGAATCACTCAGAAATTGTATACTCATTTCCTTACGTTGAAAATCATTAAAATTGTTAAAACTAGCTTTACTCATAAATTTGTACTCCATTTTGCTTTGCTCTTAACATTAATATTCACTTTTCACTTTCGTTCTTTTATTTCTTTTTTCTCTTTTACTTAATTACTTTTGTTTTATAATGTCCGGCAGACGGCAGAATGTCCGTATTCTTAAGCAAAGTATACCTTGTACACTTTTTTTATCGTTGAAAAAATAACGAAGAACATAAAAAATAATAATAATAAATAATAATATATAAAAAATCATATTTCGCTTGAGAAAAGATATGGTGTCCTATTGAATACGAATGGAGCATGGGCGGAATCCGAAGAGAATTCGCTTAAACTATTAACCTTCAAGCGGGCGCGCGGTCATTCGTAACGGCAGCGGTCGCGCGTAGTCGAAAAGACCTATGGGATAACTGATAGAAATAAAGCATTAATTATCCAATAATCATTTATTTTTTTGTACACATATATCTGTGTACAAAAAAATAAATGATTATTGTATTTAAGTATCATTGTATTTAAAGTATATAAATCTTCTAAATTGGCGTGTGACGTCTTCAAGAATCCCGCTATATGCAATAATCCGAAAAGTGCTCGAATTTCTACAGCATCATTCGGTTTGCAGTCCACGTGGTCTGTCATACGATGGTGTTTTTTTATTATTAATTCGTTGGTATGTCTTACAACTTTTTCTATGATATTTTCTGTAACGAATAAACTCCAGGCTTGCATAAATGTTGCTAGCCCCACGCCATTCCTATGAGTACCTGAATCTTGAGCGAGAATATTTTGTACTTGACGCCTCACCCTGTTGTTGTTGGATTCTTCCCACTTCGTTTATCACGCCCCGTAAATTAGCTGTTTATATCAGAAAAAGGGCAAATTGTCCTCATCTGAATCCGAGCTGTTTGATTCCTCAGCAGATTGAGATCCCTCTGGAACGATGTTTCTGAACCTTGGTCGCTGAGCTCTGATTCACTCTGTTCTTCATCTTCTCGTAGTAATTCCTCGAGTATTGCACTTCGTGCTAGTGGGCTAAGACTCATTTTAGAAATAAAACAGTATTACAAGCTTAATTCGATAATATTGGGCGATATCCGAAGAAATACTATATCACGTTGAGCCTCGCGGGTAACCTTTTCGACGACAGCCGCGCGGTGTGCTTTCGACACCTGCGCCGCCTCTAAAACAACAGCGATCTGTGGGGTGGGAGGAGGGCGGCTTGCGGAGGTAAACTCTTTATTTCGCTCACAATGACGGAGCGATAGGCTACTTGAAATGAGAAATACATGTGACAAAGTAATAATAATATTATGAACGAAAATGTATTGAGCACGGTCGATTCGACACCGCGCGACCGCTTGAAGGTTAATGGACACTCAGTCAGACGTGTTCACTGTTCGCTGACAGATCTCCCCTTCACAGATATCCCCTGACATTGTCAGTGATGAGAAACTTTAGTGGGTGGTTGACAGATTCGAACCATACAAATCCCCTGGACCAGATGGGATTTTCCCACGCTCAGCTACAGATGGCGTTCAGAACAATACGACAAAACTTGTCGTGTATTCTGAAAGGCTGCCTGTCATTGGGAACAATATCCGACACCCAGGCAGAGGTAAGAGTGGAATTCATGCCAAAGGCAGACAAGACTTCACACACAACTCTGAAAAATCTAAGGCCAATCAGCCTGACGTCTTTCATTAAGAAAACTCTCGAGAGAATCCTAGATCAAGGAGTCATGGGATAGTAACGTGCTATCCAAGTCACAATACGTCAAATCAGTTGAGACTTCGTTCCACTCGTTAATACACCTCAATAAAAAATCTCTTTGCATATAGGAATTCATTCAAAGGTGGCCTTCCTTGATAAAGAGGGAACCTTCAACAACGTCAAAAGAAATTCGATTAACCATTCCCTTGGAAGGGTCAACATCTGCGAATCAGTCTGACAGATACTTAAAACCAGAGTGATAAATGCTTTACTTGGGAGTAGTTCTATAAAGAGACCATCACATGGAGGATCCTCCAAGGAGGAGTTCTCTCCCTCATAGCCTGGAACCTTGTTCTCGATGAAATCCTCGCGGAAATAGAGAACACCGACTGTAGAGTTGTAAAAAAAGCGGGTGATGTGGCTATCTCCATATCAGGCAAATACCCACAGGCACTTGTGGCTATCCTTCAATTCGCTCTTAACAAACTAGTAAGCTGGACAAAAACCTGCGTTCTCAATGTCAACCCGACGAAGACTGAGTTGGTCCTAGGAATAACAAATCCACGCTCCTCGCTCCCCACTTTAAGAGGATCCACTCTTAACCTCCTCAACGGTTCTAGGTGTCTAGGACTAAAGTTGGGCTGGAAGCTAAGCTGGAAATAAAACGTTAACGAACGTACCACGAACGTATTATGTTGCCATATAAACCTGCAAAAATGCAGTAGGCTCATCTTGAGGTCTACAACCGCTTATACTGCATTGGCTGTACATGTCGGTAGTAAGACCAGTTCTCTTATATGGAGTAAAGGTCTGGGTGACCATCGTTTAGAAGAAACCCATTCTCATTAAAATGGAAAAAGCTCAACGAGCGGCATGTCTCAGTATCACAGGGGCACTGGGAACCTCTCCAACAGTCAGCGGCACTTCAAACCATACTACATCTCCTTCCCATCCGACATCATAGCTAAGCAAATGTCTGCCATCTCAACACTTTATATGTTGTATAGGAAAACATGTAGACCCTTCCTTACAATTCACTCATACTTAGATGTTTGCCATGGCCACTCTTTAAGGGGTAGGAATAGGAATAGGGTATCTGACATTTCGCCGAAGCGTACAGTAGCCTTCCCTATGTTTCCTATTTTCCAAACGTGCTACTAGAGCCATGTGGGCCTGAAGACAACTGGGTTGTTAACTCCAAAATGATACTATGACGGTTAGACCCATCAGCATCGTATGGTGGCCAAAAGTAGTTGAACGAACAACGGCAAACAAGCTACAGAAGCTTCAACGCATTGCCTGTCTCGGTATAACAGGTGCTATGCGCACCTATCCAACGGTACCACTGGAGGCTATTGTTGGGCTCTCACGTTCACAAATCTTCATTAGGAAGACGGCAGCTAGATGCACTAATAAGCTGCAGCTTTAATACAAGTATAATTCAAATAACCTTAAATCAATTCCAAACTTGGACATGTTTTACACCCTTACTTACTTAATGGTTAGGGAATACAGTTTTCGGAAATTAATTGAGATAGAAATATTGGACCGTTCTATATGAGCCAAGAGTGCTCCAGTACTGGACCTAAGGAGCCTTGTATGGTAAACCGACGGATCGAAAATGGAATCCGGAGTTGGAGCTATTGTCTTTGGACCAAACACCTAAGTCTCAATAGTTATGGGAATGTGTCACACAGTGTTCCAGGAAGAAGTCCATTCCATTAAGATCTGCGCTGTTTTAAACTCCAATAAGGGAATTAAAGGCGCTAATATACACATGTTTTCAGATAGTCAAGAAGCACTACAGGCACTGTCGTAAAACACAATGGACTCTTTGACTGTTATGAACTGCTAAAATGCCTTGCAAAAACTAGCCAAATACAACAAGGTTAAACTGGATGAGTGCCTGGCCACCAGGGTATAGCGGGCAATGAATCTGCAGAAGAACTTGCCAGAGCTGGATCCGAATCTGTGTTCTCTGGACCAGAACCTTATTGCAGAGTCAATTGGGCTGCTGCTTTAGGGCTAATTAAAGAATGGGAATGCTTTGTAAAAAACATTGGGAAAGTGTCCCTGGTTTAAGACAATCCAAATGATTAATTAGGCCATACACCCATAAGGAACTCCTGACGCTAAATATGGAAAATATTAGAAAGCTAGAGAACCTAAGTCCAGAGTCAGAATGCAGGTTCTACATAAAGGATGCGGAAACCTCTGAGCACATTCTCTGTGAATGTCCAGCTCTCTATTGGTTGAGACGACTCATCTTTCATAGGGAGATGCGTTCACAGGTGGAGCTTCGTATCTCTGCCACAAAAAATGTTTTGACTTTCTCATCTTGTTGGCTAAGGTAACCCTTTGACACAAAAGATCTTTAGGTCACAGTGTCAGCCATAGGGAAAGGGTCATTTATTAAAAAAAAATCCTGGTTTATTTTGTAAGTTTTTTGAAAAATTATTTTGCCGTTATTTGTTATGTCCTTTTCCAAACATGGCAAACATGGCATAAATAATTTCCTTTGTCGTTATTTCAGGGATATTGACGTGTGGTTGTTCATATCATTGCGACTTGATTTCTTATGAATTTGAATATTAACAAAGTTCTTTAAGTTAAGAAGATTACTAGCCAAAAAAATGTTCATTCGACGGACCAAATAATACCCAGAACGCAGTCAATTTCCTTCTCATTTTGATGTGCAACAAAACTTCCCCAAGTAAGAATTTCAAGGCAATAGACGACGTTATCCCATTCTCTGCCCTATTGATTAATGCTCCGTTATATGTAGCTCCCTACAATTGCCTGGCATAATAACAATTAACGATGCAACACACGTGCGTTTGCGTTCACTGCGCAGGTCTTCAAAAATGTTGGCCCAATAAATAGAGCCAAGTGCATTGCCCCCACGAGTACATACAAAAATCATTTCCCATATGAAATAACGAAGGAGAATCGAAAGTGCACCGCAAAGGGGAGACCAAAGGAGAGCTATAGAAACCAAAGGAGAATAGAAACGCTTTCAAATATATTTTCCCAAAAGTTCGATTTCGTGTTGGGAATTTATTTCCCCAACTATTCGGCATCTGCACTAAAAAACGAACAGAAGTAATCAAAAAATTCAAGAAGAACATCAGTAAGGTTTTTTGTTTGGGATTTTTTTGTAAATTTATTTTTTTAAAATATGTTTTTCTTAGAAACTTATTTTAGGTACAAAAATTCTTAAAAATAAATTGTTAATAATTTTTCAAAATTTTTAAAACATTGTTTTTACATTTTTTTTTTAAATTTTTAACTACGGTCTTAAAATTTGTTTTTTTTTGTATAAATCAAAATAATTTCATTGTTTAAACTCAAGTCCTTTCAGTTTTCACTTTTTAACAGTCTCAGGCACTAAATCACTCTTTTCAGCAACAAAATTAATTTATGGAAAAGTTTTCGAAAATCAACAGCTTATCTGTAAGCATACGTGCAGCATAATGAAGAACGGGGCACTCGTCGTGTTGGCAGACCGGACATACCTTTCAGGTAGACATAGTTTACTGGCTGGCGAAGAATTCTTTGAGGTTGCTGTTGTGGTTGCTTGGGCTGCTTAGCTTCCTTGATAATGTGTTTTTTGTTTTGAGACTTCAGCGGTGTGCTGTTACAGGAAAGCGACCGTGATGATGGTGATAGACTTTGCAAGACCTTGCCAACCGAAGAGATTGATATGCGGTTAAGGTGGATGCGTTTCAGAGGTGTTCTTTCAGCTGTTTGATTGCTGCAACTTTCCTCGTCCAGTTCGAATTTATCCAAGTCACTATTAGAGCTGGTGCACGACAAGCTGGAGAAGTCAATGCTGGAGCTGCGGAGACTCTTTTCAGTTTGGTCGAGACTCAGCGAAAATGAATCTGTTGACGAGCTGCGGAGGTCCTCTTGACTGTTGTAGATCAAATCGTTTCGTACACGACGACCGAGCCGTTTGCTGAGATTCTGCAGGAACTGCAATGCTCGCTGCCTACGCGGTGACACGGCCTTGGGCTTTTGTAAATCGCCAAAGTCAAACGTACTTTCACTGCGGTTATCCATAATTGATATTGGAAGGGTAAATCCGTTTTTTTAATGTTCTGGGTAAAGGAATCTTTAAGAGAATTCTATACAGTTGAAGCAATGGGAAACTTCTGAATCTGTCGTCGAATGGCATTGCCTTTTATAGCAAATTTATCGGTTCTGATTTGGCGAAAGCTCTCGATGTTGGAAATCAGCATTTGCGTAGATGAATCATTGTATCCTCGGTAAGAATACATACCAGTTGAGAAAAACGTGAGTGAAGGCATCATAGTCACTAGAAACGACCATCGTTCAGTGAAACCTCAGAGAGCTTGTCTGTTAAGAAACTTTCTTCGTATTTTCCACCCTCCGTTCGCATCTCTGGCCCAACACCGTATTCTTGCGATTTTTGATTTCTTCGCACCTGTTGCTAAAGAAGGAATTAAAATAGCACGTTGTTGGGCAGTGGTACAAGAATAGTGTTCCGAATGGGGGTGTTGATTTTGAATGCTTAAACGTGAAAGCTTGGTATCCAAAGTAAATTCAACGGAAATTAGAATCGCTTATTTTGCAAAACATGTGATAGGGTGCGTGAATCGGGGGGTAGTTGTTGTTTGCCCATTACCAACTTATAGCTACATAATAATTGGCAGTCTGCGATTAGTGGCGTACATAAAAAAAACTCTGATGCCGATTATGTAGCGTGTATGAACGCGTGCCTTAGTAGTCGACTTTAACCCGTGAGTTAAGTAAGTGGGATGACATATGCACGTTTCGTTGTTGAATGCAAGTATGGTTTACATACGAGAACGAAGGTAGGATACAAGTTAATAAAGCATGACGGAGTGTGTAATGCGACAGTAAGGTGCGTTAAAACACGAGTTGTATGTTAAAGGATTTCGAGTGGTTTCTCTAACCAGAGATGTAGTGGTTCTATTTTGAGCATGAATCAAGTTCGGACGTCTTTTTTCGAGTAATCCACTTGAAATTGTATTTAGGCATTTGTTATACCCTATTCTAAGGGTATATTAATTTTGGCGCATAGTTTGTAACATACCTTAATATTGCCCGTAGACCCCTAAAAGTTACTATATTTATGATTACCATCGATTGTAATGTCGATCAAGCCATGTCCGTCCGTCCGTCTGTCGGCAAAAATTAGGCCTTTAAACTGGACCTAGAGAGCTGAAATTTTAACCATATACTCTCTAGCGTCCCGAAAAAATCAAGTTTACGAATTTTTGAAATCCGCCCACAGACACGCCCACAAACTCAAAAAAAACAACATTTTGGAAAAAATCGAATTTTGAGCTAGAAAGCTGAAATTTTTTATATATGATTTATGACTCCTAAAACTGCTCGGGATAAACAATTTTTTTTTTTGAAAATTCAAAGTTTGAGCTAGGGAGCTGAAATTTATAATATATACTCTCTAGGGGCTCTTTATTCTCATGTGTTAATTTTTTTTAAATCCGCCTACTGACACGCCCACAATTAAATAAAACAATTTTATTGAAACACATAAGTTTGAGCTAGGGAGCGTTTTTTTTGATAAAATCCTTTAAATGTTATATAACAAAATATGTAGAGCGTTCTTAACAATTCAACCATACTTAGACTTTTGTCACGCCCACTTATGAGGGATAGGAATAAGAATAGGGTATCCAACAGTTCGCCCAAGCGGACTGTAGCCCGTCCCTATGTTTTTAATTGGCTTCGGTTAATCCATTTCTCCCAGTAAATTGACAATTGTTCAATAGGAGTTGGGTTTATTAGGTGCCTAAAAAGGGAAAGTTGCATGGTGATCGCCTATGCAGACGACGTTGCAATTGTCGCCTCAGGAAAGTACCTAAACACCCTGAAAGAACTTCTCCAAAACGCTCTTAACAAGCTGACGACATGGGCAGATCGTTGTGGGTTAGGTGTTAACCCTCACAAAACCGTATTTGTTTTATTCACTCGGAAACATAAAATTCCACACATTGATCCCCTTCAATCAGGGGCACACGCTTAGTCTTCTCTAACGATGCTAAATACTTGGGTCTCAATCTGGATAAAAAGCTTAGCTGGAAACCTAACATTCAAGAAAGCCATCGGTAATAAATTTGGCCTTCAACCCTGCATCACCAACTGGCTATACATTTCGGTAATAAGGCCGATACTTATGTACTTGTTTGGTGGACTGCCTTGGACAAACCGATCAATCGCGATAAGCTTAGCTAAGTTCAACGAGTGGTGCACTGCGCACAACTCCCTCTGCTGCAATGAACATTCTGTTTCACCTGACACCCCTCGACATCTTTAGTAAGCAAAAGGCTGCTAGTGCGGCCAGTTCCACTGGTCCGAGATTGAAGTTAGCCACGCTCTAAAGAAATTTTGAATCCTCCCTAGCAACATAGACTACAAAACCTTCAGACCCGTTTTGACAAAAACTTCGCTATGGACATCCGGATCTTCTCAGATAACCAAGCTGCGCTAAAATTTCTGGATTCTGTCTCCACAAATTCCATCGAAGTCCATGACTGCCTTTGGATGCCAGGACGTACAGATATTCCAGGGAATAGTAGGGCGGATGAACTCGCCAGAAAAGGAACCATACTGCCCCTTCTACCTGATAAAGGTCCCTTAGGCATCCCAATTGCTACATGCAAACTCATGTTTATGAGGGAGACCATTGAGGGAACTAACCTTAGGTGGACAAGTGGCAACACGTGTCTAGCGACAAAACAGATTTGTCCAAAGATGGATCTGAAACGCTCCAAGTGTTTGATATCTCTGAACAGACTGCACATTGGTGCTACAATTTGTGTAATAACCAACAAGGCTTGGCGTCTATACAAATAACTTCTGCAGAAGCTGCATAGACGAGGAGGAGGAGGAGACTATTCTCCACCTTCTCTGCACATGCCCTGCTCGCTCTCAAAGGCGAAAACTCCATTTAGGATCTTTTTTTTACAATGATCTCAACAATCTCATAAACATCGACATTAAAAGTCTGTCAAGTTTCATCAAAAGCTCCAACTGGTTCAACGAATAGGAAGCACTCGGTTTGACTTTTGTTATAGATCGGCCACATTTTCCTGGTTATGGCACAGGATTGGAGTGTGCTCCAACTTTCATTACACAAGTATTTTGTTCCCAATCAACTGTCTAAGGTAACATTGGGGGAACCTTCACTGTAGTGTCGGACTGGTTTGATTTAATATGAACCCTGTCTTGTTTATCTTTATCTGATGGGTGATGGTTGGTGTACATGTCATTCTTCCCCGCTGGAGAAGTAAGTGGCGGTCTTGCTAATTTCTGACGGTGGCTGTGCATCCTATGTAAACATTATTCCCAGTGAATTCCGCAAATATCTGCGCGTGTCGTGTTGGGCTGCATTTCTACACTTTAAGCTAAGCCTTAGCGCACTCTTTGTGGCAGATTCTTTTAAAAACAAATCTAGGGGTTTGAGGTTTAGTATAGCCGCCATACCCGCTGTGGGAAAGGTTTTCATTGCCAAGTATGTCATTATCGTATGCGCTAGAGCTATGTGGTTCGGATAATACCCCTCTTCCGGGTTGTTTATTCTGCGACTGCAACTCAAGTGTTTTGTTACAGGATGCTATCCAGTAGCCATTTGAGTCCTTCAGGGAGCCCAGGACGATGGGTTCTTTACTTATTATTACTAAACTGGCTACCGACCCATGAAGAGGCACTGCCTGAGACACTGCAGCTTTCCATTCTCTGCGTTCCAGTTCCTCCGACCAAGCGCTCTGGCATCCGCAATAGCATGGTCTTGAGTCGAAGATTCTTCTGTCTGGAGCATTACTATCCATTCACTCAAGGTGGCCGAGCCAATGTCGTCGACGTGATTTAGCTTTTGTAACTACATCCACATCTTGGTACAGCTCATAGAGTTCGCGGTTGTATCTTCTCCATTCGCCCTCCTCGCAGACAGGAACAAATATCGATGGAGTATTTTGCTTTTAAAATGCTTTAATATTAGCTCCCCTTTTCTTCTAATCGTCCAGCACTCGACTGGTGGGATTTAGGATAGAGCATGCAGTTGGTTTTTGAACCCAATTGTTTCGCTAAACCGCAGGAGCAGCGGTTTCCCAGGGAAACTCTTCATCGAATCTCCACAAAGGTGTCATTTGTGGACCTGATGTTAACTCCTCAGCAGATGAACTCCATAAATACCTCGAAGTTATTTCTATCTACAGTGACGTTTTGTCGTTTGCGGTGGACAGATATCTGTGTGTTTGTTGATATCTTGTACTTGTCCTGTCCTCATTTGCTTTAGGACCAACCAATTTCGTCAATTCTTCAATCACGGTAAAAGCATCTAACACGGAACGCTTGGAACGGCCGATGATGTCGATATTGTCAGCATACCCAAGTAGTTGGACGGATCTATTGAAGATAGTGACTTCCGTGTGGACACCTGCCCTTCGCAGTATTTTGTCACGAGCTGCTGCAAAATCGATTAGTCGGTTGCCGTTATCTGGTATCGTGTCGTGAAGCCTGTGCTTACCAAATAATCCACCGAAGATGTTTTCCTTACGTACTTTGGCATTAAAATCCCCGAGCACAACTTTGACATCGCACTCCGGACAGGCTCCGTAGGCTCTGTCATAGAACTCCTCCTTGATAAGATCTTCAGCCTCGTCGGTAGGGGTGTGTGCACATATTAGGCTAATGTTGATGCAGATCACAGCCAGCCAATTACTTATCGGCTTCAAGTCTATTTCTTTTGTCCTAAGCTGTTTACCCACGACGAATCCGCACCCTAACATATGCAATATTTTATTGCAGATGTACTAAATGTTGCATTTTTTGCTTTTCATCATACCTGATCCTATCCATCGTATCTTTTGCATCGTAATATTTGCCTTATACCGCTCGAGGACGGACCCAAGTTTTTAGTATTTGTGGTGTATAGTGTACGAACGTTCCAGGTGCATACTCTCAGATCGTAATCCTTTGACGTTCTGGGTCTGGTGACAATATGAGGATATCCATTATAAGAGGCTTCATGTGTTGCTGTCATAACTATTTATGTTTCACGTGATCGGGAATTACCCCGATGGCACAACCCCCAAGCAGGAGGTCCAGTTCCATTTTTTACCCCTAGGACGAGGGGCCGGGTTTTCGGGAGTCACTAACCCACTTCGGGGATATAAGCGCTCTCATTGGCGTCCGCCAACAGCTCTTTTACAATAACCTGGCTCAGTATTGGAGATTCCTAAAGACCTGGGATTCAAATATGTCGAATCAGCTCGTATAGGGACTGCACTTATAGTTCAACCTGACTGGAACTGGTAGACACCACCGTTGATTACATCTAGGAAATTCGTCCGCCTTTTTTCTGCGGTTGTATCTTTTTTCGCGAATTGAACATCGGAATGTTTTTTCTCACCACAAATTTGTAATTTCGATAAAAATTGGTGTAAAAGTGAATGAAAAGTGTTGCTATCGAAGTTTCTATCTTTCGTATTCCTGTTTGATTTGGAAAAGCAAGCTAACATAAACGTCTGCCAGACTACTAGCACCTTACTTACCTCAGCGGAGCCACGAAGTTGAGTGGTCGGGTTAAGCCATGTGGATCTGATTGACCTCAAATCAGGCAATGTTTGGTATTGGCCTCAGAGTTTTTCTGTGAAGGTTGGTCAGAAGCGGGCTTCTTTTTTGTGAGGCGCAGAAACGCACGCCGGGTACCCGCTAACAATTATGTAGTTTAGTCGAATATATTGGCCAATACAATTCTTGGGCACGGGAAAAGCCGCCCAACCTAAAAATAAGACTCTTTAGAAAATAGGTTTTCTAATAACATTAATATCATCATTTCTTTTAAATCTTTTCCTATCGTATCTCACAAAAATGCCGAACTGGACAGTGTTCTTGCTTGTTTTAGTTTACGAGTATCTTTATAAAAATGCGGTAAGGAATTTGTATCGATTAAACAATAAACATGGCAGCCAGGCCAGTTTCTAACTCTCTCGATTTCATTGTTTAACAGATCCCAAACCCATTTCGATCATACAAATGTCCTGCAGCGATATTTAACTGAAGTCGTTAAAGCCAGTAACGAAGATGCGCCCAACTTGTATCAATATTATAACTCAACACATTCGAATTTTCGCCCACATAAACGTGACATACAATTATGATTGTGTGTTATTTTGTATTGATACCTATGAATAGCACCTTTGTACAATCCAGGGCACAGCACGGATTCCAAGTAAAATCATACTTTTCATATCTATTTGTAGAGTCGATAACTAGGTACTGTCCGGAGAGTGTACAAGATGAATCTCTTTATATTGCAATGAGTTGTTCAACGAGTTATTCCATTGCCCACCTAAATATGAAGCGATACCATTGCGTAATGAACGATTATGCTTGTCCTCTTCCATTAAAATTAGAATTGACCTGATTACATAAGGGGACGATTAATCTGTTTAACTATTTGTTTTTCCGTTCTGCGAAAATAAGGGAATCAAAACAAATCGTTCAATAGACATTCGAAAAAGGCACTGTCACCAACTAGTCCAAAGCCTCATCCTGGCAGGTTTAGGGAGCAAATAAAATAGCAATTTTCTTTTAAATCATTATATTGTGAGCCGTTTATCAAAATAGTACATGCTCCAAAGTATGGAACGTCCTCTGGGTTTGGGGCTTACAGAGGATATGGACCTGATCTTAATCCGCCGATGTAGTTGTATGCGTACGGATAAGGAGCTGCATAGATGTGAGATCCATAGTAAAGTGGTGATGCATATTCTGGCAGAACCGAACCACTGCTGTATGTAAGCAGTGGGGCTATTGGATTGGCGGCGACAAATCCCAGGAACAGAGCAAAAATTAGCTAGAATGAGAGAGAATCCGTGAAGTACACACATGTTGCCAAAGTCGCTTCGTATATTTACTTTACTTACAAATTTTAACATTTTGGCTTGTGTTGTGAATAAAAGCAGTCGATAAAGATACACCTTCTATGAAAACAACCAACAGATTGATAAAGGAGTAGTATGAGTGGGCACCTTTTTATAGGCCAGCATTTTGCGAACTAGAGATGCCTTTTGTGGTTGGAGATAGCGATAGACATTGCAGAGGGCCAGTCGCACTAGCATTCGCAAGACATCCGATCCATCCGTTGACCATTAATCGCAGCTACCATGCTGAGTACTGGTTGTTTGCTATTAGTCGACATCAAACCGGTTACATTGGACGGTGTCCTTGGAATTGCAAAGTGCTATTCTTTAGTTTGTTTTTATCTGCAGTGCAGTAACCATTTAGATAGTGTTCGCTTTAGTTTGTATAAGCATGCGGCTACATCGTGGCAAAAACAGGATTCATTCTTAAGAACGAAGAAAATTTTTGCTGTGGGTAATTGTTGGGTCTCTCTCGTTTGTGGAATTGTTCCCTTCAATTCAAGGACTTGAAGGTTAAGAAATTATTCTGAATTAATGATTTTTTTTTGGTAGCCATGTTTACCATGGTATAAGAGATTATCTTGAAGGACTGTCTAGATTTAGCCCGTATTCCGTTGATATAGAGAGAAGCTAAAGTAGTTTTCAATTTTGCATACACAAGGCCGGCAAATGTTCTCACGTAAGTCTGAAAGATGTATTGATATCCACCTACGCACAAGCGTAATGTCTGTCTGGCGCTTAGCATGCGTAATGCATACGTCAGTAGGTGGAAACGGTCATGAACTCGCAGCGGAGGGCCATAAGTCCACAATGGACAACAATTTGTTCCATATGTCCAAAATCTTAAAAATGAAGAAATCCAAACAAATCGAAAATTGTTCCTTCTTATACTTCGAATTATCTTACTTTAAAGTTATGTCTTTAAGTTGACCCAATTGAAATGCACATTACAGCTGACATAGGCGCCTTGCCAGACCGCTTTCACCTAATCTGAGAGGATCAATGAAGGTGCGTGAGCGGGCTAAATCATGCAGAAAAAACCTTGGGCAATCATAAGTCTACAGTCAATGGGTGATAAGCAGTGTTGCCCCCCAACTGGTTGACAATGTAGCGTGGCGGATTTAAAGTGTAGTAAACAATAGGCGTGTATTATTGAAAATCTATCTTAGCAAAGTAAAGTAAAGTAGAATATTCAACACGCAATTAAAACAACTACGGAATTGTCAAGTAAGGTGTAGTTGTTGTAATTAATTATATTATTATGAAAGATTCTACTTTACTTTACTTTGCTGAGATAGATGTCCAATAAAACACGGTTCATATAATTTACTTGAAAACGCTGAAAAACACTTGTGGAAGCAATTATTTACATGCGAAAAACATAAAACAATTCAACGATAATTTAAACTTTTAATTCAAGAAGATTATTAAGATCATTATGATTTCTTATAATCTAACATTTACATATTATTTCTACAATGTGTTGCATTATGGTAAAAAAAGTATTAGCGTAGGTTATTAATGATGAGGGTGGGTCAAAAACTCCTTCTACATGCCTTAATAATTCCTTCGATTGCATTATGGCATCCACAGTAGAAATATCTAATTTATTTCGTAAGTCGCCTTTAATTATATTTAAGTTTGAAAAGCATCGTTCTGCAGTTGCACTACTATGAGGCAAACTACATAACGTTAGCATGTAATTACATAACTTTGTAAATGCTGGCTTTCCTTCGAAATTCTTGGCGCTTTTCAAATTTACCCAAAATTGCACAATATCTTCATCATAATATTTCTCTGAAATTGCTTTTGAACCCACTACCAATCGAAATTCATCATTTAAGATAGCTTTATTGTTTTGGGAAAAAAATGGAAAATCTTTAAGTAAGGGAATAATGGGGGGAATTGTCCCTTTGGCAATTTCAAATGGATCTAACAAATGTAAATACCAAGTTCTGTTATCATTATTAAAATTAAATCTTTCATTAATTTGTTCACACAATTTTACTTTTTGTAAGATATTGTTCTCAATATTTTCATTACCGCAAAATTCTTCTTCGAAACCCGAAATATATCGATGAATATGGCAAATGATGAATTTCCCCCTTAAAGTCAAAGTCAACTGAAATGATATCTGGTTTACAAAAATATTTGTATTTTTCTTGCAGAAATTATTTTAATACTTTGTGAATCAAATGTACCTTAGTACCTTCACTTTGAAAAAGTTTATTTAGGTTAATGAGTTTTTCCAAAATTAAAGAAAGAAATAAAAGATATAAATGATTTTCAGTGTTAGTTAGAAATTCTAAAATTGTATCGGCATTGGGTGATTTGTGTTTGAAAGAAGCAAGACTGAAATAATGAATTAGAGCCTGAGGCTAATTGCACACACACCGATTTTGAACGGCCAGTATAAAATCGGCCGACATTTTTCCGGTATCAGGGTGCTAGCACACTCACCGGATTTTTACCGGTCTAACAATCAGTTGCTTTGTTGTGATCGTGACACGAGGTTATTGTATAATAAGAATGAATCCTAAATGAGTTGTTGCTATATGGTTATTGCATCGCCGTATTAAGTGCCGTAGGATTAAGCGCAAGTACTGGATTCATCCTATCAATCAAAGCAGAGAACACACAGGAACATTCTACACTCTTTTTGAAGAACTAAGGCGTGATGGTAGTAAGTTTTCCAACTTCTTCAGAATGTCTATTGCATCCTTTGACGAACTCCACGAGAAGTTGAAAAATGAAATCCAACATCAGAATACCTACTAAACTGAGAAATTCTATTCCTTCATTAGAAAGGCTTGCTCTTCAAAGCAAACTTCCCTCCATGCATCCTGTCTTTAAATTTATCCAAGGTTTTATCCCACAAAACAGGTCTTGCCTCCACTAATGAAATAAGGACATCATTGTCAATTAAATCACCCATTGCACTTTAATTAAAACGCACTACCAAAACTAGTTTTAAACGTAGTATGTACCTACAATTTCACACACTGAATGAAGCGAGAGCAGTCGAATGTAATGGTCGGCAAAAAATCGGTACGTGTGCAAGCGTGTATTTAATCACGTACGCCACTACTTCCCGATACTGCCGGCGATACAGTGGCAGTGGACGGCTGCTCACCGGCATTTTGCCGGCACCGATCAGCGGTCGGCGTGTGTGCCAGGTCCCGTTCCCACATGTGGTTCACTATTGGAATTTGGACGACCGGTATAAAATCGGCCGTCCAAAATCGGTGTGTGTGCAATTAGCCTGATATTGCTCTAGAATCCGATCTATTGAATGTGCCAACGAAAGCCACCGAGTTGAACAATGTTTTAAAATTATATATTCTTGGATATTAAAATACATTTAAAATACTTGAAAATCTCCTTGTCTTTGTGAGCTATGATTGAAATAATTATAAATATTTTTAATAGAAGACTCTATGTTGGGAATATTTTTCAATGATCCAGTTGTACACAAATGGATTAAGTGGCATGTGCAGTGCAGCCAACAGAAAACAAATCCTTTATCAGAGATCGAAGTTGAGTCTCAGCTCCATTGATTACACCCCTCGTTACAGAGGCGTTATCCGAAGCGAAACCGATTAAATTTTGAAAATGAATTGAATTATTCTCAAATTATTCTCAAGTTCTTAATAGATTTCTATATAAAAATTATCTGATTCGTACGGAATCGAATTTAAAGCTTAATAGTAAACTTTTTTGGAGTTATATTACTGGGAAAAGAAATTCCAATGGTATTCCAAATAAAATGTTTTACTTAGAGGAAAGTTCCAATGATACACGCACGATCAGTAATTTCTTTGCTGACTTTTTTCAATCAGTATATACGACATGTGATATCCCTGTTCCTTCTGCCCATGACAACATGAATAGTCCCATAAATATTGGTACCTTACATATTACTGTATCTGATGTTTCAGAGGCCTTGAGTAGCTTGAGTCCGGTAAAAAACCCTGGCCCTGATGAAATATCTCCTTTTGTTTTAAGACAGTGTGCAAGTTCTCTGTGTTTACCATTATCACTTTTGGTTAAAGCTTCCCTCAGTGAGGGTAATTTCCTTAATGACTGGAAGATTCCGTTCATAGTCCCCATTCATAAAGCGGGACCTAAACAATGATGTTTCTAATTATCGTCCGATTTGCAAACTTTCTGCTATCCCTAAATTATTTGAAAAAATTATTACAAAGAAACTATCGTTTCTTCTCAAAGAAATTACTTCACCTCATCCTACCTCGACCAATCTTATGATTTTCTGTAATCACACCGTTAGTTGTTTTGAAAGCGGATCTCAATGCGACGTCATTTACACTGATTTTGCCAAAGCATTCGATAGAGTCAATCACAAAATCTTAATGCAAAAATTGGAAGGTATAGGATTTCATTCAAATCTACTGAAATGGTTTGAATCTCATTTATGTGATCGTTTTCAATATGTTCAAATAAATAATGTCATCTCCCATCAAATTCATGTTTCCTCTGGGGTTCCACAAGGAATCCACCTGGGCCCACTTTGGTTTTTAATCTTAATAAATGATATTCCACTCCGTATCCTGTTTTCCCAGAAATTGTTGTTTGCGGATGATTTAAAAATCTTTTGTCGGATAAAATCGCTTTCAGATTGCGTACACCTTCAAGAAGACCTTCGCAGACTGTGTGAATGGTGCAAAAAAAATCGCTTGTCTCTAAATGTTGCAAAATGTCAAATTATGTCATTTTATCGTCATCTGTCTCCGGTGTTCTACAATTATAAAATTGACGATATACCTCTCACAAGAATAGAAGAAAAGAAGGACCTTGGCGTTTGGTTTGATCGTAAACTTAACTTTAACCTTCATATTGATTTTATAGTAGCTAAAGCTAACTCTATGCTGGGATTTATTGGGAGAAATTTCAAGGAGTTCACTGACCCATACACTCTCAAATCTCTCTTTATTGCCTTTGTACGATCTGTTTTGGAATACTGCTCCGCTATATGGTGCCCTTTTTATAAAACAAGTTCACAAAGGATTGAAAATATCCAAAAACGCTTCACAAGACTAGTCGTTTATCGTCTACATTGGAATATTCGAATGCCACCGTATGATGCACGATGTCAACTTATAGGCTTACTAAAGCTGTCAGATCGCCGTAAATATTTTTCGATAATCTTCATATGCGATATGTTACGTAATCGAATTAAATGCCCTTTATTGCTATCTCTAATTGAGATCTATGCTCCTTCGAGATACTTGCGAACAAAAAATTTATTTTGTGAACCCTTTCATAGAATGAATTATGGGCTTAACGAGCCAATTACACGATGTTTAAGAGAAGCTAACACAGTTGTTAACTATAGCCGTGTTTCTTTGCACGCGGATATAGGGATAATTTTCAATTTGCATGTAAAATACAACAACAACTTATCCTATATACGCTAACTTTAGCGGGGATAGCTATCGCCGCTAAGTCCTTTAGCGGGGATAAACTGTGCTTCCAAAATTCATTTTCTTCGTTTCTGATGAATCGAAGCGATGAATTTTTCAGGAAATGTCAAAGTTTGACATCCCGCCAACCACTAACACATCCCGCCGAATATTTTGTTCGGGATGTTATTATTATTTTTTTTCAAAATTTAGTAAATCTGTGAATGCAAAACTGTTTTTTATAATTTTAGAATTATGTTTGACATTAATTTCAACTGTGGGAAATTAATATATTTGAATTTCACGATTTTCAATACAAATTTCTTAATTCAACTTACAGCTGTTTCACCAATAAACGTCATAGGTGCATGTGTGCTGCCAAGCTTTTTTTGATGAATTCTTAAGCGGCGATGGTCGTTTTCTGATGCCATGCCTATATCCGCGTGCAAAGAAACACGGCTTATGTAGATTTTTTTCAACAGTTCCAATAGGGAGGTGTTTAAAAAACAATTGTTATTTAGTATAGGTAATCTGAGTGGTACCTACTTAGTGTTTAATAATGTATCTAGTAGTCTTAAGGAGATATATGTAAATGTATTATCTGTTCGATGAAACAATAAATAAATAAATTATAACTTAATTCTTTTATAATAACTTCAACTATATCTTTTGCGTTTGATTGAATCAATTGGTTCATAGGAAAAAATCTGTCGACAACCTTTCTAAACTTAATGCAAAAAAAATACCTAACCACTAAAACAAAGGCATTTTTCTGTTGCAATGTTAGTTGTTTCGTCGATTATTAGTGAAAACGTTTATGTTTTTAGCACTGAGCATAGTTCAGTTTTCGAATATGGTTCAATGATAGTCTTTATTAGAGCTGTGTCAATCGTGATTGATTCGATCTTTTTGACCCGATCACAATAAAGTATTGGTGATTGCAATCACAATGCCCGAAGTCAATCGTTCATCGAGTCAATACTTTTGTTCTGTTCTGACTAACTTATTTCTTTATTACTGATTTCTTATCTACTGAACCAATAAATGTGTTAATATATAAAAATATTTTTATTTATTTCGGCTTATTTCGTTTTACCAACACATATTTGTTCTACAAAAATATCGCTTCTGTGCAATAACCTCCATTTCCTAATTATTCAAAGGCGTTTTGGTATCTATAGGGTGATTTTTTAAGAGCTTGAGAACTTTTTTAAAAAAAAAAATGCATAAAATTTGCAAAATCTCATCGATTCTTTATTTGAAACGTTAGATTGGTCCATGACATTTACTTTTTGAAGATAATTTCATTTAAATGTTGACCGCGGCTGCGTCTTAGGTGGTCCATTCGGAAAGTCCAATTTTGGGTAACTTTTTCGAGCATTTCGGCCGGAATAGCCCGAATTTCTTCGGAAATGTTGTCTTCCAAAGCTGGAATAGTTGCTGGCTTATTTGTGTAGACTTTAGACTTGACGTAGCCCCACAAAAAATAGTCTAAAGGCGTCAAATCGCATGATCTTGGTGGCCAACTTACCGGTCCATTCCTTGAGATGAATTGTTCTCCGAAGTTTTCCCTCAAAATGGCCATAGAATCGCGAGCTGTGTGGCATGTAGCGCCATCTTGTTGAAACCACATGTCAACCAAGTTCAGTTCTTCCATTTTTGGCAACAAAAAGTTTGTTAGCATTGAACGATAGCGATCGCCATTCACCGTAACGTTGCGTCCAACAGCATCTTTGAAAAAATACGGTCCAATGATTCCACCAGCGTACAAACCACACCAAACAGTGCATTTTTTGGGATGCATGGGCAGTTCTTGAACGGCTTCTGGTTGCTCTTCACTCCAAATGCGGCAATTGTGCTTATTTACGTAGCCATTCAACCAGAAATGAGCCTCATCGCTGAACAAAATTTGTCGATAAAAAAGCGGATTTTCTGCCAACTTTTCTAGGGCCCATTCACTGAAAATTCAAGCGTTGCTCGTTAGTAAGTCTATTCATGATGAAATGTCAAAGCATACTGAGCATCTTTCTCTTTGACACCATGTCTGAAATCCCGCGTGATCTGTCAAATACTAATGCATGAAAATCCTAACCTTAAAAAAATCACCCTTTATATACAATCAGCACTTTGTTGTTATTGAGTGTATTCACTCTTACAATCCATTCGAATGTATCTGTCTCTATCGAAACTAAATTGAACGAATGATGATTGGGGTTTTTGATTGTATTGAAATTGAATGGAGCAATACAATACTCCCATGTCCCATCTGTCATTGATTGATTGAATGATTGATTGAAATGACCGAATCATTTTTTCAACCAATACTTGAACGATTCGATCATTAAATTTGAACGATTGACACAGCTCTAGTCTTTATAAGGGAAGTAGCTTTGGTTCTTCTACATTTTATGGCTTTGGCATGTGATGAGTCGGTGCAGATTGATCTTTACAGCTCGGGTAAAGAGTCCATTAAGCGCAATTGGAGATTATGTTTTATGCAATACATTACACACGTTATCTCATCCTTAATTTTCGAAGAATTGTTGTTAGATATTGTTGCGAACATGGATTTGACATCTTTCTTTGATTTTTCTTTTTGAACATGCAAGGACGAAGATTCGTGCCTTTTCAAATGTTTAATGTTGTTTGTTAGAGTTTTATTGCATAGAACACAAAACGGCATCTCCTCAATGCATTTGAGCCACACAAAATCAACCTCCCATATTTGTCTATATGGCTTAGCTGTATTATTAATTATTTCGATTTCTTCAGTTTGCCTACAAAAAAAGTCGTAAATACCTGGTTTGCGTTTTGATAAAAAATTGTTATTACATTTCTTCTTGCGTTTCTTTTTCTTTACTTTCATTGGTGTTTTCTGTCGTGGTAGCTCTTGAGGATTCTCCATCTGCATTTTCAGTTTGGCTAGTTTCATTTTTTCTAAAAATATAATACGTTGAAGTTAAAAATGTATATAAATCCATAGAGCTTTACTGTTACTTCTGTTTTGGAAGCATTTGAAAATATCGTTTCATTATTTACAACCTGCAAAAAAAATCTTGCCGGTAGCGGTACCTAATTTAAAATGATACACAAAACACAATAATACAACAACACCATAGACCAAACTGTCACTGTTTGTTTGCACTTGTATCCAACTAAACTATATCTACTTTCTAGGAAATGATAGAAAAGAGAATACAGCATAATGAAAGAAAAGGGAAATATTTGAATTTGAGGTCTGGAACTGGATTATGGAACCTGGAAATTGAATTTGACATTGAAATTGTGGAAATAGAATGTTTTGCGTTTGCATGAAAATCAAAAGTGCTTCTTGCGAACTTAAGGGTCAAACACAATAGTGGATATAAGTTTTAATTTTTCTTTTAGATTTTTATTTTCTGAAATTTTGAAATTGTAGTATTTTGTGAATATTTTACGAATTTTCGTAGTGACTTTTTGAGGGCGAAAAATGTAGTGAAAACGCTACAATTGTAGTAATGGGGCAACGCTGGTGATAAGCCTACAGGAATCGTATGCACTTTTGGCACCTCTGTGTTCATAAGTTCATAATTGAATGCAATGCTGTTGCTATTCCAGTAACAGGATAAACTTCAACACACTAAGGGACCTGATCAGCATGCTCTCGAAATGGGTAGATCCTTGTGGATTGGACGCAAACTCACACAAATGCGGGTCTAACATTCGTCTCTGATATGTCATAAGTTTCCGTTTATTTTTTTCCTTTATCAATACATTCATCTCTAAAAGAGGCACGGGAAGTACATTTGAGAAATGCCGAAACATCCGTCAGATAATTCATAAATTTCATGCAAAACTTCAAATAATTATGATTAAGGCTACGAGTAGGTACCTACACTAAGCCCTGCTACACTGCTAAGCCCGACATATGCAAGACACACACATAAGTGTCATTCGCTCAATTCGGCCCGATCAGCTCATAGGTTGTATCTTCTCCTCCATTTGCAGATAGGACCAAGTATCCAACGGAGTATTTTACTTTGAAAAGATCTTAATATAAGTTCCCATTTCCTCTTTATCGTTCAGCACTCGGCACGATAAAGCAGGACTGGCACGATTAAGGTTCGATGGAGCATGCAATTTGTCATTCGAGTGAGGCGAGAGTCCCATTTGTTTTGCCAAACTAAAGTAGCAGCGGTTTCCTAAGGTAATTCTCCGACGGATCTTCGCTAAGATGCAATTCGTGGAGTTGATGTTTACTTTAAGGTATATGAACTTCTTAACTACTTCCAAGTTATTGCAGCAACAAATTTGAAACATAAAATCTTTGGGTGTCGAAATGATCAAGTGGAAACAAGTTTAATCGAAAAAGTCAAAGTTCGAGCTGGAAAACTAAAATCGGAATATACTCGTATAGGTACTTGTCAAAATGTGTAAATATTTTTAAAATTCCCCTACTGACACGACCATTAGTTAAAAAAAAGTTTTATTGAAGAAATCAATGGAAATGAAAGACATATTTTTTGCAAAGTAGTCAGGATTGGGTACCAACCAAAAGCAGGCCAAATAAAGGACGAGCTCTTGTACCGGAAAATTTGGGGAGAACCGTTTCAGGAATTGCGGTGTGATGTGTGTGTCAAAGTGACTAAAGTCAAAGTTTACAGAAATGTCAAGCTGAAACGTATCCAAGTTTTATAAGAAGCGACCAAATTTACAGAAAAAGTAGAAATAGGCAAAAAATACAAAAATAGCAATAAAATGCAAAACACAAAAATATTTCATCAAAAAATAATGACAGTCTTTACAAAATTAAATAGTAATTTGTCTTAAAACCATGATATTTCCCCCTCTCTCTTTTTATCTTTCAGCCAGTATATACCATTGCAGAACGAAGTAAATCGCTTTACAATTGAACATTGTTGGGAAGTATTGCAAACTTATTTCAACAACATATTCAAAACAAAAGGAAGGGCTACAGTCCGCTTGAGCGAACTGTTGGATACCCTATTCCTATTACTATCTCTCATAAGTGGGCGTGACAAAAGTCTAAGTATGGTTGCATTGATAAGAACGCTCTACATATTTTGTTATATAACATTTAAAGGATTTTATCAAAAAAAACGCTCAATAGCTCAAACTTGGGTGTTTCAATAAAATTGTTTTACTTAATTGTGGGCGTGTCAGTAGGAGGATTTAAAAAAAATTAACACATGAGAATAAAGGACCCCTAGAGAGTATATATTATAAATTTCAGCTCCCTAGCTCAAACTTTGGATTTTCAAAAAAATTGTTTTATTTATTTGTGGGCATGTCAGTGGGCGGATTTTGAAATTTTTTTATCTCGAGCAGTTTTAGGAGTCATAGATCATATATGAAAAATTTCAGCTTTCTAGCTCAAAATTCGATTTTTTCCAAAATTTTGTTTTTTTTTGAGTTTGTGGGAGTGTCTGTGGGCGGATTTCAAAAATTCGTAAACTTGATTATTTCGGGACCCTAGAGAGTATATGGTTAAAATTTCAGCTCTCTAGGTTCAGTTTAAAGGCCTAATTTTTGCCGACCAACGGACGGACGGACGGACATGGCTAGATCGGCATTACTATCGATGGTGATCATAAATATAGTAACTTTTAGGGGTCTTCGGGCAATATTAAGGTATGTTACAAACTATGCCTCAAAATTAATATACCCTTAGAATAGGGTATAAAAACAAAAGGAAGGGCTACAGTCCGCTTGAGCGAACTGTTGGATACCCTATTCCTATTACTATCCCTCATAATGTGGGCGTAGCAAAGTCTAAGTATGGGTGAATAGTTGAGAAAGCTGTAACATATTTTTTTATACAACATTTAAAAGATTTTATCGACAAAATAGAGTTTTTGTAAAACCAACGCCTGTTAAAAGTAGGCGTGACAGAAAACTTTATCTACATATTTTGCGAAGAAAAGGAATTTCATTTTAAGTGTCAATGGGCGAATTTCTAAAATCTTTAAACATAAGCAATAAAGGTCTCTCAAGAGTATGTTTCAGCTTCCTAGCTCCAACTTTGACTTTTCGATAAAACAGTTTTTTTTTTTTTTTAAATTGTGGGCGTGGCAGTAGGTGGATTCCAAAAATGTTAGATCCAGGGATACTCCGTCGGATATTTGGTGCTGTGTGCGTGGAGGGCGAATGGAGGAGGAGATGCAACCTCGAACTCTCTGAGCTATATCAAGATGTGGATGTAGTCCAAAAAGCTAAATCAAGTCGACTACATTGGCTCGGAAACATTGAGCGAATGGACAATAATGCTCCAGCCACGAGGATCTTCGAGTCCCAGCCCCAGGTTCGAGAAGTCGAGAAAGACTGCTCCTCCGAGCATTTGGGGGCCCATAGACAATATATTAAAAATTTCAGGTTTCTAGCTCAAAGTTCGGTTTTTTCGATAACTTTGTTTGTTGTTGGGCGTATTTGAAAAATTCTCAAACTTAATTATTTCGGGCCTGTCAAGAGTTTTTGGGTAAAGTTTTAGTTTTATAGCGCGAGTTGAAAGTTGAAACGCATTATTTTTGTCGACTGACTGACGGACGTACATGGCTAGATCGACGTTTCTATCGATGCTGATCACGAATATAGTAACTTTTAGCGGTCTGCGGACAATATAGGTATGTATCAAACTATGTCCATGTCTTGGAGAAAACCCAGGAAGTCCAAATCGATACTCACCACCTTTTCATCGATTTTAAGGCCGCATATAACAGTATTTATAGAGACGAGCTATACGGAACAATGTCTGGCATCCCTGCCAAACTCGTCCGTTTGTGCAGAATGACAATGGAGAATGCACGCTGCTCCGTCAAGGTTGGTAAAGAACTCACCGAGACCTTCGATTTCAAAAAAGGATTTAGACAAGGCGATGCGCTCTCATGTGACTTCTTCAGCATCGTTCTTGAAAGAATAGTGCAAAACTCAAATGCTCATACCAGAGGCACTATCTTTAAAAAGTTCGTCCATCTACTCTCCTACGCCGACGACATCGACATAATCGGCAGAACGCAGCGGGATGTCACTGGCGCGTTCGTGAGTATTGAGACGGAGGCGGCGAAGATGGGTTTGGGGATCCATTAGGGCAAGGCAAAGTATATGCTGTCATCAAGAAAGGAAACCCAAAACCGACGTCTCGGACAGAATGTCATTATAGACAGATATAACTTTGAGGTGCTTCAGGACTTTGTCTACCTAGGCTCCGCAATGAACTCAGGCAATGCCACCAGCGCTGAGATTAAACGAAGAATAACTCTTGCCAATCGCTGTTTCTTTGGGCTAAGAAAGCATTTTGGGAAGCAAAGCCCTCTCTCGAACAACTAAAGTGAGCCTTTGTAAGACCTTAATATTCCCAGTCCTTCTCTATGGTGCAGAGGCATGGACTCCAGCAAAAGCGGATGAGGTCAATTTTGGTTGTTTTGAGAGGAACATTTTTCGGGTAATTTTTGGTCCCGTCTGCATAGACGGTGAATGGAGGAGGAGATACAACGACGAACTGTATGGGATGTACAGCGACTCGACTTAGCCAGAAGAGTGAAGGTCCAACGAACGACTGAGGTGGCTGGGTAATGTAGAGCGAATGGACGTGAATGCTCCGGCCCGAAAGATTTTCGAATCCACACCCGAGGGACTTCGCAGTAGAGGAAGACCGCGACTCAGGTGGCGCACGCAAGTGGAAGGGGACCTTATCCAACTTAGCGTGCGGAACTGAAGACAGCTGGCCAAAGATCGTGCTGGCTGGAGACGCTTGTTGGTTGAGGCCCAGGTCCACCCCGGACTGTAGCGCCACCCTAAGTAAGTAAAGTAAGTAACAAACTATGTCTCAAAATTAATATACCCTTAGAATAGGGTATAAAGAGTGCTGTGTTGCCCAAACAGTGCCTCGGAGCTGCGATTTTACGACGTTAGATTTTGTTTGTAGTGTCCTTAAAGATCGAAGTTATGCAGACAATTCAGAAACGATTCAAGCACTTAAATCGAATATCGTTTCAGCCATTTGTGAAAAAGTGCCAGCAATAGTCAACAAGGTTGGGTTGAAAGGATGCCCTACTGCGAAGCTAGCCGAAGCAGCCTAATGAATGTAATCGTATTTAATAAATAATGGGAATTTTCGCTCTTTCTAATAAGGCCATAATGCTACACATTACACCAACAAACCCCATATCAGCCATGCTCTTATTATTATCGAAAAGTACATTGTTCGAAACGAAACAAAACGAGGAAACAACCAACATTGAGCTTTACAAAATTAAATTTTAAGAATTTCTACCCAAGAGTATATTATGGAAACCTTAAATAATTATGAATTGAGTATCTGACATTACCCTCCTACCGATTCGTATTGATCAGGATGCCATTAACGGTGTATGTAAGGCATAACCTTAAAATTAAAAGAAACAATAGCTCGTGACGTGATGTCTAATGGGGAATAAACCGCGACCTTTCAACACCCTTCATGTCACATTTTGAGTCGGTAGACGTACTTCAGAAATAGTTTTCCTCCTACATAGTTTATATTTTATTCGTGTAGGTGACTCGATTTGAATGCACAAGGACTCGATGCGACTGAAAGGATTCCTGGCAATGTGATGGCAGTATGCAACTAATGCAAAAGTATGCGTGCAGGTGAGCATCATACCTATAAGTATGTTGAAAATAACGTGAGCAGTTCAGTCACATGTTGTGTTTACTTCGGCAGATCATAGATATTCGTGCAGCGAGGAGGAGTGAAAATGTACACAACTATATTTGGTCACTTGAATGCGAGGGCGAGATTATCAGACCTGTTCGCTGTAGTATAGATTTATTGCGAGAGTATCTACACTAACATTTTCTTCTAGGGTAGTGCCACATCACACTCAAACAAGAATCGAAAGTTGAACCTTTTCGTCATTAGGAAATACAAACGCAGATTGGCAAGGGGCAAGGTTGGGTAGCGTGTTGAAGAGATGAAACTTGAACTGCAAATTGTGTCGTAATTCCATTATATCAGTTACAGATTCAATATAAGTTGGCTGGACCGATGACATGAAGAACAAAAACATACATATCTGTGATCATTTCCACTGTGTGAGCAACAGGTCGTCAGCCTGTTATTTGTACAGAGTCACAAGCTGGCTATGCCTACCTGAATTCGATTGCAGAAGCAGTGCGATGAACTTCAGGGAAAATGATTTTTATTAAGCTCTACGATGATTGTGAGGACGTCATGGCCGAAAATTGGGAGGACTGACTTTGACTGAACCGTTTGATTCAGTGTGTGAACTTTTTAAGGCTTATGAACTGAAGGTACGCTAAGCAGAAATATATATTTGCTGGAATAACCATGCATGGAGACTAAAAATAACAATGGTTGCTGTGCTTTGAGGTAATGAACAAAAACAAAATGGTTCAAGATTGGTTTGAGTGAAATTGGATTTGATGAAATTTGTTATAGACATTCAAATTGATTGAAATCATTCTGGGAGTGTCGTTCAACTGGTTCGGTGTTTGATGTTTACCAAACAGGTACAACAAAATGTCAACACCCGTATGCCTCACCTACGCGACTCAGAGATGCAGAGATTCAGCCGACTCTATGAAGAAGGTAGTGGGATAAAGGTGGTACCTACATGGGCGCCACGCGACTTATCTTAGCGTTCAGATAATCGTTTTTGGAAAGAAACTTAGAATACAAATTAAGGAGATACCTAAACAATTCTATTCTTTTTTAGGTATCTATCGTATATACGATCATCATATACCATCTTCTAGTCTTATAACTAGCGGGTGGCATTGGTGCGATGGTAGTGTATTCACTAACTGATTGGCAGGTTGTGCGTTCGAATCCCGGCCAGGGCCATGATTTTTAATTGAATTCACGTAAATAGGCATCTCCCTAAGTAATTTAGGCGCCACCGGTGGAGAAAAAAAAATACTAAGCACCAAAAACTTCTTTCCTATCCTCCTATTCTTTCGAATAGTAAGTAGCACCTAAAATCATGCAATACAATCCTACATTGCTAGGTGCCTGGTGCAGCTTACTGTTTAACAAAAAAATGCATGCGCTGTGTTTAACACTATAAGGGTACTGTACATATACAGAAACAACAAAGCCCCTTTAGCGTACGCGAATTATAAAAAAAAAAATATTATTTCGTTACAACTTGGCGCAATAGCAAGGTTTGCGTGAAAGTGACTACTGGCGCAGGCACTTGCATGTCTATGTAAGTAACATTAATTTTAGATGTAGCAGGAAGCTGAGTCAAAGCTTATATTTTGGTATAGATTTGCGGTGTCATTTATTTGTTGTTGTTGTTGATCAAAAATACCATTGAACACTCAATTAGTACAACAATTGAGCTTGAAAAACTACAATTAAGCACGGTAAGCGCAAAAATTAAACACATAAAAAATGATTTTGCAGATATCTATTGCCCCCACGTGCAACGATGGAAAGACGCGATTTTATATGCTCGACATGCATTTCAGCAAAAGGTAGAGTTGTTTAAGAAGCCGGTATGGAATTGGGAGTAGACTTTCATTAATCAGATAAACCGACGTACTGTCCCACGGATACGGCAAAAAGACCAGATCTCAACGATTTCTTCATCACGAAAGGGTTGTCGGGAAACTCTGTTGTAGTTTAGGAATGCTTCGATCTTTCTTCCGATCATTCACCGGTCATTTTGACAATTAACGGCTGTCAACGAAAAAAGAAGGTCCGCCCAGACTAACACTAATATGAAAACAAACTGGGAATCATTTAAAAAATACTGTGAAAGTAAAATCGATCTCAAAGTGTCTCTTCGAACACCCCCACGAACTTGAAGACGAAGTCGATCAATTTATTGCTATACAAAATACAATGCTCAGCCTGGAAAAATACTCGGAAAATAACTATTCAAATTGCGAAATAATATCCTTTGGAAATTACTCAATTGTAAAAAAGGAAAAGGCGAGCGCGCAAAAGATGGCAACAATCTCGCGCTCCACATGATAAAACCATTCTTAACTGCCTTTGAAGTAAACTTAAGAGAGAAGTTCGAGACTTTAAAAATCGTCAAATTTCTACATATCTTGGAAGCCTAACTGCGGATAAAAGTACTAATTACTCGCTCTGGAAAGCCATGAAAGGCATTAAAAAACCAAAAACGAAGGCGACACCCATCAGGAAAATCAATGGAGAATGGGCGAAGAGTGACAAGGAAAAAGCCGAAATATTTGCCGAACATCTGGAAGAAACATTTAAACCATTTGATGGTCAAGCGTTGCTCGAACTTCCTGTCCTAACCGTGGCACCTGAGAATTATAGAATAAAAAGTGTATCGCTACCCGAACTACGTTTCGAAATAGAGAAATAAAAATTAAACAAAGCTCCTGGATATGACTTAATCACAGGACAGGTTCTTAAAGAGTTACCTAGGAAAGCTTTAATCAAGTTTGCCTATCTTATAAATGCATCGTTTAGGTTATTGTACGTTCCACGACAAAGGAAGGTAGCTGAAGTTATAATGGTTCCAAAGCCCGGTAAACCGCTAAATGACAAAAAATCATATATTCCAATATCGCTCTTACCGATAATGTAGAAGGTATTCGAAAAACTTTTGTTAAAGCACCTACATCGGATTATCGAAGAACGTCGATTAATACCTGATCAGCAATTCGGATTCAGGATTAAGCACTCTACAATCCACCAGGTTTACAGAATAACCAATGTAAATGAAAAAGTCCTAGAGGAGAAAAAAATATGTTCTAGTATTTTTCTCGACGTCTCTCAGGCCTTTGATAAAGTATGGCATACGGGTTTGAAACATAAGCTAAGACGAGCTTTTCTGAAACAGTTATCTGATATCCTTAGTTGTTACTTATCAGACAGACTCTTTCGTGTAAAACACGGAAATGATTACTCTGAATTCAAAGAAATCGCGGCAGGAGTTCCCCAAGGAAGCGTTCTTGGACCGATCCTATTTCTGTGATAGTGATATTCCGCAAGAAGAAGGCACAACAGTAGCCACGTTTGCAGACGATACAGCTATATTAGCGGTCAGTTATACCGTTGAATCAGCAACTAATAACCTCCAACGTTCTATTGACAAAATTTGTGATTGGACAAAGACTTGGCGTATTGCTCTCAACGAGGCCAAATCAACGCACGTGAATTTTACTTACAAACATGTAGACAACTTACCCATTTTCATTGATTCGGTACGAATTCCGTACGCAAACGAGGCAAAATATTTTGGAATGACACTCGATGCGAAATTAAAATGGAAACCGTACGTCAAGAAGAAACGTGAAGAGCTCGCCATTCGATGTAATCAAAATGTACTGGCTGCTTGGTAGATTTTCCCAACTCAGCATGCAGAACAAGCTGCTTTTATTCAAGCAAGTACTAAAACCGATTTGGACATACGGAATACAACTTTGGGATTGTACCAAATCCAGTAATATCAAAATTTTACAAACTTTTCAAAACGAAGTGCTAAGAAAAATAGTAAATGCACCATGGTTTATCAGAAACACTGATATCCACAGAGACCTAAGTATGGCTACCGCCGAAGATGAAATAAAACATTTTGCCCGCAAACAACAGACACGGCTTAACGGTCATTACAATAACACCATGCTACAAATTCGAGACGATACTAACCTAGATTACAAAGGATAAAATCATTTGAATTAGCACAATAAGATATAACCGCGTGGTTATGGCGGTATTAACAGGTGCCTCCACTGGGAAGCTGCCTGCCAAACGCATATTAAAATAAATCTACTAGATAGGAATAACCTAGTTATAGTACGAGTATGAAGGTTTCGATGGTAGGTGTTTTTTTCTTTTCTTTTTCCACCTACCCCTATATTCGTCCGAGCCTAGGTCTGGTTCCAAGTCTCGTGCTTTCAACCAGGATAGGTAATATTAAATAGTAATATTAAAAACTCTAAAAAAAACATTACTGGTTAATTATCCTTTCCGTGCAGGGATGGGCTTGTAGTATCACTGCAGCGCCCCCGAAACAGTGCTTGTCGTAAAAGGGGACTAAGGGAATAAATCACATTTAGGCAAATTTAACACATTTTAAGACATTGCTGTTGACATTGCATCGGAAGTTTGCATGCAAATCCGTGGGTTGACACTACTGGAGATCACCGGTTTCGTGCGAGGTCGATCAAACGATAATCAATTAAGGGAGCATGCACTTGTCGAAATCGTAGAAAGAGGCAGGCATAGAGATTCCTGGATCACACAGGTCTTAACCCTTTATTGCATAGCGTAGCAGATATGCATCATACTATTTAAATGGTTGTAACCAACGGCTTACTGCGGAATTCTCACTGAATTTACTGTTATCTGTTATCTTTTGATTTCGTTAGGGGTACATTATTTACACGTGTCCTTTGGAATTATTTCAGAGCGTTTTTTGCCATGTTTTTTCGATCGAACTGTTGAAGTGAGTCGTGTTGTGAAATTGTCCGTAAATCTGACCAAATAATTAAATAAATACAGCATTTCTACCAAGTAAGTATTTTTTATTATGTTCATTATAATCTAGAATTTATGCACATATCAAATAAAACACCGAATTTTAATGGAAATGTGAATTTATTTGATATCTTAAACATGATGCATATATGCAACGTCATGCACTCAGTGCATGTATTTTCCTTTTTACGCATGATGCATATTTGCAACATAATGCATTCACAACTTGATTTCATTTGCTTTTTAGTATGAATAAATTGTTACTGGATAAAGATATTGAAGAAATATTAGATCAGTGGGTGGATTCTGAGGACGATTTTGAGGAAAATGACTTTTGTGACGAGTTGCTCAATGATAACGATTTTGTGGCTAGAACTCAATGCCACAATGTTGATGAAGAAGATCACAACGACGTCGACGGCATGATTGAAAACTCGGAAGTACCAACGTCAGACTCAAACTTATCTGATCCAGCTCGACCGTCATCTTCGACAACTAATATGAGAGATTTTAAAAAAGAAAAAATTGAGTTGAATACGAAATATAAAAAAGTTTTGTGGAGGCAAATCGATTTCCAATTTGATGAAAATCAGAAAATGTTTACTGGCAACAGTTCTTTACCGAGTTGTATTCAAGAACTATCTACACCCCTAAGCACTTTCAATTACTTTTTCACAGATGATCTCATAAGTAGTATAGTATCCGAATCGATGCTGTATTCAACAGAAAAAGATCCAAATCACGCAGTGGCACTTACAACATCCCATGTAAAAAAGTTTTTAGGAATATGTATTCTAACATCAGTAGTACAAGTGCCAAATGTCCGACGCTATTGGAGTCCTGTTGTCGGAAATGAAACCATCATGAACACGATGTCAGTAAACGAGTTTGAAAAGATTCGTAGATTCCTACATTTTAGCCCAAATAGCAACATGCTTCCACGATATCACCCAAATCACGACAGGCTTCATAAAATAAGACCAATCTTACACCACCTTACACAAAAATGTTCATCAATTCCGCACGAGGAATGCTTGTCGTTAGATGAACAGATATGTTCCACAAAGGCACGTAGCTATATGAAGCAGTATATGCCTGCCAAGCCGCATAAATGGGGATTTAAATTGTTTGTGCTGAGTGGAGTTTCAGGATTTTCCTACAATTTTGAGATCTATACGGGAAAAGAAGAAGCAGATCAAATGTTGCCAACCGAGCCTTACCTGGGAACTTGTGCTAACGTGGTTATGAGATTGACCAGATCTGTGGAAGAAAATGTTGGTCACAAATTGTATTTCGACAACTTTTATACGACACTACCACTAGTTGTCGAACTAGCAAAAAAAGGAATATACTCCGTGGGAACTGTTCGCCGAAACAGGCTTGTAAATAATAAATTACCTAATGAAAATGATCTGAAGAAAGTACCACGTGGAAAGTCATTTGAATTTTTCACACAAATTGTCAACATTGATGTTTGTAAAGTTTGTTGGAAAGACAATAAGCCTGTCAATTTACTATCAACTTTTGTTGGCTCCCGCCCAATGACGACTGTTAAGCGGTTTGATAAATCAAAGTCACAGCAAGTGGAAATACACTGTCCGAACATCGTGAAGCAATATAATAAGCATATGGGTGGTGTCGATTTGACAGACAGTTTGATTGGTCGGTACCGAATAAAGTTGAGATCTAAAAAGTGGTACATACGAATATTTTACCATTTAGTCGACATAACAGTTGTAAATTCGTGGATCTTGTACAAAAGAGTCTGCTTACTTCACAATGAACACCCATTAAGTCTGTGCGATTTTCGTATAAACCTTGCAGAGTCCCTGTGTAGATCTGGCATAGCTATCCAAAAGACCAGAGGAAGGCCAACAAACTCGCCATCAGTTTTACTTGAAAATCGGAAAAGAAGGTATCCGCAATCCCACGTACCATCAAGTGATGTAAGAAAGGATGAAATATCACACTGGCCTGTATATATGGAAAAGCGATTACGATGTAAGTTTCCAGACTGTGCCGGATTCACCTACGTCAAATGTGAAAAATGTTGCACTGCCCTATGTTTCAATAAGGCCAAAAATTGTTTTACAGTTTTCCACACGTAAGCATTTTAGTTTTTCTTTTTACTTTTTTCAAACAACTGGAATTCAGATTTTCTTTTAATTCATATTATTATAGGTTAAGTCTTTTCTTTAAGTTTTGTTTTTTTCCTAAATGAAATTTTGAAATCAATATTAGATTTTTAAAATGAATTGTGAATCGATCAGAAAAAATTTTTATTGCAAATTTTTTTTTTCAAACATATTGAACTGTGATTTTTTTAAATGCTATTATTAAGTCTAGTCTTCTGTTTATGGTTTTGTTTTGTTTTTTGTTCAATAAAATATTTAAATCAATTTTCGATTGTTAATTGAATTGCGAAAAGCAACTGCGTTTTTATTTCCTGCACTTTTGCTTACACATAGTACATGTACATCGTTATTGCATAGTGTTGCAGATATGCAACATGGCTTAAATCCTCTTTTCTAGGAAAACCGGTAGAACATTTTTCTCAAAATGGATGATTTTGAACATTTGTAACCTAGTTCAATGCAAAAATATTTAATTTATTGCAAAATAAAAAATCATGCAATAAAGGGTTAAGTTCAAATTCTCCCAGTAATACATATTATGTAGACAGTGATACGCTCTAACTCTTGTGAAAGCCTGAGAAACATTCAAGACTATAAGCTAATGAGAAGCTTCTCAAAAATTTTATATTCGGAATCGGCAAACCCAAAGCAAAGCTCCCTTTTATTCGTGACAAAAACTAATAGCATTGCCGAAGACAAAATGGTTGCTGAAGCTAGGTTTTGGAACACGAATAGATAGTTAATGCCTGAATTTCTTTCCTTAAAAATATGCACCGATGGTATTACCGAAGTGAATCTTCTTCGAGTGGAACTCTACATTTCCCAATCACACCAATCCATTTGCAGGCGATTTTGAATCTCATGCATAAAATTGGTTTTTAATGCAGAATGCCAAATATAACTGCCAAATATGACTACCAATAGAAGGAGCCTTCAACAATGTACACACTGAAGCAATTCTAGAGTCCCTGAGGGAGCTGGGAATAGAAACCCATCTAAGTCAATGGATTGTTTCCATGCTCAGCAGTGGAATCATACGAGCTGCTTTAGGAAATAGCAATATAACCAAGTATGCCAGGAGGGGAATACCTCAAGGAGGAGTCATCTCACCCCTACTCTGGCTCCTAGTAATGAACAAAATCATCATAAGTTTAGACAGAGGAGGAATCAAGGTAGTCGGGTATGCGGACGATATGGTGATATTGGTGTCAGGAATGTTTCCCTCCGTGATTAGTGAAATCATGGAGAGTGCTCTAAGCAAAGTTAGCACTTGGGCAAAAAAGTGCGGTCTGGGAGACAACCCGGAGAAAACTGTGCTGATGCTCTTCACCACCAAAACCAAATTACCTGACTTTACGCTTCCTCGCCTAAACGGCACACCCCTACCCCTTTCAACCAGTGCCAGGTATTTAGGAGTTATCCTAGATCCTAAACTCAACTGGAAAATAAACATAGAACAACGGGTAAAGAAGGCATGTAAAGCCGTCTATGCCTGCAGCAGAACCTTCGGCAAAAAATGGGGCCTGCAACCAAAATTGACCCTGTGGATGAACACAGCTGTGGTACGACCAATCCTCACGTATGGGATCCAATAGTATGGTGGCCGGCTCTAAAGAAAAAGTACAATATAACCAAACTTAATAAGGTACAAAGAACGGCATGTATAGGAATAACGGGAGCTCTACGGTCAACACCGTCAGACCGACTCACAGTCTTACGGCATCTTTTACCTCTTGATCTACAAGGTGGCGCAAAGGTTGTCATCTGTTTACTTCACAAATGTCAAAGTAAAATTGACATTTGCCGCTATTTGCAAAAATTATAGCATCTTCCGATAGGGTTTTCAGCCTTGGGTGTGCCTTAGGCAATTCTGTGTGCCAATGTTCTAAATGATCAACGACGTTTGACATCTATCCTATGTAGTTTTCAGTCGGATTTGTGAACGCCACTGGGTGATGACTTTTGCGCCACCTTGTACATACGAGTATAACAAACATCACAGCACACAGCACGATCAGACTCAGAGAGTCTGGATGCTGAACTGCGAAACCCTACGGCCACAGTAGTATTCTAGATTCTCTACCTAGATAACTAGTTCCGCTTTCAACAGACTACATCATTCCCAGAATGTATTTCACAAAACATTTCGTCGTTCAAATCCCTACTAGATCAGAATGACAAAATGGACAAGTGACAAGGGATTTCGATCAAACAATCTACACCGACGGTTCAAAAATCGACTGCGGCGTGGGTGCGGGAGTTTTTCGGAATCCTCAAACAGCGCAAAATCGTACAGACTTCCGGATACTGCAAGCGTTTTCCAGGCGGAGCTACTGGCTATCCGTGATGCCTGTCGCCAGATCAAACTTCACTCAAACATAACACCGAGGCAAAGGATCGCCATACTTATTGACAGCCAGGCTGCCATTAAAGCGATCGCTTCGGTCACTATATCCTCTAAGTTAGTACTAGAATGCCGTAATGAGCTGGCCCTGCCTGATAAGTTCAAGGTTACCCTGATCTGGGTTCCAGGGCACAGTAACGTTTATGGAAACGAATATACCGACGAACTGGTCAGGCAAGGCTTAGCTCTCCACTGCTCTCTGGCGGAACTAGTCCACATTCCGGAGCAGTTAAGGCAAATATCACCGCAGAATACCTCAAGAAAGTCAACCTCAGATGGAGCAGGCTGTCTGCATGCGTCATATCCAGAAAAACGTGGCCAAACTACAACAAGGCAAAAACAACCGACCTTCTAGGTAGAATCCAAAAAGACATCACAAGAATAACACCGATCATCACGGGACACTGGCCTACTGGGCATCCCATACAATACACACTGTATATTATTGACATGTAACGTGGAAAGAATAAATAAAAAACACCAACAACTTTTGGTTTTGGAAAAAGAGCTGTGCTCAGAAAAAACCCATGTTTATTCCTCGCTAGCTGTAAGTGGACTAACTACTCAAGAGAGGTACAGTCGTACGCGCAGAAGTACGACGATACCCCTTTCTACGTATTGGTATATCGTCGCCTTAGTGGCACAAAAACGTATGTCAATATTTGCTAGTTTTCAGGAGAGACGATTTTGTGATTTTTTTTACTATTTTTCCTACTATTTTTCGAAAACACTGTTGATACGGCAAGTGCTAACTTCTAAACTACTTCACCTAGAGGTACAAATTTTTGCCACAATATATAGAATGATATATGAAGAAAGGTGTCATACCCAGTCCAAAATCGTAAAAATTATAGTTACGTTCTTGTGTCACTAAGGCGACGATATATTACATATGAATGGTTTGTTGTATACATGGTGAATGCTTGGTTGTGATGAACTCGTATATCAATACGATACACACACTGCCGCAGTTGCAAAGTGACAACTGAAAAAGGAACCCTAATTCACTTTTTATGCACCTTCCGGCTTTAGCTAGGATCAGACTACAAACATTGCCCTTTCTTCAATACACTAAGTTTCCGAGAAAAGTATCAAGGATCTGATAATTTTCCTGAACTCCGCAGGTTGGATTTGGCCTCCTCCACCAATCGATAATACCCAGGTTTACGTGAGTTTGTGGTAACAAAACTGCACTCGGTGCTAATTGGGTCTGTCTTATCAAACCGCCACACCTACCTACCTACCATGACTACCAACTAAGGTTACGGGCGGGGGCCAAATGCTTTGTTTAAAACTAGCTTGGTCTGATATTGTAGGTGATTTTGAATGACGAACATTGTAGCTAAAAATAGCTCATGTGTTGCCTTGCTGTTGGTGCACACATTGAAGTATTTTAATTGTATTAAAGAGAACGTGTGCAGTTTTCTATCTCTCCCATACGTGGTTATTAGAAGGCATCTCTTTTTGAAGCACAATTTTATAATCGAAGGTTGAAATGCTTTCCTAAAAATATTCGATAATGACTTAAAGTTGCTGAGAAGTAAAAAATAGAGCGGTAGACATTGTTTTCATGTTAAAATGATACGTTAAACTACACTCTACAGCAAATAAACCGGGCCACCCGCTACGTTCAAGCTCTGATTCGATTTCTTTAATATAACACATACGAGTACAACTAAAAAAGTGGTGAAAAGTATAACACATACATATATGGTGAGTGCTGTAAACCGAAGCTCCTTACCATTGAAGCGCCTTCTCGTTTTTCTTAGGAAAACGAGTAAATTCTCAGAGTAAAATGTGGTGTGTCTGCCTGGTAGTACAATGGACCAGTATTAAGGCTGAGTGCTCCAGTGCAGAAAGTCTCACACACCCTGACAAAAAAAAAAAAAAAAAAAAGTGGTGCCTACAGAAAGTGCTTTTCATGTCGATTAAAATAATTTTAAATTTATTCTTAAGTACCGTTAACTCACATTGTAATCAAGCAAGGAACACAATGCTAGCGAATTTTCATTGTTTGGTTTAGATTTCGCGATTACCGTTTTTTTTTTCTACAATCAGGTTAGTCAGTGTCTGTTATAATTTTTTTAGATTTAGTCCAGTGTTTGCGCAACCGCGTGTATTTTTGCGTTTTTTTACGTTGTTAATAATGGATAAGACACCTTAGGAAGCCGCTGAAGTTGTAGCACTACTTCAAGCAGGCGTTGCGCAACGTGAGGTTGCTCGAAGACTTCAAATTAGCAGATCTTCGGTGCAACGAGTTTACAGACGATACCTAGAGACTGGGGCATTCGATCGACGTTCATGTATGGGCAGACCTAGGGCTATATCAGCAGCAGATGAAATGCAGTTCAAGTCGAACAAAGTCTGCGGGACGAACACCAAGTGTTAAAAAGTTCAGATACCGTCCGAAGGAGCACCTTTGGAGCAGTGGGGTAATGTACTCTTTACTGATGAGTCCAAGGTGAGGCTACATGTAAGTGATCGACGTCAGAGAGTATATCGTCATGTTGGTGAACGGTATTCTCAATGTTGCATCGAGGAAACTGTTGCTTATGGAGGAGGATCTGTAATAATCTGGGCTGCATCTCCTTAACCGCACATACAGCTTTAGTTTTCATCGAACCAATGGGCCGTACACGTGTATTGATTTCTCATCGCTACATTCCTGAAATCCTCGCAGACCATGTGTTACCTTTCGCAGAATATATCGGGCAGGATACACTGTTAATGCAAGATTACGCACGGCCTCATGCTGCATATGTGGTGACCCAGTATCTACGGGTCGTCGGCATTCGTACGATGGACGGCCACCTGACAGCCCGGACTTGAATCCGATAGAACGTTTATGGGATGAACTGAAACGTCGGGTTCGAGCGCGGATACCTGCTCCAACAAGGCTTCCAGAGCTGCCAATCGCGCTTGAAGATGAGTGGAATGCTATTCCTCAAGATTTCATCGTCAGGCTCGTGAGGTCGATGAATGCAAGGATGCTGGCAGTTATCCAAGCAAGAGGAGGCGATACCAGATATTGACCAACAATTTTTTTAAAATTTTTTCTTTGTTATTGGATTAAATTTTGTTTTTTTCATTTTATGATTTTTTAATTATTGTATTGTATTGTATGTGCAGTGGGGTCATCAGTAGATGACAAGCACTTAGACCTATTGGTCCATTGTACTTCAGCATAGCTGCCCGCTCGCTGGTTATTGGCGATTAGTAAGATTCAGTGAGGGAGAACCTGCCAGTAGCCTTGGCAAAGCGAAGAATATTTGCAAGTTCAATTTCCCCCATTTCATCTTCGTTAACGAATTGTTTGCCTATAGTGGTGAGCCTGGTTCTGGCGAAAGCCGGACATTCACAGATGAAGTGAGATGCCGTTTCATCCGCCTCCATGCAGCACTCACATAGGCCCGAGCTCCTAATGTGAATGGTTTTGAGGTGCTCGTTAAGAGGACTGAAACCGGTGACGAGACCAATCAAGGATCTCAAGTCTTTCCTGTTTAGTCCAAGCAAAAACTTAGCTCTGCTGATTTGTGGACCGTCCACTAGCTTCTTCGAATACCTGCATGAGACCAGGTCATGCCAGTATTCGGAATGTTGTTGGCGTAGAGCCGAATTCATTACACGTTTGTGGACGGATGAGCAGCATCCTATGGATGGTTGTGGGCCAATGAAGGCTGTTGAAGAGGCCTTCCTGGCCAGAGCATCCGCTCTTTCATTACCCTCGATACCTGTGTGCCCAGGAACCCAGGCAAGTGATACCGAGTTACATCTTCCCAGACGGTTAAGCCTAACCACGGTTTCCTCAACTATTTTTGAGTTGAGAGAGCCAGCCGAACAGGCTTTGATAGCGGCTTGGCTATCTGAGCAGATGTATAAGGTTTTACCCTTAATCCTTCTCCTTAACAGGATATTGGCGGCAGTGGCAATCGCAAAGTTTTCTGCCGGAAAAACAGTTGTTTGTCTACCCAAGGCTGCAGATAGATTTATCCGACAGTCTCTAGAGTAGACCCCGGCTCCGGAGATACCGTCAATAAGTGAGCCATCAGTATAGACGATGACATCACCCGGCCTAAAGCCATTCCATCCCTCACTGTTCCATTCCTGCCGTTCAGGAAGGATGACCTGAAAACGGCGCTCAAAGACTTGCTTCATGCACACAGTGTCAAGTGCTCCTCCCCGATGGCCAGGTAGGCTGTCATAGAGAGCTCTGTACCTAGCACCTCTGGTCCCATCGCCGAGATTGACCTGCCGTCCAAGTACTACACACATGCGGTATAGTGATTTTCTGGCCTCACTTTCAGCAAGGAACTGCAAGGGAGGTAAACAGAGCAACACTTCCATAGCAGCAGTGGGAGTTCCTCTCATCGCACCTGTAATGCATAAGCACGCAAGGTGCTGTAGCTTCGACAGTTGACGTTTGAGGATGTGAGCTCTAGCCCACCATACAATCGCACCATACATAAGGTATGGCCTAACAATGCACGTGTAAATCCAGTGAACCAGCCTGGGACTAAGTCCCCAGGTTCTGCTGAACATCCTACGGCACTGCCAGAGAATGTTAGTTGCCTTCGAAATCCTAGCAACCAAATGTTCAGAAAAGTTAAGCTTTGGATCTAGAACAATACCCAGATACTTAACATTGCTTGATAGCTTTAGTTGAGTGCCCTGGAAGTAAGGCCACCTCACTTGAGGTATTGCCCTTCTACTCGTGAACGGCATCATCTCAGTCTTCGCGGGGTTGACTGACAGAGCTTGCTCGCGGCACCAACTCCCAACACTATTGAGCGCTGTTTCCATCCGCTCACAAAGAGTTGGTAAACTCCTGCCGCTGACAATAATGCACACATCGTCAGCGTACCCAATAACAGGGTGACCTTCCCCATCAAGTCTTCTCAACAAGGAGTCGACCAACAGGTTCCACAATGTAGTGGAAAGTACACCGCCCTGCGCAAAGCTTTTGACAGCGCGCACAGTTCTGACACAGCCGCCAACAGCAGCTGTAACTTCTCTGCTCCTAAGCATTTCCAGGATCCATTCCATAGTTGTAGAATCGACGCCCTTCAGTGTTAAGGCAGACTTAATTCTGCAAAAGGTGGGATTGTCAAAGGCACCCTCAATATCCATGAAGACAGCAAGAGCATAGTTCTTGCGGTCGAGCGCCCTACGCACTCTGGCCGTCAGATCCGTTAATGCCGACTCAGTGGACTTGCCTTTTTGATAGGCGTGTTGGCTATCATGAATACCCAGCGAAGCTGGAATACTCTTAAGCCGTACGTCAATCAGTTTTTCTAGGCCCTTTAGCAAAAATGATGAAAGGCTAATAGTCCTGAAGCTTTTGAGAAGATCATAGGCGGCCTTTCCCGGTTTGGGAATGAAAACCGCCCTAGCTCTTCTCCAGGCTAAAGGAATATGTCGCAGAGCAACGCTAGCTCTGTAGATTCTAGTTAGCAGTGTGAGCAAAATCTCGATACCCTTTTGCAAGAGTATGGGGTATATGCCATCAGGTCCAGGAGCTTTGAAAGGAGAAAAGGACAGGATAATAGCTCTCGCCCTCTCTCTCGTAACAATGCTCGCCGCGACCCGCCACTGCTCAGTGGTAGTTCTGCTTTTGTTTGGCCACACGCAACTATCCACGGCTTTGCAGCCAGGAAAGTGGGTGTCCATCAGCAGTTGAAGTGCCTCCTCATTGGAGTTGGTCGAGGTGCCATCAGGCTTCCGAAGGACGTCAAGCCTGGCTCCCGGATCAGCTGAGAGAAATCTCTGCAATCTCGAAACCGCGCTAACATCCTTCAGTTCTCCGCAGAACCTCTGATAAGATACCTTCTTAGCGCTCTTAATTTGCCTCTTGTACCCCTTCTGCGCATCCGCATGAGAAGACCAATCGGCTGCCAGGTTAGACTTCCTGGCCCTGTTAAACAGCCTCCCCACTCTTTTCCTGAGAAGGGATAGCTTAGCGTTCCACCATCGGGTTGGTTTCGCACCGCCAACCTCCTTCTCCGGGCAAGCAGTATGAAAGGCCGTAATAATACCGCTGTGTAGCGTGTCGGTCGCCTTATCCAAGTCATCGCTACTAAGGATCCTGATAGGCAGGGAACCTATCTGACCCCGCAACTCCGCAACTGGAAAACGACTCTTTTTTGTATAACCTTAAATAAACACTGAATTAATTGAATAATCCCAATGAGTTTCCATTAATTTTATTCAACATATAACGCACTTTCTGTTGGTACTACTTTTTTAGTTGTATGTTTTATACTTAAAAAGAAAATCGAATCAGAGTTTGAATGTAGCGGGTGGCCCGGTTTATTTGCTGTCGAGTGTAGTTCAATGCTGAGGATATAATATGTACATCGTGAAAAACGTTTTCGAATATGATTGCATTTTATTCAGCGCAACTAGTTAAATTGAAACGGTATTTCCTTTATATCCTTTTCTAGCGTTTCACACAGAAATGCCAACTGGATAGTATCTTACTGAATTTCAGCGTCAATATGTATTGATACCCATGAATAGAACCTTCGTACAATCCAGGGTCAGAGCATGGATTCTAAGTACAATCCGACTTTTCGTATCTTTATATATTCGATTACGAGATACTGTCCGAGGCACGAACAAGATGATTCTCTTAACAATGCAATGAGTTATGCAACGAATTATTTCATTGCACAGCTAAATATCGACGATTATGCTTGTCATCTTCGATTAAAATTAGAATTGGCCTGATTACATTAATACAGAGGCGATAAATCTGTTTCACTATTGGTTATTCTGTTCTCCGAAAATAAGGTACCGTAAGCTGGTGTTACTTTGTGCCTGCAAGGTTACTTTGTGCCAACCGTGCTTTTTAACATTAAATTTCACTTTACCAATACTTTTACATAGATTATGCACAATTTTTCACTGTGCAAGGTTGCTTGAAAAGCTTTCCAGTGATTATCTAGTATGCACTGATTTCTTTGTTTTTATATTTTTGAATAATGGCATGCCATTCAAAATTGTATTTTTTGGCGGAAACGTGCTAGTACCAGAAATTTCATCTACAACCCAAAAACTAAAATCGCTACGGAATTGAGGGTGGGTTATTTTTGTTTATGATTTATCTGTGATAAATAATATTAAAGTTAATTTAAGTAAAACCTTTTGTTTTAATTATTACGTGTTCTTTTCAATAATGCCGGAAGTTCATGTGGTAACTTTGTACCACCGTCCTTTTTGTTTCATTTGGCACAAAGTTACCCCCTGTGTATCGATTTTCGTTTTCATATTCAACGTTCTTGGTCCAAAGTAACCCCTTGCTTTTAATTTAAAATTTGAAGGTTTTAGAATTGAGCCGAAATGCCCCGAAATTATATCAAGAAGATAGGAGGACGGGCCTACTGCAATTTCACTGAGGAAGCATTGAAAAACGCCATACAGGAAGTCCGAAGTGGACGAATTTCAATTCGGAAAGTGAGCGAAAAGTACGGTATTCATAGGAATACTCTAATGAATAAATTAAAAGATGCTCATTCAAATGTTCCGGGACGTCAAACCGCTTTTAGTGCCGAAGAAGAGTCAGGATTTAATTAGCACATTATTCCTACATCCACTTATGGTTTTCCTGTCACTCCCCTTGATTTAAGACGAATTGTCAAAAGCTATTTAGACAAATCAGTGAGCAAAGAAACTCGTTTCCGGAACAATATGCCTGGGCATGAATGGTCAAAATCATTTATGGACCGACACAAATCTATTTTAGCACACAGGGTTGCAACAAATATTTCACGAACTCGGGCTGGAATCGACGAGGGAATAATTAATAAGTTTTTTGACCATTTGAAAACAGAGTTTGAAAACATTCCTGCAAGTAACATATGGAACTACGACGAAACTAATCTAGTAGATGATCCAGATCGAAAAAAGTTTTGGTGAGAAGGGGAACCAAATATCCTGAAATTATAAGAAACTCTACTAAGGCATGTACTTCCATAATGATATGTGGTAATGCAGCAGGTGCGGTAGCTCCAGTTTATATAAATTATAAGTCACAAAAGTTGTGGCTTTCGTGGATAGAAGGTGGTCCCGATAAGGCACGTTATAATTGTAGGCTGGTTCGATGCTAATGCTCCCTATTTTAAAAAAAACAAACTGGCAAAAAAGTATTGATCGGTGACAATTTAAGTTCACACTTAAATATGAAAGTCATTCAATCTTGCGAAAATAATAACATCGCCTTTGTTGCATTGCCACCTAACGCGACCCATTTGTTACATCCTTTGGACGTGGCTTACTTTAGGCCTGTTAAAGGGGAATGGCGCAAAATCTTAACAGCTTGGAAAGACACTGAGTACGGCAAGAGATGTGCTACAATTCCAAAGGATTGCTTTCCGGGTCTTTTGAAGGAATTGTTTCTAAAATTGGATCAAAATGGACCAGAAAGCTTAAAGTCTGGCTTTCGTAAGTGTGGTATTTATCCACTTAATAAAGACATTGTTCTTGCCCGAATGCCTAAAAATGTTCTTGAGGCAAGCCTTTCATTGGAAGGCATATTAGCTGACTCCTTTATTGAGTTTTTGCAAACCCAGAGAGATGAAATCACAAAAAATAGGCAGATAAAATGACGAAAACGGTTGAATGTGGTTCCAGGAAAGAGCATAGCCGTTAAGGACTTGGTGGTTTCAGACGAGACACAAAATAAAAAACGTCCTAAAGAGAAGCGTGCTTTAAGTTCCACTTCGGAAGAAAGTGACATGGATGCATATTCCCTCCAAGAAAGTGATTGTAGTGCTTTTGCTGTAGAGTCTGATCCTGACGATCCAGTTGCTGGCCCTGGTATTGAGAAATCCGATCCTGACAATCCAACTGCAGGACCATCATCCAGGAGGCGAAATACACGTTCTTTCAATGTGACTGATTACATTCTGGTTCTATACGATGGACATCACTATCCAGACAAAATTAATGAGATTGATGGTAACACTTTCTTGGTTACCACTATGATAAAAAGTGCTAATTTTTGGAAATGGCCACACCATAAAGATGAAATTTGGTATGATATCAAAAACGTAATTGTTGCTACTTAATAAACCCAAATTGGTATCTAAAAGGGGTCTTTATAGCGTCCCCGAAATATCTTATTAAGAATGTTATTTTTAATGGTTTTAGTTTTGTTTTCATAAATAAAATTCCTTCACTTGTTTTTTGAAAAATTGTTGTTAGTACCTATGTGTTTTAGTGATATATGGGATATAATTCAACCAAACCTACATTTTGACCAGATTACCAAAGGATTTCGTCAGTGGCACAAAGTTACCCCAAACGTGGGGTAGCTTTGTGCCACACTTTGAAGGCTTATATCCTTAAAATCGTAAGTCCTTTCATTAATTTGAGAACGTTTCCTTATCAAAACAATCGGTTATATAATCATTCGAGAAAGTCACTGTAACCATCTATGCACTCCTGTCTTCAACCATTCAATTGCCTCATCCTTGCTGGGTGTGGAAACAAATAAAATATTAATTTTCTTTTAAATCTTTTTGTTTAAATAATAGTTTATTTAAGAAAAAACATGTACAAAAGTTTTATTCAAAGTATTGCCCATCTGAAGCTATGACTTTTTCCCATCTTTATGGTAATTTGTGGATCCCATCCCAAAGGAACTGCGCCTTCTTGGCAGCCAAGAATGAATCAAGCCAATTTTTGATATTAAAGTAATGCAGAAGAATTCCCCGCAAAAAAAACTTTTTAAGTACAAAGTTCGACATATTTGAGTGAAAAAAAAATTATTGTTGTTTACGCTTCAAATGAATGACACATACTGAAATGACGTACAATGACAGTAGCTTTCCAACGCATGTTCCAATGGAATAATACAAGTTACGCCATCTCTTAGCAAACCGCACGAATTAAGTTATAGACTTCAATACATAATCCAAATTGTGGATCGTCCTCTGGGTTTGTGTTTACAAAAGATATGGAACTGATCTTAGTCCGCCCATGTAGTTGTATGCATACGGAAGCTGCATAGTCCCGATTTATACGCTGAGTGCTTTGACGTACGTGCCCTAAATTTGTCGGTAAAGGGGATGAAAAGTGCAGGGGATAGCCAAACACGGATGGGCCGCGAAATTTCATCCGATTCCTGTATTCTCTTTTGGCCCTCTTTCGTATTTTTCTGTGTTTGCTTTATTTCGAATTTGGTTCTGTCGTGTTAGGTACGTTTGCGCTAGACATTTGAATGAACGCTCAGATGTTATACGTACCTACGGTAATAAAGTAAACTTACTACCGCAAACGACGAATAAGAAATAAAGGAAACAAAAATAATTTGAAAATCAGGGCACGTACGACAAAGCACGCAGCGTATAAATGCGCGGTGCGTGCCCAAAAGAAAATTGAGAAGTATCATACGTCAAAGCAAGCAGCGTATAAATCGGGTCATAGATGGGAGGTCCATAGTAAAGTGATGATGCATATTCTGGCAGAACCGACCCAGTGCTGTAGGTTAGCACTATGGCTTTGTATTGACGGAGAGAAATCCCGGGAACAGGGCAAAAATCATCTAGAGTGATAGAGGAGCCGCGAAGGGCACTTGTTGGCAAAGTCTTAATACGAACATATTTGCTGCATTGTGAAAGTTAACACGATCCAACACGCGCATGTCCAATCCGATCCATCTACACACGACAACAATAATAGCTGCGTCCGCACTTTCCCACGGTATGCAGCAGATCCAGTGCAATGACTGGATACTCGAAACGAGCGGATGCACGCGCGACAGATAAACTTGACGACTCAGCGGATTGGGCATTGCAAGACGAGGCTACCCGTGGAAGTACTAGGAATTAGATGTTTCAATGTTAATCCAGACGTGAATTAGTGTGGTTGCAAATATATTTTATAATAACGTGGTAAAACAGTTTTTCTTTTGAACATACGAACTTGTTGGACCAGCCGAAGGTTGGTGTTCGGTTTTTTTTTAGTGTCCTCGGAAAGGACATCCGTAACTTGAATAAAAGCACTCGATACACCTTCTATGAAAACAAACAATGGATTGGTTTTCGCATAGAAGTAGTATGAGTGGGAAACTTTGTAGGGCAGTGTTTTGGTTGGAGACATCAATGAACACTACGGCGCGGCGGGGCTTTGACTTTGGAATTTATTTTTTATTCATTATTAGATATCTACTTACATACTAGACAAAATGATTAGATCTTACTTCACATTAACTAAATTAACAGGATAATTATTCTTATTTATTGGTCCTTATGCGGACGCTCCAAACTTAACTATAACCTTATAACTATTGCCTTTCGGCTACGGCGCGGCGGGGCAGTCGCACTTGCATTCGCAGTATATCTGATCCGTACTTTGAGCATTATTCGCAGCTAAAACGTGTGATTGCAATGACATTACCAATAATATTTAATGTAATTGGCGTTTTAAATTGCAATTGCTATGTCATTGAAATATAACTGAAATACATTTTGTGATATAATGCGGGTGTAATTAATTAGTAATGATTATAAACCAACTTATTTCATATCTAGTTCAATTGTAGGCGCGTTGGATGCAAAATTACGAATATATTAAGCTTAAATTATAAGCTCACAAAATCTGTAAGAGAATTCAATAATGAGTCTTTGAAAACTTACTTGTTACCTCACAAGTCTTCCAAATGATGCTAGTGCCGACTACTCGCTCTGGAAGGCAACAAAGAAAATGAACAGGCCAATAGCTCACATTCCGCAAGTAAAAATCAGAGAAGGTACCTGGGCGAAAAGCAGAAAAGAAAAAGGATCTTGAAGACATATTCAAACCTTATGAAAATAAAGGTTATCAAGGACTCCAAATAAGGTGCGAAGGAGATAGACCTATTCGGCCGGTAACATCTAAGGAACTTGCCAAAGAAATTAAAGAAAGCATCAATATGAAAAAGGCCCCAGGGTTTGATTTGATTACACGAGAAATTTTGAAACATTTTCCACGAAAATGTTTAAAAAAAACTAGCGCCGATTATAAATGTCGCGGAGGTAATAATGATACCTAAACCAGGCAAACCACCTAACGAAGTTACCTCATATCGCCCAATATCTATTCTACCAATGTTGTCCAAGTTATTCGAAAAAGTGCTGGGAAAACGTCTACAAAAAATAATAGATGAGAAATCGCTAGTCCCAATTCACCAATTTGGATTTAGAAATAAGCACTCTACCATTGGTCAGGTGCATAAAATCACAGATAAAATCGAAAAAGCATTTGAATAGAGAAATGTGTGCTCCACAGTATTTCTTGATATAGCACAAGTTTTCGATAAAGTCTGTCACAAAGGACTGATACACAAATTACAAAAGCAACTGCCGAAGCAGTATGCGACCATTCTGGAGTCTTACATATCAGATAGATTCTTCAGAATTAAACAAGATACAGAGTACTCAACATTAAGAGAGATTAAAGCTGGTGTACCGCAAGGCAGTGTGCTGGGTCCAGTTCTATACCTACTTTTCACTAGCGATCTGCCTGAAATTGAAGAAACCACCATAGCTACTTTTGCAGATGACACAGCTGTCCTTGCCGTGGGAGCAACTGTCGACATAGCAACAAAAAAGCTTCAAACAGCAATAAACAATATTTCAGAATGGACTAAGAAATGACAGATTAGATTAAACGACTATAAGTCAGTCCATATTAATTTTACGTATAAAAACGTACCAATACCGAATACCGAATATTCAAACACAGCGAAATATCTAGGCATGACTCTAGACGCTAAGCTGCGTTGGAAAGGGTACGTAAAGACAAAAAAGATGAGTTGAACATGCGATACAGTAAAATGTATTGGATTATTGGGATCCCTGTCTAACTATAATAAGCTATTGCTCTACAAGCAAGTTCTGAAACCAGTATGGACTTACGGGCTCCAGTTGTGGGTTTGCATGGCAGGTTTTCCAAAATAAAGTACTAAGGAACATATGTAGTTAATGCACCTTGGTACATACGCAATCTGCAAGATCTAAATGTTGAAATGGTTGAACATGAAGTTTAGAAAGTTTCTCAAATGCACAAAAGTATGCTTCTCAACCACGTAAACAGAGAAATCACAGAACTTTCAAATAATGACAATGTAACCAGGTATTGTTTTCAAAAAAAAAAGTTTAGAAATCCGACAAACGGCGATTTTTATCTTAAATTCATTTAACACTTTCGATCCGAACTCGACATATATATCCCAGTATACTTTCAGAATTACCTAAATCAAAAATTTAACTGGCGGAACTGTGGTGATTGATCCCAATCCGTAGTTTATGGTATTACCAACGATAATTTTTGGGAATGATGTGGTTTAGGTTGGTAAACATGTTAGTTTTTGTCACAACAAAACCAACCCTTGCACATGAAAGTTGCATGCAAGTGTGTAATTAGTGAATTTTATAAGTTTATTAGTTCGGAAATCGCTAAAAAGTGAATTTAATTGTTGGGTTAGTGTTTTTGCAATATTCTGAAGTTGGTAAGTACCCATTTGTTGCTGTGGTTTTGGTGTTATGTACGTACATACATATGTTTGCGGGACATATATGTCCCATCAGTATTCTTGGTTGGGCTATAAGTGTCCCAGTCAGGTTTCTGCGTACAATATAATAGGAATATCTTCTGATTTATTTTAGATCCAAATCAGGACAAAATATCCAATATTTTGGAGGCTTCCGATGAGAATGAAGACCTTTCGAGTGACAGTGGCAGATAATCTACATCACGATACTGAGGAGCGAGAAGACTCTACGGACGAAGAGTTTCCAGAAGCGGGCCGGAAGTGGAGCCGGAACAAATCCTTTCCTGCAGATGATTATACCATTTGGTCTACGCCTGGCACCGATTTTATACCAGCACAAACAGTGAGTGTATATCGACTTCCTAAACTACACTTGAGCTTTGAAAGGATTGATAATCCGTTACGGATATTCAAAAACATTTTTCCTGAAAGCATTTTTATATATATCACCCAATGTACGAATGAGCGTGTTCAGATTTTCCGTAAATCGAAAGGAGCGCAAACAAATATAAGGCTAATCGACGTTGGGGAGATGAAGATAGTCGTTAGCTGTATGATCATTATGTCTTTTAACCATCTTCCAGCGTTTAGAAATTATTGGTCGTTACACCCTTCTATGGGAAATGATGCAATCAAGGCAGTTATATCGCGTAATTGCTTTCAGCTGTTGTCATCAAAACTATAACTTCTCCTCCGAAAAAGCAGAAGGAGCGCCAAAATTATATTATGTTCAAGACATTGTTGATTGTTTGAAATCACGATTTTTGAGGGCCAGGGAGGAAAGCGCATTTCAAAGCATTGATAAAAGCATGACGAAATTCAAAGGATGCTAATCTATGAGGAAATACATGCCTTTGAAGCCCACCAAACGCGAAATAAAAATGTGGCTTAGATGTGATGCTCTTACGGTACGATTTCAACAGATACTATGGTAGAGAAGATGCAAAAGGAACTCTTGGTGAAGGCGGTGTTACCCAATTAACTGCTACTATACGAGAGAGAATAACTACCTAATAAAGTTTATTTTGTTTGAAAATACATTTTTTCCATTTTTCAGTGTTGTGTGCATTAGATCCTGACTGGGACAGTTATGTCCCATCCAAGAATACTGATGGGACATATATATCCCAGCCCCGCCCTCAGCCCCCAAATGTACTTTTTCAACCGTGAATATATAAAATGTCTTAACTCCTACTATTGGTATAATGCAACATAACAAAATAGTTATTTTTACCATAGCGGCTTTTCGGATCGAAAGGGTTAAAAATTCAAAAACAAATTGCCGATTCGTCGTCGACTAGGTTCAGTCGATTCTTTCAAAGAGTAGTAACTAATTATAAATTAAATAGTAATGCTACTGTTTTCTCATTCGAGAGCTCTTGCATTCGAGATCGAGTACGGGGAATACGAAAAAGGCAGCTGCTTATCATTCGAATGGACAAAATCAAAAACACAGTGCAATATGAGAATATGAGCTTCTTTTCATACTTAAATAATATAGGAACAGGTATTTTTCTCACACAAACTCACCATCACCACTCACGAGCAGCGATACCACTTTGCTTCAATAGTAGCAAAGAAGGAGTACATCTACTTCGCTTTTTCTAAAATTCTCAAAATCTGCTTCCAACTTCGCACTTTTGCTTTATTCCTCATATCTACTTCATTTTTAAAACTCTTACTTTAATTATTTTGAAAACTCTCTAAATCTACTACAATTATAAAAAAAACTTTTTACACTCTTGCTTGTAAGCCCAGATCAGTCATCTGATAATTATTGTGAACCAGATCAAACTTCACTGCAAGAAAAATGTCATTTAAGTAATATTGTTAACCCTTTCACTCTTCCTTGAGTTCAATAATGTTTTCATGCAACCTCATCACTCACATAGTGCATAAGCCAGTTAAAATTTCTTAACGGTTCGTCGATCTCGTTCGTCGTCTGTTTTGTTTACAATTTGACATGTCTACACTACAAGTGAAACTGTGCTTTTTATTTGGCTACAAAAATTATTATCGTGCAACTTAAATCTTATTTAAAAATACAAATTAAGTCAAAGTAAAAGTATTTGCGATGAAAAGATATTTTGATGTAGTAAAAAAAGATAGGTATGCCGAAAGAATTTTGTTTATACATACGTACAACTGTACATATATAATTTTGTTTAAAGCCCTGGTGCTGCTGCACAAACAAATGCGGTTAAAACTTCCAGAAATGATGTTGTGAAAATTTTAGAAATCCAAGAACTACAGCAAGATGTAGTTATTTCGGAAAGGTAATTAACTTCATTATTCTCTAAAATGTTCTATGGCTAGCAAAGTGATAACTGCATTTTTTCCTCATGACAGTGATGAAAATAACTATTTAATAGAATAAACTTAACCATAATAACTTTATTATAATAGAAATGATATTCAAACTACTGTAACAAATATTTTATACGTTTATAAATATAAAATAAACATTATAAATAAACATTACATTGAAAACAAAACAAAAACTGTAATTTTTAATCTGCTTCACTTTTTTTCAAACTGCTTCAATTGTTGTCTCAATTCTGCTTCGATGATTTTCTATGAAGTGGTAACGCTTCTCACGAGCTTTGTGATTGTGTTTAGTGTGTTCGGTTTTTAAGTATGTAGTTGTGATGAGACATTTTGTTTTAAAATTAAAGCAAAAGTAAGTTCGTGATTTTTTTCCCGAATGTTACTATTTTTTTTCATTCGAGTTATGGGACTTGGGGTAGTTGCGCATCATTTCATTCGAGTGAAAACATTGAACACGAAAAAAGACCTGGACAACGTCAGCGCAAGTTACTTGGTTGCCATACAACCATTGTGATTTTTGTTCTGTGATATTTTCAATAGTGATGTTATTTATTTTTGCTTATTTATTGAAATTTGTGTTTTGTGCTGGTTCTATATCAAATAAAATTAAAAATGTAAAATAATGTAAGTTTCTTTTCCATCAGATTGACACATTATTGATATATGCTGATTATATGTATGTTTGGTTTGTTATTTAAGGTTTAAATAAAAGAAAACAAAAAAACCCCTGAGGAAGTTGGCAAAAAACCGACGAAACGTAGGGTGCAAGGATGGATTAGAGTGTTTTAATTGCATCAGAAACAAAAAAGACCATTAAGCCGGAAAAAAGGTAAACTAAAGTATCAACAAAATATTGGTCGGAAAAAACAAATCAAAAAATAAGTAAGGTTAGGGAACGCATTTAACATCCACCGCAGCTCAATAAAATAAGGAACGCATCAGTCAGCTGTTGATAATTGGTTTGGCTCTTAATTCCGCAACAAATGTAATATCGAAATTGAACCTTTAAGGACTAATCGCATTTAACGTAAAACAATTTAAGTTTATAAAAACTTGGTAACGTAGCTAAGAAAAACGCAAATTCATTTGCTGATATACCTACACTGTCGTAAGCCATCATATAACCATTGTGGCTTAACAGATTACTTATTCTAGATTACCTATGCGGGCGCTATAAATTTGACTTTATCTTAAAATGATTGCCTTTCGGCCTAAAACTATTTTGCGAAGTAATCTTAAATTATCTTTCCATCGAGAAAATTATTAAAAACTCGGCATCTTTATCAACTACTTGACGTATTCTAACTATAATAAGGATTCTGAGCACTCGTTGCCTTACACAAACACAACATGTGGTCGAAATCCCAATTACTGCCCGAGCGCCTTGCAGTCATCACGCCGCCGTAAGCCGACTGAAGCCGCAAGCACCACCACAAGTTGGAGAGCCCGGCCTCTCCCGGAAACGGCCTAGGTAACTTAATCCAACTTATAAGCTTAGAGGATATTACCTAGAGTAACGCACCGTCGTGGGAGGCCAAGTTGATCCCTTTCCCATCAGCAACCCACCAAAATTCGGCGTATTGCTTTTCCGTATCGAATTTATCCCTCTCCGCTGTTGCGGTACTAAAACAGAGGAGCTCATGAGCATTGGCGGAGTCCCCGCCCTGGATGAGCCGCTTATGTCTCGCGCTGCGTTAGCGGTGTCATAATACCGGTATACCATCCGTCATTTTTACCAGCCTCTTTGCATCAAATGGATAAATGCCTCCGGAGCCTACTTTCTATGTACATTTCATTGGGGTAGTAAGCTCCAAAGATCAGACTATTGTCGCTGGTCATCGACCTTCCAACGTGCCTTCGAGGCACCTTAGTGGGAAAATTGTCAATCTTATTCAACTAAGCCCCATCGTATAGGACCTTGTTAGGATGGGATTTTATACGTTGGAGTCAGGCGTTCGGAACAAACGGAAACAGGCCCTAAAACAGTGTCTCTTAAAAAAAAACGAATCTTTTCCATATAACTAGGCGCTATATTAAACCACCACGAGTAAGCGATGATCGGACTTATAAGGGCCATGTAGCAAATGACCTTCATTCTGGAGTCAAGTTGACTGCTATGAAACATTCTCCTTGTTAGAGCATAAGCCTTCTTGGCCCCAGCAAGTCAAACAATTATTATAACTATTGAAATACAGATACTGGTCAAGCCAGATACCCAGATATCTAACTACGATTCTCAGCGCCAATGGCTGCCCATGTTGTCCAATAATGACCAATTTCTTCAAGTTTTTTTTTAGTATTCCTAGAGGGTAGAGGCCCCAGTCAATGTTGTTCTGAACAAGATTTTTTAAGTAAGTTGATTTTCAACTTACAGTCGTCGCAAAACCCCTAATTTGATCGAAGTAACGCTGCAATGTCAATTACCTCGATTTTCGAACTTGATCTGTATGCCACCAAATCGTCGGCATATGCTAAGGTTATCTGAGTGAACCCACCAGATCATTCGTGTAAATGTTGAACAGGATCGGAGAATTCGACGCCCCTGCCGTTAACCGTTTTTAATTTCAAATGTACTCTGCTCGAAGTCACGTTGCAACATTTGACAACGAACTTCTTTTCCATAAGCATTTATAAACTACATATAGCAAATGTTTGTGCATCCCCCGCCTGGTCAACTTGTAGAAAAGTTCATCTTATTTTCAATTCTATCGATAAGGATTTGATGTAGGATTGAAATTGTTATTCGCTTTACTCTTCCAGAACTCCGCACTGGTATTCGCCGATTATAGCGCTACATGAGTTCGAGATACGCAATGAGCGTATTTAATTTACTTACATTTTTTTAACGAGGTAGGTACTTAAAATCCAATGAAAAATAATCATTAAAAGACCACTTACTTCCCAAATCCTTCTTGATGTGTATTTATTAACGACTTCCCGGTTTGTTTTTATTAGTCCAAAATAAAATGTCTGCCTTCGCAAAAGCATTGGCGATTCTACCTCTCCCACATACAGTAGGGGGAACGTTTGTTGTGCTGTTGATGCTAGTTCTTAGGAATATTCGCACTAAAATTATCCTCGAACGCATAGTCACAGCTGGACTCCCAATTTGCAACGCTACAGCAAATAAACTAATAAATTACGTCTTTGCGGAGCTATTTATTTTATATATAGTATGTGAATAAATCCACTTACTCGTATACAGTTATTATACAAACATAAAGAACGATGGGGATAGAATGATTTGATATTCGCAAATTATAATATCCTCAGGCGGTGTATTTGTATTTGTTAAAATTTGCGTGCGTTGGTAATTGAGTATTAGTTCGGAAAAAGAATCCTGCGCCAATAAAGTACTTATACAATAAGGTACTTGTGACCAAATTGAGCTTTGGCCAATTGACTTCGATTCCAATGCTTGAATAGTGTAGGTATGCAAGAAATTCCTGGAAGAAATCAATCTCACTATAGTCAAAGAATATTAAATATGGTGTATGATAATAGCTTACCAATACTCGCGCCAAATAGAACATCGCTTATATCCCGCTAGGATGCCTGGGACTGAAAGTAGGTACTCGCTTCTGCTCATACCCTACCCTATAAGAATTATTATTTTGACTCATAGTCTCTAGCGCCTTAATATAAATTGTGTCTCTGCCTGAGATACTGCAGCTTTCCATTCTGCGCGATCCCGGGCAGTCTGCTTCCAGCCCAAGCACTCTGGCATCAGCGACGGATTGGTCTTTGAACATGGGTGCTTGGAGTCGAATATCCATTTGGCTCGATGTGGCCGAGCCAATGTAGTTGACACGTTTTACCTTTTCGGACTACACTCATATCTAGGTACGGTTCATAAATTTCGCGGCGATGGTATCTTCTCCTCCATTCACCCTCCTCAAACACAGCACCAAATATCCGGCGGAGTATTTTTCTCTCAAAAAATAACAATATAAGCTCTAATTTCCAGCATTCGGCGCCTAAAGCAGGACTGGTAACATCTGTGTTTTTTTGAAGCTTACACTTGGTTAGGAGTTTTGAACCCATTTGTTTTGCCAAAACGAAGTAGCAACGGTTTCGAAGGTCAATTCTTTGTCGGATTTCCTCTATGGTTTCATTCGTAGAGTAGATATTTACTCCGAGGAAGCTGAACTCCCATACTACCTCGAAGTTGCTCCTATCAACAGAGACTTTTTGTCCTTGTCGGTGGCGGATGTTTGACCCATGTTCTTGCCGTAATTAATTACAGGTTTGGAACAGTTTGGAAGAGCTATTTCCATACTGCACATTGCACCGCGTGTTTTCCGACATCACGTAACACAACTGGATCAGCTTTGCCGGAATCCCGAATTCGGTCATCGCCACGTAGCACCCCAGACGATGAATGCTATCACATGCCGATTTATATTCGATGAAATGATGGTGGGTCTCGATTTGAAAAGCATATATACCTAAGTGTAAGGATTGGTCGATCTGCCGGAAGCCACACTGGTACGTGTGTTGAAGAACGAGTTGAGACTTTCATACAGTACGTCGGATATGATAATTTATGCGATATTTAACAGGGGTAATGCCTCGATAGTTCTTGCAAGACGTAGGGTCGCCTTTTTTGTGGATGGGTCGTAAGGAGCTGATAGTCCAGTCCAGGGCATGCTTTCTTCCAGCCACATTAGGGCATGTGGCCTAGCAAAACATCACCTCTGTATTTGAAGCTTCACTGGTTAACCATCATATGGTTCTTTAGCTTTTTTACAGATATACCAACCTCTTAAGCAATGCGTGGTGGATCCGGTTCTTCTTTGACAAGACGTAGGTTCGCTTCATGCACTATCAGTCTCTCTACATGATGACAATACAACAGCTGATGGAATTGCCGAGGCGTCCTACTGGCCACCCACAAAGACCTTGAATCCTCTCTAATTGCTGTTTGCGATTCTTCTAAGCTTGACTCCGTTTCTATAGAAATAAAACTCACCAGTTTACGTTATGTGTTTTTACATCTTACCGGCTCAATCTATAGAATCCTACCAACTCGCAATCGAAGCAACCGACCAAATAAATTACATATCTGATTCTGTCTCTTTTCCTTAACTCTCCAATCCAACCCATTCCCTCAGCAGCTGCCTCGTCTTACGACTTTCATAAAGCGAATTTCCAAAAAATTAACACATATCTTAGTAGGTGTTCTTTTGAGTTAGCCAATCTACCTCTGAAGGATGCTGTCTCCACTTTCTACAGAGAATTATTTAATTCTATAACTCTCTATGTCCCCTTTTCTCGCAAGAAAACCTTTTCTACGAGCCCCCCTTGGTACAATCGAAGGCTTCGGTCTTTACGTAACAAAAGAAACAAACTATGGGCAGTTTTCATTCGAACCGATTCTTTTTCTGACTATACCAACTATGTACCTCGGTGTTTACCTTCAATTCACCCAACTTTATAACTCCCTCTATCAACAGTATCTTAATAGTGCGCAAACCAAGCTAATAAACGATCCGAAGTCATTTTTTCAATTAGTTAACTATACAAAAACAATCGGACGGTTTCCCCCATCCATCTCAATACGAAAATATATCATCTACCGATCCGCTTACCATTGCCAACTTTCTTGCTTCTTTCTTTAAGCAGTCTTTCGCCGACAACTCCTTCGTACCGGATCCCACCTACTCCGAATATCTTCAAAACTTCTCCATTGGTCCTTCTATCTAGGTTTTGATCATACAGTAATAGAAAAAAAGTTGCTTATACTTAATAATGAATACTCACCCGGCCCAGATGGTCTTCCAGCCATATTTCTTAAAAAGTGTTCCTCAAATCTTTGTTACCGCTCTCATATCTCTTTCGGCTATCGCTTTCTCAGGGTGAATTTCCTCAGATATGGAAATCCTCCTTTATAACACCAATATACAAAAAGGGATTAAAGAGTGAGGTACCGCCCCATAGCCAAACTTTCACATATACCCAAACCTTTTGAAAGTATCTTTTATGAAGCCTTAAGCATTCAGTGCAAGTCTTTTATTTCCCATAACCAGCACGGCTTTTTAAAAGGTACATAGATCAACGAGCACTAATCTTGTCGAATTCATATCCTCTACACTCTCAGATATAGAAAGTGGTAAAGAAGTCGATGTTGTTACAACAGATTTCAGTAAGGCTTTTGACAAGATTTCACATAAATTAATAGTTTTCAAATTGTCTGCCCTTGGCATTGAACAAATTTTGCTAGAACTTAATGTATCAAAATGTCAGTCTATTACCTTCTCACGCAAGAGCAACAAGTCTCCTCTCCGAATTTACCAACTCCACGATCAACCTATATCTCGTGTTCAATCAATTCGCGACCTTGGCATAGGGACTAAGCTTCCGTTCGCATATTGATGAGATAATAACTAAAGCAAACTCATCACTTGGCTTCGTTAAAAGATGGTCAAAAGAATTCTGCGACCCGTACTTGACCAGATCCCTGTACATAACATTTGTTCGGCCCCTCCTAGAGCACGCTAGCCAAGCGTGGTGTTCCTTTCAACGAGTTCATGTATCCAGAATCGAAAGTATTCAAAGTCGTTTTCTTCGATTTGCTCTTCGTGGTCTCTCTTGGAACGATCCTCTCATCTTACCTCCTTATCGCGGCCGTCTTAAACTTATTAACCTAAATACCCTTGAAGAACGCAGGGACGCAGCAGACATTCTCTTCATTCACCGACTCATTTCAGGCTCCGTCGATTGCGCGTCTCTTTACAACTCTATCTGCCTTAACACTAATCCTCGTAGTCTACGACTTTTCTTTCTTCCAACCCACCGTACCTCGTATGGCTCCAACGAACCCATCTCACATATCCTACGGAGGTTAACTCAAACCTTAATGTTTTGGACTTTAACCGCAGCACTTCCTCTCCAAAAATCGATCTCCTTAAGTAACCCCCTTCTCTTTTATTTTAATCCCTGCACCTCTTGCGTCAAATCAGCCCCCCCCCCCCCCCCCTCTTAACCAGTTTTCGTTTTTAAGTCCTAGCTATAAGTCTTATTTTTTTTTGTTTAGTTTTTAAGACATTTAGCTTGTATTAAGCCGAATAAATGGGTGCGTACGCCCCCACTAAAATTAAGTTAAATTAAAGTTCATCGACCGTACCCTGTAGGCGTACCCGCTGAAATGTGGTATTTCGGATTTTAAGAGAATAAAAAAAACTATTTACTATCGAATGTAGACTACGTTCGAGGGACTGCGCTAGTTACATAGAATTGGACACCACTCATTTTGAAGCGACCCTAGTACCTTCACTTCCATCTGCTGGGTACCTGGCCATGTTGGCATTACAGGCAATGAGGCAGCGGAGTCTCTGGCACGAAAAGGGACAGAGGAACCCTTCATAGGACGTGAACCGTTCTGCGGGATAGGAGAACACACTCTACGCGAAGAGTTCAGGAGACTGGAGGAAGAAACAAGGGCTAAAACCTTTCTCAACCTCCAAGGTCTGAGGCAAGCAAAGAAAGTCTTAGGAAACTCTTACAACCAAAAGAGATTCAAATCTAAGAATCCTAACAGGCCTCCTCACGGGGCACTGCAGACTCAAGGAGCACCTGAGGAAAATGGGTATATCAGAGGACGGGCTCTGCAGATTCTGAAACCGCCGAAACTCCAGACCAAATACTGGAATCCTGTGGGGCAGTGGCCGAACAAAGGATGAGATATTTGGGCAGGCACCAAATAACAGACAAGAACATACAAAGCATGGACCCGCAGCTCATTCTCAGATTCATCAAAGAAACTGGTATGAACGCTGTGATATAAGGAGTGTGACCTGCCAACGATAAATCAGAGCAATACCTCGACACGCTTCACAAGGAAGTATGTAGAGAGGGCTCTGAAAGAGGGCGTGAACCCCTCCGAGGCACACGCAAGGGACACAATAGACCAATAGGTCGCAATGTAATATAAATCATTGTATACAGACTCTATAGTATTCTCACTTCGTATGACATGGTGACAGCAGAATTTAAGACACAAACCTTCCAAACGCCATCTATTAACGTGAGGCCAAAATAAAAAACTCGCTATTACGATAATACTATAAAGTCTATATACAAAGCTATAATATACCATAACTAAATATTATTATTATTATTAGCAGCTTCATTGCCGCAGATGTAGTATTAAAACAACCAATTTCACTTCTCCCGGGATCACGGTTGACATGATTTACTCAAATGATTGATAGTTCCCAAGGAACGATCCGCGATTTAGGCCCTGATTGCGGTTGTCGATTACCAACCAAAGCGACATTTGACGATTGTATCGATTGGCTGCAACCTTTGGTGTTGTATAGTCAATCGAATGAGCAATACTGTATTGTGAAACTAACATCTAAAAGTAAGCAACACTTTGAACAATTAAGACTGATGTGTGACTTCTGAGTTGTGACTTGTGTTATCTTCTTCTTCCTCTCACCTTAATGACACTGAGGCTATGATCAGGATTAAAGGGATCATAACATTGCAACCAATCGATACAATCGCCAAATATCGCTTCCACTGGTAATCGACAACAGCAATCCGGGCCTTTCTGGCAACAGTATACATGCAAGACAATTGTGTTTATCTGCATAATCACATATAATTGTTATTTTCTTATACACAACTGGCTTCTTGCAAGCTTCCTTTCTGACCTTAATCTCAACCGAATAGCCGCAAATTTATTTATCCTTATTTATAGCAATAACTAGTGTTGGCTATGCAAATGCCTCTGATACCATATGCGCAGAAAGGATATAAAAGCTCATTTAAAATGCTGATTCAATCCACGAGTGAGTACATTTTCCAACCGTCTGCCTTTCATTTTGTTGATAGTCCTTCGCTGACCGAAGTGTTGAGATGATGAAGGCAGCCGAGTAGTAGGTTAAACATTTTGTATACCCTATTCTAAGGGTATATTAATTTTCACGCATAGTTTGTAACATACCTTAATATTGCCCGTAGACCCCTAAAAGTTACTATATTTATGATCAGCATCGATAGTAATGTCGATCTAGCCATGTCCGTCCGTCCGTCCGTCGGCAAAAATTAGGCCTTTAAACTGGGCCTAGAGAGCTGAAATTTTAACCATATGCTCTCTAGGGTCCCGAAATAATCAAGTTTACGAATTTTTGAAATCCGCCCACAGACACGCCCACAAACTCAAAAAACAAAATTTTGGAAAAAACCGAATTTTGAGCTAGAAAGCTGAAATATTTATTATTATATACTCTCTAGGGGCCCTTTAAGCTCATGTATAAATATTTTCAAAATCCGCCTACTGATACGCCCACAATTTAAAAAAAACTTTTTTTGAAAATCCAAAGTTTGAGCTAAGGAGCGGAAATTTATAATATACACTTTCTAGGGGGCCTTTTATGCTCATGTGTAAATATTTTCAAAATCCGCCCACTGACACGCCCACAATTTAAAAAAAAAACTTTTTTGAAAATTCAAAGTTTGAGCTAGGGAGCGGAAATTTATAATATATACTCTATAGGGGCCCTTTATGCTCATGTGTTAATTTTTTTTAAATCCGCTTACTGACACGCCCACAATTAAATAAAACAATTTTATTGAAACACCCAAGTTTGAGCTAGGGAGCGTTTTTTTCGATAAAATCCTTTAAATGTTATATAACAAAATATGTAGAGCGTTCTTAACAATTCAACTATACTTAGACTTTTGTCACGCCCACTTATGAGGGATAGGAATAAGAATAGGGTATCCAACAGTTCGCCCAAGCGGACTGTAGCCCGTCCCTATTTTTTTAATGCAGTTATTCGCAGGGCTCTTTGGTGAAGAATGATTTGAACACGTGGGTTCGATTTGCGTTGCAAACTCAAGGAAACACATTTTAAGAGTTAGAATAGGAGTAGGTACATTACCTACTTTTTTTTATGTGTTTCGTGTGCAGGAGATTTTTTTTTTTTTTTTTATAAATAATAGCAAGAGCCTGCCTTCTATAATACATATTTCCAAGGAAAGTACTTTCAACGGATTCTTTGATTTCAAGTGGTTGGTGGGGGAGGAACAGAGATTTCTTTTTTTTTTTAGTGTAATACCTTAAAAGTGGCGCGTGTAATTGATTTATGAACTGTGTTATTGGATTCTTTTTGTACCGTAAGTAGGGCAATAGGAATACCATTTGGAAATCGATTAAAAAGTACCTACAGTAAAGAATTTGTTAAATTGGAGGAATGTGGTTTTGGCTTTGAGAAATGGTGTATTCGACTTAAGAAATGAGTCATTAAATTACAATTGACGTTCCATTTTTTTTTTACCGAAAAAGGAGTCTGATGATCGTTTGTAGCGAACAGTGGTTTATCCCTTTGACGCATAAGGGACATTATGTGTCGCAAAATTAAAATCATCATAGTTATGCTCCTATGAGCATGATTTTGAAAAATAAAAACGTGTTGGATTGTTAAATACATTGGCTTTAATTTGATTCTTATGGAAACACTGTAAACCAAAAGTAAACAAACAAAATCTAAATTTGAGTGTTTGATTTTTAACGATACAGATGTTGCAATTTAAAGATAATACAATACCACTTCATTTGTTTTTTCGTTAACCATTCATAATTGAACAGTATTGACTGGTAAGTTTACTTTATGTTTTGACTTGGTTTTGCCAAATTCCATCGACGGGGACAAACTTACGAGCGGAAAACACAATAGGACACCGGTGTCCCTGTATATGTCAAGGGTACCTTATGTTTTACGCATTTGATCAAACGGTCTAAAATTTTGTTATCACTCATATCTCACATACAAGACGTTGTTATTTTACAATAAAGTTGTTCCAATCGTGTATTATATTGCCAAATTAGAGGTATTTTTACTCGAATATTTACTTCACTATAATACAATTTTACCAATTTTCTATATAAAATACTATGTTTTATCCAGAAAACATAAAAAATTAAATCACATCTAGACTCTCTACAAGTTTTTTCCTTTCATAATATGAGTACTAAACGTCATAGAGTATTTCATCTCATGGAAGATGCAATCCTGGAAATACTGGCAGCAGAAGACAGTGGTGATGAAGACATGTTCCTCCTACAGCTGCAATCCCTGGGGCTGTACCACCCGCCCACGCCAGATCAACGCCAAACTTTGGTTGGAGAAGTAATCGGTATGTACCAAATAATTTTGAAACAGATGAAACTATATATTTGGGAACATAAAAATCTTGTCAGAAGATGAAAGTAGAACAGTGACTTCTATACAAATTTTCAACGGTACCTGTAATTTCAAAGGACTGATTGATGAGACATTCATTCCTGAATCAATCCGCTATACTAAACAAAACGGACGACAGTTCACTATTGATCATGATGAAATTCATTGCCAACGTTTAGAAACTTTTGGTCTACTGATCCTGATATGGGTGACATACATTTCGCAAATAATAACAAAATGTTAAAAAAATCCTTGAAGCTAAAAGGCACAGGCTGCTATATCCAACGAGACCTTAGCAAACAATCACAAATCAAACGTCGAATTCTACTCGGGTATCGAAAAGTCATCAAAACAATTAAACCAAGCGAAGCAGTACTGATTAAAAACAACAATTTATTAATTGGTAATAAAACATTTTATTTGGATAATAATAACAAACTTAAATATAATAATACAAACGGAGAAAACGAACTACAGAATATTTACGGAAAACTCAATTTTAATGCTGTCAACGAAATTATGTTGTCAAACAGACGTCAGCGCGAATGGCCCAAGCCAGATGCACCAGTGATGCCACTTTACACCGAAGGTCCGGAAGGTAGTAGTGTCATACAAAACTGAGAATTAGGCGTCGTCAGCTCAAACAAATTTATCTATGCAAATATTTTCTCTTACAATATATCTGGATTAAGTAATAAATTATTATTTGTAGATTTTTTTAACTATGTTAAGAACTTTGAAATTTTCTTTTTATTTGAAACACATTTAACAAAAGATAACTTAAGTAATTTTAATAAATATTTTAATGGCTTTAAGTTAATTTGGAGCGATGCAAGTAAAACCTACATAAAGGGACGTGCAAGTGGAGGCAGCCTGTACGGGATAAAAAAATCACATTTAAAAACTTACGATTTTGATGAATTTGAGGGAACTACCGTAGTAAAATGTGTAACACAAAATAATAATATATATATCGTTCCATCATATATAACCAGCAACAAATGGACTTACGACTTTGAGAAGCTGTGTAATACAATGTCATGTTTAGCTAGCAAAAGCGTTATGCTGATTGGAGATTGGAATTCGAGAATAAGTAACTCACAAACCACTATAGTGCAAACTGTAACAAACCCTAGTATATGCTGTACCAATAGGGTATCTAAAGACATAATCTGCAGTAAAAATGGAATAAATGTACTAGAGGTGCTCCAAATGTATGATCTTATTGTGTTAAACGGCTGTACCGAAGGTGATAGAGAAGGAAATTACACATTTGTCGGAGGGCAAGGCAATTCAGTTATTGATTTTTGTGCTGTAAACAATGACTGGACTGGGAAAATTAAAAAAATTGAGGTACAATGCAAAACTTTTTCGGATCACATGCCAATCGTGGTTGAAGTTGATGGTGAAACACCCTCCCATCACAAAAACCTGCCCCTGCTACCTAGACTTAAATGGAAATCCGAAAAAAACAAATACCTACCACCGGTTATTAGACAGCTTGCTCTCAGCAAATAATTCGATACCTGAAGAAACAGAAACACTTGCAAATCAAATAACTTGTTGTTTAAGAAGTGCTGCATCGAACAATATTTCAAATATAAGGTCACCATTCAAACAAAAATGGTTTGATAGAGAATGCATAAATGCTAGGAAGAAATTATTTGCCCTTTTGCGTGTCTGGAGAACTTTTAATGACCCTGATGTTAAAAAGTGGTATAACCCACTACAAAAATCTATGCCTAGCTAAGAAAACTGATTTCGATAATCGGCAAGCTCTCTTACTTAGTCAAACAAAGTCTTCGAAGGACTTCTGGAGAATAGCAAGGGAGATTAATGGTACAGTTTATCAAATAGGTACAGGAGTATCTGCTGAAGATCTATCCATATATTTTAAACATCTTCTACTGGATAACTCAAACCTTTTTTTCTCGTATGCAGACCCGCTCATTTTCGACGATTCCCTAGATGGTGAGGTAACAACTGACGAAATTAATGCTGTTATCATGAAATCCAAAAATGGAAAGTCGCCAGGCGAAGATGGGATTCCGTATGAATTCTTCAAAAATGCTAGTCCAACCTTAATCAACTATTTGAAAGTTCTCTTCGACAGTGTGTTCTCGAGTGCAGACATCCCTTCATCGTTTAAGAAGTCTGTAATATTCCCCATCCACAAAAAGGGTTCGCTGGAAAACGAGGAAAACTACAGGGGAATCTCATTCATGAATGTGTCAGCCAAGATATTTTGTGGCATACTTGTAGGACGATTAGAAAAATGGGTTGATGAACAAAATATTCTGACAGAGCGTCAAGCTGGATTCAGAAAAAACTTTTCAACCATAGACCAAATATTCACATTTATATTTTGTGAAAAAAAATATGTATGGACGACATTTTGATATTTATGCCTAGAGTAGCACGGATAAAGACAAAGAGCCTGCAAAAAATGGGGACTAACCATCAACACCGAAAAATCTAAAATTATGGTCTTTTCCCGTTCACCACGAGTGCAAAGTGGAAATAGATGATTTTACAATGGAAACCGATTAGAGATTGTGAAGGAACTCAAATATTTAGGAGTGAAACTGAACCCAACCTTAGAATTTGGTAATCATCTAACGGATAAAGCCAAGTCTTCCCAAAGCTTAGTGAATCTATCATGGAAAAATGTTTTTGCAAACAAACGGATTCTCCTTTCAACGAAATACAGAATACTCGATTCAGTTGTTAAATCAACTCTTTGTTACGCCTCTCAAATTTGGGGATCAGACGAGTACGAAGTAATCGAGAAATTTCACAGGAACTTCTTGAAAAAATTATTCAACTTACCAATGAAATTCCCCGAACTACACAATCTATTTGGAAACGGGTCTTCCAATGCTTTTTACAAGCACTCTCAAATCCAAGCGGATTACATCATTAAATTAGGTTCGTATCCAGACTCCTGAATAACCAAAAAAAATGCTATCTTATGAATTACGAAAAAAAGAACTGGTGGGCGTCAAGATGGTTAAGAATTGGAAACGCGTGTGGAGAAACTATTTCATTCGATCTAAACAACCTGGACAACTTAAAGAACCAACTTTATCGAATAATAAATAAAAATGAAGATGCTATTCGTGTGCGATTTATAAAGAAAGCTCGTGAATCAGATAGCAGAGTATTGTATTCGCACTTGAACTTCAATCTAAAGGATAAGAACTATTTCAATGACTCACTCAACTATAGTGAAATATCTCTTATTTTCAAAGCAAGATGTGAGTTGATTGGTTTAAATGGCAGCCCATATAATGGAAGCTTCAATCAGTTTTGTAATATTTGCAACTTAAAAGCGAAAGAAGACTGCTTTCACATTATTAGTGTTTGTCCAATCTACAAACCACAAAGACTAGCTTTTTTTTTTTTTTTTTTTTTTTTTTTGTCGGGATGTGTGAAACTTTCTGCACTGGAGCACTCAGACTCAATACTGGTCCATTGTACTGCCAGGCAGACACACCACATTTTACTGTGGGAATTTACTCGTTTTTCTAAGAAAAACGAGAAGGCGCTTCAATGATAAGGAGCTTAGGTTTACAGCACTCACCATATCCGCACCAAATACCTGCCACCTGATACGAGCAAAAGCAGGACAATCACAGACGAAATGTTCCGCAGTGTCGTCGCTTTCTCCACAGGCTTCGCAGTTGGTGGTGTCGCTTAGGCCTAGCACCTTAAGGTGTTTGGCAAAAGCGTAGTGTCCCGTAAGAACGCCAGTAGTCTGTCTGCAGTCTTTTCTGTTGAGAGACAACAAGAATGCCGCGGATTTCCCACAGACGTCGGGGAGCATTTGCTTAGTCTGTCTGCACCCTGGAGAGTCATGCCAACGGCGATTGTGTTCATAGGAAACCCAACCGTCAATGGAAGCCCTGACCGAGGACGCAGGCAGACAGATCGCTGGTTCAGGTCCTGAGAGGTCCCCCTCTGAGCCTTGTCTAGCAAGTTCATCGGAGATCTCATTTCCCGTGATCCCGTTATGACCCGGGACCCAGACAAGTTTAAGTGAATTCAGCCTTCCGACCGAATTCAGAGATATCTTGCATTCACGTACTATTTTGGAGGTAGTTAAGGGTTTGAGTAAGGCCTTAAGCGCAGCCTGACTGTCGCTACAGACGCAGATACTTCGCCCCCTCCACCTGTTCCTCGTAACATAGTCCATGGCCATTAGGATAGCATAAGTCTCTGTTTGGAAGACTGACGCATGTTTGCCTAACGGAAAGAAAAGTCTAACGCTATCGCTCTCCACGAAGACACCAGCACCAGATCCTTGATCGGTTTTGGAGCCATCCGTAAAGATTCGACTGCATTCCCTTCCAGGTTCAGAGTCCGGCCAGAGCCAGTCCTGGACGCGAGGAAAGTCGACCTCGTATTTGCGCTTTAGCCGAAGTTCCGGTGTCATCGCATCAGACGGCATATCCATAAGACAGGAGTCGAAGGACAACCGTTGCGCAAGTTCATCAAAACTCCAGTGCGAGTTATACCAAAAGCCACCTCTTGTAAGACGTGAGATAGCCTTGATTGTACAGCCCATGATGTAAACATCAAGGGGCGGAAGGTTCAATAGTGCATCTAGGCCGGAGCCAGGCGTGCTGGGGAAGGCCCCCGTGCAGCCGAGACATACCTGCCTTTGGAGTTTGGCAAAAGCAGCAGTGACGTATTTACGTGAAAGCTTATTCCACCAAACAACCGATGCGTATGCTATAAATGGTCTTATCATAGCCGTATAAATCCATAGGACTCTTTTCGGTGATAAGCCCCATGTCTTGCCGAAAATGCCTTTGCACTGCCAGAAAATAGACAGCGCCTTGGCAGTCTTCAGCTCAACATGTTTGGACCAAAGAAGTTTGCTATCCAGGATGACTCCCAGATACTTTGCTTCATTGGAGAGTTGGATTGTGACGCCTTTTAGCACTGGCTGAGTCAACCCGACCAGCTTCCTCCTTCTCGTAAAGAGAACAACCTCAGTTTTAAGAGGATTGACCGAGAGCCCATTCCTAGTGCACCATTCGTCGATCACGTCAAGGGCCGCCTGCGCCTTGGCGCATACAGTCGCTAGGCATGATCCAACAGAAAGCACGGCAACATCATCCGCGTACGCCTGAGCGTAAATATTAGAACTGTTGAGTGCGTTCAACAGAGAGTCGACCAGCATACACCACAGCAGTGGAGACATGACGCCGCCTTGCGGGCAGCCTCTGTTTACCCCCGCCATAACATAGCGGCCACAATCCGCATCCGCAACCAACGTTCTATTCATTAGCATTGCTTTAATCCACAACACCAATGGTTCGTCTACTCCGTGTTGTCTGGCGGAGCTGCACATGCTATCAAAAGTCGCATTGTCAAAAGCACCCTCAATATCGATGAAAATGCCCATCGCGTATTCTTTTCTGTCAAGCGCGCCTTCAATTCTACCAACTAGATTTTGGAGCGCAGTCTCGCAGGATTTTCCGCGTTGATAGGCATGTTGCATCGGAGATAGTGGGTGCAATCGCAAAGCACCTTTGCGCACGTGAAGCTCGACCAGCCTTTCCAAGCTTTTCAGCAAGAAAGAAGTCAGACTGATTGGTCTGAAGCTCTTGGCGAGCGAGTAGTCACTTCTGCCAATTTTTGGTATGAATGCCACTCTAACTGTACGCCAGGGTGTTGGAATGTATGCCAGTGCTAGGACAGCGGTGAAGATTTTCTTCATAGTCGGTAGCAGCTGGTTTGTACATTGTTGCAGCATGGCTGGGTATATTCCGTCCGTACCAGGCGACTTGAAGCCGTCAAAAGACGCAAATGCGTATTGAATGGCCTCGTCCGTCACCACGGCCTTCGCAATATACCAGCTACGCCGAGTTGTTTGTCTTGGCTCACTCATAGTCTCGGTAATCGGGGCTGGTTGTGAACCAATTGTAATCTGGTTACCCGGAAAGTGAGACTCCAGCAGATAACTAAGAGTTTCCGCTTTCGTCTCAGTGAAGGTGCCATCAAGTTTTCTAAGTGAGTCCAGTTTGGCTGGTTTGCCCTTTTTCAGAACTTTAACCAACCTACTAGTTTCACCCAGCTTTTCAATCTTTTCGCAGAAATTCTTATAAGAAGCACTTTTCGATACCCGAATTAGCCTCTTATATTCCTTCTGCTTCGATCGGTAGAGATTCCAGTCTGTCTCCAAATCAGTCTTGAGTGACCTATTTAGAAGCTTTCTAGCTTCTCTACGAATTCTTTGCAGTTCCGAGCTCCACCAGGGAACCGGTGTTCTGCCAGGGGGTTTGCTTACTGGGCACGTCAGTTCAAAACAGCTAGTAATGGCACTATTCAGGTCTTGAACAGCTTCCTCTACCTTTTGTCTCGTCCTGAGTTTGGTTGGAGTTTTGAGAGTTTTCCCTAATACCTCCCTGAAGCGTATCCAGTTGGTTTTTCTCGGATTCCTCCTCTCCTGCAAAGACTAGCTTACTTCAGAAAAAAATTCCTTACCATGCAGGAGACAATACAAATTCTGAACGAATGTGATTGGAAAAAGTTATTTTATTATATTAAATCCATCTACAAATAACTATATTGTTTAAGTTACAAATGTACATGTATAAGCATTTTGCTAACCAATCTGACGGCTAAGCCATAGCTTTAAAATTTATTCTTACTTGTAAAATGTAATAAGAACATGTTAAATAAATGAATTTCTTACTTCTTACTTTTAATGACAGTGAACAGATTTGAAGATATGGAGAAGGAGAAATGTTCATGTCCATGACTATGAACGTCAACTTCAAAGGTCAGATCCAGCTTTCGACCGCGCTTTCAAAATAAGGAAGGACTAACAAATTTAGAATTTCGCCAGCAAATCTCAAGATCCCTCACAGCTGTATATTCCTCGAGAAAAAAGATCTATCCCATCTACTCTCTGTACAACAAAGAGGCTGTTCAACTCTTCAAGTGCTCAGTATGCAAGTTACCATACCATAATCAAAAATCATCAGAGGAAAAGATGTGTACAATGCGCAAAGTTCAAAGTAGAAAACAGAACTAAAAATGCTTGCCGTTATTGTGATGTACACTTGTGCTACACAAATGATCGTAACTGTTTCGCTGATTTTCACAGTCGTCAGTGAGAGATTAGGTCCAGCAGTAACTATGTACTTATCTTGGAACTGTTACTCAGGACGGGTAAGTTTAGTACAGTTTTCGTTCCCCCTATACATACTCGTATTAGAGCTGTGTCAATCGTGATTGATTCGATCTTTTTGACCCGATCACAATAAAGTATTGGTGATTGCAATCACAATGCCCGAAGTCAATCGTTCATCGAGTCAATACTTTTGTTCTGTTCTGACTACTTCATTTCTTTATTATGCCCCTATTGTATAACACAACTCAATACAACTCAACTTTCACACAACCAAACTATTTTTTCGTATTATGCAAGAGCAAGACAACCTTTTTCAGTTGCAATCGTGAAGCGTTGCATATGCATACACACAGACAACCACCGCCATCTTGGTTGTCTGTTGACAGTCAACTTTTCGCTTAAGGTTGTGTTTGGCAATACCGAATTTTGAATTACAACCAAGAGACAACTCAACTGTTTTACACAATAGGGGCATTACTGATTACTGATTTCTTATCTACTGAACAAATAAATGTGTTAATATATCAAAATATTTTTATTTATTTCGGCTTATTTCGTTTTACCAACACATATTTGTTCTACAAAAATATCGCTTCTGTTCAATAATCTCCATTTCCTAATTATTTGTTGCAGTGCTTGTTGTTATTGAGTGTATTCACTCTTACAATCCATTCGAAATTCGAATGTATCTCTCTCTATCGAAACTAAATTGAACGAATGATGATTGGTGTTTTTGATTGTATTGAAATTGAATGGAGCAATACAATACTCCCATGTCTCATCTGTCATTGATTGATTGAATGATTGATTGAAATGACCGAATCATTTTTTCAACCAATACTTGAACGATTCGATCATTAAATTTGAACGATTGACACAGCTCTAACTCGTATAGAGTCTCAAAAGAAATTTTTTATATTTTATACCTGAATTGCAACAAATAAGCATCTTGTCTGTACTTTTTATGTAAAACTAATTTTCATTTACTTACGAGTAGATATCAGCAATCTAAATGTAGGTATTTCTGCGTAAGAAATTACCATTGGTGCATACAGGGACATATTATGTCCCCAAGCGGAAAACCCATTTTCCTCAAAAAATTATCGGTTTTTCTTGGCAAAATGTTTTATTAGAATGCAAATGAGTAAAATAATATGGGTTAATCAACAATCCCTCCGCTCATTTTTTTCTATGCTATCTATATGAATTGACGTAAAGCTTGGCAGCCCAACTGCAACAAAATACTGTAGACTTATAAATTAGATATATTTATTTTAGATAAAATCAAAGCATTACATTATTCAATAAGTTTAACAGTATTTAACAATTGAGAATTATTACAGAAATAAATATTAGCTGTGACATTTTTTATTTTTTATACATTAAGTATTAAAAATAGTGTTAAATGCCACTGCAATGCGCTTAATTAGAAAAATATTAACTATGGTGGGGTGGTGGGGGACTTTTCATGCCTTCCAGAGGATGTAGCGACTCTAATTGATAGTGGTAGCTTAAAAAAAGATAAAAATAAATAAAATTTACTAAAAGCAGTTGTTAGAGAAAATGGCACAGATACAACATTGAAAAAGTTTCTACATAGGTTATATTCGGAGGCTAATCTGCAATTAAGGTTACCTGATCTCTTAAAGAATGTTTTTAGAAGTTTAAAACAATACAAATGACACTGGAAGTATTTTGATATCTCGAAACAAGGAAAACTAGGGTGTCGACGAGGGTTTCGGAACATTTTTCTTAAAACACTTTTCTGCAGAATTAAAAGCGGGTTGATTTTAATCGCATATGTACTTCCCCAAAAAGTTATAAAATATTGAAGTTTTGAATGAAAGATATCCTGCCAAATATATAGACTTTAGAAGTTGTTTTGAGCAAACGTAGGTAAAAAAATGTCGAGAGTACATCGAAAATATTTTTTTTAAGGACTCCGTATTTATTAATTTAATATTAATTAAGTAGCTTAACATGATGGGTGGCGACGGTGTAGAGGTTAGTGTGTTGGCTTGTGACCCGTGCGGTGCAGGTGCAATCCCCACGGGGAACAACAACATACGCCACCCATTCACATGCCTCTACACCAAAAGAAGGATTTCTGCCTGGTAGTACAATGGACCGTTACCGAGTCTGAGTGCTCTGGGATTTGGATTTCCTTTTTATAAAAAAAAAAAAAAAAAAGTAGCTTAACAAAAGAAAATAATTTTTAACATGATGTATTTGGGAAAACTTAATTTTATGTTTTTTTTATTTTTTTTTTTTTTTTTTATAATCTAACTAGGTAAAAGCTCACCTATAAGAGGCCTATCAGAAAATGATCATCTATCACAAAACTTGTTTGCCATGGAGTTTACTTTATCTTCGACGAGATCAACATTTGACATGTTATGTAAGTCAGAGGCGGAGAAATACCACGGTAAATCGAGAAATATAACTTTGAACAATAGGAGATTATTAGCCAAGCTTAGTCTAGACCTTCGGTTTATAAATGGGTATAGGATTTTAATCATAATACCAGTTTTGTGTACCACATTACCTATGTGATTGTTATATGTGAGGGTTTTGTTCATCGTGATGCCAAGGTATTTAACACTTTCTGACCAAGGGATACTGCAACCGTTTAAATGAAGTGGATTGGTAGGTAAAAATCTATAATGTCTTCTACGTGTAAAAAACATAGCTTGTGTTTTTGATTCGTTTATTTTTATTTTCCGTTTATGAAAATAGAAACTAAGGGTGTGCAAGCCTTCTTGTAGAATCGAACAAATATCAAGAGGAAGTTCATTCGAACAGTATATGGCGGTGTCATCAGCAAACATTGACGAGAAACAGTTGTTCAAAATGGGAAAGTCTGCCAAGTATAAATTGTAAAGAATCGGAGCAAGAACCGGTCCTTGGGGTACACCCGCCATAATCAGTTGGTCATTTGAAGTAAAAGAATTTACGTGAACCCTAAAACTACGATCCTTCTAAAAGTTTCGTATTAGTGCCGTTAGGACCAAGGGAAAATTAAAGTAAAACATTTTGTGAATTAGAGCATCATGCCAGACGGAGTCGAAAGCAGATTCGATGTCAACTAAGACAAGTCCAGTAGATTTTTTCGTAATGAAGTTCGATTTTATATGTCTAGTGATTCTTAAGATTGAATGACAGGTATTATGTCCGAATCTAAAACCGAATTGTTGGTTTGGTAACAATGAATTTTCATCAATGAAATTTATTAATTTTCTTTTAATAATTTTTTCAAAAATCTTTGCAAGATTACTCAAAAGACTTATAGGACGGTAGCTGGAGGGATCATCAGGGGGCTTTCGAGGTTTTTGGATTGGGATTAGTTTTGCAACTTTCCAAGCCCGAGGAAAGTATTGCAACTTTAGACAGGAGTTGATTATTAGAGTTAGATAATTAAGAACTGTTCTGGGAAGGTTGGCATTTAAAACGTATGTCTAGTTATAGGTTTAAAATGCCATCAGGTCCAAGAGCCTTTCCGACACGAGATAATTTTATTATGCTTTTTATTTCCTTAGCTCGGACATACCAACCAGAGGGAAAACCTTCCACAGGTAAATTTAGACGGTTTATTGAGGCTTCGACTAAATTAGATGTGATTAGGTTGCTATGGTTTGATGAAATTCTAGAATTTGACGCAAATTGCCTAGAAAAAGCTTCAGCCTTTTCACTACATGTAGTGTATTTAACATCGTTTTGTTTGATGACCGGAAGAGGTGTTCGCTTATTTTTAACTACTCTCGTGACATTCCAAAATGGTTTTGAACATTTGTCCATGCCTTGAAGAAGCCTGCTCCATTTTGGGTTCCTATGCTTTTCAATGAACAAATCTATAATCTTATTTAGATACCTTAGTTGAAGTTTGTAAATTGGCAGTCTAGAGCGCAGCCAGTTCCTACGGGCTTTGTTCCGCCACGAAATAGTCTCGTGAATATATGTTGGTAATTTTGATTTAACCTTGGCAGGGGGAAGACGGGGTACTGCGGCTTCCACGCTTTCTTTGATGACATTTGCAAGTTTAGTAATCATAGTCTCAATATCAGAATTTAGTTGTATTTCTGAAAGTGGTGGTTTAGATATACTTCTTAGTTTGGTGTTGACGGTATTTTTAAAGGTTGATTTATTCATAGCTTTGTAGTTGTATTTAATGCTTTCTTTTAGAATTGCGTTGGTAAGAAGATCGAGACATAGTGGTAGATGGTCAGACGACAAATTATTAATCAGGTTGAGATATAAAATTGGGAGAGTTAGTTAGAAAGAAATCAATAACCGAAGGATTTGTCCTTTCATTTCCCTAAAAATGAGTAGGATCAGAAGGATACAGCACTGAAAAAGGATAGTTTGAATGTAATTCATGTAAGATATTTCCCCATCTATTAGAGCGGAGGCAACCCCAAGATTTGTGCCGGTAATTAAAGTCGCCACTTACAATGAATCGACCAGATAGACGAGTCAATTTTATAAAATCATTTCTCAGATGGTATTTAGTCCTATTACCTTATTATAAATTTTTTCCTTACACCCCTAGCATTCCAAGTTATTAATTTTACATTACTTTGATCCATAGTTTAGGTATTTTAAGGCAAGTTCAGTAATAACATTGAACTGTTCAAATTTATCCTTACATAATCTTAATTTAGAGACTAAATCGTTAGTAAGCATTTGAATTTCATTAAAAGAAAACATAAATAGAAGTAGGTACTATCTACACGACCGGTCGACCGCCAAGCAATTTTCAGGGGACCGCCGCGCAAAAACCTTAATAAAACCTTTTCAAATGAAAATAAAAGCAATTTTGTTCCCGTTTATTAATTTTTATATGAATCAATTTTAAATTTCTTCATCTTACAGAATTTTTATTTCTGAAACATAAAATACACTGCACACACTCATTATTTTTGTTTTTGAACACATTCATCGTTGCGCTTGTCAAACTTGTTTTGTGAGGGGACAGATGCAAATTTGCAATGGTTTTGTGGGCTTTTCATCTGTGTTTTGTGGTGCTTTAAGTTCGAATTCAATTTCTTAAACAATTTACCAGAAAAATGATTGAATGTAAAAAAGACTAAAACCTATCACTTTCACGATGACTGGGAAGAACAATTTTTATTTACTATGGTAAAATCAGATGTGTGTGTCTGATATGTCGGTCCAGTATAGCAATTCCCAAGAAAGGCAATGTAGAAAGACATTTTACTGGCATTCATAGTAATTTTAATAAGATTTTTCCATTAAAAAGTTTGACGCGCAAGCAAAAACTAAAGGAATTAAAATCCCAATTAACCACCCAGCAATCATTTTTTGTAAGCCCCATTTTAAAATCTAAAGGGTCTACAAAAGCATCCTTCCGCTTGTGTCATGTCTTAGCCAAGGTTCGCAGAAAGATAAAATATGATTCGTTCTCTCATGAAAAGTTCGCAAAGGAAATTTATTTCTGCTTCGATCGCGAATCTTATTTTTCGATTCGTTTAAAAATAAAATTCGTTTTCACGATCGAATCAAATCTGTTGCGATCTGTAAAATATAGTTCGTTCGCGGATTTATCACGTGCGAACTATTGGAGATCCGTTCGCGAATGGTTCTCATAAGAAAAAAAAAGTCATTTTACATGAAAATTATATTACATATATTAATATTGAAAGAACATAAGTGAAAAGTATATTTATTACATATTAAGATTTTCTCTCACAAAGTAAGCAAGTTGAATCGTCAGCTTCTTCATTATAAGAAACATATTAATTTAACTCAAATGTCTTTATTTTCCCTATTTCAAACCAGAATAATAACTATTAAAAATATAAATCGCGAATCGAGAATAATTTGTTTTATGGATCATTATAGATCCTTATCGCGAGCGAACCATATTCTACGTGAATTTCTTTTTTCCGATCTCTCACGAATGAGAGATACAGAAAAAACAGGATACAGTTCGTTCGTGAGAGAACTATAAATGTTTAAAGATCGAACGTTTTATCGTTCGCGAACTTTATTTTTTATGTTTCGTGAGAAGATCGATAAAGAACGATAAAAATCCTTATTTTATCGTTCGCGAGCGATATTTTACGAACCCCGGTCTTAACAAAATATGAAAAGCCATTTTCAGACGGAGAAATTATTAAAGAAGCCTTTTTAGAAGCCAGCGATTCACTTTTTGACTCTTTTGAAAATAAAAGATATGCAACTTGCCCGTAGAACTGTAGCACGTCGTACGGATGTAATGAACTATAATTTATTTGACCAAATGAAGAAAGATATAAATGTCTGTGTCTGTTTTTCATTACTGATGTAGTCGATACTTCGCATCTCTGTATTTTCACCCGCATGATTTTTATAGACTTAACTGCAAAAGAAGAATTATTGACAATTATACCTATAAAAGGGAAAACCAGAGACGCAGGGACATTAGTCCCGAATTCATTTTTCGGGACATAACTCTCGAATAATTAATTCGGGACTTATGTCTTTGGGACTTATGTCCCTGCGTTAAACCAGAGGTGAAGATATTTAGCTGCTTTTAAAAAATACATAGCTGAAAAAAACATTCCAATTTACAAACTTGTTTCAATCACAACGGCGCCTTCAATGACGGGCAGAAATAAGGGGTTCGTAGCATTATGTAAAAAGGATGACGATTTTCCAAGGCTTATCTCTGTATAATTCACCAGCAAGCTCTGTGCTGTAAAGTTTTGAATTTTCCTCATGTTATTGATACATGCGATAAGATTGTCAAATCTGTCCGTGGTAGAAGCCTTCAAAGAAGACTCTTCAAAACTCAATTAGAAGATAACGAGTCGGATCATGGAGACTTGCTGTATTACACTGAAGTGCGATGGTTAAGTCGGCATGTGTTTTTACAAAGATTTCGGAACTTTTTTGACGAAATAAAAGAGCTTCTACTAACCAGAAATGAAGTACATCACGAACTTGATAATGAAGAGTTGCAAATGGTTTAGCGTTTTTGTCCGATATAACTAATCACCTCAATGAATTTAATTTGAAATTGCAAGAAAAAAAACAAGACCAAATTAGAAATGCTTCCTTTCCGTTAACGCTTTTCAAAACATATTGGGTCTTTTATGTTCTTAGTTAATGAAAGATGATCTAAGAAATTTTAAGACTTTGTCCATCGAATTGTTGGCTGATTTTAAGCGACGTTTTCAAGAATTTTACGAGCTTGAACCTATTGCTACGTTCATGACCTATCCATTTCGAAGTGTTGATGTCGAAGAAGTTGCGAGAAAAGCTTCTGGAAGTTTATGAGCGAGGAAAAGTATGCGAACTTAAAAAAAGGTACTTATAATTTAACGTCATTCTTCAGTTCAACCTATTTATGCGAATCAGCATTTTCAACAATGAATGCTATAAAAACAGAAGCCTGCCTGAGATTAGCAATAAGCAATTACCAACCTGAGTTTGCAAACATAGTGGACGATATGCAGTGCCATGCTTCAACTTCTAAGAACTACTGAATTTCTTCATTTTTTTTGGTTATGTAGCAGAAATGTTTTTTTTTTTTATAATTGTTAAATAAACTTTTTTTTGTAAATTTTTTGAAATCTGATATACAAAAATGAATTAAAAAATAACAATTTTATTTCTAAAGACAAAAAAAAGGAAAAAGAATTTGAATAAGATGTTAGGACCAATATATAAACAAAAGGGGACCCCGGCGTTTTGTTAAAGGTTAGTAGTAGTCCGCCACATGAAAAAGTCTGCCCACCCATTTAAATTCGGCACTCAGAATTTTGTGAATATTTACACTGCTGGATTTTAGGACATTAATAGGTGGTGGCTGAGAGTTTGGTATTTTTTTAGTAGCATTCTCTGCATTCTCGACCATGCCTTCAACTTGACATTTTTCATCAGCATCAATAAGGGCTTGTAGGGGTAAGAAGGGATTTTCTCTACGAGTTGACGGTTGTTTTTTGGACTTTGACATGGATGTGAGTTTATTAGCTCGCGTTTCATTTTACGTTCATTTTATGAGGTTTTTTATTCTCAATTAAACTACTATCTGACTCATCCGAGTCAACATCGTTAAAAAAGGAATCGCGGTTACGCTTTATTTTAAGTCGATTTAACACGATAAAGGTAGAAAAACAAGACTAATCTTCTACGGAGCAACACGTGTGTATGCTACAAGAGAGTTGGCGCGACTGTTAAGGACGATTTGCAAAACTCATCTTAGAATCAAAAATAAGCCCCAGATACTTAAATTGATCAACTTTCATCAGAAAGCAATTATCACTACAACTAAGTTGGTAAAGAACCGGAGGCACATGTGCAACCTGGGAAGATGTAGTTTGTGCACTCCGGAGCTTGATAGCACAGATAGTACGGCGAACCAGATCCTCAATAATTTGTGATTTGTGTTCCCATGTAAAGTGGGAACTAAGTCCATTTTTTTATGGGAACTTTTTTTTTAACATGTTTTTGTCGGGGTGTGTGAGACTTTCTGCACTGGAGCACTCAGACTCAATACTGGTCCATTATACTACCAGGCAGACGCACCACATTTTACAGTGGGAATTTACTCGTTTTTCTAAGAAAAACGAGAAGGCGCTTCAATGATAAGGAGCTTAGGTTTACAGCACTCATCATATCCGCACCAAATAGCTGCCACCTGATACGAGCAAAAGCAGGACAATCACAGAGGAAATGTTCCGCAGTGTCATCGCTTTCTCCACAGGCTTCGCAGTTGGTGGTATCGCTTAGGCCTAGCACCTTAAGGTGCTTGGCAAAAACGTAGTGTCCCGTAAGAACGCCAGTGGTCTGTCTGCAGTCTTTTCTGTTGGTAGGTAGAAGTGGCGGTTCGGCTTGAACCCAATTAGCACTTATTGTACCTTTTTGTTACCACTACTCGTGTGACGGTGCAGGGAAATAAGTCCACTGAGGGACTTAGTTCCCACATAGTGGGAAATAAAACCACTTTCGCGAAGTGGACTTAGTTCCCCTGTAAAGTGGGAACTAAGTCCATTTTTTTATGGGAACCACTCATAATTTTCCGAATTTATTTCCCACTTTACATGGGAAGTAAGTCCACTTCGCGAAAGTGGTTTTATTTCCCACTATGTAGGAACTAAGTCCCTCAGTGGACATAGTTCCCGTGGACTTATTTCCCTGCACCTCGTGTGACCTATGTTGTAGTGGTTGTGGAAGATTTGATGTGTGGCTATATCCAACCTGTGGAGTTGAGAAAACGGATAAGATCTTGTATCCCTTTGCTCGATATAGCGCTAAGGTCGTCGAAGAATGGTTGATTCAGTGCCCGCAGTCTAGCTCTTGCTAGTGCCGGACATTCGCAGAGGAAATGGAAGAGAGTTTCTCTTTCGTTTACATTCCCGCAGCTTCGGCAGTGGGTGTTAAATGGGATACCCAGTTTGGCCGCATGGTCTCCAATTGGCCAGTGCCCGGTGATTATCGCCGTAAATCTGGAGACTTCGGGGCGGGTTCTGATTAGAAGATCCCCTGTTCTTCCTTTGTCATAAATAGGCCACATCTTCCTCGATATGATGCAGTTAGTTAACCTTCTCCATTGAAGATTGGCTTTCTGCAGGAATTGTGAGTGTATTTGTGTCTTGACCGCCCCTAGCGGAATGTGAACCCTTGCAGCGAGTGAGCCGTCCAGAGCTGAGCCCTGCCTGGCCAGCTCATCTGCACGCTCGTTTCCTGTTATGTTACTATGCCCTGGAACCCAGAGTAGTGTAACACTGAAACGTTTGCCCAGTCGCGCAAGCTCGTTCCGGCACTCCTGCACCAGTTTGGAGCATATGGTAGCCGAGTCGATTGAGGCTTGGCTATCTATGAGGATAGCAATGTTTTGTTTGTACGCTATGTCACGCCATAGTTGCGTGCAGGTCTCTCGGATAGCCAGTAGTTCCGCCTGGAAAACGCTGGCAAAATCTGGCTGGTTCCGAGTAGACACCGGCCCCCACACCACAGTTCATCTTAGAACCGTCGGTGTATATGACCGTGTCGAAATCTTTCACTTCTTCGTCCCTCTTCCAACAAGCTCTGGAAGGGAAGCTTACTTGGAAGCTTTTTTTGAAGTTTAGTTTGGGTGTGATGTAGTCGGTTGGAACCGTGACCATGCCTTCTGGTAGCGAGTCCAGAATGCTGCTGTGGCCGTATGGTCTTGCAGTCCAGCACCCCGATTCCCTGAGTCTTACCGCACTACACAGTGCGGTGTCTTTTGTGTGTAGGTCAAGAGGCAAAAGGTGCAAGAGCACAGTGAGGGCGTCCGTTGGGCCCGACCTCAGTGCACCCGTGGTGCCTATACAGGCTGTTCTTTGCAATCTTTTCAGTTTTGTGAGGTTGTAACCTTTACTAAACGCGGGCCACCATACTAGTGATCCAAAGGTGAGGATTGGACGTACTACTGCTGTGTACATCCACAAGGTCATCTTTGGTTGAAGTCCGCACTTCGTTCCAAAGGTTCTGCTACAGGCATAGAAGGCAATACACGCCCTCCTCACTCTGTGTTCAATGTTATGTTTCCGGTTAAGTTTAGGATCGAGCGCGATACCCAGATACTTAGCGCTGGAGGATAGTGTAAGTGGTTGACCGGCGGGGTAGGGTAAAATCGGGTATTTTGGTTTTGGTGGTGTGGTGAACAGCATCAGTTCGGTTTTGCTCGGGTTAACGCCGAGGCCACAACTTGTAGCCCAGGTGCTTACCTTGTCTAGAGCATTCCCCATGATATCACTTATCACGGAGGGAAACTTCCCTGACACTATTATCACTACGTCATCCGCATACGCAACAGCTTTGACCCTTTCCCTGTCTAGTTTTACTATAATTTTGTTCATAACCATTAGCCATAGTAGCGGAGAAATGACGCCACCCTGTGGCGTTCCTCCATGGGCAAATTTGGCTAAGTGGCTGTTGCCTAGTGTTGCCTGAATAACTCTTGTTCCGAGCATAGAAGCTATCCATTTCCTAATAGATTCCTCTATGCCCAGTTAGACCAGAGATTCAAGAATAGCTTCCGTGTGTACGTTGTTGAATGCTCCCTCTATATCCAAGAAGGAGGCTAGGGTGTATTCTTTGTAATGTATGGATTTTTCGATAGTTCGCACTACCTCATGGAAAGCCGTTTCCGTGGATCTGCCCTTGAAATAGGCGTGCTGTGATTTGGAAAGCGATGTTTCTCGCAGAGAACTTCGCATATGGATGTCTAGGACACGCTCCAGCGTTTTGAGTATAAAGGAGGTTAGACTGATAGGTCTGAAATCCTTCGCGGATACTTGCCCGCGTTTACCCACCTTCGGTATAAACACTACTCTGGCGCGTCTCCAGGAGTGATGTACGTGGTTTAGCAATAAACAGCTTCGGAAGATCGACGCTAACCAAGGTATTGATAGGTTTTGCGTTTTCTGTAGCATGACAGGCATTATGCCGTCAGGGCCCGGAGACTTATACGGGGAGAAACTGTTAATAGCCCAGGAAATCTTTTCCTCGGAAATTATTGAAGTAATATTGTTGCTGGGAGCAGGTTGTACTTGCCGAGGCCTCTCGGGTTGCGTACTAATATCACTGCATCCCGGAAAGTGAGTGTTTATAAAGAGTTCCAGGATCTCCGCTGGGGATTCTGTCCATCCTCCGTCTGATCTTTTCAGAAATGAAGGGTTGGAGTGCTCCTTGGACAAAATTTTGCTTAGCCTAGCGGAGTCCTTAAGGGTTTCCATCGACTGTCCATCCAGGCCTCCTTTTTGGATGCCTTTATGGCTTTCTTATACAGTCTAGACAGTCCTTATACGGCCGCCAAAAATTGTGTTTGTGGCAGATGTTGAAAATCGCTCTAGTCATCTGTCTTAGACTGGAGAGATCTTCGTTCCACCATGAAGGAAGCGTTTGTTTACTGCGTTTAACTGGGCACGAGACTTTGTATGCTACATCCATAGCCTTCTCAAAAGTCTTTACCTGTACCTCCAGTTCTTTAAATGCAGCTGTGTTTGTTTCGGGTATATTTTTGAGTTTTGTCCGAAGGACTTGGCCAAACTTGGTCCAATTAACTCCTTTGGGGTTTCTATAAGGTTTTGTGGTCTCGACCTCGAGACTCACTAAATCAATTTTTTTTTTTGTTATAATTTGCTTATGCTAAAGGTTTTTTTTCTGTTGTTACAGTACCCTTATAGTGCGTAGCACGGCGTAAGCATTTGTGTTTAACTGTTTGCTGCACCTGGCACTATCGTATTTCATTGCAAGCTTTTCGGTGCTAGTTACTATTAGAAAGAATAGAGAGATAGGAAAGAAGTGTTTGGGTGCACTACTACCGCACCTGTTGCACATATTTTAAAATCAAATAAATACCACACGAGCTCGACGAGAAGTTGGTAAATCGTCCAAAAACAGTGGTCTAAACATCTTCATGACACAGTCCTAGTAGGTTCATTAATGAAACTGATTACACCATGCGCTGATAAGAGGCCCAAGTAGTTCGATACTATTTCAGTGTTGTCTAATAAATTACATGAATACTTGTGGGCGCTTAGAAAAAAATGCGGTCTGTTCATTAAAATCGATTAACAATCAAATCCTATTGAAGAATGAAGACTGAGCTGAACTTGTGTCTTCAATGGGGTAGTGTGTTAAGTCCTTGGCTGAGAAGAAGCTGGTCTCGGTTCGAGTCCCTGTGAAGGAAAGGATTTTTCGAGAATATTGAATGGAACATAGACCAGCATCACAGAAAAAGGAGTCTGGTAATCGATTATGTTGAAGCGTGTAACAGCGGTGTAACTGCAGCCTTCACATTACGTGGAAGCAATCACAATTTAACGTTGATCTTTCAAACATTCTCGAAAAAAACAATCGTTATGTTAAAAACGCCGTGTTCGCAATGCCTTGGCTTCAGTATAAATCGACTATCAACAGTGACGTTTTGTCATAGGCGGTAGACATATGTTTGTGTGTTTGTTGATGGTAGGTACATGGCCGGTTCTCATGAACTTGAAGACCAAGCAATTTCACCTGTTCTTCAATCACCGTAAAACAATCGACATCTTCGGCCGTCACGCTGGGGACCTAACTCTAGCTCCAGTTCAAAGGCCTAATTTTTGCCGATGGTTTATCAGCTTAAACATCAATTTTATACACTTCTCTTCTTTCTGGTAATATAGGGTGTTTCTTATAGAGGTATAAAACTTCTGATATGGATAACTGTCAAACTAGATGTCATACTAATAAAGTGTGTTTGACTTTTTTTTCAGTATTCAATCACCATGGAAAGACTTACACAAGAACAACGTTTACTAATAATAGAAATTTATTTCCGAAATGCGCGCTCTGTTCGATTACTTCGTCAAGTTTACGGTGCGCATAATCGTTCATCTGAGCTGCTTATACGCAATACTATGTATCGATTCATGATCACATGTACCTACTTTTTGTGATAATATTCTTCGAAATCGAGCCCGTACCGTGCGTACAGAAGAAACCATCGTCGCTGTAGCCGTATTTGTGAGAAAGGACCCGATTTTATCGATCCGACGCCGTTCTCGGCAGCTCGGTCTCTGCCCGTCCACTACTTGGAAAATCCATATAAGATCCAACTGGTGCAAGAATTAAAGCCAGCGGACCATCAATTGCGTCGTGTGTTCTGTGAATAGGATGAGATTCAACTGGAAGTTGAACCAGATTTTTATTGTCAAATCATCTTCAGGGATGAGGCTCATTTCTGGCTTCACGGGTTTGTAAACAAGCAGTATTGTCGTTTTGGGAGTGAGCACAATCCTCATGAGACTCTTAAGACTCCATTAAATCCCGAAAAATCACTGTTTAGTGTGGTTTACATGCCGAATGCATCATCGGCCCATTTGTTTTTAAATCCGAAACCGGTGCCAACATTACCTTGAAGAGCGAACGATAAAGGCAAACGATTTGTGATTTTTTTATTCCTCATGTCATTGGAAATCATTTGGAGGAGAAATGGTTCCAACAAGACGACGCAACATGCCAGACAGCCCGTGCAACCATAATTTTCTTGAGCCAAACGTTTGGTGACAGAATCATCTTAAGAAATGGACCTGTGAGTTGGCCACCTCGTTCGTGTGATTTGACACCTTCGGACTACTTTTTGTGGTGGTACGACAAATCTCTGGTCTATGCTGATAAACTAGCAATAAAGAAGATAACATTCGACGCACTATTGACGAAATAAGACCTGGTATGCTCGAAAAAGTGGTGCAAAATTGGGCGTTTTAAAAAAAAAAAAAAAACTGTATGCCTCTATAAAAAACACCCTGTACTGCAAGAAGAAAATCGGAATAAATCCAAGCAAACAAATGTTTATACCCTATTCGTAGGGTATATTAATTTTGAATCATAGTTTGTAGCATACCTTAATATTACCCGTAGACCCCTAAAATTTACCATATTCAAGATCAGCATCGATCTAGCCATGTCCGGCAAAAATTAGGACTTTGTGCCGTCTCTCGTTAGCAATATGTATGTTATTTTACATTTCGTGTAAATGAAGAAAAATTCCCGCGGTAGGTACTGTGGTTTTTAGATCTTTTGCCGTTATTTCAGATCAACTTATTAAATGCATATACATAGAAGCATGTCGCCGACCTTGTGGGTACCTATCATTTATTTTAGATCTCAAGTGTAAACAGCATTCAAGTGCATTCCATAAACACTTCTTTGGCTCCTCTGCAGGTACACACTAAACCAGAAGCATTACCACGATAATATTAAATCGCGTATTGTCCCGCTTTTCTCCCCCGTTGCGATGCCAACGCCAATGTGCTATTTCTATTTGAACTCTTCTTCATTGAATTACAAGAAGAGCGGTTCAAGGTTTCTCATCCACAAGGATTCCTTAAAAGAAAGAAACTTAGGTACAGTGCAAACGCAGTTGAAAGAAGAAGTTCACAAACAAAGGATAACACTGGTAGAGATATGCTTTTAATTTATGTTGCCTTTATTTCTGCCTGTTAGCGAAGCAATGTTTTGCCAACTTGTTTTGATCTTGTTGTTGGTTCGGTACTGCATACAAGTTGTGATGTCTCTTACAACAACAATCCTGACTTAATAGCCAACGGAGCAGAAACCAGTCGTGGGGCCAAAATTGGAGTGCGGATAATTGGTCCCGACAGAGTCAAAGCTGAACCTCCCAAGATAGTTGGTCCCAAAATTCCAGGTGCAGCCAAAGCAAAGGCGATAATGCAGAAAAATACCAACTGAAAATGACGAGTCGATAATTAATTGTGTTCGATGCGATCAATTAACTTACGTATTTGAACATCCTGATAATTTTAGTTTTTAGTTGATGTTTAGTGTTAGACGATTTGAAATGATTTGATACTCAACTGCTGTCGCTGAGACACTTTTATATGTTTGACTACGATGTAGGGGGAGAATCAGGGTGAAAACTGATTCCACAGTCCCTCAAATGGGTAGCATTGAAGTTGGGTGTTGGATGGCAGTTGTGCTCTGCTCTAGTTCTTGTGAAAGATTTATGATTAATCTGCAACCGATGATGGATTAATTACATACATTGGGAGGAAAAGGGCAACTGATGGTTTTATGGTGAGATTATTTTTTTATTTCTCCAGTGCTTTTTTTTTACTGAACATTTTAAGGAGATTGGAAAATTGGCAAGGTTTTGGTGAATTCAGTTGTTGGCCGTTTAATTAAAAGTCTACTGATAAACGGCGGCATGAATATGCTAGTAAGGCTTTTGTGTGAATAAAAATTATAAACAAATTAACCACTTCTATCGAGGCTTAGCCGTAGGGTAATGGAGAGAATCTTAAATTTCTTTGCAGAAACTAAGGAGTTATACTCGGTAAGGTTAAAAGGGTTGCAAGCACAATAGTGCAAGTATCACCCAGAGAAAAAAGGCCCATTGTCAGTACCTACCCTTACAGTGAATGAAAGGACATGTTACTAACAAAACTAATTGGATCTCTCTAATAATTTGTTTGATAGCTGTAAGAGGTACCCCTGCTTTATCACCCAAGCAGTCAAAAAACCGTGCTCCCATGTAGGGCAAGCGTCGTTCCTAGAGAGCCGGGCAGTAGCACAGGAAATGTTTCACGGATTCCAGTTCTTCCTCGTCTCTGTTACGTCCGCGGAAGTCAATTGTAAAGATACCTAGCCTTATGCCCATGTTTCCGATAATACAGTGTTCGGTTAACACCCCAACGAGCAAACGGATTCGGTTTCTGTCAAAGGTCAATAGTGACTTTGATCTCTTGTTGTTATTGGCGGGCCACAGGGTACGAGTTATAATACAACAACTGGTGTTGTCCGTTGTTCTATAGCCAGTCTTATCATGACACCGTCAATGAAGCTCTTAGCACGTAGTACCTGCCCTGGAAGCTGATTCAACTCTCCAATTATGCAAAATATTTGGGAGTCATCCGGGATAGCAATCTTCTTTGGTCCAAGCATGTTGAGCAATAGACTGCCAATGCTAGTTTGGTGGAATAAGCTTTCACGTCAATACGTTACCGCTGCTTTTGCCGAAATCTATAGGAAGTCTGCACGGCAGACTAAGCAGATACTAAGAGATGAATTTTCACTTCGTCACTGAGACCAATCTTATGCTTCCTCGGATCTTGGAACTTCTTATTCGATTTCCTAGATTTAATGGCCGCACAAAACATTGCGTAGTTGGAGTCATTTTGAATTGGGGCCTAATTTCAATCCGTGGAGTTTTGAATATGTGTTAACCAAGATCATCCGTAAAGCCGATGGCATAAGTTCCAAATCGATGACGTAGGACCTTCCTCAACAGCGCCCATACCATGTATGTGCAGTCTGTGCATTTTGTGTAAGTGGGTTGGAGTTTAAAAGTAGAGTAAATGTAGTGCGATTGTTTTTAATTGTAATGCGAATATTGACCGTAAAATTGGCGAAGCACTCAATAAACCTATTTTACTGAACACTGATTTTGAATGATACAAAAGCATATTCAAACTGGCACTTATAAACCTGCTCGTTTAGCTAAAGCAGCACACTCCGCTACTTGTTACCTGCCGGTCACAAGCCCGGATAAACAAGGAGATTTATCCCAACTGGGGACACGAAGATTCAACCCCGTTAACAAATACGGGGAGTTAACCCCGTCAACAAATTCCCAATGTTGAGGTGGAACAGCAAACTCCGAAGGTTGCATGGCAAATAGGGAGCTTAGTCCCTAGTTTGCGAACTTCGGACACCAGGGGACCTCCAACATCAAGACAACCTGCCTGTGCGAACTTCCACGGGAGAAACTTAATCCCGAATACTCTTGCGAACAATATAGATCCAAAAATAAAATAAGCGAATAGATAATGGTGCCTCCAAAACTGCATAATCAACTAGGGCAGAGTCAGTAATCATCGACTCTGAAATGGGGGAACTTGAATAGAAATCGTCTTACTCCAGTGACTCTATTTTAGAATACAGCACCATATACAAGAGTATATTATCGGAAGAAAGACATCACGCTATAATTGACGAATCTAAAGCGTCCGGTAATGTGGCACGGACTGGATCTGAGTACGTTCGGTTTACGCCATCAGGGCAGCCCAAATATAAGCGCGCGCAGAAGAAGATGAGGACCATTGAGCAAGCCCAAATATATGCAACAACAACGATGGCCTAAATATGTCCCGAAGTGAAGTATATGCGATCCGAGGAATACCATGCTAAGAATACAGTGAATTTCATTTATTTTAGTGAACCTCCATCTAAAAAAAAAAACTATTAAGCATTAACAGCCCATACAGGGCACCTAGCTTCTCCAACCACTTTCTTGTGCGAAGCGGAAAGGACCTACAATTTAAGCCGAAACTGAACGGCAAATTTGAGAAGCTTCTCATGACCATTGATACCTACGCTTGGATGTTTGTCAGATGTTCGCAAGAGGTGGGACTGTGAAAAACATCAAAGTGTTACTTGGCCCCAGCGGGAATTGAACCGAGGACCTATCGATGAGTATCCCGACACACTTTTTAGACTTTAACATTTTTGCATGTCCTTTTAAATATCAACTTACATACTAGACAAAAATGACTAAATCTAACTTAAAAACATAGGGACGGGCTACAGTCCGCTTGGGCGAACTGTTGGATACCCTATTCTTATTCCTATCCCTCATAAGTGGGCGTGACAAAAGTCTAAGTATGGTTGAATTGTTAAGAACGCTTTACATATTTTGTTATATAACATTTAAAGGATTTTATCAAAAAAAACGTTCCCTAGCTCAAACTTGGGTGTTTCAATAAAATTGTTTTATTTAATTGTGGGCGTGTCAGTAGGCGGATTTTGAAAATATTTACACATGAGCATAAAGGGCCCCTAGAGAGTATATATTATAAATTTCAGCTCCCTAGCTCAAACTTTGGATTTTCAAAAAAAAAAAAAAAGTTAATTGTGGGCGTGTCAGTAGGCGGATTTTGAAAATATTTACACATCAGCATAAAGGGCCCATAGAGAGTATATATTATAAATTTCAGCTCCCTAGCTCAAACTTTGGATTTTCACAAAAATTGTTTTATTTAATTGTCCGCGTGTCAGTAGGCGGATTTTGAAAATTTTATCTCCCGAGCAGTTTTAGGAGTCATAGATCATATATAAAAAATTTCAGCTTCCTAGCTCAAAATTCGATTTTTTCCAAAATTTTGTTGTTTTGAGTTTGTAGGCATGTCTGTGTGCGGATTTCAAAAATTCGTAAACTTGATTATTTCGGGACCCTAGAGAGTATATAGTTAAAATTTCAGCTCAGTAGATTTTTTTTTAAAAGCTCGTCAACTTTATCAAATTTTAAATTTTTAGTATCTACACCCGCCCGGCTTTCCCCGTGCCCGGGAATTCTATTGGCCAATATGTTCGAGTAGATTTCCTTATTATTGTCTATAGTGGGGTATCCGGCGTATGGTGCTGCGCCTAAAAAAAGAAGACCGATTTTGACCAAACACCACAGAAACACTCTTAGGCCAATACTGAAGATTGCCTGATTTGAACCGGTGAAAGGGACTGCACGTTTTTCTCCGCATGGCTTAGGCCACTCACATACCTTCGTTGTTCCGCTTAGGGTAGGTGCTTGTTGTCTGACAACTGACAAGCGCCTATGTCAGCTTACTTGTGCGAATCAAACAAAAAAGCGAAAGTAAAAAACTTCTATAGAATCACTTTTCATTCACTTTCACACTGATTGTTATCAATGTAGGAAAAGCATCCTCCGCTGTCCGATTCACAAAAAAAAATGCAAAAAAATTCAATAAGAGTTATTTGAATAAAACTTTGAACAAACGATATCTCAAGAATGAAAATGCACACAAACAGCACAATAGGCTTGAAACGTTCGTGTGGTCTCCCTCTTTCATATGCGCATTCGGATAACAAAATAGGTGACGTCTGTACGATGGTTTTTTATCTGCATCAGTGTTGCATGTATACTCACTCAAAATGTCCATAATTCACACACCGATGCAGATACAGACATCGCACATACATAAAAACCTTTGTACAGACGGTCACCTTTCATGGAAATTTAATTGGAATCGGTTAACGCGTTTGGCCAAACACCGGAAAACAAACACAAATATGGATTGATTTATATATATATAGATAGATTTCAATACATATTATACAAACTACCTACTCTACTTACTTAAACTTCTTAACGTATTCATACTATAATCAGGATTTTGACCACTCCCAAAAACGCCCAGTTAACTTAGTCTAACTTATAAACTAACAATCCACCAACATTCGGCAAATTGCTTTTCCGTATCGAATTTATCTTCTTGGCCTCCATCAAAATATAGATCCTGGTCAATCCAGATCTCCAGATATCTAACTATCTAGGCCGCAGCTATTGTTGTTCTGAACAAGATTTTTTCTGTCTTCTGAAAGTTGATTTTCAACTTAAAGGCATCGCAATATCCCTTAATTTGGTCCTAGTCACGCTGCAAAAGAATTTTAATGACCTCTATTTTAGGACCTGATCTGTATGCCACCAATTCGTCTGCATACGCTATAACATATCTGAGTGAACCTACCAGATCGCTTTGTAAATCTGAAACAGGATCGTAGAATTCAACGCCGCCTGCTGTAAACCGTTTTTAACTTCAAAGACTCTGCTTGAAGTCTCTACTGAATGGCGGAAACCAATTTGGACGCGGCATGAATAGTGTCATTCCCCGCGATGAAACCAAACTGGTGGTCCGAAATTATGTTATTGTCCACTTCAACAGGGCTCTATTGACAACTTTTTCAAGGACCTTGCTAATATTCAGAAGCAAACTAATCGACCGGAATCGGCAGTGTTCGTCCTATCTTTACAATTTTTCGGGATAGGGTGTACCACAGCTACCTTCCAATTCGCGCATTGTTAGAAAGCGTGATGAAAATATCTACAGCCTCCAGGCGCAGGTATCTCAATACGACGTTTGGGACACCATCCACCCCCGCCGACTTTTTATTCCTTAGTGATTCGAAGATGCACAGAAGATCATCCTACGACATGAACAAGTGCGATGCATCTCGGCCATTGGCGACAACTGCGTTAGCATGGTTTTCATCATTGAATACGGTCAATCCGTTATTCTCGGTTCGCTAATTCCTAAGTTCGGTGCCATGTACCAATGTGCTGGCGAGAGGTAAAAGTAGTTTTTATCTACACGAAAGGTAGGGGAGTTGAAACTGCCCTACATGATGTCGTTAGCACCATCGAAAAATCTCTACACGAAAAAGAATACACACTGGCTGCATTCCTCGACATTGAAGGAGCCTTCAACAATGTAGAGACAAGCGCGGTGAAAAGGAACTTGGAAAAGACTAACGTAAATCATGCTCTAATTAAATTCATAGAGAACATGCTTAGCGATAGGAAAATAAATGCAAAGCTTGGGGATACACACCTCAAAGTTATCGCATCTAGAGGCACACCACAAGGAGGGGTTATCTCACCTCTGTTGTGGGTACTGGTCATTAACGAGATACTCATAAAGCTACAATACAGTGGGGTAAAAGTTATTGCTTACGCAGACGACGTAGTAATACTTGCAACAGGAAAGTTCCTACCCACCATTAGTGAGCTACTTGAACGTGCTCTTAAAACTCTTAACGAGTGGGCAAAGCAATGTGGGCTAGGTATTAACCCCCAAAAAACAGAACTGGTTCTATTTACCAACAAACGAGCAATACCAAGATTCAACCTACCGGGTATTGATGGGACTACCCTCAAACTATCCGAGTGCGCTAAATACTTGGGTGTCATACTCGACAGGAAACTCAATTGGAAATTAAATGTGTGTGAACGCATAAAAAAGGCCACAATAGCTTTCTATACCTGCAGTCGTATATTCGGAAAAAACTGGGGTCCTAACCCCAAGAATATTCTATGGATGTACACAGCGATAGTAAGACCTATACTGACATATGGAGGACTTGTTTGGTGGCAATCCACAAACAAAGCCACCCACTTGAAAAACATGACAAAGGTACAAAGGATGGCGTGTGTAGGCACGACCAGTGCAATGAGAACCACCCCAACGGCGGGGCTGGAAACCATCCTCAACCTGCTTCCTTTGGAAATATACATGCAAGAATCGGCGACGCGAAGCGCCCTTCGGATCAGCCAGCTGAACTGCTGGAAAGCGAACTCAACGGGGCACGCACAGATACTGAGTAAATACTTGGGCTCAAATGTATCTACTGATTACATGCTGCCGCACCTTGACTTCCATAGACCATTCTCCTGCATTCTTCCCAGTTGAGAGGAATGGGAGAGAAACGAACATGTAGCCGAATCCATATCCATCTACACAGATGGCTCGAAAATGGACGTAGGCGTTGGAGCTGGAGTGTCTTCAGAAACACTAAAGCTAAAAAGCACATTTCGACTCCCCGACCACAGCAGCGTCTTTCAGGCGGAGATATTGGCAGTGGCAGAGGCAGCCAAATTAGCCTCAATGGCGGTGACATCACGTGATGATATTACAATTTTCATTGATAGCCAAGCTGCAATTAAAGCAATCTCTGCTGTCGAGATAAAATCTAAGCTTGTAAAACGGTGCCGCGAAGAGCTGAGAGTTCTTGGCGGTCTACATAATGTAAGATTCTGCTGGGTCCCTGGTCATAAGGGCATTCAGGGTAATGAAATTGCTGATGAGTTGGCAAGAAAAGGCTCTACCATGAGTCATGAACAGGCGGACCAGTCTGTCAAACCGCCATTGTGTCACCTCAAAGCACGGGTGGGGCAGAAAATTCTGGAGATCGCCAAAAACAGGTGGAATACCCTTCCTACCTGCGAAACATCCAAAAAAATGTGGCCTGACTATGACAAAGCCAGAACCCACAAGCTCCTTTGGAAAAACAAGAAATCTGTTTCGATGTTGGTGGGAATACTCACTGGACACAACTTTCTGGGGAGCCACAGACTGAAAATGCGTCTCACTGACGACGACCTTTGTAGAGGCTGTGGCGATGAGGAGGCACACGAGGACACTCTCCACTTTCTGTGCCACTGCCCAAGCCTCAGTCAATTAAGAAAGAGAACTTTAGGAAACTACTTTTTCCACAACCTAACGGAACTATCCGAAATCCCTCTCTCCAATCTTTTCAGGTTCTCAGCAAAAACCGGATGGCTGGAGAGGATATGATCGACATCACTTGACGAGACAAGGAAGGCACCACAACCAACACACGTGGACCCCCAATGGGCATCACAATGGGTCAACTCTGACCTGAGTGCGATGATGCAGCATCAACATCGCTGCTTCATCAACCCACATACCTAACCTAACCTAAGTTCGGTGCGCGGATAGAAGTGGTTTACCAGGGCCCTGTTCTCTTCTCAATGTCGTGGTTACGGCAAACAGGATTTTTTACCGTAAACCTCGAAACAACCGCCAACAAATCGACTTTCTCCTGTTGGTCCTCGACCACGAAAAAATCGTCGTTTGAAGGGACACTTTCCGGAGTTATTCCAGCAGTTAGTACTGTCTGTGTGTCCTCTGTTGTCTGTGAGATCCGGACACACGGAATATCATTGTGACAAACTTACCATCGAGCCACTGCGGCGGACTAAAAGTATTATTTAATACTGCCTTTCAAAGTGACCCAGTCTAGTTCGAAACTGCATGGGTTGTACCTTTGAACAAAAGGACCTGCTTCGCTCTTAAATAAAAATAAATTATGAGCATTTCTTAAATTTACGCAGTTATTGATCTAAATCAAAGATCATTTCCATTTCTCAATGTCCATTTTTCCTACACATTATAATCTACAAACATTGGAAACCAACGTGCATCGGCCTCTCTCCCTATCTTCTAACCCTAATTTCCCTAACGCCCGCGCTGTGTAGATATTACATTATAAGGGTATCCAAAAATCCATTTAGTGCGAGTACATTATAAAAAAAAAAATAAGAATTTTATGAGGCTCAAAAGCGAAAAGTGTTCTAAGGTGTCCCCATCTAACCTACATCTATTGTAACAATGAAATCAGTTATATAGTTGTCGATTCTTTATACTTTAAGACCAGCTTCTCAGTTCGATTTAAGATCACGCAATAGGAGAACTGTCAGGAATCCTTACAACTTCTTCCTAAGAACTTAAAATGTCTTTGAATATCGAAGTGTTACCAAAACGTTGTTTATCATATTATCAGTAGGTAAACACAATTGTCTTTGAATGAATTTCATCAATGGCATCTACGGACAATTTCAGCGCACTTTAAAGTGTTCTGTTTATTAGCTTTTTTAAATGCGTCACAGTACGCCCTTTCCTACGTCGCGGCGGAATAAAAACAATAAATGTCCGATTGTAATGGTCGCTTTTCCTGGTCATTGTTGTCAAACAATTAATCATTGGGGCGGTATGGGCTATTTACTGTTAATAGACGGAAGGCAATCTTCCATTACTCTTAATCCGGTTCTGTTTTTCGCCATGAATAATAGGCATATATCCATTCCTGTTGCCGTGTCCTTGGGCTCGATTCCAGGATGGTATTACTGTTTCGGTGTATTCATTTTGGTGGGTAGAAAGTTGGTGACAAACTTAATATCAAAACAAAATCCACAGGTGGGAATCTATTTATTTTTTTGAAAATAAAGTAGGCCCCGCACCGTCTGGTAGGGTGACAAAGTCTCGAAAATAACTGTGTTGATGTGAAGTTTTCGTGCGTAGATACTATGGAATTCATTTAACAGCAAAACGCCTAAACTTGTAAACAAATCGAATGCGTATGTTTGAATATGTAAGGCGGAACTACTCAGAGCAGAGCTTAAATTTGATGATAGAATTTACATGAACTTGTTGTTTACATTATTTTAAAGCCGTGAGTTGTCACGTTAAGTTATGGGCGACAGTCCTGGTACAATTTTTCTTTATTATGCAATACATCATTTTATTAAACTTTTACTGGTATGAGGTTGAGCATGCCCTTAGACCAAAAAAAGGTCCATTGTGCTGCCGATGTGTAAGGTGGGTGGGGCTTCTACTAAGTGAACCATTTGCTCCTCTGAACGAAGGAGCTAATCTTTGCCGTGCAGGCGCTCTTGAGATCATTTAGATCATTGAAAAGGTATTCACCAAGTGTAGCCTTCCTAATGTTGGCAAGTGCATCAGGACACGCGCAAACTTCGTGACTATTATTCTCTTCTTTCTCTTCGTCCCTACAGCTTCTAAAGAAGGCATTGTAGGGAAATCTCAGCCTTTGAGCATGTCTTCCTATAGCATAGTGCTCGGTGGGGTGTTTACTAATTTGGAGAGGGTTTCTCTCTTATGCCTCAGAAGTCCGATGGCCCTGGATTTATTGCATTGGTCGAGTTGGTGCCAACGACAGTTGGGTTTACTTACATTGGTGTCGATTAGGTATTTGACATAAAACGTTGGCGCTCGATGTCGGTGACACTTATGCTGTTTGAACCAGAAGAGCCTCGTCGAGCCAGTTCGCCAGCTTCACAACTCCCTGGTATGTGAGAGTGACCCGGCACCCAGCAAAGGGTGAGGCTATACCAGCTATGTCATTAGGAGATGCGTGGCAATTTTTCACTGCCTTGGATCTCGTTGTGCTGGCTGCAGATTTGATGGCCGCCTGACTGTCGATGTATATTACAATATCTGATTTCGATACCGTATTAACCGACAGCCAGTCAGCAGCTTCGCGGACGGCGCTGACTTCGGCCTGAAAAACTCTGCAGTGGTCTGGAAGGTTAAAGGAGAGGTGAACGTCCAGGTCCGACTCCGCAATCGGTTTTCGACCTATCCGTACAAAATGACACTGATTCATGGTATCGGACATTATGTTGTTTCCACTCGGTTATGGTTTTGTCTAGGAATAGATGTTGGTAGCCCAAGTTGAAATTGTGTCGATACATCGATAGTACTTTGGCATGTCCAGTATATTTTGCTCTTTCCATTATTTGGAGCCTCTAAGTCTTTTTGCTGAGCTGGCAGCGAACTGTTTACTGACGATGTCAGTCAGGAGAAATCATAGAGTTCGCGGTTGTATCTTCTCATCCATTCGCCCTCCTCGTACACAGGACCAAATATCCGACGGAGCATTTTTCTTTTAAAAGAACCCAAAACTCTACTTTCCTGCTTATCGTCCAACATTCAGCACCATAAAGAAGAACTGGCAGTACCTATCAGTGTTTTGTAGAGCTTACACTTGGTCTTGCGAGTCAGGAGTTTTGAACCCATTTGCTTCACCAATTTGAAGTAGCAACTGTTTCCTAGAGTAATTCTTCGTCGCACCTTCACTTAGCTGTCGTTTGTGGAGTTAATATTTACTCCGAGCTAGGTGAACAGTGACCTTTTGTCGTAGTCGGTTGACAGATGATTTATTGTTTGTTGAAAGCAAGTACTTCGTTTTGCCCTCGTTAACTTTAGGGCAAAATACTGAGTTATACTTTTTTTCAAACCGTTTTAGTAATCAAACAAAAATTATTTAATTCAGTAGTGGCAAAATGCACGACTAGATCGTACGAAAACTTTCTCGCTTTTGGTTGCGAATCACATTTTTTCATTAGCAATTTTCTATACTCGTACAACTAAAAAACGAAACGTAACAATGAAGATTGTATGCAGGCAGTCATATTTAATTTCAATTTTTTTTTTTAAACTCCTGACCCGCCTAGGCGAAGAAAAACGGTACGTCGACCTGGATAGATCTATTGTACCATAGGTCGGAGAAAATTTTAGGCTAGTGCGTTTTCCACTTTTCTAGAAAAGCTAATAATGCTTCTAGCAGGGGATTTCTTCAAGTCTTCATTACTTAAGAGGTCTTTGAAGAAAATCATCTTTTCATCCGTTCTTTCGTCCACAGCCTTCACTCTGAAGAGTCGGCTAAGTTCATTTCGTTAAGGTGGTATCGTAAGCCGTGGTGACCAGTGAGGTAACCTATTTGGTTTTTGATATCATGCCTACAAAGGTTTAGGATCCTGCTGGCATTGTTTTTAAAGGGCTGGATGGCTCGTTTGGTCTGTCTTATACCTGGAGTGTTTCCCAGATTGAGATACATTTTTAGTGTTCCCAGCTTTTTATAGCTAAATTAGTAGCTTATTTAGGTGTGGTGTGTAGCAGAAGGGTTCAGGTCCTGTGAAAGGGGTATCTGAACTACCTCTGGCTAGTTCGTCAGCTTTTTTATTTTCTTCAAAACCTCCATGGCCAGGAATCCACCATAGTTTGATTTGGAGTCAATTGTGTGTGAGCTAAGAGTTTTTATAGCCGCTCGACTGTACGTGAATATATGGATGTGAGCGACGTTGATACTAGTGTTTGTTGAAGATGTGGTTAACGCATTCTTGAATGGCGAGCAGCTCTGCCTGGAATATACTAGGGCTTTTTCCTATTATTATTGAGACGTTGAGGTTTGGCCTGTGTATCCTCCTGTATCCGATTCCATTTTAGAACCATCCGTATACCACTTTAATTCGAGTTGGCGGTTCGGTGGGTTATTAGTAGCAAATGCTTCTCTACTTTGTATCTCCGTAGGGAAACGATTATAAAAACATAAGGTTTTTTTGAATGCGGTCTGTAACCGCGCAGATCATGTCAAGTACTAAAATTTCTGAGAGCAGCGTCATAAGTTCCGGGTGATCACTAAGACATATCTCATTCGTTTGTAACAGACTTGCTGAGCTACGTATTGCCACTTTGTTTATGTGTGTATGGAAGGGTGTTAGTCCTATTATGGCTTCTATGGCAGCAGTTGGGCAGGTCCGCTTGGCTCCGGATAAACCAAGACATGCAAGAAGTTGTACCCTTGTGAGCTTTGATATTTCAGTTTTGTTTTGCTCCACCATATTATAGAAGCCTATGTAATGATGGTCTTACCATACATGCGACGGCAAGCCAATAAAGCTTTTGTTGCTTTTGTTATTTTGTTTTCAATGTGGAAGTTCCAGTTTAGTCTTTTGTCTAGTGTTAACCCCAAGATATTTGACTTCGTCGAAATACTCAATGGTCGTACCATTCAGTGAAATCTTCTTTCTCCTTTTCGTATAAGGAACTATGATAGCTTTACTGGGGTTGATGAAGAGATTTTCCTTGGTGCCCCAGTCTAGGACAATCTTAAGGGCGTTTTGCATATGTGAGGTAACTACATTTCTCCTTATTGCATTAAAAAATGCAGTTTGAATAAAAGAGTATTTTTATTTTACTTTCCAATTCACCTGGTGAACATCTGTGTAGACCAAATGACTACCGTCACCCAAAATCGTTAAAACCGTTTTAGAGAAAAGTTTGAAAATTTGAGAATATATTATATGAATCAAAACTTTATAGAAAGAAACTTTATAGAATATGAATATGCAATCTTTTTAAGACAGAGGTATTAATGGTCAAATTTCTTTGAAATTACTTCAGCGCATTTTGGAGATATAGCCCATCATTTAATGTGCCATTATTTGATTAATTTATATGAATTAAATCTTTATAACAAAATCTTTTAAGAAAATCTGAGTTAACCATATTCTAACATTTAATCCATGTGTTAAAAATCCAAGAAATAGTGAAAATTATTAAAGTCGTTTTTAAGAAGAGTGTTGTTTTTTTCAAAATTTAAGAAAAAAGTTGTAAAAGAAAAAATTATCAAAAAAAAAATTATTGATTTTTTTTCCCAAAATCTGAGAAGGTATGCAAATTTCTTTGAAATATAATTTCAGGTAACATCAAATTTCTTTGAAATCTCTATTCGTTTTGAGATATTGTGGGTTTTATTAAAGTACCGTTAATGGAGTCTTTTTGGTGAAACTAAGTACGCCATCTTCTGACAATCACCTCAAGTATTCAAAATATCAAAACTAATCAAAACTGAGCCTTTGAAAAAAGTGAAATTTTATCAAATTAAGTTTTGCGTGCGTTCACATAGGGGCGGGCTACAGTCCGCTTGGGCGAACTGTTGGATACCCTATTCTTATTCCTATATCTCATAAGTGGGCGTGACAAAAATTTAAAGGATTTTATCGAAAAAACTAAGCTTTTGTAAATAAAAACGCTCCCTAGCTCAAACTTTGGTTTTTCAATAAAATTGTTTTATTTAATTGTGGGCGTGTCAGTAGGCGGATTTAAAAAAATTTAAGTATGAGCATAAAGGGCACCTAGAGAGTATATACTATAAATTTCAGCTCCCTAGCTCAAACTTTGGACTTTCAAAAATAAAAAAAAAAATAATTGTGGGCGTGTCAGTAGGCGGATTTTGAAAATATTTACACATGAGCATAAAGGGCCCCTAGAGAGTATATATTAAAAATTTCAGCTCCCTAGCTCAAATTTTGGTTTTTCAAAAAAAATATTTTATTTAATTGTGGGCGTGTCAGTGGGCGGATTTTGAAAATTTTATGTCCCAATCAGTTTTATGGGCCATAGATCATATATAAAAAATTTCAGCTCTCTAGCTCAAAATTCGATTTTTTCCAAAATTTTGTTTTTTTGAGTTTGTGGGCGTGTCTGTGGGCGGATTTCAAAAATTCTTAAACTTGATTATTTCGGGACCCTAGAGAGTATATGGTTAAAATTTCAGCTCTCTAGGTCCAGTTTAAAGGCCTAATTTTTGCCGACGGACGTACGGACGGACGGACGGACGGACGGACATGGCTAGATCGACATTACTATCGATGCTGATCATAAATATAGTAACTTTTAGGGGTCTACGGGCAATATTAAGGTATGTTACAAACTATGCGTCAAAATTAATATACCCCTAGAATAGGGTATAAAAATAATAATAATATTAAGTGCTCAATAGAAGAGTGGCGACGGTGTAGAGGTTAGTGTGTTGGCTTGTTACCCATGCGGTGCAGGTTCAATCCCCATGGGGAATAACAACATACGCCACCCATTCCCATGCCTCTATAGCAAAAGGAGGATTTTTGCCTGGTAGTACAATGGACCGTTACCGAGTCTGAGTGCTCTGGGATTTGGATTTCCTTTTTTACAAAAAAAAAAAAAAAAAAAAAAAATGCTCAATAGAAGCAAAGTTAAAATGTACAGGCCAAAATAAAACAGATTTGTAAATATTTATACCCACTAAACATAAGTTAAAATCTACTAAAAAATTTAAATCGATTGAAGTTCAGCCGACATACCTGTAAGAAAGTCGGCAAATATACAGATCGTTAAGTTAACAAAACAAATGTACAAATGATTTTTTAAATGTCCCAATAAAATTAAATTGAATTGAATTAAATGGTGGTATCTTTTTCGTTTTGTGGTGTCTAATACGGTTCCTGCTGCATCACCCGATGAACAGTTGATATAATAGCTTCAACTCCTGTTTTATTTTTGCCTTGATTTTACTGACGGAAAGTCTTGAATTTGAAGCAGCTTGCAGTATCGCCCATCAATCCCAACTTGCCGTAGTTTTGCTAACTCATCCCTTTCAGTTTTTTCCATAGTTGTCAGGGTCCCTAAGATAGCTGTGAATAACAGTTGGCCCTCTTCCAATCATGATGGCTATGAAATGGATAGATTTGCCTTGTTCCTTGTAAGCTCGAATTTGGCCTATTTCCTCCTTGGTTAATGAATTTCTTTTACCCAGAGTGCTGTTGTTTCTATGAAGTTATGTTTTTGACTTAGGTCCCTACTAATCTAAATGCCTTTATACAGTGGTGGCGCACCAATTGTGCTACAATAATAAATTCAAATAACTTTTTTTTTGGTCAATTTATTTCATTTATTTTTTTTTATTGTATAGAAAATTCAATTTTATTTTATATTCCTAATTGCTTTTGAAGATGATAGACCGTAAATGACCTCTATGCTCATCCACGCATATGCGACACCTGATCAGAAAATTATTCATTGCGGCCTCAATCATTGTTTTAATGGACTGCTTCAATTCAGTCAAATTCCTTGGTTTCGTTTTGAACACCTCTTGCTTGACATAACCCAATAAACAAAATCTGGTGCAGTCAGGTCAGGTGACCTTCGGGGTCAGCGGAAATTGGAGTTTCTGGATATTAAATTCTTTAGGGATTTTCGTTGGAGCTCTGTCATACCCGGTCTGGCTATGTGTGCAGTTGCTCCATCTTGCTGGAACCAAATGCTGTTGAAACGGATACTTGTTCAGCGCAGTTCTGGGTAATAAAACTCCTTCAACATCTTTAAATAACGGTCCCCATTGACAGTTACTGTTACACCATTTTCTTCAAAGAAGTGTGGCACCCCATTGCAACGTGATGAAACTGCGAACCACACAGGGCTGGTTCTGGGTGCAGTACCGTCTTATGGAGTATTTCTGGATTAGATTCACTCCATATATGGCAATTTTGCTTATTTACATTGCCGTTTAGATCAAAATGGGCCTCATCAGACATAAACAAGCAATTTATCAAGCTGTGGTCTTCTTCGGTCATTTTAATCATTTTTTGGCAAAATTCCAGACGAATAGGCAATTCCAGAGGGTTTAACTTGCTTGCCATTTGGACTATGTACGGAAACAAGTTTAAGTCATAATGAATTATCCGTTATAATGACCGTCTGCTAACTCCAATTTGCGCCGATAAGTTTCGAGTTGACGATGCTACAGTCGCGATTGTGTCTTGAACCCGAACATAGGGATCTCGGTGGTACGGCCTTCGTGCGATGCTTCCAGATTCAGCAAACATGTTAACCAGCCTCATAATGGTCCATCTACACGGGGGAGTACCGCCAAACTCTCGCCAATGAACGAGGAAATTAGCAAAAAAACTATTTTCCTTAAAAAAGACTTATAATATAATAATTGATGCAGATCATATTAGACTTCTCAGAATCCGGGCAGTTTAAATAAAAATCCATGTTATTATAAATAAGTAAACTTAGTCACGTAAGAACCCATCGTGAAACGACGAGCATTCCATAAACTTGATCCTTTGTCTTAGAGCCTCTTTATCTCCGGCCGCACTATTTTTAACGCAAAAAAACAAGTTCTACTCACGGCGACGACGTTCGCATTTGTGGTCATCACAAAGCACAATTGCATGAACAAATCTCATTTTTGCTGGTATAAAAAGAATTGAAGTCCCATACAGGATCATAGTTGAGTTTCACCACCAGGACAAATCATATCACAGCAACACATCCAGCATGTTCAAAATCGTAAGTTCTAGTTATATCAAATAAATACAGATACTCAATCTGCGGTTAACATTCGCAGTGTTTCCTTGCATGCCTTCTGGCCATCGCCACTGCTAACCCAGTACTTTACTCACCGGCATACTACACTGCAGTGGCCTCACATGTTCCAGTAGCCCTTCCCCTGGCCTATGCTGGCCGAGCTGGCTCAGAGACCTACAACAGTGTGGCAACACCAAACTCATACCAACAACAGTACCGATCCGATTACAAACCATTGACCTATTCTGCCGGTTTAATTTACTGAGCGCAACACCGCACCCTGGATACGCGATGCAGTGCAAATGTGTAATGCGATACCTAACCAGTGCACATCGCTGTGAAATAAAACTGAATCTGATTTGATGGCTTACACAAGTGGTGTTTTATTTTGTTTAATTCGTTTAATTGAGGGAATCGGATTTCATTGCTTGATGGGCTTTCAGAACAAGATGCGTATAGGTTCATCTTTGATGTAAGAGTGGTGGGTATTCTCTTGCAATAAATAATTTACTCACCGTGTCCCCATAGACATGAATGGTGTAACAACTTTCTCAAGGCCATTGGGTTATTAGTAATAACCTATTACTATCAGATACTCTTATTACTATCAGATACTCTTACTCATTTTCTATTTTCTACAAAATGCAGCACAAAGCTTAAGAGCCCGTGCAGGGACGGGTTAATAATAAGCATGCGTCAGCTCCCTCATTCCCCTTAGTGTTCCTATGGCCCGGAGCCAAAAAATGAGCGTTCTTGGGCAGCTGGCTAGCCCGGGCCAGAATCTACCTGCATTCCTCAACTAGCTTTGACGTAGTCATGGTTAAATCAAGAGCTTAAATCGCAGCCTGAATGTCCACAAATACTGCTTCGTTGTGTTTGGTTGACGCATTGTTTATGATAACCTACATGCTTCCCTAAATGCAAGGATCGCCCACTGGAAGAGGTTGTATGAGTTGAGGAGTCGAAAGGAGTTAGATATGTTTAGTTCGACTGAAAATACGTCCGCTTCCACTCCACATTTCATACCTAAAAATATTTGAAACATCTGAGGTGAAGGCCGGCCGGTGTCGAAGAGGTGAAAAAAAATTCGGGACTTATATCACCGTTAATTAGGCCTTATTTTAGCATTTGGCCTTAGTTCACTTTGGGAAAGTGAATTCGTTTGGGCCAATTTCACTTTCATAAAGTGCATTTGGGAAAGCTGAGAAAATCGTCGCATAGTTAAGATTTGCACTTTAATTTCGAATTTAGGATTTACAACGTGCGGCGTGATTGTCAAAGTCGAAGTACTTGGCAGATACAAAATACGGGTTGCTTTGCTATGTACCCAAAGTCTGAGAGCCAGAGACCGTCCAAGATAATTTAAGAAAAACAATAAAAACTACTGGCAAACTTATTGAACTAAAATAAATCGATATATTTTCAGCTTTATTTATTCGATTACCTTACCCTTCTCTAAACGGTGCGCAACCTTTACGCAACTGTTTCTCTGTGTTTTTATTAAACTGGAGGTCGCTCCATGGTCGAAATTCGACCAATTTATTCTATAAGTTTAAGAAAAAACAAAGTCGACTGTTACACATATTAATTGGAAAATGAAATTTTTCGACATCGCATTCTCTGATTTCACATGATATAAAATTGTTCCGCCATTTTCAAGTAACTTCAAGTTTTCAAGCATTTCCAAGTAACTTCAAGCATTTTTAAGTAACTTCAAGCATTTTCAAGTAACTTCATGATATAAATTTTTTCCGTTTCGATTGGCAGATTATTGCCTCACACAGCAATGTTGTTGTTGTTGTAATTGCATCCAATTCGCCTCATTTTACCTGCTGTAATTCATAATGAGTATTATATATGTGGATAATTTTTGTATTGTGCGCTTCTATGCCCCCTACCCAAATATATATGTATAGTGTTGGCATATCTATGTGACGTATAATAGCAAAAAAGGGGGAAAACACGTTATAGGCAAATCCGTATACATATATAGACTAGAGGCTTGTGTCTCGTTAAGTAAAACAAACTAAGCAATCTAGTAAATAAACAGAGATTCTACTACATTTCATTAAAGTCAATTCCTTTTAATAAACACACGTATGCACATATTGAAGTTCGCACGTTAAGGTATTATACCGACGAAGGAGTCAAATACTACAAGGTTACAGCGGGCGTCCCACAGGGATCCGTACTGGGGCCGCCTCTTTGGAACATCATGTATGACGAAGTCCTACGATTATTCGACAATTGGATTTGCTGACGACATTGCCATCTTGAGAGTAGCTCAACAGATTCCATGAAGTGGAATCAACTACCAATGAAGCAATTTCCATTATAAAACACTAGCTAGTGTCCGCAGGACTAGAACTACCCGTCCATAAAACAGAACCTGTCCTTATAATGAGTGGAAAAGCCATTGAAATCGCCAATTTTCAGATGGGGAACCAGATCATCAGATCCAAAGTAGCAGTCAAATAGCTTGGAGTCATGCTAGATACCAGACTGCAGTTCAAGACGCACGTGGAGTATATTACAAAGAAAGCATCGCAAATACAGGGAGCTCTCTCACGCATACTACCTAACATCGGTGGACCTGGATACGCTAGGAGGACCGTGTTTTATCAAGAGTAGTCAGCTCAGTCCTCTTCTATGCCGCCTCCGTTCGGGCAGGGGCCCTAGCGACGAAAGAAACAAGCAGGAAGCTATCATCCGCATACAGGCTTAGTGCATTAAGGACGATCTGCGGCCGTCGTCATAGCTGGAATGATACCCATAGACATTATAGCGGGCGAGATGTTGAGGATCTACAACATCAGGAAAATGCCGGGAGGACAGGATGAAAGGGAAATGGCAAGAATTAAAGTATAAGAAACAGCAGGTTCAATTGCTATATGGCAAACCAGGTGGGACAACACTACAAAAGGCAGATGGACACACAAGCTGATCCCGTCAATCGAGACCTGGACAAAGCGACCTCATGGAAACAGCAACTACCACCTTACGCAGTTCCTGACTGGCCACGGCGGCTACCGCAAATACCTACATCGATTTGGAGACGATAGCTCGCCATTTTGCCAAGATTGTCCAGACCAGAAGGAAGACACGGAGCACGCAGTTTTTCGTTGTAGGCGATTCGTATCATGGAGAACGAATCTGCCCAATACATCTTTTGTAATAGACCATATGTTGCAGTCGGAGGACAATTGGACGACAGTTTGAAATCTGGTAACAACTATCCAAAATGAACTGCGAAGAGTAGAAAAGCTAAGAAGAGCATTAGAAGCAGCAGAAGCGTCAGAAGCAACTGACACAAGACAAGACGCATATCATGAATTGCTAACCAGCCCCGCGAAGTAATACCTAACGGCAGTCCCACGGCGAGAGAGGTTGATGTCTGCTGGATGTGGATTAGTACGTAGGCGCATTCCTGGCATCGATTATTCGGGTTTGCGAATCGTGCATGCCATATTTTGAAAATTACCACATCCATTGGCACAGCAAAAAAAAAACATCTCATATTGAAGTTCACGACTCACATATTACAAAATTAATAGTCATTGAATACGATGAGAGAGTAAGAATAAAACTATTATCGGCTTCATTTACTCAAGCATTACGCAGCCTCTAAACGCAAATATTTGCATTGAAGCAAGCCTAAAGCAACGTTACTTTGATATACAAATTGTTTATACATCATATGTCGGTATATGACCCTATTTCGCTACAGATTAAAAAAAAACTAACGCTTTTTTTAGTTGGAATTCAAGTTTTTTTTTCACATGATTTTTGCGGTATTTTCTTTGGTTTTCTTCAGAACTTCGAGATATTCCGCGATGATTCGGCATTCTTCACGAGTATAGCGTTCCATTGTCTTTCCCCACAAATTCTAATTCTGTTTGCTCCACAAATTCGAAGCCGAATGGACATTCCGCGCAATTTGTAAAAGCTATGGCGCTTACACCGGCACTCGATAATGAGCCTGTAAGAACGCTGTAGGTGCCATCAAATTTCTACTGGGGATAGACACAGATTTTATAGTGTGAGTAATTCTCGTGTTAATTTTCCACAAAATGTCTGCGCATATTTTACCGCCTAATCTGTTTTTGAACATACATATACACTCTGCTTCAACTGAATAAGCACAAACATTTTCTAAGCTACGTTGTCCATTTTTTCAAAACCTTGTGCCGTAATATATTATTTGATGATGCAAACTGTTTGCGTATGATGTTGACAAAATAAATCGGAAAGAATAATTCAAAAAATACCGCTATTTTCTGTCTGGTTCCATTGCAAAGCATTCAATATGGAAAAATGCAGTTTTATTTTGCGTCAACTGAATAGACACAAGGTCCTTATTTTCACTGCTTATGAGTTTTCTGCGGAAATTGGCACATTAGATCAACAGTTGAAGTGCTTTAAGTGAATTTTATTTGATTAATTGTAGTTCAAAGAAAAACAGGTAAATCAAAATCTCTAAATAGTGTTGAAAGAGCTCAAATCGATTTACTAAAAGACCAATGACTAACCGACGAAGTTCTAGTGTGGTCTATTCTTATTTAAGAAGCAAAGATTCGCACGGAAAAAACATGAAAGGAGGTCAAAAAACGGCAACAACAGCGGTTGATCGAAGAGCAATTTTAAGATGTACTTCCAATTCCTGCGACTCTGCGGCAAAAATAAAGCAGAAAGCCCGTGTTACTGCAAGCGTTTCAACGGTGCGAAGGGTTATCAATAATGCCAAACATCTAAAAAGGTAAAAAATTCAAAAGAAACCACCACTTAACGAGAAATTAAAGTGTATGCGCTTAGAATTCCCTAGACTCCACATAAGTTTTAAAAATGAATGGCGTCACGTAGATTTTTCGGATGAGAAGAAGTTTAATTTGGATGGCCCTGATGGGTTTAATTATTACTTCCATGATGTGAGGAAAGAAGAACGATTTTTAGCGCGGCATCATAGTCGAGAAGGTGGTATTATGGTATGGGGAGCAGTTAGCTACTATGGCACTGTTGAGCTTGAGTTAAAAACCTCAAAAATTACTGCATTAAGTTATAAAGGAAATTTGGAAAGACATTTTCCTAAATTTTCAGGCATTTTTGGACCCATAAACTGAACTTTTGAGTAGGGCAACGCCCCCATCCACACGGCGCCCATAGTAAAAAATTGGATAGAGGAGCAAAATGTGGAATTGCTTCAATGGCCGCCGTACTCACCGGACCTGAACCTTATAGAAAACGTTTGGGGATGGTTAGTGCAAAAAGTTTATGCGTCTGGCCGTTTGTTTGAAGACAGAGAATCCCTTATTGCAGCCATTAAATTGGCCTGGGGGAAATTTCGCTGGACTACATAAAGAGGCTGTACGATTCCATGCCGGATCGAATTTACAAAACTATTACGAATAATGGCGGCAGTACCCACTACTAAAATTAACCATTAAAAAACGATTTTAAAAAAATCTTGTTTCATTTAATCCCAATAACTTTTATTTTCAATTTCAATATTTGTGTCTATTCAGTTGACGCAAAATAAAACTGCATTTTTCCATATTGAATGCTTTGCAAGGCAACCAGAAAAAAAATAGCGGTACTTTTTTTATTATTCTTTCCGATTTATTTTGTCAACATCATACGCAAACAGTTTGCATCATCAAATAATATATTACGGCACAAGGTTTTGAAAAAATGGACAACGTAGCTTAGAAAATGTTTGTGCTTATTCAGTTGAAGCGAAGTGTAAATACGAGGGGCGTTCAATATATTCTCGGTATAGGGGTGAAGCTGTGGTTGTATATATAAATTGACTTATTTATCAAGTAATACTATAATTTTAGTGCATTCATGTAAAATTTCATATAAATTTGATTATTAATTCGCGTTTTATCTCTAGTTAAACAGAATCATAATGGCAACTGAGACGATGATGGTGAAAATTGAGCATCGCGCTGTAATTAAATTTCTCACTAAGCAAGGAAAAAGTCAAAAAACTATTCATGAAGAGATTGTGGCTGTTTACCAGGGTTCCGCACCTTCATTATCAACTGTGCAAAAGTGGTCAAGTGAGTTCAAGAGAGGCAGAGAGAGCATTGAAGACGACCCCCGCTCCGGCGCCCCGGCTACTGCTTGTACGGGAGACAGCATCAAAGAAGTCGAAAAACTTGTTCTTGACGATGCCCGAATAAAGGTGAAAATAATGGCAGAGATCACCAAGCTTTCAATTGGTACCATTCACACGATTCTTCATGACCATCTTAACCTTTCAAAGGTCAGTGCAAGGTGGGTGCCACGAATGCTCACAGCGCCTCAGAAAAAAGTGAGAATCGCATGCTGTAGAGAGCTTTTGGAGATGTGTAGTGAGAACGCGGACGGTGTTATGGATCGAATTGTTACTGGGGACGAAACATGGGTCCACCACTATGACCCTGAAAGCAAACAAGAGTCCATGCAGTGGCATAAAAAAGGAACAGACCACCCGAAGAAGTTCAAAGTCACTCCGTCTGCCGGGAAGCGCATGGCCACAGTTTTTTGGGACTCAAAGGGAATCTTGCTCATTGACTACAAAAAAAGGTGAAACCATCAACGCCACACCCTACGCTTCCACTTTGCATAATTTGCGGGAGGAAATTAAAAAGAAAAGACGGGGTAAACTCACAGCGGGTGTGTTGCTTCTTTATGACAACGCTCCTGTTCACACGGCGCGAGTTTCCAAGGCTGCTGCGCGAGATTGTGGTTTCGAAGAAATCCAACACCCACCCTATAGTCCAGACCTTGCCCCTATTGATTATTTCCTGTTTCCGGATTTGAAAAAATGTCTTCGTGGAAAAAGATTTTCGGATGATGAAGAACTCAAGTCGGCAATAAATGGGTATTTTGCAGAGAAAGAGGAAATTTATTTTTTTGAGGGTTTTTCTTTTCGAATCTCGTCAAATCTGAATGCGGATCCTCAGCTTGAACCAATTAGCCGTTACTATCCGAACGACCGACACTATACGAGGATCCGACACTATGAGCGGAATCCTGGATCCGGATCCAATCTGGGTATCCGGATATTCGAAACATCCGGATACATTGGAGCTCCATAAGTAACTGTTTATAAAACCATTCTATCATCCAAAGCCAAACAAAATCCATAAGTAAAGTATGACATTAACACGCAGCGGACTTAAGTATAGGGGTTAGGCATGACACCTATACTGTAATATGTAATCGCTACGGGTGGACAGCTATATCTAGGTTATTTGTCGACTTCACAATAGTAACGGAAGAATTTGTAAGAGAACGAGTGGGGGAAAACAACACGTAAAGGGTGAAACTAGCAACAGGTCTTTAACAAAATGTTTGTAATAGGTGATCAATCTATCCACTGCGACACACACTGATTTCGTTTTTACCTCATTGTCTACAAAATGCAGTGGAATATTTTAATAAAGCATCATTCAATTCATTATCCATCCAAGCAAAAACGATATTTTCTTTTAGTTTGTTCAAATACTTAAGTGAATTTGGCCAATTAATATTGCAAAATTCGGGTATACAGGTAGCTTTCTTAAGCGTGATTGCCAGAGCATTTGCTAACCCAGGTGTTCTTGCTCCATCAGTTAGCATTGCTTCTGCTCCAGCTATTGCATCAGTGCCAAGTGTACGCATTGTAAAGAGCTCACCAATTGTTTTGGCTTCCAGCATTTATGATCCTTTGGCTCGAGGCAGCGGATTGCTATCGAATGGATTTATCTCCTATGGTAATGCTAAGAATGCGCCTATTGTTCTGGGTAGCAGCACCGGCACTCCTTTGGCTCTAAGTGGTGGTTTGGTATCTAGCGGATTGATATGCAATGGATTAATTTCCCATGGTTTAGTCTCCAATGCATTGGTCTGCTGAGGATTGATCTCAAATGGATTGGTCTCAAGTGGATGAGTCTCGAGTGAACTGCTCAATGGTTGATTAATATCTGGTAAATTACTCTCCGGAGGATTGGTTTCCAGTGAATTGCTGTAGAGTGGATAAATTTACAAAGAACTTTGGGATTCAAAGTATCATAATTTTGACCATTGAATTAAATAAAAAAATGTAAACACTTTTGTGAAAGTATTAAGTTTTATTGTGACAAATAATGTTTTTCCAACGCAGTAATATTTTCGAAGCCAGCTCAAGCATTATGGCAAATGGCAGTGCCAACAAGTTGAAACGCTAGTCTTTATTTACGTAGAGTATATTATCATCACAGATGAGCTATATCAGATAGTAGAGTTCCATTTTACATTCCAGCAATGGCGGCAGCTATATCTTCGGATTAAGAAAGTATGACCAAATCTCTCAATTCTCCAAATCAATATACGGCATTACTCTTAAAAAATGTTTAAGCTAAGAACGTTAAGACTTCTTCACAGTATATTGCAAACACGTCAACCACCTTACCTTTACAATAAGATCTGTCAGTCACATTCTCTAAGAACGTTAAACCTTGTGCCACTACATTACATCTTCTTAATATCCGGGCGCCAATTTTTTTTAAATGCTATACGTCTGTGGAACTCTCTTCCACGTTCTATAAGGATGATAGGCTGCACAACGCAATCCGAGATGAAGCTCAAGACGTACATGGAGACATTAATGTAAGTTGTTTAATGTAATGATGATTTTTCTTTTTTATGACTGATTTCCTTATTCAAACTTTTTCTTCTTTTTTCTTCTATTTCTTTTCTTTCATTGCTTTTTATGAATTTCCATTTTATCAGTTTATGATATCTCTGAATTGAATTCAATTTCTACAAACCTGTTAGCTCTTTTTTTCCTTCTATATAAATTAATTATTTAAGCTTATACCCCCGTATTAATAAACAACGGATAGCGGCGAGTTAGCACTAGCACACGTGTTAACTCTTAATTTTGATTAATAAACGTGTGTTAGCTTTCACTGACATGCGATAACAAGTGGATAACTTAACTCACCGAATTCGGCGTATAAGGAGCGGATAGCTTCACACATTCTCAGATTGCAGTTCATGCATTCACAAATTGAGAGGATGCGCATGTATGCGTAGACAGCGCCCGACCTAGCTATTTCGCTGCTATGGACAAAAATAGTTTTTGCCGCCCTTACGCCGCGGCTATTAGTCATAACTTAGGTCATAGGTCATAGGTTAAAAAGGGATATGCAATTCGCATACAGCACTAGGCACCAGAAGGGCCCATCGCGATCCCTAGGGAACCACTTAAAAAACTTCAATTGGAGAAAAACCTGAAAAACTTTTAATAGACAGAGCCCAATCTTCCTGCAGAACTTAACCAGCTTCCTATGGTCTATCCCGCTCAGCTCCCCTAGTTCTTCGAAGAAGTATTTCCCCTAGAATCCTCCTATGCCCTCGCATTCACACAATATGTGTGTTATGTCTTCCTCGGCTTGTAGATCACCACAGAAACTGCACGTGTCCACATCCACCAGACCAAGTCGCCTAGCATGCTTTCTTAGAAGACAGTGCCCTGACATAATCCCAATTACTGTTTAAAACTGTTCCCTGCTCAATTTTATAATTTCCTTAGATCTTTTCTTATCCAAATGGGGTAAAAGGGCTCTAGACACCCTATGTCCCTCTATGTTCTGCCATCTGAGGTCAGCCATTTTTAAGATCTTTTCTTTGATTTTTCCCTTAAAGACGCCCAGGGGTGGTTTAATGTTCACACCTCCGCTATTTTCCAGCTCCCCTCCCTTTCTGGCTAGCTCATCGGCTTGCTCATTTCCCCCTATACCGCTGTGTCTTTCTCGATTCCGTCTACATACTGCTTTTAGCGGTGCCGTGAAATAAGGCCAAGTGAAATAAGGCCAAATTCAAAAGTTTGGCCTTATTTCGCTTTGTGAAAGTGAAATAAGGCCAAATTTCACTTTCACAAAGCGAAATAAGGCCAAACTTTTGAATTTGGCCTTATTTCACTTGGCCTTATTTCACGGCACCGGTATTTTCTTACCACGAATAGGGTTTCTACACCGATATTAATCAACTCTTTGAGTGAATCGGTTTATGGCCGAATATTTCCTCCATCTCTTCCATTAATGGAGGTAGGCATGGGGATGCACCAGTTCCTTCGCTGTTATCTTTTGCAGCCTTGTATACCCTCAGTAAGGTCTGCATTTTCACTTCCGGGTGATTTACCATTATATCCGAGTCCTGAAATGAATTTTTATATTTTTTTTATTTGTTTCATTAGCAATTGATAAAGACTTACAAAACCGGCAGAGAACATATCTTCCAAAATGTGGGAAAAAGCCAATCGCCTCTTCCGAGCTTGGCTGAATTCCTTTTTGCGAGCCATAGAGAAGTGCAAAAAAGCCTTTGTCTCCTCTATTTTCCAACGTTTGGGTTCTCTGTGGTTTAAAAGTTCAAAAGATAACATCTTGATTATTTTAATTTTAATTTGATTTGTTTACCTCTTGCCCATTGTTATTTATCTGTTTGCAACCTGTTGAGTTTGACATTTGTTTTTAAAAACGTTCAAGGATGTGTTCGCAGTGTTTGTACTTTAAAAGACTGCAATTTGGATTATTATTAAGGCAAGGATGCAAATCCAAACGTATTTTTTGAAAGATTTTTTAACATCATAAAATCCTTTGTGTTCCACAGCAAGGAAAACAACGGATGCTTATTTTGAGGCAAACTTTAAAGTGTTTTTTTTTTTTAATTTTTTCGCATAATTATCTTTGAAATGAGGATTTTCGACGAACACATCCACTATCTCTGCATAACAATCGATTGGTACCAACCCCTAGGTAAGGAATATTTTTGTTCGCAACTTATTTTACCGCCATCTATTCGCTTCATGGTATCAACACTTTATGTTGCCTCCGTCTCAGTCCTCGACTGCTGACCTCTTTATCTGCAGCACTCCTAATGCTGAGCATAATTTTACACGTAACACTTACCACCAATACACGGCTATCATTTCAGTTCCCTGTTTCTTTAAAACCCTCAGAAAGTTGGTTTGGGTATGAATGGATAGTTGGTAGATATATTCCAGCATGGTGGGTTACATAATGTTCATCGACGTTATTTCTGTCCAAACGGTCATAATATCCATGTTTATTGTGTCTTGTTTACCAACAGATATACGGTCTTATCGAGTTATTCGTTTAGAAGGGAATTTCCATTCGAGGTATCCGTTCCAATTCAATTATCGCACTGATTATCTGATCAAATGCAACGAACATTTCCTTACGGCGCCATGACGCGTCATCATAATGTTTAACAGATACATGGCAACATTCTTCCGGAAAGAAAATGCTGCAGATTATTTCAAGGGCAATAACTTCACATGGGCAATAACTTCACTTCGAGTGGGCAATAACTTCACTTTCAATAGGTGAGCAATATCTTCACTTTTTTGTGGGAAATAAATTCTCTTAACATTTTATGATAATTCAAGAACCGTACCTCGCACCTACTCCAAATCAAACAGGGGGGTTGTAGGGAGCCAGCATCCCCCCCCCCATAGGTATTGAACTGTTTATGGAGTCTACTTGCGATTTCGCAACTAATACCATAAACAGTGCAATGCATATGCAACCCCCCGCTTGGGGTAACTGTTTGATTTGGAGTGGGTGCAAGGGTCTTTAGTTATAATAGACAACTTCTCAAATTATAGGTGGGAAATAACTTCACAAAATTTACGGTGAAGTTATTGCTCACCATCAGTGGGCAATAACTTCACAAAAAAAGTGAAGTTATTGCCCACTCGAGGTGAAGTTATTACCCATGTGAAGTTATTGCCCGTGAAGTTATTTCCCTGCACCATATGCGACACCTGATTAGAAAATTAGAAAATTGTTCAATGCGGCCTGAAGGGTTGAAGTCGGGATCGCCTAAATTATTGTTTTAATGGACTGCTTCCATTCAGTCAAATTCCTTGGTTTCGTTTTGAAAAAACTCTTGCTTGATATACCCCATAAAAAAAAGTCTGGTGCAGTCAGATCAGGTGACCTTCGGAGACAGCGGAAAGTGGAGTTTCTGGATATTTATTTGTGCGGGAATTTTCTTTGGAGCTCCGCCATAACTTGTCTGGCTATGTGTGCAGTTGCTCCGTATTGCTGGAACCAAGTGCTGTTGAAACGGATACTTCTTCAGCGCAGTTCTGGGTAAAAAAAACTCCTTCAACATCTTTAAATATCGGTCCCCATTGACAGTTACTATTACACCGTTTTCCCCATACGAAACTGCGCACCGCACAGTGACTCGTTTAAGTCATCATGAATTATCCGTTGTAATGACCGTCTGTTAACTCCAATCTGCACCGATAAGTTTCGGGTCGAAACGCTTGGATTTGCCTGAATTGACGATGCTACAGCCGCGATAGTGTCTTGAACCCGATCATGGGGATCTCGGTGGTACGGTCCATGCTTCCAGATTCGGCAAACGTGTTTAAAAGCCTCATAATGGTCCATCTACTCGGGGGAGAGCCGCCCCTTTCCCTTTGGACGGAAATGAAGGACTGCAAAACATGGTACCGCTGCACTATCCAAATCCTGTTTTCGGTATTCCAAGCATTCATAAATCTAAATAGTAAGCTGCCAAATAAAAAAAAATAAGCCGATTACTCACACAGAAAAAAATATTACGTTTTGTTTTTGTAGCACGATTCGTGCGCCACTCTGTATAACTAGAATACTCCAGAAAATATTGCCTGTTTACCCCGCCATCATATTACGGCCACAATCCGCATCCGCAACAAACATTCTATTCTCATTGATTTAACCTTTTTCAGAACTTCAACTACCCAATTGGTTTCATTTAGCGTTTCAATCTTTTTGCAGAAATTTCTATATAAATCACTTTTCGATACCCGAATTAACCTCTAAAACACCGGTGATATCCAGTCGTGTCAACCTAAGGACTTGCATGCACACTTGTTGGAGAGTTTCAAGATGTTTAATGTGTTGCTAGGCTCTTCTTAATCAGCACAATGGGTCAACATAAATTTAACGTCAAGCAGTCCTGTAGAGAAATATGTACTTTTTCTTATAACCTAAGCTTCCAAACCGCTGAACATGTTGATGTTAAATTTAAGAAGCTGGTTTTGGAATCACCACATAAGATAGGGAAAAAGAAGTCTCTTTTGAAATAGAATAGGGCGAACATAAAAACCGCAGTGCCAACATACGCTAAAGAAAATTACTACTACCCAGATGTAAGACGTTAGAATTAGGCGGGTAATAATGTGAGCGAAACCACGGGTAGTTGCTAGTATGAAGTATGGTATCCCAAACCGGCTGTTGGCATACAAACAATTATTGTTGCTATGCAACGATGCAGATCAAGTCATGCGATTACCGCAACCATACCATCGTCTCATTTTCTTCTGCAAAAGATAGATAGTCGTACCTACTCACACCTAACCGGTGTGCCAGTGACAGAAATATGTCACCGCAGGGAAAAAACATTTACAATCATTCTCCATTTACCTATAAATTGAAAGACAAACTTCAACCTATGCAACAGATACTTCTTAGCATTCATCAATTACATTATCTTTGAGAGTAAACATCCTCTATCTCACCAATCATTATGTTCAAATTCGTAAGAGGACTTCTTTTGGAAGATTTTTTGTCCGATAACCGTCAATTTTATCTTTCAGTTGGTCTTCTGTTGTGTGATTGCTGCTGCCTTTGCTGAACCAGGAGTCATTTCCCCCTTAGGTCTTGGTGTTAGTTCAACCCTTATATCTGCTCCATCTGTTGGTGTGGTGAGGTCTGCGCCAATCGCATTGGGGACTATTCGTGCTCCATTGGCACTTAGCAGTGGGTTAGTGTCTAAAGGACTGATCTCCAATGGATTTATTTCTGGCGGTTTAGTATCGAATGGACTCATCAATGGTGGATTGGTTTCGGGTAAATTTGTATCCTCTGGATTAATTCACTAGAAAATATTTTCAAATAGTCGTATACGTAATTGTTGCGAATGTGAACTTGAATAAAAAATATTTAAAAATATTTATACGGATTTCTCGATCTAATTTATTGGTAGATAGTAAATACTCATTTTCAGCACCTTTTTGAATTTCTTTGTGCTTATCAAAACGAACTTCGTTGATAGTTTTATTAACCAGTTTGGTGTCATGTGGGCTCTTACAGGTTTATCCAAGACATCGGGAGGGGAATATAAAATTGTGATCTGTTTTCCCTTGGTTTTGCAATCGTTCTGAAATTTCCAACTCAAACTGAATATGACATCTTTGACCGGGGCTCCGCACATAATGGGTGAACTGATTTTCTTCCAACTTCGTATTTGAGATTTTTACGCTTATATCTCACTGCCATTTTTGTTTCTACTCAATCATTCTAAATAAATTTAACCTGCGTTTACCTACCTACAATGCAACAGCTTCTTACAGCACAGGTTTTCTCAAAAATGGCTTAAACGATTTTGTTCGTTTTTGAAGTATAAAATGAGAGGTAAGCGTAAGGAAATGGCGTACTCAGTTTTTTTTTTTAAAAATAGAAACTCAGCTAATATTATCATTTTCAACAAATTTGCATACTCCGATTTTCTTAAGATTTTTTTAACTTCCCAGTGGAAGATCTTGTTTATAATTGTTGTACCTGTTTCTAAAATTTTTAAAAACTACACTTGCCTCAAAAACGGCTTTAACGATTTTGGAAGGTGTTGCAGTTTTATATATTTGCGTAGAGGAACTTCCGGTATTGTGGTATACATATTACTATTTTGACTATAATTTCAAAAGTGTCGCTCTGAATCGAGCCATATATAGCTAAAAATTAAGGCTAAATTATTGGCTTCAAAAAGGTATTCATACAAGTTTGTTGAGCAGACAATAAAAAATATGTTGCCATAAATGTTGCATAACCCAAAAAGTGGCGATTGAAAAATTGGCGGATATAGTGGTATACTATGTATTTTTAATGTGGTACATTATACCACATTACCTGCTTTACAATTTCTTACCACCAGAACACTTTTGAAATGATTTATATAAATATTTTTGTTTTTATTTTTATTACGAAACAACATAAACAACAAAAAAAAAATAAGGGAAAAGATGGAAAGGAAACGCCTCCTTAGCTAAAATTTTACAAAAATTAAGAACTTTTAAAATGAGATAGAACTTATTCGCAAGATTGGCAGAGAAATATGGCACATTTCTTTTTAACACATTTTCGTGAGACCAAACCATTTCACATTGTAGGCACGAAATCTATGTGGTCATCGCCTTATACTCATTTCAAATTTGTTTGCAGAAGCCTCACATAGCTTCTCTCCATGGAGGAATATCCCCGAACTCTTCGTTGTCATCAGAATCATTAGTTTTGTGAATTTGTGAATTTTGATGTCATTTCAATTTTTATTTCACAACTTACAATTTTTTTTATATTACAATATATTGCATCTGCGCTGGAATCGTTTTTAGATGGCGAAAAGACTGACAAACCTTGAACTCGATAGTGTGGAATAAAGGGGGATAGCCCTTTGCTTGTACTTGCACATACATCTATTAATGGTGGTAAAATGCTCAATGGCTTCATTTGTGCGTTAAGATGGCAAGATGATCCCCCTTGCCTGCAGTTGATAAGTTGCGGCAATGCGGTAGCAGAGTGCGCTGTTATTTCCGTTGAAATAGACTCTTCAAAATAGTTTTCCATTTTCCCAGCTATGAAGTCAGCACCCGAATAAATGTATAATGAAAGGATATATTCCAGTCGTTTGGCCGGTCTGAACTTTCTAAGGCCTTAGTAAACATTCCAACAAGATCATAAACCGTTACTTTTCGATGATTCTCACGGCTAAAGCATCTTATCTCTTCATTAAAAATTAGGCCTTTAAAGGACCCATGAATGTTTTGTCAAGTGCATGCATCTTATGGGTAGAATATGGTGGCAGAGAAATTATAACAACACCATTTTCACGTGCCATTTTTAGCAGGTCTATGTTTCTAGTGTGACTATAATGGCCGTCCAAAATCAACAAAATCGGATCGTATTTTGATGGTTTTGTAGCTGCTAAGAAATGTTGAAACCATTTAGTAAATATAGGGATTTGAACGCATCCAGACAGATGGCAAGAAGAATCGGAGCCAGGAGGATCAGAAGGGGATTATGTTTTTTTCGCGGAAAGATGAAGAATTTTGGCCCGCCTGCGCTAATGCAGGAAATTACTGTTATGACGGATCCACGCTCTGCAGATGTCATGGATCCGATTTGTTTTTTCCCCTTTTGGGCAAGTACTTTCGTCTGCTTTGGCTGTGTCCCACTTTCGTTTGTTTGCCATGTTTTCGCCATGTTCTCTAACGACACAAAACAAAAGAAAACAGTTATTATTCGAAGGAATTTTGAAGTGGGTAATGTGGTATAGTATACCACATTGGCCGATCGCAGCTGTACCACATTAGCCGACGATGTATGCACATAAGAAATTATTTATAAAAAAATAACAAAAAAAATACTTACAGAATAACTAATAATTATTTAATAAAGTTTAATAAATCGTTTACTGCGAGGTAACTTAGGTATAAGTAATGCACAAAACAATAAAATACAAAAAAACAATTTCAGAAGCATAAAAAAAAACTCGAGTACAACCAATTTTATATTCGACACAAATTACCAAAAACGTGAATAGCTTTGAAGTTGCCAGAACACGTGTTGGTCGTTTTTTCTAAATCGCCAGTTTTGTGTGTAACAAACATTCCGGTAGCCTGCTTAGTTTTCGAAAAAACTGCCCGTACCACATTACCCTACTATACCACAATACCCGAACTTACTCTATATAAGTAAGAAAATGACATAGGCACTCGGTTTTTAACAAAAAAAACTTAAACAATGGTACGTTCGAAACACGGCAGGGGAAGGTGTTGTACCTTGGTCATGTTGTACCTTGGTCGTAGCGCCACTTCTCAGTAAAACACTAAGCATGAAAAAACCTATTCCTCTATGAAATGTTCCCTTTGTGCTTATATGTTTTCTCAATTTGTTTGCGGTTGGTTGGATTTGTCTAGTGGATTGTTTTTTTTTCTTACCGGTTCTATGGTCGATTGGGGTAAAGGTATTTCTATTCTTTTGATGGGAACCTTATAACACGTTGTCATATGTATGCGTCTTAAAACTCTTAACATTAAATTCGTTTGCATAAGTGGTGTTTTGTTCCTTGGACCTAAAAGTTACTACATTCGTGCATCGATAGTTATGCCGATCTTGCCAGGGCACAAAACCTATTGAAATTTGAGAAGCTTTTCATGAAAATTGATATTTTTGGATGCTTGTCAGACGTAAGCAAGAGGCGGGGCAGTGGCAGTGGAAAGTTTGAGCTAGGAAGCTAAAATTTGGAATATATACTCTCTAGGGGCCTTACTGCTCATGCGTAAAGATTTTTTAAATCCCCCCACTGATACGCCCTCTATTTAAAAAAAAACGTTTTATTGAAGAAATCGTTTGCATAGCATATAGATAAAATCGTTTTGAACAATTCCTTGACATAAAGTTTTCTGCATGCCCACTTTTAAGTGGCGATTTCTTAAAAAAAACTTTTTTCCCATAAAATACACTTCTCTTCAACTGAATAAGCACAAACATTTTCTAAGCTACGTTGTCCATTTTTTCAAAACCTTGTGCCGTAATATATCATTTGATGATGCAAACTGTTTGCGTATGATGTTGACAAAATAAATCGGAAAGAATATTTCAAAAAGTACCGCTATTTTTTTCCTGGTTTCCTTGCAAAGCATTCAACATGGAAAAATTCAGTTTTATTTTGCGTCAACTGCATAGACACAAATATTGAAATTGGAAATAAAAGTTATTGGGATTTAATGAAACAAGTTTTTCTTAAAATATGTTTTCATTGGTTAATTTTAATAGTGGGCACCGCCGAATTTATTCATAATAGTTTCGTAAATTCCATCAGGCATGGAACCGTACAGCCTCTTTATGTAGTCTAGCGAAATTTCCCCCCATGCCAATTTAATGGCTGCAATAAGGGATTCTCTGTCTTCAAACAGACGGCCAGACTCATAAACTTTTTGCACTAACCATCCCCAAACGTTTTCTATAAGGTTCAGGTCCGGTCCACATTCTGCTCCTCTATCCAATTTTTTACTATGCGCGCCGTGTGGATGGGGGCGTTGTCCTGCTGAAAAGTTCAGTTTATGCGTCCAAAAATGCCTGCAAATTTAGGGAAATATATTTTCAAATTTCCTTTATAACTTAATGCAGTCATTTTTGAGGTTTGGAACTCAAGCTCAACAGTGCCATAGTAGCTAACTGCTCCCCATACCATAACACCACCTTCTCGACTATGATGCAGCGCTAAAAATCGTTCTTCTTTCCTCAAATCGTGGAAGTAATAATTAAACCCATCGTCCAATTTCGTCAGCTATAGAAAGCCCGGTTAGTCCTTGTTCTTTTAGTAAATCGATTTGAGCTCTTTCAACACTATTTAGAGATTTTAATCTACCTGTTTTTCTCTGAAATACAATTAATCAAATAAAATTCACTTAAAGCACTTCAACTGTTGATCTAATGTGTCGATCTCCACAGAATACTCATAAGCAGTGAAAATAATGACCTTGTGTCTATTCAGTTGACGCAAAATAAAACTGCATTTTTCCATATTAAATGCTTTGCAAGGGAACCAGGGAAAAATAGCGGTACTTTTGAATTATTCTTTCCGATTTATTTTCTCAACATCATACGCAAACAGTTTGCATCATCAAATGATATATTACGGCACAATGTTTTGAAAAAATGGACAACGTAGCTTAGAAAGTGTTTGTGCTTATTCAGTTGAAGCTGAGTGTATTTTAAACGTTGTACATGTAGATCGTTCTTAACAATTCACCCATACTTAGATTTAAGTCACGTCCACTTTATGAGTGATAGACATACGCATAGGGTATCCAACAGTTCGCCCAAGTGGACGGTAGCCTTTCCCTATGTTTTTCAGCTTTTTTAGTTACATAGAGGCTGAGTGTTTTTAATTTCACAAAAAAATGTTGTAATTTTTAGAGTTTTGTATCACTGTTTTGAATAAATAATCAACATGTTTTTTACTGTTTATTAAAAAAATAACGTGTTCTGCTTTTAACTATGTTTAAGCATCTAATGGAGTTTTAGGAACAAGGCACAACCCTCTGTCGACCAAAGTAAAATCAGGTCTTGTACCTTGAAACTTTTGAGGTTTCCAAGAAAAAGTTGCGTTAACTAAAAATTATTAGAAAACTGATTTTATTATTTCCAGCATAATACAGGCAAAACTTCAGGTAGCAACGTAAAAAAATTGTAAAAAAAATAAAATATGAAACTCAAGTTATTTGGGAAAAACCTGAAATCCTGATCCAGGTAGAAGACCTTCCCCTTATATCTCAAAACGAGTGAGGTTATTTTAAAGAGGTTTGAAATTTTAGCTGACTCTAAGGCTTAGAACACCAGCTAGTGGCATATGCGGCCATAAACGGCCATTCCCATTAGAGGCTTTTACGGGAATTGAAGAACAGGCGAAATTGGTTTTTCGTGAAGTCAATAAGGAAGACCTGGTACATGCTATCAACAAACAAACGAACATCTGTACAAATTAAAATACATTCTGATACTGATACTGATACTGATCCAAATTTAAAAACATAGGGACGGGCTTGGATACCCTATTCTTATTCCTATCCCTCATAAGTGGGCGTGACAAAAGTCTAAGTATGGTTGAATTGTTAAGAACGTTCTACATATTTTGTTATATAACATTTAAAGGATGTTATCGAAAAAAACGAAGCTTTTGTAAAAAAAACGCTCCCTAGCTCGAACTTTGGTTTTTGACTAAAATTGTTTTATTTAATTGTGGGCGTGTCAGTCTTCGGATTTTGAAAATATTTACACATGAGCATAAAGAGCCCCTAGAAAGTATATACATATTATAAATTTCAGCTTCCTAGCTCAAACCTTGACTTTTCAACAATTCTGGGCGTGTCAGTGGGCGGATTTTAAAAATTTTATCTCCCGAGCAGTTTTAGGAGTCATTGATCATATACAAGGTGGCGCAAAAGTTGTCATCTGTTTACTTCACAAATGTCAAAGTAAAATTGACATTTGCCGCTATTTGCAAAAATTATAGCATCTTCCGATAGGGTTTTCAGCCCTTGGGTGTGCCTTAGGCAATTCTGGTGCCAATGTTCTAAATGATCCACGAAGTTTGACATCTATCCTATGTAGTTTTCAGTCGGATTGGTGAACGCCACTGGGTGATGACTTTTGCGCCACCTTGTATAAGAAATTTCAGCTTTCTAGCTCAAAATCCGACTTTTTCGAAAAATTGTTTGTTTTTGAGTTTGTGGTCGTGTCTGTGGGCGGATTTCAAAAATTCTTAAACTTGATTATTTTGTTCCCCTAGAGTGTATATGGTTAAGATTTCAGCTCTCTAGTAATAGTCTAAAGACCTAATTTTTGCCGAGGGACAGACGGACGGACGGACGGACATGGCTAGATCGACATTACTATTGATGCTGATCATAAATATTGTAACTTTTAGGGGCCTACGGGCAATATTAAGGTATGTTACAAACTATGCGTCAAAATTAATATACCCTTATAGAATAGGGTATAAAGAGGGGAGCATTTGAATTCATTTCCCGCGTTATGGAAAAATTTCGGTTTTTTTAATTTCTACAAACGAAAATGAAAAATGTGTAACTGAAATTTATTATTTATTAACTTCCCAGTGTAAATTCTTGTAATGGAGCCGATTTTGTGAATCGCGTATTTTGACATATCTCCACGTTTCAAGATCACCAGAATCCAAATCTAACGTTTTTATAGAGATGTCTGCCTATGTGTATGTACGTATGTGCGTTCGGAATTAATTTTCGCCATGATTATCGCGAGAACCAAAGATGATATTGACATGGGACCGGGTTTATTCGAAGCGTAATTATGTAACTCAGAACTGATTAAGTTTTCAGCGAAATCGACCGTTTTTTGTTAATATGTAAATAACTAACTAAAATAATTTGCCTTTATTTGTATTATTTATTGTCATTTGTCATTGAGCAAATCATTATTACATTGTGCTCCGTTATTTCGTATACATGTAAATTTACAGGTCTCCGTGTTCATAACAATGGTTGCATTAATAATATCACACTTCGCTGATATTAACAACATTTAATTTCGGTGAACAATATTAAAGAGCGTTTTTTAATATTAAATAGTTCTTAACCATATTTTGTGGTTAATCACATTTCAAAATTTCCCACTAATCGCGTAAATCATATTGATCCCACTGGGAAGTTAATCGTGTGGACCTTGTGGGTCGCACCCAGACAACAGAAATGGTTCCAATGGATGTGCAGCATCTCCTATTAATCAAAATGTAAAAGGGTTTATGTGTTTTTTATTTTCTTCGTTCTAAAGTAATTTACAAAATATTATGTACTAGCTGTCCCGTACTCGCCTTGCTTCGCCAGTCTGCCACTTCTCAAATTTAGAACAAAATACTTGCTGATAAGAACTGATAAAGAAAACGTCGAGAGTGTCCCTACTCCCTACTCATTATATGGATATACTCTGAGTGTGACTCCCTCTCAATATCAATTACATTTCATACCATATCTTTCTCAATCATGCGCCACAAAAACAACAATACAAACTACAAAAGGTGCATAAAAAAAGAAAGAAAAAGCGCACGCACAAAAGGTACATAGAGAGAAACAGATTTGTGCCGCACACACACACAAGTATTCCTCCACTCAAAGCTGGGAAAATCCAACGATCTAGCTTCAATCGAACATTTTACTTTTTTGAATTGTATAAAATTTATAGTTTAATGCTTATTGTTCAACTTCAGGATAACCTACAAAGATGATTTATATCTTAAAATCTTTGTACATAATTGAACTTTATATTAAAAAAAATCCTATTTCATTTGAATGAGTCATTCCAAAGCTAGGAGCTAGAAAGCATTCGAGAGTTACAAATTTTCTTAGATATCAGCTTAGATCTCCGCTTCTGGACAGCGGATGAAGGCTCTAGACTATCTGTGTACAAAATTTCATTTAAATCGGTTCAGTAGTTTTGGTGTTAAAACGAGACAGACAGACAGAGTTACTTTCGCTTTTATAATAGGTCCGTTCGCGCACTAATATGCAAACGTAAATTTATATAAACTTTCGTGCAAAACTACACAAACGCGTTCGCGTACTGAGAAAATGGTAAAAAGATGAACGAAAGAAAAATTTACTTCCGTTCATTTTTCTTCACACAGAATTTCGGCTGGTAAGAAAATGAAAACTGTCAAATGATGAAATCCTATGAGTTTGCCAGCAAAAAAATAGCGGTTGCTTCTTTTCAAGCCAAACTTAGACGTTTTTAATTTTTTTACACAAAAGCGTTCGCGTACTTTTCTTTGAAATGAGAGGATTCTCTCTCGATTTTGGAGATTTGGCAGTTTTAATTTTTCTACACATAAAGTACGCGAACGGACCTAATATCAGTATGAATTATGCTATGCCCGCGCTGTGATTACATTAAAAGGTATCCAAGTAAAGAAGATGCCTAAGTTCCTTCTTCTTCTTCTACAACAACAACTAAAGGCTTTGCCACACAGAACGCGTTTTTAACGTCATGGTTAGATTATTTTACGCGGCGGTGAGGCTATTAAAAGATTATATTCTATCCTGACAAGGCAAAACAGTTATAGGAATAAATGAGGTAAAGATAAATAGCGAAAAGTTGCTCCAGCACTCTGTGTTCCCTACAAAGTTATAATGTACGTCAGAAACCAAATTTTCAAAAAAGAACTTTCAGTAAAGCAGTCCCTAGACACTCAATATTATTGTGCAATATTTGATATTGCACAATATTATTGTCCGTCTATGGATAATATTGCAAGGTTGTGCAATATATTGAGGAAAATAAAAACCCTTTTGATATTTATTACACAATATAAAATATTGTATCGTCTGTGGGTACAATTGCACATTATTTGTTTTTTTAATTTTCAAGTGTCGAAGAGTAAACACCTCCGCGAGTGATTTTAATGAAAATGTCACAAGCAAAAGAGGATAAGAGAAAATTTATATTAGAGTGTATCGTTGTCTACAAAGTATCAGCTGCCAACTAAATTATTGTATAAAAAATGCAATATTTTGCACAATAATATTGAGCGTCTAGGGACCGCTTAAGAAGTAAATCCGTGTTTGCAGCTTTCGATCTAATAGAAGAATAAAACCTCTTCACTATAACACTTTTTGCTCCTTGTTGAACAATTCATTTCGAACAAAATTGGTTATCTGCGAATTGGTACAACTACCAACAATCGCCTTTTTATGTTTGTTGTCCTTGAAGTGATGTTTTAAATTCGTTCTACCACTATTTGCTATTGAAAAATTTGCATATATGTCGGTACCGCTGAACATTGTTTATACCCTATTCTAGGGGTATATTAATTTTGACGCATAGTTTGTAACATACCTTAATATTGCCCGTAGACCCCTAAAAGTTACTATATTTATGATCAGCATCGATAGTAATGTCGATCTAGCCATGTCCGTCCGTCCGTCCGTCCGTCCGTCCGTCCGTCCGTCCGTCCGTCCGTCCGTCCGTCCGTCCGTCGGCAAAAATTAGGCCTTTAAACTGGACCTAGAGAGCTGAAATTTTAACCATATACTCTCTAGGGTCCCGAAATAATCAAGTTTAAGAATTTTTGAAATCCGCCCACAGACACGCCCACAAACTCAAAAAAACAAAATTTTGGAAAAAATCGAATTTTGAGCTAGAGAGCTGAAATTTTTTATATATGATCTATGGCCCATAAAACTGATTGGGACATAAAATTTTCAAAATCCGCCCACTGACACGCCCACAATTAAATAAAACAAATTTTGGGAAAAATTGAATTTTGAGCTAGAAAGCTGAAATTTTTTATATATGATATTTGGCCCATAAAACTGCTTGGGACATAAAATTTTCAAAATCCGCCCACTGACACGCCCACAATTAAATAAAATATTTTTTTTGAAAAACCAAAATTTGAGCTAGGGAGCTGAAATTTTTAATATATACTCTCTAGGGGCCCTTTATGCTCATGTGTAAATATTTTCAAAATCCGCCCACTGACACGCCCACAATTATTTTTTTTTTATTTTTGAAAGTCCAAAGTTTGAGCTAGGGAGCTGAAATTTATAGTATATACTCTCTAGGTGCCCTTTATGCTCACACTTAAATTTTTTTTAAATCCGCCTACTGACACGCCCACAATTAAATAAAACAATTTTATTGAAAAACCAAAGTTTGAGCTAGGGAGCGTTTTTATTTACAAAAGCTTAGTTTTTTCGATAAAATCCTTTAAATTTTTGTCACGCCCACTTATGAGATATAGGAATAAGAATAGGGTATCCAACAGTTCGCCCAAGCGGACTGTAGCCCGACCCTATGTTTTTTTTTTATAAACGGAAATTCTTTTTCCACATGGTTATTAAAAACTTATTTCCATTTTGGAGGCATCTGAAATAAATATTAAATCGAGACTTTAATCTTTACGTAAAAACAATTATTCTGATAAATTACTTACCGCAATATTATTTACTTACAATGCAAGTATCAATTGCTGGGGTGGCGACGGTGTAGAGGTTAGTGTGTTGGCTTGTGACCCGTGCGGTGCAGGTTCAATCCCCATGGGGAACAACAACATACGCCACCCAATCACATGCCTCTACACCAAAAGGAGGATTTCTGCCTGGTAGTACAATGGACCGTTACCGAGTCTGAGTGCTCTAGGATTTGGATTTCCTTTAAAAAAAAAAAAAAAAAAAAAATCAATTGCTAAGATTACGCAAAATATTTATAAATTGTTCTAGAATACTGACAGATAGAAACCCGAAACAATATTTAATGATAGTCTTAAAATTATTCACATTTGAAGCAGCTGACAGAATTTAAACAATAATTCGATGTTTTACGAATGAAGTAGGTATGTAGATAAAAAATTGAGTTTTTGTAAAAAAGCCTCTAAAACTGTTCATGGCAGAAAACTTTAGATAAAGTAATTGTTCAAGACGACTTTAGTTACATACTTTGCAAAAAATAGGACTTTCATTTACAATAATTTGTTTGGGCGGATTTTAAAAATATTCGAATATGAACATTAAATTGGGGGCGATTTAGTTGGCGGATTTTCAAAATATTAACACATGAGCATTTGAGACAATATGTATATCAAAATTCGATTTTTTCGAAAAATTGGTTTTTTGAGATTGTGGGCGTATCAGTGGGCGGTTCTTAAAAAATTCTTACAATTGCTTGTTTTGGCCCCGCAGAGCATATGGTTAAAATTTTAGCTTTCTAGCTCGAGTTTTAGGACCTAATTTTTGGCGACGGACATTATTTTCGATGCTGATCGTGAATAAAGTAACTTTTAGGGAATAACGGGCAATATTCAGGTATGTTACAAACAATGAGTCGACCCTTACAATAGGGTATACGAATGCCATTGGGAGAACATTTGATGAAAGACGAATTATTCACTCCCTATCCATTGGATTGCAGCACAAGTGTGAAACATGAACCTCAAGTGAAGGGTTTTACCACTAATATTTTGCCACAATCGCTCTTGCAACACCAGATACACTCGTTGTGGAGGCTTTATGCACCACATTCGCAGCAAAAGTAGAAATTGAGCATTTCTGTTAACTATAAAATATGAAAGAAACTCACAGTTAACCATCAGACACTTGCCAGCATTTAACAAGAGCAACATTAGTCCTCAACGAAATAACTTCCATAATGTTCAAATATGTAAGCAGATAAGAAGAGTTAAGGACATCCGTAATTTATTTATAATTTAAAATTTATTTGCAGTTCGTTTTCTTCAGCGTGATTGCCATCACCTTTGCTCGACCAGGAGTACTTGCCCCATCTTTAAGCATTGCTGCCGCCCCGACAATCGTGTCAGCACCAAGTGTGGGTATTGTAAAGTCACCTCTAGTTCTTGGTGGTGGTGTGTTGTCGAGTGGATTAGTGTCAAACGGATTGGTATCCAATGGTTTAATTTCCAATGGATTAGTCACTGGGGGTTTGATCTCAAGTGGTTTGGTATCCGGAGGACTATTCAATGGTGGACTTATTAATGGAGGACTGATCAATGGTGGACTACTTTCTGGCAAATTACTTTCGGGAGGATTGATCTCTGGTGAATTGTTGTCCAGTGGATTAATCCACTAAAATGAAAACATGTGTAAGACACCAGTTTTTGTTTTGATAGTGAAATTTAATAAAAAAAGTCAAACCGAACAGTTTTCTAATTTTTCAATGAATCCGACACTGGTAATAATTTGTATCAATACACCCAGATAAATTGCTAATTATGTATGCATGACATGTTCAAAGCAAGAAATATCGTCGGCTAAATGCGTAGAACTGCAAGTTCACTTTTGGGTAAAATTACGACTTTGATGTAGTTTACTACAATATGCTCTAAGATCACGTTAACCCAATCTAGCTTAGTTATGGTAGAATCTTGATGCACGTATTTCTGCTATATCCAAAGCTTCATAAAACTATGACCGAAATCTTGCTTACCCTTGTGTCCGTTTTTTTTGCGATTAAAAAAATGCATATAGATATTCAAAAATGCTACACACTTAACATGCAGGGTGTCATGTACTTTCTTGAAAATGCTTTTGGGGATGATTGCGTGTTTTTATCTCGAAATCGCTTAACGGATAGGGAATATGTATTTGCAATATCCAACAAGATTCATCGAATTTATCTGACCTGTGTTAGGGATAATAGGAGCATCCCCCATGCTACGTCTTGGCATGGAATTCTTCTTTCCCCATTCAACCAATTATTTAGAATATCATAGACCCATTTAAGGAATGACGTTCAAATTCAACTGACTAAACAAGAAAAAACTTCGTTAGCCTCCCGTAATACGAGGGCGGGTCAATAAGTCCGTGACTTTTTGAATTTCTGACCTCTTTACTGAAACAGCAACACTGCTCCTGTCAACAGGCATCTGTCAGTTGACTCCTGTCAAAATTTAAACTTGCTGCGTCAGTTAGTTTGTGTTTGACAGCTATTTTTATCAGACTACTCACTAATTTGAGGAGAAAATGGAAAAAAGTGAATTTCGTGTTATTAAGCATTATTTCTTGCGAAAAAAAACCATTACCGAGACCAAGGCTAAGCTTGAAAAATACTATGGGGACTCTGCACCATCGATTTCAATGGTAAAAAATTGGTTTACTGAATTTCGTTGTGGCCGTACAAGCACTGAAGATGCCGAACGTCCTGGACGCCCAGTTGAGGTCTCTACACCCGAAACAATCGAAAAAATTCACGATATGGTGTTGGCCGACCGAAGATTGAAAGTGCGAGAGATTGTGGAAGCCGTAGGGATCTCGCATGGCTCAGTGGTTTCAATTTTGAATGATCACTTGGGCATGAGAAAGCTTTCCGCAAGATGGGTGCCGCGTTTGCTCACAGTCGACCACAAACGCAATCGTGTAACAACTTCACAGGAAGGTTTGGCGTTGTTTAATCGCAATATGGAGGAGTTTTTGCGCCGTTTTGTAACCGTGGACAAAACATGGATCCATCACAACACACCAGAGACCAAACAACAGTCAAAACAGTGGGTTTCTAAGGGTGAATCGGCGCCAAAGAAGGCCAAGGTGGGTTTGTCAGCCAATAAAGTTATGGCGACTGTTTTTTGGGATGCACGCGGGATAATCCACATTGACTACCTTCAAAAGGGAAGAACAATCAATGGGGAATATTATGCCAACTTATTGGACCGATTCAATGACGATTTGAAAAAAAACCGACCTCATTTGGCCAAGAAAAAAGTTCTTTTCCACCAAGACAATGCAAGGGTGCACACATGTGCAGTTGCCATGGCAAAAAACCATGAATTGGGCTATGAATTGCTCCCTCATCCACCCTATTCTCCAGATTTGGCTCCGAGCGACTACTTCTTGTTCCCAAACCTGAAGAAATGGCTTGGTGGAAAAAGATTTGACTCCAATGATGAAGTCATCTCGCAAACAATGGCCTATTTTGAGGACCTTGACAAATCATTTTTTTTGGAAGGGATGAAAAAATTGGAGAAGCGTTGGACAAAGTGTATAGAGCTCAAGGGAGACTACGTTAAAAATATTTTTTTTTTTTTATCAAAAAATCTGTGTTTTATTCCAAAAGTCACGGATTTATTCCCCCTTATCACAGAATCCGTCGGATTCGGAATTTTGCTACGAACTAAAAAAGATATTCTCACAGAATCCATCGCAGTGGAAATATTTGCTACAAATTTTGAGATTCTTGGAAAATGGTTTGACTGAATCCTAATTAATTAAGATTTTGACATTTATGTGTTTGTTACCACGAAATTTGGGATCCTTCGTAGCGGAATTCCGAATACGACGGATTCTGTGATAGGGGTGATTGACCCGCCCTCGTATAAGGCACAGTCAAGTTGCAATGAGAGAATAACAAAAAAAAACTCTTTAAATGTCCAAGTGGATTTGCTCATTGGCAAAAGTGGTTTAAAAGACTTTCTTCTTCTTTTCTTTCCCTCCATTAGTGAATGAAGACTTTTCCCTAGCCATAACAGAAAATGTGGATTTTTTTGCAAATATATTTTTTTCCAAAATTTAAATCTGGGTCGCGGGCAAATGCAACCACCAATAATAGCCCAAATACAATTGTCAATCAGAGACATTCGGTGTAGGCCACGAACAATCCAATGCACTCTATAATAACAGAATTACAAAAATGAGACCGGGCGGAATACCTGTTATAAAAGTATAACACTGTGACACCTGAACTTGCACCTATTTTTGTGCACCTCGCAGAAGATTTTTCATTCTTGCTAGAAAACCCCAGTATTCAACCATTTTCAAGAAAAGCAAAAAGTGCCTGCCACAAAATTATATTCAGTTAAATATTAAGAAGGTCACAGGCTGATAAATTAGATAGATAGATATTTTATTTCGTATTCATAATTGTGTCTTAAACCGATTACCAAACTGTCAATGTGAAAATATTCAGTAAAATCAACATTGTCATCATAGTGAAGAACATGAAGAAATAACGTTTACAAATAATTAAAATTTACTACCGAAATCCCGAGTCGGTAGTCGCAAGAGCGTTAACGCCAGTTTTCGGCCGTAAATCTCGTCCCAGGATACAAGCAATTTATAGTCTAGTGAAAAAAAGTGAGTCAGAATATTCGCTGCTTGATGTCGCAGTGCCAGTGAGGCTACGATTTGCCCGAGGTGTGGAGAATATTGGTGCCGTAGAGGCGTCCGTCGCAAGCCAACCAAATCAGTCAATTTCATGGCGTTCTCCAGAGTTGGGCGTCTCCCAGACCACATTATGGTGAATTTTGCATAAGGATGTTGGCCTACACCCTTACAAGGTCAAGATGACTCAAGAACTAAAGCCACTTGATCATATGAATGTTTTCGAAATTGGGCTCTGGAAATGATGGAAGAAAATGAAGAATTTCATCGCGAAATCAGCTTCAGCGATGAAGCGCATTTTTGGTTAAACCGCTTCGTCAATAAGCAAAATATGAGTTAATATACAGGTGAGAACCCTCATGTGCTTCATGAAACTGCACTGCATCCGCAAAAAGTCACTTTTTGGTGCGGTTTTCATGCCGGTGGTGTCATTGGGCCGCTTTTTTCGCCTATGAAAATGACTGCCACCTTACGGTAAATGGTATTCGTTACAGAGACATGTTGGAATGTTATTTCTTTGATCAATTGCATGAATTGGACATCAGTGATATGTGGTTCCAATAAGACGGCGAAACAAGCCACACAGCGTGTGCAACAATTGTTAAATCATTGATATATGCCAAGAAGCCGGCGACGTTAGAGGAGCTCAGAGCCAATATTGAACTAGAAAAAGCGGCTGTATCGGTCGAAATGTGGGGCCAAGTCATCGAAAATTGGGTTCAACGTATTTACCGCTGCATACGTTCCCGTGGTGTACATATGAACGAAGTCGAGTTCCATTCATAAATGTTAATATGATAATAATTCAAGCCAATAATTTTTTTTTGAGATATCTCAAGTAGTTTGTATTTTATTTAAAAAAAGAAGTTGTCAAGTCCTTAGTGCAAGACCCTTTATAAGTATTCTTACAATTTAGAGATGTGGTAGCTTATATCTTTCTTCTAAAACATTGTGTATTTTGTGTAATAAGTTTTTGCCTAGACTATAATTTTATAATTTTAGAATTTTGGAAAAATTACAAAAAACCTTCAGTGTAAAAAATAAAAAAAATAAGTAAATAAATATAAATATAAAGAAATAAATATATATATAAATAAATAGATCAATAATATTGATAAATAAATAATTAAAAAATTGACAAGATTATACAAAAATAAAATAAGCAAATATAAAAACAAATAAATAAATGAATAAATAAATAAACTAATTAATAATAACAATACCTAAATAAATAAAATGAATGACTATTTAATAATAAATTGGTAGCAAATAAATAAATGTAATAATTAATGAATAAATAATAGTTAAGATAAATAAATAAGTCGAAGTAATCAATAAATAACAAATGGAAGGACATGCAGAATTTAACACAAAGCAATTATGTCAGTCGTTCCGCAACTCTTAATGAGAGAGGTCGGCTAGTTAGTGACGGAAGAATCCCTTGTGATTATAAATTCAAAAAGTGATAGCAATTTGTTTAAGTAGAGCGTGGCTCAGTGCAGAAGATAGTGGTCTCTACAGATAAATAAGTTGTTCAGGAGGAAAGATCACAATGATATTCCATGTGTTCGAATCTCCCAGACAGCAGAGAACAGACAGACAGTACTGACTGCTGGAATAAGTCCAGAAAGTGTCGCTTCAAACGACGATTTTTTCGTGGTCGAGGACCCACAGGAGAAAGTGGATTTGCTGGGCTCTTGTTTCGAGGCCGTGTATACGGTGAACAATCCTGTTCGCCGTAACCACGACATTGAGAATAGGGCTCTGGTGAGCCACTTCTATCTGCGCACCGAACTTGAGAATTGGCGATCTGAGAATAACGGATTCACCGTGTTCACTGATGAAAACCATGCTAATGCAGTTGTCGCCAATGGCCGATATGCATCGCACTTGTTCGTGTCGAAGGATGATCTTCTGTGCATCTTCGAGTCACTAAAGAATAAAAAGTCGGCGGGGATGGATGGTGTTCCAAACGTCGTATTGAGACACCTGCCTCTGGAGGCTGTAGATATTTTCACCACGCTGTTTAACAATGCGCTGAATAATGCACATTATCCGGCGCATTGGAAGGTAGCTGTGGTACACCCTATCCCGAAAAAAGGTAAAGATAGGACGAACCCTGCCAATCTCCGGTCAATTAGCTTGCTTCCGAATATTAGCAAGGTCTTTGAAAAGGTTGTCAATAGAGCTCTGTTAAAGTGGGTCGAGGACAATAACATAATTCCGGACAACCAGTTTGGTTTCAGGGCGAGGCATGACACTATTCATGCCGCGTCGAAACTGGTTTCCGACATTCAGTGGAATAAATGCAAGAGCCAATGCACGGGTGCTTGTCTGGTTGATTTTGAGAAGGCTTTCGACACCGTATGGTTAGAGGGACTTTTTTACAAGTTGACCAGGCGGGGGATGCACAAACCTTTGCTATATGTAATTTATAATATGCTTATGGGAAAGAAGTTCGTTGTCAAATGTGGCAACGTGACTTCGAGCAGAGTCTTTGAAATTAAAAACGGTTTACAGCAGGGGGCGGTCAATTCTCCGATCCTGTTTAACATTTACACGAGTGATCTGGTGGGTTCACTCAGACATGCTATAGCGTATGCCGACGATTTGGTGGCATACAGATCAGGTCCTAAAATTGAGGTCATTAATATCCTTTTGCAGCGTGACTTTGATCAAATTAAGCGATATTGCGACGACTGGAAGTTGAAAATCAACTTTCAGAAGACGGAAACAATCTTGTTCAGAACTCCATTGGCTGGGGCCTCTAGGGATACCAGAAAAAACTGGAAAAAATTGGCCATTATTGGACAAAATGGGCAGCCATTGGCGCTGAGAAGCGCAGTTAGATATCTAGGTATCTGGCTTGACCAGTATCTATATTTCGATAGACATATAGTTGCTTGTCTTGCTGGGGCCAAGAAGGCTTATGCTCTGACAAGGAGACTGTTTCATAGCAGTCAACTTGACTCCAGAGTGAAGGTCATTTGCTACGTGGCCCTTATAAGGCCGATCATCGCTTATGGTTGTCCATTATGGTTTAATATAGCGCCTAGCTATATGGAAAAGATTCGGGTGTTGGAGAGACAATGTCTTAGGACCTGTCTCCGGTTGTTCCGAACGCCTGAATCCAACTATATAAAATACTATCCCAACAAGGTCCTATACGATGGGGCTCAGTTGAATAGGATTGACAATTTCCTCATTAAGGTGACTCGAAGGCACGTTGCAAGGGCGATGGCCAGCGACAATAGTCTGATCTTTGGGGCTTACTACCCCAATGAAATGTACATTGAGAGTACACTCCGGTCTGGCTTTATCCCGCCAGAGGCATTTATCCATATTGATGCAAAAGGGCTGGTACAGACGAGGGATGGTATCCCGGTATTATACCACCGCTACCGCAGTGCGAGAGATAAGCGGCTCATCCGCGGCGAGGACGTCGCCAATGCTCATGAGCTCCTCCGTTTTAGTACCGCAATAGCGGAGAGGGATAAATTCGATAGGTGATTCCGGGAGGTGATTGATTCTGTAAGGCATCAGTCAGCTCACGGCGGCGCGTGTGCACGTTGACGACTGCCAGGCGCTCGGAAAGCAATTGGGAATTCGACCACTTGTTTCGTAATGCAACGAGTGCTCAGAATCCTAATTATAGTTAGAATATGTTAAGTAGTTTAAGTAAGTAGAGTAGGTAGTTTGTAATTTGTTTTTTTTATATAAAAATATAAAATTTGATAAAGATGCCGAGTTTTCTTAAAAATTTTCTCGATGAAAACATAATATGTAAGATTAGTTCGTAAAATAGTTTTTAGGCCGAAAGGCAATAATTATAAGATAGAGTTAAGTTTAGGGCGTCCGCATAAGGATCAATAATCTAGAATAAGTATCCTGTTAATTTTAAGTTAGATTAACTCATTTTTGTCTAGTATATAAGTTGATATAAGCTAATAATTAATAAAAATGAATTTAAAAGTCAAAAAAAAAAGATAGTGGTCTCTGACGTCGGAGTTGTGGGTTCGATCCCAGGCAATACCATTACTTTTTTTTCTTTTCCTTGTTTAATTTACACTGATAGAGACAGTTACCATAAATTAAAAAAAAAGAAATAAAAAAGTGCCGCAAGTGTCAGGCGATGGACCCCGTAAAAACGGTGGTTTCGCTTACGGGTGTGGATGTGCCATCGCAACGCGTGGTTCAAACACGCGGGCCGGCTAAAAAAGTTTTAACAGCAGCAACAACAACAGCAGCAAGAAACACAAAATCAGCAACAACATCAGCAACAACAGCAACAGCAACGAGAACAGCAGCAGCAGCAGTGTGTATGCCAAGGGCAGTAGCTGCACATGCTTCTAAAATGGCACCAATTGCAGCAACAACAACGGGTCGGTCGTTGCCTAGGCGAGTGTTCTCGCAGGCAATACCAGCACCAACAAAGTCAGTAGCAGCAGCTGAAAACCCAGCTACAGAAGTAGAGAAGGAGGAGTTTCGAAAAGGTGGAGAAGAGGCGACGGAAGCTTAATCCGAAGCCGAATCTTTCTGCGAAGAGAAGGGCGAACCTGGCAGGCCCTAATGTGGAATCATCGATGGCTGGTACCGATGATGACACGGATAGCACCAGCTCTTACGAAGCTGAAGTGCGAGCGGGCCGGTACGTCGGAGAGGGAAACTCCTTCAGGGACCTACCGGTCGACGACGATGATAGCAATGTCATCCAAATGGAGGATAGAGAGGAAGATGATGAGGAGGCTCAGCTTGACCAACTCATCAAAGAGCTCCTTGAGAAACGTGAGCAGTTGAGGCTGAAAAAAGTACAGCAGCAGCAACAACAAATAGTGCTGAGGGAGCAAATCCAGCAACAACATCAACAGAAGTAACAACAACGACAACAGCAACAGAACCAACAAAAGCAGCAACAGCAGCAGCAAAAGCAGCAACTGCAGCCAAATCAGCAACAGCAGCAGAAACCAGCAAGGAAGAACAAAATTCCACCGATTAATGTGAGTAATTTCGACATAAGTGATAGTATAAGGTTATGTAGGCTTATAACAAAGAACTTTCATGTTAAAAGGCTATCGGCCAATAAACATGTAATTATTTGTGAAGAAATAGAGGAGTACAATAGGGTGCGCACCGCCTTGGGAGAGGTTAAGACCGAGTACTTTACGTACACCCCAAGAGAGCAAAAGCTAAAAACCGTTGTATTAAAGGGAATTGATCCCTCAATAAAAACGGAGGAGCTCGAAAGAGAGCTAAAGAACTTTGAAAGCGATGACCTCAAGTTCGTGGGGGTCAAACCGTTTTCCTCGGCTGTGGCAAGGGGTGGTAACCGTCACTTACCATTCTTCCTGGTTCAGCTCACTCCTGATAGCAAAATTGACAGGCTGCGAAATATCCGCTACCTGTACTACCATGCTGTAAGGTGGGAGAAAATAAAGAGGTCAGATCGCATACTTCAATGTATGCGCTGCCAAAGGTTCGGGCACGCCGCAGCTAACTGCAACATGCAGTTTAGATGCGTGAAGTGCGATAAGGACCACATACATGGTGAATGCTCTCTAGGTAAGGAGAGAGTCGAAGATCGGAGTGTACTCTCCTGTGTGCTCTGCAGGAACTCTGGGCATCCCGCCAACTTCAGGGGTTGTCCAAAGTACCAGGAGTTGAAAAAACGAGTCCAGGCCCGCAAACAGCAGTCTGAAGATGATAGGCGTCAGAGGAGTCGCTCGTTCGCAAATTTTGTGGCACCCAACGTGTCCTTTGCCCAAATGGCAGCTGGACCGGGTCAAGCCCACATGACATCAAACCAACCAAAGGTAGCCCAAAAGGCACCCGAGGTGAATCTGGACTTAAAATCGATCCTTCTGTCTCTGCACGGAAAGGTCGATAAGTTCCAGAAACAATTAAATGAACAAGCGGCCCGAATTGACTTTATCTATTCGGAGCTGTTTGTGGGGTCTGGTGTGCCATAAAGCTAATGGCTGCGCTGGATGAGGGAATCTTAAAGATCCTTGCTGTGAATGTTAATTCACTAGTCAGGATCGAGAAAAGAACGTCACTTGCCAATTTGTTGAAAACCGAAAACCCGGATGTGCTTTTGGTTAGCGAAACTAAGCTAAATCAGAAGCATAAATTGGGATACAAAGACTATCATGTAATAAGAAGAGACCGGCCTCGCTCCACTCAAGGAGGTGGGGTTGGAATCTTAATTCGAAAAGGCCTGCGCCATAGGGTTATATATAGCGGGGACGTACGTAGGTTCCAGTTGTTGGAGGCATGCATCATATGCATTCCTCTTCATAGCCGGAGGAGAATGTATGTGGTGTCGATTTACGCACCTGCTGCACCTCCACCAAACCAATTTATGACAGAGCTCGAGACACTTTTTCGTGGTCTGCAGCTGAACTCGGAGGAGAATTATTACTTCTTGGACGGAGATATTAATGCCAAACATGCGGTATGCGGAAATGTTACTGCAAATCCCAGGGGCAACCAGTTTCGCGACTGGTGGCGCCTCAATATGATTGAGTACAACCTCGAGTTGTACGCGACGGATATCCCTTCTTTCCCAAGAAGCGGTGCTTTCCTGGACTTGGCCTTAACGGACGCAAGACTTCAACTGACGAACATAGATCAAAACACGCGGAACTGTTTGCGTGCGTTTGAGTACGATAGTGACCACTACGGACTCGCCGCCGCAATACGGATCCCGAACGAGCAAACGCTGCTGGAGGAGTACGAAGCAGTGTGTTCATTCGATTATCGGAGGGCACAATGGTCGCGCTTCTCCAGATTTTTAAAGCGAGATTTACGTTCGAGTGGGATCGACCCACCGACAAACAGTAACATGACAAATGATGACATTGATCGGCATTTATTGCAAATGAACGACGCCATCAAACGAACTATGGAACGAACTATTCCTCGGGTAGGACGTTCCGACGACGACCAGACAGAAAAGTACAGAAACCCTACAATCGACGCACTATACCGACAGAAAAGTAGACTGCTCTCGAGGCTTAAACGGCTGTACAGGCAATTTACTGATCGCGACGACCCGGAGGTAAGGATGCTGAAGTCAGAGATCCGAATCCTGAAACAGCTGATAAAAGAAAATTACAGAAAATCTGTAAGTCTGTATTGGGGCAATAAAATTCGGGCTATTAAAACCTGTAGTCCGAATATGTTCCCACAGATAAATAAGTTGTTCAGGAGGAAAGATCACAATGATATTCCATGTGTTCGAATCTCCCAGACAGCAGAGAACAGACAGACAGTACTGCCTGCTGGAATAAGTCCAGAAAGTGTCGCTTCAAACGACGATTTTTTCGTGGTCGAGGACCCACAGGAGAAAGTGGATCTGCTGGGCGCTTGTTTCGAGGCCGTGTATACGGTGAACAATCCTGTTCGCCGTAACCACGACATTGAGAATAGGGCTCTAGTGAGCCACTTCGATCTGCGCACCGAACTTGAGAATTGGCGATCTGAGAATAACGGATTCACCGTATTCACTGATGAAAACCATGCTAATGCAGTTGTCGCCAATGGCCGAGATGCATCGCACTTGTTCGTGTCGAAGAATGATCTTCTGTGCATCTTCGAGTCACTAAAGAATAAAAAGTCGGCGGGGATGGATGGTGTCCCAAACGTCGTATTGAGACACCTGCCTTTGGAGGCTGTAGATATTTTCACCACGCTGTTTAACAATGCGCTGAATAATGCACATTAGCCAGCGCATTGGAAGGTAGCTGTGGTACACCCTATCCCGAAAAAATGTAAAGATAGGACGAACCCTGCCAATCTCCGGTCAATTAGCTTACTTCCGAATATTGGCAAGGTCTTTGAAAAGGTTGTCAATAGAGCCCTGTTAAAGTGGGTCGAGGACAATAACATAATCCCGGACAACCAGTTTGGTTTCAGGGCGAGGCATGACACTATTCATGCCGCGTCGAAACTGGTTTCCGACATTCAGTGGAATAAATGCAAGAACCAATGCACGGGTGCTTGTCTGGTTGATTTTGAGAAGGCTTTCGACACCGTATGGTTAGAGGGACTTTTTTACAAGTTGACCAGGCGGGGGATGCACAAACCTTTGCTATATGTAATTTATAATATGCTTATGGGAAAGAAGTTCGTTGTCAAATGTGGCAACGTGACTTCGAGCAGAGTCTTTCAAATTAAAAACGGTTTACAGCAGGGGGCGGTCAATTCTCCGATCCTGTTTAACATTTACACGAGTGATCTGGTGGGTTCACTCAGACATGCTATAGCGTATGCCGACGATTTGGTGGCATACAGATCAGGTTCTAAAATCGAGGTCATTAATATCCTTTTGCAGCGTGACTTCGATCAAATTAAGCGATATTGCGACGACTGGAAGTTGAAAATCAACTTTCAGAAGACGGAAACAATCTTGTTCAGAACTCCATTGGCTGGGGCCTCTAGGGATACCAGAAAAAACTGGAAGAAATTGGCCATTATTGGACAGGATGGGCAGCCATTGGCGGTGAGAAGCGTAGTTAGATATGTGGGTATCTGGCTTGACCAGTATCTATATTTCGATAGACATATAGTTGCTTGTCTTGCTGGGGCCAAGAGGGCTTATGCTCTGACAAGGAGACTGTTTCATAGCAGTCAACTTGACTCCAGAGTGAATGTCATTTGCTACGTGGCCCTTATAAGGCCGATCATCGCTTATGGCTGTCCATTGTGGTTTAATATAGCGCCTAGTTATATGGAAAAGATTCGGGTTTTGGAGAGACAATGTCTTAGGACCTGTCTCCGATTGTTCCGAACGCCTGAATCCAACTATATAAAATACTATCCCAACAAGGTCCTATACGATGGGGCTCAGTTGAATAGGATTGACAATTTCCTCATTAAGGTACCTCGAAGGCACCTTGCAAGGGCGATGGCCAGCGACAATAGTCTGATATTTGGGGCTTACTACCCCAATGAAATGTACATTGAGAGTACGCTCCGGTCTGGCTTTATCACGCCAGAGGCATTTATCCATATTGATGCAAAAGGGCTGGTACAGACGAGGGATGGTATTCCGGTCTTATACCATCGCTACCGCAGCGCGAGAGATAAGCGGCTCCTCCATGACGGGGACGTCGCCAATGCTTATGAGCTCCTCCGTTTTAGTACCGCAATATCGGAGAGGGATAGATTCGACACGGAAAAGCAATTCGCCGAATTTTGGTGGCTTGTTGAGGGGGGAGGGGTCAACATGCCCTCCCAGGACGGTGCGTTACTCTAGGTAACTTCCTCTTAGCTTATAAGTTAGATTAAGTCAGCTAGGGTGTTTTTGGGAGAGGCCGGGCTCGCCAACGTGTGGTGGTGCTTCTGGGAGTTGACTAACGCTGTAAGGCTTCAGTCGGCTCACGGCGGCGCGTGTGCACGTTGACGACTGCCAGGCGCTCGGAAAGCAATTGGGATTTTGACCACTTGTTGCGCAAGGCAACGAGTGCTCAGAATCCTAATTATAGTTAGAATACGTTAAGTAGTTTAAGTAAGTAGAATAGGTAGTTTGTAATTTGTTTTATATAAAATCTTAATAATGATACCGAGTTTTAGTAAATTTTTTCGAGGAATATATATGTAAGATTAGTTCGTAAAATAGTTCGTAGGCCGAAAGGCAATAATTCTAAGATATAGTTAAGTTTAGAGCGTTCGCATAAGGACCAATAAATAAGAATAAGTATCCTGTTAATTTTAAGTTAGGTTTTATCATTTTTGTCTAGTATGTAAGTAGATATTTATCAATGAATAAAAAAATGAATTTCAAAGTCAAACAAAGCAATTATGTATGTAACAAATAACAAAACATTAAATAAATAAATAAATAAAAAAATGAAAATTTTAAGCTTTTAGTTATACAAGAATCGTATTTAAGTCTGTGATGAGGGAATTTCAGCGAAACTACATTGTTCTATAAATTTTAAATGGAGCTTTTGTATCCTATTTGAAATCAATTTAACATTTGCCTTACAGGGAACATCTAATATGGAGTGATGCCATAGTAAATTAGGGCTGTTGCAACAATGTCAACAATGCCATTTCCTTAATCGGGGTAACGATATTTGTTTATTTGTTAAAAGCATGTACTTGGTTTTCCTTATTGTTGTAATCTGCGTACCCCAGTATTTTTAGCGGATCTCTTTTAGATTGCTCTCCGTGTTATCACTTGCCTTCAGAAATACTGCTCAAGAAACTTCAAGATTGCAGAACTCACATGATGGCACATCTGCCGAAATCCGCTGCAGGTTGAAATATTTCGGAATAGCTAATTCCATATTGCACATTGCACCACATATCCTCCGGCGTCATGCGGACACAGCCGAGATCCCGCATCCTTCTATAGCCACGTAGAGCTTCTGACGATGAACGCTTTTATATGCAACTTTAAAATTCATGAACATGTGGTGGATCTCGACTTGAAATTCCTTGCTCTTTTCCAGGATTTGCCTATGTGTAAAGATTTGGTCTCTCTGTTGTTCTGGCAGTAAGTATGTTTCAGAACGACTTCAGACGTTCACACAGTAAGTTCATCTCAGGCGCGACATTTTGCAGAACACTACCTCGATAGTAATACGAAGGAAGAAGGTGCTCCAATCGAAATTTCTTACACTCCGTTCCACGTGTTTACGACCAGGTAGTTTCTTGATTTAATTTTACGATTGGTGCGTATCGCACCTCTAATGCCAAGATAGGTGATACGCTGTAGCTTTTGGAGCTTATTTGCAATTATCCCTTTCAGAACTTTGGGCCACCAGTCGATATCGCGTATGTTATAATAGGTCCGATCATCATGATATACACCCAGTATATCATGTTGGACTCAGACCCCAGTTCTGCCATGCAGACGCCTAGTGGCCCACCTGGCTCTGGCGGCAAGCTCTGGAGTAGCTTAAGGTGGTGGCTTTAATGGTGATAGGCTTAAAATTGGAGGAGGACGCAAGGATTAATGGAGACTCCTTCATTATTACACTATTTTAAAACGTATAGTAAAGCATTCTTCATGACCTCAGTTATTGTCGTGCTATGTTTACCACATAAAATTATCGCCAGGTCATTCTGCATACCCAATGGCGTAATAGTCTAGTCTCTGAAAACTGACTTAAAGGCTGTTGATGACTAGTTACCACAGGATGGCGGAAGTATTCCTCCTAGAGAGCATTCTTTGACTGCTGTCACAGACAACGACACTGGTACAGATAAGGAGGTTATTATTCAGGGTTTCAGCAAGGCTCTGATCCATTGGTCGAATCTTAAATACCTTTACAATTGATAGAGCCGTACTCGGCATTATCGAAAGCATCTTTCATGTCAGAAAATTTAATAAAGAGTTTCTTAGTGGTGGGTTTCGCCTCACCGAGAATATTAAAAAGCATTGATTCGCAGGAGTTTGCCATTAATAAGATATTTTACTATTTTGTTTTAAGAATTGCCCCATTCCTCGATCAGAACAGATCTTAAGTCGCTACGTGTCTTTAGATGGGCAGGTCGCATCCTAATGTTTTTTTCCCAGCAGGTGCCAAACTTGTTTAATGGGATTCATGGCCAAGCTCATCTTAGGTCAAGCCTTCACATTGATTTCCATTTCCTTTTTTGCAAGTACTCGGTAAAGCAACTGCTGACACGCGTGTGTTTTAGCATTGCCCTACATCAGCAAATAGTGTTTCTCCAATAAACGGTGCGAATGCAACCACATATTTCTCCCGGATGTTGTTAATGTAAAGGCTAGATATCACTGATCCTTTCACGATTCACATTTTGGTTTTTCCGCGCATGGCGCTATTCCTATCAACATCTCCCCAGAAATGTTCCCGCTAGCCAACTCTTACCGAAGAGCATCTCTGGCCTGGTCGTCTCCTTATTCTTCTGCGTCCATCCGATGAGCGCAGACAAAATCTGGACTCATTAGTGAAAAGGACGCTATCCGAGTCGGCCTCTGTATAATCTTGGGGAAGGCGAGCAAATTCCATTCAACGACGCTTATGCTGCACCGTGAGTCACGTTACACGTGTAGGAATTTTTGCTCTTACAGGATGCGACCGACTCAGATGGTACTGTCATGTTCAAAGGATATATCGTACGAACCAGGCAAAAGGCAATATCAACCAACGATAATTTAAAATGGCGAAAGAAAGGCAGACCTAAAAACTACTGCATTACACAAATGCAACAACACCTGCATTTGATTGGAATCAGTGACGACGTGATTCGAAATTGGGGGGTCTGGCGATACTATGTGAGATTAACTCACTGGTGGACCAGTGATGCTGTGAATTGGGAGGGTTATCATCCCTTTATTCTACATCATAGCCTCATTGTTATTGAGAAAGAAGAATGTCTCGATAGTAATCAGAGGGTGGGTCCATACCCGAGGCTGGTGTGTCCTTCTTTGAAATTAAACTTTGTGGAAACATTATTGAACAGCATGTTTTTTATTTATTTGTCATCGCATTATTTTAGTGAAGCAACCCATTGGTGATCAAACTTCCATGTACTCCTATTGGAACACCGATTCCTACCCCAAATGGCGAACGAACAATCCCAACAGGTGCTGAGATTATTGTTGGAGCGGCAGCAACCCTTATAGCTGGCGAAAGGATTCCAGGCTCAGCAAAAACGGCAGCAATAACGCAGAAAAGAACAATCTGAAAAGGGAAAAAAGCCAACAGTTAATCAGAGCCTAGTACCGTATCTATAATCTTCTTACGAATTTCAGCATATTGAGTGATTGATTGAAGCAGTAACTCTTGTTGAAAGACAATTCTTATATGCTGACTTACTCTCAGCCTCGCTTGCAATTTATATTCAAATTATGATCTCAAATTGCATACGCAAAACTACAATATGACACAACAACCATCAACCATTGTTGGCATTGAAATTAAATATGTTTTTTTTTTTACCGTGGCACAATATCAACGTTGTGAAATCTTGCACCATATGCGTCTGCGTTAAGTCTACTACAAAGTTGTCACGCGCACTGTCTTTTTTCATTAATACAAGTTAAGAAAAAATTATCTCAATAACGGCTGACATGTACCCACTGCGAAGTGTATTGAGTTCCATGTATTGTTTTTGGTATTTAAGTTTCGCAAACTTAATGCAACCACATCCCCGGAGACCATTATGCATGCACCTTTCACCTTAGGGGGGATTATGGTGCAATTAAAATGAAAAGTTGTGCATTAGATGGAAGTTCTTTTCTTATCCTCATCAGCATATACACTTCGCTTCAACTGAATAAGCACAAACATTTTCTAAGCTACGTTGCCCATTTTTTCAAAACCTTGTGCCGTAATATATCATTTGATGATGCAAACTGTTTGCGTATGATGTTGACAAAATAAATCGGAAAGAATATTTCAAAAAGTACCGCTATTTTTTTCCTGGTTTCCTTGCAAAGCATTCAACATGGAAAAATTCAGTTTTATTTTGCGTCAACTGCATAGACACAAATATTGAAATTGGAAATAAAAGTTATTGGGATTTAATGAAACAAGTTTTTCTTAAAATATGTTTTCATTGGTTAATTTTAATAGTGGGCACCGCCGAATTTATTCATAATAGTTTCGTAAATTCCATCAGGCATGGAACCGTACAGCCTCTTTATGTAGTCCAGCGAAATTTCCCCCCATGCCAATTTAATGGCTGCAATAAGGGATTCTCTGTCTTCAAACAGACGGCCAGACTCATAAACTTTTTGCACTAACCATCCCCAAACGTTTTCTATAAGGTTCAGGTCCGGTCCACATTCTGCTCCTCTATCCAATTTTTTACTATGCGCGCCGTGTGGATGGGGGCGTTGTCCTGCTGAAAAGTTCAGTTTATGCGTCCAAAAATGCCTGCAAATTTAGGGAAATATATTTTCAAATTTCCTTTATAACTTAATGCAGTCATTTTTGAGGTTTGGAACTCAAGCTCAACAGTGCCATAGTAGCTAACTGCTCCCCATACCATAACACCACCTTCTCGACTATGATGCAGCGCTAAAAATCGTTCTTCTTTCCTCACATCGTGGAAGTAATAATTAAACCCATCGTCCAATTTCGTCAGCTACCTATAGAACGCCCGGTTAGTCCTTATTCTTTTAGTAAATCGATTTGAGCTCTTTCAACACTATTTAGAGATTTTGATTTACCTGTTTTTCTTTGAAATACAATTAATCAAATAAAATTCACTTTAAGCACTTCAACTGTTGATCTAATGTGTCAATCTCCACAGAATACTCATAAGCAGTGAAAATAATGACCTTGTGTCTATTCAGTTGACGCAAAATAAAACTGCATTTTTCCATATTAAATGCTTTGCAAGGGAACCAGGGAAAAATAGCGGTACTTTTTGAATTATTCTTTCCGATTTATTTTCTCAACATCATACGCAAACAGTTTGCATCATCAAATGATATATTACGGCACAAGGTTTTGAAAAAATGGACAACGTAGCTTAGAAAATGTTTGTGCTTATGCAGTTGAAGCCGGGTGTATAATATATACCTGGAGGACGGATGATGTAGAAAAAAATATTAGGCATAAACGGCTCATACATGGCCTCAAACTTAGCATCTCCAACCATTTGCAAATTTGAGAAGCTTCTCACGACAATTTACACTCTCGGATGTTTTTCAGGTGTTTTCAAGAGGTGGGCAGTGGCGAAAACTTTAGTTGCGGAATTTTGAACCCGAGACTCTTGGATTAGAAAACAAACCAACTTACTAACAACTGAGCCACTGTGCCTACAAGGTCGGGTGAGCAGAGAGTAATCATTTAAGGAACCTCGTAATGAAACCGGCAAAATATGTAACTATGCAAGTTTTGGACATGACTGATTGTCTTCAGTTGTGCAGTACAAATTGGTAAATCACTCCTTGCACTACATTTATGCTTTATTAAAAAAAAGCCAAACTCATTTATATTGGATGCTTTCAAAGAATCTACCCATTTCGATTTCCATCATTAAGATTGCCCAGAATTGTTGCGACGTAGATATGCTTTCAAGCAGACAGGGCGGGGTGAAGCTTTAGTACGGAACGGATCTAGACAACTTACATAATATCAGATTTTTAAATTAATGCATTTATTTGAGAATAAATTAACTCTTAAGGCTTAACAAATGCATTTGCGTGATTCAGGTGTGGAGTTTAAAGTCCTGTCTCTTTTCTACGATTTCGACGAGTGAATGCTCCTGTTATTGATGTTTCATCATCCTTTAACAAGACCGCTTTTCTGCAGAAACGTGGATTTGCCCATGGATTTGCTTGCACACTTGCGTAAGTTTTTTTAGGAAGAAATGTTGCTACACTCTTCTTAATGTTAATAGGTGTATGTGCTTACTCAAGCGTATATACGCTTATGCACAGTTGCATGTTAAATACAACAACAAGTTAGCCTGTATACGATAACTTTGGTGGGGATAACTATCGCGGATAAGTCCTTTTGCGGGCACAGACCAGTGCTGCCAAACACTGTTTTCTACGTATTCCGATAACTTTTGTTATCGATTGCCAAAATTATGACATTTCTCACCTGCTGAACTGACATATAGGGGGAAAGTGCTAACAGTGAGACAGTGCAAACAGTAAGACAACTCATTTTTCTCTTTTGTTAAAGCATGCACAGACATTCCGGTATTGGTATAAACGTTTATTTCCCCATCCACGTGTTTTGATTCTGTTGCACACGAGTTTTAGTTGCGCGTTAACCTCCACCGGGTAAACATAAAAAAAATCGCTCAAAATATTTTTCGGAGTATATTTAAATTTAGCATAGCAACGGGAAATAATCAGGTAAATACACAGATTTTTTTTTATATATAACATTTATACATATGTGTTCTGCTATAATAAAACAACAAAATCTTGGAATTTTTTGTCATTTTTGTGTTATTTTTTTTTTCTGTGAAATAACAAAAAGCGAACAGTGAGACATTTCCAAAAAGCAAATAGTGAGACATGTCTCACTGTTTGCAATTCCATTGTAAACCGGTTTTTATCATACAACGACTGATTTTAGTTGCTTTTTTCTCCTTAACAGGCTTTGTTGTTCCTAAAAAACAATTTAAATATGTCGATGGAACGGTTTTCATTTTGGAAAACTCCACCCGATGCAATGAAAAAAGCGGTGATGAGGGTAAATGAGGGAATTTCATTGCGAAAAGCGGCTAAAAATAATGTTGTGGCATACCAAACTCTTTCACGGTATGCAAAAATGTTCAAATTATCTCCGTCTGCAAGGTTGTACCCGAACTATGCACTGAATGCCGTGTTTAGTAAGGAAGAAGTTCTATGGATTGACGTTGCTGGATGTAGGGCGGTTGGCTTACCAGACCGCAGTTGCTAATTCCTGAAAAATGCCAGAACATTGGATAAAAAACAAGAGAGCGAGCACTGACTGGCTCAAACGCTTCCTTAAAAGGAATCCTTCATTAAAGTGATATATTTTTTTTCATTCGATACCATATCTGAATTTAAAATGATCTCAATATCATCTTTGTTTTTTTTTTTTACTTTTAATTTATTGTTACTTTTTTCTGAAGAAATATATTTACGTTACTTAATTTGTTTAATAAAATACTATTTATCTACTTATTTAACGTTTCATTACTTTTTTTCTGTGTTTTTCGTTCGTCTCACTGTTCGCCTTACACTATCTTATTGATCGTACCGCTCGCATATAGTGAGACAGTTTGATTTTTCCCAACATTCAGTTTGTTGTGATGCTCTCATAGACCCTTCCACTAAAATTTGAATTGGAACATTATGGTAAAATATGCCTTAAAATATACTCCAAGTTTGGTTAAGATTGCTTGAAAACATTCAGATATATACCAATTTAAAAAAAAGTGTCTCACTGTTCGCACCTTTCCCCTACCTCAAAATTTTACTCGCGTGTTAAGTTTTGTTTTTAACAACAAAATCTTGAACCGCTGATTTATCAAATCTCGCTTTATTTGAAACTTTTTTTTTGTACCAGCTGTGTCCGCGACAAAAAAACGAAAACAACGCGACACACGATTACCACCAGTCTATGGGCAAACATTTTACTAGAGACGAAGTAAGCTGGCGAGTAGGTACCAGTGGCGTGGCGTGGAAAATGTTAAATGGTAAGTCGGAAAAAATATGCACCTGCAAACGCTTTCTGAAATTATATTGTGTACAGCAAATCGCATAGAAGTAAAGCAATTCAAGCCAATTTTGTATACTTCAAGTCATTTAAGCTTAAATTTACAATGAACCTAAAGTATAATAAAAGTGGCTTCGAAAGAAACCTTTTTGGCAGATGCAAATGCTGTACCTTAAAGAAAATTGATAGTAAGTAATAAAAAAAAGGAACTTCATAAATCACGGTTTGTTAAATAAATAAATATATAAATAAAAATTTAAATTAAAAAGCTTCACGCATAATATTTACAAAAATTTATAGATTTTATATCTATAATATATAAAAATATTTTGATATATAAAAATATTCTAAAAATAGTTTTTGTACAAAGTTGAAAAGAGAAAATATTAATGATTAATATTTTTTTAAATAAAAAACAGTAGAATTTGGAAAAAATGTGAAAAGTTTTGTTAAATATTTTTTTTTATTTGTACTCCAAGTCTATTCTTCTACCTTTTTTCACGTATTCTGCAAGAACTCTTTCATAAAAGTTAGGCCTACTTTTTATTCTTAAAAGGAGTCGCTTTTCTATGGATAAAAGTGCTAAATCAGAAAGCCTGTCTTCTCCTTGAGAATTTCTCAAATATGTATGAACTCTTTTCAGAGTGGAAAAAGATCTCTCCACGGAAGCAACAGTCATTGGTAGTGTTAAAAATAGTCCACTTAATTTTAAGATTTGGGGAAATGTTTCACACAATATTTCACTTCTTAAATGTTTATAGAGGGATAAAACGTCAAGTGGTTGAAGTGAAGACGTAGTATAGAGAACTTTCAGCTCATTTTTTAAACCTGCAAAATCAAAAATTCCAGGGAAAAAGTTAATCACCGAAGATATTTTATCATCTGGGCTTGACTGATCAAAACGACTGTGACTTTGATTTATTGAGTAAATCGAAAAAAATTAAATCCGTGAAAGATTTATATCGTATCTTAATTGGAGATATAATATTGTCCTTTATTTCTACAAAAAGGCGCTTATAGTGAGTCTTTAAATCAAAATCAAGTAATCGGCGTTTCTGTGGAGGTTCAGCACAATCATTTATACTTTCAAAAATTAAATCAAATTTGTTTAGAAACTCAGTAGAAAGCCAAGACTCAAAACACTCGATTTATCGCTTAGCAACTTCAACATCTGTTTGTTTATTTTGTATTAAATTAAACAAAACATCGGTTTTAGCAAATATTTCGGAAACCGCGTGCAGTAAAAAGCAAAAATCTTTCCCTTCTAACTTAAGCAATAAACTTTCGGCCATTGAAAGTGCGTCAGTGTCCCATTCTTTTGGATGGTCTAACATTTGCTTAAAAGTTTCAATAATATCTAATCTACAGTTAAAAATAACGTTAACTATTCGGGAATGGTAATGCCAGCAAGTTTCTGATTCTCCCGGTATGCGTCTGTTTGCTATTTGTTTTAAAATATTTGAACGTTTAGTTGATTTATTAAAGAAGCGTACTATTGTGTTTATATTGCCAAAAAAAAAACTTTCAATTCAGGTATATTTTCCAGTGATTGAGATGACACCAAATTTAAATCATGTGCGTAGCAAGGAATAAAATAAGCCATTGGACAAGCATCCAGGACTTTTTTTTTAACACCACCTACTTCCCCTGACATAACCGCGGCCCCATCGTAAGATTGCCCAACTAATTTCTCCTTGCCACCGTATACATCAAGTATATTGAAAATTTGTTTTGAGAGCTCATCGGCATTTCGACTCTCACTCACGTCAAAAAACCCAAGAAACCTTTCCTCTACTCCTTCCTTCGATAAGTAACGCAAAACGGCACTAAGTTGCTCCCTATGGCTCATGTGTTTCATCAATCATGATGGACACAAATCGCGTTTCACTTATTTCTACTTTAATTTCGCATTTGATCACTGCGGCTATACTTTGTATTAAATCGTTTTGGATGCCATTTGATAGACCCGAAAAAACCGGATTACGTGCACTTGAACACTGTTCCAAATGAGAGTCCATTAACTGATAAGTTAGATAAGTATAAAAGTGTTTCGACATAATTGCCACGATTATTAGAATCTGGCTTTTCATTATGACCCCGAAATGCTTGTTCCTGTTTGCCTAAAAGAACTACCGTATCTATAAAACGTTCCATTAGTTTACGGTTTCTATTAACTTTTTTGTTGTGAGCTACAAAGGAATTACCTAACGAGATTTCAATACGATCAGTACCGAATTCGTGCAAAGATAAACAGCTACGAATGTGTTTTTCCGTCTTGACATATTTATTTGCCGAATTAATTAAATTGTTTATGTCAGAGTAGCCCGTGCGACTCCAAACACTAGGAGAATTAGAAAAAAGGAGGCAAGGAAAACAAAACATTTTATTGAGCTTACAACTACCAGTCAACCAAGTATATTTTTGATATATGGATGCGTTGAAATGCGAAACAAAACCATTAAATAATCGAGAGTTCAGTTTTTATTTTTTTTTTCTTTATTTTTAATTAAATATTTTAACTCTACGAAATGTTCGAAAACTCTTATGCAAAATTTAATATAAAAAGGTTCAATTAAGGAAATTATTATTTGGACTGGTCTCGTCGACGGATGAAAAGGTAAGAGCCGGAAAAAGCCGGCGAGACATATAAATATGGTGGACGGCAGTAGCTGATAACAGGGCAGCCAACTGTTTATCTTTTTCTTTTTAACGCTAGGGTTTACATGAAAAGGTAAGTTTAATAAATCGGCTTTTTGATACAAACATTACCGGCCGCCTTGCCGCTAAGCGGCGAAAAAAGATACATAGTTCGCATTTAATTTTTTTTTTTTGTTTAAATACATAATTAAGTAATAATACATAAGTTTACTGTACGGAGCTCCACTGCCATGTAGTTAGGTTCGAATTAACAATATATATTTTCATAATACCAAGAGGAACAATGATGTAATGGTTTCAATGCATTTTTTTCTAATAAGCGGTTTGTGTTGGCCATGACTTAATCAAAAAAATTTAGAAGGTGGTGATGAGGGAGTGGACTGTATGTTTGAATGATTGAAATGGGGACCATCATTCTTGGTGCTGGTTGAGGGGGTAGCGCAGTCGGTTGTCCTTATGGGGTTCTGGCTTGACCTTGCAAGAGAAGAATCGACGTGTAATAGCGTATGGTGACGTGCCTTGCACAGGTTGCAAGAATACCTACTACTACAATCTGTATTGATATGCGTCACTGATAAGCAATTAGTACAAAATCCATGCTTTTGTATAAAGGCGAGACGACCATGTTCGTTCATTTGTAAGAACTGCGCACAGGCACGTATGGGATGGTGTTCGCTGCATAATTTGCATATGAAGGTAAAGGACTTTGTGTAATGAGTGGCAAATTTCTTAGGCGCTTGCAGGTTCTCTCGTGAATTGTTTGGTTTCTTCTGGTTGGTTTGGTTCGACGTTGATAAAACGTCGGAAATAGATTCGAGGATTCGGAAGCGAGAGGTCAAGAAGGCGTCCATTTGCTTCCAAGTCGGTACTTCCATTGGACTGCTAAGGGATTGCTCCCACAGTGAAAGAGTGGTTTGAGTCAAACGATTTGAGCACGCATAGACGAAGATGGGGTCCCAGTTGTCCGTGTTGATACTGTGCGAACGAAGTACTGCCACGCAGTCATTTATTGAGCTCTGCAATGCTTTGATCGTTTTAGCGGATTCGTAGTCAAACAATGGTAAATTAAAGATAATTTTAACTTGGTTGTTAATAAGGATTCTTTTATTTTCATAAGTGCTCCGAAGAGCTTCCCAAGCTAATTCAAAGCTATCGTTCGTTAGCGGAAATTTGCTAACGAGGCTAAATGCTTCATCCCTCGTCTTTGAGCGGAGATGAAACAGTTTTTGGACTTGACCTAATTTGGGGTGTTGTTTATACACCGCCTCGAACATGTCCCTGAACGAGGGCCATGAGAGGTAATCCCCATAAAATACTTCGGAGTCGCACGGCGGCACTGGAATAGGAGCCGCAGGTGGTTCTATGTTATCGGAATCTGGGGGAATAGGATGGGAGTGTTTGAGCTTTGAAATACATTCTAAAATATGCCCTAGACACGATACATAATTTTCGTTCGAAAGATTGTATTTAGCTTCGATGGTTAATAAATCAAGATCCTCTTTAGATAAATCGGTATCACGGGCACAAATGGCGTATGCAATCTTAACATCTTTCCACAGATCACTTAACTCTACCTTACGTGCTTCTAATTTCGACTACGTATGCTTAGTATCAGGCACCTCTTTCAACCCTGCGTTGAACTTAACCAATTGGTCAGCCGCGAAAACAAAATTTCCTAATAGAGATGTCATTACAAGGCAAAACACTAATTGACTGCGAAAAGAATATCAAATTGAAGTCTTAAAGGCTGTAACCACACACTTTAGAAACGATGTAAAAAAAATAATTTTGATTAGAATATGGCAACACTGCACGCGTTTAGATGTCAGACGTAGATGTATTTCTCAATAATGGTTAATGAAATGAATTTGTTCAAACTTCAAATTCCAATTATTTTATATAAAAATTTAAGAAAGATGCATTGATAAACAATTACATACGCACCTTTACAATCTACAATTGATGTGGCTGAGCTGATGATTAAGATGACGGATGATGATGATTATGATGAGGATGATTTTTTTTTTTTTTTTTTTTTTTTTTTTTTTGGAGGAGAGAATACGTGATGTACCGTCAAGTGGTAGGCCGTCACCACTTGGTGTGTCCGACTCTCACGGACTAAACTCTCCCCGCTTACGGGCTATAAGCCACCCTGGAACCGCTCTTGGCATTACATCAGGGTGGCGCCGTTTATAAGTCCGTAAAAGGACGCCGTCTTGTTAGTCTTCTGTGGCCTAAGACGTCTGTGCCTGCTGAAACACTTCGCGTGTTCTTTCGTGTCGATGAGGATTTCATCCGTTTTGTGAGGGTATATTTTCGTCTTCCTCTCTCTTTTTTGATCGTAGTACCGTTTCGATAAATGAACATATTTTGTTCCAGGCTTCGGTACTCGTCGTCATCTGGCTTACGGCGGTATCTGGGGTGAAAATGCCTATTTCCGCCTCTAGCCTGTTTCGCTCAGCTTCCCATCTGCTACACATGAAAAAGGTGTGGTAAGCATCGTCCTCCGAGGAGTCGCCATATTTGCAGGCTGCGCTCCCTACTTTGCCCATCTTGTGGAGGTATCGGTTGAAATATCCATGTCCAGTCAGGAACTGAGTGACATAGAAATTTACTTCACCGTGTTTCCGCTCCGTCCATTCATCAATGTTCCTGATCAGCCGCGCCGTCCATCTACCTCTTGTTTCGCAGCTCCATCTTCTCTGCCATTCTTGTTTGCTGAACTGCTTCGCCTCTGCAGTGGCCGATTCCACACCTGCTTCCGTCTTGTTCTCGAACACGTGCTTCCTCTCTGTCGCTAGGATATCGATCGGAGTCACTCCCGCGACGACGAGAACGGCTGGTTCCGACACTGTTCGGTAGGAGCTTGCAACTCGAAGTGCTCCTAGTCTTTGCACTGCTGCAATTTTCTTCCTGTATTTCTCCTGTCTGAGTGCATCGGCCCAAATCTCACAACCATACAAGAGAATGGCATGAGTAATCGACATGAGCAGTCTTCTTTTGTTTGCCGTTGGGCCACCTACGTTTGCCATGAGCCTGCTGAGTGATAAGGTTACCTTAATAGCTCGCTCTGATGCCGACTTTATATGCTGCCAGAACGTTAGTTTGGAGTCAATGGCTATTCCCAGGTATTTTACTGCCGTCTTGCTGGTAATGATTTCGGAGTCTACCTGGAAATCAACGATTGTCGGGATGTATCTCCTAGTCAAGAGGACTATCTCAGTTTTTTCTGCTGCTAGACAAAGGCCATGGTCTTCCATCCAGGCGTGCACGCGTCTCATGACCTGATTAAGCCGTCTCTGTGCGTCTTCGGTATCCTTTGCTGTAATCACCGCACCGATGTCATCTGCGTAACATGATGAGGATGATGGTGACGATGATTATTATGATTATGATGATGATGATGATGATGATGATGATGATGATGATGATGATGATGATGGTGATGATGATGATGATGATGATGATGATGATGATGATGATGATGATGATGATGATGATGATGATGATGATGATGATGATGATGATGATGATGATGATGATGATGATGATGATGATGATGATGATGATGATGATGATGATGATGATGATGATGATGATGATGATGATGATGATGCTGATTTTAGCAGTGCATGTGACTTGATGACGAGATAAACACTGATATTGTACCGACGTTGTGGTGGATAATCGAATAAATGTATGCCGCTGAAGTTGTAGAGACTGACGGTGATGGGAGCACCCTTGCAGTTGGGCTTTTGTGGTCTGAGTAGCACCTTGGCGATGTGGATGAAGTCGTAAGCGTCTGTAAAAATCAGATGCTATGGCCGTTTACTTTTGCTGCGCAACTACGGCAGTTCAGCGATGACGTTAAGAAATAAAAGCAGCACCGTAGGTTTACGTTTTCGCAAATAGCATGTGGGCTATGATTGCTGGAATGCCGTTGTACGGCCGATGAGGTGGATGATGTAGTTGATCGATGATGAACTGGCGCTAACGCCAAAGGCAGCCACTTTGTAATAGTGGCTTGTCGATGTAAATGCAGTCATAGGCGTCTGTGAAAAATCGAATGTTATGGCCGTTTACTTTTGCTACGATGCACAATTGCGACGGTGTAATGATGACAGCACCACGCTTGTCTGCTGGAGTTCTGTTGTTTCGTTGCTGTAGTAATCCGGCTCGATTTGGACCAATAATTAATCGAGAGTTCAGTTTTTATTTTTTTTTTCTTTATTTTTAATTAAATATTTTAACTCTACGAAATGTTCGAAAACTCTTATGCAAAATTTAATATAAAAAGGTTCAATTAAGGAAATTATTATTTGGACTGGTCTCGTCGACGGATGAAAAGGTAAGAGCCGGAAAAAGCCGGCGAGACATATAAATATGGTGGACGGCAGTAGCTGATAACAGGGCAGCCAACTGTTGATCTTTTTCTTTTTAACGCTAGGGTTTACATGAAAAGGTAAGTTTAATAAATCGGCTTTTTGATACAAACAACCATCCTTGCGCTTATAATCTATTTTCATAGAAGGAGTAGAGCGTCCTATCTCTATAACTTTTTTTTTTAAGCAAACTCAACTTACAAAAATAAGTTTCTTCTTCCAAAAGCAAATCTACTAAACAACAATTTACTGTTAATAATGTCATTTTCTCCTTTGCTGAATCTAAATGAAAACAAAACAATTTAAACTTTTCACACTTTTCACTGTTTTCGATCACTTTAAATAATTAATATTGCACAACAATAATTCCACTCAATATTACTTTAAGTTACACATCGCAGTCTGCTTCACAACTGAATTTTTCAAACAGAACTCACCTCAGCTACATACAAAACTCGCCAAATAAGTCGCTAAAAAGCGGGTTATATTTTTGCATAAGGAAGCGTGTATCAAACAGAGAGGAGTCAAACGCGGTGAACGATAAGGGGAAAACAAGGAAAGAAAGCCAATTTGTTCTAACCAGCCACATATTTCATAACGCGAAAATTTCCGGGTTACTATGCTTTGTTTTGCTATCACTTTGCGTATGTGCTTCTTATGGGGTATGGAGAGGAGTATGTGATGTTGGAGAATAGGCATGCAATGGTGTGAGTACAGTGCACTCGGGAAAACGTCAACGCTCGTTTACGTCAACATCCCAAAACGTCAACCCTCTTTTTTTTACATTGCCTACTCTAAAACGTCAACCCAACCACAAAGCTCTAAAACGTCAACTCTGAATAAAACAAAATTTTGAATTTAGCAGCAGTTAAAATACACAAATTTGTACACACACACATTTATTTTATGAAATCATTTCTGAAATTGGTGATTCCCCTTATAAGTAGAGTAGAAAAGTAGTTGCAACTGCACGTATTATCTTTTTATTTATGTTCAGTTGCTTTTTTGTTCTCGCAAGTATCACATTACCAAAATGAGCTCAAAAAAACCGAAAGTGCTAAAATTACAAGAAAAGGCAAATATTTTGGACTTATTAGGAAAGGGTACAAGTGCGGTAGCTTTAGCGAAGCAATATGGTGTAACAAAGTCAACAATTCGCAAGATAAATATGAAAAAAAGAAGATTTTGGACTGTGTTAATAACACACTTTCCGGTCCGGGAAAAAGAAAGACATTGAGAGCATCAGAGTTGCCGAAAATGGAGAAACGTCTGTACCAGTGGTTTGTTAAGCAGAGAGAAAGGAATTATCCGGTAAATGCATTAGCGCTCAAAGAAAAAGCTAAAGAGATCCATCTACAACTGAAAGAAAAAGAATGCTCGTTCAACGCAAGTGATGGATGGTTGCAGGGATTTAAAAAAAGATTTGGAGTTCGTCTGCTTAAAATAACTGGGGAAAAGCTATCTTCGCAACCTTCGCTTGTCGAACCATTTAAAGTCAAGCTGAAGCAAAAAATTGAAGAAATGGGTCTATCCCATGATCAGCTATACAATGCTGATGAATCTGGATTGTTTTGGAAAATTTTGCCAGAAAAGTCTTACGTATCAAGTACCGAAAAGACTGCTCCGGGCGTAAAAACTGAAAAACAACGAGTCACTTTTTTATGTTGTGCTAATGCTTCCGGAAGTCATAAACTTAAATTGTTGGTGATTGGGAAGGAAAAAAATCCACGAGTTTTCAAAAATTTCAACTGCCCTAGTGAGTACAAAAGTTCCAAGTCCTCATGGATGACATCAGCCATTTTTAGCGATTGGTTTCACAAATCATTTGTGCCGCAGGTTAATATTTTTGTGCTGCAGAGAAAATATCATTTTCAGAAGCTAAGATTTTCTAATTTTAGGTAACAGATTTTCTTTTAAAAAAGAACTTGCCAGTTAAAGCGCTCCTCCTAATCGACAATGCTCCGTCTCATCCAAGTGAAATGCAGCTTAAAACCGAAGATGGAAACATAATTGCAATGTTTTTTCCTCCAAATGTTACCCCACTTATCCAACCAATGGATCAGAACGCAATCAAAATAACGAAGCTACATTAAGGGATGCTATTACAATTCTAGAATCCGCATGGAATAAAGTAAGCAAAGATACAATGGCAAAATGCTGGCAAAATGTTTTACGTTTCACGGAAAATGAGACAGATCCGGATATTCCGTTAAGCATACTGAGAGAAAATATGAACTCAGAAGTTCAGCAACAAATGGAGCTTGCAGTTGATCTGCTTAATGAACTAAACCCTCAGGTGTTGTCGATTTTTACAATTGTTTCAACAACACGACAGGTCATTTTTAATTTTTTTCTTTAGGTTGACTATACAGTATCATACATTCAGGAGTGGAATGGAGATATTTTGCCGGATAATGTTTCTAATTCGTGTGAAATTGAGGAGTTAGAAGTGCTCGATGATGAGGAGAACGATTTAGATACAAATGTGCAGACAATAAAACCAAGCGAAGCCGTCGAAATATTAAACAGGGCTTTGGATTGGGCTCAATGCGAGAATGTTGAGCAAAATGACTTAAATGTATTAAGACGTTTAAGAGAGAAGGCTCTCTTCCAAGTGTTGGAAAGAAAAAAACAGCAGAAAAAAATAACCGATTTTTTTTAAATGCATATGTGTGCATGTACAATTAAAAATATGATTTCATTTAAAATGTATTCTTTTGGTTCTAGTTGTGTTCTATGTTTCTAGTCAGGTTGAATGCCTTTTTTGTTTCCTTTTTGAATTTGTTTATGTTTGGTTTTAGTTTATAATTAATAAAAACTTTTAAAAGCAAAAAATTTTACATTCGTAAACGTCAACAATTTTTTAAACGTCAACACCCGCGATTTTAATTAGTTGACGTTTTCCCGAGTGCACTGTATTTGTGTGCGTAGAGCAGTAGAACGATATGAGAGCAGGTGGTGGGTTGGTAGAATTTGTTGCTTGCAAGTGCAGGTGTAGGAAACATACAAATCTTATGTTTATATACACACATTAAGATGCATGTTGCTTGTTGGATTGAAACATTGTTGAAAGGTAGAATTTTAAAAGGTAACCCGGCGTGAATCGAGTTATATGGGCGCCTCGCCACTGGTAGGTACCTACATGGAATATAACCTTTATATACAAAGGCGTAATTATAAACGGTATGTAAATTTGACGTATCGTTTTAAATAGGCCCCCACTTTTTTTTACAGCTATTAGATTACACCGAAGCTTTTTAGGGATGAAGTAAATACATTTTCGTTAGCTAAAATGGATCGGTACACTATTCACCTAATTGTTTTTATTATTAAACATACATACATATTAGGTCGCCGAATCCGAACGGCAAATTTGAGAAGCTTCTCATGACAATTTGATACTCTTGGATGTTTGTCAGACGTTCGCAAGAGGCGCCAACAACACGCGGTATTACCAAGTGGTCCCCCATCTAAGTACTAACCATGTCCTACTTCGTTTGATTGCGTTGATCGAACGAGAACCGATTGATTCAACGTAGTAAGGTCGTTGGCTTTTATTATTAAAACTTATTTTAAATATGGTGAAAGTTTTGCTTAAGTTGAAAGAAAATTTCGTTCAAAATACGGTAGAGAAAATGCTCCTTCAAATCGTGATATTAAACTTATCGTTCATAAATTTGAAGAAACTGGTTTGGTTAAGTTTTGAGGTCTTGACAGGTATTCCCCCGGTCCCCAGGTGTTCTTCTACTCTGGCAAAACCACATGCGTAAGCTTTTCTATCTGTTGTTTATTTGAGGGCACTTTCCGAAATTTTTTAAAACAGCACCTGACCAGCGTGTTTCAAAAAAAGGCGAATCTTCTTCTCCCTCCTTTTAACGACCAATTGCACTTATGTCCATCCTTTCCAAGGTCATGAAAACGCAGATTAATCTTCAGCTTGTAAAATATCTTGAACCCAAAAAAGTTCTTAATGACCGGCAGTAAGATTTTTGCAGCGACGGGTCCTCTGGTGATTTGATGATACATCTAACCGAGAAGTTTAACCAATCTCTTCACCAAAGTAAGATCGTTGCGGTTGATATTTCAAAGCCATTGACAGTGTTTGGCATCAAGCTCTCCTTTCGAAAATGCATGCATTTAGAATCTATGATACTCTTCTTAATGAATTAGAAACTACCTTTTGCACCATTCAATTCAAATTGTTTTGGATGGTTTCAAGTCTTCAACTCACCAAATAAATGTTGACGTTACCCAACGCTACACTGTGTTCCCGACCTTCTTTCTCAGTTTTATTAATGACCTCCTGTCTGTTACTTCTTATTCAATTCATTCCTTCACTGATGACAGTATTCTCGGCTTTTCATATTCCCTTCTTGGTTCACGCCCCCATCTCCGGGTGTGGAACTGGAATGGCAACGGCAGTCTTCACAGGATAGTTCAGTGAGGTACAATCAAAAGGGTGGAATTTAATGCTTCCAAACCACAATGATGTCTTCTGCCAATAAAACGAAACCTTAACAGTCTGCCATTATCCACCGAACGGCTTTCCTTATGTGTTAATGACATAAATGTCAAGACTTCCTTAAGCGATGCAAGACGTATGCACCTTCTGATCTAGCTGCAATTTATAAAGCGCTTGTTAGCCCCAAACTTGTGTAAAACGTTCATCTTTATAATCACATATTTGGAGCTTCTGCACAGAATGCCTAAACGTGCGATAAAAATTAAAAGCGACCGAGATACGACAAAATCGCTTTACAGTCTTATGGCTAGTTTCACAGTGAAGGTTTAAACTTGAGTTCAACTGAGCCTTAAACTGAGTCCAAATTTTTGGTTTAACTCTTCCGGTTTCACAGTGAAATCTGAACTTCAGTTCAGTTGAACTTCGTTTAACTTGATTTTATGAATCGAAGCATAAAGCGATTTTTATGAATCATTCTTATTACGTAATGTGACGTTATGTATTTTTTATTCTCCTTTTGACAATAAAATCCGAATATTCATAAGTCAACTGTCGAATATAGAATTGGAAATTCATTTGCATATTGGTTCATAACTTACTTTCCCCCCAAGTCAACATTGCCAAATAATATGCTGTACCATAGGTAGCGGAACACAGAACCTACGTAAATCGCGGGTTGGGTTCGATATCCCGCTTTTTATAATCCCGGTTCTTAAAATCCCGCTATTATAATCCCGCTTTTTATAATCCCGGTTTTTTATAATCCCGTTTCTTATTATCCCGCTTTTACAATCAAAAGTAGTTGCTTTATTTTAAAAATCGCGCGATTTTAAAAAGCGGGATTATAATAGATCGGGATTTTGAACAAGCGGGATTTTAAAAGACGGGATTTTAAAAAAGCAGTATTTTAGTAGACGGGATTTTAAAACTTTTTTTCGGTTTTTTTTGAAAAGCGGTATTTTAAAAAGCGGGATTCCGATACGCTCCCGTAAATCCCGGATTTATAGTCGGTGCAGGGAAATAACTTCACGGGCAATAACTTCACATGGGCAATAACTTCACTTCGAGTGGGCAATAACTTCACTTTTTTTTGTGAAGTTATTGCCCACTGATGGTGAGCACCGTAAATTTTGTGAAGTTATTTCCCACCTATAATTTGAGAATTTGACTATTATAACTAAAGACCCTTGCACCCACTTCAAATCAAACAGTGACCCCAAGCAGGGGGGGTTGCAGGGGGGCAGCATGCCTCCCCATATGCATTGCACTGTTTATGGGATTAGTTGTGAAATCGCAAGTAGATTCTATAAACAATTCAATACCTATGGGTAGGGGGGGGGGGGGGGAGGGTGGTTATTGCTCACAATTAGTGGGCAATAACTTCACAAAAAAAAGTGAGGTTATTGCCCACTCGAGGTGATGTTATTGCCCATGTGAAGTTATTGCCCGTAAAGTTATTTCCCTGCACCTTTATAGTCACTTAAAGTTTTCCTTTATTTTTTTACTCTTCCGTCATCTATTGTTCGTTCTTTTGGCGTTTGCCAAATTAAAGAAAGGAATGTATGAAGCGTGGTAGTGTGAAGCGACAGCTACCTCCTTTCAACATGCGCTTTAGCTTAAATCTGGTTTGCTTAAATCTCGTTGTATTTGTCTGGGGTTTTTTCCTCTATGCAAGGTGTCAAGAATATAGAATATATGACACCTTCTCTTCCATACGCCATAAGAGCGTTCAACACAATTTCGTGTTCGAATTTGAGATTCATTGTTGAATGTTTCTTGTGGATTGTTGCAACTATATAAAGGAGTCATCATAAAGCGTCTGCATTGGTAGCCACTGTCCCCACTATAAAATAATTTCCAAATTCTCCATTTTCAAACCTAGAACAGATTCTTGAATTGTTGAAAATTGTGGAATCATTACTTGATCCAGGCCACCTTGCAACTAGTCCATTATTTTGAGCTTTGGGTCACACATGGTCTGCACGTTTAAGGAAAAATACCCTTTTCGGTTACGAAAAATTTCACCATTGGAACCCCCTAATAAAGTGTTTCCAAATTTGAACGGTTCAAACGGCAGAATACAATCGCTTAACTTAAACTGCAAATTGAACTCAGTTTAAGGTTTAAACGAAACTGTGAACCGGAATAAATTGCTGAACTGAAGTTTATAAGAAAAGTGGAGTTTAAACTTCTACTGTGAAACTGTGGGTAAGTCATTGTCGCAATGTGTCCTGCCTATCGCTGTTGGTATCGATATTTCCACCACAAGTGATCAAATGAAATAGTCAACTGCATTCCATTGTTAGAACACTTCAACCGCAATACCCACCATGCCATGAATGCACATCAGTTCACCCTCAAGCATTTTTCAGCACAAATGTGGAATGCTTTTCTCCGCTCTGTTTTTCCTACCCATTATTATTTACAAACATTTAAAACCAGCGTGCATCGGTTTGTCCTCTGTCCTTATCCCCATTTACTAATTCGCCGCACTTTGTGACATTAAACATGTTCATATTATAAGGATACTAAAAATCCCTTTAGTGCGCGCAAGTGATGAAAAAAAAAATAAACAATTGCGATACGTATTTATGTTGCGTGACAAGTCTGACCGTTGTCACTTATCGAAGATTGTATTCCCGTGTTGTTTACTGTAGTTGATTACGGTGATTGTATCTTTGGGACTTTTTCTTTACATTAACCTTTTAACATCTCAAACAAAATGTTTTCAAAGATGCGAGCCAAAACTTAACTCACATCTTTGCCAACACAATATTCAACTTTTGTAATTGTTTGACATAAACAGCCTATATAGAGACATAAGAATAGCTTCTCAAACGATTTGTGTTACTCGTAGTAAAGCTTGTAAAGCAGCTTCCGATAATTATACTCTTGGATGTTTGTCAAACTTTAGCAAAAGATGGGTCAGTGAAACATTTTTAAGGTGTTTCCCGTGGAGATCAAAATTCTAGCCAAAATTATTTCGTTCACTTTTCCAAAAAATATTAACTAATAAAGTTTTTGTGATTTTTTTTTTATTCAATTTCAGCATCAAAATAGACTAAGGTACTTCTTTGAAACACATGACACTCTTAGAGGATTAATCCACTGGAAGCCAATCCTCCGGATAGTATCTTACCTGAAACTAGCCCACCATTGCTCAGTCCTCCATTAATAAGTCCACCACTGATCAGTCCACCATTAATAAGTCCACCATTGATTAGTCCTCCGGATATCAAACCACCTGAGATCAAACCCCCAGTGACTAATCCATTCGAAATTAAGCCATTGGATACCAATCCGTTTGACACTAATCCACTCGACAACACACCACCACCAAGAACTAGAGGTGTCTTTACAATACCCACACTTGGTGCTGACACGATTGTCGGGGCGGCAGCAATGCTTAAAGATGGGGCAAGTACTCCTGGTCGAGCAAATGTGATGGCAATCACGCTGAAGAAAACGAACTGCAAATAAATTTTAAATTATAAATAAATTACGGATGTCCTTAACTCCTCTTATATGCTTACATATTTGAACATTATGATAGGTATTTCGTCGAGGGCTAATGTAACTCTTGTTAAATGCTGGCAAATGTCTGATGGTTAACTGTGAGTTTCTTTCACATTTTATAGTCAACAGAAATGCTCAACTTCTAGTTTTGCAGCGCATGCGTGTAAGGCCATTATATCTGGTGTTGCAAGAAAGTTTGTGGTGAGAGATTTGTGGTATCACCCTTCACTTGAGGTTCTTGTTTAACACTTTTGCAGCAACCCCATGGTAGGGCGTACTTACAACCAGTGCTATCGGTTTATACTTTCGTTGGGTAGTATTATACATTTTTCTTGTCAAGTACCAGGGAAGTATACGTTTCGGTTTTTGTATTAGTTTAAATTTAAAGAACATGAAGTATACATTACGGGTATTCATTCCTCCAACGTCGAAAATTTATCATTTTCGTTAAAGTGTAAGTTTACGAGGAACGTTTCATGAACATCCTAATAATTGCTTGCGAAAATGACGGTAAATCAATCAGCTGTTATATTCGCGCCTTTGTTTCAACTGTAGGTATGACAGAGTGGGGGTGGACATTCAGTAGGCCACAGCCAAACTGCAGCTCAATCGCTGATTGCTTAAAAAGGTTTCCACGTTAATCATCTTGATGTAAAAGATTTCCCATACAAATTTTGACAGTTCATTTAACAGATCGTAAACTTTCGAAATTTTCGACGCTTACTAATGTTTCACGAGTGGGGCTACGAAAACGAGGAGTTCCAGAAACCTACAAACAGATGATCATGTATTGAGAAATAATGACAAGGGTAAAATGCCCCGCTTGCGTTACCGAGGAGTTCGCAATCAAAGTCGGTGTACACCAGGGAAGCGTATTAATTCCCTTGATATTTATTACAGTCCTTGATTATTTGCTTGAAGGAAAAGTGACGGACTCCAAAGTACAGCCGTAATTCTTTCTTGATGACGGAGCCAGCATTAGCGAGGACTAAACGTCCATGCAACGAATGGAATGGATATCGTATTAGTTAAACAAAAAAACAAAATACTTGTGCTGCCCGTTTTCTGATTCAGATGAATGAGGAGGAGTGATTCCCAAGTACGAAAAGTTCAAGTATCTGGAATCTATGATTAATAGCGAAGCAAGCTCTGATGAAAACATTAAGCATTGCGTAAGCATAGGCAGGATGAAGAGGCGAAAAAACTCTGCCATCTTCTGTGGTCGGAAAAAGCCCCTAAGTTAAAAGGAAGGTTCTAAACCGCTGTTCGCTCACATACGGTTCACAATGTTAGATAGCGTACAAAAATGAGGGAAATTAACAGCAGCTGATATATATGGTTACAAAGATTGATCGAATAAGAATTTGCAAGATCCGAGAAAGCCAAAGAACCAATCTCGGAAAAAATGGAGCACTCAGTTCGTACTGTCATGTTGAAAGGAAGGATCCTACGAATTCAGTCAAAAAGGCAATATCAATCATCGTTTCCATACATTCGCGAAAGAGAGATAGACCTAAAACTCCGGGATCACACCAATGCAGCAACACTAGCATTTTAAAGGCCTCAGTGGCGAAGTGATTCAAACTCGGGAGGCCTGTCGGTTTTTTCTGAGGTCGAACCAGCGAACCTGGTGGTTGTGTTTCGAAGATCATCTTGCCGAATTCCCAATTTAGCGTTGATAAGCTTAGGTACGAACTACAGATATCTTACGATGTTTAATGTTAGTATGCGCAAGCAACAAATCTGCTAAACGAAGTGCCATGCCGCTTCAAAGCGTTCGAAAATTGAGAGATTAGAATATGACACGGGAAAGGTTCTGTTTGCATTAGTCTAACATAGACAAATTCAGAGCAAAGTAAGAACTGTGAGTCTACTCCATTTTCGCCTTATTATTGTTATTTGTTCTCACGAATTAAAAAAGCAAAAACTGCATAGACATTTTTGTATAATCTTAACATATGTAAATTAACTACGGAATCCATAAAACATTGAGAAAGTAGTATCATGATTTGGGGATACTTTCCCATCCATTGTGTTGGTCAAATATATTGGACTAAAACTGTTCATCACTTATTCGAGGGCGTAACGCAAAATGTCTTGCTTAATAATAATAACTAGGGGTCGCCCCATGGTCGAAATTCGACCAATTTATTCTATAGGTAAGTTGAAAAAAAAACAAAGTCGACTGTTATACATATTAATCGGAAAATGCAATTTTTCGACATTGCATTCTCTGTTTTCACATGATATAAAATTTTTCCGGCATTTTCAAGTAACTTCTAGTTTTCAAGCATTTTCAAGTAACTTCAAGCATTTTCAAGTAACTTAAGTAACTTCAAGCATTTTTAGGTGACTTCAAGTAACTTCAAGCATTTTCAAGTAACTTCAAGTATTTTCAAGCATTTTCAAGTAACTTTAAGTAACTTCAAGCATTTTCAAGTACCTTCAAGTATTTTCAAGTAACTTCAAGCATGCCCAAGTGACTTCAAGTACAGCAATGTTGTTGTTGGTAACTTCAAGTAACTTCAAGTATTTTCAAGTATTTTCAAGTAACTTCAAGCATTTTCAAGTAACTTCAAGCATGTCCAAGTAACTTGGATAATTTTTGTATTGTGCACTTCTATGTATTGTCCCCTACCCAAACATGTACAGTGTTTGCATATCTATGTGACGTATAATAGCAAAAATGGGTGGAAACACGTTATAGGCAACTCCGTATTAATATATAGATATTTAGTTAGGGTATATTACATCCCCCTGCTTGTGCCTCGGAGAGGTTCATGCCCTCTTTCAGAGTCCTCTCTAGATACTTCTATGTGAAGCGTGTCGAGGTATTTCTCTGATTTATCTATGGCAGGTCACACTCCTTAGAGCACAGCGCCAGTTTCTTGATGAATCTGAGAATGAGCTGTGGGTCCATGGTTTGTATGTCCTTGTCTGTTATTTGGTGCCTGCCCAAATATTTTATCCTTTTGTGGGCCAGTGCCGCACAGGATTCCAGTATGTGGTCTGGAGTTTCGGTGGTTTCGCTGCAGAATCTGCACAGCCCGTCCTGTCATGCTTCCAAAAGCCAAAGACGAAATGTCACTCAAATGGATCTTCCAGCTGTACAATGACCACAAACTAACTAGGAGAATAGCTTGGGAGTAATTTCGGTCAATGCCACAATGTGTCCACTTCGCACAAGCAAATGGTTGGGGAAGCTAGGTTTTAGGCTCTGTATGGGCCGTAAATGGCTAATACTACATATTTACTTATTTTGATTTCGGCCAAATATATTAAGGTCATGGAGTGGCCTGCTCAATGTCCTGATCTCAATCTCATTGAAAATCTATTGACCAGGGTAAAAAGATTTTTTTTAAATGTTTGATTTATTTCCTATTCGTGTGAAGTATATTCCATTTGATTTTATATTTTCGTGAGCTCTGAATAAAATTAGAGGGTAGTTGGAGTAAGAAGCTGTCAAGCTGGGAAAAATGAAGGCTAAACAACTATTGTTGTTTATCTGGCGTTAAATGTAATACAATTTAATAAAATGAAAATAGACATTATTGCTAATCAATATGGCAGTGTAGTGCTCAAGTGCTCAGAGCATAGTCGACGTCCTCAGGCTGCGCTGATTAAAAAGAAAAAACCTAAAATTGTAAAATATTAACAAAAAAAAATGTACTCGCACAGAATTTCAGCTGGTAAGAAAATGGAAAAAACTATAAATGATGAAATCCACGAGTTTGTCAGTAACAAAAACAGCGGTTGCTTTTTTTCAAGCCAAACTTTAACGTTTTTCAACTTTTTACACAAAAACGTTCGCGTACTACTTTTCTTTGAAATGAGAGGATTCTCTCTCGCCTTTGGCGGGTTGATAGTTGTCATTTCTACACATACAAACATAGGGGCGGGCTACAGTCCGCTTGGGCGAACTGTTGGATACCCTATTCTTATTCCTATCCCTCATAAGTGGGCGTGACAAAAGTCTAAGTATGGTTGAATTGTTAAGAACGCTCTACATGTTTTGTTATATAACATTTAAAAGATTTTATCACACAAAAACGAAGCTTTTGTAAAAAAACGCTCCGTAGCTCAAACTTTGGTTTTTCAATAAAATTATTTTATTTAATTGTGGGCGTGTCAGTAAGCGGATTTAAAAAAATTAACACATGAGCATAGAGGGCCCCTAGAGAGTATATATTATAAATTTCAGCTCCCTAGCTCAAATTTTGGTTTTTCAATAAAATTGTTTTATTTAACCCTCAAGCGGGCGCGCGTAGTCGAAAAGACCTATGGGATAACTGATAGAAATAAAGCATTAATTATCCAATAATCATTTATTTTTTGGTACACAGATATATTATCATTGTATTTAAAGTATATAAATCTTATAAATTGGGGTGTGACGTCTTCAAGAATCCCGCTATATGCAATAATCCGAAAAGTGCTCGAATTTATTTATTTATTTATTTCATTTCATCAACTGAGGTACACTTGGTCCTCTAATGGATTACATACATACTTAATTCGACAAATTATTAACATACTTAATTAACCTCACCAAAGTTTGTTAAAAGTATAAGCAATTGATTTTTGAACGTATTTCTACTTATATTAGAGTGAAGATCAATGAGATTCCCAATTGAATTAGCTTCTCTTAAGCATCTAGTTATTGTTTCATTATATCCGTATTGTACTCTATGCATAGGCTCAACAAAAATATTTTGATTTCTCAATGGTATCGCGGGTCTTCGATATCTGATTTGTGTAAGCAGGTAAGGACAATTTATATGTTTAGTTATTAGGTCTCTCACAAACATGATCGAAAAATACCTCCGCCGAATACATAAAGGCAAAATTCCAATCAGCTGGCATCTGATATTATATGGTGGCAAGTCGATATTCCAATTAAGCTTTTTTATCGCAGCTCTAGTAAACCATTTTTGAATCTTCTCTATCCTTCTAGAGTGAACCATATAATATGGATTCCAGATAACAGAGCAGTAATCTAGGGAAGACCTCACATATGCAAAATATAGGTATTTAAGGGTATGCGGGTCAGAAAAATCTTGAGAGTTTCGCAAAATAAATCCCATCATTGACCTGCATTTTGTGACGAGGTAGTCTATGTGACTATTGAAGTTGAGTTTATAGTCAAATAATACGCCTAAGTCTTTTTTGGATGCGATGCTTTCCAAAGGTAGATTTGTTATGCTGTAGGTAAACTGAATTTGTTCCCGCTCGGCAGAATGTAAGGCTATTGCACTTTGAAACATTAAGATTTAAACAGTTAAGTGTACACCAATCTGATAATCTATTGAGGTCATCCTGCAACAATAAACAGTCCTGGGGTGATTTAATAGATCGAAAAATTTTCAAGTCATCAGCGAACATTAAGCATTCAGAATTAAGGATGAAATTGGGAATATCATTAACAAATAAAAGAAACAACAAAGGCCCAAGATGGCTGCCTTGAGGGACTCCCGAAGTAGCGTCAATGCGATCTGAGACAATACCATTAATCCTAACAAACTGCGAGCGTCCTCTTAAGTAAGAATTGAACCATTCTAAGAGACTTGAGTGAAAACCATTGTTACGCAATTTATTAAGAAGAATATCGTGGTTTACCCGATCAAATGCTTTTGCAAAATCTGTGTAGATGACATCGCACTGCATACCATTTTCCATGTTGTTTGCTATAAAATTTGTTAAAATTGTCAGATTAGTCTCTGTGGATCTTCCAGCAATAAAACCATGCTGATACGAAGAAATTGTGGACTTAAGAAGAGCTGTAAGTTTACCACAAACAAGTTTTTCGAACAATTTCGGGATAGTGGGAATTTTCGATATTGGACGATAGTGAGTAACATCTTGTTTGGGACCAGATTTATAAATCGGTGTTATGAATGAGCTCTTCCAAGCATCTAAAAAAATTCCCTGCTCCAAGGAACTATTGAAGAGCATATGAAGTGGCACTGAAAGTTCATCCGCGCATCTTTTTAAAATAATGGGAGGAATACCATCAACGTCTCCTCTCATGTCGGATACTAAATCGGACAGCGCAACTACTACTTCAGAAATAGATAAGTATATGCTACCAACGTTAATAGAATTCGTGGAGTAGTCAGATATCGTACCTGCTCGTAAGATAGGCGTATTATTTGAATAAACAGATTTGAAATGGCTAGCAAACATGTTGCAAATAACTGAGAGGTCTGTTGACAACTCGCCATTATACTTCATACTATTAGGAATTCCAGTCGATTGTTTTTTGCAATTGATGAAACTCCAAAATCGTTTACTATTGACTTTCAGGTCTGATTCCACTGAAAGGACATATTGCTTATATAAAAATTTGTTAAGAACTTTAAAATCTTTTTGAAGAGTCCTATATTTCAGAAGTAATTCTCGATCAGAAGATGATTTGCGCAATTGTTTATAAGTCTTGTTTTTCAGGTTATTTAGATGGATTAATCTTTTATTAAACCATATGGGCTTTGAGTTTCTCCTAACTTTAACCTTAGGTGTGTTTACGTCGATTATGTCATTGACTATCATGATCAGGGTATTGTATGAGTGTTTCAAGTCTATGCCATCAAATATTGAAGACCACGCAATACCATTTATACAATTTTTAATATTACCAAAATTGGCTCTATGAAAATTGTACTTAAAGTTTGAAACAGAAATTGGCTTAACAAATTTGTAGCACTGAAAATCTAGGCTTAATGCAACATGGTGGATTGAATCTGGCACAAATGGAAGGATACATTTACTAATGTTGACGTTAAACTCAGTATCGACAAAAACTAAGTCAAGAGTACGGTCTAAAGAATTTTTAATATTATTAATTTGCCGAAGGTCAAATTGTGCAAAAGTATCAACTACTTCACTCTCAAAATCAAAATTTACATTAAAAGGAACGATTTTTAGGTCATCGGAATCAAGTAACCAATTTAAATTCGGCAAATTAAAATCCCCCATAATGAGGATATGCTGATTATCATTCAAGTTATTTAATACAGAACAACAGTTATCTACATGAAGTTTATATAATTCAAAAGAACTCTTTGGTGGGATATAACTTACGATACAATAAATGTTTTTGGTGTTGTCAATTCTTATCTTGACTATTATTTGGTCAACATCTAAATGATCGGATAAGTGGGGTAAATCAACTTCTACAGCATTCAAAGAAGCACGAACAGCAATTAACACTCCGCCGCCTCTCTCGGAACCAGTCAAATCAGCACATCGATCTTTTCGGAATACCGAGTATTGCTGGTTATTAAAAATTTCGGCATTATGATGTTTGCTAGACAGCCAAGTTTCGGTGAAAGCCATGACGTCATATTGTAGCGAGGAGGAAAAAAGTAGGAACTGATTGAGTTTAGTTCGAAGACCTCCAATATTTTGGTAGTACAGATGAAAGCTTTGAGGATAAGGCGATGAGTCCGAAGAACTTAATCGTTTTTTGGATGGATACTGTCCGGGACGTTTAAAATCGCTTCCTTGATCAATGTTGCATTTAAAGCATTAGGTACCTTTCTCGGTCGCTGTACAAATTCATGCACCAAAGTTCCATCAGGCCAAAAACCTTTCGCAACGATTTTGACAAAGTCAATTTCATTTAGAATGAATTTAAAAGACGAGATATCCCTTGGTTCATTGAATTCATATTTAAAGCACTTTACGGGCGCTGAAGCTGCAGAGATTTTACTTTTGATGTATTTTAAAATATCGTCTACGGTGGTAGTAGCCGCAAGTCTTGAAATGAATATGGCTTTACGAGGATTCCGTTTAATAACAACCAAATTAACCAAAGCTGTGTTCTCGACAGAGATGTCCTCAGTAAGCGAAAGAGGCGAAGTGGGCATGGAATTCGTAATCTCAATCGAATCGTGAGCTAGTAGGTTATTGTGGTCATGAGAACAAGATTGCAAGTGTCGATCATCAGATGATATTTCAATCGAAGGAGGGACTAAATCACCCATGAATATATTTGAGCGTAATACTCTCTTTTGTTGAGGAATCTGATGATTAAGGTGTTGTTGTTGTACTTCAATTTTATGATTTTCCTGTTGTTGTCTATTGTGTTGGTGTATTTGTTGTTCATGTTGATTATCCTGATTGTGAAAAGTTGTTCGAATTTGATCCTGTTCATTGTTATTGTGTTGCATCTGATTTAATACCGGTAGTTGTTTTTGTGGTTGAAGTAATTTTTGCTGTTTCTGTGGTTGTTCATCTACACCATCAATCGGTTTGCAGTCAAGTGGTCTGTCATACGATTGTTTTATTTTTTATTATAAATTCGTTGGTATGTCTTACAACTTTTTCTATGATATTTTCTGTAACGAATAAACTCCAGGCTTGCATAAATGTTGCTACCCCCACGCCATTCCTATGAGTACCTGAATCTTCAGCGAGAATATTTTGTACTTGACGCCTCACCCTGTTATTGTTGGATTCTTCCCACTTCGTTACTTTATCACGCCCCGTAAATTAGCTGTTTATATCTGAAAAAGGGCAAATTGTCCTCATCTGAATCCCAGCTGTTTGATTCCTCAGCAGATTGAGATCCCTCTGGGACGATGTTTCTGAACCTTGGTCGCTGAGCTCTGATTCACTCTGTTCTTCATCTTCTCGTAGTAATTCCTCGAGTATTGCACTTCGTGCTAGCGGGCTAAGACTCATTTTAGAAATAAAACAGTATTACAAGCCTAATTCGATAATATTGGGCGATATCCGAAGAAATAGTATATCGCGTTGAGACTCGCGCGTAACCTTTTCGACGACAGGCGCGCGGTGTGCTTTCGACGCCTGCGTCGCGTCTAAAACAACAGCGATATGTCTGGTGGGGGGGAGAGCGGCTTGCGGAGGTAAACTCTTTATTTCGCTCACAATGACAAAGCGATAGGCTACTAGAAATGAGAAATACATGTGACAAGCAATAATATTATTATGAACGAAAATGTATTGAGCACGGTCGATTCGACACCGCGCGACCGCTTGAAGGTTTATTGTGGGCGTGTCAGTGGGCGGATTTTGAAAATTTTATCTCCCGAGCAGTTTTAGGAGCCATAGATCATATATAAAAAATTTCAGCTTTTTTAGCTCAAAATTCGATTTTTTCGAAAGTTTTTTTTTTGAGTTTGTGGGCGGATTTCAAAAATTCGTAAACTTGGTTATTTCGGGACCATAGAGAGTATATGGTTAAAATTTCAGCTCTCTAGGCCCAGGTTAAAGGCCTAATTTTTGCCGACGGACGGACGGACGGACATGGCTAGATCGACATTACTATCGATGCTGATCATAAATATAGTAACTTTTAGGGGTCTACGGGCAATATTAAGGTATGTTACAAACTATGCGTCAAAATTAATATACTCTTACAACAGGGTATAAAAACGCGAACGGACCTAATATTATACCGTAAGTATGTATGATTTGTACGCAATTTAAGTGCAATTGTTTTTTGACTACAACAAAATTAAGTTTTTTTGAAACAGTTTGGTAAAAACCTTCTAAGTGCATTTCGTTTTTAAATTTTAATAATCAAAATTCAAAGGGAGTTTGATTTTTTTTATCGAAACTATGGAAATCGACCGTTTGAAAGGCAGATAACGCGTATTTTCATTTTTTCGACTATTTAGAAGATTCAACGATACTGCAGGCAAGGAGCTTATACCCAATACAAACAGTTATGCTTACGAAAAAGCCAGAGTATTTTGAAAACCAGGCTATGAACCTCGCACATTATAAATCATCAAATTTCTGGAAAACAACTGAAAAACTCAACAAATATATTCCAAAAATTACAAACAGCTGACTACTGCTATTCAAAAATATAATTTTGACAACGCACTTAAAAGTGAAAATTCATTTCGATACGCAAAGAGACACGTTACTTTCGAAATACTGGATATATCAATCACATCTCAGAAGGTTAGTGAAGCCTCTAAAGCTCCCGGATATGATAGAATTAACGTCGATTTTTTTAAATATGTGACAGATTAATTACTGACTATATTTACACAAGTACTCAACACGATACATGAATCCGTTCCGGAAAGCTTTAAACAAGCAATAATATTTCCAATTTTTAAAAAGGGCGACTCGTCGGACTGATCGCATCGAACTACCCCGTAATACGAGTATCTATTCTCAACGCTTCAGCACAAGTATTTTCGATTGTCTTACTCTGGATCGACGAAAACGAACTCCTAAAAGAATTTCAAGCTGCATTTCGTCCCGGTTATTCCACATAAGATCACATTTTTGTGCTGCGAAATATATCGTCGACTTTTAAAGAGCAGAAGTAAATGCTCTATGCATCCTTTATCGACTTTGGGGCTGCCGTCGATACCTTAGACCGTCAACGACTTTTCTACAAGGTCTATCAATATGGAATGTCACACAAGTTTGGCAAAGTAATAGAGAACTTATTCAATAACGCGAAAGCAACGGTTTGGAGTGGAAACGGCTTGTCAGAGTGGTTCACCAGAGGAGTTGGCGTTAGGCAAGGTTGCAATGCAAGTCCATCAATTTTTGGTCTTTTCATCGAAGACATACTTGATTGTCTACAGCAGGTATTTATTTTGCCCCTATTCATGTTAAGGCACTAATATGCTGATGATGTTTTTTTATTAGCAAGATCTCCAGAGACCCTACAACTTACGATAAATCGGGTATACTACTATTGTGTGTTGTGAAAACAAGAGATTTAGTTGGAAAATCAAATGGATGGTCATTTCAAGTAACCTTAGTATGGAGCGCATTTAAAGTTATGCTACATGAATAAATCGATTAGGATGTTTCCCCGAGAATTTGCTGCCAAACAACCCCAAATGGGATGGCTGCAATTAGGTCACCTCCTACGATAAAATGTTCACCACTGAGCAACCATCTCAATTTAGGTCACCTCCTACGATAAAATGTTCACCACTGAGCAACCATCTCAAGTCGCCTTTTAAGCATTGTGCTCTGTTTATGCTGGATGGCCCGCCTTTAAAATAAACTGAAATGCCATTTTACAATAAAAAAAAACAATCCTCTTCACGAATCCTCTACTGTAAGCCACGTAATGCTAAAACACACCGAAGTTGCTGAGTGCTTTTGGGAGTTTTTTTTTAAGTCAGTCTTTTACTTTTCTATTGTTATGCCTTCAGGCGTAAAATATGGCTCCTCATCACAGGTTTTTTTAAGGCATACTTTAAGTTGTGTGCACATGCTTGGCATTACATTTTTTAGTACTTCTGACAAGTTTGTCGTTTTCATCCTAGGAGTAGTATTCTTTTTCTTCTTTAACGACGGCGATGTAATGATCTGGACTAAAAGGATCATAAGCCACCAACCTCAATACATCCCAACTGGTCCGCCGGTGGGGTTCGCCGGTTTGACCTCAGAAAGCATTCGAATCACATCGTCACTGAGATCAACCAAATGCTGCATTTTTGGTATCAACGAGTTTTAAGGCCTGTCCCTATTCTGTGATTGTATAGGAACGTTGGTTGTGATATTGCCTTTTTGACGGGGTTAGTAAGATCTTTAATTGGAACATGACAGTATCAGCTGATTCGGTCATGCTTCATTTTCTTTGAGAAAGATTCTTTGACGTCTTCCTCGGTGCTGAAACTTCTTATTCGATCAAGCTTGGTTACTACTGCTATCATGCAAAGCATATTCATCTCATCTTCAGTTAGAGAACAGTTCGCATAACTGCGGTGTAGAGCCTTTCTTTCAGCTGAGTGGGCTTTGTCCGGTCACAGAACGCTCTTAAAAAATAAATAAAAAATATGTGCGAAGTGAAAGGAACCTGCAATTTTAAGCCGACTCCGAACGGCATATTTGAGGAGCTTTTTATGACAATCTGTACTCCCCGACGTTTGTCAAACGTTCGGCAGAAGTAGGGCAGTGAATAAACGCCTTAGGTGCTACTTGGCCCCGGCTTGGGTTGAACCTGAGACGCCTCGGTTAATAGACACTGAGCCCACAATCCTACGCTTTCGCGATAATTAATGTCGTCATTAAAAGTTGCTTCGCTATTAATCATAGATCCCGCATATTTGAATGTTTCAAAATACAAACGCCTGAAATAGGTCGGTGTGGGTCAGAGAACGGGCAGCACAAGTACATATTCGTTTTTTCATTTAAATTCAAGTAACTTCAAGCATTTTCAAGTAACTTCAAGTATTTTCAAGCATTTTCAAGTAACTTCAAGTAACTTCAAGCATTTTCAAGTACCTTCAAGCAATTTCAAGTAACTTCAAGCATGTCCAAATAACTTCAAGTATGTTCAAGCATTATCATGCACAGCAATGTTGTTGTTGGTAACTTTAAGTAACTCCAAGCATTTTCAAGTAACCAAGCATTTTCAAGTAACTTCATGATGTAAAATTTTTCCGTTCCGATTGGCAGATTATTGCCTCACACAGCAATGTTGTTGTTGTTGTAATTTCATCCAATTCGCTTCATTTTACCTGCTGTAGTTCATAATGTGTGTTATACGAGTATATGAGGATAATTTTTGTATTGTGCACTTCTATGTATTGCCACCTACCCAAATATTATATAGTGTTGGCATATCTATGTGACGTATAATAGCAAAACGGGGGGAAAAACACGTTATAGGCAACTCCGTATTAATATATAGAAGGGACTTGTAAAGCATACCTGGTGTGCACCCACTTTCATTGCGAACTTTTCGGTGAGTGCAGCGGGGCAACATACCTATGATCATCTGTACGTAGATTTATGGATTTTCTCGTTGCCTTTGTGCCACCCTTAACAGATCTCTATCAAAGTCCTTTTCAAAATCAACCATAATGAACTTAGGTAAGCTAAAGCTAGTGTCGGGACCGAACGATAAATTACCACATGCATCGTCACAACGAACAATGCCCATAATTGCTTCTGACAACTTAAGAAGCTGCTGTCAAACGTTTCATTTTGTGATCCTGAAAGTGAATGGCAAGGGGCTTCGGCAATAAAATTAAACTATTTAACCCCCCAATGGTGACCTTTTGGTCTGTGAGACCGGGTGTGTTAAAAAAATCGATTAACTTTATTCTCCGTTAATAACACAATTTTAACACAAATGTCAAAAATATTTGTGTTTTGAACACGTAGTGCCGTATTGCAGCTGTTTACCTGTAGAAATTTAGTTTTTGAGATGTTTTTTTTTTTGTTTGGAAGGATCAATTTTTGTTTATTTTGTAAAAGTTCCGAATGTCGAAAGACTAAAAAACGTTATTTTCCTTAATGGACATGTGATCTTTTATTTTTTTCTTAATTTTTAAAAATGTATTACTAAAAACTTTGTTATGTTTAATGCTCTCATAAAAAAATTTTGTTAATTTAATTATTGAAACAAAAGAGCTTAAATTTCAATTTTTTCAACTATTTGGCAAATCATTGATAGTCTCTATCTATTTATTCAATTTTTGTTTTCCTCTTTTTCTTTTTCCTCTTTTTATTGCTTGCTTTCCCTTTCTTTGTAAATAGCTTAATAAATACATTAAACTCAAATTCTTAAATGAATTTAAAGGCTTTCAAAAATTTATACGATTTTTGTCCTACTCTGTAAGCAATTTTAAAATAATTAAAAAAAAAAAAAAAAAAAAAAAAAAAAAAAAAAAAATTGATTAAACATCTTTGTTTTATTGTCAAAGAGCATAAATTAAAAAAAAAAAAAAAACATGAACTATTAGTAACACGTTTCGAAAAATCTTCAGTTGAAAACCCCGGTGCATGAGACCGGCGTCACCATTGATCAATGTCTAATTTGCGTCACCATTGGCGGGTTAAAACATGAAAGTGATGCATACAGCATTCCAAGCTTTTGTCGCACTGAATAAAATAAAAGATATTTAAGATAAACTAAATAAATAATAAAATAAATCCATACTTATATTATAAATGCGAAAGTAACTCTGTCTGTCTGTCTGCCGCTTTAACGCCAAAATTACTGAACCGATTTAAGTGAAATTTGGTACACAGATAGTCTAGAGCCTGAGAATGGATATAGGCTTTTTACCGCGGGAACGCTTTCTAGTTCCTAGCTTTGGAATGACTCATCCAAATGAAATATAATTTTTTTGAATATAAAGTTTATGTACAAAGATTTTAAGATCTAAATTATCTTTGTAGGTTATCCTGAAGTTGAACAATAAGCATTAAACTATACATTTTATATAATTAAAAAAAAAGTAAAATGCTCGATGGAAGCTAGATCGTTGGATTTTCACAGCGTTGAGTGAAGGAAAATTTGTGTGTGTGTGCGGCACAAATCTGTTTCTCTCTCTGTACCTTTTGTGCGTGTGCTTTTTCTTTCTTTTTTTTATGCACCTTTTGTAGTTTGTATTGTTTTTTTTGTGGCGCATGATTGAGAAAGATATGGTATGAAATGTAATTGAGATTGAGAGGGAGTTACACTCAGAGTATATCCATATAATGAGTAGGGACACTCTCGACGTTTTCTTTATCAGTTCTTATCAGCGAGTATTTTGTTTTAAATTTGAGAAGTGGCAGACTGGCGAAGCACGAGCACGGGTCAGCTAGTAAACTAATAAACTGTCCTGTAAATTGCGGCAGAAAAAATAATAGTTTTGTGTAATTAAAGAACAAAAGAATGACATTTATGAACATTTATAATCTTCCGTGCTATCTTGTGTTACTATTTCTCACTAAAACGCCGGCGAGGAAACAACTTGAACTTGTTACTCGGCCACAGAGGGATTTAAGCCTGAGACCATTAGGAGTCAAACCTCTGCACAAATGCGCCCAAACGCAGTTCTTTTACTGCAAGTTTTTATTGGACAAAACATATTTTAAAATCAACCAACATCATATATATATATGTAAATCCTTTAAGAAATTACGAAGTTGATATATCATGATCCTCATATGCACTTTGGATTACATCTGTGGTTGATTTACCTGCGACAAAACCGCACTGGTCTTAAGATTAGTATTCTTATATTAATATTATTTTTATACCCTATTCTAAGGGTATATTAATTTTGACGCATAGTTTGTAACATACCTTAATATTGCCCGTAGACCCCCAAAAGTTACTATATTTATGATCAGCATCGATAGTAATGTCGATCACATGCCTCTACAACAAAAAGGAGGATTTCTGCATGGTAGTACAATGGAACGTTACCGAGTCTGAGTGCTCTGGGATTTGGATTTCCTTTTAAAAAAAAAAACAAATAAAAAAAAAAAATGTCAATCTAGCCATGTCCGTCCGTCTCCTTCACCTTCACCTAGAGAGCTGAAATTTTAACCATATACTCTCTAGGTTCCCGAAATAATCGAGTTTACGAATTTTTGAAATCCGCCCACAGACACACCCACAAACTCAAAAAAACCAATTTTGAGCTAGAAAGCTGAAATTTTTTATATATGATCTATGACTCCTAAAACTGCTCGGGATAACAAATTTTCAAAATCCGCCCACTGACACGCCAACAAATAAATAAAACAAATCCAAAGTTTGAGCTAGGGAACTGAAATTTATAATATATACTCTTTAGGGGCCCTTTATTCTCATGTGTTAATTTTTTAAATCCGCCTATTGACACGCCCACAATTAAATAAAACAATTTTATTGAAACACACAAGTTTGAGCTAGGGAGCGTTTTTTTTGATAAAATCCTTTAAATGTTATATAACAAAAATATGTAGAGCGTTCTTAACAATTCAACCATACTTAGACTTTTGTGACGCCCACTTATGAGGGATAGGAATAAGAATAGGGTATCCAACAGTTCGCCCAAGCGGACTGTAGCCCGTCCCTATGTTTTTTATTACTATTGTAATGTTTTTCTGAAAATTGTATTTGACATAAGGTTCATCGCTGCAATCCCTAGCTTGGTCATTTAAATTAGGAAAAGAAACTGTGAGGTCGATAGTTTTAGGGACTACTAAAATTATATGAAAAGCTCTATTTCGCATATACCTACATTATATTTCTGAACCTAATTTAAATGACTATAAGCAGATTGGAAATGACTTCTGGACGCTTTTGTACAAAACAAATAGTGTTGGAGCAATCGACGGCAAACACATTGCCATTAGATTGCCTCCTAATTGTAATAGTGCATATTTTTGCTATAAAAAAACTTCAGCATAGTTCTGATGGCATCATGTGATGCTAAATATCGTTTCCCATTTGTAGACCTTGGCACGTATGGGGTTCAAAGCCATGAAAGTAAAAGATATTTTGTTCATAGAAAGGCCATTGGGGTATTGGTGCTCAACCAGAAGCTGACGGCGGCGGATGTGGAAGAGATAAAGTATGAAAATTTCTCGGATATGATGGTACCTGAGGACTTGGACACATCTCTGATGCCTGTCATAAGGATTTGGAAGAATCCGCAGTTATTTTTATTTGTGAACTTCTAGCTATATTTTTGTTAAAGAAAGTCTTAAGGTCGGTTTTAAATGCCTCACAAGCCCTTTTCTATGAATGCCCTTGATTTAAACGAAACAAGTGCTTTACTTGAACCAAAAGGAGAAAAAACATGTCTCAATATGGACATTTATATATTTTATGTTTTTCAATTTATTGAAAAAATATTTTTTGTTGAGGGCCCAAACACTATGCGACCATATCCGGGTTCACTTCTTCCACGAGACAACTTTAACAAAATACTATCCCGAACACGTCGCACCATCGAATACGATTTCGGAATTTTAGTTTCCCGCTACATATACAGGTACAGGGTGTCCCAGTTAAGCAGTATAATCTTTAAAGGAGACATTTATGGCACGGGGTCTTTGTTTTGACAATTTTTGTCTGACAAAAAACGGGCTTTACTACAACTTCTGTTGATTGTATGCAAAAAAATGGTAAACATACTTTTTTTTTCAAGGATAAAAACTTGATAAAAAGAAAAAAATATTAAGCAAAAGTTTTGAGAAAATGTCTTCTTGTTTTTCTTCTTCTTCTTCTTCGCCTTCTTCTTCTTTTTCTTCTTCTTCTTCTTCTTCTTCTTCTTTTTCTTCTTTTTCTTTTTCTTTTTCTTCTTCTTCCTTAATGACGGGTGGCAATGGTGCAGTAGAAGTGTATTCGCTTACGGAATGGAAGGTCGTGCGTTCGAATCCCGGCCAAGTCCATTACTTTATACCGAATACATGAAATCGTAATCTCCTTAAGTAACTTACACCACCCGTGGAGAAAAACCCTACAACTGCAGCCAAACACTTCTTTCCTATCTCTCTATTCTTTCTAATACCAAGTAGCTTACACTGTGTTCTTAGCATTATAAGGGTACTGTAACAACAGAAAAAAAATCCCTTTAGCGTAAGCAATTTATAAAAAAAAAAAAAAAAAAAAAGACGGTAAGGCTGTGATCAGGTTTAAAGGGATCATAACTTTCCCACTTAACTGCCTTCCTGCTGGTCCACCTGTGGGGTTCGCCGGTTCGACCTCAGAAAATAACGTCAGACCTCCCCATTTTGAATTGCTTCGTCACTGAGGCCAATCAAATGATCGTACCCTGAGATTTTAGACCTGCCTCTCTTTCGACACGTTCATTTCTTTTTCGATCTTTCTTTAACAACACCGGTGATCTCCAGTCGTATCAACTTTACTTTGAAATTAACTTTTTATTCATTATTAGATACACTGCAAGTCATAAGATTAGAAGCAGGCATTTTTGAAAACCATATTCGATATTTCTCCCATTACATGATGGATTAGAAAAAAACGACTATGATAAATGAGAGACTGTTTTGTTAACAACAAAATATGAAATTTAGCTAACGGTTCTTGGAAGACAAATTCTAAATTGAGTAAATCGGGTCATTACAACACAAGTGTGTTTCTTTCTTGCGTCATTAAGTGGTGGTTTTTTCTTAAGTTTCAGGCGCTTTAAGTGTTGTGAGGGTAACAATGGATAAGCTGGCCTTAACATTAGCTTTCTCTCTAATTTTAGCTGCCGATAAAGCTGAATTTGACGCTATTCTAAGGATACTTTGCGTTTCGCGAAGTGTTAAGGCAGAAGAAGAGTTTCCTTTACAATTTTTATGTAAGACGAAGGGTTTTTTAAATAATTGCTGACACAATGATCACTTCGCTTTATTTTTCGGGCTATAGCACGGCATGAAGGACCTGCAGAGCAATAAACATCTATTCTTGCCCTTTCCTCCACTGTTAAACATTTTTTCTTTCCCATTTTTATTAACACTCAATCAGGAAAAATTAGTTTATAATATGTACCGTTTAAACCGAAAAAAAATATATTCACTTCACAAAAAACGTTGATTTGTTCACTGCTTCTAATCCAATGACCCGATTTATTTCCGCATATTCTTAACTGAATTTACAATTTGTCTTCCAAGAACCGTTAGCTAAATCTCTCCTATACACACATTTCATATTTTGTTGTTAACAAAACAGTCTCTCATTTACCATTGTCGTTTTTTTCTAATCCATCATGTAGCGGGAGAAATATCGATTTTACTTTTCAAAAATGCCTACTTCTAATCTTATGACTTGCAGTGTATTTACTTACATACTAGACAAAAATGATTAAATCTAACTTAAAATTAACAGGATACTTATTCTTATTTATTGGTACTTATGCGGACGCTCTAAACTTAACTATAACCTTATAATTATTGCCTTTCGGACTAAAAACTATTTTACGAACTAATCTTACATATAATTCATCGAGACAATTTGTAAAACTCGGCATCAAGAGGATGTTACCTATAGTAACGCACCGTCTTGGGAGGGCATGTTGACCCCTCCCCCCTCAAAAAGCTTTTCCGTATCGAACAACCCACGGATTTGGATGTACACTTGCTTATAAGGGTTAAGAGGTTATATGTGTCCTAGGCTCACTTGAATGTTTAAATTGCCTAGATGTGATTTTCCCACTATAGAAATATTCTTAACCCGTCCCTACACTAGGGGATTTAAGAAAAATGAATTTTAAGTAAACAAAATGGAACAAAAAATTTTCCTAATTTTGAGTTTAAGGAGCCATAACTTTTTTATAGCTGCACAAATGTACCCAAAGACTTGTATGCGCTACTAAATTGCCTTTCCAAAATGTACAAAATCCGTATTGTACCTACATATAATAGTTTAGAAGTTACAGCGTTTAAAATTTGTACAGCTCCAAATTAGAGGTCACCCACTTTGGTGGGCTATAACTTGAAATGGGGTGATAACAGACCGCCCTGCCATATCATTTTTTTGGCGGAAATTTAGGATTATACTGTTTAACTGGGACACCCTGTATAACTTTACATACGCTGCCATAAAATACCGATGAAATTGTATTAGCATGTATTGCATTACATAATTTTGTTATTTTATGTAGCAACTTTATATCAAATCATTCAAATCACAAGTTTTCATTTGTCCTATTGCAGACTGTAGTTTGTCTCACATCCATTATTTTTGCAAACATGTCAGCCTTCAAATTGTCCTTCTCTGTAAGTGGTAGATCCTTCATCAATGAGAGAAAGGTTCTCAAAAAACAACTCATCGCCATCATCCATGGTTTGATGAATTGGTTGACGCCGTTGCTGTATCTTTTCCAGCGTATTACTGAATTGTTCACAGAGGCCATCCAAGGATGTGTTCGGCATTTTAGCAGGTGTCAAAACCGTGTCCGAATCAAGATCTTTATCAAACAAGGCATGGATGAAATCATTTATTTCGTTGGTTGACATGTCTTGAGTTTCGTGAAATGCATTTGTATTGCAACGGGCTCTGAAACAAAAAGAAATTATTACTACCTTTACACACACATACATATTAGGCCTTAACGGCCCATACAGTGCCTGAACCTAGCTTCTCCAACCATTTGAAGTGGAGGGGACCTACAGTTTTACGCCGAATCCGAACGACAAATTTGAGAAGCTTTCTCATGACAATTTGATACTGTTGGATGTTTGTCAGACGTGCGCAAGACTACCTTTCAATGAAATAAAATAAAATTCTTTTCATTTGTGGTGTCATAGAATCCTTTAAAAAGGACATGTCTTTCAATAATGGCCATTCATTGTAGGTGTATGCCCCGCTGTCTGATGGAGCATTTAAATATTTTGTTTATCGCCCGTCATAGCGCTCCCGCAGAAGGTTTGATTTGATTTATTCTCGTCACCTGTGCATTGTGTACATAATATATGAATTATATTTAAATTAACTATACCAGATTTCCATTGAAACAAAATATATCTTTTTTGTCATGCAGACATTTAAGCTAGAAATTAATGCATACAGGTAATCGTAGTCATCTACTTGCACCATTGTTTACTTGAAAATAAAGCTAAGAACAATTTGGCGCCGATAGAATAGGGGAAGACAGCTGTCAAATCAAAAATTTTCGTACGTAAAGAGCCATTCCAATCGCTATCGCTTAACTTCGCGAAATTGAAAGAAACTGAATGAAACGGATCATAGTGGCTATTGTGGTCATGAGAATACAAATTTGTGTAATCGCTCCATTGAATTGGCAATGACATTAAGATAGATTTTAAGATAGTTTTTTTTAAGCTCAGCTGCTGATTTTTCGATCACGTTTGCCTGTCACCAAAATATACACGAATTTTTATCCCCAAATTCGGCAACTACGGTCAACGCCATTATTGTTCATTTTATATGTATTCCGCATGAATTACTTGCCGAGCTATTAAAAAGTGATAAAAACCATTTGAACGGATCCAACGAAGAATCTACAATAGACGGCCATTCGATTTACGGATGTGATATGTTTTATGCTGAAATGGTTTTCAGTCAAAACCATGCTTGGTAGGCGCAATTAATTTTGGACACGCTTGCGCTTCGTAAATCAGCCGGAGCCCATAATCTGTTAATCAGTATGCAAGGCGGATAGCGGTAATTCGTTGCATAATGCAAGAAACCCCATTATTTTTGTATCGGCCGGCATATGTCGAGGGTGTAAATGAAAATGTGAGTTTTTTGGACAATGCAATGGTTTGTAATTGGTTTGGTTTAGTTGGCAGTTGCCGCGTCTCTGGTTTCGATTTCGATGACGAAAAGTTGAAGGTTCCCTATCATGTCGGTAAACCAAGGATTTTTGCCACTTTTTGTTCAATTTAACTATAAAGGCTTTAACCGTTGCGGCTAGTAAGGCATAGTTCAGTTCGTCTTCCAATCGAAAACAACCAAACAAATTCAATCACTCAATATGTTCAAGTTCGTCACTGTTATCCTGATGGCATTGTTCGCCCTTTCCGCTGCTAAGCCTGGCGTTGTTGCTCCATTGTCTTATAGTTCACCGCTAATTGCTGCTCCAGCTTCGGCTGTCTACTCTCGGGAATATCATGGAAACTTTGCATCACCCTATGTTGCTGCTCCATACGCTGCTGCTCCAGTTCTAGCCTCGCCATATGCTGCTCCATATGTTGCACCTTATGCCGCTCCATACGCTGCTCCATATGCCGCTCCCTATGCCGCTCCATATGCTGCTCCATATGCTGCTCCATATGCTGCTCCCTATGCTGCTCCCTATGCTGCCGCCTATACATCTCCATACACCGCCGCATACTCTTCGCCTTACTTGCTGAAGTAAGTGGAATCGTCAGGAGTCGGTTGTCGACTCGGTGTTATTTTATTGCTCAGTGATGTGAATAAACTGTTTGACTGAAGATAATTGTGTTTTGTTTTAAAAAGTGTACTGCATATCTTTAGTAGTTTGTTTTTGAGTTGTAATAAGGAACAACTAGCAGGGGCATAGTCTGGTTTTGTGACAATGTAAATCGAACTAATGGTTTTCACACTCGGAGTCACAAATTATCTTTAATTTTTTCAATTCAGTCGGTACAACAAAAAACTCGTTCGGCAATTGAGACCGTGTTGTGGTGAATCAAATATCGTACAGAGTGGTCAGTATCTTGTTTTCACCCCTTCACTTTCACCCTTGAACAGTCACTTGACGGCGAAAAAATATTCATATCAAAATTTTTGATTCTCAGTAACATTTTTTCGCTGAGCGAGAATCAAAATGTCGGTGAAGCGTAAAAATAATTTTGTCTAAAATGTTCACAAAACCAGGGGTTAGGGTGAAATTTTCGTGTGGGTTCTATATTTTGTTTGTTTCGGTATAATTTTCTTAATTCCTGATCACTTCTTAATCTACCACAGCGTACTTAACTTTCCTTAACCCATTGCACTCCTTTGCGAGTGGCGTAGCGTTTTCGGCTTTGATTTTACGCCCAAAAAAATGTTATGAATGCATGCGTTTTGTTTTGGCGCTTATCGTATAATTTCAGTGATATTTTTTTAAAGCCGATTTGTCGAGTCTGAATGCAACCATTATGCTCAATGCCATTCCTGACTTTTTCGTTCATGGTTAGTGGCACCTAATTTGTTCGGCGTAGTCGGTGTAAAAAAACAAAAAATAAAAATGTGCGCACATTTTTAGTACCCATGAAAAGACTGCCTAAAACAGCGCAACGGTCTGGTGTTTAAAAAGGAGTTTTCGTCATTCTTGTCATCTCGAAATTGGGGCCCAGTTTATGCTGTTAACTTTTTTCAGTTTTCCTTAATAGGATTTTCAGCTTCGTCGGTAGTGGCGTGTTCACATATTGGCCAGATGTCTTAAAAAGTGCTTTGGATGCGCTATAGTCATGCGGTCGGGTACTACCTGGACTACCCATTTCAAACATTTCTCCTATAGGTATAGTATCACCATTCATCCACTGAGCAATTTTCGCCGAATCGAAAATAAACATGGGGACGGGCTACAGTTCGTTTGGGCGAACTGATGCATACCCTGTTCCTATCCCTCATAAGTGCGCGTGACAAAAGTCAAAGTATGGTTGAATTGTTAAGAACGCTCTACATATTTGCTATATAACATTTAAAGGATTTAATTAAAAAAAACGAAGCTTTTGCAAAAAAAACACTCCCTAGCTCAAACTTTAGTTTTTCAATAAAATAGTTTTATTTAATTGTGGGCGTGTCAGTAGGCGGATTTAAAAAATATTTAGAAAGTCTATATTATAAATTTCAGCTCCCTAGCTCAGACTTTGAAAATATTTACACATGAGCGTCAAGGGCCCCTGGAGAGGCTATATTATAAATTTCAGCTCCCTAGCTCAAACTTTGGTTTTTTGCCGTCCGACCTGAAAATCTATTACGGTGACGCTCTATATTTCCATTTTCCAACTAATGAACTTGCGATTCATGGACACAATGACTTTACTCACTACCGGTAAATTGCATCTGGCGGCAACTGTTTTAGATACAGCTTTCTCCCTTGGATCGGTTTGGATAGATGATGAGCTTAGTATTGCCCTCTATTGAGGAGATTAAATGGTTATTACCCATTCCTCGAACCTTTCCGCCGACTAAATTGTATGGGTTGTAACAAAAGAGTGTTACCTTTGTCTACACCTCCGTTACGCCGGAAGTCTACATTGATCTACACTTCCGTTACGCCAGTAGTCTACATTGGTCTACACTTCTGTGTCGCATTCACCAGCTTACTCCCCAAGTCAAGCGTGCGTAAAGAAGTTTTTCTTTAAAACGCTTTTTTTAAGGTTGAGTCTCAAAATACTGCCACGTTGGCTATTCAACTGAAATGGATCTTTTTGTTAACGACGAATTTATGATCTAGACTAATGGGATCACAACCGTTTCACTTCACTGCATCCCTAATGATTCACCTGTGGGGCTTACCGGTTTGTTCCATTTGTTTGAAAATAGTTATATAATAGGTTTTGAAGTAGTAGATATGGTTTACTCAAATACGTGTGCTGTCAAGGAACACATTGCAGGTGGTGCAATTTATAGGATGGTTGTTTCGTAGCAGATGTTGGTGGGTAGCTGAGGTTTGTCCAATCCTTCAACTGACAAAGTTGGACATTTCGGTTTTTAATACGTTTGTAGGATACCAAGGGGACAACTAATCGGCGTTTATTTGTTTGTTATTAGGTGCAGAGCCTTAATTTCAGCTAAGTGGGCGTTATTCGGTCACAGAAGATGACTGAGATTCACCGTCACTTCATCCACCATACGCTTACGCGATGATTAATGTTGTCATAACAGGTTACCTCGCTATGGACCATAGATCTCAGATATTTAAACTATTCGTACTTGGAAATAACTTTTCCGTTAATTTCATATAAGTGTCTCGAAAAGATCGGAGTGGATTAGGGTATATTGTTTTTTAGAATTAATACGACACCCATTCTCTTCCAAATCATCCACCTATAGATCAAGTGCTCGTTGCAGGGAGGTTTGATCCGCGCTTATGATGACTCGAGTGTCAACAAAGAATAATAATTGACGCAGTTTGGAGTTCGTCACTTTTTTTTTGTGACTCCTGCGGATCATCACACTCTTGTCTGTACTCCCTCATACACATTACACATTAATGAGGAGAAGACTACATAAATACATTCTATAAACAAACAAACAAACATGTCTCCAGCCACCCCCTAGGACCAAACCTCACTGTTGATAGCAATAAGTTCACCTACCTTGGAGTAAACATCAACTCCACAAATGACACCTTAGTGGATCTCCGACGGAAAATTACGTTAGGAAGCCGCTGCTACTTCGGTTTTACCGAACAAATGGGTCCAAAACTCCTCATTCGGAGAACAAAATGCATGCTTTATCGAACCTTAATCCTGCCAGCCCTGCTCTATGGCGCCGAGTGCTGAACGATAAGTAGGATAAGAGGAGCTAATTAGGGTTCTTTTGAACGAAAGCTACTTCGACGGATATTTCGCTCTGATGTGTGCGAGGAGGGCGAATGGAGGGGAAGATACAACCGCGAACTGAACCAAGATGTGGATGTAGTTCAAAAACCTAAATCAAAGAATGGCGACGGTGTGGAAGTTAGTGTGCTGGCTTCTGACCCGTGCGGTGTAGGTTCAATCCCCATGGGAAACAACAACTTACGCCACCCATTTATGGAGAGGAACGACCGATACCTTGTTTTCTCCAACCTCTACATCAAAAAGATGATCTCTGCCTGGTAGTACAGGGACCATAACCGAGTCTGAGTGCACTGGGATTTGGATTTTAAACAAAAAGGAAAAAAAAAAATTACGTCGACTATATTGGTTCGGTCACATTGAGCGAATTGACAATAATGCCTTAGCTAATAGGACTACCAGTCCCCAGGTTCGAGAAGGCAGGGAAAACTGAACATCTGTTTTAAAGACCAAGCCATCGCGGATGCCAAAGTGCTTGGTCTGGGCAACTGGAAGCAGCATGTCCGGGATCGCAGAGGATGGAAGGCTGCAGAGCCTCACGCAGAGACTCTTCACGGGTCGAGGGCCCGTTAAGTAAGTAAGTTTATTCACATGATTCTCTGTACGTAGGTTTCTAGAACTCTTCGTATGCTTAACGCCACTCATAACAGATCTCTTGATTGTGTATCAAAACCCTTTCCAAAATCAACCTGCACCATTGCAAATCCAAAAAATTGATGTTTTTCCTTTCCATCTATTGTTGATATTCCTGGTCATCAGATAGCCGTATTACTTTCCGCATTCGGGTATCTTTACTTCGTGGTGTCCGCCTTGAGCTTCATAGAACGGCAATTATTCCTTTGTACAAATGAAGAAGATAACTTTCCCTATACTGGTTAGGCATTAGATCGCCTCTCATCAATTTAGAGATGAGAACCACGAGCCATTTGGATCAGATGTCTGCCATATTGTTCCAGAAGTCAGAGTTTCCCGTCCGGCCCAACCGCTCTTCGTGTTTTGGTGTCTTTGAATGCCTTCCTTACTTATTCGACATTAATGCCGGGTACTTGGTTATTGTTAGGAGCGGCTATTGGAAAGTTTATCCGAGGAAATTATTCATTTAGGGACTGCATAAAGGAAAACCAGTTTGCACAAGTTTCTATCTTCTCTCCTTCGGATTTATCCTTCTACTCGTGCTGTGCATTAGCATTAGGGTATCCAAACCCTTGTGCATTAGTGACATATAGAAACAAAAAACCAGCGACCAGGACAGACGTTGCTCCGCTATTCGCGAATCATCCTCGCAAATACTCTATCCCCCTATAGTATTCCTGACGAGAAAAAATGTCTGCACATTACCTTATTGGGAGAGTCTATGTGAACGAATCTGACAAATTATAATTTTCAGAAATATTTTGCCTGCATATACAAAACCTTGCGAAAGTCTGACAACCATCCAAGAGTATCTACAATTGTCATGAAAAGCTTCCCAAATGTACCATTTGGAGTTGGCTTAAAATTGAAGGTCCTTTCCACTTTGCACAATCAAATGGCTGGGGATGTTGGGTTGTAGGCTCTGTACGGGCCGTTCCCATCTAATATTTATTTCTATTTTATAAAACAAAGACTCATATACAGAACACCTGCGATTATAGTCTAGTGGCCAAAAAAACGGATACTCATGCATGCAAAATTGGAGTTCCACGTTATACCTATTGCCGAAATTGCGATGACGCAAACGCGAAGGACACTTCGGGTCTAAGATTGGGATCACGCGTGTTACGGAGCAGTGCACTGATCTGTAAATAAACACAAATTTATTAGCACAGCTGATCAATTTCCACTGACCCACATTTGTTACTTTCCCATCATTGTCCAGATTCCGTCCATCATCCTTCACACTCCAGTACCTGCAAAGAAAAGAAAAAAAAAGAATTGCAAAAAAAAGTAAACAAATGTTCCAATGCAGATTGTCTACCTGATTCGACGCACAATCTGTATTTCGGTGAGCGGACTTCAAGGAGACAACAATTCCCTTCACCTTTTTAATTATCCATTCCCTTTCCTGCAATTAACCAAAATTAATAATTTAAATAAACACTTCCTCACCTGCAATCCTTCCATTCGTCCGATTACCAATTATGTTTTGACAGTTTATGTTCTTGTTACTAGTTTGTCTCTGCGTTCTCTTTTCTTCCGCTTTCTTCCATTCTCTTCCTTTCCTTACACTTAAATATATTTCCCTAATTGGAATCCAGTGTCCCGATTCCAATCCATTTCCGATTTCGTGTTGTGTAATGGCTGATCGTGTAGGTATACGTTTTTATTTTATATTATTTTTTTTTTTTTTAGTGATTAGGATTAGATTATGTAGGTATTTTATGACTAGAAGTATTTATTTTATTGACCGGACAAAACGAAACAACGAATCTTGACGACTGGAGGGTTCGTCGAGGGGCTATCACTCACAACATCGGCCAGAGTAGTAGTAATTGTGATTTTATTTATTCATATTTAATTCTTACATATGTAATTCACAAAAATGTGCATTGGCAAATGCCGTCAGCCGGAAAACAGAGAAATTTGAACATATTATTATTAACAAAAGTTAAAACATTTTTAAAATTAAATTTAACAGATATTTTTATAAAAGTTTACACAAATATTATTTAAAAAGCTTCATTTACAATTTGTTGTCGATATATTGTGGCTGCTTTAACATAACTTGCAAGTATATTCCAATCCTGACCATTCAAGCACAGAACAACTTCGTCTTCCGTAAGTGAGGATTTACCCCAATGAGCTCTTCTGATGCTTCTCAAGATAGGACAAACTCCAATGAAATGCTGGACATCTTCTTTCACGCGCAGATTGCATAAAGTGCATTCTGGATTAATGTCCGATCTATGCGGCATATAATTTAAACGAAGAAGTTCCCCTCTGACCTTAAAAATTGACGAAATCATACTTATATTATTTCGGTCATGGAAATAGTTTTGCTCCATAAGATCATGATTGAGTATTCGATACGTACATCTGCTTTCACTCTGCTGTGCTTTGGACCTACACTCCGCACGGTGAGCTTCATCAATATTCCTCAATAGCTCCTGCACATATCCTTTCCACGATTCTGCATTGTACTCTGTTAACGGAACATTATGTTCTGCACTCAATCTGGACCATTCTTCGAAAAATTGAAGCTGTCCACGCACTGCATGTTTTGCCACTATATGCGGCAGGCGGTGGTTGGGAAGCGCCATTGCTTTCAATATGTACTCCATATGCAACCGGATTGTAAAGATGTATAGAGGTGGCAGACCTGTTTCTAAATGCAACATATAATTTGGAGTATTTTCTGGAAGCCTGAAGATTTTCTTTATAAAGTATCTTAACAACTTTTCTACTTCGTCATACCGATAGATACCCCAAACTTGTGCAGCATAACACATGATAGATCGAACTGCAGCCTCAAAAACTTTAAATTTCATGCTCGATGGAATGTTTTTTTTGCCAAGTATCCCCTTCCAATTGCAGTTGATTGCTCTTTTCGCTTCTTTTAATTTTTCGTTAAGGTGGTACTTGAAAGACATTGTGGGTGTTAAGGTTACCCCAAGATACTTATAGATCTTAACAATCTCAACTTCCTCATTTTGCCAAAACCATTTTTCCTGTCTTGAGTACCTCCCAGGTCCATTTCGAATAATCATTATTTTGGATTTCTCAACGTTGACTTTGAGGTTCCACATTGTGCAGTATTGTTGCAGTTTATTCATCATCATTTGCATCATCGTTGGGGTCTCCGCCAGAATGACTATATCATCCGCATAAAGTAGAAGCTTTATATGAATTCCTTCAAAAACTATTCCGCCCTGTAGGTATGTTGTAAGGTCATCAAGGAAAATTGAAAAGAGGAGTGGGCTCAATAGACAGCCTTGCTTAACGCCCATCTCTGATTCAAACCAGTTGGATATTTGTTTTCCATTCCATACCGCAGCCGTGTTGTATTTGTACAGGCTTTGTATGATGTTTAGAACTTTCGTCGATACTCCCAGATTACTTAACTTGTAGAATAAAGCCTTTCTATCGATAGTATCGAAAGCTGCCTTAAAATCAACAAAGAACGCATACAACTTTTTGCCCTTATCAAGGTAGGTTCGTGCTATGCTTGTCAGAGAGAATATGTGATCTACTGTTGAGTACTCTTTTCTGAAACCCGCCTGGAAATCGCTCAGTAAGTCATTTACCCGTATCCAATCTGTTAAGCGTTGTAATATGATTCCGGAGAATATTTTCATAACGGAGTTCATGAAAGAAATGCCTCTATAATTGTTCGGATCATTCGGATCACCTTTTTTGAACAGCGGATAAATTATACTTCTTCTAAAGCTGTCGGGTACCTCACCCAAGTCGAAAATGTGGTTGTACGCTAGCGTTAGTTTTTCAAGGAACCCATTTGTCGCAAACTTAAAAAACTCGTAGGGAATGCGGTCATCTCCTGGTGCTTTATTTACGTTACAGCGATGTGAAACATTGCAAACTTCTTGCATCGAAATTTCGTTGTCTAGTGAGTCCACTGTTGTATATGGGAGTGCATAACTAAGCCAGCTAGAACCACAAGGAGGGTTCAATAACGCCTGGAAATGATCGGCAAGAACAGACGTTTCCACATGGATGCCCCGTGCGAAACCTATACCGTTAAGGGACCTGACAAGTTTCCAAAACGATTGACTATCTTTTGTTTCCACAAGTGTTCTTGTTAGGTGCGCCAAATATCTTGTTTCCTTGTGTCTGCAAATATTTTTGTACGCCTTGTTTGCTTCTTTATACATCATTTTTGCCATGGTGCTGCCCAATTTTCTGACCAAACGTAAGCAAGCAAAAGACTTCCTCCTCGCCGCTACACACTCCCAATCATACCACTGTTGTTTTCTCTTGTACCTTCCAGACAGTTGAAAGTTCTTCGCAGCATGCGATATGCAAGACACGAGTGAGTCCACACCACGATTGGAGCGAACTTCGCTGTCAGTTACTTCATTCAGTCTCAAATCAAGGTTACGTTTATAAATTCCGGAGTAACTCATCTTCCATTTCAGCTTGGGCAGTAGGCCTAGGTCCAGGGTCGTGGGTCTTAGCGGTAGCCTTAAATTAACCAAAACTGTTAACGGCAAGTGGTCCGAGAATATTTGCTCACTTACGCAAAAATCAGTCACATACTCCATCCACTTTCCACGAATAAAGCAGTAGTCGATGGTGGAACAGGCTGTGCCTCTTAGAAAAGTTAAATGACCATTTCTGTCGCTTTTGGATCGTCCGTTAAGTACTGTCAAACCAAAAGATTCACACAACTCCATCAGTTTTTTCCCGTTTCCATCAATTTTCGAATCTGTTGCATTTCTCTGTTCGGTTAAACATTGCGGTAACAGCTGCGTATCAACCTCTAGTATTTGCGAGCCTCCTATTCTAGCATTGCAGTCCCCAACTATCATTACATTTTCCTTATCGAATTCCACTAGAAAATCGTTCAGGTTGGTAAAATCGTCCATCCATTTGTTACAGTTTATGTATACTGGAACTAAAAACAGCTTAGTATTCTTCACGACTATTTCTATAAAAACTCTATTGACTCCATTGATAAATTTACATTGAATTTTATCCTTCAGTTGTTTTTTGATGCCATACAAACAACCTCCGCTCGCCCTTCCGTGAGAAAACGTTCGCATCGCTGGTATCCAAAGAAGGTCATGGTTCTCAAAACAGGTGTCAAAGCGATCGGTAATATTTTCGATGAATGTTTCAAACAATAAAAATATATCAAACTGACTTATATATTTAAAAAAATCGGCAAAAAGTAATTTATTACTAAGACCTGCTATATTATATGAAATTATTTTAAAAGCATAATGACTTAAACTAAGATCTAAATTTAAATGGCTGACGGCGGTATCGTTAAAGTCTATTTTCCTGAACGTTAATCGGTACAGTTTGAGAGCCACTGGTAGGACATGATGTCTTTGAATCGCACCTGTCAGCTGTCATCTGTTTCAGAAGTGTCATTCCGTCTTCGTCATCACATGTCAGCTTGTTTGCACCATCAAAATAAAAAGTTTTTCCATGCACTTGCAGCGTTTCCCCTCGAATTTGCATTTTAGTTTTCCGGTTTTTAGATTCCAAATCTTTTTTTGCTGCCATTAAACGCCTCCTCCTTTCCCGCGCCGCCGCCGGATAGTCTCTGTGCAGTGATATGCCTGTGCCCTTTAACTTGTTTGCAGCTTTAAGAATTCGTCCCACATCCTCTTTATCGCCAACTTCAACAATAACATTCTCAATGCTTGTGTTTCTTGAATTTAATACTTTAGTTGAAGTGATCAAAGATGAATTTTGCGTGCGCAGCAAATCCAGACATATTTTTTTCGCGTTTTCGGTAGCTGATACTCCAGATTGCGAAGGGAGATGCATTATTATGTTTTTTTCATTAGCTTTTTTCGACAGCCACTCCACTTGACGTTCCAATGCAACGCAGCGGGACTCCATTTTTATACCCTATTCTAGGGGTATATTAATTTTGACGCATAGTTTGTAACATACCTTAATATTGCCCGTAGACCCCTAAAAGTTACTATATTTATGATCAGCATCGATAGTAATGTCGATCTAGCCATGTCCGTCCGTCCGTCCGTCCGTCCGTCCGTCGGCAAAAATTAGGCCTTTAAACTGGACCTAGAGAGCTGAAATTTTAACCATATACTCTCTAGGGTCCCGAAATAATCAAGTTTAAGAATTTTTGAAATCCGCCCACAGACACGCCCACAAACTCAAAAAAACAAAATTTTGGAAAAAATCGAATTTTGAGCTAGAGAGCTGAATTTTTTTATATATGATCTATGGCCCATAAAACTGATTGGGACATAAAATTTTCAAAATCCGCCCACTGACACGCCCACAATTAAATAAAACAAATTTTGGGAAAATTTGAATTTTGAGCTAGAAAGCTGAAATTTTTTATATATGATCTTTGGCCCATAAAACTGATTGGGACATAAAATTTTCAAAATCCGCCCACTGACACGCCCACAATTAAATAAAACAAATTTTGGGAAAATTTGAATTTTGAGCTAGAAAGCTGAAATTTTTTATATATGATCTTTGGCCCATAAAACTGCTTGGGACATAAAATTTTCAAAATCCGCCCACTGACACGCCCACAATTAAATAAAATATTTTTTTTGAAAAACCGAAATTTGAGCTAGGGAGCTGAAATTTTTAATATATACTCTCTAGGGGCCCTTTATGCTCATGTGTAAATATTTTCAAAATCCGCCTACTGACACGCCCACAATTTTTTTTTTTTTTTTGAAAGTCCAAAGTTTGAGCTAGGGAGCTGAAATTTATAGTATATACTCTCTAGGTGCCCTTTATGCTCATACTTAAATTTTTTTTAAATCCGCCTACTGACACGCCCACAATTAAATAAAACAATTTTATTGAAAAACCAAAGTTTGAGCTAGGGAGCGTTTTTATTTACAAAAGCTTAGTTTTTTCGATAAAATCCTTTAAATTTTTGTCACGCCCACTTATGAGATATAGGAATAAGAATAGGGTATCCAACAGTTCGCCCAAGCGGACTGTAGCCCGCCCCTATGTTTAAATATAAATTCAACTACTCGACAGACGACTTGACCGTAGACCCCTAAAAGTTACTATATTTATGATCAGCATCGATAGTAATGTCGATCTAGCCATGTCCGTCCGTCCGTGCGTCCGTCGGCAAAAATTAGGCCTTTAAACTGGGCCTAGAGAGCTGAAATTTTAACCAAATACTCTCTAGGGTCTCGAAATAATCAAGTTTACGAATTTTTGAAATCCGCCCACAGACACGCCCACAAACTCAAAAAAACAAAATTTTGGAAAAAATCGAATTTTGAGCTAGAAAGCTGAAATTTTTTATATATGATCTATGACTCCTAAAACTGCTCGGGATACAAATTTTTCAAAATCCGCCCACTGACACGCCCACAAATAAATAAAACAATTTTTTTGAAAATCCAAAGTTTGAGCTAGGGAGCAGACATTTATAATATATACTCTCTATGGGCCCTTTATGCTCATGTGTAAATATTTTCAAAATCCGCCCACTGGCACGCCCACAATTTTTTTTTTTGAAAATTCAAAGTGAGCTAGGGAGCTGAAATTTATAATATATAATCTCTAGGGGCCCTTTATGCTGATGTGATAGTTTTTTTTAAATCCGCCTACTGACACGCCCACAATTAAATAAAACAATTTTATTGAAACACCCAAGTTTGAGCTAGGGAGCGTTTTTTTTGACAAAATCCTTTAAATGTTGTTATAAAATATGTAGAGCGTTCTTAACAATTCAACCATACTTAGACTTTTGTCACGCCCACTTATGAGGGATAGGAATAAGAATAGGGTATCCAACAGTTCGCCCAAGCGGACTGTAGCCCACCCCTATGTTTTATTTCTAAAATGAGTCTTAGCCCGCTAGCACGAAGTGCAATACTCGAGGAATTACTACGAGAAGATGAAGAACAGAGTGAATCAGAGCTCAGCGACCAAGGTTCAGAAACATCGTCCCAGAGGGATCTCAATCTGCTGAGGAATCAAACAGCTGGGATTCAGATGAGGACAATTTGCCCTTTTTCAGATATAAACAGCTAATTTACGGGGCGTGATAAAGTAACGAAGTGGGAAGAATCCAACAATAACAGGGTGAGGCGTCAAGTACAAAATATTCTCGCTGAAGATTCAGGTACTCATAGGAATGGCGTGGGGGTAGCAACATTTATGCAAGCCTGGAGTTTATTCGTTACAGAAAATATCATAGAAAAAGTTGTAAGACATACCAACGAATTTATAATAAAAAATAAAACAATCGTATGACAGACCACTTGACTGCAAACCGATTGATGGTGTAGATGAACAACCACAGAAACAGCAAAAATTACTTCAACCACAAAAACAACTACCGGTATTAAATCAGATGCAACACAATAACAATGAACAGGATCAAATTCGAACAACTTTTCACAATCAGGATAATCAACATGAACAACAAATACACCAACACAATAGACAACAACAGGAAAATCATAAAATTGAAGTACAACAACAACACCTTAATCATCAGATTCCTCAACAAAAGAGAGTATTACGCTCAAATATATTCATGGGTGATTTAGTCCCTCCTTCGATTGAAATATCATCTGATGATCGACACTTGCAATCTTGTTCGCATGACCACAATAACCTACTAGCTCACGATTCGATTGAGATTACGAATTCCATGCCCACTTCGCCTCTTTCGCTTACTGAGGACATCTCTGTCGAGAACACAGCTTTGGTTAATTTGGTTGTTATTAAACGGAATCCTCGTAAAGCCATATTCATTTCAAGACTTGCGGCTACTACCACCGTAGACGATATTTTAAAATACATCAAAAGTAAAATCTCTGCAGCTTCAGCGCCCGTAAAGTGCTTTAAATATGAATTCAATGAACCAAGGGATATCTCGTCTTTTAAATTCATTCTAAATGAAATTGACTTTGTCAAAATCGTTGCGAAAGGTTTTTGGCCTGATTGAACTTTGGTGCATGAATTTGTACAGCGACCGAGAAAGGTACCTAATGCTTTAAATGCAACATTGATCAAGGAAGCGATTTTAAACGTCCCGGACAGTATCCATCCAAAAAACGATTAAGTTCTTCGGACTCATCGCCTTATCCTCAAAGCTTTCATCTGTACTACCAAAATATTGGAGGTCTTCGAACTAAACTCAATCAGTTCCTACTTTTTTCCTCCTCGCTACAATATGACGTCATGGCTTTCACCGAAACTTGGCTGTCTAGCAAACATCATAATGCCGAAATTTTTAATAACCAGCAATACTCGGTATTCCGAAAAGATCGATGTGCTGATTTGACTGGTTCCGAGAGAGGCGGCGTAGTGTTAATTGCTGTTCGTGCTTCTTTGAATGCTGTAGAAGTTGATTTACCCCACTTATCCGATCATTTAGATGTTGACCAAATAATAGTCAAGATAAGAATTGACAACACCAAAAACATTTATTGTATCGTAAGTTATATCCCACCAAAGAGTTCTTTTGAATTATATAAACTTCATGTAGATAACTGTTGTTCTGTATTAAATAACTTGAATGATAATCAGCATATCCTCATTATGGGGGATTTTAATTTGCCGAATTTAAATTGGTTACTTGATTCCGATGACCTAAAAATCGTTCCTTTTAATGTAAATTTTGATTTTGAGAGTGAAGTAGTTGATACTTTTGCACAATTTGACCTTCGGCAAATTAATAATATTAAAAATTCTTTAGACCGTACTCTTGACTTAGTTTTTGTCGATACTGAGTTTAACGTCAACATTAGTAAATGTATCCTTCCATTTGTGCCAGATTCAATCCACCATGTTGCATTAAGCCTAGATTTTCAGTGCTACAAATTTGTTAAGCCAATTTCTGTTTCAAACTTTAAGTACAATTTTCATAGAGCCAATTTTGGTAATATTAAAAATTGTATAAATGGTATTGCGTGGTCTTCAATATTTGATGGCATAGACTTGAAACACTCATACAATACCCTGATCATGATAGTCAATGACATAATCGACGTAAACACACCTAAGGTTAAAGTTAGGAGAAACTCAAAGCCCATATGGTTTAATAAAAGATTAATCCATCTAAATAACCTGAAAAACAAGACTTATAAACAATTGCGCAAATCATCTTCTGATCGAGAATTACTTCTGAAATATAGGACTCTTCAAAAAGATTTTAAAGTTCTTAACAAATTTTTATATAAGCAATATGTCCTTTCAGTGGAATCAGACCTGAAAGTCAATAGTAAACGATTTTGGAGTTTCATCAATTGCAAAAAACAATCGACTGGAATTCCTAATAGTATGAAGTATAATGGCGAGTTGTCAACAGACCTCTCAGTTATTTGCAACATGTTTGCTAGCCATTTCAAATCTGTTTATTCAAATAATACGCCTATCTTACGAGCAGGTACGATATCTGACTACTCCACGAATTCTATTAACGTTGGTAGCATATACTTATCTATTTCTGAAGTAGTAGTTGCGCTGTCCGATTTAGTATCCGACATGAGAGGAGACGTTGATGGTATTCCTCCCATTATTTTAAAAAGATGCGCGGATGAACTTTCAGTGCCACTTCATATGCTCTTCAATAGTTCCTTGGAGCAGGGAATTTTTTTAGATGCTTGGAAGAGCTCATTCATAACACCGATTTATAAATCTGGTCCCAAACAAGATGTTACTCACTATCGTCCAATATCGAAAATTCCCACTATCCCGAAATTGTTCGAAAAACTTGTTTGTGGTAAACTTACAGCTCTTCTTAAGTCCACAATTTCTTCGTATCAGCATGGTTTTATTGCTGGAAGATCCACAGAGACTAATCTGACAATTTTAACAAATTTTATAGCAAACAACATGGAAAATGGTATGCAGTGCGATGTCATCTACACAGATTTTGCAAAAGCATTTGATCGGGTAAACCACGATATTCTTCTTAATAAATTGCGTAACAATGGTTTTCACTCAAGTCTCTTAGAATGGTTCAATTCTTACTTAAGAGGACGCTCGCAGTTTCTTAGGATTAATGGTATTGTCTCAGATCGCATTGACGCTACTTCGGGAGTCCCTCAAGGCAGCCATCTTGGGCCTTTGTTGTTTCTTTTATTTGTTAATGATATTCCCAATGTCATCCTTAATTCTGAATGCTTAATGTTCGCTGATGACTTGAAAATTTTTCGATCTATTAAATCACCCCAGGACTGTTTATTGTTGCAGGATGACCTCAATAGATTATCAGATTGGTGTACACTTAACTGTTTAAATCTTAATGTTTCAAAGTGCAATAGCCTTACATTCTGCCGGAAACGGGAACAAATTCAGTTTACCTACAGCATAACAAATCTACCTTTGGAAAGCATCGCATCCAAAAAAGACTTAGGCGTATTATTTGACTATAAACTCAACTTCAATAGTCACATAGACTACCTCGTCACAAAATGCAGGTCAATGATGGGATTTATTTTGCGAAACTCTCAAGATTTTTCTGACCCGCATACCCTTAAATACCTATATTTTGCATATGTGAGGTCTTCCCTAGATTACTGCTCTGTTATCTGGAATCCATATTATATGGTTCACTCTAGAAGGATAGAGAAGATTCAAAAATGGTTTACTAGAGCTGCGATAAAAAAGCTTAATTGGAATATCGACTTGCCACCATATAATATCAGATGCCAGCTGATTGGAATTTTGCCTTTATGTATTCGGCGGAGGTATTTTTCGATCATGTTTGTGAGAGACCTAATAACTAAACATATAAATTGTCCTTACCTGCTTACACAAATCAGATATCGAAGACCCGTGATACCATTGAGAAATCAAAATATTTTTGTTGAGCCTATGCATAGAGTACAATACGGATATAATGAAACAATAACTAGATGCTTAAGAGAAGCTAATTCAATTGGGAATCTCATTGATCTTCACTCTAATATAAGTAGAAATACGTTCAAAAATCAATTGCTTATACTTTTAACAAACTTTGGTGAGGTTAATTAAGTATGTTAATAATTTGTCGAATTAAGTATGTATGTAATCCATTAGAGGACCAAGTGTACCTCAGTTGATGAAATGAAATAAATAAATAAATAAATTCGAGCACTTTTCGGATTATTGCATATAGCGGGATTCTTGAAGACGTCACACCCCAATTTATAAGATTTATATACTTTAAATACAATGATAATATATCTGTGTACCAAAAAATAAATGATTATTGGATAATTAATGCTTTATTTCTATCAGTTATCCCATAGGTCTTTTCGACTACGCGCGCCCGCTTGAGGGTTAAATAAAACAATTTTATTGAAAAACCAAAATTTGAGCTAGGGAGCTGAAATTTATAATATATACTCTCTAGGGGCCCTCTATGCTCATGTGTTAATTTTTTTAAATCCGCTTACTGACACGCCCACAATTAAATAAAATAATTTTATTGAAAAACCAAAGTTTGAGCTACGGAGCGTTTTTTTACAAAAGCTTCGTTTTTGTGTGATAAAATCTTTTAAATGTTATATAACAAAACATGTAGAGCGTTCTTAACAATTCAACCATACTTAGACTTTTGTCACGCCCACTTATGAGGGATAGGAATAAGAATAGGGTATCCAACAGTTCGCCCAAGCGGACTGTAGCCCGCCCCTATGTTTTTTAGTTGGCCTTGTAGAACCGTATTGGTTTGCTGTAGTGCCATAATTTCCTCGCCAATGCCCTCCAAATCAGATTTAGTTGGTAAATCCTTGAGTTTATCATCCAACAATGAACATCGGCCAGAGTGATAGCTAAGGTTGTGTCGAAAGACACAAGGGTGGGCTGGCCAACCCTTGCCAATAACATCTGGCATGTTTCGTGCTCATAACGACCCCGGTACCAAAGAGAGATTTAGGGAAAGTGAGTTGCGGTTAGGGTAAGATAGTTTTAGTGTAGTTTTAAGTTAGCTTAGGTACATTTTAGGGCATAGCTTGTAATTTTAAGTTAGGTTAGTTTTAATTTAGGTTAGCTAGATTAGTTCGAGTGCTCCTTCCCTTCTCTCTCTTGGGTATGGGCTTGTGTCCTTGGACATTTTCTTTTCCTTATTTTCACTTTTCTATCTTTTTTTTTGTTTGTCCGTGGTCTACGTAGAGTTTCTTTCCTTTTTTTCTCTTTTCTCAACCTTTTTTTGGCATGAACAAAACGTTTGTTGAGCAGGTGGTATATGGTGAGGGGGCAAGAACTACCCCCGTCCGACGAGCTGAGCAGAGCAACCACAAGCATGCCGCGTCCTCCTCACCTGTATTAAAGTTGCCCTTGTGGCTCGACCCTGGTTCCCAATATAACACGCGTTGTACATATCCAGTCATACATCACAGTAACGTGACGAATAGTCAGCTTACATTCTGTTCATGCCACCTTGCATTTTCTATCTTACCTTGCACCTTTTAGCTTTATTCAATTACCTTTAATGTTTCGTCTTACAAATCGTCTATATTCATTCAGGTACTCAATTCCCAAGTTTTATAAGTTTTATAAGTTTCCTTTCCCAAACAAACCCGAATTGTCAAGTAGCCAAAATATTAATATAAAAACCACTGTTTAATTATTTTCATTTAAAGTCTAGTTTGTAAATTCAAATACAGCGTTACGCCGCTCATTTAGAATTGCGTTTTTCTTTAAGAATACTTCAAACTAGCGCTAGGCAAACTTATGTCTAATTACTTCTCGTCTTCGCGGGCATCTCGGGCATAAGTTACAATGACATCATTCTCACCCATAACTTCATGGGATGATGTTGAGACTTTTTAATCACCTTACATAAGTAGTGAGCCGGAGCCAAACGTTGATTGCTCCTATTTTTGACACGAGCCATTCAACTTTAAATACCTTGCCTACGATGTCCATTTTTCATTTTTCTGCAGTTCACCGAAGCTCAGGCATAAGAGATTTACCTTGATTTTCAAATTGCCTTTCTCGGTTGAGGAATCTAACAAAATAAAGAAATTATAAATAAAATGCATACAAAATTAATCGGGCAAATTTAGCCTTCACGTTCATTCAGAATTCCAGAGCACAGTGTCGCTATCGTTTCGTTCACAGTGAAGGCTTTAGGTCTCTCCTTCCGTTTGCTGTAGGTCGCGCATATCTTGAAGCTTCGTATATCGGGTTAGCATTCATTTTTATTACAGATAGTAACTGCATCTATAAATAAATACGCATACTTCCGAACTGAGCGTCATTAAACCAGTTGAGAGCTTCACCCACCCAAGGTTAAATCCTTTCTCCAAACACGACGCACTCGTAGTAGGTCTGTACAGTCGAAAAAAAGACTTAAAAAATAGATATAAATTTTATTTTATCACTTCAAGTACTTTGACCAGCACCAGTCTCATAATGCGCAAGCCTTGCGGGATTTATCGCTCCTCTGATTATGGAACAAAAGAATAATAATATGTTTTTTTTTGCACTCTTGATAAGGCACTCTTGATAAGGCGCGTTGCAGCTCTTCTCTTTTAAGATATACATTTCCCCTTTAACTTTCAGTGAAAGCTTGTCGGCTCAGCGGGTTAGTTCAATTTCTTTGCTTGTCCTTAAGCTATGTGGATTAAATTTCTGGTTAGTTTACTGTGCCTGACAGTGGTCCTGGCAGACGACATATTTCTTAAGTGCGATGAGTCCGAAAGTACATACGAGAGTTCGGAAGCTTTTTGTACCATCAGCGGTTTCTATGTGACACACAGTCACAATGTCAAGATGACGAACTACACGAAGGCGAACATGACCAAGTTCATGAAGTTCTACGATTCAAGACTCTTGTATTTGCCCTTCAAGTTGTTCGAGCAATTCCCCAGTTTGCGAACGTTGGACGTGTCTTTTACAGAAATTTTAGATATTCCAAGGAATACTTTTGCATCAGCGAACAACTTATCCTTCCTCAATATGAGCAACAACAATATCACAGCAATCGAGACGTCGGTATTCATTGGAGCCAACTCCCTAATTCGTATGGATCTGAGTAGGAATCTGATCGACGAAATTAATGAGTTCACGTTTCGAGGTCTGCTGAAAATTGACAAAATTTTGTTGTCATTTAATAGGATAAAGACGCTTAGTAAGGACATTTTTTTGGAGAATCACTATTTGGAGTCAGTTTCGTTGGAGAACAACCTAATGGAGAGTCTAGATCCGGAAGTATTTTCGAGGCTTCGTCGCATTCGGGATGTTAATTTGGCCAACAATCGTCTGTTGCACTTGCACCCAAACACTTTCCAAGCTGCTTATGGAATCGAAGTCTTGATTTTGAATGGTAATCAACTGCAGAACTTCAGCTTAACTGATAAAAGTATTCTACTTCGACTGAATCTGGACGACAATCGTCTCACTTCACTGACCATTAATTCCACGAAATCCGTCCGCGCAGAGAATAACAACATTTCATCAATCACCACGCTTAACACGAACTTTTTGGAAAAGCTCGTCCTTAGCAGGAACAACTTTACGGACATTTCAAACATAACCAATCTGACAACTCTCACAACACTTGAGGTGTCGTACAACAACATTGGTCCTTTGAACATTTCCACCTTCGACAAGTTGCGCCGACTTAAGGAGCTCTACTTACGCAGCACAAACATTTCCAAAGTGAGTTTTGGAATGTTCTCGAAGCAGACCAGTCTAGAGACGCTTGACATATCTTTCAACAATATTTCGGAGCTGGATTTAAACATATTTTTTCCTTATATGTCCAAAATCAAGAACTTCTATATCGATGGGAACAATTTGACCGAAATCCATGGGAAATCCACTTTCGCTTACGTCTTTCCGAATTTGGTAAAAGTAGGTCTGTCGAAGAACCGCTTCAACTGCTCATACCTGCACAGCATACTGTCACCGCCCTTCTTGTCCAGTTTTGTGGAGCTTCACGTAGAGCCGGAGACATCCACGGAGGAATCCACCCACATTCGAGACATTAACTGCATCAGTAGTAGAAGGAGTGACGACAGCCACTCGCACCATCAGGAAGACAAACAAATTCAAATATTAATTAGCACCATCACGCACTTGAAGATGCACGAGCAGCGTTTGGAAATCTACCTTCTGGCTATGAAGATCCTGATGATTACCTTGATTTGTGTGTGTATTGTGATTGCGATAGTGAAATACGCGAAATGTCGGGAAATAAACTATTCAGGACAGTTCGGTCGAAACGGGAGCATTGTTTTTCGGTCAAACGCGACCATGAATAGCGCCGTGGAGCATTGACATTTTAATGTAATTTTTTTTTGTATAATTAGTTCGTAACAGTTTATTAGTGATAATGTTTATTGATCGCGGAGTGTGGATACTTAGTATTCCAGGCGGTTCATCTTTCATTTTGTTACAGTTTTGCATTGTGGATTGCATTATGGATTAAAGCTGGCATTGGACACATTCAAGGTGAGAAATTGATTAATAATTTATTTTGATTGAGTTATTAGTTTTCAGGCAGAGATGATTATATGCCTCCGACTGGGTGTATAGCGAATTTGTATTTAAATCACATCAGTTAGCAGAAATTTCAAATGTTGGTTGGTTTTTAGCTTGGAAGTATCGCGGGTACCATTTTAGGTTCTCAAACGTGCATATCTCCAAATCATCTTCTTGACAGCCCTTCTGCACTTGATTTTTATTTTTTTTTTTTTTTATTTTTTTGTTATTAGATTAGTGAGAAACTGAAGCGTTTGCGTTCATAACCCAAAATTTAAATCGAACTTATGCAGGCCTAGCGTTATCTTGTTCCTACGTTCGTAAACGTTGACCATTCGCAGAAATCAAGTCAGCGTTGGGCAGATTGCGCAGATGAAATAAAAAATCTGCTGAAAAGCAGGAAAAACTAGTTTTAATTGGTAGGCAGCTAGCGCAAGGCATGCGGTTGAACTTTCGCAGAGCAGATTAATAAGCTCAAAAACAGCAGCGCGACACAGATAACGATAGATATCGCGGAATGGGTATCCCGGGGAGAGTACAATAACTAGGGCCCCAAAAATTGATAACTGTTTTTTATAGAAGGGTCAAAAACAAGCATTTTTTACTACGGGAGGGGGTCTATCTAGCCCCGTCTATGAGGTAGGGGCGATTTTAGAAAAGAGGACTTAAATTGAAAAAAAAATTCTTAAAAAACAAGGGCAACACCTACAATAAACTAGTATACCGGTTTTGAAAGCCAGAAATCTTTTCTATAATCCTAAATTTTAATTAAATTATATATGTCTATAGTTTTTGAAAAATTTGCATGCAAACTTAAAATTTTGATAAAAAAAATGAAAAAAAAGTTTAGACCATTTTTTTTTTAAATTTTAAAATAAAGTGCTAAATTGGCTTTTTGCGTTCAATGTTACTATCAATTCTGAATCGAACACAAAAAACCGAATGGTTTTATGCCTTCTAGTTTTCGAGAAAATTGAAAATTACTAAAACTACATTTTTGTAGGGGAAGGTGACCTAAAATGGCACACCCTAAGCAAATTGCTCGATACCTAGGTCTTAAAATGAAATTCACTTCATAGAATAGAATAACCAATTGCCCAAATATATTTATGTTAAAAAATGGAAAATATTTCCAAAAAGTGTTTAAAACAATTAATTTTCAAAATGTCTACCCGTGCCACACATCAAAGGTCACTTGTATAAAATGGCATACTAGTGTGCCATTTTAACAAAGTAGAACAAATCCTGTTTAAACTGTTTTAAAAACTTTATTTAAAACAAAAACGTAAATATATAATAAAATAAAAATAATAATCAATAAAATAACAGTTCAAAATAATTCATAGGTGGGTACAACAAAAAGTAAAAAAAAAAATGTTAAAAAGGAACTTAAATTCTGACTTTTAGTATTTAAATTAGTTATTGCAAATATCGCAGATATATTTCTTTGTCTTCTTTGTGACATCCGCACATTCGGTGTGTGACCAAAATTGACACCTACAGCATCTTACCCAAGACTCTTTAGGCTTTGAGCGACTATATAAATCATTGCAATAAATACAGGCCGCATCCTCCTCATCGCTCGCCTCAAAATCTGCTTCAGTATCACTTTCATAAAAATTTGTAAAATTTCTTTTTGCTCTTTTAGCCGCTTTCCTGGCTTCGATTGCTTTTTTTTCTGAAACTTTATCCTTCACCTCGTGGATGTATGGAGTGCTTGTTAGAATTTGACTGCCTTCCGCCTTACGTTTTCGCACTATCTGACCGGAAGAATGTGGAACCTCTAAAATATCAGTAGGCTTGACTTCAAAACCTCTGTTATTTGAGCAATGTGGGATTTCCAATTCTGTTCCACCTCTATGAGGTGATCCGAGCAAGCTCTCAAAATTTGGCTCAGGTATTATGTCAATGGTTTCAAAGGGAATTGGTGTTGTATTTTTAACCGGAGACGAATTGGAGTCGGGTAAGTTGTCGAGTGTTTCAAAAAGAACTTGAGGTGTAATTTCATCAGGAGACAAATTCGAGCTGTCAATTTCTAGAATATTGGTCGTCTCTGCTGCAGCAAATAAATGATCTGGAAAAGCATCTATATTTAGTGGCCATACGCCAACTTTTTCAAAACTATTGACAGCATTTATAACTGATGCTGATTTTCCGAAGGCTTCTTTAAATAATCCTGCTATCTGATACTGCGTGACGACTCTGCCTGGATGATTTCTCAACCACTTACTAATCTCTTGGTTATAATAATTTTTCAGCGGTCCGAAAAATGAAAAATCAAGTGCTGGCATTCGATGAGTGCATTGTGGCGGAAAGGATAGCATTATAACATCGTTTTCTTTGGCTAGGCTAATCGCATCCAAACTTTTGTGTACCTTATATCCATCAAGCAAAAGCAGAACCTTCTCATTAACTGAAGCATGAGTGTGCTTTATAAAGTGCTTTAGCCACTTTAAGAAAAGCTCAGAGTTCATCCAACCAGAATCACTCACAAGGCCTAAGGTATCTGGTGGTGCACCGTCAATCAGTTCATGCTTCCACCGTTTTCTTGCGAATATAAGAGTGGGTGGAATGGCACTCATACAACAAACTACCGTTACATGTTGTCCTCTTTCCGCACTTGTTAAAGCACCCACCTATTTTTTTTCCTTTTTCGGGAAAGATTTTTTGTGGTTTTTGGACGGTGGACAAACCAGATTCATCCACATTCCAAATTCTGGTCTCGATTATATTTTCCTTTTCAATCAAATTTGATAAAGTGGCAAAGAATTTTTGTACTTGCGGCTTGTTGAAAACTTGTGCTCGAGCTGCAGAAGTGCGCTCTGGCTGCCTTAGCGACAAGTTCAGATTCCTTGACCGAAAGCCTTGTAGCCAATCCCACCCAGCTTTCTTTTCCTTCGCATAGATTTATGCTGGATACCATTTTTTTTCGGCTAGTTTAAAAGCAAGGCTACGAATATCGTCGCATGTGAGCCCGAACATGCGGGATTCCAAGAGCAATATGTGCTCCACCAACTCCTTTTCCACTTTGCACTAAAAACACAAAATAAATTCATAAATAACATAGTTTGTTTGTTTAAATAATGGATTTGCATACGGAAAAGGTATTCGAGAACCTTCCTAGTCCTTTCTGTTAGTTTTTAACCATTTTGTTGGTGTTGCTCGCTCGCCTGCGTAGTGTACTTTTCGGAACACCAAATATCTTTGACGCCTTCAGCCAGCCCATTTCACAAGCTTCGATGGCTTTTATGGGGTTCAACATCGACTTCTCCGCCCAGGACTGCCTATCAGTGCACCGTATGTAACGGCCAACCATTATTGCCTAGCATTAAAATGAAAAACTTTAATGTATGTATAAAATGGCACACTGTGCCATTTTAGACAAAAACTCAGTGTGCCATTTTGCCCAATTGGATATAATTTTTTTTTTATATATTTGACTGAAATGTAATATACTCGTATATTGCACAACTGACATCTATTAAGCCAACACAAATAGTCTATACTCACATTCAGTCACCAACTTAAAGAAAAGGGAACGTTTTTGATCACAAAAAATTTAAATGAATTTTGCGCTCCACTACTTTACACCACTACTGAAAGCCTGGACACAAAATGATCTGCCGGCTGTCTTATGATGGCTGGAGCATGTCAATATTTCGTTTGCGTAGGTGCTGCCAAGTAAACTAAAGGACTGTGTTCACTAAAGCTCATAATTTGGTTCTTTTATGAGGTTTCTGGTAAGTGTGCCATTTTATCCTAGTGTGCCATTTTAGGGCACCTTCCCTAGTAAGTAAAGTGTTGCCGTTGTTTTTTTTCAATTTAAGTATTTTTTTCTAAAATTGCCCCTACCACCTAGACGGGGCGAGATATACCCCCCCCCCCCCACCACCCGTAGTAAAAGATGCTTGTTTTTGATCTTTCTACAAAAAACCGTTATCAATTCTTTGTGCCCTAGTTATCGTACTCGTGTCGGTATCCCGCTGTCCGATCACACTGCGCCGATATGCGTAGTCCCGGTCGCGGTATACCGCTCCAGTGTGCTCGTCTATATTTTCCACCATAGAATTATGTGACGCGTACCGTGGTGTGTAAGCCCTTAACTGTGTGTTCGCATTCGCCTCTTCTCTGCCATGACGTTGTAAACATTGATTAATTATTATGATTCTCGGTTGCAGAAGAAAAATATTTTCGATTTGCAGGCACAAAGCAGGCATGCGGTGTGACTTTCGCAGATTACTGCGTTTACGAAGCGCCCTTCCTTTTCAAATCTCCATTTAGACGATCATTTCATGTTCGTGGAAGAAAAGTGACCCTTCTTATCACAATTCAGTGAAAAGAGAAGCAGCATACAACATGTTGCTGCAAAAACTAATAGATGTGGATACGGAAGCGACGAAGAGTTGAAAAAAGTAAGGCGCTCAAACAAAAGTGGAATAGGGGCTGATGAAGTGCACGTGCCAAATCTGTGGTACTATGATCTGCTGTTTTCATTTTCTAGTCAGTCTCAGTCACTAGTTGCAGTAGCTCCAAAAATAGGCTTTCACTCATACGTAAATAGTTTGACCAATCACCATGTTCAAACCAAAATTCCCTCATTAAATATATATGCGATTGGGTTCGTCTTTTTAAGTACCAATCTTTGCTCCATTTCTTTATACCCTATTCTATAAGGGTATATTAATTTTGACGCGAAGTTTGTAACATACCTTAATATTGCCCGTAGACACCTAAAAGTTACTCTATTTACGATCAGCATCGATAATAATGTGGATCTAGCCATGTCCGCCCGGCTGTCTGCTGGTAAAAATTAGGCCTTTAAACTGGACCTAGAGAGCTGAAATTTTAACAATATACTCTTTAGGGGCCCAAAATAATCAAGTATAAAAATTTTTGAAATCCGCCCACAGACACGCCCACAAACTCAAACAAAAAAAAAAAAAAACAAATTTATCGAAAAAATAGAATTTTTAGCTAGAAAGCTGACATTTTTTATATATGATCTTTGACTCCTAAAACTAATCGGGAGAATAACAATTGAATAAAGCAATTTTATTGAAAAGTCAAAGTTTGAGCTAGGGAGCGTTTTTTTAACTAAAGCTTCGTTTTTTTCGATTAAATCCTTTAAGGTTTTTTTTTTTTTTTTTTTTTGTATAGAGTTTCTAATATTACTCCCAAGCCATAGTAATATTAACGTTACTCTCAGAAAGCTGAGAATTACCTATCCTGGTTGAAAGCACGAGACTTGGAACCAGAACTAGGCTCGGACGAATAATAGGGTTAGGTGGAAAATCATACATGCGACTCTTTCTCACTTAAGATAAGAAAACAAAAAACCACCTCCCTTCGAAACCTTCATACTACAACTAGGTTATTCCTATCCAGTAGTTTTATTTAAACTGTTAAATACGCGTTTGGCAGGCAGCTTCCCAGAGGAGGCACCTGCTAATCCTTTAAGTGTTTTATAACAAAATATTTAGAGCGTTCTTAACAATTCAATCATACTTAGACTTTTGTCACGCCCACTTACGAGTGATAGGAATAAGAATAGGGTATGTAACAGTTCGCCGAAGCGGACTGTAGTCCGTCCCTATGTTTCTTCTTCTTTTTGATTTATTAAGCGACAAAACTATAGCTATTGCAATTAGGCTTTCATCGTCCGTTACGCAATGTATTTCTTCTGACTTTCGACTGCTCACAAGTAAAATGAAAGCCCAACTGAACACCGGACTGACGTCGAAATGCACTGTCTTTTTTAACTGAGCTGACAACTGAACTGATAACTGATCGTCTAAAAGGGCCTCAATAGTTGCTATTGCTAGTTCTATGATATTAGTAAACTGTGTTTACACAATAATGCGGCTGACGTAGGTATCGTATACAAAATGGTTGGTTGGTGAACGATTTTCCGACTCATTTTTGGTATTCTGTAAAGTATTGAAAAACACTCTCACGTTTTATTTAACAACTTTCCATTTAAAGCAGAACTGATAGGATCAGTGATTTTAAGACCATACCCTGTGCCTTTCGGGTTAGAAGTTACGAACCAAGGCCGTAGCCGTAGCTTAAACTTAAAAACCCTCCACTCGAAAAAAGTGGGATTTACATAACCACGTTATTCAGATTCCATATCATCCCCAAGACCATAGATTTCTTATTAAATCCGTCGAAGAAATATTTTTGTTCTTGTATTGAACGCTTTTTCCCAAACCGAACTACGTAGAGTAGGGTATTTGTTTACTGAGAGGTTAATGAACTCCTCCATGTTTCTGCAATCAACAGTGACATTCTAGTCACTGAACAGATGACTGTTTATATTTCCGAGGAGTGCTACTAGGTACTACTCTTGTTGTAAATTGTATTCTTCCCAAATTATGTCTCTCTGAAGCGAGTACCAAAATTTGCATGTCCAGTATACAGACGTCATTTCGTGACCACTGACCACCGTCAGATAGTGAACAAGCAGCTGCCTGCCTAGTTGGACGAAATGAATGCAAACTTCACCCCACGTGCGTCTTTTATACAGATCTTAATTAACGTTCCGTCCTCACACATATTTTTTCTAACGCGCTCCTCACACTGGGGTATCACATACCCCACCCCAAAAGTATTAAAAAAAATGTAATTTTATATATATATATGTTTGTTTTTTTTATTCATATTTTTATTTCATCTAAACAAAATTCAATACGATGAATAACATAAAATATAAAAATACTTAAAAAAATAAATTATTTCCAAATTAGGTTACAAAAAAAAGTTAATATATAGTTGTCAACTAAAATCAGTCAAATTCATAAAAAAGTTTAAAATAATAGTTTTAAAAACTGTCGCATTACGCTTTCTAATACTCTTTCTTCAATGTTTACTCCAATGTATTGTTTTAATAGTGGGATAAATGTTTGCTTTTTTAAACACAAAAATTAAAATTTTTTTCACTGCATTCTATGCATTGCAGTGTGTGATCAGTGATGATCCTCGCACATGGGAGGTCGGCATGTCACGTTTTCAGTTTTTTTCCGATAACAGAAGTTACACAGTTTTTAATGTTGATTTTCAAGATTCGAAGCTGGTTCATTTTTGGCTTCATCCCTTCAGCATCAAGGAAAAGACTTTCAATAGATTTGCCTCGAAGAAAAGGCATTTTGCTGTAAAACTATAATTAATATTGTCATCTATTCCTTTATGGCTGAACAAACCCCACACTTGTTTTATTAATTTTTAGTCCAAAAAAAACTAAAACAGAAAACATTTTACTAAAATAATGTATTCACAAATTCCAAAAAGTACTAACACGCACTGCACACTGGGGTATATGATACCCAAGCTAAAGTACTTGAACGTACTACGGCTAACAGGATCCAAAAGCTACAACGTGTTGCCTGTCTGAGAATAACTGGTGCCATGCGCACTTGTCTTACGGTAGCACTTGAAGCCATTATTGGACTGTCACCGTTACAAGTATTCATTCAGAAGACAGCTGCTAGATGCGCTATCAAGCTTCAGCTTTAATACAAGTATAACTCAAATGACCATGTGGGTCACCTGAAAATACTCAACTCAATTCAAAATTTGGACATGCTTTACACCATCCCTGACTTAATGGTAAGGGAATATAGTTTCGATAAACTATTTAAGGTTGAAATACTAGACCGTTCTAAATGGGTCTCGGGAATTCCAGCTGTAGACCCAAAAAGTCTGGTATGGTACACCGACGGATCAAAAATGGAGTCTGGAGTTGGTGCTGGTGTCTTTGGACCCAACACCAGGGTCTCGATACCTATGGGGATGTGCGCCACAGTGTTCCAGGCGGAAATCCATGCCATTGAGATCAGCGCTATCTTAAACTCCAACAAGGGAATTAAGGGCGCAAAGATACATATCTTCCCAGATAGTTAGGCGGCACTTCAGGCACTGTCGTCCAACACAATAGACTCTCTGGCTATAAGAAACTGCTGCTGCGCCTTACAAAAGCTAGCCAAAAACAACAAAGTTAAACTCGGATTGGTGCCTGGCCACCGAGGTTTTGTAGGGAATGAAGCCGCAGATGAGCTCGCCAGAGCTGGTTCTGAAGCCCCTTTCGTCGGTCCCGAAACATACTGCTGTGTCAACTGGACTACTGCTCTAGGGCTTATCAAGGATTGGGAGCAACAGACTCGCCTTAAACATTGGAAAAGCGCCCCTGGTTTGAGACAGTCCAAACGCTTGATTAAGCCCTACTCCTATAAGGAAATCCTTACACTAAATAAGGAAAACATTAGATTGCTGGTTGGCTTTCTCACTGGCCACTGCGGTCTGAGATATCATCAACAAAATAAATCTTAGTCCAACGTCAGAATGTAGATTCTGCATGGAGGACGAGGAAACCTCAGAACACATACTCTGTGAATGCCCGGCTCTGCACTGGCTGAGACGACGCCTTCTCCACAGAGAGCTGTTATCACTGGTGGAGCTTCGCAACTCTACCACCAAAGACTTGCTGAGTTTCATTAGGGAAGTCAGTCGCCTTTTGGTGTAAGTCAACCTTGTGACACAAGGGTTAAAAAAAAAAAATTAAAAAATACCCAAGCTACTCGTAAAACTTCGAAGCACGACTAAACACGTTAAAAAAAATCTAAGAAATGAACACCCTCGCCTCCTACTCAGAGAATTTAAAATTAAATATACATAGGTACATAGATATGGCATCCTTAAAAAAAATGTTAACGGGACCTGCACACTTTTGAAATCTATCTATCTCATACCCCAGTGTGTGGTTGGAAGGTTAAGAGAGATAATTTGTTCGCATCGTTGCGGATGTTTGGTGCTTGCATTTACAGGTTCGCGATACAAAGACGAAGATATTAGAGCGCTGTCGTCAGCAGAATTATACATTTTATTATTCTGCAAGGGTCATTAACATAAAGGTTGGAGAAAGTATCGATTCTTGCGGCTTACTTACTTTTACTTTTGGTGGCGCTTACAGTCCGGGGTGGACCACGGCCTCAACCAACAAGCCCCTCCAACCAGCTCTATCTCTCGCTAGCTGCCTCCAGTTATACACACCAAGTTGGTTAAGGTCGTTCAATTGTGCGCGTCACCTAAGGTGGGGTCTTTCTCTGCTGCGTTGACTCTCAAGTGTGGATTCAAAGACTCGGCGGGCTGGTGCGTTGTTGTCCATACGCTCCACGTGTCCCAGCCATCTCAGCCGTTGTGTTTTTAGCTTTTTGACCAGGTAAGCGTCGCTGTATAGCCCGTATAGTACGTCGTTGAATCTTCTTCTCCACACTCCATCGTTACAAACTGGACCGAATATCACTAGAAGAATCTTTCTCTCAAAGCATCCCAGAAGGTTTTCATCCGCTTTTGACAGGGTCCATGCTTCTGCAGGGCCGAGTTGATTAAGGTCTTATATAATATCTTCTTGGTTCGTTTGCCTTGGAGGTATTGCTCTGATTTATGAGCAATACCTCGACACGCTTCACAAAAGAAGTATCTAGAGAGGGCTCTGAAAGAGGGCATGAACCTCTCCGAGGCACAAGCAGGGGACACAATAGACCAATTAGGTCGCATTGTAATATACCCTAACTAAATATTATTATTATTATTATTTATTATTATTATATACTTCGTTTTGTCCTCATTAACAGCCAGACCCATCTTCGCCGCCTCCGTTTCGATCCTTGCAAATGCGTCACTGATTCTTACGGCATTACTTCATTAAAGTAGTCCGAAGACACTCATCGATTACAACTTAAATTCATCGACCTTGGAGAAAATTCCGCATACAAGTACAAAGTTTATCTAGTAGTTCGAAAGAAGTCAGTTTGCGCTCGGCAGCAGTGCCGCCGATGCCATTAGCGGGCAGCCAAAACCAAGCTGCAGCTAGAATACAAGCCTAAACCATGTGACCTTGTGGTGACTTCTAAAAAACGAACATATTTTGCTCCATCCCGGACACTATGGTTAGGGAGTATTGTTTTGGAAGACTATTTGAGGTTGAAATATCGCACCTTAGAAGTCTGATCTGGTTCAGCGACGGATCAGAATTGGAATCTGGAGTTGGAGCTGGAGTCTTTGAACTCAACACCAAAGTTTCAGTGCCTATGGAAATGTGTTCAATTCAGAAATCCATGCCATTGAGACCTGTACCAGAATAAACCTTGAAAAGGGTATCAAGGGCGCCAGAATACACTTATTATCGGACAGTCAAAATGCACTGTAGTCCCATTTAATGGAATCTATGACAGTCAAGTGCTGCTATATTGCGCTCCAATCCTTAGCCAGACACAACTAGGTCAAACTTGGTAAGGTACCTGGTCACCGAGGAATTGCATGCAATGAATCTGCGGAGGAGGTAGCTATGGCTGGCTGAGTATCCGCGTTCATAGGGCCAGAACCTTATTGCAAGCTGGACTACCACTCTAGGACTAACTAACGATTGGGAACACCAACTTTGTCTACCCCATTTGGAAAATATTCCGCGACTCAGAAAATTTAAACGATTAATCAGGCCCTATTCCTGCAAGGAAATTCTTATACTAGATAAGGCAAGTATTAGGAAGCTGGTGAACTTCCTGACAGGCCATTGTGGCTTGAGATATCATCTTTATATATAAACTTGCGCTCGGAGACAGAATGTAAGTTTTATCTGGAGGGGGATGAATCCTCTAAACACATTCGTTGCAAATGCCCGGCGCTACATTGGCTAAGAAGACGTCTACACAGACAAATACGTTCGCCAGCAGAGTTGAAAAGCTCTGCTACCAAGGGCAAGGACGTACGGACCTTCTTCAGGGAAGTGGTACGTCTCTTGAAATAGTAAACCCTTTAGACACGATAGATCTTTCAGGTCGCAGTTAATAAAGGATATGCAAAAGTAAGCCTAATTGCACACACACCGATTTTGAACGGCCAGTATAAAATCGGCCGAAATTTTACCGGTCACAGGGTGTTAGCACACTCACCGGATTTTTACCGGTCTAACAATCAGTTGATTTGTTGTCGTGATCGTGACACGAGGTTGTTTAATTATAATGAATCCTAAACGAGTTGTTGCTATGTGGTTATTGCATCGCCGTATTAAGCGTATAAAACGCACTACCAAAACTAGTTTTAAAATGGAATTTCGAATGGAATGGTCGGCAAAAAATCGGTGCGTGTGTAAGCGTGTATTTAATCACGTAGGCTACTACTTTCCGATACTGCCGGCGATACAGTGGCAGTGGACGGCTGCTCACCGGCATTTTGCCGGCACCGATCAGCGGTCGGCGTGTATGCCAGGTCCCGTTCCCACATGTGGTTCACTATTGGAATTTGGACGACGTATAAAATCGGCCGTCCAAAATCGGCCCGTCACGAAACCGAACAAAGAAGTGGACAATCAGATCCATTGCAAACTTTTTTGATCTATCTATCTACAATGTATGGTATGAATAAAGCGTTTCAGAACTCCGGAAAGGAAAACTGAAACGACGCATCGAACAATTGCGACAATTAATTAATACATAATTTGGGAACGAAATTGGTGACTGATAATCGTACCGAGAGTGAAAGTGAGAGCGATCTTGACCAGCAAGATGCACTTTTTCCGAAACACAAAAAAGTAAGGTGATGATAGTGCCGGTATGGCAGCAAACAAAATCGCTGTGACAAAAAAAAACGTGTATTGCTAAAAGTGCCTGATTTATTTATGTTTCACACCAAACAGAAATTGTTTTGTCAATTTTCGTGAAATGGACATTTGAGAAAGGAAATGAATACAATATCTCTCACTAAGCAGAAATAATTTTCCTAATTTAAAAAAAAAATAATTATTTTATTTATATTAGTTTGTTGTTTTTTTAAATTCGTTTTTTTAGTTTTTAAGTCAATCCTGTCACCTGTCACCTTTCACCTGTCACCTGTCAGCTGTCACCAGTCAGCTGTCACCTGTCACACAGGTGACAATAAGTAATACTCGCTTTATTTTAATAGAAATAAGCTTATTTTTGGGCATTGATCAGCCCTAGCCCTAGTGCTGATTTGAGACTAATAACAATAAAATAAAATTGCCGAACTGCCACATGTTTATACCCTATTCTAAGGGTATATTAATTTTGACTCATAGTTTGTAACATACCTTAATATTGCCCGTAGACCGCTAAAAGTTACTATATTTATGAGCAGCATCGATAGTAATGTCGATATAGCCATGTCCGTCCGTCCGTCTGTCGACAAAAATTAGGCCTTTAATCTGGACCTAGAGAGCTGACATTTTAACCATATACTCTCTAGGGTCCCGAAATAATCAAGTTTACGAATTTTTGCAATCCGCCCACTCCAAAATCAAATTTATCGAACAAATCGAATTTTGAGCTAGAAAGCTGCAACTTTTTATATATGATCTTTAACTCCTAAACCTGTTCAGGAGATACAATTTTTAAAATCCACCCACAGACACTCCCACAATTAAATAAAACAATTTTATTGAAAAGTCAGAGTTTGAGCTAAGAAGCTCAATGTAATATATGTAGACTCTCTAGGTGCCCTTTATACTTCTGTTTAAATATTTTTTAAATCCGAATACTTAAATAAAACAATTTTATTGAAAAACCGCGAGCGTTCTTAACAATTCGGCCATACTTAGACTTTTGTCACGCCCACTTATGAGGGATAGGAATAAAAATAGGCTATCCAACAGTTCGCTCAAGCGGACTATAGCATGCTATTTCTGATTATATGTTCATAACAAGAGACCTTCATGTGCTTACTTAACTGGCTCCCGACACGTGAAGAGTCTCTGCCTGATACCCTGCAGGCTTCCATTCTCTGCAGTGGGCCAGACCAAGCAGTCTGGCATCCGCGATGCATTGGTCTTTGAAACGGAGGTTCGGTCTTTCTTGCCTTCTGGAACCTGAGGCTGGGAGTCGAAGATCCTTCTGGCTAGAGCATTATTGTCCATTCGCTCAATGTGGCCGAGCCAATGTAGTCGACTTGGTTTAGCTTTTTGGACTACATCCAAATCTTGGTACAGGTCATAGAGTTCGCGGTTGTATCTTCTCCCCCATTCGCCCTATTCGCGCACAGGTCGTGGAGTTGATGTTTTCTCTGACTTAGGTGAACTCCTTACCTCGAAGTCATTGCTATCAACAGCGACGTTATGTCCTAGGCGGTTTTTTTTTTTTGTTTGTTGATAGCATGTATTTAGTCTTGTCTTTATTAACTTCAAGATCAACCAATTTCGCCTGTTTTTTAATTAAAAAAAAGCCGAAAAAGCTACATTGAAAACATTGCACTCTGAGAACGGCCGATGATGTCGATCAATTGAAACTAGTGCCTTCCGTGTTGACACCTGCCCTGTGTACTATTTTCTCCAGAACGTGATTGAAGAAGTCATATGAAAGCGCATTTCCTTGCCGAAATCCGGTGCAGGTTTGGTTACACTGCGTGTTTTCAAGTGTCACGCGACATAACTTCATCAGTTTTGTCGGGATCCCATATTCGGCGATCGCCAAGTAGAGCTCCTGGCGATGAATACTATAATATGCGGCTTTAAAGTCAATGAAATATGGCGAGTCTGGACTTGAAATTCGTTGGTCTTTTCCAGGATTTTCCTCGGTGTGAAAATTTGGTCAATTGTAGATCTTCGGGCCGAAAGCCACAATGGTACGGGCCGATAAGTATGTTGCAGAAAGGCTTGAGAAATTCACACAGAATATTGGCCACGATATTATGCCTCGATAGTTCTTGGAAGACATAGAATCGCCTTTCTTGAAGATGGGGAATATGGAGCTGACAGTCCAGTCATCAGGCATGCTTTCTTCCGCCCATACTTGGTTGATGATTTTGTGCATCCGCCAATCAGAACATCACCTCCGTATTTCAAAAGTTCCGGTGGTAAGACATCAGAGCCGGCGGCGTTCTTATAGCTAAGCCAACCTCTTATATACTGTGTGGTGAAATCTCTTCTTTATTGACAGGACGTCGGTTCTCTTCTTGCCCTATCCCTCTCTTTACGTGATACCCATTAAGCAACTGTTGGATACATTTGCCTTTGTGTAGTACAGATATACTTTATAAAGTACTGTTTAATATAGATAATGAAAATGCCGATTTTCCGGCTCCGGATATTTATTTTAAATTTTATATTTTAACCCATAAAAATTAAAAAAAACATAGGGACGGGCTACAGTCCGCTTGGGCGAACTGTTGGATACCCTATTCTTATTCCTATCCCTCATAAGTGGGCGTGACAAAAGTCTAAGTATGGTTGAATTGTTAAGAACGCTCTACATATTTTGTTATATAACATTTAAAGGATTTTATCAAAAAAAAAAACGCTCCCTAGCTTAAACTTGGGTGTTTCAATAAAATTGTTTTATTTAATTGTGGGCGTGTCAGTAGGCGGATTTAAAAAAAATTAACACATGAGAATAAAAGGCCCGTAGAGAGCATATATTATAAATTTCAGCTCCCTAGCTCAAACTTTGGATTTTCAAAAATTAATATACCCTTAGAATAGGGTATACAAAAATTATTTTACTTACTTGTGGGCGTGTCTGTGGGCGGATTTCAAAAATTCGTAAACTTGATTATGTCGGGACCCTAGAGAGTATATGGTTAAAATTTCAGCTCTCTAGGTCCAGTTTAAAGGCCTAATTTTTGCCGACAGACGGACGGACGGACGGACGGACGGACGGACATGGCTAGATCGACATTACAATCGATGCTGATCATAAATATAGTAATTTTTAGGGGTCTACGGGCAATATTAAGGTATGTTACAAACTATGCGTCAAAATTAATATACCCCTAGAATAGGGTATAAACAGGTGTTAATAGGCAGGAGGATCGAAAACGGATATGTAGTTCATAGCCAGAACAAACGAAGATACGTCGAGTCTGTTATTGAGTTGACTTAGGTTGTGGTGAAGGCTAAGGTATGAGGTTTCTTCTCCTGAAGATTATGGCGAACTAAGTTAATATAAACGGTACTGAATGCAAATTTCAAAAGGCATACTGATTTTTGCATTGATTGAGGCCTTAGCAAATGGTTGGAGAAGCTAGGTTTTAGGCCCAGTATGGGCCGTTAATGGCTAATATTTATGTGTTCGTTGTAAGTTAAATAGATTGTTTTGAGTAGATTGTGTGTTTATATTTGCAAGTTGTACGCGTTGGTGTAGATAGTTATTTGGTTTTGTCCAGACGTGGGTCAGTGGACCGTAGACTTTCCGAGTCAGCGACGTCGAATTACGGTTCGAGTAGTTGGTAATAAACTACAGTTAGTGCATGGAAACCTATGCTGATGAAGCCTGTGAAATGGATGTGCTGCGTTTCGAATATGAAGGGGCGCACAGTAAGGTGTGATTGATTGGCCAGATAATTTATTGGAAGTGTGCGGCGCAACGACAACCAAATAGGCGAATTGGGATCTCAGTATTTTGGTTATAGTTTTGGACGTTCGGTAAGGTATATGATTTCATATCGAACTACTTGACACATTTTTTAAATGTAAAGTTGTGATTTGATTGGATTTGATTTGCATGAAATTCGCGATGTGGCTGTTTCCCAGCGCATGGAATAGGTTGGTGATAAACAATTCGATTGGCTTATTTATTTATCACAAAATACCTCTTATCATGCGACTTTATACTTTTTATTTAATCAGGTGATACAAAATACGTAATGGCGAAAAAACTTTAAAAAACAATTTTATTGTTTACTTTCAGCTTTTATAGAACCAACAAATAATTTCGACTTTTACCCAAGGGCGCCTTACGTTGTAATTTTATTGTGAACATAAATCTTACCATCTGTAAAAACACTGCGGTGTCAAAATATTACTTATAAAAAGCCTAACTTGGGCATAAAAATATCAGTCCCATATTCGATTCCAGGTATATAGTTGCAATGTTGGCTAAGGGAGTTTTAATATTTTGTTTAATCAGTGCTCTTGTATTGGTACAAGAATCTGATGGCTTCTTCTTCGGAGGGGGATACTTACGACCTCGCGCTCAACGCAGACTTTGTGCTCAAGGATCACCACTATGCGTAAGAAATCAATCAGCAACACCTGGAACACAACCAACACCCGGAACACAACCAACGCCTGGAACAGGTTAAGGGTTATGAAAGTTTCTGGTTGCGGTGGTCGCTGAAATGAGAAAAAAACCTGTACAATCTCATAAAGAAAAAAAGTACGAGTACCAGTAAATATATACTTAAGTTTTGTATTTTAAAGTCAATAAATTCTATGCGAAAACAAACCATGCGATTATTTGCGCTACGTGCGGTTTTCGTCGCACGAATATGTAGTCACAAAAACTAGAACGAAGTACGTTTAACGATTATTATGTTTGTTTAAATTAAAAGTAACGTTTTCTCCCAAGACGTGTGACGTAAGTCTCATATTTGTCCATAGCCTTAGCATCCGTTACTAATTGAACAACGGAAGAAACTATACTGGTGTCGCACTCAAATTATGTTTTAAGCCCGCTTTGGTTTACTGAAGCTTCAGTTTCAATTTGCACTTAAAACAAGGTGTCGTCTTTCTCCACAACGGCATACTGAACCCCTTTCCTTCATATATACAATTTGATTTGTTTATACAGGATGGGCCAAGTTGGACTGACTGAGTTGAAATTCTTATAATTTTTTTTATTTTTAAAGTTGTTTATATTATTTTGTTTTTAAATGAAAAGATAAATTATTGATTTTTTTTACGCTCCTTTAAATAACCTCCATTTTCCTGTTGGCAGTGAATAGCTCTTTTTAAGGCATTTTGCATTACGTTGCGCAACGTTAGGTTAGGTTAGGTTTAGGTGGCTGTCGGCAGAAGCCGACACACTTAGACCAATTTGGGTCCATTGTGATACCACGTATGTATTATCTACCTCAACTCTGTAGATGGAACTTGCCAACGACACGCGGTTGTTCTCATACGGTCCCCATCTACGTACTAACCGCGCCCAACGTCGTTTAATTGCGGTGATCTGACGAGAACTGATTAACTCGACGTGGTATGGTCGTTGGTTTTGGGCAACGTTTCTAGGTTCAATTTTACAATTTCTGTGCGAATGTTTTGCTTTAGTTCCTGAATGTATTGTGGTTTGTTGACGTAAACCCGTTCCTTCAAGAAACCCCAGAAAAAAAAAACAAAGGCCGTCAAATGTGGAGAACGTGGTAACCACGCGAAATGAGCATTTTTTGAAATTAAGCGGTCATCGAAAATTGTTCGCAGAATCGCCATTGTGTCTCTCGCTTTATGAGCTGTAGCTCCATCTCGCTGGAACCATATGTCACGATTATTGAGAACTACTGGACGTAAAAAATGTCCCAACATGGTCCGGTATACCGCCCCCAGAGACGGTTTCTGGATGACCAGTTTCGTTTCAAAAAAATAATACGGCCCGATAACTCTATCAGCCATAATTTCACACCAAACAGTGCATTTGAGAGGGTGAAATTGTCGCTGATGCAATGCTCTCAGATTTTCCGTACCCCAAATTCGGCAGTTCTGTTTATTGACATATCCATTTAAATGAAAATGTGCTTCATCGCTCATAATGAGATTGTTAAAAAAGTTGATATTTTCTGTGGCAAGCAAAATGAACCTATAGCATATTGTAGACGTTGTGGTGCATCCATCGGCAATAATGCTTATGCCTATTGAATTTTATATGGAAACATCCTCAGATAAACTTTAAGAATGCGTCGTAGTGATGTTCTGGATATGACCAATTGAGTAGCACGTCGACGAGTAGACACGGAAGGATCCGTGTGAACACTTGCTCGTACAGCATCCACAGCTTGTTCAGTGAGAACAGGTCGAGCAACATTTGTTAGTGGTTCATCGAATACTGCACCTCGATCCTCAAAACGAGTCATTATGGTTCTTATCATGTTGGAACTGGGAGCCGTCTGACGGTATTTTCTTTGCGTTGCAATAATAGATCGTCCGGAAATATAAAAAATTCAACAATTTTTACAAGTTCTTGCACTGAGTATTAGATTAGATTAGATTAGATTAAATTTTTGGGTATATTGTATCCAGATCACTGCGGCCGCTTGTGGGCCTATTGTGATATCCTCTATTTAGAGCTCGTCCTAGATAACGTTAACACGTTTTGATTAAGCAGTTGCATTCACACAGGGTGCCGTGACATAACCCCAAGCGTCATAAGCCCAAATCTCGAAATTTGGCCTTATGTCGCTTTTTGAAAGTTTCGGTTTCCCTCCAGAATTGGAGCTTCTTTTTCTCAAGCCATGTTTTGATACAGCTTTTAATAGTGCTTATTGATAGCCCACAGAATGGTCTTGGCATCATGAATTAGGATGCAGATCCGGTTCTGCCTAGTTCGTCTGCTTTTTCATTGCCATCGTATCCGATGTGTCCAGACACCCAAATCAGTTGAACTTTATTTGTGGTACCCAGTAGCTGTAGAAGTTGGAGACAATCCCAGACCAGTTTTGATGTTTTTCAAAAGCGTTGATTGCGAGTAGGACCGCCCTGCTATCGGAGAGAATGTAGATGTTTTTGTTTTTTAGAAGCATGTTTAGAGTCTCTCGAATGCATAGCTCTATCGCGTAGATTTCCGCCTGGAATACGGTGCTGCTTGTGTCCATACACTGCACGTTTGAGTGCGAGGGCCGTATACTCCTGCTCCAACCCCTTTATTTGTTTTCGATCCATCTGTGTACCATACATGAGAGTTTTTGGCAAATGTAGGTTTATTCTGTTCCCAGTTTAGACGGTCTGGGAATGTAACCTTGAAGTTGTGTCGGAAGTTGTATCTTGGTAGACATTTGTCTGTTAGGTGTATTCCGAGTAGTTCGTGTTCTCTGAGTTCCCGTAGGATTACAGAGTGAGCTATGTTGGAATTTGATTCATCTTCTGTGATGAGCGTATAGTTGTTTACCATTGCTTCTTTCATGAGTTCTAGGTGAAGTGGGGGGATGTTTAGTATAATTTCAAGTGCAGCTGTTGGTGCAGTTTTCATTGCACCTGTTGCACAGACACAGGCTAGGCGCTGAATTTTATTGAGCTTAGCCTGTGCTGACCTCTGCGTTGCTTTGTGCCACCAAACAGCAGCTGCATACGTGACTATAGGTCTTGTAATTGCCATATACATCCATAGTGCCATTTTGGGGTTAAGTCCCAAGTTTTTACCAAATAGGCTTTTGCTGGTCCATAATGAGGTATGATGACATTATGAAATTTTATTAAATTCTTTATTATCTGCAAAAAAAATTAAATAAAAAGCTTTAAAAGTGAAAAAATTATAAGCATTTCAAATCAGAAATTGACCCACCCTTTATTTCCAAGCCTTAACTTCGCAGTTCGGAATTCGGAGTTCAATGAAATGTTTTCTAACGACATAATGTCGCTTTATTAAAAGTTCTTTAGAGTCGTCTATACTTGTTTGCAAATTTTGTGCGAGATTTCCCCAAAATCTATATATTCGAAAAATGTATTCCTCCACTTTATTGTTCCATATTTTGTCTATTCGGAATATTGGCAAAATTCGGAAAAAAACATCTTTTGCACAATTGAAAATAGTTTATATCTCCCTACTTAGCAGTAAACGAACAATAAAATACGCTTCAACCTCCCGGGTATAGATGGGACTACCCTCGAACTATCCGACTGCGCGAAATACTTTGGTTTTGTACTCGACAGTCTTCTTTGACTCATGTTGCCGAATATTCTTGAAAAACTGCAGTCCTTAATCTATATGCATGCACACGGCGATCGTAAGACCTATATCAACATTTGGGGGACTGGTATGCTGGCAATACACAAAAAAAGTTACCCATCTAAAGAACATGACAAAGATACAAATGATATCATGTGTGGGCACGACCCGTGCAACCACCCAAGGGCGGGACTCGAGTCGAAACCATATATTTATGCAAGAATCTGCAGTAAAAGCGCCATTCGGATCAACCAACTAAACTCCTGGAAGATGAATTCAACGGGGCATGCACAGATTCTTAACAGATACCTGATCCTAGCTGTATTCTGCAACTACATGCTGCCGTAAGTTCACTTTCATGAACCATTCTCCTGCATTTTTCCTAGCAGAGAGGAATGGGAACTAAATGAACATGCAGCCGAATCTATCTCCATCTATACGGATGGCTCAAAAATAGACATATGCGTTGGAGCTGGAGTGTTTTCCGAAACATTAACCCTAAATAACACATTTCGTCTCCCTTATTACGGCAGTTTGTATTCCAATCGATATATTGGCAGCGGCAGAGGCAGCCGGGCGGGTGACAATGGTGCAATGGTAGTATATTCACAAAGTGATTGGTAAGTCGTGTGTTCGAATCCCGACCAGAGCCATGCTTTGCAAAATTGAATACAAACAACAATTCAAATCTCCCTTAAGTAATTAAGGCGCCACCTTTTTTTTTTATTTGTTTACGCTAAAGGGATTTTTTTCTGTTGTTACCTGTGGAGAAAAATACCCTATCGCAGCAAAACTTCTTTCTATTCTCCTATTCTTTCAAGTATTAAACAGCACCAAAAAACAGGCAACGAATCATTTGCTGGGTGCTGCTTGCAGCAACAACAATGTCTGCGCTGTGATAACATTATAACGGTACTGTGTCAATTACAGAATGCTGCGATAAAAGCAATCTCCGCTGTCGAAATAAAACCGAAGCTTGTGACACGGTGTCGCGAAGAGCTGAAGGTTCTTGGCAGTCATAATGTAAGACTCTGCTCGGTCCTATAGTGGTATACAGAGTAATGAAATTGCTGATGAATTAGCAAGAAAGGGTTCTACAACAAGCCCTGAACAGGAAGCCAAGAAAATGCGGCCAGAGTATGACAAAGGTACAACCCACAAACTCCTTCAGAGAAACAGGAAATCTGTTTCGATGTTGGTGGAAATGCTTACTTAACACAATTTATTAAAAAACCCACAAAATGAAAATGCATCTTACTGATGACGACTTAATATGCAGAGGAAGAAACTCACGAGGATACTCTTCACTTTCTGTATCACTGGCCAAGCCTCAGCCAATTGAGAAAAAGAACTATCGGAAATTAGTTTTTCCATGAACTGATCGAATTTTCCGACCGCTCTCTCTAATAATGTTAGGTCTTCAGCAAAAAAATTTTTTGCTCCATATGTAGTGCATCCTTTACTTTTGTTTGTGCATATATAGATTTACTTTACAGTCCTTAAATGTATTTCTTGCTGAATTTTCAAAGCAATCTTGTAATTTTAGGAGACTTTAACTTGGATTTGTTAATCTCATGCCCCTATTTAGATTCGTTCCTTGCACTTATGGTCGAGCATGGATTAATCTCCCGTGTTAATGACATCACAAGGCCCATAGCTGGTACCTGTATTCACCACGTATTTGGTCGTTTGTCTAAAATTGTGCATTATCAATGTGGTGCTGCAAATCTTGACCTAAATATCTCTGATCACTGTATGACTGGGATTTTGCTCCCAATCATGGCGAGAAAGCAAAGCAAAAAACATTCTCAGCGTAGTCTGATAAAAATTAATTTTGAATACCTGAATAGTTTATTGCGCTTTATTGATTGGGATGAGGTTTATGATGAAGCTAATGCATCAATGACTTACGATTTATTTACTAACATTTTACAAAACTTCATAGCCGCTTCCGGTTACGTCTCTCTTCAAAGAAGATCAGAGATACGACTCAAACCCTGGGTGAGCTCTTCTCTCCTTAAAAAAATCAAGCTGGAACATAAACTACGAATAAAATGTAGCAAACACCCATTAAATGAGTGTTTAAAAAATCGCTATAATCGGTTGTGCCTATTCTAGACCCCTAAAAGTTACTATATTTATAATCAGCATCAATAGTAATGTCGATCTAGCCATGTCCGTCCGTCTGTCGGCAAAAATTAGGCCTTTAAACTGCACCTAGAGAGCTGAAACTTTAACCATATACTCTCTAGGGTCCCGAAATAATCAAGTTTACGAATATTTGAAATCCGTCCACAGACACGCCCACAAACTCAAAAAAACAAAATTTTGGAAAAAATCGAATTTTGAGCTAGAACCTGAAATTTTTTATATATGATCTATGACTCCTAAAACTGCTCGGGATAAAAAATTTTCAAAATCCGCCCACTGACACGCCCACAAATAAATAAAATAATTTTTTTATACCCTATTCTAAGGGTATATTAATTTTTGAAAATCCAAAGTTTGAGCTAGGGAGCTGAAATTTATAATATATACTCTCTAGGGGCCCTTTATTCTCATGTGTTATTTTTTTTAAAATCCGCCTACTGACACGCCCACAATTAAATAAAACAATTTTATTGAAACACCCAAGTTTGAGCTAGGGAGCGTTTTTTTTTTGATAAAAGCCTTTAAATGTTATATAACAAAATATGTAGAGCGTTCTTAACAATTCAACCATACTTAGACTTTTGTCTCGCCCACTTATGAGGGATAGGAATACGAATAGGGTATCACACAGTTCGCCCAAGCGGACTGTAGCCCGTCCCTATGTTTTTTAATTCAATTTCAATTAAATTCAATTCAATTTTTTCTTTATTCAAATATGTACATAGTATAGAAATTAGTTTACAAATTATTCAAACAATTTTACATGGAGGTAATGATCGTACACACAGAATAGTTAGTGGCAAAAAAAATGGAGGTGATGCCACATTTGAAAATTGGTACTTTGTGTGGGGTGTAGAAAGGCAGATAAAAAAGGAAAAGGATGGCGTGAAAAGGAAGTTAGAAAAAATAAAAATTACGGCAATTTAGAAAGAAAAGCAATCCATAACAAAAAGAAAAAAGGATACACAAAAGGATAAATTCAAATATTTAATAATTACGTCTAAATTAGATAAAGAAAGTGGGCAAATAATTTTTTTTTTATTATTATTATGCAGTATAGCGCAACAGGGTCTCGATTTCAGTATGGTCAAAAGCAAGAAGCCAAGATCAGGAATATTTACAACAAAGTTTGAATGGCTCCGTAAGCTGCGAGTGCCCGAAATTGGACTTTCCCAATACCCGCATCTCATAAAAAAGACCTTCAGAACTTTGAAGTAAAATAGGTGACGCAAAGGAAGTATTTTCAAGGACCTGAACAGGTCCAAAGTGTGAGCTGAACGGTGGGAGCTACAAACTTTTCGTATAGCAGATTTTTGAATGACAGTTAATTTCTGCAACTTACTTAAATAAGCACCACCCCAACTGCAGAGTCCATATTGCAATCTTGAATGGAATAAGCCATAGTAAACCATTTTCAATGTATTCGAAGAGCAATACTTTCTAAGACGAAGAAAAACAACGAGTAGAAGAAAGAAGATATTTTTTCAGAAGAGAAATGTGCTTGGACCCGTTCAAATTTTGGTCAATAGTAACACCAAGATATTTAAAACTATCAACACCTTCAATTTTGAAGCAGTTAATACTGCAATCAGCGTTTCTATTAAAAGATGGTTTATTTTGGAAACTGCATATGTTGTTCAAAAGCTCATGAACAGCTCACTAACTAACGATAGTGTAAATATTTCGGATCCTTCAGAAGTAGCAAACGAATTCAATGAGTTCCTTGCTTCAGTATGACAAATATGATTTCCTAGTGATTCATACAATTATTATTATGCTGAGCCTAGAAACTGTCCTATAGATAGTGTTCTATACAGAAATAGCTTTTATTTTGAATCTCTTTCCGGTTTTGAGATACTGAAAATTAAAAGTTCCCTAAGCAATTTAAATTCATATGGTAATGATGGTATTTCTAATCTTCTCCTAAAAAAAATTGCCCTTAACATAACTGATATTTTAACACATCTTTTTAGTTTGACTGTTATAACTGGTACTTTTCCTGAAGAACTGAAATGTGCCTATGTCATACCTCTTTTTAAAAAAGGTAGTCAAATGTAGGATGTTGAAATATCTTAATTATAAAAAGTTTTACAGTTTAAGCCAGTTTGGATTTAGATCAGGCCTTTCTACTGAGGATGCTCTTTTGGAAATTTGTTCCTTTATACACAAGGGATTAGATGACAAAAGATTTTGCAGTGGGCTTTTGCTAGATAAAGGGTGATTTTTTTAAGGTTAGGATTTTCATGCATTAGTATTTGACAGATCACGCGGGATTTCAGACATGGTGTCAAAGAGAAAGATGCTCAGTATGCTTTGACATTTCATCATGAATAGACTTACTAACGAGCAACGCTTGCAAATCATAGAATTTTATTACCAAAATCAGTGTTCGGTTCGAAATGTGTTTCGCGCTTTACGTCCGATTTATGGTCTACATAATCGACCAAGTGAGCAAACAATTAATGCGATTGTGACCAAGTTTCGCACTCAGTTTACTTTATTGGACATTAAACCAACCACACGAATGCGTACAGTGCGTACAGAAGAGAATATTGCGTCTGTTTCTGAGAGTGTTGCTGAAGACCGTGAAATGTCGATTCGTCGCCGTTCGCAGCAATTGGGTTTGTGTTATTCGACCACATGGAAGATTTTACGCAAAGATCTTGGTGTAAAACCGTATAAAATACAGCTCGTGCAAGAACTGAAGCCGAACGATCTGCCACAACGTCGAATTTTCAGTGAATGGGCCCTAGAAAAGTTGGCAGAAAATCCGCTTTTTTATCGACAAATTTTGTTCAGCGATGAGGCTCATTTCTGGTTGAATGGCTACGTAAATAAGCACAATTGCCGCATTTGGAGTGAAGAGCAACCAGAAGCCGTTCAAGAACTGCCCATGCATCCCAAAAAATGCACTGTTTGGTGTGGTTTGTACGCTGGTGGAATCATTGGACCGTATTTTTTCAAAGATGCTGTTGGACGCAACGTTACGGTGAATGGCGATCGCTATCGTTCAATGCTAACAAACTTTTTGTTGCCAAAAATGGAAGAACTGAACTTGGTTGACATGTGGTTTCAACAAGATGGCGCTATATGCCACACAGCTCGCGATTCTATGGCCATTTTGAGGGAAAACTTCGGAGAACAATTCATCTCAAGGAATGGACCGGTAAGTTGGCCACGAAGATCATGCGATTTGACGCCTTTAGACTATTTTTTGTGGGGCTACGTCAAGTCTAAAGTCTACACAAATAAGCCAGCAACTATTCCAGCTTTGGAAGACAACATTTCCGAAGAAATTCGGGCTATTCCGGCCGAAATGCTCGAAAAAGTTACCCAAAATTGGACTTTCCGAATGGACCACCTAAGACGCAGCCGCGGTCAACATTTAAATGAAATTATCTTCAAAAAGTAAATGTCATGGACCAATCTAACGTTTCAAATAAAGAATCGATGAGATTTTGCAAATTTTATGCGTTTTTTTTTTAAAAAAAGTTCTCAAGCTCTTAAAAAATCACCCTTTATAACCAAATCCTTCGACATGGTTGACCACACATTTTTTTTAAACAAAATGTATAATGCAAGCTTCCGTGACTGTATCTATGATTGGCTCGCTTCCTATCTGAAGGAGAGAAAACAGAAGGTCAAAATAGAAATCAGTCTTAGTAACTCTAAAACCATTAATATTGGCATTCCCTAAGGATCTGTTCTTGCGCCTATTCAATTTTTAATTTACATTAATTCTATTTTTGAAGAACCGTTTGCTGGAGAAGATAAGGCCTTTGCAGATGATTTGGGTATCGCCTCCTATAGATCAGTTAGCCCCTTGGACTTAGTATGTGGTATAAATCATGAGTTAATTTTTGCTAAGAATTTGGTATATGAACTTTAAATAAGTAATTAAATTAAGCTTATGTCTTTTAGCCTTATTACGGGAGTCATCCGGATATTGATGTTACATTTCATGCATCAACCTGTCCAAAATATAACTTGTATAATAATACCTGTTCTGTTCGCAATGCTAAGGACTCTTTTGATGCGAATTAAAATTGAAAATGTTGATTGCTTTAAATAAAGGGTTTTTCAATAAGAGCGCTACAAAAGTTTTTTTTAAATAAAACAAAAACGGTTTTGGATATCAATGAAATTCTTTATTCCTGTGAAAGTACGTTCGATGCCATTATGTATGGAACTCGATTTCTTTTGCATGGCCACCACGGGCACGCTTGCAGAAGTCCAGACGCTGAACCCAATTTTCGACGGTTTTCAAGCGTAAATCGACCGATACTGCTGCAATTTCACGTTCGATATTCGTACGCAGTTCATCAATCGTCGCTGGCTTATTGGCATAGACCATAGACTTGACGTAGCCCCACAGGAAATAGTCTAACGGCGTCAAATCACACGACCGAGGCGGCCAAGCGACTGGACCCTTTCGTGAGATAACACGGTTTCCAAACTTGGTTTCCAATAAAAAATTAAATAATAAATTTTTTTAATAATTTCGACTCGTTGCTGGCTCGTATGTCTTTGCATCATGAAATGGCAAACCTTACTGAAGAGAAATGTCAAAAGAGCGGTAAGAAATTCGGCGTCGTTTGCTGTCCCTATCGCTCTACTTTTGTAGCGTCCCTGTTGAAAAACCCTTTACTTAGGCCTTATAATTGACGGACATTTCAGCTGGTCTGAGCATATCCCATAAGTCTGAAACAATATCTTCTTTCCACTATTCGCTGTTTTTATCGGTTTAGAATGTTTTGTTCCAACAGTTTGTTAAAAATAATATATTATGAGATTTTCCATTCTAAATTGCAATATGGAATAAGCTGTTGAGGGGGTGCATACCTGAATAAACTTCAGCAACTATCTGTACTGCAAAAATGTGCAATAAGAAAAGTTTGTAACTCTTCCCGGCTAGCTCATTCCATGGAGCTTTTTAGGTTTACGAGAACTCTTCCATTGAAACATCTATTTTATTTTAACCCTAGAAAGATAATCTTATTTTTTAGTACTGAAAAGATAAACATGCGCCTGGGAGGCGCACAATTAAAAAACGTTTTTTTTTACAAAATTAAATAAATATTTTTTTTTATTGTTTCACTTTATTGTTACATTATTAGCAATAAAGTAAAACATAAACATATATTATTAATTTTTCTGTTTTTTAAAGAGAAGTGGGATTTTATAAATCCATAACAAGAAGGAACACAAAATTAGAGATCTTCGGTATTTAATTTTTATATGCTGATAATAGCGCATTACCACAACTGCATTACCATTACTGCATTACCATAACTGAAAAACGGTGGTACTTACCGAACCGGAACGACCGTCAATCGCAAGTATAAATAAATATATAAAAAAAATTAAAAGAAGAAAGCAATATATATATTTCGCGGGCGCATCCAAGGCGCAGTTTATCTTTCTAGGGTTAAGGTACTTCGAATTTTCTTTATGAGAGGTGGGTACTTGCAAAGTTCAATATCTGACGCTTATAGTTTACGAAGCCATTCCTAGTATTATGTAACTGTTCCTCCTTTTCGCACCACAAGTTTAAAAAATTCATTTTCCATTGTCTCATGCAAATTATTTTAGAATCTCCCTGTTGATATACGAACCATTGAGACACTATCCTCATTTTTGAAAAAAGTTAAACTTTGACTTCTTGATTTCTATCATAATGAATTTGAAGTTTTGCTGCGCTATACGGTTTAATTATTTAATTATTTTTTTGTTAGTTATTTTGTGTTGTCATGAATTTTCTCTAAATGATAATTTTTTGCTTAATCTACTTCCCTTATTACTTATAATCAGAATTTGTTATAATTTGCTCACGACACATTGAATTGCTACTTGAAGTGGCATTAGCTCTATTTTTTTCTTCTTGAAATACAAATGCCACTATCTATTCTCATTTTATTTGTAAATTAAGTTTAGAATAAAATTGTATCTATATTATACATATAATGAGAATAAAGAATTAATACAAAAAAAGGAATGGCTGGATGGCATAAATAAACAACACCAGCGAGATGAAGGAAGCTACTATAAACACGTGGGCCCCCACATGGGCATCACAATGGGTCAACATTGATCTGCGTGCAAATGAAGTTCTACTTCATCAACCCACCAACCATACCACGTCGAGTTAATCGGTTCTCGTTAGATCACCGAAATTAAACGACGTTGGGCGCGGTTAGTACGTAGATGGGGGACCGTTTGAGAACAACCGCGTGTCGTTGGCCAGTCCCATCTACAGAGTTGAGGTAGATAATATACGTGGTATCACAATGGACCTAAATTGGTCTAAGTGTGTCGGCTTCAGCCGACAGCCACATAAACCTAACCTAACCTAACCTAACCCACCAACCAATCTAACCTATCTCTCTACTTCTCCAAAAGGTACCAATTTAATTTTTCTTCTTCTTTTCCTTTACAGCGAAGTTATGATCTGGATTAGATAAATCATTACTATCGTAAAACATCGGCTTGCTTCTTGGTTACAGTTCACTTCTTAGCTGAGGCCAATCAAATGCTGTCGTTATTGTATTTGTTTGATCCCTTAATTTTTAGGCCTGACTCATATTTACGATTTTGACACATGCAGGGTATTGATTTTTGGTAAATCGTCCTTTTACAACAACGGTGTTGTCCAGTTCTGTCAACCAACGGATTAGCAGCTATGCATCAGTTGTTGTTGTGTCGCATAAAGTCAAATCCATCCCCAAAATAATCCCACATACTGTAGAAAGGAACTAAGTTCAGGAACCGTAGTAGACCTCTATTTGGTAGAGTCTCTCTATGGCTCAAAGACAAGTTTCTTCCATGGAACTAACGGCCCCAAAATAATTTATCATCGAGAATAACGAAAATATATTTTGCCAAACGAATTTCAACATATTTCGCACCTCCACATCAATCAGTTTCCAACATTTTCATGGCTCACTCATTCTGACCTACATACATAATAAGACATGAACAATACATTTGCCATGATTAATTAGCTGATAATGCACATCTGCAGCTTATCATGAACTAAAAAAAAGTACGATTTCTCTTTAGGGCAAAGCACTGATATTGATCCCTCCCTAAGTGGTCTAGTACCTAATTTATGCCAATCAGCTATCATAAACAATGCAATTTTACGCTCCACATTGCAGTGCATGCCACTTGGCTACTGAAATTGTGTAAGATATTATTTAGCCGATCAAATCAGACCTACTGCAATAGCATACAGGTAACAGAACCGAGTGCCAAAAATTGCAGCAACGTCACAATGAACAAATTATAAAAGCCATCAACCATCAATCAAAATAGGCCTCCACCAGCGAGTATGAATAAATGAGTCGTTTCAAATTGGTGAGGACGTGATTTGAATTCCTTGATAAATTTGAAGCTGAAATACAGACTGCCGTTGTAGTTAGGTAACCCCACCACCACCTTTCTGGCTGCCAAAGCAGGAGAATCTTTATGCAAATTGTTTTTGTTTTCGCCGGCTTTAGATACATTTTGAATATATCGTGGTTATTGTGCCGATCTTTGTAGGTAGAACAATTAACAGTCAGTTAGAGTTGTGTCTGTTTGCTCCTCTCTTTTTTTTTGGGGTGTGCTATAAAAGCGAGCGTTCTGGGGTAGATAAGTGTAGTTCAGCTCCAGCTTACAAACTAGTCCATTACTCTTAAATTAAATTTAATCACACAAAAATGTTGAAATTGGTATAAAATTTGCTTACCACTAATTTTAAATTGTTTTATTAAATAGCGTTTCGTTTTTTCGTTGCAGTTCGCCCTTCTTGTTCTGTCTCTGGCTTGTACCGTCTCAGCCAAACCACAGTTCGCCTTCAGCGCCCCCGTTGTAGCTGCTCCCGCTATTGCAACTGCCACCAGTTCACAGTACATAGCTAGAAATTTCAATGGTATTGCTGCTGCTCCAGTTGTCGCTGCCGCATACACAGCTCCTCTAGCTGCTGCTTACACTGCTCCGGTTGCTGCCGCTTACACTTCTCCGGTTGCCGCTGCCTACACCGCTCCAGTCGCTGCCGCTTATGCTGCTCCATATGCTTCCTACTATCCATACAACGCTGCCGCATACACTACCTACTTCTAAATTATGACCAACTGACGAACCTATGCCAAGATGCCAATTTACCATATGAAAGCAATATGATTTACTCACATCGAAATCAAAAAACAATACTCGTGTTTTTTCTTGTTTTACTGTTAAAAAATAATAAAAAAATTAATTAAAATGTTTAAATTCAATGTTTTGGTGTAAAAAGTTGTAACATAACACCCAGAAGTTCCTCCCTGCATTCCTTACCCGCAACCCGACCGACTGCACTGAGGATACCCCAGCAACCTCGCACGAAACCAACCAAACGACCGACCGATTTCTGTACGGCATACACAAGTTGACGCTGACCGACCCCGCTGACCAAATCGAATGGTCCGCCCTGATTGCCACCGCAGTACGCCCAGCCGTCACCATGTCCACCGAATACCCAACCCTGGTACCAACATACCACCAAGTACGACCAGCGAGCAGATCAGGTCACGAGGATAAATCAAACCAATTTTTGCATTCGTCAATATAACTCACATCGGTTTCCTGCCGAAAATCTACCTAGTAGACCATCAAAAAACCAGTCGCGGATCTTTTCACTCGCTTCGTTTTGGGAGTATCAAGACTACTAGCTGCGATTCACCTGCAGGGAAGTCTTCGGATAGACCCAACACAATTTTAAGGGGAAAGACAAGACACTCCACCATTGTAATCTGTTAATTCTGGCGGATCGGTATACTGAGAAAATTGTAAAAAGATTAACGAAAGACAAAAGTACTTTCGTTCATCTTTTTTCGCACAGAATTTCGGCTGGTAAAAAAATGAAGACTGTCGAATGAAAATATTTGTCAAATCAAAACATTTGGGATATTCGTTGACTTGGCCTTGTGGAACTTACTAATCAAATTCATCTTCACTATTGCTTACGTAAGGATCATTTACCCTTTATTTCTTAAGTCGTCCCTTTTCAGAAAAATTATATAAAACCATTTGCATTCTAAAATTGAAAATTATTTATCGGTGGGTGGTGTGAGTTAGGCACGTTTTTTTTGGGCGGCACACATATGTATGTCCCATTCAGTAATTTGTTTCGAAGAAATGGTAATATCAAAGGTTCAAGGAAACCTAACTAGGACACATAGACATGTATGTCCAGAACATATATAAATGTGTTCACAATGTTTTATTGTTACTTAAAGTATGAAATACGAGACACGACCTTTAAAACCCATTGAAAGTAAATCTTCCCATATAAGGTGTCTTTATACTTTGATTGGGACGTATGTATCGGTCCCGTATCGGAAGGGTTAAAATGAAATCATCTTAATCGTTTCACACAATTTTAGATAAAAATTGTTGCATATCTGACATTGAAGCAACGCGAAAATCGAATATTTAGTTTTGAATCCTTTAAACTTTGAAGTTTTCCATCTTTTAACGCAAAAGCGCTCGCGCACTTTTATTTGAAATGAGAGGATTCTGTGCGGACCCAATGTAAATAAGAAAATAAGTACCAAAAAGAAGCTGTCAATAAAAAGGATTTATTTGTGAGCCTACAGTTCATGTACTCCGCCAAAATTGTTCGTCTTGTCTTTCGGAAACCTTGAACTCCGACGAGCTTACCTCGGGTATAAGCAAAAAAAAACACATCAAAAAATTGTCTTATGAAGTATCGTGATAACACGAAGTAGATTACAAAAGAATTATTCGTTCACCGTCGTGACGTAAATTTTTCGGAATAAACTAACAATAGGCGTTTTTCTTTTTTAGCCCCGAGCGGGGAACAGAGCGGGGCCCGAGCGATCAGAGCTCGCTCCGAGCTGAACGTAACCTGAGCGCTCCGAGCTAGTTAAGAAACAGAATTGAACACTGAACTGTCATTAGATAATTTTATTAATTATTATTAATTTTCAAAATAGTCAGGTTTGCTTCTGAAATTGGTGTTTGTCAAGGATTGTTCTATTTAAATTATAATTTCTAGTAAATAAACTATGGAAAAAGCACAAATAATGAATGAAGTCAGCCGCGCTCAGCTTTTCGCTCGATGAGCTCGGTCATTTTCAATCGAGCTCATCGAGCGAGCCCTGAGCTAGCTCAGAGATAAAAAAGAAATACAAATTTTGTGCTCAGAGCGCTCCGAGTTAAAAAAGTAACACAGTTCTTTTTTTGACAGCTCAGTGCCCCGCTCGGAGCTAAAAAAGAAAAACGCCTAATTATTTAGGCGACAGTATCACCGGTTCAGATTTTTTAACGTGACAGAATCCAACTCCTTTTCAAAAAAAGACTTTTGGAAAAAAATTCTTTCAAAATTTGGTACTGCAAACAGATTAAAAAATATCTGATTTTAAGCGCGCTAAATATGTCTTGCGAACGTCTCACACAGGCGGACTTTCCCAAAAACATGGCCAAAACTAAAAAAAAAAAAACTCTAATTTGTTGCTTTTTTTGCATGCCAAGTTGTTTACATATTACATGAGCATATTATCTGAATAATCCCGCTATTTTTTTTGCCACCGTTTCTTTAGTTGATGCTTCTAAAGTGTATGCATTTGTGAATCACGTGCAGTACCAAGTTTGGTGTTTGGTTGATTTGCATTGTTTTTTTTAATTTTCTGTGAGAACTTATTAAAGCAAATTATTATGGAATCTGTTGCTAGTGGTAAGTAGAATAGTTCTAATTTAAACTTTTTATGTAATTTTAAGTGCTATGTAGATTTAAAAGGTGTCCAAAATAAGTACTTTTGAGACAAACAAAAAAATCGTAGTTTTTTGTTTCATAAAGAAAAAGTTTTGTTTTCCGGGGGAGTCTGGCAATATTAAATAGCTTAAAATTTAGCTTAATACAGTATAATCCCGATAAATCGTAGTGTCAAGGGACCTAGAGTTTATTGCGAATTATAGGGGTTTTCGAATTAGCGAGATTACGAATTATTGAAGGTTTAAAAAATAAAAATACCATTTAAAGGGATTTTATGTTTTAAATTCAAATTCAATATTTAACACAATATATTGGATATATTATGCACAAAAAACCAATTTTTCTATAAAGCTACTTGGTACATAATATGTATGTACAAAAAACATTAAAGTTACAATCTATTAATTTTTTTTCACAAATGGACAGACACTTATGTATGCGGTTAGAACTCCGTAATGTCATAGGAAATTTACGTTAGCATAACGGTAACCGTTTTTGCCAGAAAGTCTGTGAATGCACGTGTTTACATTGAAACAGAAACAGCTGCCTTTACCTGCAGCTGCACTCATTTGCAAGAGTGAGAAAATCCCCTTTCGCCCCCGGATGTTACTCCAAGTCCTTTCTTTGTGATTAAACATAAACATAATGTAACAAACGTGATTCAGAGAATTGAAGATGGCGAATGAGACTTTTTTTCGAATAAACGGGGTTATCAACAGAGACTTACGAATTATAAGACGTTTTATATGACTTTGCATATGAAAATTATTGCGAATTACCGAGGGGACCGAAATGCACTGTTTTTTTACGTATAACCGGGATTTTTTCAAGGGACCTGCAGTTTATTTCGAATAAGAGGGGTTTACGAATTAACGGGGTACGAATTATCGAGATTATACTGTATATGCTTATTAAGGAATCACCATAAAAAGGTGCGATATTTTGCGATGTTGCAAGATATCGTCAAGTAAAGCTTTTGAAATTACTGAAAATAAAGGGTAGCCTATATGATTTTTTTTTTTGCTTTTTTGCTACAGGCTCACAATCAAGTTTTATTTTTCTGTCAAGAAATCAGCTTACTGAATTCTTGAGAAGTTGTCCATCTCATGAATTTAAAGATAAAATTATTTTTTTGGCAGAAAAAGTAAGAAGTTTCACTAACATTGATGCCTCAGAGGAAACAAAGAAAATGTTAACTAAGTTTGCATATGAATATAAAAGTCGATGGTTAGTCTCCTCAAGAAATTACGATGCTTTTAAAAATAAGAATAAAACCTGGTTGGAGCTTGAAATTTCGTTTCCACGCCGAGCCCATGGATTTGTTGGGCGGCCACAAGCTGATTTTGCAGAGCTAAGTGAAAGATCCAAGAGGAGAAAAACTGAAGTTTTGCGTTCTGAATTTGAACCCGAAGAGTTATGCTATGCTGCTCAAATGCAACTTCGGGAACAAGGAAAATTAGATTCTGCTTCTGTGATAAAAAACATAGTTTTTTCAACTCCTACGCGCTCGGAGAAGTACCAAAAAGCTTATAAAAAAATGGACAATGAAATTATTCCATATACCGCAGATCAGGCTTTATCAATACTTGTTGAGGCCAAATTAACCAAGTTCCAATACAATGTAATGAGGGATGCGGCCAAAGAACACAAAACCAATATTTATCCCAGCTATGAAGCTGTTACCGAAGCAAAAAAATGTTATCCACAGAACTTGAATATAACCGAGTCAGCCGCAGAATCGCACCTGCAAAATTTACTTGATCACACAGTTCTGCGTTTGTTCCAAGGCATCAAAGAGGTTATAGATAGTTTACATTGTAATGAAATGCGTAACCTTCACCTTATTTCCAAATGGGCTTGCGATGGAAGCTCAGGCATGAGCGAATATAAGCAGCGTTTTACAGACCCTAACATTTCAGATGCCAGTATTTTCTTAACCTCTTTTGTTCCTATTCAATTATTATCAGGTGACCCTAGCTCAAACAACAAAATAATATTGTGGCAAAATCCTCGTCCATCATCTACAAGACTTTGTAGACCAATCCGAATTCAATTTGTCCACGAAACAACAGATATAACGGTAAGAGAAGTGGAATATATTGAAAGCCAAATATCTTCATTGAGTGAAACCGTTATAAGTCTTTTAGACAGAAGTGTTTCGGTTAAACATAAAATGCTACTAACTATGATAGATGGAAAGGTCTGCAATGCAGTAACCGAAAATTCGTCAACACAAAGGTGTTATCTGTGTGGGATTACTGCAAAAGATTTTAATAAAATGGATATAGTTCTGACCAAACAAATTGAGGACAAGTCTAAACTGAGGTTTGGGTTATCATCCTTACATGCGTGGATTCGGTTTTTTGAATGTCTAATTCATGTGTCATATAAATTGGTCATAAGACAATGGCAAGTACGTGGTGAAGAAAATAAAAAAAAAGTTAAAGACAACAAGAAAAGGATTCAGGAAGCATTTCGAAGACAAATGGGTTTATTAGTCGACAAACCGAAACCAGGTTATTGCAGCACAAATGATGGGAACACTGCTCGCCGATTTTTTGATGACTCTGCCACTTCATCCCAAATAACCAACGTAGATCAAGACATAATTAATCGCTTTCGGATAGTGCTACTGACAATATCTAGTGGCTACCCGATAAAAATAAATGAATTTAAGGAGTACTGTATTGATACAGCAAAGAAGTTTGTGCACCTTTATCCGTGGTACAATATGCCAACAACAGTGCACAAAATTTTAATACATAGTCCTGAAATTTTGTCGGATGCTATTCTTCCAATTGGACAGCTTGGAGAGGAAGCTCAAGAAGCCCGAAACAAGGACATCAAGCGTTTTCGAGAAAGTTTTTCAAGAAAGTTTTCAAGGCAACAAAATATGGAAGATATTTTCCATAACCTTTTGGTTTCTTCTGATCCATACATTAGTAGTTTAAGAAAAATTAATCATAAAAATGTTAAATCCTATCCTTCTGAAGTTTTGCAGTTCCTAAAAGAACCAGAAATCGAGGAAACAGAGTTTGTTTCAGATTCACAACAAGAGCCTTAAAATTAGTGAAAATATTTTACTCTATTTATACATTATTAGCAATGAAACATTTTTTTAATTTTATTTCTTACTTATTCAAATAAAATTTAAAATTTTATTATTTTCATTAGCTTTTATTATCTTTTTCTTATTTTTCATACAATTTGAATTCTTTATTTTTTCGTGATTTTTTTGTAGTTTTTCTAATATGTATAATAAAATTGTACAAAGTTTACTACAAAAATGTTTTTTGTTTACTACTATCTTTTTCTGATGAATATTTACAATAATTAGCTACCAAACACAAAAAAATAATTTTGGCCATGTTTTTTGGAAAATCCGCCTGTGTGCGTCTGACAAACGTCCAAGATTATCGATTGTCATGAAAAGCTTCTCAAATTTGCCGTTCGGATTCGGCTTAAAATTGTAGGTCCCTTTCACTTCGCACAAGAAAGTGGTTGGAGATGCTAGGTTGTAGGCCCTACATGGGCCGTTAATGCATAAAATTTATTTATTTTTATTTAAAATACGTGGGGAATATTTGGACAAGTCTCATAATTTGTTTGTCCTGCGAAAATAAATAATTGAAAAAATTGCAGCGGATGAAAAAATAAAAAGTAACAAATAAACTTTTGGAAGAGATAAAAATAAACGGAAAAGTGGTTACCTTTGCGTTTGCATGGCTTAGCACTGTTTATCGAATGCAAACACATACTGCATTTCTCAACAATACGAGCGCATTTGACAGGAATTTCATAAAATATTCAGCGTAGGTTGCTAAATAGGTATAGAAACATAGGGACGGGCTACAGTCCGCTTGGGCGAACTGTTGGATACCCTATTCTTATTCCTATCCCTCATAAGTGGGCGTGACAAAAGTCTAAGTATGGTTGAATTGTTAAGAACGCTCTACATATTTTGTTATATAACATTTAAAGGATTTTATCAAAAAAAACGCTCCCTAGCTCAAACTTGGGTGTTTCAATAAAATTGTTTTATTTAATTGTGGGCGTGTCAGAAGGCGGATTTAAAAAAAAATAAGACATGAGCATATAGGGCCCCTAGAGAGTATATATTATAAATTTCAGCTCCCTAGCTCAAACTTTGGATTTTCAAAAATTAATATACCCTTAGAATAGGGTATACAAAATTATTTTATTTATTTGTGGGCGTGTCAATGGGCGGATTTTGAAAATTTTTTATTCCGAGCAGTTTTAGGAGTCATAGATCATATATAAAAAATTTCAGCTTTCTAGCTCAAAATTTTGTTTTTTTGAGTTTGTGGGCGTGTCTGTGGGGGGATTTTAAAAATTCGTAAACTTGATTATTTAGGGACCCAAGAGAGTATATGGTTAAAATTTCAGCTCTCTAGGTCCAGTTTAAAGGCCTTATTTTTGCCGACGGACGAACGAACGGACGGACGGACATGGCTAGATCGACATTACTATCGATGCTGATCATAAATATAGTAACTTTTAGGAGTCTACGGGCAATATTAAGGTATGTTACAAACTATGCATCAAAATTAATATACCCTTAGAATAGGGTATAAATATAAATTGAGCACGATTCACTCAGTGCTTACAGGATATTTTATTATTATATGTATTACACTTAACGCCTATTGATTGTAATGTATTTAATAATCACGTACACAAGCTTAAACCAATTTATTGCTACAATAAATATACATCAACCATACTCGTATTTAGTTTCATTTATCCTTTAATAGACATATTTGCACATAATAAACGGAAACGTGCAAACAAAAAAGTTTTATATTGAATTCAAATATACATTTATATAAACACATTCATTACATGTATGGATTTGGATACATTACATGTCGTCGCTTGAAAAGCAAACTGACATAAGTCAAAATTCATACATTTTCAGAAAAGCCATTTGAAGTTTTTCATAACTTAAAATAATCATTTTAGTTTTGAATTTCAATGAATACCAAAAAGTTGTAAAGTAAAAAAGTATTATTTTTTTTTCTTTCAAGTGGTATATTTAAGTTACTACAAAAAGCCGTTTTTCAAAAAAAAAAAAATTTGACTTATGTCGTTTTACATCCAAATTGCTACTAATTTAAGAAAAAAGTGTGAAAAAGTGTCGTTCTGTATTGAAATAAAACCATTTGTATTTTTTTGCGTATTTTGTAGAAACAACCCACTTTAAATAGTATTAAGTTATAATAAAAAACATAGGGGCGGGCTACAGTCCGCTTGGGCGAACTGTTGGATACCCTATTCTTATTCCTATATCTCATAAGTGGGCGTGACAAAAATTTAAAGGATTTTATCGAAAAAACTAAGCTTTTGTAAAAACGCTCCCTAGCTCAAACTTTAGTTTTTCAATAAAATTGTTTTATTTAATTGTGGGCGTGTCAGTAGGCGGATTTAAAAAAAAATTTAAGTATGAGCATAAAGGGCACCTAGAGAGTATATACTATAAATTTCAGCTCCCTAGCTCAAACAAAAAAAATAATTGTGGGCGTGTCAGTAGGCGGATTTTGAAAATATTTACACATGAGCATAAAGGGCCACTAGAGAGTATATATTAAAAATTTCAGCTCCCTAGCTCAAATTTTGGTTTTTCAAAAAAAATATTTTATTTAATTGTGGGCGTGTCAGTGGGCGGATTTTGAAAATTTTATGTCCCAAGCAGTTTTATGGGCCAAAGATCATATATAAAAAATTTCAGCTTTCTAGCTCAAAATTCAATTTTTCCCAAAATTTGTTTTATTTAATTGTGGGCGTGTCAGTGGGCGGATTTTGAAAATTTTATGTCCCAATCAGTTTTATGGGCCATAGATCATATATAAAAAATTTCAGCTCTCTAGCTCAAAATTCGATTTTTTCCAAAATTTTGTTTTTTTGAATTTGTGGGCGTGTCTGTGGGCGGATTTCAAAAATTCTTAAACTTGATTATTTCGGGACCCTAGAGAGTATATGGTTAAAATTTCAGCTCTCTAGGTCCAGTTTAAAGGCCTAATTTTTGCCGACGAACGGACGGACATGGCTAGATCGACATTACTATCGATGCTGATCATAAATATAGTAACTTTTAGGGGTCTACGGGCAATATTAAGGTATGTTACAAACTATGCGTCAAAATTAATATACCCCTAGAATAGGGTATAAAAATATAGGAACTTTTAATGAAAAAATCAACTATAATAAAATTATATAAAATAAAACCTAGCTTAATGGTAAAACGACACTTCTTAAAGCAGACAAAATAACTTTGAAGTTCATCAACTAGTTTTGTTCCAAGGTAAAATGACACAACACGAAAAATGTCACTTTTCAAGAAACTTATTTATCACGAATTCATAATTTTTTAGAAGCAAAGTGTTGAATGAAAAAAAGTCATTTAGCTGGGAAAACAACAGGGATTTTTCCTTAAATTCAAAACGACACTTGTGCCCTCATGCTGTCAGTTTAAGAGTTATAGTTATGACGGTTTGATAGAAAAATTGTATTTTTTTTTTGCGTTCTGTATAGTTACATAACTCAAAATCGTCAAATTTTGACTTATGTCAGTTTGCTTTTCAAGCGACGATGTGTGTTTTCATTTGAAAAAATGTGACAGCTCAGTGGAGGTTTGCCCAAACGCACACTGGTCGATTATGCGGTCACTAGCTGCACTTAAATTTGAAATGAAAGTTTTTAAATTCTTTTAATACAAAATTTATTTAATTACGATTCTAACATGTCTTCAAAAACTTACAATTCTTTTGTATTAGATGCCTGCTATCACTTTTAGTAGGATCCGAAGGAGTTAGTAAGTTACGCAGTCCATCCTCGTTAATAGGGATTCGACATCTCTTTTGAAAAGTACACATGTATAAAAAAGACATAGAGAAGGGCTACAATCCGCTTGGGCGAACTGTTGGATACTCTATTCCTATCCCCCATTCGGGACCGTATCTAGGGGGGGTGGGGGGAAAGGGGGCATATGCCCACGGCTGCAAGTTCAGAGGGCGGCCAAATTTACACTTTACAGGCGAATGGACAACTCATCATTTACTTAACTTTGACCACGTAATAAATAATAGTACAAGTACAGAAATTTCATGGCCATATCAACTCGACCGACACCCAGAGCGCGGAGTGAGACGTGCTGCACAAACATTTATTATTCGCGAGGCGCATAGGCATAGTTCAAAATACGCGCACGCTCGCGTGCAGGAATCGCAGATCCCGGCAGCACGCGTCTGATTACCGTGCGTGCGAAAAGGATGAAGCTATATTCGAAAACTTCCTCGTCGATCTCTCTCCACAACAGTGTTTTGTTTTAAACATGTGTGAGGTTTGTTTATGTTTACTATTTAGTACTTGTCGATCAACCAAAGGTAAAATACTGATTGTATTAGTGTCGCATGAATACATCTATAAACGAGTGCAAGCAAAGATTGCAGAAATGAATGAGCTGGCCGAGTTAGTACCGTGCTTGGCTCACTCCTTAAGACTTGTAGGTGTTCATTCTGCCTCAGCATGCCAGGAAGCTATTAATCTATTTGGACTGATTCAAAAAGCATGTTGCTTTTTTGTTGACTTCACTACTAGGTGGGACATTATGAAACAATACGTTAAAACAAATTTAAAAGGAAGTAGTCAGACGAGATGGTCGGCGAAACATGTCGCTGTGAATGCCCTATTAAATAATTTGCCAGAAATAGCGGAAGCCTAAGAAGAAGTTCAGCAAACTTCTCATGCTCCAGAGGCTAAGTACGTATAAAGGATTTTAAATTTATTCTTAATTTAACTATTTGGGCGAATATTCTCCTAGAAATCAATTAAGTGAATATAGAAATTCAGAAAGAAGTCGCACTAATGGATAGTCTGCTCAAATTTTTGCAAAAAATGAGACAAAATCCAATGGAATATTGGATAAAAGAGGCTGGAGAAGTTGCTGAAAAATATGGTGTTGACCATATTTTGCAAAACAAACGAATTGCGAAACGTAAAAAAAACATTTCGATGGGATGTGTGAAGACGAATTACAAACACTCCAACCTATTCAACTATTTTCTAAAGAAATAATGATTTTATTTGATCGAATCATATCAGAAATTAAAAAGAGGTTTGATTGTGCTATTATGCTGAATTTGAATTTTGCTTTTCTTAATGGTAGGTACTAATATTTTGACAATGTCAATTGAAGAACTGCAAAAGTATGGAGCAGATCTGGCTCGAAAATAAGAGCGAGATTTAAGCCGTTCAATTCTGCCAGAAACTCTACGTTCAGAGTCAATATTTTACACTTGGTCTTCCTTTTCAGCTCAGAAAGGATGAGTTTTGTAATTCCGACTGAATAAAGTAAGCGTTATTGGAGTTCGAGTTCGATTGGAGTTATTCAATAAATAAAAACTTCCCTCATCACATTTTTATACCCTATTCTAAGGGTATATTAAATTTGACGAATAGTTTGTAACATACCTTAATATTGCCCGTAGACACCTAAAAGTTACTATATTTATGATCAGCATCGATAGTAATGTCGATCTAGCTATGTCCGTCCGTCCGTCCGTCCGTCCGTCAGCAAAAATTAGGCCTTTAAACTGGGCCTAGAGAGCTAAAATTTTAACCATATATACTCTCTAGAGTCCCGAAATAATCAAGTTTACGAATTTTTGAAATCCGCCCATAAACTTAAAAAAACAAATTTTTTCGAAAAAATCGAATTTTGAGCTAGAAAGCTGAAATTTTTTTTATATTATCTATGAGGTGCAGCGAAATAACTTCACGGGGAATAACTTCACATGGGCAATAACTTCACCTCGAGTGGGCAATAACTTCACGTAAATTTTGTGAAGTTATTTCCCACCTATAATTTGAGAAGTTGTCTATTATAACTAAAGACCCTTGCACCCACTCCAAATCAAACAGGGACCCCAAGCAGGGGGGTTGCAGGGGGGCAGCATGCATTGCACTGTTTATGGGATTAGTTGCGAAATCGCAAGTAGATTCCATACACAGTTCAATACCTATGGGGGGGGGGGGCATGCTTCCCCCCTGCAACCCCCCTGCTAGGGGTCACTGTTTGATTTGGAGTAGGTGCGAGGTACGGTTCTTGAATTATCATTAATTTTTAAGAGAATTTATTTCCCACAAAAAAGTGAAGATATTGCTCATCTATTGTGGGCAATAACTTCACAAAAAAAAGTGTAGTTATTGCCCACTCGAGGTGAGGTTATTGCCCATGTGAAGTTATTGCCCGTGAAGTCATTTCCCTGCACCGATCTATGACTCGTAAAACTGCTCGGGATATACAATTTTCAAAATCCGCCCACTGACACGCCCACAAATAAATAAAACAATTTTATTATAAAACCAAAATTTGAGATAGGGAGCTGAAATTTATAATATATACTCTCTAGGGGCCCTTTATGCTCATGTGTTAATTTTTCTTAAATCCGCCTACTGACACGCCCACATCTAAATAAAACAATTTTATTGAAACACACAAGTTTGAGCAAGGGAGCATTTTGTTCGATAAAATCCTTTAAATGTTATATAACAAAATATGTAGAGCGTTCTTAACAATTCAACCATACTTAGACTTTTGAATAGGGTATCCAACAGTTCGCCCAAGCGGACTGTAGCCCGTCCCTATGTTTAAATAACAATTGTGTTTTAAGCCAACGATCACAAAGTACGAGTATATTTTGCGCAAGAAACTTATCACAAATTAAAGAAATAATAATAATAATTAGAAGGCGGGAGTCAATTCAAATCCATGGTAAGGTCCATTCCATTAGCTCTTCTAAAATAGGATTTCGGCTGCAGGATTATCAAGAGTTGGTGCAACTGGAGCCACTGGTGCCGCTGGCGCAACTGGAGCTGCTGGAGCGGCATACACTGTTGGGTATGCAGCGGAATGTACAACCGAGTGGGCGGTGTAACTGCTGGCGTAGGGTGCAATCACCGGCGCAGCAGCATAGGCCGCGGTATATGGCGCTGCAGCGACCAACGGCGCTGAGTAGGTCAAAGGAGCGAACACAGCTGGCTTGGCAGTAGTGCAACCGATGATCACCATCAGACACAGAGCAATCTGAAATGTTCGAATAACTATTATGGTTATCCCTAACGGGAGCAATACTGCTATCGCTCCTACTCGTTTTATGTATGTGACTTACGAATTTGAACATTTTTGAATTTTTATTTACCGGCGTAATTTTAGCAAGTATCTGCGATTGAGAATTCACAGTGGCACTCGTTTATATACCTCGCATAGCGCGCTGACTTTTTGGCATAATGACAATAACAATACGCGTCTCGGTCATTATGTATTCAAGATGCGCGTCTCGTCGTCGGCCGAATACCTAGCAGAGGTATAGGCTATCGTAAATATATATAAAATCTATTCGGATTTGTGCATTTTTCCTTGAATCACCCCCAACAGTGTGCCTTCGTTTGCCTTTTCGTTCTAATTTCAATTTCTAAAGGCAGTTGAAGCCTTGAACAGTGTTAGCTTGACACAACCGCTTGCATGTGTACGCGGTGTACGCATACAGTATACCTGGGTATTGTTCAAATTGTTTTCGCATCGGTTTCGGGTATAAAAGCAACTGGAGTCGTTGTGGAAAGGTATCACTTCAAAGAGTCAACTCTCCATAAAGCACAAAAAAACAAACTCAAGAAAATAAATCATCATGTCCAAATTCGTAAGTCAAAGGATACCTACCACAAAGCTAGTGAGAGAACGAAAAATTGTATTTTTGTTTTATTAATTTTTAGTTCGCTGTCTGCTTGTTTGCCATCATTGCCGTTGCTGCCGCTAAGCCAGCAATTGTTGCTCCAGTTGCCTACTCAGCGTATTCATCGCCTTTGGTGGCTTCACCATACACCGCTGCTTACACGTCTCCTTACACCGCCGCGTACTCTGCTCCTTATGCTGCCTACTCAGCCTACTCATCCTACCCATACGCATCAGCCTACTCAGCATACCCATATGCTGCCGCTTACTTCCGTTAAGCGGTCTTCAAGAATGCGATTACGATATTGCGACCTGACCCATATCCGACTTTAACTTTCCTCTGTCTCTTCCATCCCCTGTTTGAGGAGGGAGGAAATACTTTTGATTCGTCAAAATGTGTTCTCTCTTTAATATTATTATTTTTTTTAAATTTTTAGTGAACGGTACACTCGTATCTTGTTTTAATTTATACCCAATAAAATGATATGCATTAGAGCTCGAAATTAATTGTTTCATTTTTTTAACATTTAGGTATATTGCTAGATATAAATGTAAGCAGGTCCATCCTCTCGCGATGGTCAGTCAGCTTGACGTGTGTACCATCATTGCATTCGATGGTACCGGTGCGGAGGCTTACGGTGCAAAGATTCAACGGGCTATGCTGTCTAAGGGCCACCCATGGCAGACAGGCCGCTTGATGAGCGCCAAAAAAAGAACTGACTAGGACTTAACGGTCATCCACCCCTAATCCAGAGTGTCATGCGACCCGAGCTTATTGGATGGTTTGCAGCCAGGGGTATCCGGCTGTATTTCTGCGGAGCCTCTCTGATACCGGGCCACCTCAGAGAGTAACCATGGCCTTACCACGCTAATGCGGGGCTCTGGCGTGGTCGACCGTCTTTCCCGCGCTACTCGTGGGATATGTACCAAAACAGACAAAAAAAAAACAAAAACAAAAACAAACTCAACAGAGTGCGGGGACAGACCGCAGACGAAGCCATTGGTCGGATGGAGCAGGACATCCATGACGACCGCCTGGCACAAGATAGACCCGGAACGAGTCGAGAGGGAGGTTCTAAACTGGTGCAACCCAGCACCAGTCAAAGAACCATCGTCACCTCACGACAAGCCACGGGGGTGCCAAAATGCCCGGGAAGAAGCCCGGTAGCACCGATAGGTGCTTGCAGTGGGGATAGGACCCAAATCCTAATCCCCTCCCTGTCCGGGGAGGTAATGGTGGAGGGAACTAGGGCAGCGGGAACGAGTATAGCTCAAGTACCAGCCCCTGTACCCCCCGACAACAACACCGGAAGGAAGAGGAATAAGCCAGCCTTACCTCCACCTGGGAAACCAGGCGCGAGGGACGACCCACTACGAAGGGGACTTAGTGGTGCTGGCACTAAATGGTACCTCCGCTACCTCAATAAAGGCTTCGGGCCTGAGGAAGCCAAAAGGAGGGCTGAGGAACATCGGGCCAAGCCTGGAAGTACAGAAGTGGCGACGGGAAAAAGGGGGAACAACAACATCACCCCCCCAAAACAAATAAAGCCAAGAAACAGAAGGTGGATGAAGGAACCGAGAGGGCCACGGGAAAGCCTGCAAAAGCGAGCGCCACCGTGGTCGGTCGAAGCTATGCTACGGCGGTGGAAACCGTCCCGGCTAGCGGTAGACACGAGACAGGTGCGATTGCTGAGCAGGTTGCTGTTCTCCCGGTGAAATATCCGCAGCAGATCCTCAGAAACCCAGACCTCACGGCACTTGAAGACGCCATTGTGTTGGAAATGGCCTTGGGATGGGAGCATAAGCTCAAATTCCAGGGCATACATTTCAAACATGGAATGCTTTTAGTTGACTGCGAGACTCCGCAGACAGCTGAGTGGCTAAAGGCAGTAGCCCCAAAGCTGGGGAAATGGAAGGGGACACGCCTCATGGCATGCAGTGGGACAGATATACCACGGTCCTACTCCATAACAATCTTCCTTCCACGCAGTGCAGAGCAAGAAGCTAAAACCTCCTTGGCACTGCTGGAAGCACAGAATGTCGGACTTAACGTCCAGGCGTGGAGGATTCTCAATTGTCGAAAAGAGGGAACCGGGCAGGTACTGGCTCTTGGCATCGACCGAGAATCTTTCGACGCCATAAAAACCCAAAAAGGATCACTGAGCTACCGATTCGGCAGGGTTGCGGTGTGCGGACTCAAGAGGTCGGATGAGATCTCTGGGCAGACAGCCCAGCCAGCTTCGAATCTGAACTCGCAGAGCGCGCAGTCAGAGGTAGAGCATACTGCTCCTCCGAAGACTAAAGCACCTTCTTCCGATGTCCAATCGGCGGAGCAGGCTCCTGAGGAGACCGAGGAGTCTATGTCCGTCTCGGAGAGCACGATCTCTGAGGGGGAAATGGACAACACGGTCATCGACCTCTTCCAGGAAATCACCCAGGAGGAGGAAGATTCGTTGCTGAAGGAGGACGAGGCAATTGCCCCGCGCGAGCAATAGCTCGATGAACCCCGCCAACAGAAAAATTAAACTATCACAGGTGAACATTCATCATGCTATAGCCGCCTCGGCGACTATATCTAGGATGTTTACCTGCCAAAGCCTAGGGCTAGTACTGATCCAGGAGCCATGGATCCTGAAAGGACAAGTCAAAGGATTGGCGAGCAAGGATGCAAAGGTAATATGGGACAATCGGGCCGAGAAACCGAGAGCTTGCATTCTAATAAACAATAAATATAAATTTATTTTAATTTCAGAATACGCGACACGAGATCTGGTGCCAATTCAGGTACATCTGGATGTTGAAGGATGTCACCACAACATTGTCATTGTATCGGCGTAATGTGCAGGGGATGAGCCGGTTGTATCATTACAAATGCAGCAACTGGTGGAGCATTGCAACAAGCTCCGCATGTCGCTCCTTATAGGGTGCGATGCAAATGCCCACAACATCATATGGGGGAGCACCGACACCAACACCAGGGGTGAGTACCTACTATAATTTATTATGAGTTCGTCACTTGATATTATAAACGTGGGAAATACCCCCACTTTTGTAACTAGAGTCAGGGAGGAAGTACTCGACCTCACGCTTGGTAGCCCAAGCGTAAGTAAATTAATTAGTAACTGGAGGGTATCTAGTGAGCCGTCATTGTCTGACCATCGAATAATAGTATTCGACCTGGACAGCACAAGTATCACGAGAAATCCAGTAAGAAACCCAAGGAAAACCAATTGGGAAACTTATAGAACTGCTCTAGAGAGCAATCTGGGGCGCCTTAGTCTGAGGAATGCTCCGGGACACCCCCTAGAGCTAGAGAGCGCAGTGGAAGGCATAACAAACGCCATCATCACTGCGTTCGAAGAAAACTGTACTCTAAGTAGAGAACGGGACAGGAAACAGACGCCATGGTGGAGCAATAACTAGTCAAAATTAAGATCCGAGGTGCGGAAGCTTTTCAATAAAGCAAAGCGCAGCGGAGAATGGCAAAGCTACCAAATGGCCCTTACTACATATAATAAGGAAATAAGAAAAGCTAAAAGAAATAGCTTCAGAAAATTCTGTGAGACAATCACCAGCACTCCTACTGCGGCAAGGCTACACAAAGCTCTTGCGAAGTCAGGAGGGGTGCCGATGTCTCTGAGGAAACCAGATGGCGAGTTCACGGAAGATGAGGATCAAAGGGCACTATTGCTACTAGAAATTCACTTTCCTGGCAGCTCGCCTAGTACTGAGCCAGAAATCAATACCACTTCAATCAGACCTCGGAGGGAAGACTGGGAAACAAGATCAACCATCTGTTCTGAGGGACGGCTGAAATGGGCAATAAATTCCTTTCAGCCTTTCAAATCTGCCGGAGTGGACGGCATTATACCCGCCCTTCTTTAAGAAGGGCAAAGGGTACTAATACCACACCTGCTAAAGATAACAAGGAGCAGTATTGCCTTGGACCACATACCAATGCAATGGAGACGAGCAAGGGTTGTGTTTATACCAAAAGCGGGGAAAAAAGACCCCACACAGCCAAAATCGTACAGACCCATCAGCCTTACGTCATTTCTTCTGAAGATGACAGAAAAGGCTGTAGACAATTATTTAAGGGAAGATGTTCTGAACACATCCCCTTTACATCATCGTCAGCATGCATACAGAGCGGGCAGATCAACAGAGACCGCCCTATATCAGCTGACGGAGATAAATCGAAGTGCCCTGGAGGCAAAAGAAATAGTACTGTGCGCTTTCCTAGACATAGAGGGAGCATTTGACAACACCTCACATGATGCGATCAAACGATCCCTGGATAGGAAAGGAGTTAACAGTACAGTATCCAACTGGATGTGTGAGCTGCTGACCACTAGATCAGCAGAGACTCAAACACCATCTGGAACCATCAGAGTAAACACAACGAGAGGATGTCCACAAGGAGGGGTACTATCACCCTTAATGTGGAGCCTAGTTGTAGACGAACTGCTGGAAAAATTAACCAACCATGGCATCAACTGTCAGGCGTACGCCGATGACATTTTATTGATTGCCAGGGGCAAGTTCGAAGAAACCCTTGGAGACATCATACAAAAGGGGCTTAAAGTAACCAAGGAATGGTGCCATGATGTCGGACTTAACATCAATCCGGCGAAAACAACGATAGTACCATTCACAAGGAAAAGACAACTTCAAAGACTTAAGGACATAAACCTATCAGGCACGACACTGATACCAGTCAAAGAAGTAAAATATCTAGGACTCCATCTAGATAATAAACTCCTCTAGCGAAAACATACAGAGGAGATATCCAAGAAGGCCACCCGCGCTCTCATGATATGTAGGAGCCTAGCGGGGAAGGCATGGGGATGCAGCCCAAGCATCCTGCGATGGATGTACACTGCAATCGTGAGACCAATGATCACATACGGAGCGGTAGCATGGGCGAAACGAACCAGTCTAGTCACAACGCGAGAGACACTCGGCAAAGTGCAAAGACTGGCGTGCCTGTGCATTACCGGAGCAATGCGTAGCTGCCCAACCGCAGCCATGGAGGTGTTATTGGAACTGACCCCTCTACACATCATGGTGATGAACGAGGCAGACAAAACAATCCTTAGGATGGCAAAGGAGGGAATTGGGAGAGGGAAATGCATCGGTTCGAAAGAACACGGTGACTTACTCAAAAAACTCCCACTTCTTGGCATACCTAGGGACGACAGCATCAGGAAATTCAACTTCGAGAAGAATTTCCAGATAAAGCTCAGCAAAAAGGAGAACTGGAGCAACGAATCCATAACTTATGGACTGAGCAACCACACAACAAAGTGGTATACGGACGGCTCGAGGACTGAGGAGGGAACTGGTGCAGGAGTGTTTGTGCCGGGAACTAAGCACTACGAATCCATGGGCAAATGTACCAGCATCTTCCAGGCAGAAATATGTGCCATAGACAGGTGCCTTCGAATCAACCTAGAGAAAAACTATAGAAATTGCAACATAGCAATAATGTCTGACAGCCAAGCAGCTATAAAGGCTCTTGACGCCTACGTTATCAAATCAAAACTCGTGTGGGAATGCCTACAAGGACTGAATAGACTAGACAAGAATAACAGAATGTCCATCTGCTGGGTGCCTGGCCATGTTGGCATTACGGGCAATGAGGCAGCGGACTATCTGGCAAGAAAAGGGGCAGAGGAACCCTTCATAGGACCTGAACCATTCTGCGGGATAGGAGAACACACTATACGCGAAGAGTTCAGGAGACTGGAAGAAGAAACAAAGGCCAAAACCTTTATCAACCTCCAAGGTCTGAGGCAAGCAAAGAAACTCTTAGGAAATTACAACCAAAAGAGATTCAAAGTTTGTATCGGCCTTAACAAAAACAACCTAAGAATCCTAACAGGCCTCCTCACGGGGCACTGTAGACTCAAGGAGCATCTGAGGAAAATTGGCATATCGGAGGACGGGCTCTGCAGATTCTGCAGTGAAACCACCGATACTCCAGACCATATACTGGAATCCTGTGGGGCACTGACCTACAAAAGGATGAAATATTTGGGCAGGCACCAAATAACAGACAAGGACATACATACCATGGACCCACAGCTCATTCTCAGATTCATCAAAGAAACTGGACTGGACGCTGTGCTCTAAGGAGTGTGACCTGCCAAGGATAAATCAGAGCAATACCTCGACACGCTTCACAAAGAAGTATCTAGAGAGGGCTCTGAACGAGGGCATGCACCTCTCCGAGGCACAAGCAAGGGGACACAATAGACCAATAGGTCGCAGTGTAATATACCCTAACCAAATATTATTATTATTAATAAAGCAGGCCCATGTGTTGACACAACAGGGGATCACTGGTGTCACTCGTAGGAAAATCAAGCAATAAATCAGACAAAAAAGGATGCAGCTTTGGTTTGTCCTCAGCGACTCAGAGAATCGAAAACCTTTCGATATTTATTGGGGTCGAACCGGCAACCTCACAGACGTAGCAATGGGAGAGGAATGCAGTTGAGTGGAATGGTTATGATACCTTTAGTCCATGGCATGACCTGTTAAAACCAAAGAAGCAGATGATTCCCGTCTTTGCCCGCCTCATCAGGCCTGTCTCCCAATATTGTGTCGTCTTATCGTTGCCTAAACGGGCCGATGAACACGCTTTAAATTCGCATCTGCGGTCGTTTTGTGCATAACTGGACCCTATTTTAAGAGTATTATAATTTTGACTCATACATAGTTTGTAACATACGTTTAAATTGCTCGTAGACCCCTAAAAGTGACTATAACGCATCGATGGTAGGTAATGTCGATATAGCCATGTATGTCCTTCCGACCGTCGTTCGATGTACTGTGCTCTTAGATGATATCACAGAACGTGATGAGCAAGAAGCTTTGGTAAGAAATTACCATCAAAAGTCTCACCATAGAGGAATAGCAGAAACTCTTGAACATCTGAAGAGGGAGTACTACTTTCCAAATATTAAACATAGGGACGGGCTACAGTCCGCTTGGGCGAACTGTTGGTTACCCTATTCTTATTCCTATCCCTCATAAGTGGGCGTGACAAAAGTCTAAGTATGGTTGAATTGTTAAGAACGCTCTACATATTTTGTTATATAACATTTAAAGGATTTTATCAAAAAAAACGCTCCCTAGCTCAAACTTGGGTGTTTCAATAAAATTGTTTTATTTAATTGTGGGCGTGTCAGTAGGCGGATTTAAAAAAAATTAACACATGAGAATAAAGGGCCCCTAGAGAGTATATATTATAAATTTCAGCTCCCTAGCTCAAACTTTGAATTTTCAAAAAAAAAAAAAAAAAAATTGTGGGCGTGTCAGTTGGCGGATTTTTAAAATATTTACACATGAGCATAAAGGGCCCATAGAGAGTATATATTATAAATTTCAGCTCCCTAGCTCAAACTTCGGATTTTCAAAAATTAATATACCCTTAGAATAGGGTATAAAAAAATTATTTTATTTATTTGTGGGCGTGTCAGTGGGCGGATTTTGAAAATTTGGAATTGAAATCCCGACCAGTTTTAGCAGTCATAGATCATATATAAAAAATGTCAGCTTTCTAGCTCAAAATTCGATTTTTTCCAAAATTTTGCTGTGGGCGGATTTCAAAAATTCGTAAACTTGATTATTTCGGGACCCTAGAGAGTATATGGTTAAAATTTCAGCTCTCTAGGTCTAGTTTAAAGGCCTAATTTTTGGCGACAGACGGACGGACATGGCTAGATCGACATTACTATCGATGCTGATCATAAATATAGTAACTTTTAGGGGTCTACGGGCAATATTAAGGTATGTTACAAACTATGCGTCAAAATTAATATACCCTTAGAATAGGGTATAAAAACGTTATCACCAAAATTATAAATAACTGCGAAATTTGTCACAAGTATAAATATGATCGGTTAAGGAAACCTCTACGGTATGAGCTTACTGAGACTCCAACCAAGCCCCTGGAAATACTTCACCTGGACATCTATTCCATAAGCAAGGAAAACTGTTTAACAATATTAGATAAGTTTAGTAGATTTGCTTGTGTTTATATATTACCCAGTAGAAATAGCATTAGCCTCATTGATAAGCTAAAACATTATTTCTCTCACCACGGCATCACGAAAAAAGTCATAACAGCAGGGAGTTCCTCTCAACCCTGTTTCGAGAATTTTTAACGATATATAACATAGAATTGCATTTAACTTGTGCAACAACACCTAACCGAGTTGATAAGAATCATCAAATCGCAATACCCCAAAAAACAGATATCTGAAATAATTGACAAGGCTGCCTTAACATACAATAACTCAATTCATTCGGTAACAAAGCTGACGCCATTTGAAGTGATAACTGGTCATATTATAAAAAAACAACACTTTCCACCTAACGAACCTTACAAAAATCAAACGGAACAAGACTACTTAAACAAACACATACGAAACTATAGAATTCTAAGTAATATAATTTACGAACGAAATTTTGCATACAAGAAAAACATAATAGATAAACGAAATGAAAAACGAAATGACCCACCAGACTTTAGCAAAAATGAAAAGATACACGAACTCGACGATAGGCGAAATAAATTAGCTCCGAGATTTAAGGAACATATAGTCGTAAAAAATAATAAAATAACTATTTATTCCAACAAAAGAAAAGTCCATAAGCAAAAGGTAAAGAAAAGGAAAAAAATCGCTAATAATTGACATTAAATAAAGAACTCTTTGATATGTTTGTAAGCAAATAAAACACACCGTAATGAGGCATAGATATTAACTAACAGATCAACAAGCAAGGTCTGCAGTTTGGATTTCGAACTGAATATTATTTTTCCGTTTTTAATTTAATACGAATCTGAATCATTTATATATATGTTTGTTTAATAAAAATAGTTAACGTATGAATTAACGTTAAAAAGAAACAACCAGTTTACACATATCCCGCCTCCCCTTTCCCTATCCCAAAAACCAGTGTGTTAGAAACATTTAAATACGGACAAATCTTAAGAAACGGTCCAAAAACAAAATAAAATGTAAACATGAACGTCAACAAAACAATTCAGCTATTCTATCATCATGCCCAACACAACGACGCTCGATGCTCTCGGTCTATTCTTAAGCGGGAGGAGTTACGATACACACATACATCAACATTAAGTCGCAACAGAAGACCGGACGTTGTTCGCAACGTTGCAGGGAAATAACTTCACGGGCAATAACTTCACATGGGCAATGACTTCACCTCGAGTGGGCAATAACTTCACTTTTTTTTGTGAAGTTATTGCCCACAATAGGTGAGCAATATCTTCACTTTTTTGTGGGAAATAAATTCTTTTAACATTTTATGATAAATCAAGAACCGTACCTCGATGCCCCCCGGCAACCCCCCTGCTTGGGGGCACTGTTTGATTTGGAGTGGGTGCAAGGGTCTTTAGTTATAATAGACGCTGCAGGGAAATAACTTCACGGGCAATAACTTCACATGGAAAATAACTTCACCTCGAGTGGGCAATAACTTCACCGTTTTTTTGTGAAGTTATTTCCCACCTAAAATTTGAGAATTTGTATATTATAAATAAAAACCCTTGCACCCACTGTTTTGATGATTTGGAGTAGGTGCGAAGTACGGTTCTTGATTTATCATAAAATGCTAAGAGAAATTATTTCCCACAAATAAGTGGAGTTATTGCTCACAGGGGGTTGCAGGTATTGAAGTATGGAATCTACTTGCGATTTCGCAACTAATCCCATAAACAGTGCAATGCATATGGGGGGGGGGGGGGGTATGCTGCCCCCTGCAACCACCCGCTTGGGGTCACTGTTTGATTTGGAGTGGGTGCAAGGGTCTTTAGTTAGTTATAATAGACAAATTCTCAAATTATAGGTGGGAAATAACGTCACAAAATTTACGGTGAAGTTATTGCTCACCATCAGTGGGGCGTTTTTGTACAAACGCTTTGTTTTTATTATTAAATCCTTCAAATGTTGTTTAACAAAATATGTAGATCGCTCTTAAGAATTCACCTGTATTTAGATTTTTGCCACGTCCGGACTGTAGCAATTCCTTATGTTGTTTCTATTTTAGATTCATTGATTACAATACAGTAAAATCTTTTATTGCAGACAGCTTCCTTTTTTTTATAATTTGCATGCACGAAAGGGATTATTTTTCTCGGATTCAGTGGCTCAGTGGTAGTGTGTCGGACTATGAATCGAAAGGTCCCCGGTTCAATTGATGCCGGGGCCAAGTGACATCTTCAGTTTATTCCACTGCCCCACCTTTTGCGAACGTCTGACAAACATCCAAGAGTATCAATTGTCATGAGAAGCTTCTCAAATTTGCCGTTCGGATTCGGCTTAAATTTGTAGGTCCCTTTCCACTTCGCAGAAGAAAGTGGTTGGAGAAGCTACGTATATTATTTGTTTGAAAGGGAATTTTGTGAACCCTTATAATGTAATAGCTAAGGGGTTATAGCCCAGTGCCTTTAGTATCTGACCCAGCATCTTGTAAACCCCCCAATATTTTTTCTTTCATTCGAAGACATTCTCCTTAAATATTACAAATCTCATTTTTCGCAATCGTGAAATTCACCTCCTTCCTCTTAGTCCTACATAAAATTTTTTAACGTTTCCAACAATTTTTCGATATTGTTAAAAACAAAAATGTTATACGCCACCAAAGTGAACAAATTAAAATTGTTCAAGCATTTGAAATTTTATCACATTTTTAAAAAATATTTTTAAAAAGTATTGTAATAAAGCTTTTTGTGCTTGAAATTCTCTGTAATTCTGTCATACAATATATTTCTGTATTACAAGAAATATAAAACATATTAATGAAATATTAACCAATACCAGGTAAATTTTAATTTTTGTTTTAATTAACAGCTGAACCTAATTCAGTAAAATACCTTGCAGATCATTTTGAGGTCAATAAGCGTAAAATAACACAATGAAGTCATTGGCATTTTTTATACGCAAGATACATCGAACCAAAAAAAATAGTTTACGACACGTATGTACTTTCATACACACAAATATAAATCTTCTTAAAAGCATTTAAAAAACATAATGACGGGCGAAGTGTTGGATACCCTATTCTTATTCCTATCCCTCATAAGTGGGTGTGACAAAAGTCTTACTCTCTCTAGAGAGTATATATTATAAATGTCAGCTCCCTAGCTCAAACTTTGGATTTGCAAAAAAAGTTGATTTTAAATTGTGGGCTTGTCAGTGGGCGGATTTTGAAAATATTTACACATGAGCTTAAAGGGTCCCTAGAGAGTACATATTATAAATTTCAGCTCCCTAGCTCAAACTTTGGTTTTCAATAAAATTGTTTGATTTAATTGTGGGCGTGTCAGTAGGCGGATTCAAAAAAAAATTAACACATGAGCATAAAGGGGCCCTACCCCCTAGAGAGTATATATTATAAATTTCAGCTCCCTAGCTCAAATTTTGGTTTTTCAATTAAATTGTTTTATTTAGTTGTGGGCGTGTCAGTGGGCGGTTTTTGAAAATGTTATATCCCGAGCAGTTTTATTAGTCATAGATCATATATAAACAATTTCAGCTTTCTAGCTCAAAATTCGATTTTTTCCAAAATTTTGTTGTGGGCGGATTTCAAAAATTCGTAAACTTGAATATTTCGGGACCCTAAAGAGTATAATGGTTACAATTTCAGCTCTCTAGGCCCAGTTTAAAGGCATAATTTTTGCCGACGGACGGACGGACGGACATGGCTAGATCGAGATTACTATCGATGCTGATCATAAATATAGTAACTTTTTGGGGTCAAATTTTAAAATATAATAGCTACAATAACTTCCCGAAAGCTGGATAGTTAATAGGTGCAGTAATACCAAATTGGTGTAATTTCACTTTATTAAAGTATAATAAAACCATATTATGAAAGTTGGTCCTATTTTACGGCACCAATCTGTTCCAATCTTTGACGATGAGCAGTCCTTTCATTTACAAACTCGTCATTCGAGAATAAAGGCTTATTACTTATCACTATTCCGTCATTAGCAAAACAGATTGTATATATTTCTTTTACTCTAGATGGTCATTAATATGGAGACGAAACAAGGTAAAAAAGAGTTTAGACTCTTATTGTTCACCTGCGTGTAAAGCAAAGGAGTCCCGAGACCCTCCATCGACCAAAAATTCCATATCCACTTTAGATATCAAAGCACAGATTTCATCGGAAATTGGAGGAGGAATTAGTTAGCGAAGAGGAGTTCAAGCTCAGACTCAATCAGAAACTTTTGAGATATCCGAAGCTACAGCAGTTGATTCGCCACGTTGTGTATTTGCATCCATTCATAAATTAGTTACATAGGTACCTGAGTACGTCTCCCGTATCCTGTCGGCACGAAATTTAGCCAATAATTGTTTAAGTTATCTCCTTGCGAGGACCGGCGAAGAGAGAGAGACAAGAGGAAACTTCTCCATTTGTATTGCCATTTCTATTAACACTTTGGAATCTGTTGCATTTAGGCCATTTTCCGGTAGAAGGAGAAATCATCGTCATCATCCATGTGTTTGAAAGTCTTTTTAATGTCGGACTGTTGACTCGAACTTTAAACGCAGTAAATGCACTTTTATTAATTCATCGAATTTTTCTATTTTCACTGAATTACCCTCTTTGTTTTAATTTATACATAACTAACAATAACGGTAGCAACCAAAAACCGGAGCAAAAAACGATTTGATCTTGGTCAACAAGATACCGGCTTGTTAGCCTTGTTAGTACTGTGTAACTCTCCTCTGCAATTAGACCCCATTTAGCTCTCTGTGACTTCTACCAACCACCAACGTAACCTAACAACAAACTCTCACGTGTATTTTGACGACAAATATTTGTATAGAGATTTTGCTTGCTAGTTTGAATTTGTCAGAAGAATAACCAACAGTTGGTGTATGGTTGTATACCGAGATGCCGGCTACCAGCACCAGCACCGGCAGAAGCGCTAAGCCTGCTAAAACAAAATGGAAATTCCATATTCAAATCAACGAACCTCAGAAGAATTTCTCAATTTGACCGTGAAACTGTACGTGCTCAAATATTGTGAATGTCATTAGTAAATCGAAGCACATTGGTAGGCGAATCCACTATCAAGGATACACCATCATCGATGGCGATAAACTGTCGGATACGGCATATAAAGAGAAACCCACAATCAGACTACATAGCATTCAATTTGTAGCTTTTGCCCAGGAAACATTTTTAAAAACAAAACTCATCTTCATCATGTTCAAGTTGGTGAGTAGAACGACCATAATAATGAATCTAAATAAGAAGGGAATTCTAATGTTTTATTATTTGCCATTTCAGTTCGCTCTCTGCTTGACGGCTGTCTTTGCTTGCACCGCTGCTAAGCCTGGTATTTTAGCTGCTGTTCCTTTAGCCTACTCTGCTTACTCCGCACCGCTTGCCTACAGTGCCGGTTATGCGCCAGTGGTTGCTCCTTACGCATCGAGTTACACTGCTCACAATGTTATTCACTCTGCTGCCTTTCCAGCTGCCTATGCTGATCCATTCGCTTACAACGCACCTTTGGCCTACAACTCACCACTCGCTTACAACGCTCCACTGGCGGCTCCACTTGCCTACACTGCAGCTCCCGTTGCCCGAGCTTTCCCAGTTGCACGCGCTGTTCCGGTTGTGTTGAAAAAGTAAATGATTGTATCACGTGCAGTTTTATATTAAAATGTTGAAGAGTCATTGAAGTGAAAAGGATTAGTTTATGTTTTGCGTTTGTCCTTTTTTTTCCTGTCGCGAGACAAACGCGTTCGCGTGCCACCTGAAGGAGTACCTAAAATGTCAATAGACAGCAAATGTTCTGGTGCTGGTTCTCCCGGAATTGTTGTCCTTCGCTGTAATGCACTTTTAATTGCTTTGCCGACAGAGAGTTCATGGCCTGTCCTAATGAGGCAATTTTGTGATTTGTTTTGTCCTGTTGGACTATCTGAGTATCTGATACGCAATTTGTGACTCGTGTGGAAACCGTTTGTTTTTGAGATATTGTAATTTGTTAAGTGTTTTCAATTTGGGGGTACCTACCTACGGTGGACAATTTCCAAACTTTGTAATGTCTGTGTCCATTTAGCCGCTGAAGGGCGCCTTCCTAAGTGTCCTGAATGCGGTATATAAAGTGAATATGGAAATCCATTGAAGTGATTGTGATTGATGTGTATAATTTAGAACATAAAGGTTTCTATTTTATGTTGTGATGTTTTCTAATTTAAGAATGTTAAGACATAAAATGTCCTTGTTCCTTAAAAAAGTGTTTACATTAAAGTGAGAAGTTACGAGTATATGGAAGCAAGAGAAATCAATACGGCCGGCGCAGGGCCGTAAATAAACCAATTGTGAACTTACACCCAAGTGTGAGTAGGTCCACAAGGAATTTCTTAGGACTACCATTTTTTATTAAAATGTACTCGCACTAAAGGGATTTTTGAATACCCTTACAATGTAAAAGCTACACAGCGCTAGCGTTAAGGAAATTAGGGTTATAAGATAAGGAGAGATGCCGATGCACGTTGATTTTAAATGTTTCTAGATTATAATGTGTAGGAAAAATGGAGCGGGGAAGAGCATTCCACATTCGTGTGTACGGCTAAGGAAAGATTCCTTGTATTGTTCGTTCGAATACAGGCTTAAGGGTAAACTGATGCGCATTCCTTGCACAACGGGTATCGCATTTCAAATGTTCTAGTGGTGGAATGCAAGTGACTATTTCGTTTGAACACTTATGGTGGAAATAACGATATTGCGACTATGACGAAGAGAGTCAAGCGATCTCGCGATGTTACAGTCATACCAATGAGTTTTATCGCACGTTTTTGGATCCTGTCAAGTAGCTCCACATAAGTAAGACCACCAGAGCAGATAGGCGCATTGTACTTAAGTTTTGGGCGGATAAATGCCTTTATAGTAGCCAGGTCAGAGGGAGTGAAATATTTCATGCAACGCTTAAGGAAGAATAGGCATTTCGAAGCGTTCTTGGTGACATCGAATATCTGGTCATTTCAACGAAAGTTTTCGTTAATACGCATACCGGGAATTGAAAGCCCTTCGGTTTCAACGATGCAAGTGCCATTCATGAACAATGGCGGGATCTTAGGGTTTTGCTTATGTAAATGACAGAATGCAGCATTCGTTTTGGAAGTATTAAAATCCACTTTATTAGTTATACCCCACTGAGTTATGCTGTCGAGATCGGGATTCAATGAGCTTAACATACGTTGCCGTTGGCAGTTCTACCCCCCAAGATGAGGGGCCTGACCCAAGAAACCTCGTAATATGAGAAGCTGAGGGTACTGTCATCGGCATACGACTGGGTTGGATTAGAGGTAATAGACAGGAGATCATTTATAAAAATGAGAAAGAGAGTCGGAGACAAAAGGCCCATCGATTGATGAAAGCGACTGCAGGTCAGCGAATTAAGGTCAAAGGTTGTTCAATTAATAGAATACAGTGTACTCTCTGCTAACGGACACCCCTCATAAGCGGACACCTCTCATAACCGGACAAATTTCAAAGAACGGAATAATCTACACAATTTTTAATGTAAATATTAATTCTCTCATAAACGGACTCTTTTATAACCGGACGCGGACACCAGTTTTCATAGCCGCAATAGAATTTCACTCTCTCTTAAACGGACAAAACGCATTTGGCACACGTCGTTGTCTTTTATTTTGTTTGCTTTTTTTTCCTTTTCTTTGCGTGGCGCAGCGCAATACGTAGGTTTGTGTGTAAGTGTATTCATAATTTGAAGCATAAATACAGTTTCAAGTATGTAATGCAAAAATGAATTTTTAAAGGCTTTGTTCTTGTTTATGTTTTGTTATTATCCTTTTTATTACCTACAATCTATGTTTATCACAAAAAATGAATTCCTTTTTAAAATAAAATGTTGTAGGTGCCATAAATGCATTATGTCTTGTTTCTTTTTTCAAGGTTGTCAATGAAATATTTTTTCTCATAACGTAAAGTGGACGACGTGGTAAGGAATGTAAGGCTATTCATTCAAAACAAATAAAGGAATTGACGGAAAACAAAAATTAAAACCAGGAAAAATTGTGTGGTATCACATAAAAAACCATTAATCATAAAATTCTCGACAAAAAACAATGTCAAAAGTCTTTCACCCTCTCTATCACCCATTTCAGTCCAACTATGCTTGTCGAAATGGAATAGAATTAGAGAAAACACAGAAAGAAACAACCTGAATGAATAACATAGTATACTTACAGGAGCAAAAGTTTGTCCAAGAAATTGCAAATAAAAACTGGATAAACTCGTGGCTTCAATGGCACAGTGCAAGAGTGCTTGCCTGAGAAGACGCTGGTCTAGGTTCGAATCCCAGTGGAAGAAAATGGAATTTCGGGATAAATGAAGGAAAAAGACAGACCAGCACCACATAAGGAGTCTGATGATCGGTTGTGGCTGACCGTGAAACAGCGCTGTAACTCCAGTCGTCCACTTTACGTGGTAAGGAATGTAAGGCTATTCATTCAAAACAAATAAAGGAATTGACGGAAAACAAAAATTAAAACCAGGAAAAATTGTGTGGTATCACATAAAAAACCATTAATCACACATTTTAAGCCAAGTAGGGGCATGTCCTCAGTATTCGAACACTTTGCAAAGGAATCTATTGATTCAATCGACTCGTAACACGTAGAGATGTTCTGCAAAAAGAATATGAGAAGAATCTCAAAAATATTCAACTTCTCCTTGAATGAGTTATTTATTTTTAAATAAATAAAAACTGAAAAAAGGACGAGTCCCCCAGTAGTCAAACACTAGTTCGAACACCGGCCGAACGTGGAGTTTCCTGATTTCGAACATCGATTAAACGTATAGTTTCTTTAGGAACAAAATAAAAAAGAGGTACTTTAAGACTATATTTCCGTCATCTATATAACTATACTAGTTGACCCTGCAAACGTTGTTTTGCCATATAAATTATTTCTTGTGCGCTGTGGACGTTTTGTCCCTTTCAGAACATTAGCGGATATAGGAGAGCGTCGCATGAACGGTGTGTATCAGCAATGAACTCAAGATTATTCATGCTGATTTTGACATTCGAATTCGAACGATAGTTTGTCGAATTAGAAGAATTTGTATTTTGAGATTCGATCGAATAGAACATTTATTTGAGGAAAACCGGTATAATTCGAACGAAAGAAGACATTCGAACGACTTGACTATTCATTCGAATCTCAAAATAAGTATGATTATTTCTTCTTCAAATCACGATTTGTCGCGTCGCTGTACGGTCGCCAACCATGATTCCAGCAAAGTCGTCAATAGCAGGTGCATGAAATCCACGCATGTGCTCTCCAGCTGGTGTTTTATCAGGATTAATGACAATAGCGTGATTGTCAGTTTGTAATTTGTGCATCTGTGATTTGAATAATTTTAACAATTCATTGTGCTCATTCAATAGAGTACCTCACGACAACTTTAGTGGCAAATGAACACAAAAAAAAACCAACAGCTGAATGAAAAATTAATGAATATTTCCAAAAAAGTTTATAACAAATCCAATTTTAACAAAAAAAAGTTTCGGAACTAAGAAGGAGTATCCAAACCACGTTTTGGAATATACTAAAAATCTAACAATATATTAAGATTCTGTACGAAAAATAAAAGTGAAACCATGACAATCGCGTTGGGGCAAAAAAATATTTTTGCTTGGAAGCAAATAAGTTGAAAAGTTTTCTAAACAAACATTTTAGATATCTAAATACAATTGAACAGGGTTTCCGGTCCACATATTAACTGTTTTTATACCCTATTCTAAGGGTATACTAATTTTGACGCGAAGTTTGATATTGCCCGTAGACCCCTAAAAGTTACTATATTTATCGATAGTAATGTCGATCTAGCCATGTCCGTTTGTCTGTCGGCAAAAATTGAGCCTTTAACCATATATACTCTCCAGGTTCCCGAAATAATCAAGTTTAAGAATTTGTGAAATCCGCCCACAGACACGCTAAAAAACTCAAGCTAAAAAAAACAAATTTATCGAAAATATCGATTATTTAGCTAGAAAGCTGAAATTTTGTATGATCTTTGACTCATAAAACTGCTCGGGAGATGAAATTTCTAAAATCAGCCCACTGACACGTCCACAATTAAATAAAACAATTTTATTGGAAAGTTTGAGCTAGGAAACTGAAATTTATGATATAGACTCCTTAGGTGTCTGATGGGAAAAAGAATAGGATAGAGGATAGTTTAGTGTTTGTTTTGCTTTAACATACTTTCTCACGTTTTTTTCTCTATAAATTGTTACTTTTTACCCTTCAATAGCTTCTGTTTGCACTTTCATATTCAGTTCATTAACAATCACAATGATTATTCCATACGATTTGAGCAAATTTCTGCAATTTTATCATTCAATTTGTTTCTGTTGTTTAAGACAGGGATTCCGCACTTCAGAAAGAGATAGCTTGGTGAAAATGTCTATAGACCATCCAGCTCGCCGACGATGCGTCTACTATATGGTGAATTGAGGTTATTGTAGCCCCAACGTGCATCCACGCGATTGGCGAGTGCGTTTTTGGAGTCCCCACCGCCCATAAAGTAAATTTGTAAAAAATTATGTGGTTCATTCGGCATTGGCAGCAATGACCCCACTTTGTGATAAACCTGGCCTTTGATTTTGAATTTTGAATGGAATTGTTGACCATTTGCAGCATTATTTTTGACTATTTCTGTTGCTCCGAACGATGTCATTTGGAAACATGAATTAAATATTGACTTCAGGAACAGGTTAGAATATGTATCGGTACCGATAAGTAAGCCGTTCAATCCAATTGTCTTTGTTGATTTCGTTCAGCTCGTGCCTCTTGCTATTGTGATTCACGAAATTGTGCCATCCTCATACGCACATCGGCATTATCTTGTTAGACTCGTTCGTCTGATCTTTGGGCTCTTCTATTTCGCATGTAAGTCGTTCTATTCGTTCGACGGTCCAAATTGTTCCCTTTGCGTCTTGCTGGCATTGTTTACTACACACATAAATAGATTAAATTGAAGTACTTAATGATGGAAAACAGTATACTGACAATGTATTCATTCTGTTATTAGGTTACCTTCCTTTCACAATCATAAAACACGTAGGTATACTCGTATATTTCTCTTTTATTTTAAATTGTTCCCCTTAAGATTTTGCAGGCACTGAATAATAAACAAACTAATGAATGATAAATCAGTTATCGATCACTGAGAGTTGAAGATTATTACAGTACTAATATTGCTATTAAAAAATGGGGGTTGGTGGTAGAAGTTTGAAAATTAAGGGTTATATGTATTTTTGAATGGTAAATCATAAAGAAATAAAAATAATAAATTTTGTAAAAAAAAAATTGTTTGTTGTAGACCACCATTATTACTTAGTAGTATAAAAATTAGTTATAAACCTATTCTCATACCTACGGAATATACATAAAAAAATTCATCAAAATCGGTCAAGCCGTTTCGGACGAGTATAAACACTAAAACTGTGACACAAGAATTTTATATATTAGATAAAAATCAATTGCCAACTCGGGAACAGCTCGACCGATTTGTATGTTTATACCCTATTCTAGGGGTATATTAATTTTGACGCATAGTTTGTAACATACCTTAATATTGCCCGTAGACCCCTAAAAGTTACTATATTTATGATCAGCATCGATAGTAATGTCGATCTAGTCATGTCCGTCCGTCCGTCCGTCCGTCCGTCGGCAAAAATTAGGCCTTTAAACTGGACCTAGAGAGCTGAAATTTTAACCATATACTCTCTAGGGTCCCGCAATAATCAAGTTTACGAATTTTTGAAATCCGCCTACAGACACGCCCACAAACTCAAAAAAAACAAAATTTTGGAAAAAATCGAATTTTGAGCTAGAAAGCTGAAATTTTTTATACATGATCTATGACTGCTAAAACTGCTCGGGATAAAAAAATTTCAAAATCCGCCCACTGACACGCCCACAAATAAATAAAATAATTTTTGTATACCCTATTCTAAGGGTATATTAATTTTTGAAAATCCAAAGTTTGAGCTAGGGAGCTCAATATACTCTCTATGGGCCCTTTATGCTCATGTGTAAATATTTTCAAAATCCGCCCACTGACACGCCCACAATTAATTTTTTTTTTTTTTTTGAAAATTCAAAGTTTGAGCTAGGGAGCTGAAATTTATAATATGTACTCTCTAGGGGCGCTTTATTCTCATGTGTTAATTTTTTTTTAAATCCGCCTACTGACTGAAAACAATTTTATTGAAACACCCTAGTTTGAGCTAGGGAGCGTTTTTTTTTGATAAAATCCTTTAAATGTTATATAACAAAATATGTAGAGCGTTCTTAACAATTCAACCATACTTAGACTTTTGTCACGCTCACTTATGAGGGATAGGAATAAGAATAGGGTATCCAACAGTTCGCTCAAGCGGACTGTAGCCCGTCCCTATGTTTTTTTTTAATTTTGTACTCGGGAAAACCCAAAGGAAAAGTCGGAAAATAGAAAAAGACGAAATTTGAGTAGGTATTGTATTGGAATCTTTGTTTGTTTGTGTTCATCCAATTGAGTCAAAACATTGTACAGCTGTTGTTGGCAGTTAAGTAAAAGTTTCAGACGTAGTTCTATCAACGGGAGTCGAAAAACGTAATCCCGTTTTAAGACCCCGCTAATGAGACTTTGCCGTTTTTCTTATACTTGCGCGTCATTCTGTCGAAAGTAACTTGTAGACTTTTAAAATCAATGTTGAAAAGAAGGTCAAGTGGAATGACTCACTACTCGGTCAAAGGAAACCAAGGTAGAGCAGTTGCCTAAATTCGGTTGGATGATGTCGGTTGGATAACAATTTCAACTTGTTCCATGATATTCGTTTGATTTTTTTTTTATAAATATGCGATTACATATTTGTGATATTAAACTAAGAATTACGATATCTCATGCCAACCAAAAAAAATAGTTGGCATCAGTACAATGTGAATTTTCGAATTTGACATTTAACACCAAATCCTGTAGTTTTCTGATCTTTTCTGTACTTTTCTGTATAGCTTAGGTTCATAAAACACACTTACTGAAACCTCAGCATAAACTGACATTACTTTGGGTTGAACTTTATTTGTGGTAGGTAGTGAAAACGTGAACACTGAACAGCTTCACATTTGTAGTAGTTTAAAATCTGAGAAATTACGCAGTTTGAAGAGACACGCGGATAGTTGGACTTTGCATAGCTTATCTCGATTTATCGCTTTGTAATAGGCAGTCCACCAAACAACCACCCCGTATTTATAAGTATCGAGATGTATAGCCAGTTGGAAATGCGGGGTTGAAGGTCCCATTTATTACCGATGACTTTTTTGCAAGAGAAGAGTGCTACCGTAACTTTCCGAACTCTTACTTGTATGTTAGGTTTCCAGCTAAGCTTTTTATATAGAATGAGGCCCAAGTGTTTAGCTTCATCACAGAAGACCAAGCGTGGGCCGCTGATTGAGGGAGGATCAATGTGTGGAATTTTGTATTTCCTAGTGAATAGAACAACTTCAGTTTTGTGGGGGGTTAACACCTAACTCACAACGATCTGCCCATGTCGTTAGCTTGTTAAGAGCGTTTTGGAGAAGTTATTTCAGGGTGTTTAGGTATTTCGTCGTCTGCATAGGCAATCACCCTGCAGCCCAACCTTTCCAGGCATATCAGCAGCTCGTGCACCACTTAGTTAAAGAGGAGGGAAGATAGGACTCCGCCTTGTGGGGTTCCTGTACCGACAGATCTTCTGGCAGATGTCACACAATGTTTTCAGTTTATAGGCCGTATGGTGGGTAGTAGATTAATTAGGTACCAAGTGAGTCATCCACCTTCAGAGCTGACAGTGCATTTGCGATCGCGGATGTATTGAGGTTGTTAAAAGCGCCTTCAATATCCAGGAAGGCAACCATAGTGTATTCTTTATGGTGAAGGGAATATTCGATTGAACGTACTAATGTATGTAAAGCTGTTTCAACAGATTTGCTTTGCAATATGCGTGTTGAGCCGTAGACAGGAGTCTTATAACAACGATAGTGCGTAGATGGATATCAATCAGCCTTTCTATCGTTTTTCGAAGGAATGATGATAGGCTTATTTCGCAATAGTTCATGAACCATTGTACCGATCATTCTATGAGCAAATATAGCTGTTTTTGTTTGCAGTTTACTTTACTATGCTTCTACGTTGTCGTTCTTATTTTGAACCACATTTTTGATTAACGCGGAAATTACGAAATGGACAGACGCAAAATCCATGAAGACCAGAGTGCCGCAAGAGCTGGAAATATCATCAGGTTAAGAAACCGTCCGCTTTGCTTGGGAAAATCAAACGCGTGTTTCAGCTCGCCAGCGGCCAGCAGCGTTGGTGATTCAGAATACGTACCAAGTATTTTGTTTTGTCTTTATTGTTGTTAAATGAAGTAAAATATTTATCGTGTTTGTTTTTGTTTATTTTAAAAAGATATTAAATAAAACTAAAAAAATTGCAAAGAAACTCCTTCGTACCTTCCTGTCTGGAACATTTCAAAAACACCGGTCTCATCACTTGCAGTCTTGGTTTGTGACAGACTTTTCAGTTGCATGCCTCCTTTGTCGATTCGAATGCTAGAAAAATCACGTGATTTGGCATCCGCAGTAAAGCAGGTTCACAAGATTGTGGATGCGCTTTAAAAAGAAAGTACAAATGCAGAAGTATCGTTCGGCAAAACGTTTGGAGCAGCTGAAAAGCCAGCGAAAGAAGCTCTCGATGTGCAACTCAGAGTTCTGAGACCCACGTTGATGCAAACAGCTCGATCGTACTTTCGGCTTGCTGTTTTTATACAAATGGTATATTAATTTTGACTCATAGTTTGTATCATACCTCAATTTGCCCGTAGACCCCTAAAAGTTACTACATATATTTGTGACCAGCATCGAGCCATGTCCGTCCATCCGTCGGCAAAAATTAGGCCTGTAAACTGGACCTAGAGAGCTGAAATTTTAACCATATAACTCAAAAAACAAATTTTTCGAAAAAATCGAATTTTGAGCTAGTAATCTGAAATTTCGTATATATGATCTTTGACTCCTAAAACTGCTCTGGAGATAGAATTTCTAAAATCCGCCGTCTGACACGCCCACAATTAAATAAAACAATTTTATTGAAAAGTCAAAGTTTGAGCTAGGAAACTGAAATTTATAATGTAGACTCTATAGAGGCTCTTTATGGTCATGTGTAAATAATTTCAAAATCAGCCCACTGACACACCCACAATTAAAAAAAAAGTTTTTTTTTTGAAAATCCAAAGTTTGAGCTAGGGAGCTCAAATTTATAATTTATACTTTATGCTGAGGTGTAAATATTTTCAAAATCCGTCCACTGACACGCCCACTATTTCATTTTTTTTTTGAAAAACCAAAATTTGAGCTAGGGAGCTGAAATTTTTTAATATAGACTCTCTAGGTGTCTGATAGGAATAAGAATAGGGTATCCAACAGTTCGCCCAAGCGGACTATAGCTGATCGATATATTTACTCTTTGCTTCGATACGCTGATTCAGAATTTGTTGAACTAATTTATCCACAAAAATGCAGCCATCCTTTCAAGCTTACAGATACTTGTCCCTGGATTTACTGTTACTGAAAAAGTAGATCACTATGGTCATCTTGCTCCATACTTTGATGATCGAATCTCAGAATCCAATGTGAGAGCTGAGGGTCAGTTTAAGTATGAAAAATTATCAGGACTCGAGAAAGATGCCGGAGTGTTGATAGTTTTGGAATTTTGTGACACTAGGAGATAACCAACAATCAAGTATCTTTTAACAGTTTTGGTGACTCTTCTGGTTTCAACGGCAGGTATGGCGAGACCAATTTCGGCAATGAAAATAATCAAACTTAAGCACGGAACTGAACGGGTAACGAAAGACTCAACGCACTCGTCGTACTGCCAATCCAGCCGGACTAAGGTTCTCGAATGAGGTTATCGACATTATGGTAGCAAAGAAATCTCGAAGATTAAAATTTTTAATTTGTTCCCTTATATATACGACTCCTCCGTCATAAATACGACTCTTCCGTCATACAGGGTGTTTTTATAGAGGCATACATCTTCTCTTTTTTTTTAAATAAAACAAAGAATGACCAAATTTTGGCTTTATTAGTTCACAATTTCATGGCATTTAATGTTTAAAAATAATTTCTGGCATATGACCTCATCGACTGCCCCGTATGAACGCCATTCTGTTGGTTCAATTTTGCATCACTTGGTCGAGCATACCAGGTCTTATTTTGTCAATAGTGCGTCGAATGTTGGCTTCTAAGTGATCAGCAAAGACCAGAGATTTGACGTACCCCCACAAAAAATATTTGTTGGAAATGAGGAATAAACATAGGGGCGGGCTACAGTCCGCTTGGGCGAACTGTTGGATACCCTATTCATATTCCTATCCCTAATAAGTGGGCGTGACAAAAATTTAAAGGATTTTATCGAAAAAACTAAGCTTTTGTAAATAAAAACGCTCCCTAGCTCAAACTTTGGTTTTTCAATAAAATTGTTTTATTTAGTTGTGGGCGTGTCAGTAGGCGAATTTAAAAAAAATTTAAGCATGAGCATAAAGGGCACCTAGAGAGTATATACTATAAATTTCAGCTCCCTAGCTCAAACTTTGGACTTTCAAAAATAAAAATAAAAATAATTGTGGGCGTGTCAGTAGGCGGATTTTGAAAATATTTACACATGAGCATAAAGAGCCCCTAGAGAATATATATTATAAATTTCAGCTCCCTACCTCAAATTTTGGTTTTTCAATAAAATTGTTTTATTTAATTGTGGGCGTGTCAGTGGGCGCATTTTGAAAATTTTATGTCCCAAGCAGTTTTATGGGCCATAGATCATATATAAAAAATTTCAGCTTTCTAGCTCAAAGTTCAATTTTTTCCAAAATTTGTTTTATTTAATTGTGGGCGTGTCAGTGGGCGGATTTTGAAAATTTTATGTCCCAATCAGTTTTATGGGCCATAGATCATATATAAAAAATTTCAGCTCTCTAGCTCAAAATTCGATTTTTTCCAAAATTTTGTTTTTTTGAGTTTGTGGGCGTGTCTGTGGGCGGATTTCAAAAATTCTTAAACTTGATTATTTCGGGACCCTAGAGAGTATATGGTTAAAATTTCAGCTCTCTAGGTCCAGTTTAAAGGCCTAATTTTTGCCGACGGACGGACGGACGGACGGACGGACGGACATGGCTAGATCGACATTACTATCGATGCTGATCATAAATATAGTAACTTTTAGCGATCTACGGGCAATATTAAGGTATGTTACAAGCTATGCGTCAAAATTAATATACCCTTAGAATAGGTTATAAAAAATCACGAATCATTTACCTGTAGCGTTCGCCATTCACGCGGATGACGCCTTAGGAATGTTAACCACACCCAACAGTGATTTTTTCGGTATGTTATGGAGTCTCAAGAGTCGCATGAGGATTTTGTTCAATCCAAAAATAACAATTCTGCTTGTTTACAAACCAATGAAGGCAGAAATGAGCCTCATCGCTGAAGATGATTTGACGATAAAAATCTGGTTCAACTTCCAGTTGATTCTCAGCCCATTCACAGAACACACGACGCAATTGATGGTCCGCTGGCTTTAATTCTTGCACTAGTTGGGTCTTATATGGATGTAGACCAAGTTGTTTCCTCAAAATTTTCCAAGTAAGTAGTGGACGTGCAGAGACCGAGTTGCTGAGAACGGCGGCGTCGGATCGATAAATTCGGGATGAATATTATCATGAATAAATGTGGTCATGAGTCGATCCATAGTACTGCGTATTAGCTGCTCAGATGGACGACTATGTGCACCGTAAACTTGACGAAGTGCTCTTTAAGTTTGGCGAACAGAGCGCGAATTTTGGAAATAAATTTCCACAATTAGTAAAAGTCGCTCTGGTGTAAGTCTTTCCATGGTGATTTTGGCAGTATACTAAAAAAAAAGTGAAACACACTTTATTAGTATGACAGCTAGTTTGACAGTTTTTTTATACTGGTATAAAATCAGAAATCTATAAAAAAAAACATCCTATTATATACGACTCCTCCGCCAATCATCAATGACAATGAAAATGATGATTTTTACTGTTATTATTCCCATTCCCCGCACCTCAAACCAAATATCTGGCTATGGACCTGTTCCAAACGTTACTCGTTCTTGAACTACACCATCATAAAAAATAATATCGGTTAACCTTGACTGACCTTGTAACCTTGAAAGATCATAACCATGTATTTTGTATATATATTTCTCACGTGTTGTCCCCAAACACATTGGCACACCTCCATCGAAAAAAATATCTAGTTACATAGGTAACACTTTTTTAATAAGACTTTGCATTCACATTCAGTTTTTAAAAAATGCCCCAATCGAGGTATGAATGTTAAATATTAAAAGAATTCAAATTACCCGGCACACACTGACTGTTTTGTGTTTTTTGGGTTGAGTTCGCTAAGTACAACAACGGATCATCAATTTCGGCCAGAAACGATCAGTATCAATAGCCCATCTATCACAGAGCCAGACTATTGGCTCATTTATATTAATATTACCATGTAATTTTAATTATTTAATAATAAAAGCTAATAACAATAATAATCAATATCATTCTCCCGAGTTCCGAAGCACCTTCACAACTGAAGTGCTTGTGGTGGAAGCGCTAACATAATTCGTCACGTTTAGCTGGATAAATTCATAATCACTGATCAGATACAGATAATGTAGTATGACAAATGTCATGTACGTAGCTATTTTCTAGATGTGAAGGTCGTCTGTTTTATGAGTAACCGTAGAAAAGAATGCTGGTAGTGAAATTATGTTTATTTAATTTCCTCTCCATGTTAAAATTATTGAAAGTCAGTTCGGATGTACCTATTAACTGGATGCATGGGATCGAAGCGGTCTTTAATTTGAAGATAAAAGGAGGAGTGAAGAATGTTACGCAATACCTAATACGGATTCGATTCGTATGCGCCAGAGCGAAGCGGAAATCCAATTGGAATTTAAAACGTTTTGGTAATTTAGAAAGGAACTGGTTTTGCTGCGATTGTTGTATTGAGTCATTTGAATGAAGCTCGGTTTTGTATTACGTGCGAAAGGAGCAATTATTATTGTCAAGGTGTGCATTATGCGCTCGAATGCTATTTTAAATTGGATTCGGTTTCATTAAGAGAATGCTCATAACCGCAATTGCGGATGCAGTGCTTTATCTACTCGGTCAAAATAGTTGTGAGACTTCTTTAACATTTTTAATGCACAGATTCAGTGCAATGAGGGCATCTGGGTCAGGTTTTGTCTAATGTCGAAGTTGCATTTAAATATTTGAAAGCGTTGAATGCGTAGAAAGTTTGGCACCTACCTAGTTGTTTTTCCAATATTCAGCAGAAACATCTACCTATAATGACTACACTTCTCTGTTAGATCTCTTTTCCTTGATCTTATCTTCGCAGTGGAGCTGGGAAATACCTATGTGTCCGACTTCATTTTATTCAGTTCGGTCGCTTTCTTGGCTACTCGTTGATTACATCGAGTTATTAATAAAATGATTATATTTTTATTGAATTGTTGAATGAACAACACTAACTTGTGTCAGCGCTGTTTTGCCGCTTTCCGCAGCTGATCATCACACTCCTGTTGTTACTCCAGATTATGTTTCCATCCTTACGCAAATCTTGTAAAATACCAACGAATTCCAGATCGGAACTCACCACCCTCTCATCGACTTTGGTACTTTGGAGCCGTATATGAAAGCATTCATCGTAAGGAGCTTTAAGTGACAACGGGAGTCGTACGAAATCCCACAAAAAAAAAACACGTAAATCGCGCGATTTAATCGCATGATTCACTACTTAAACTCTCTCTCTCTCATATACCAATCTCAGGCAGAATTAGGCTCTCCAAGGGTCAGACCGTTAACAAAATTGTTTTGTTTTTTTAATAATGTACTCGCACTAACGGGATTAATGAATACCCTTTTAATGTATATTAGCTACACAGCGCGGGCCTTAAGGAAATTTGTTTTAGAAGATAGGGAAAGATGCCGATGCACGTTGGTTTTAAATATTTGTAGATTACAATGTGTAGGAAAAATTTAGCGGGGAAGGGCATTCCACATTCGTCTTGTTCGGCTAAGGAAAGATTCCTTGTATTTCACTGTACGTCCGAATACAGACTTGAGGGTAAACTGATGCGCATTCCTTGCACAGCGTTTAAACCGTATTTATCGGGGTGAGAGGTAAGAATTAAGTCCAGTGTGTTGGCAGTTTGACTGCTAATGTCCGGTATTCGTGTTGTCTCATGTACAAGCTGAGTCAGGTTATTTGGCTCAGCAAAGATCTCGACGTACCTTCCTTCGGGTGTTGTCTGGCCAGAATGTCGAAGCCAACTTGAATTGTGTATATTGAAATCGCCCGCAATAACTATTTCAGTACGAGGGTGAAGGGTCACAATTATTGTGAAGGTATCAGACAGGGCATCAAACTCATTATAAGTTGAATGTCTGTCTAAATTTGGGCTTCTGTAAATAAATCAGTAGTGGATAAATTGCCTACGGACATGGAGTTTTAGCTAAATGAAATTAAATTCAGGATTGGAACATTGGCCATATTGAGGCTGAAGTTGATAGGCTACGTCACTACGTATATAAACGGCGAGACAGCAATAGGGAAAGAATAATGGCACTATATTGTAACCAGGTAGACCATTAAATCGGAGCCAACGCTAATCTGTGTTTCACTTAGTGCCAAAACAGCTGGTTTATTGATGGAGACATGGGCTTCGGCGTGTAATGAAAAAAAATGTTTCCTTAACCCACGAATGTTGCTCAGATCCACTTCAAAATGTCTATACATTATAAACAATGGACCGTTAACGAGGATCAATGTTTTCGATAATTATAAGAATCGGAATCTTTTCCATTCATTCGAAACTTGCAATTGGGTCAAAAATCCGATGAACACAGATGAACGAGAAAGTTCAGTCCTACCACTTATTGTTTCGTAACGGAAGTAATATCACAGATTCGCAGATAGTTAATTGATTTAACTGTAGAAATAAAGTGATAGCTGATAACATAGCCGGCTAACATGAGAAAGTGGCGACGGTGTAGAGGTTAGTGTGTTGGCTTGTGACCCGTGCGGTGCAGGTTCAATCCCCATGTGGAACAACAACATACGCCACCCAATCACATGCCTCTACACCAAAAGGAGGATTTCTGCCTGGTAGTACAATGGACCGTTACCGAGTCTGAGTGCTCTGGGATTTGGATTTCCTGTTTTTTAAAAAAAAAAGAAAAAAAAAAACATGAGAAAGTCTCATAGCATACCTACAGTTTGTAAAAACGAAAAAAAAAATGCAAAATTTCCAATTGTCATCCGTATAAATATCTACACAAAGGTAATTGCTCGATTGTTGAATTTAATTATTTAATCAAGAACCTATAGCAAATATTTAAGTGAGTATTGTTGAGGTTAGTGTTGGCTTGTTTCCCGTGCGGTGCAGGCTCAATCCCCATGAGAAGCAACAACATACGCCACCCATTAATGGAGAGAAACGAATAATACATTGTTTTATTTAACCTCTACACCAAAAAGATGATTTCTGCCTGGTAGTACAATGGACCGTTAACGAGTCTGAGTGCACTGCTATTTGGATTTAATTTTCTCACAATAAAGAAAAAAAAAGAAAAACCTGAAATTACATTTCATAGCATGTCGTTGATCTGAGTGAAAGTACCTACCTCAATACAGGTGTTGCTATCACTTCAATTAAATGTACTTAGGTACATTTTGGTATCTTCCGATATGAGCCAAGAAGAAAAAATTCCATTTTTTTTTTAAAATATTTTATACAAGTAATTTCTCGAATTTGGTTGAAATTAGTTGCCTGCTTAACTACTTACATTTACACTCAAAGTTATACACGTATAGTTGGAGTATGTAGCTCTATACGCTCAAGACAACATTTAAAACTCCAGTATGTCTTTTTCGCCACCCAATGCAACTCCTTGTGTGTAAATCGCATACATGTAGGTATTTTGGAATTATGTATGTCCCGTGGAGCTATGGCCCTGAGGCAGAAAAAGCACTTATGCCTAAAACAGATGTGGAGCAAGGACGCACGCAGATATTCATGCAGTAACGCACATAAAACAGATGTATAGTAATGCCTGAAACAGATGTGCAGCAAGGACGCACGCAGTGATGCATGCAGTAACGTACATGAAACATATGTGAAGTAAGGTAAGGTTAGGTTAGGTAGGGTTAAGGTGGCTGTTAGCTGATAGCCAACATACTAAGACCAATGAGGTCCGTTGTGATGCCACATGGATCTGGAGTTTCGTCCACTGCTCGCTAAAACCATTTGGAGCTTCTAATGAAGCGCGATAGACTTCTAACATCTGTGTTAGCTAAGTCACTGAGTTCATTAAGGAAGAAGGCTCCTAGATAGAGATTTCTTTTATGGGAGAGAGCAGGACATGTACAGAGGAGATGAAGTGTAATCTCCTCCTCCTCCTCATCCCTGCAGCTTCCGCAGAAGTCATTTGAATAGACGCCAAGCCTTGATGCGAGCTGGCCTATTAGAGAGTGTCCTGCGATGACACCTATAGCAGAGCCAATGTGCAGTCGGTAAAGTGAGATCAAACTCAAAGAGCGTCGCAGATCCAGCTTAGTCGCTATACACGTATGGTTTGTACTCTCGATTGCAGATAGCTTTAACATAAGTTCACAAGTAACGATAGGCACACTTAGAAAACCTTTATCAGATAGAAGAGGTAATGCGTTTCCATTTTTGGCAAGTTCATCTGCCCTACAAGTTCCATGGGCACCCAAAAGAGGTGAATATTGAACTGCTCAGCCATCTCCTCAAAAGATGAACGGCTTTCTATGGCTACGATGGAGTTTGAAGAGACTGAGTCCAGGGACTTTAGCGCGGCTGGGCTATCCGAGAATATGCGGGTGTCCTTAGCGGATATCACATTTCTCTTCAGCCACGACAAGACTTCATTAATCGCCATGATATCCGCCTGGAGCACACTGCAATGATCAGGAAGACGGCAGGAGAGACTGTTATTTAGTCTTTCTGAGACCTACCCCGTTACTAGTTTTTGATCCGTCGGTGTAAAAGTGGATCGATTTATCTTCCGTGTAATCAACATCCTCCCAGAATGATCTAGTGGGGATAGTGATTTGGAAATTCTTCTCGAACTGTAGTTGGGGTATAGTGTGCAGTAAGAAATCGCCATCATTCAGCAACTGTAATATCACTGAACGACCAAACAGACTAAAATGTTAGGTATTTTCGTAGAATTTCTCAGAACGAAACGTCAAACTGTAAAAATTTACCTACTGTACTGTTCTACTACTATTAGTGCAGTAGAAAAATAGACAACGTGAAGCAAGAATTGACATGCGATATTTAGCATACAAAATCATTTTACTGCGCGGGATTTGTGGCACATCAGTTAAACATAACGTCGCTTGAAAAGCAAACTGACTTAGGTCAAAATTTGACGATTTTGAGTTAACTATACAGAACGAATCGCAAAAAAATACAATTTTTCTATTAAGGAAACATCCCCGTTGTTTTCCCAGCTAAATGACTTGTTTTCATTTGTAAAACTTTGCTTCTAAAAAAACAATGAAATTGTGATAAATAAGTTTCTTGAAAAGTGGCACTTTTCGTGTTGCGTCATTTTACCTTGAAACAAAACTAGTTGATGAACTTCAAAGTTCTTTTGATTACTTTAGGAAGTGTCGTTTTACCAATAAGCTAGGTTTTAATTTATATAATATTATTATAATCGATTTTTTCATTAAAGTATATATAATTTTTTTTATTATAACTTAATACTATTTAAAGTGGGTTGTTCTACAAAATACGCAAAAAAATACAAACGGTTTTATTTCAAAACGACACTTTTTCACACTTTTTTTTTTAATTAGTAGCCATTTGGATGTAAAACGACATAAGTCAATTTTTTTTTGAAAAAATGGATTTTTTTTAGTAACTTGAATATACCACTTAAAAGAAGAAAAAAGATAATACTTTTTTACTTTACAACTTTTTGGTATTCATTGAAATTCAAAACTAAAATGATTTTTTTAAGTTATGAAAAACTTCAAATGGCTTTTCTGAAATTGTATGAATTTTAACTTATGTCAGTTTGCTTTTCAAGCGACGATAAGTATGCGATCCAAAAACAATTATCTACATTTTAAAATGTGTATAGATGAAGGACGGCGACGAGGTCATTTCAAAACACATATTCAGCAGGTGCAAAATAGAAATCTTATTTTATTCAAACTGCATTTTTAATATAATTAAGACAAATTTAATAAGGCTAGCGAGGTATCCTTCTGAACGGAATATTCGGCGATCTCATCTGAATCGGAGGATTTTTTCTTTGAACACCTGTTTGGAAGAATATGTTGAAGCATGAATCCACCGATTGTTATAAGATCAGAGAATTCTTTTCTTTTCTATTTTCGGCTAGGTGGAGTATGTGATTCGAAACCAATTCTTATAAAAACGAGAAAGTTTTCAGACACCTCTTCGTCGTGCACTTTATTAATTTTTTATTTTTTTATAATAAGCGCGCACTAAAGGGATTTGTTAGGACCCTTATAATGTATTAGCTACACAGCGCGGGCGTTAAGGAAATTAGGGTGAGAAGAAACGGAGAGAAGCCGATGCACGTTGGTTTTGAATGTTTGTAGGTTATAATGTGCAGGAAAAATGGAGCGGGGAAGAGCATTCTACATTTGTGTTGTACGGCTGAGGAAAGATTCTTTGAACTTCACTGTACGTCCGAACACAGGCTTGAGGGTGAACTGATGAGCATTCCTTGCATGGCGGGTATTGCGGTTGAAATGTTCAAGGGGAGGAATGCAACTGGCTATGTCGTTTGAGCACTTATGGTGGAAATAACGATAAAATAACGAAAGGCAGGAGACATTACGACGATGACTAAGAGAGTCAATCGATCTCGCGATGTCTTGGTCGCCTATGAGTTTTATCGCGCGTTTTTGGATCCTGTCTAGTAGCTCCAAATAAGTTATTGGTGCACTGGACCAGATATGGGCGTTGTACTCGAGTTTCGGGCGAATAAACGCCTTATAAATTGTAGCCAGATCAGAAGGGGTGAAATATTTCTTACAACGCTTAAGGAAGCCTAGACATTTCGCGGCGTTCTTGGCGACATCGAATATGTGGTCATTCCAACGAAGGTTGTCATTAACACACATACCGAGAATGGAAAGTCTTTCGGTTTCAGCGATGCAAGTGCCATTCATAGATAATGGCAGTGTGTGTGGGTTTTGCTTTAATGACAGGAGACAGTATTGTGTTTTAGAAGCATTAAATTCGACTCTATTGGTTTTTACCCCACTTAGTTATGCTGTTAAGATCGGAATTTAATTAGCTTAATTAAGCTTAAGCAACGTATGTTGCGGTTCCAGTTCCACACCCGAAGTTGAGGGGCGTGAGCAAAGGAATGGATTGGATTGGAAGTAACATACAGGAGATCATTTATAAAAATGAGAAAAAGAGTCGGGGACAGAACAGAGCCTTGGGGGACACCAGCATTTAGCATGCAGACTTGAAACCGTCCAAAACAACTTGAATTGAACGGTCCGAAAGGTAATTTCTAATCTATTGAAGAAGATTTTCATCAATTCCAAATACACGCATTTTCGACAAGATAGCTTGATGCCAAACTCTGTCAAATGCCTTTGAAATATCAAGCGCAACAATTTTACTTTCACCACCTTGATGAAGAGATTTGTTCCAATTTCGGTTAGATATGTCATCAAATCACCAGTGGACCTGTTGCAGCGAAAACCATACTGCCGGTCATTAAGAAGTTTTCGCGATTCAAGATATTTCATTAGCTGACGGTTTATCAGCGTTTCCATGACCTTAGAAAGAAGAAACGTAAGTGCAATTGGTCGGTAGGAGGAGGGAGAAGAAGATTCGTCTTTTTTTGATACAGGCTGGACAAATGCTGTTTTCCATCTTCCCGGAAAGAGTCCTGAAGAATAGGACAGATGGAAAAGCTTACGCAATGGTTTTGTCAGCGAAGAAGAACACCTCTTCAGAACGATAGGGGAAATACCATCTGGACCAGCGGATTTGTGATCGTCAAGATCTTGAAGTACTCTAGCCACTGTACGAGTGCGAAAGCGGATTGGTCCCATGGAGAATTGTACGCGCTCGAGTACAGGGGGAGACAAAGCACAATCTGGGAGCGTTGAGCTGACTGCAAAGTGAGCAGCAAGCAGATTGGCCTTATCTATAGAGCTGACAGCTGGAATGTCATTGTAAATGAGTGTCGGGATAGATGATGAGGTCGAATTCTTGATGTTTTTAACAAATGACCAAAAGTTTTTACTACCAGTGGGACTTTGTAGTATTTTTTGCCTCAACTTTTGGTCATAGGAGACACGATTAATGTGGGCATTGCAATCATTTCTGGCTCGTTTAAACTTTTTACGGCTTTCCTCAGATGGGTTGGCTTAGAATAGCCGAAAACTTAGCTCTTTTAACCTGATAGCCTCTTTACAGCTCGAGTCATACCACGCGTTAAACTTGTGTTTGATACTTTTTATCCTGTTAGGGATAAAAGACTTCATGCCCAGGTGAATTGTGTTTGTGATCATATCAGCAGCAGCATCCACGTCGCTGTCGAGAAAGCACAGCGACCAGTTAAAACTCTTAAAGAAACCGTTTAGTTTTTCCCAATTGGCTTTCTCGTATTGCCATACGGTTCTTTTAGGAGTTTGTTCTTTAACTATGTGCTTGGAGTACGAAAAATTCGCTGATATGATACAATGGTCTGACGAACCTAGAGGCGACAATACGTTCAAAGCGTATTTATCGGGGTGAGAGGTAAGAAACAAGGCCTATGTGTTGGCAGTTTGGCTGCTAATGTCCAGTATTCTTGTCGGCTCATTTACAAGCTGAGTCAGGTTATTTACCTCAGCAAAGATCTCGACGTACCTTCCTTCGGTGGTGTCTGACCAGAATGTCGAAGCCAGCTTGAATTGTGTATATTGAAATCGCCCGCAATAACAATTTCAAAACGAGGGTGAAGGGTCACAATTCGTGTAATGGAATCAGACAGGGCATCAAACTCATTATAAGTTGAATGTCTGTCCAAGTTGGCGCTTCTGTAAATAAAACAGTAGTGAATTAATTGCCTACGGACATGGAATTTTAGCCAAATGAAATTAAATTCTGGATTGGCTCATTGGCCATATTGAGGCTGAAGTTGGTAGGCTACGTCACTACGTATATAAACGGCGATACCGCGATGGGGAAAAAATAATGGCACTAAGTTGTACCCAGGTAGACTAAACTCTGTTAAATCAGAGCCAACGCTAACCTGGGTTTCACTAAGTGCCAAAACAGCTGGTTTGTTGAGAAAAACATGGGCGTATAATGAAAAAAAATTCTTCCTCAACCCACGAATGTTGCTTACATCCACATTCCTACACATCATAAAATACAAACATAAAAGAAAACACAACTCCGACGCTAACTAAGCATAAGCCGTGAATTGAAGACATACGTTAAATTTCCAAAACAATTTACCGCAGGTGTTATGCCCGTACGGTAATTTGTTTTGATCCACCAACAAAATCAACAACTCACAACCCGCTATTCGCCCGATGCTGCCTTTACCCAAGCATTGCAAGTGCACAAACGATAATCGAACGACACATGCAATATTCAAGAAAGAGCAACAGTGATGGAGTGGATGGGGGACGGAGGGATACCCTACGCTGTTGCTTTTTTTTCGATTTTCTTTTTATCAGCACTGCCACCGGCACAGCTTCTATGTGGATTAATTTTTTTGTTGTTCACACACTGCGCGATTTTGTTTTTTTTTTTTTTTTTTTTTGCGAACTGTAGTGGCCGGTACCTATATGTTTGTCGATTTACTGGCACCGAAATTACGAACAAAAAGTAACGCGTCCGCAACCGACGGGAGGCAATCAGCGACGGGGGCAATCAGCAACCCTATTCTAAGGGCATATAAATTTTGATGCATAGTTTGTAACTTATCTTAATATTGCCCGTAGACCCCTAAAAGTTACTATATTTATGATCAGCATCGATAGTAATGTCGATCTAGCCATGTCCGTCCGTTCGTCCGTCCATCCGTCTGTCGGCAAAAATTAGGCCTTAAAACTGGGGCGAGAGTGCTGAAATTTTAACCATATACTCTCTAGGGTCCCGAAATATTCAAGTTTACGAATTTTTGAAATCCAAAAACAGACACGCCCACAAACTCCAAAAAACTAATTTTTCGAGAAAATCGAATTTTGAGCTAGAAAGCTGAAATTTGTTTTTATATGATCCATGACTCCTTAAACTGCTCGGGAGATAAATTTTTTAAAATCCGCCTACTGACACGCCCACAATTAAATAAAACAATTTTATTGAAAAGTCAAAGTTTGAGCTAGGGTGCTGAAATTTATAATATATACTCTCTAAGGGCCCCTAGAGATGTGTAAATAATTTCAAAATTAGCCTACTGACACGCCCACAATTTAAAAAAAAAAAAACTTTTTTTGAAAATCCAAAGAAAATCCTTTAAATATTATGTAACAAAATATGTAGAGCGTTCTTAACAATTCAAGCATACTAAGACTTTTGTCGCGCCCACTTATGCGGGATAGGAATAAGAATAGGGTATCCAACAGTTCGCCCAAGCGGACTGTGGCCCGTCCCTATGTTTTTTTTTTTATCAATTGGAACAATATTCTCGCAGACAAGCCCTTGTTTGCTATTTTATACCCTATTCTAAGGGTATATTAATTTTGACGCGAAGTTTGTAACATACCTTAATATTGCCCGTAGACCCCTAAAAGTTACTATATTTATGATAGTAATGTCAATCTATCCATGTCCGTCCGTCCGTCCGTCCGTCCGTCTGTCGGCAAAAATTAGGCCTTTAAACTGGACCTAGAGAGCTGAAATTTTAACCATATACTCTCTAGGAGCCCGAAATAATTTTTGAAATCCGCCCACAGACACGCCCACAAACTCAAAAAACAAATTTATCGAAAAATATCGAATTTTTCTTATACATATATGATCTTCGACTCCTAAAACTACTCGGGAGATAAAATTTCTAAAATCTGCCCACTGACGTCCACAATTAAATAAAACATTTTTATTGAAAAACCAAAGTTTGAGCTAGGGAGCTGAAATTTATAATATATACTCTCTAGGGGCCCTTTATGCTCACGCCCACAATTTAAAAAAAAAAAAAAAATTTAAAAACCAAAGTTTGAGCTAGGGAGCGTTTTTTTTTACAAAACCTTCGTTTTTTTCGATTAAATCCTTTAAATTTTTTATAACAAAATATGTAGAACGTTTTTAACAATTCAACCATACTTAGACTTTTGTCACGCAAACTTATGAGGGATAGGAATAAGAATAGGGTATCCAACAGTTCGCCCAAGCGGACTGTAGCCCGTCCCTATGGTTTTATTTGCCGCCGTCACCATACAAATTTCTGTCGTGAAGAGCCAGTATTGGTGAAACTTCTTCGAGATCACTTTATACTCCTTAACCCAAGGGATTAACAACTGGCTTCCAAATGGCAGTCAATCTGGGCAATTCCAAAATTGCCAGCTTCGTTTGACGGAAATACAATATTTAACATGATAAGACCGCATGTCTTGGGATGTGCTTTTAATTCATAGACCTCTTTTAATTTCCTTGCATATCAGTACAAATCTCCGCCAACATACAAAGGCCTGTCTTAATTTGTCTGCTCTCTCCCTGAAATCAAATTGCTCTGATGCAAGTATTCCTGCTTGCCCTAAAACCATTACCATGCGAAGTGCTTAGTAGTGTCTAGCAGGAGATTACATTTGGCCTAATTTTATACACCTACAAGCTCCTGTTATGAATTGTAATTTTTTTTTATAGCATTACAGCTGATTTCCAGTCGTTTCAGATTAAAGTCCAGGCGGATTCAGATTAAAGATTTAAATCTCCTAAAATTTAAATATTTGTTAGCTTTTTTTGTACGGGTGATGTTTGATCCCAGTATTACTCCAATTTTTTTATTTCAGAGTATTTGTCTGTAACAAAAAAAATGCCAAGTTACACTTACTCCCGAGGCTTGGGTCAAAGCCACTCAGCCATTTAGGTAAAGGCCACAGTCAGAGGTAAGTAAGTAAGCCGACTGTCTTTTAATTACAAACAACAAATTGACTGTTAATGCTGCAAATTCTAGGACCCGTCCACCCTTGCCAACCGAAGATAATCTTTGATTAAAAGGGGGTCATCTAAACGACATGCATGCTTACACATTCCTTATCAATTTTAATAAATTCGCTTTAATTACTCATAACCATTTGGCTGCCACATAAAACTACAATTAATAATTTCCGTTGCACTAGCGCTAACCGAAGTTGAAGTTAAAGTCGGATTACAATTAACCCAGGCTCTCCGATAATTGCAGTAAACGATTGAGCACGCATAATCAAACAAGTAGCACTTCAAGTCATCTGATATCACGACCAAATGCACCTCGCGACGAACAGGGTGACTAAGCTCAGCTCACATTGAAGAATGAAGTGCGAATGCACATGCTGTGTTTAATAGTATGCAAGTCGGTGGTCAAACTTAGGCAAGCGGTGCCACTAGAAACGCCCAATTGTTGCATTTAATTTATTCTTTGCCACTGGCAGCACACATCTATGCGACCATGCCGCCTAGCGATTAGCTGCACTTTGCAGCCCTCGGTGCAACCCGCAGGCGAACGATACTCTATATGCGGCGTACTCTAAGGTTTCAATTGAACCGGAGGTGCGGTAAAGTGCTATCTTAGACCCCTATTGCCCCATAGTATCCTAGTGCAGCAAAAAAGTAAAAGTCACCATAAACGATTTTCATATAAAAGCGTTTGCCACGATCTCTAGTGTTATACTCCGTTCAAGACAGTTCTCAAGTGATCAAGCTTTGCATCCAGTCTAGCCAGGAAAAAATAAAAAAATGTTTAAACTCGTAAGCGAATCGCGTTGTGTATTGAGTGCCGGCTGTATGCCACTCACCTAATCAATTTATATTTATCTCCGTAGATCACTATTGCCGTCGCCATGATCGCCAGCGTTGCAGCTGCACCAGGATATGCATCTCTTGGACATGGACCGATTTTGGGAGGATATGGAGCACCACTGGCTTTGTCGGCCCCCATTTCGTATGGTGCTCCGATCACCAAGATCGCCGCTCCAATCTCGTATGCTGCCCCGATCACCAAAATTGCTGGACCAGCATATGCCCCATTGGGTGGACATCTAGGATTGGGACTTGGACCAAGCATCTATGGAGGTCATGCTGCTCCATTGGGATTGAGTGCTCATGGCCTGGGATTGGGATATGGTGCACATGGATTGGCACTTGGCGGGCATGGATTGGGGCTAGGCGCACATGGATTAGGTGCTCCAATTTGGTAAAAAAATTTGGTTTAACGCTTTGGCTGCTGTAGTGTTAGTGTCTGATTCGATATTAAACAACACCGCTAAATTTTATATAAAGTTGATTTTATTTTCCTCTCCTCGACATGAACTTTGGTGGCAAAATCAGGCATACCGTGAAATAAGCGGGCAAGTCAGTGACACTCTGTCAAATTTTAAAATTGTCAAGCTTGCTTTTGGCCGCAATTATGTAAATTTGGTACGAGTTTGTTAATCGAAACGCCCAGCTGATTGGCTTGCATTTAAAATTCATGCTGTCAAATGGACAACTCCTTTTCAAAGAGACTTTTTCTTAACAATTTATGAGTTCTGCCAAGCTCATGATTGGACTATTGACTTGGATCGTCGATCTTTTGCAACAATTTATTATTGAATCAAAGTTCCACCATCGGATTATGTCACATGTCGTGATTTATAGAAAAGGTAAGCAGTCGTTAACAGGTGGGCTTCGTTTAATGCATAGAGGGCACTTTGGGTATATATGTATCTCATGCATCTGGTTCATTCATGCAGATTAATGGGTTTGTTGCTAAAAGTGCTCAGGGCAGATTTGTATTTATGATACATTGCACTAAATGTCAGCATGTCGGTACGCCTATTTATATCCGTTACAACTGCGGATACATTAATAACAGTGTACTGGTCACGAACTCTTTATTAGTAGTTTTTTTTGCAAAATATTCAACCAATCTGGATTATTATCTTTTAATATTCGTACAAGAGTGAGAAGTCATGCAAAGCCAAGAACAAGAACCCATTTTAATCCATTTATCAGCTTCAAATCTTTTAATCATAGATACAAAATTGCTTCCATGGAAAAATATGTATCATTAACGTGTTGATACGTGTTGATTTGACTCCTGGTTAGAAATAATCTGAAAAAGTCGCGAATCTTTATACTTGATTACTCCGTAAGTGATGACTGAAAAACCTGTCAAGCATTTGCTTTGAATGACTTCTGGAATTTGCGTTGAAGATTTAACACACCAAACCGAATTTTATGAAATAAATTGCGAATAAATTGTTTTCTCACAAATGAAACAAGCCACTGACTGGGAGCATAGTGAAGAATTGTGTGGGCTGCTTACATATACATTTCTTTCATACATTTTTGCAGCAGAATTTGCAAAAACATGCGCTCTGATATTATTTCATGATTTTGAATAAAATACCCAATGAGAATTTATTGTGTTGCGCAGTGGCTCAGTGGTTGGAACGTTGGGCTTTGGGATTCTGACCGATGGCATCCAGGTGCAAATCTGCCATAGTTGAATTTAAAAGTTTTTTCACTGCACACATTTTGTGAAAGTCTGATAAAAGGATATAAACTGTCATGAGAAGCTTCTCAATAATTGGCGTTCGGAATTGACGTCTCTTCGATTCGTGCTAAAAATATAGCCTTGCACAAAAAAATGCTTAGAGAAGCTTGGTTGATTGCCGTTAATATCCGACCCTTTATCTTTTATTTTTTTCCCGATTCGTTAAGTATAATAAAAAAATCGACGGGTCCTAAATCCGTCTCATACGATAACATATCTTCAAAATATCCACATACTTATATAAAGGGTTTTTCAACAGGAACGCTACAAAATTAGAGCGACAGGGACAGCAAACGACGCCGAATTTCTTGCCGCTCGTTTGACATATCTCTTCAGTAAGATTTGGCCATTTCAAGATGGAAAGATATACGAGCCAACAACGAGTCGAAATTATTAAAATTTACTACCGAAATTCGGAGTCAGTGGCCTCAACGTTAAGAGCGCAACGTCATCGAAAAATCATCTTCAGCGATGAGGCTCATTTCTGGCTGAATGGCTTCGTCAATAAACACTATATGCGGTATTGGTCAGGCAGCAATCCGCACGTACTCCATGAGTCATCATTGCATTCCGACAAAATTACGGTTTGGTGTGGTTTATGGGCCAGCGGCGTCGTTGGGCCGTACTTCTTCCGTGATGATCAAGATCGGCACGTTACTGTGAATGGGAATCGCTACCGTTTAATGATAACCGAATATTTTTGGCCCCAATTGGATGATATGGACTTGGAGGACATGTGGTTCCAAAAGGACGGCGCCACAAGTCACACAGCGAATGCCACAATCAATTTATTGGAAACCAAGTTTGGAAACCGTGTTATCTCACGAAATGGTGCAGTCGCTTGGCCGCCTCGGTCGTGCGATTTGACGAAGTTAGACTATTTCCTGTGGGGCTACGTCAAGTCTATGGTCTATGCCAACAAGCCAACGACGATTGATGAACTTCGTACGAATATCGAACGTGAAATTGCAGCAGTATCGGCCGATTTATGCTTGAAAACCGTCGAAAATTGGGTTCAGCGTCTGGACTTCTGCAAGCGTGCCCGTGGTGGCCATGCAAAAGAAATCGAGTTCCATATATAATGGCATCGAACGTACTTTCACAGGAATTTCACAGTACTTTCATTTCATTGATATCCAAAACCGTTTTTGTTTTATTTAAAAGCAAATTTTGTAGCGCTCTTATTGAAAAACCCTTTATTAGGCCTTAACAGCCTATACAGGATATTAGGCCTTAATAGGGCCCAGAACCTAACTTCTTCAACCACTTTCATGCGAAGTGAATGGCAGATTAAGCTTTACGCCGATTCCGAACGGCATATTTGAGAAGCTTCTCATGACAATTTGATACTCTTGGATGTCGGACGTTCGCAAGAGATGCCAACAACACGCGGTTCCCTATCTAAGTACGAACGACGCCCTACGTCGTTTAATTGCGATGATCAATGATTCGATGTGCCGCTTTATCGCTCAAACCTTGACAGCCATAGTAATTAAAAACACGTTACAAATATTAAAAGATGAATTTTCACCCGGCCAAACTGGCTTTGCCCCCCCTCCCCCAAACACCTCTTCAGGTTAGTCAACACCAAACTTTTCGAATGCATCTTGTATGAATCGCTTAGCTTCAGTCCAAATCGCTCATTTCCCCCAACCAATATGACTTTCCAAAAGGTAGATAAACTACCACAGACCTCGTTGAATTCGTGTCTTCTGTCCTCTCAGCCTTAGAAAGTGGCAAAGAAGATGACGTTGTTGCAACTGATTTCAGCAAGGCTTTTGTCGGGTATATCAAGAATAAATATTTTTTAAACTGTCTGCCCTCGGTTTTGACCTCTTATTATTATAATTTGTCTTACATGTAAACCTGTTATTATAGTGTTTACTTCAGGTCCGTCCCATCTTGCCCTTTCTTGACCGCCTTTGATATTCCTCAAGGAAGGCATCTAGGTCTATTTCCCTTTATCCTGACTATTAACGACCTTGACAAGGTCATTAAACACTCTCGCTCCCCGCTACGCCGATGATACCAAGTTTTATAAACCCATTGCTTCAACGGGAGATTCCCGTCTTCTACAACAAGATCTAGATACTTGTTCCACCTGTTGTCGTTACAAAATCATTCCATCACCTTATCGCATAAATGCAACAAGTCTCCTCCTCAACTTGACGTTCTGCAGGGTGAACAAATTTCCGTCGTTCCTTCTCCTCGCCGGCCTTGTATTTTGTGCGACCGGGAGCTTAACTTCCGTTCGAATATTGATCAGAAAATCCATAAAATCAACTCAACACTTGACTACAAAAAACGCTGATCCAAAGAATTGTCCAACCCTTCCGTGACCAAATCTCTCTACAACACTTTTGACTGCCCTCTCCTCTAGTACATACGCTAGCCAAGAGGGGCTTCCCCTTCAGCAGGTTCATGTGTCCAGAATGGCTCTAAAGAACCAATTCCCCCCCCCCCCCCCCCCCTCCCACCATCCATGCTGCGGTAAGTCAACATTAAAATTTTATATGAAAAAAAATATGTTTATTAAAAAACCGAAGTTAATATTTTTCAAAAAGGATTATACGTACTCTTTGCCTAAGCATTATGTAGAATTGGCAGCAAATTTTTTTTTTTTTTTTTTTTTTTTTTTTTATAGAGTTTCTAATATTACTCCCAAGCCATAGTAATACGAGTATTAACGTTACTCTCAGCTTTCCTGGTTAAAAGCACGAGACTTGGAACCAGAACTAGGCTCGGACGAATAATAGGGGTAGGTGGAAAATCGTACATGCGACTCTTTCTCACTTAAGATAAGAAAACAAAAACCACCTCTCTTCGAAACCTGCATACTACAACTAGGTTATTCCTATCTAGTAGTTTTATTTAAACTGTAAAATACGCGTTTGGCAGGCAGCTTCCCAGTGGAGGCACCTGCTAATACCGCGATAAGCACGCGGTTACATCTTATTGCGCTAATTCAAATGGTTTTATCCTTTGTAATCGGCGCACTAGGTTAGTATCGTCTCGAATTTGTAGCATGGTGTTATTGCAATGACCGTGAAGGCGTGTCTGTTGTTTTCGTGCAAATTGTTTTATTTCAACTTCGACGGTAGCCATACTTAGGTCTCTGTGGATATCAGTGTTTCTGATAAACCATGGTGCATTTACTATTTTTCTTAGCACTTTGTTTTGAAAAGTTTGTAAAATTTTGATATTACTGGATTTGGTACAACCCCAAAGTTGTATACCGTATGTCCAAACTGATTTTAGTACTTGCTTGTATAAAAGCAGCTTGTTCTGCATGCTGAGTTGGGAAAATCTACCAAGCAGCCAGTGCATTTGTTTACATCGAATGGCGAGCTCTTCGCGTTTCTTCTTGACGTGCGGTTTCCATATTAATTTCGCATCGATATTTCAAATATTTTGCCTCGTTTGCGTACGGAATTCGTACCGAATCAATGAAAATGGGTAAGTTGTCTACATTTTTGTAAGTAAAATTCACGTGCGTTGATTTGGCCTCGTTGAGAGCAATACGCCAAGTCTTTGTCCAATCACAAATTTTGTCAATAGAACGTTGGAGTTTATTAGTTGCTGATTCAACGGTATAACTGACCGCTAATATAGCTGTATCGTCTGCAAACGTGGCTACTGTTGTGCCTTCTTCTTGCGGAATATCACTATCACAGAAATAGGATCGGTCCAAGAACGCTTCCTTGGGGAACTCCTGCCGCGATTTCTTTGAATTCAGAGTAATCATTTCCGTGTTTTACACGAAGGAGTCTGTTTGATAAGAAACAACTATCAGATAACTGTTTCGGAAAAGCTAGTCTTAGCTTATGTTTCAACCCTGTATGCCATACTTTATCAAAGGCCTGAGAGACGTCGAGAAAAACACTAGAACATATTTTTTTCTTCTCTAGGGCTTTTTCAATTACATTGGTTATTCTGTAAACCTGGGCGATTGTAGAGTGCTTAATCCTGAATCCGAATTGGTGGTCAGGTATTAATCGGCGTTCTTCGATAATCGGATGTAGGCGCTTTAACAAAAGTTTTTCGAATACCTTCGACATTATCGGTAAGAGCGATATTAGAATATATGATTTTTTGTCATTTAGCGGTTTACCGGGCTTTGGAACCATTATAACTTCAGCTACCTTCCATTGTCGTCGAACGTACAATAACCTGAACGATGCATTTATAAGATAGGCAAACTTGATTAAAGCTTTCCTAGGTAACTTTTTAAGAACCTGTCCTGTGATTAAGTCATATCCAGGTGCTTTGCTTAATTTTAGTTTTTCTATTTCGAAGCGTAGTTCGGGTAGCGATACAATTTTTATTCTATAATTGTCAGGTGCCACGGTTAGGACAGGAAGTTCGAGCAACGCTTGACCATCAAATGGTTTAAATGTTTCTTCCAGATGTTCGGCAAATATTTCGGCTTTTTCCTTGTCACTCTTCGCCCATTCTCCATTGATTTGCCTGATGGGTGGCTCTTGCGTTTTTAGTTTTTTAATGCCTTTCATGACTCTCCAGAGCGAGTTAAGAGTGGTTTTATCCTGTGGAGTGCGAGATTGTTGCCATCTTTTGCGCGCTCTCCTTTTCTTCTTTAACAATTGAGTGATTTCCAAGGGATATGTTATTTCGCAATTTGTGGTTATTTTCCGTTTATGAGGAGTATTTTTCCAGGCTGAGCATTGTATGACGTTAATAAATTGATCGACTTCGTCTTCAAGTTCGTGGGGTGTTCGAAGAGACACTTTGAGATCGATTTTACTTTCACTGCATTTTTTAAAGGATTCCCAGTTTGTTTCCATGTTAGTTAGTCTGAGCGGACATTCTTTTTTTCGTAGACAGCCGTTAATTGTAAAAATTACCGGTGAATAATCAGAAGAAAGATCGAAGCATTCCTCAACTACAATAGAGTTTCCCGACAAACCTGTCGTGATGAAGAAATCGATGAGGTCTGGTGTTTTTGCCGTATCCGAGGGCCAGTACGTCGGTTTACCTGAGGAATGAAAGTCTACCCCCAATTCCATACCGGCTTCGTAAAGAAATCTACCTTTTACTGAAATGCATCTCGATCCCCAGAAGGTATGTTTTGCGTTACAGTCACCTCCTGTGACGAAATTTCGTCCAAGTGAATCAAAGATACTTATAAAATTGCTTCTTTCCATCGTTGCACGTTGGGGGCAATAGATGGGCACGGGCTCACCGTGCATAATTGCAGTTTGTCAAGCTCAATTGTTGCACTGATTGAGTATTCAATGGTATTTTTGATCAACAAGGATGCCCCGCCTCTCGCCCTTTCCGAAGGGTGATATGCGTGAAAGGCAATGTATCCTCGAATGTTTGTACTGGACCCTTTCGTCAGATGGGTTTCCGAAATCAAACAAATATCAATATCATATTTATGAATGAATATCTCGAGCTCGTCCATCTTATGCAGAAGGCCGTTCGCATTCCATGTCACTAATTTAACTAAGCTAAGGGGGCAAAATGTTCATCGTCAAAGTCAAATAAGCGCAAAATTGTTTTTATAAACAAAATTGCTAAATTGGTAACATGTATTTAGGCGACTGCCTGACAATCTGGCCTATAACCTGGAAATATATCTCTAGATCCCGCACAGATAGCCGTAGCCACGCATTGCGAATATAGTCCACGCAAATTTGCAAAAAACGAGGGGATTCCCCTCATTCTCAATTAAATCGTCAACAAGCATATGGTCATTACTGTGCTTCCACCATAAAAAGCTACTTATGTAATTCAAAGAAATCTTATTTTAAGAACAAAACACTTCATCGTTTTTATTTTATTTTTTATTTTTTATTTTGGTATAAGAAAAACAGTAAATTTTAGCAAAATATAATGGCTTATATCAATATGTTGACTTGACTGTATACTTAAAAAAAAATTAACAAAGTACTATATCAGAAAAAAACTATTTCATCTCTCAATATAACAAACTATCACATTTACCACCCATGGCCGTATCCATAGCCGTGACCGTGACCATATCCGATTCCATATCCGTATCCCAACCCATGTCCATATCCTCCATAGCCTCCATATCCATGTCCAAGGCTTATTCCTGTGGCAACCTTTACAACTGGAGCGGCCACAGCTACGGGGGCAGCAATGGCAGCAATACCCACACCATGGCCGATGCCATGTCCAATACCATGACCGTATCCCCCATATCCTCCGTATCCATATCCATGACCGATTGGTGCTGCAATCACAGGCGCTGCTATTTTAGTGATAGCGGGTGCGACATAGCTTGTCGAAATTATTGGTGCCGCAATCTTAGTTATTGCTGGTGCTGCAACAATGCCATATCCATGTCCCAGTCCATAACCATGGCCAGTTCCTCCATATCCTCCATATCCATGTCCTATTCCACCACCATACCCACCGATGAATCCTCCCAAGCTGGACTGGGTGCTAACCAGTAAAGTAAACACAACAGCAATCTGAAAGCACAATTACTGTTAATCTTTAGTCCTTTGAAGGCTCGTTGCCATACTTACAAATCTGAACATCTTGATGGATTCGTTGTTGATGATAGATCTCCTCAAATGATGGACAACTCTTGAATGATATCGTTGAATCAAGACATCGGGCAATTTATACCCCGAAAGTGGATCATAACGCCTTCCAAATCAAGAAGACAAAACTAGGAATCGGATTGCGTTTCTAAAACTGCGAGCTTCATAAAAACGCGCCCCATACGCACTCGTGGAAAACATGTTCGTTGCGCGACATGGTGCGTTTCCATCAACGCCATCGTATACATAATCAGCACTGGATTTTTCCCATTGCACTCATTTGGAACATTTTGCCTCTGCTGCCACATTAATCCAATTATTTAACCAAACACCACCTGTGCGAGCGCCAAATGTAGGTCCCACCATTCCCATTTGAGGTGCACCTAAATTCTTGCTCCTTGACGAGTCTTGCCGGCTAGCTGGCAGGCCGTCTAATCTCGTACAACCAGTGTGTGGTTGCGGTGGCCATCTAATGAGTGGTGGCTGCCAGCCTATAAAACTGTGTTAGCACGTAACCTGTTGGGTGCGGTGCACGGAGTAAAACTTTTTCGTGTTCGATTTGTTACGGCATCGGGAATTAGGTAATGGTCGGTTGCTAGAAGGCTGTTTGATTTTCAGGTCCAGAGTGGAATTGTTATATTGTAGCGCGAGGATGGATGTTGCCGTAGTAAAGTATAATTTATATGGCGAAATCGTGAGGCTATTGTTTCAAGGGGTCGGCAAATAGACCATCAAAGACAATTAATATCCAAACTATTGATTATCGCTAACAGCTGTGTGGGTGGATGAAATAGGTTAGTTGGAAGTAACTGCAGGTCATTGGGCACATGTAGGAAAAACTAGATATGGTTTATTGGCAATCAATTATCAAATTGGGCGATTTTATTACATTTGATTGCAGGCGATTGACATGCACATAGTATCACTGGTGGACTTTTAAGTGGCAAGTTCGTGAAGTGACTTTTCAAACGTTGGTGGTATCGTTAGGGCAATAGGAAGATAGCTTTCAATGCTAGAACCTACTTAAGCGCAGAATTGTGGGTCTTATGGAATAGCTTTCATATGGCTGGGTGCAAAAATAATCGACATGACACCCTAGGTATCGTTCCATTGTTTGTGTAAACGTTTGCATTTCTCAAGTTCTGCCAAAGACCACACTAAAACCACATAATTAACATTTTCACTCAGATGGGACTGTTATGACATAGTTTCGCAACCTACCCAAACAACATACATATTTTCTAATATAAATCCCAAACAGGCCCGTGGATTCAATGCTGTATTCAATCGAAATGCAAGCTCTTGGAAATAGTGAAATCTAGTTACCAGAGTTTTGGTTATAGGTTAAAAAGGAGTATGGAATTTGCATACAGCACTAGACACCAGAAGGGCCCATCGCGATCCCTAGGGAACCAATTGAAAAACTTCAATTGGAGAAAAACCTAAAAAACCTAAAAAACCTAAAAAAAACTTTTCCTAGAATCTCCATGCAGAATTTAACCAGCTTCCTATGGTCTGTGCCGCTCAGCTCCCTAATTCCTCGAAGAAAGTATTCACCTAGAAACCTCCTACGATTCCGAGCTATGCCCTCGCATTCACACAGTATGTGTGTTATATCTTCCTCGGCTTGTAGATCACCACAGAACCTAAACGTGTCCACATCCGCCAGACCAAGCAGCCTAGCATGCTTTCTTAGAAGACAGTGCCCCGACATAATCCCAACTACTGTTCTAAGCTGTTCCCTGCACAATATTAGAATTTCCTTAGATCTTTTCTTGTCAAAATGAGGCCACAACGCTCTAGACACCATATGTCCCTCTAAATTCTGCCATCTAAGGTCAGCCATTTTTAAGATCTTTTCATTGATTATTCCCTTAAAAACGCCAAGGGGTGGTTTAATGTTCACACCACCGCTATATTAAAGCTCCCCTCCCTTACTTGCTAGCTCGTCGGCTTGCTCATTTCCCTCTATACCGCTGTGGCCCGGTACCCAGCCACAGTCTTACTCGATTCCGTCTGCATACTGCTTTTAGCATTGTGCGACAGTTTCTGACTATCTCAGAGTTAATGTTAGCAGATTCAAGTGCCATAAGTGTCGCCTGACTGTCAATATAGATTGCAATATCTCTTCCCGACATTGATCCCATCTGCACTATCTCTGCCGCCCTTAGAACAGCGAGAACTTCCGATTGGAAGACACTGCTTGTGTCCGGGAGTCGTATAGACTCTCTCAGGTCTGGATCAGCAGAAAAAAAGCCAGAACCCGTTCCTTCCCCCGTCTTAGAGCCGTCAGTGTAGATAGCAGCCTCATTTGCTACTGTGACTGCATCTCTTTGCCACTCCTCCCTTCGCGGATATGACACCTCATAGGGGATGTCAAAGCCGACCAAAGGGCAAATCTCATCAGTCCGTATAAGATTTCCGGGTAGCACATAAGTTAAGATCGTGCGATGCCCAAAACTACATTCCCTCAATCCGTGTACTGGGCACTGAGTGAAATTTCAAATCGGATTTTAACGTACTTATTGGTCTATGACATGCAAGAAAGAAAGAGATGCCCAAGTACACGAAAAACATCCAGTTGAACTGCTATTGTATACAGTTTTCATAAATCGGAGATATTAAAAAACATAGGGACGGGCTACAGTCCGCTTGGGCGAACTGTTGGATACCCTATTCTTATTCCTATCCCTCATAAGTGGGCGTGACAAAAGTCTAAGTATGGTTGAATTGTTAAGAACGCTCTACATATTTTGTTATATAACATTTAAAGGATTTTATCAAAATTGTTTTATTTAATTGTGGGCGTGTCAGTAGGCGGATTTAAAAAAAAATAACACATGAGAATAAAGGGCCCCTAGAGAGTATATATTATAAATTTCAGTTCCCTAGCTCAAACTTTGGATTTTCAAAAAAATTGTTTTATTTATTGGTGGCAGTGGGCGGATTTTGAAAATGTTTTATCCCGAGCAGTTTTAGGAGTCATAGATGATATATAAAAAATTTCAGCTTTCTAGCTGAAAATTCGATTTTTTCCAAAATTTTGTTTTTTTGAGTTTGTGGGCGTGCTGTATGCGGATTTCAAAAATTCGTAAACTTGATTATTTCGGGACCCTAGAGAGTATATGGTTAAAATTTCAGCTCTCTAGGTCCAGTTTAAAAGCCTAATTTTTGCCGACAGACGGACGGACGGACGGACATGGCTAGATCGACATTACTATCGATGCTGATCATAAATATAGTAACTTTTAGGGGTCTACGGGCAATATTAAGGTATGTTACAAACTATGCGTCAAAATGAATATACCCTTAGAATAGGGTATAAATAGCGTTTGCTCTTATTGTGTTTTGTTTTTCTGTTCCTATTAGGGTGAATACTTTTTATTTGGTTTGATCTAGAAAATTGGATCAAAATGATGTGTTAGAACGATTCGCATATCTTTTGAGCAAATGTTCGCGTACAGCATTGAGTGATGCCGAACAGGAGTTTTTAGATAACCATCTTCATGAAAGTAACCCATCGGATGTTTCCGAATATGAAGCAGACATAGGTGTTGGAGGCCTTCCGGATGTTGACGCTGATGTTGTTTCCGATGTGCCACTTCCTGATTTGCGAGTTGAACAAGTAGCCGGTGACATTCGACAAGAAGAGGAATTGCATATGCAGATTGAAGCTGGCGAGCGGCGTTAGCAGGATTTTCAGGAGGGTGAATGCGCTACACAGCTATGAACATCCGTCATACTGATGTTTTTTGGTCTATGCCTAATGAACTTCAGAAGTCAATAGCAAGAAGTGCTCAAAACGAAGGAAATGGACATGAGCCAAGATGCAAACAAATATTTTCAAAAAAAGCGGATGCTTTTAGATGTTTGATAAGCCCAAATATTATTGGTTCTATCGTTCTTGATACAAATAGGAAAGCGAAGAGAGTCTACGAAGAAAATCGTTTGTCGGCAAACCCAAATACACTTCGTCGATTGTATGACACGGATGCAGATGAGATATATGCATGTAATGCAATATTGTTGTATGGAGGTTCCGAAAAAGCGTCAAAAGAAGAAGCTAAGGACTTGTTTGACCAACAGAATATGCCTTTTTATAGAGCTGTCATGTCCTTTAGCGATTTGAGCAAATATCTCGTTTTATTCGGTTCGACGATTCAAGAACAAGATCATTCCGCTTGCAAACTGATAAGCTGGCAGCTTTTAGATATACTTGGGACGTACGAGTATTTCAGTCTAATCTTACTGCACTATATCACCCATCAAAAGAGCTTACTATTGACGAACAACTAGTAGCTACCATAGGCAGATGTTCATTTCGGCAATATCTATATGCCTAATGAACCTGGCAGATACGGTTTGAACATATTTTGGGTTGTACATAGATGTCAAAACCAATTATCCTTTGCGTGGACAAATTTATTTAGGTCAGCAACCTGGTGACGATCGTTCAAATGGCATAGCACATGGCCTTGTGATGTATCTTTTACGAGATTTCCTAGACAAATATTTTAACGTTATCACGGATAATTTTTTTACGTCTGTGCCATTGGCTTTAGCCAGTCGAAAAACTACACTGGTTGGCACAATAAGAAGCAATAAACCACAATTACCAATGGCGTTTACAAAAAAATTATCAGGAATTCAAAAGAACTCGCGAAAAATTTAGATAAATTTGTTGATTCTCACGGTGCCTGCAGTTGGTGAGCTTTGCGAGTAATACAAAAAAGAACGTTCTTTTGTTATCAACTTCACATCACGGCGAGGACATTGATGAACAATCTCAAAAGCCAGTAGTTATTATGGACTATAATGAAACCAAGGGAGGCGTTGATACTTTTGACCAAATGGTTACACTCTACAGTTGCAAACGAAAGACTAACCGTTGGCCAGTCACATTAGTTTATAACATCGTAGATACTGCAACCCTCGCTGCCTACATGTCATATGATATCAGCAAACCAACATGGTATACAAATATCCCGAAAAAGAAAAGTGTTTATCAAAAAACTAGCATTAGAACTAGCGTAAGTGGTTAGCCACTTGGAGAAAAGAATTTCAAAACCACGCTTGCGGAATTCTGTGAAAATTGCGATGGCAATGATAGGATACAAAATAGAAACCATTTTACCATTTCCTTCCCAACGGCAAAATACTAAAAAGCAAAGATGTGAATCCTGCAAAACGCAAAAGAAAGACAATAAAACAACTACAGTTTGCGATTTGTGTAACGTTCAAACCTGCACAAAGCACTACATAAGAATTTGCGAACGATGTTATGTAACAGACTAATCACCGGCTGAAGCTATTGACGATGTTCACAATCAGGCTGACGTTGATGAAACATTCGCTTCTACGTCAACACCAAAGCGCAGCAGAAATCACTCACCGACATAAACATTACGCTAAACAAAATATATTGTTTATGTACATAATTTAGATTTAAATAAAAAATAAAAATTCAATTTTCTTCCATACTCCTTTTTATAGGGCACTGAGTGGCCAGATACACGATAACTTAAAATTTTACAGTACACGGATTGAGGGTTAAACTGGCCTAAATTTTTGAGGCGCAAAGCGCTGTTGCCAGCAAGTTGCTTTATTTTTGAGTCTAGCGGAATAAAGTGCAGGAAGGCGTCCAGTGCTGCCGTAGGAGTAGTGCGGATTGCACCACTGATGGCTATGCTAGCCGTTCTCTGCACCGTTGCTAGTTTTCCAATTATGGTTCTTTTGTTAGTTGCCCTCCACCACACAAGTAGAGAGTTTAGGGAAAAGTTAATTAAATCAACAGGTAGCTGCTAAAATGGCATCACGTAGACACAGTAATAGACCAACCTCGTCCAGTCGACTGGGGGAGGGACTAAAAGGCAGTTATCAGCAGAATCAAGGTCGAGTCAACTGGGATAGGGGACAGCTTCCTTAGAGGCCTGTCAGAAGAAATCCGCTCAAAATTAACCCAAGGTAAAACCAATCAGGCAGCAAGCTTGGATGGCCTTACAGTAATTAAATATTGAGGTGATGTTTAAGTAGGGTGCATGCAGTAAATCATCGGCCTTATATGACGGGGCTATCAGCTGCAATGTCCAACCTACTTTGAACCAGCAGCAAATATGATTTTTTTCTTGCCTTACTGGGAGAAACCAAGCAGTTGTTGTTGCTGAAAAGAAATCTCGTCCATTAAATCGTATTTCAAGGGTTCTCCAGGGATGGATTCTAGGTCCTTTGATTTTCGCCATTTTTATTAACGATATTCCGCTTCAAGCCAAACACTCCTCACTTAGATTTGTATGCCGACGATGCTCAAGTTCGACTAAGCTGCAAGCTTGGTATGATTGAAGATGGGGCCGATAAATTAAACGCCGTTCTCAGAGGTTTATTAAAGTAGTCTATAAAAAATAACCTGCAACTTAACCCAGGAAGTCCATATGCTTTTGTTATACCATATACAAACGGAAACTTGATTACAGCTATTTTTCTACACTGTATCTTGGTAATCAACAACTGGAATATATCAAGAAAGGGTTAGAGGTTAGAATTTACACGAAATAGGCATCGAGATGAGTAAAGTTCAAAGGGGTGGTTTGCAAACAGGCGCTACTCCAGGTGGTTCATATCATAGGGGAGCCTCGGTATGAAACGTTCGTGATCCGGGTCGTAGGCTTATAACAGAGTCTGCGCTTTATTTCCTCTGAATAACCTACCGCGAACCTAACTAAAACAAAAGTATGAAGGAACAAACCAGGAATATAGCTACTCCAGGTGGCTCTCGCAACAGCGAAAATCTCAAGTGGTCTCAACATTGTGTTCGGGACAAGGATTCTGGAAACCTCAACCAATATACTACCAACATCCCATGCCCGTACATGCGTTGACTTAATAGTCGTTGGTTCCGAAGACTGCTTAAAAAAGGGAGAAAGTAACGGCGAGGTCCAACCTGATACGCTTAATCTTCATTTCAAAAGACAGGCAGCTGATAGTTGCCATGTTGCTGATGGAGCACGGGAAACCGGACAGGCTCAACGGGCTCGAGAAGCGTCATGCAGCGGTGGGCTTCTGTCTAAGAGCAAGCGGAGGAGAAAAACATAGGGACGGGCTACAGTCCGCTTGGGCGAACTGTTGGATACCCTATTCTCATTCCTATCCCTCATAAGTGGGGCGTGACAAAAGTCTAAGTATGGTTGAATTGTTAAGAACACTCTACATATTTTGTTATATAACATTTAAAGGATTTTATCGAACAAAACGAAGTTTTTGTAAAAAAACGCTCCCTAGCTCAAACTTTGGTTTTTCAATAAAATTGTTTTATTTAATTGTGGGCGTGTCAGTAGGCGGATTTAAAAAAAATGGCACATGAGCATAAAGGGCCCCTAGAGGGTATATATTATAAATTTCAGCTCCTTAGCTCAAACTTTGAATTTTCAAAAAAAAAAAAAAAAAAAAAAATTGTGGGCGTGTCAGTAGGCGGATTTTGAAAATATTAACACATGAGCTTAAACGGCCACCTAGAGAGTATATTTTATAAATTTCAGCTCCCTAGCTCAAATTTTGGTTTTTCAATAAAAATTGTTTATTTAATTGTGGGCGTGTCAGTGGGCGGATTTTGAAAATGTTATATCCCGAGCAGTTGTAGGAGTCATAGATCATATATAAAAAATGTCAGCTTTCTAGCTCAACATTCGATTTTTTCCAAAAAAAAAAAAATTATTTTGTGGGCGTGTCTGTGGGCGGATTTCAAAAATTCTATAACTTGATTATTTTGGGACCCTGGAGAGTATGGTTAAAATTTCAGCTCTCTAGGCCCAGTTTAAAGGCCTAATTTTTGCCGACAGACGGACGGACGGGCGGACGGACATGGCTAGATCGACATTACTATCGATGCTGATCATACTCGTAAATATAGTAAATTTTAGGGGTCTACGGGCAATATTAAGGTATGTTACAAACTATGCGTCAAAATTAATATACCCTTAGAATAGGGTATAAAAAAAGCGGAAGCCGCGTGGAGCAGAGGAACTGTACCAGTTGGAGGCGCAAGAAGTGAGAACCGCACTACATCAGCGGCGACGGCTAAGAGATGCGGTACGGCAGAGGTAACGGCAACTGAATTCCACCAGCTTACTGAAACCAGCAATGCATCCATTTCCAATAGCTCGAACAGAAATAAATGGAAGATGATGCTTGGTGCGTACCCTCTGCGCGCCATTCCACTGTATACACTGAAACTGAGGTCCCCGTGCACAAAATCTGAGTGAAACAATTCCTGCAGCCAGAAATGCTTGTAGCACTTAGAAAACTTCATGGCACCTTCAATGAGACGAAAACGGAAACTCTTAGTCATCAGCTGGAGTCACACTTTCTGGCTAACCAGATAACAATTGGCTCATAACCAACCCCGATTACTGCGACTGGGAGTAAGCCGAGACAAAGAAATAGCTGGTATATTGCGAAGGCTGTGGTAACGGACGAGGCTATCAAATACGCTGTTGCGTCGTTTGATGGCTTCAAGTTAAGTGATTTTGCCGTAATTTCTTATGTACCACGCCTAGCGACTGTTTGCGTCAAGCGCAGGCACTTGCGCTTGCGCTTGATCGATGAATGTTGCGGTAGGAATGGGCTCTCAGTCAATCCTCTCAAAACTGATGTCATTCTCGTTAAGAAAAAAGAACGGAGCTGATCGGGTTGGCGTCACAATTCAACTCTCCAATGAAACAAACTTCTTTGGTCTTAGCATGTTGAGCTGAAGGCTGCCAAGTCGGTGTCGGTTTTCTGACAGTGCAAGGGAATTGTCGGCAAGACAAGGAGCTTATCACCGAAAATAGTATTATGGATTTACACGGCTATGATATGACCATTTCTGCATATGCATCGGCCGTTTGGTGGAATACGCTTTCACTTAAATAGAGTATTGCTGCTTGCACTAAACCTCAAAGAAAGGTATCTCCCGGCTGCACGAGGGGCCTTCCCCAGCACTCCTAGCTCCGAGCTCCTCGTTGAACCTCCCGCTCATTGATGTTTATATCATGTGTTGTACAATCAAAGCTTATCTCACATTCAAGAGAAGGTGGCTTATGGTATAACTCGCAATGGAGTTTTGTATACCTTGCCCGACGGTTGTCCTTCAACTCCTGTCGTTTGATGGAGTGATAGTGTTTTCGTAGAAAGCCACAACAATAGACTTTACTTCTCGTTAAGCAAACATGTACTAGTCTTTCAAACGGAGACTTACGCTGTCCTAATTTCAATGGACTATGTTCTGAGAAACGGCTGGAGAGGGTGGAGTAATTGCGTCTGTAGCAACAGTAAGCTGCATTTAAGACTTTGGTCAATCCTCTAACCACCTCCAAAATAGTTCCTGCAGGAATCACAGGAAATGAGATCTCCGGTAAACTTGCTTGGTAGTGCTCAGAGGAGGAATTCTCAGGACCTGAATCGGCGTTCTATCTGCCTGTGTCCTCAGTCAGGTTTTCCATTGATGGTTGGGTTTCATATGAATACAATCGCAGAGGGCATAACCCTCCAGGGTGCAGACAGACGAATTGAATTCTTCCCGACGTCTGTAAAAAATCTGCGGCATTCTTGTTGTCTCTCAACAGAAAAGACTGCAGACAAAATTCTGGCGGTCTTACGTGCCATTACGCTTTTGCTAAGCGTTTTAAGGTGCTGTGCTTAAGCGATACTACCAACTGCAAAGCAAACTTTGTGATTGTCCTGCTTTTGCTCGTATCACGTAGCAGGTATTCTGTGCTGATGTGTTGATTGCTGTAAACATAAGCTCCTCATCATGGAGGCGCCTACTCGATTTTCTTAGAAAAACGTGGAACGAGGAGAACATTTCAGTAAAAGTGGTGTACAATGGACCAGTCTAAGTCTGAGTGCTCCAGTAGTAGTAGTAGTAGTAGTAGTAATAGTAATTTGACTTTATTTTTTTTATTAATATGTAAATGTTACAAAAAAAAGTTTCTAAGTCTATTTTAGCTTGGCCCAAGGTCGTCTACCTGATTGCCATTTATTGTGCGGTATATAATTCAACTGAACCAACTCTCCTCTCATTTTGAAAATAGTGCTTATTTTATACGTCGTAAAGCAGTTTAAAAACTAAGTTCGTTCTTCAAGGTGGTATTTTAATTTGCTGTAATTTGGGGTAAATGTGCTGGGTAAACGTAATGTGGGGTAAAACTGCAAATATCCCAAAATAAAATATTAAAAATGATGTTTAATCTGCCCTTGCATCATTCTACATCGGATCTTCATCTAAGAGCTGATGTTGAGTTGATCTCCACTAGAATACTTAAGCTCAGCAAATCATTTAGAAGCAGATGCGACATTCCTGAAAATCCTCTTATTAATCAGTTGCTTATAGACCATCATACGTGATGTTCTTTTGCTTATTCAAACATACATACAAGCCATATACTTAATATCTCTTTTTTTTAAAATTTGTATCACATCTGATTCCATGTTATATGTTAATTTATATATATGTTAATTTATTATTTTATTTTTTATTATTTTTTATTATTATAATTTCGGTCTACTTAAACACAGTAAGATACAATATCTTATAATATAGTGATAAGCGCAGTAATAAACAAATTGTGGAACTACAAAGAAAAATCAGTGAAACCTGAACAAATATCTACATTTATTTCTCTTGCTATAATTTATTTCGATTATTATCTAACTTCATTACTTTAATTTTTAATTTATTTGTTTGCTCGCTTCTTGCTGTTTTTGATATAAATATACACAATACATGTTCATTATTATGCTGATCTAAATTAAAGGAAGAGGAGGAGGAAAAAAGGAATAATTTTCATTTGAGCTAAATTCGTCACTAGTTAAGAGGAAGAGAAGTGTTTTTTAATTTCATTTTTCAATCTCGTGGCATTATTAATTTCTCTAATCGCGCGCGGTAGAGAATTCCAAAGGCGGATACTATTTATGTAAAATTGACGTTCGGAGGTAAGAGATGAATAGCGTGGATGTATGATATGACCAGACCTGATTGAGGACGTTCTTCGTATTCTTTCATAGAGATAGTGTGGTGAGTGTTTGAGCAAGACGTCAGAGAATAAAGCTAAGGTGCGAAATTTGAGAAGATTGTCAAATGGCATGTTAAAAAGCTGTATAGAAAAGTTAGAAACGCGGTCACGTCTTCGCAGATTAAAAATATAGTGTATTTCACTATTAAAGGCGACGTTTAGCCTACGTTTGCTTTCGTAGTTGCATGAGCAGTAAATTTCACAGCCAAACGTAAGAATGGGTATTATCAATGTTTTCACCAGCATGTAACGAGTTTTTATTGGGGTGAAATATTGGATCGCCCTCAGCGAACGGAGAGCTGCATAGGTTTTGCCCACTATTGAATTTGTGTGGTTTTTTGCTGTCTCAGCGAACTTTATGGGGACTTCGTTCATCACAACAGGTGGAAAATAGGATAGATCCCGTGGTTTTCTTGATATGGCCAAGCACTTAGTTTTATTTGGATTCAGAAGAAGTCCATTTGATCCTGACCAACTCAGGATTCTTTCTAGATCTTCATTGAGGCATGCTATGTAATGTTCCATAAGACCAAGTGGACAGCTCAAATACAATTGCACATCATCGGCATACATAGCTAACTGACAGTATTTTATACTAAATGGGAGCGAGTTTATGTAAAGGGAGAACAGCAAAGGACCCAAGATTGATCCTTGCAGGACACCTTTTTCGTTTGGTAAAAAGTTTGACAATGCACCATCTAGTTCCACAGCTTGCGATCTGCCGGTTAAGTATGAGCGCAATAACTTTACTGCTGTTGCCGAAAAATTAAATTCTCTAAGAAGCTTATCGCACAAGATAGTGTGAACTACACAATCGAACGCTTTCGAGAAATCCAAAAGGACTAGGAATGAAATATTACCAATATCCATCGATTGTCGTAAGTCTTCAATGACATTGATAAGAGCTGTAACACAACTATGTTTTTTCCGGAAGCCTGATTGGGTAGGAGTTAGTAATTTCATATCAGTAAGGAACGAATTTGTCTGACTTTGGATTGGTACAATTTTTGCCAGCTTCCATTGTTTAGGATACTCACCAGACATAATGATAAAGTTAAAAATGTGGGTTAAATAAGGCAGTAGAACAGGTAGAAGAATCTTGAGAAACGAGGGGTGCATTTCATCGAGATCGACGGCTTTGGATTTTATTGACAGAACCGACTCTACTATGTCCGTACTCTCAGCGGGCCTGAAGCAGAAACTAATACCAGGGACTGATTCCGATCGTGGAGACTCTGTGTTGTTGGCAATATCTGATGTAAAAACCATAGGTGTAGATGATGACGCTTTATTTATTAAAAATGTTGTCAATATTTATCCAATTTATTTACCCTTTTGTTAATACATGTTAATTTATTTACTATTTTGTTAATATTTGTTAATTTATTAATATTTATGTTAATTTTTTTTTGTTATTTATTTATTTATTCAGTTTTTTAATCTATTTATTTCTTTGTTTAATATAATTTATTTATCTGTTAAATTATTTCTATTTATTATTTTATCAATTATCTAGTCATTTTGTATTTACTTACATAGTTATTAATATACATATAATATTATTTATTTATTTATTTTTTATTTTTTATTTTCAATTTGAGGTTTTTTATTCGCTGTTTCCTCAGTACTCTGTTTTTCTTTTTTTATTATTTACATTTATATATTTATATACAACTACTCAGTAGAAAGATATACTCTTGTAAATCACATCTCTGTACCTGAACATTGTAAATTGTGCGATAACACACTGTAACTTTTTAACCCTCTACTGCATACGAAGCCAAATATGGCTTTTCACTTTTTTTCCTTTTTTACTCCTTATTCTCACAAAAAAAAAGATCTTTATACAAAACAATTCTCTTCTATGCACTTCTGAGAACACATAGCTGTACTTTTCGCCCGAGTGCGATAAAAAACAACGAACATATTCCTACTTGTAGGTCAGTGGTTTGCTTGTTGTCGTTGAAAACGAAAGCGTGAAAAATTTTCTGATTTGAAAAAATTATAACGTTGGTGTACGGTGAGTTAAGTGGTCATAAAAATATATTTGTGATTGGATACTTATTTCTCTTTGCCACAAATAAAATTTTATTAAAAAAAAATATTATCTTGCTCGTTTGAGAGGTCAACCTGCAGAAGCCATATTTGGCTTCGTATGCAGCAAGGGGTTGTACATCTTCACATTTTGTTCACTTGACCCTTGTTGTGGTGCACATGTTTTTTTCGTTTTTTTTATCGTTTCGTATATTACTTTTTTGCTTAGAAAAATGGAATGTCGTCGTTTTTATGGAGGATCATCATTCCTTAATCCCATTCCTGGAGACGGATCGCGAAGCGATGATGAATTGGCTAGAGATTCAGATGTGGAGTTGGAGACAAAATTGCATATCAATGAACGTTACGGTTGAGGAAACGGAATCAGATTCAGATGATGAGCCTCTTGCAGCGTTGAAATCAAAATCCGTGAAAAGTAAGACAAAAAAAGGACAAGTAGCATGGAGAAAGGGACATCTTCCTGGTTACGATGAAGAGCTTTTCAAATTTGCAGGATAGGCCGACCTTCCAGAATATGTAAAAAAAACTAGAGACACCATCAGACTTTTTTAAAAAAAAATTCTGATGATTTGTTGGCCTTCATTATAGAGGAATCTAATAAAAAAGCCCGCCAAGATGATATAAATAAGCCAGTTAATATCACAAAGAACGAAATGGAACAATTCATCGCGATGGTGATATTCATGTCTTGTTGTCAACTTCCATCGTCCAGACATTACTGGAATAAGACGGTAGGACAACAAATGACATATGAAACACTAACGTGTAATAGGTGGGAAACTATCAAAAGGTCAATGCATTTCAACGATAATCAAAACTTCAAACCATTGGAAACAGAAGGACATGACAAACTCTTCAAAGTAAGACCCCTTTTGGAGAAAATAAGGGAACGTTTGCTGTTGATTCCAAAAGAAGAGTTCCTCGCCGTAGACGAACAAATTATTCCGATGAAATGCCGCCATGAACTGAAGCAATATAACCCAGCTAAGCCACATAAATGGGGCTATAAAAATCAAGTTCTTAGTGGAATTTCGGGATTAAGTTACGATTTTGATTTATTTAACGGACACCAAAGCAATAAGTATCCTAACGGAGCGGGAGATCAACAGACAAGGCTTACGTCAACAGTTCATGAAAATGCTAATAACAAGATTTTCTTCGACAACTGGTGTAATAATCCAAATTTGCAGGTTTATTCGTTGAAAAGTGGACTTTTGAAACTAGGGACTATAAGACTAAACCGAGTGCCAAACTCCAGAATTCCGAAGGAACAACTTAAGGACGTGGAAGAATGATATAAAAAGTGGCAACTATCAGTGGAGTAAAATTGAGTTTGGTTTAACAACAAAATAGTAACTTTAATGCCGCCTTATGTTGGAATGAATCCAGTTATAAATGAGAGCCGTTACTCCAGAAAGGATAAGGAGTATAAAATTATTCCTGCTCCACAACCTGTTGAGGTCTAGGTACAACAAATATATGGGTGGTGTCGACTTGCTAGATTTGATGTTGGGTTTATATCGCATACAATTACTGTCCAAGATCGTCAACATGTTTTACCTTTATTTGATTTTAAACTAGAAATGGTCGAATATTTATGTAGAGCTGAAAAGCAACCTTGGAAAAGACGTGGACGACCCTGTATTGGATCTAGACTTGGATCTCCTGCGACTTCAACACTAAAGAGAAAGCGCCCTGAAAGACATGAAGATTTTCCATTGTTATCAGTTCGATTCGGCAACGTCGGTCTTTCTCACAAATAAAAAAGAACCGCCAAATTTGTCAAAACGACTGTACTTTTCGTTCATTTACTTTTTGCCAAAAATGTAAAGCTTATTTATGTTACAATGAAAAGAGAAATTGCTTTTCTAAATTTCATGGCGTATAAACACACAACTTTCAACCAATATTTTACTTTTTTATAATACAATGAATTGTTATGTTTTGTTTCATTTATTTATTTATTGAATGAATTGTTCTGTTTTGTTTATAAAAAATTTTTTCTCTATATTTTGCGGTTTTTTATATATTTTTTTTACTTAAAATTAAATCAAAAATGTTCTAGTTTTACACACGAAGCCATATTCTTATTATTTAAACAAATGATTTATTTTTTTGGTTTTTTAATAAAAGATGTCTTAAAACAGCCCAAAGAAGCTAATTCCAAAGTATTTTATTTTTTTTTCTCTTTGAATAATAATTCATGCAGTAGAGGGTTAAACGAAATATATATATCTATCTATCTATATAATTTGCTGTACTAAAATCTATATTGTGAACATTGGGCTTCACTAACATATTTCTGATATAATAATATTGCCATTTTTTTTAAATAGTACCTATATCAAATTCCATTCTTAGAGAATCAGACTGCATGTCTGGTGTAATATTATGGGTTATTCTGTAGGGTGGCGACGGTGTAGAGGTTAGTGTGTTGGCTTGTGTAGTTAGATATCTGGGTATCTGGCTTGACCAGTATCTGTATTTCGATAGACATATAGTTGCTTGTCTTGCTGGGGCCAAGAAGGCTTATGCTCTGACAAGGAGACTGTTTCATAGCAGTCAACTTGACTCTAGAGTGAAGGTCATTTGCTACGTGGCCCTTATAAGGCCGATCATCGCTTATGGTTGTCCATTGTGGTTTAATATAGCGCCTAGTTATATGGAAAAGATTCGGGTTTTAGAGAGACAATGTCTTAGGACCTGTCTCCGGTTGTTCCGAACGCCCGAATCCAACTATATAAAATACTATCCCAACAAGGTCCTATACGATGGGGCTCAGTTGAATAGGATTGACAATTTCCTCATTAAGGTCACTCGAAGGCACGTTGCAAGGGCGATGGCCAGCGACAATAGTCTGATATTTTGGGCTTACTACCCCAATGAAATGTACATAGAGAGTACGCTCCGGTCTGGCTTTATCCCGCCAGAGGCATTTATCCATATTGATTCAAAAGGGCTGGTACAGACGAGGGATGGTATCCCGGTCTTATACCATCGCTACCGTAGCGCGAGAGATAAACGGCTACTCCATGACGGGGACGTCGCCAATGCTCATGAGCTCCTCCGTTTTAGTACCGCAATATCGGAGAGGGATAGATTCGACACGGAAAAGCAATTCGCCGAATTTTGGTGGCTTGTTGAGGGGGGAGGGGTCAACATGCCCTCCCAGGACGGTGCGTTACTCTAGGTAACATCCTCTTAGCTTATAAGTTAGATTAAGTCAGCTAGGGCGTTTTTGGGAGAGGCCGGGCTCGCCAACGTGTGGTGGTGCTTCCGGGAGTTGACTGACGCTGTAAGGCTTCAGTCGGTTTACGGCGGCGCGTGTGCACGTTGACGACTGCCAGGCGCTCGGAAAGCAATTGGGATTTTGACCACTTGTTGCGCAAGCCAACGAGTGCTCAGAATCCTAATTATAGTTAGAATATGCTAAGTAGTTTAAGTAAGTAGAGTAGGTAGTTTGTAATTTGTTTTTTTTTTTTTATATAAAAATATTAAATTTGATAAAGATTCCGAGTTTTCTTAACAATTTTCTCGATGAAAACATAATTATGTAAGATTAGTTCGTAAAATAGTTTTTAGGCCGAAAGGCAATAATTATAAGATAGAGTTAAGTTTAGGGCGTCCGCATAAGGATCAATAATCTAGAATAAGTATCCTGTTAATTTTAAGTTAGATTTAATCATTTTTGTCTAGTATTTAAGTTGATATAAGGTAATAATTAATAAAAATGAATTTAAAAGTAAAAGTAAAAGTGTGTTGGCTTGTGACCCGTGCGGTGCAGGTTCAATCCCCATGGGGAACAACAACATACGCCACCCATTCACATGCCTCTACACCAAAAGGAGGATTTCTGCCTGGTAGTACAATGGACCGTTAACGAGTCTGAGTGCTCTGGGATTTGGATTTCCTTTTTAATTATTAAAAAAAAAAAAAAAAAAAAAAAATTGGTTACTCCACATTCTGACGCAAGACGCTCCCATTCTTGCACTAGATTGCTTCTTGTTCTTATGATGTGCGTAAGTACTTTTTTCGGCAGCCTTTCTTCCTCCTGCGCCATGACTCTAACTATATAATTAAAATGCATTTTTAATGTGTTCAGAAACATAGGGGGCGTTCCGGTTTCTAAATGAAGCATATAGTTGGGTGTACTACTAGGCAGTCTAAATATTCGTTTAAGAAAGTATCGCAGGAACTTCTCAATGGCCTCAAAAGAACAGTATCCCCACACTTGGGCTCCATACAAAAGAATAGAGGCTGCAGTTGATTGAAATAGCTTTTGCTTTGCACTATGGCTGACTTGTTTGTTGTTGATGCATTTTTCCCAAACTGAGCAGATTGCGCGCTTAGCTTCAGACAATTTCTTTTGAAAATGTTTATTCATGTTTAAGCTAGGGGTAATCAGGACTCCTAGGTACTTGTATTCTCGTACAATTTCAATACCCTCACCTTGAAATGTCCACCTTTCACTTCGATAGTACCTCCCACCTCCATTTCTAAGTATCATCATCTTTGATTTCGTTAGATTTACAGTTAAATTCCAAGTTCTGCAGTAGATATGAAGCCTGTTTATCATAAGCTGCATACAGTCGACAGTTTCTGCGAGAAAGACAATATCATCTGCAAACATGAGGGCGGGGATATTTGTTCGGTTCACCTCTATTCCACCTTTAACAGTGTCTGTTATGTCGTTTATGTATAATATAAATAGCAGCGTACTTAATATGCAACCTTGTTTCACGCCATTGCAGTCTCAAAACCTTCGGACAAGTGGTTTCCATCCTAAACGAAAGCTATGTTATTTGCGTACATTGCTCGCAAAACATTTACTACCTTCGTAGACATTCCGCATCTATAGAGCTTATAGAAAAGTGCTTCTCGAGGAACAGAATCAAAAGCTGCCCGAAAATCTACAAAAAATGCGTAAAGCTTTTTGTGATTTCTCTTGTACATTTCCGCAACGTTCGCAAGTGTAAATATCTGGTCGATCGTAGAGTAGTTCTGTCTGAAACCCGCTTGAAATTTGTGGATAATTTTCCTGTTATTGACCCACTGAGTAAGTCTTTAAAAAGCACTGCTCCAAAAAGCTTGGTTGACGTATTTAAAAACGATATACCTCTGTAGTTTGTCGGGTCATTATAGTCCCCTTTCTTGTGCAGTGGAAATAAAATCGATTTCAGGAAGCTTCCTGGTATATCTGCACTTTCAAAGATTCGATTGAATTCCTATACAAGCGCTGCTAGGAACTCACGTGTACAATTCTTATAAAATTCAAATGGAATACGGTCTTCTCCTGGGGCTTTATTGTTTTTTTTTATTGTTTTTAGCATTATCGATTACATGTTGCACCTCTTCCAGAGTCATCGGTGCATCTAACAATTCGTCGGAAATCCCGGGGGCTGCATATTGCAACGATTGGGATATTTGAGTTGCGTTGAGCAGATTTGAGAAATTGTTGTTTGAGTTGCTCAGCTCGTAAGCCTAAGGCGGTAGGCGGCTATTTCTGCCATGCTCGTGTTCTCAAACACAAACTATTATACATATATTTCATGAAATAAAGAATCTAATCTAATCTAATCTAATCTCTAAGACGATAGTACTTCTTCCACCATTAATAAGTGTAACAGCTTTCCAGAATTCTGCTGAGCACCTGGCGTTGTTTAAAAGGGAAATATTTTGCTCGTTATACGCTACCTTTTTCATATGGCAAATGTTCTTAAAGTGCTTATTTGCTTCTGCGTGCTCCAGTATATAAGGGCTCACAACCAGAAAAAATAATTGTCCAAAGTCAATAAAATTTGGTTTTCAGTTTAATCGACCGGTTACCTGGGATGACCATATTCAAATGGTTATCAGGAAAGTATATGGGTCCACACAGAATCTCTCCCTATCAAAGGGCTTTATATGCCTTAGCACATACGACAAAGCTCAGCCGAAACCTTAATCCTTCCGATTGTAACTTATGCATGCGAAGTTGTTAGTACCCATAACCCAGAAACAAAAACTTGAGAGTATCGTCCAATAATGTGGCTCGTTATTTGTTTAATCTCCATCAATTTGAGCATGTTTCAAACTATAAAAACACCGCTCTTGGTTGGGGTCTTTACACATGTTTAAAACAGTTTGCCCTTTTAACTCTCAATTAAATTTTCATCATATCTTCTTGAAAAAAATACAGTTCACCAATTCTTCTCAGTCCTTTACTTTGTTCCAACCAAGATTTACTCGGAACGTCAATTTGTTGTCAATGCTATCGGGCAGTGGCACAGTTTATTAGAAGACTTCGCGTCACCACAGAATTCAATGCGTCAATGTTTCATTTTTAATTAAATGAATTAAAAATGAAACAGAAAAGAACACAAAATTCTTGTATCTTCTTGTATATCATGTCATTTCCTTGCTTGCATTTATATAAAAACGTAATTTGACTTTAAACTTAATTATTGGTCCCATGGAGTATTCTATACGCTCGACTACAGGGGTAGATAAAGCACAATCTTGAGCTATAGCTGCAAAGTAAGCGGCAAGCAGATTGGCTTTATCTAGAGAGCTGACGACGGCTGGAATGTCGTTGTAATGAGTGTCGGACTAGATGACGAGGCCGAATTTTTACGTTTTATAACAACCAACCAAACACTTTTACTACATGTGGTACTTTGAAGAATTTTTTGGCTAAGCTTCCAGTGCCCACAATCATTTATTGCATTTTGGTCGTTCAATTAAAATCAGCGGAAGTACCACGCGCCCAGAATCAGAAAATTAGCAGTAGGTATCCGCAGAAATTTGAATTTTTGAAGTGAAAACGCACGCGCAGCGACCGTGTGCTGTACGCGTTAGACGCTTTTTGGATGGGTGAATTCTCATGCGTTTTTGTCATGATCATGTACAGCCTGTAATATACCTATTTGAATAATAAAAAAACATATAGGTAAACATGCATATAATTATTCCTCGGAGTGTCAATAGATGTGAATACCAGATTGATGTTGTAAATAGTAAAATAATAATAGTAAAATAGTAAAAGTTCTAAGTTTTCACTTCTATCGGCAGTCCCTATAACTGCCAATTTTTTTTTTATAATGCACTCGCACTTAAGGGCTTGGCCTTATATGAACGAAAGCATACCTCTATAATCCTGATCGCCTCTTTGCGTCGTGATTCGCAAACTCTTAACAATGACACCTAAATCAACGTCCTAGCTAATCGCGCTTTCACGCTGCACTAATTTATACATTTATACAACGCTAATACGAAACAATTCAGGATATGCACTTACACTAGTCCGATGACGTCAAAGGCAAAACAAATGCTGCATGACGAATTCGTACAGTTATGCTCTACCCGTTGTGAGCTCAACCTTTGCTGACGCATTCTTAGTCTCGTGGTTGTAATCGATTCATATCTGACGGTATTTGGTAAGGTAAAAAAGTTCTACCGGCTATCAAACGAGAGAAAAGACGTTTTCACGTCAAAAATAATTGACTTCTTTTCCTCTTGAGTTCAACTTAATTGTTGGTTAAGTTGAACTCGTCGTATCGTATTTTTATACCCTATTCTAAGGGTATACTTATTTTAACGCATAGTTTGTACCATACCTTAATATTGCCCGTAGACCCCTAAAAGTTACTATAGCCGTGTTTCTTTGCACGCGGATATAGGCATGGCATTAAAAAACGACTATCGCCGCTTAAGAATTCATCAAAAAAAACTTGGCAGCACACATGCACCTTAGACGTTTATAAGCCACACAGCTGTAAGTTGAGTTAAGAAATATGTATTGAAAATCGTGAAATTCAAAAACATTAATTTCCGACAGTTGAAATTAATGCCAAGCATATTTTAAAATTATAAAAAACAGTTTCACATTGACAGATTTATTAAATTTTGAAAAAAAAATAATAAAATCACGAACAAAATATTCGGCGGGATGTGTTAGTGGTCGGCGGGATGTTAAAATTTGACATTTCCTGAAAAATTCATCGCAACGATTCATCAGAAACGAAGAAAATGGGTCTTGGAAGTACTGTTTATCCCCGCTAAAGGACTTAGCGGCGATAGCTATCCCCGGTAAAGTTAGCGTATATAGGATAAGTTGTAGTTGTATTTTACATGCAAATTTCAAATTATCCATATATCCGCGTGCAAGGAAACACGGCTTATATTTATGATCAGCATCGATAGTAATGTCGATCTAGCCATGTCCGTCTGTCCGTCCGTCTGTCGGCAAAAATTGGGCCTCTAAACTGGACCTAGAGCTGAAATTTTAACCATACACCCTCTAGGGTCCCAAAATAATTAACTTTAAGAATTTTTGAAATCCGCCAACAGACACGCCCACAAACACAAAAAAACAAATTTTTCGAAAAAATCGAATTTTGAGCTAGAAAGCTGAAATTTTTTATATTTGATCTATGACTCCTAAAACTGCTCGGGAGATAAACACCCCTATCGTGGAATCAGTCGGGGGGAACGATCCGCTAATAGTGAACAATTTGCATCGTGTAATCCGCAGACGTGAACCATCCACATGTCGGTAATGTGAATGAAAATTAATTTAATTTTTACAAAACAAATGTGTTTGAAATGAGCTGCCACAATTGAATTTCCTAATCACCAATAATGGTCGGTAAGGGATAGTATCCGACGGATCCCACGATAGCAATTTTCTGTTCACGTGAATCGAATAAGTGAAGTAAATCTCAGATCCGACGGATTCCACGATAGGGGTGAACATTTTCAAAATCCGCCCACTGACACGCCCACAATTAAATAAAACAATTTTATTGAAAAACCAAAATTTGAGCTAGGGAGCTGAAATTTATAATATATACTCTCTAGGGGGCCCTTTATGCTCATGTGTAAAAATTTTCAAAATCCGCCTACTGACGCCCACAATTTAAAAAAAAAACTTTTTTGAAAATGCAAAGTTTGAGCTAGGGAGTTGAAATTTATAATATATACTCTCTAGGGGCCCTTTATGCTCATGTGTTAACATTTTCAAAATCCGCCTATTGACACGCCCACAATTTAAAAAAAAACTTTTTTGAAAATCCAAAGTTTGAGCTAGGGAGCGGAAATTTATAATATATACTCTCTAGGGGCCCTTTATGCTCATGTATTAATTTTTTTAAGTCTGCTTACTGACACACCCACAATTAAATAAAATAATTTTATTGAAAAACCAAAGTGGAGCGTTTTATTTTAAAACAGCGTCGTTTTTTTCGATTAAATCGTTTAAATGTTATATAACAAAATATGTAGAGCGTTCTTAACAATTCAACCATACTTAGACTTTTGTCACGCCCACTTATGAGGGATAGGAATAAGAATAGGGTATCCAACAGTTCGCCCAAGCGGACTGTAGCCCGTCCCTATGTTTTAGTTTGTTTCTGTTATTTTTGTTTTTCAAGACAATCCTGCTAATTTGAATTCGTCCTTCTTTCGTAAATCTCGACAATTCGTAATAAACCTTTCGTTGGCATTATGAATTATAGGGAGTGTACTGAATATCAATTCCCAGATGGGGTACTGATAAATATTGTGTACTATACTTGCACAACAAGTATACAACGATACAGGTTATAACTAAGTGTGCTAACGAAATAATGAAAAATAAAAAGCAAATTAAGTACTGCAAGTATGACGTATCCCATTTTGTTTCGAGATTAAGACTGCTTTTTTTGCAAGCTTTAGGAACGAGCAACCATTAAGTGTTACCGCGCTTAGTGAATATTTTGCAATTGAACTTAAGAGAATAGTAGCTTCAATGGCGAAGACAAAGTTAATAACCTTCCGGAATGCAGAATGGTTTAACCCAGACCTTCAACATGCAAAATCAACTAAAATAAATCTATATAGAAAGGCTGTGATAACATAATAGTATGTCCGATAATTACCGTAATTTTTGAAATTTTTATAAACAAAAGCTAAAATCAGTAAAGTCTTCTTTTATCATGAGGAAAATTGACTCTGCCAACTCCCAAAAGGACATGTGGAAAAGTTAAAAAAAATATGTTCTTAACAAAAATAATGATAGTATATTCGAAGTGCAATTTCCAAACGCGATCAATTTAAATGATAGTGCAATACTATGTAAACAATTTAACCACTACTTTGTTGAAAGCATAGTCAATCTGAACCGAACTGTGATATATTTAGAATGTGTAAATTTAATCGAAATGTGCAATATAGACTTGAAGTTCCGTGTAATAGATGTCAATGACATAATTAGTGCAATAAAATTGATCACCAATAAATGACTTTAACTTTATTAATGTTTGTATGTTACTTGACGGTATTGGTATTATTGGTCCTGTCCTCGTCCGTATTGTCAATTCATTATTAAACACTGGAATTTTTCAAGAGTCATGGAAAGAGTCATTAGTAGTCCCAATAAAGAAAGTTAGTGAAGCTAAAAATAAATATGATGACAACTTACGAAAAAGTTTTAGAGAAAATAGTCCAAGTGCAACATCTATCAAATCAAAATATCCTAACAAGCCTAATTGGAGGCTTTAGAGACTTAGGAGTTAGAGAAAAACATACTTGTGAGACGTGCGTCAATTATGTGTTTAGCGACTGGAAAGAAAATGTGAATAAAAAAAACGTAGTTGTCGCGGTTTTCCTTGACTTCAGACGTGCCTTTGAAACGATAAATCAAGAAATATTGTTACATAAACTATATAAGTTGGAAGTTCGATCCACAGAACTTAGCTGGTTTAAATCGTTCATCACGGCGCGAACACAACGAACTAGAGTAAATGATAAAGTGTCATCCCCGTTATCAGCTGATATAGGACTTCCACAAGGAACATTTCTTGGTGTAATCCTATTTTTGTTATGTGTTAATGACATGGTCAAAGTCGTGGTGAACTTAAATCTAGTTCCCTTCGCGGATGATGATCTTTTATATACATGTGGAAGTGACTTAGTAACTTGTGTAAATAATATAAATTCAGATTTACAAGATATAAGCGAGTGGCTGAAAATGAACCCGCTTATATTAAATACAGAAAAATCTAAGTGTATTATAATTAATAAATAATAATGCTTCGCCTCGCGTACCCTCTAACGTCCTTGATGATAATGTGTAAATAGAACTTGTTGGAAAAGCTAGATATCTCGGCATAATTCTGGACAATAAAGCTGAAAACACACCGAATAAAGCAAAACGTTTTTGATTCGATAGTCAAAAAACATTTTTTATTTCATCACACACAAGCGAAACAGAATGTAACAAAACAAAACGTTTTGTTTTCTTGCTTCATTTGGTGTGCGTTGAAATAAAACAAAATTGAATTCGTGACTTGCTGAGTATACAAGAAAGAGTATACTTGAAACAAGAGTATACAATTATCGTTTATCCAGAGCTCGTAGAGTGGTTGGATGCGCATTTGGTATGATTATCAAACAATTTCGTATATTTGATACTGTCATATTACTGCCTCCCAATAAAGTGCAAATTATTACAGTAGCCGACTGTGCCTTGCATAATATGATTAGGGAACGCGAAGGCTTGCTTCAGGAAATATATGTTGAGCGTGAAGCTATGGAATACGTACCTCAAGGAGGAACACGTGATGAAAATATTGAAAGAGCAAGACTATCAAATGCTGCACGTAACATACGCAATCAGTATGTTCAATACTTTAACTCCTCTACTGGAGCAGTTCCTTGGCAATACAAGTATGCCATCTAATTTTAGTTACATGATTCTTAAAGACAGTGTGTCAAGTATTTAAAGTAATACTGTATATAAATATTTATACACAATATGTACATTAATAAACATGAATAAAATTAAAATTCAATGAAACTTACCTTGGCAATTCATTTCAGTTGCTATTTCTATCCACAGCTTATCAATAGTAACTTTATTAGCATGTTCCTTATCTTTATAATTATAGATAGGGCTTCTTACCCCAATTAAAAAAAATCAATTTTTCTCCATCTACGTCCATATTTGTTAAAATTTGCACACAGTAAACCAGAGTATATCCATATAATGAGTAGGGACACTCTCATATTTTTGACTGAAGAGTTATTGTAGAGGTTCATAATTAGGTGCAATCATTAACAAAAATAATCAGAAAAACCAGCCATAAAGCATTTTAAAAATAAATCAGGTACCACTGCACGTAGTGAAAAGGATCAAGTCATACGTCTTTAAAAAAGTATTAAGAAAATCCCCACAATGTTTTGCAGAAAACAACAGGTCAGATATCGGCAACGAATCACGTTTTCTTGTTTTGCTTTTGTTTTTATGTTTCGTTTCATTTGGTGTGTGTTGCCCCATAAGAAAGTAGGCAATTATCGTCAACGACGCCGGGTCGAAACAGTTTTGTTGCATTCGGTGTGTGTTGCTCGTATACAATGGCATGTATTTTCGACAACCACCATCGAACCACTTCGAAACAAAAACCTGTTTTTTCTCATAAGAAACAATGTTCTCTTGTTTCACGAAACAAAAAAAAACGTCTTGCTTTATCCGGTGTGTTTTCAGCCTAAACTAACGTTATGTGAACATATTGAATATCTTCGTAAAAAAATATCAAAAACAGCTGGTGTTCTAAGGAGAATAAGAACTAATATATCACTGACCCGTGCCGTTAAAGTGTATAATGTGATTATAAAACCTCAATTGCTTCCATGATTTCTACGCCAAACTGGTTAAGTGTGAACCAACAACTCTTTGTGAGCACAATGATTTTTATCTATAAGATCAAAAACGGAACGTCACCAAGCTATCTCCATGAAAATATCGCAACGAGGACCGATGCAGATTACAACTCAAGAAGTGTAGACTTTAAAATTCAGAGAACGAGGACCACGAGAGGACAAAGAACTATCTACTGTAGCGGATTCCAAAGAGTTAACAGTCTACCACCAAACATTAAAAATGAAACAAATCTTTTTGCATTTAAAAGAAAAATAAAGAGTTTGCTAGAACTAGTATAATAGATTAAGCAATAAATCATTAAAGAAACTATCAAAACCATTTGAATATGTTAATATGTAAGTATGAAACTACTCAAATAGAAATGTAAACCATGTACAAAACTCCAAATGGCTTTTTAAAAGCTAAATAAATGAAGATTGATTGATTGATTGATTGATTGAAAAAATAAGTCTATTTGATTACTTTGGACTCTTTATTTCCCTCACGTTACACAGCTTTAATAAATACATATACAACAATTTCCATTACAATTCGAAGTCGAAGAAACGTTTCTCACAAATTATTAATAATGAAATCCAAATGGAATTATTTCAATTAGTTAAAGACCGTTCTCTTTTGAAAAGAAATTATTCATCAAAATGAATTTTAAAAACAAGGTTAATCTTTATGTAAATTTGTAGTCAAATGAATACTTACTTTTCAGTGATACTTTGTATATAAATAATTTTGCAGTAATCGGTCCATTTATAAGCAGAAGCATTCAAACGTTAAATATATTGCTATCTCGAGTGATAGGTATTCACAAATATGAAAGTGAAACACTTAGAAAGTGATTTTTTTTTGTTCGCCAATTTTGTATTCTTTTAGAGCGAAACTATGAAGAGCTATAAAAGTCGCTACGTACGAAACATATGGTAGTTATCAACTGAGTGAAACATGACCGCCACGCTAATAAAGGTAATTTTTAAACAGTCAAAGACCAAATATTCATTCATAAATAAATAAACATATATTTAATACAGATAATGAACGTACTTTTGGCCAGTTTACTGTTGCATCCAGCTTCATTAGGGGGCTATCGTTTGCAGCGGAAACCGAGTTATGGGGTCTACGCCGTTTCATTGCCCATTGGCTATGGTGCTTTGAGTGCTTACAACGCTTTGCCATCGGCATTACCTCATGCACCATATGCCATAAGAGGGTTGAACCGCGAATATGTAAGCGCAAAAACGGGTACTTTTCGTACCTTTGACTTTGAAGACGGTGGTGAAGATAAAAGCTCACCTCCTCCGAATTACAGCCTTGACCCTAAGACACTTGTAAGACTATTCGCTCATGAATTTCAAGATCGCAAGCTTATAAACAAAATCAAAAGAAAGTTTAAGTAAAGAGCATTTGTTGGAATAAAAAAAATGTGTCGATTTATTCACGGCATCTGCTAGATATGATTTGCGTTGTTTGGCCCACTTATTTTGTTTAAAAATGGACATAAGTCAACGGGTTTTATGTCTAAATGTTAACCGACCTCTATAGAATAAAGCACCATGAAACAGAGGACCATCTAATGGATGTGTACTTTTACAATATTGGCCAGAGCTTCTATACTAAATGATGAATTGGAAAGTTCCAGATTTGCGGAATTAAAAACAACAATCCTTGCAGTCGAAAACTATACTGAAGTAAACCCTTTTTTATAACGACACTATTACGGGCAAACTGTAAAAGAAAAGTGCAAAACATTTAAACTTATGGCTTACATTTCTTACTTAATTGACTCATAATATTAAAATTCAAGTAAACGTACCACCCTAAGTGACGTGACCAAACCTTTACCGAAATCTTTACATCAACAATCGAGTTGTCGTGCACAATCAATAGTCACGTACCTGATAAATCGATATAAGACAAATTGTGTACACAAATTTACGTTCGTCTACTTAAACTTAAACTATAATAACAAGGTTTAAAAGGAATTAAAACACTTGAAACATTCCTAATCCACCGATGGAAATCCTTCTTTTGGTAGACATTGAACTGGCACTATTTCTTGGGTCATAGTATGAGACTGATTGTGCCTGGCTTTATATATCTGAACTCCATTGCACTTTCAGTTGTTCGGGAAGCGCTGTATGTAAGGAAATGTAGCCGAATTCATTTCTTCTTGTTCAGAACCTAGAGTGTGATTAATTGCGTAACCAAGTTCAAGTTCACTGCATATGCTGCTGGTATTGAAGCCTATTGCGAATAGACTTCATATCCATTTGACTGACAATATGGACTTTCTTGTGCAGATATAAGGCCACTGAGAATCAGAGTTATCAGTGCTATCTGGAATAAAAAAAGGAATTTGCAGAATTCATATGAGGTGCGTTTTTTTCCTCAAGCGTATATATATAGGCTTTGAATAGAAGAGAAGAAAAAAAGCTCGACTGGGACTTGGCAGCACTATTTGTATACCCTATTCTAAGGGTATATTAATTTTGACTCATAGTTTGTAACATACCTTAATATTGCAGGTAGACCCCTAGAAGTTACTATATTTATGATCAGCATCGATAGTAATGTCGATTATCGATTTAGCCATGTCCGTCCGTCCGTCCGTTTGTCGGCAAAAATTAGGCCTTTAAACTGGACCTAGAGAGCTGAAATTTTAACCATATACTCTCTAAGGTCCCGAAATTATCCAGTTTAAGCACTTCTGAAATCCGCCCACACACACACGCCCACAAACTCGAAAAAAAAAACAAATTTATCGAAAAAATCGAATTTTAAGCTAGAAAACTGAAGTTTTTTATATATGATCTTTGACTCCTAAAACTGCTCGGGAGATAAAATTTTGAAAATCCGCCCATTGACACGCCCATAACTAAATAAAACAATTTTCTTGTAAATTCAAAGTTTTAGCTAGGGAGCTGAAATTTATAATATATACTTTCTATGGACCCTTTATGCTTATGTGTAAACATTTACAAAATCCGCCCACTGACACGCCCACAATTAAATAAAACAATTTTATTGAAAAACCAAAGTTTGAGATAGGGAGCTGAAATTTATAATATATACTTTCTAAGGTCCCTTTATGCTCATGTGCAGATATTTTCAAAATCCGCTTACAATCCGCCAACAATTTAAAAAAAAACTTTTTTTGTAAAACCACTCAAACTAGGGAGCTGAAATTTATAACATAGACTCTCTAGATGCCCATTATACTTCTGTTTAAATATTTTTTAAATCCGCTTACTGACACGCCAATAACTGAACTAATTTTTACTAGTTGTAATAGATTCAGTAATGGAATTCTATTAATTTTTTTACTTAACGAAAATTAGCTAATGTATGGGCACTTATTTTTTATTAATTAGAAATTTTAATTCCTTAATAAACTTTTATTCAACATTTTAGGTTATATGTGAATTAGAGGCAAATTCAGTGTTTTTTTATTAATACGGCTGTAAGCCTGTAACTTATCAAATACCGTAGTTTTTCGGACTGCAATTGACTCAATGTGCAACAGCTTCAACGCATCGACAATAACCGGTAAAAAAGTTTCTCTAATTGAAGAGATTAGGGCGACATAAGCCATAAATTGCAAACTTAGTATTCCATACACATCTCAAGGCTAAGCTGCTCAACCGAGCACTATCAAATAAAAACCTCCATAATTACATTCATTAAATTATATTCCATGTAATTAAAATAACACACCGTATTCCAACTCCATCAATTTGATCAACATCGCATTTGGTCATCAGAAGCTCACTTCCACTTTATCCATTGAACGAAAGCGAAATTAGCAAGCCGAAAATCAAGACGTAATGACATAACTACAGACAGTGCCGCACCACTTAGCCGCCACGACCTTAGGTTCAACAACTTTTACTAGATTCTGGTCCATACATTGCATGTCCACGATTATTTGTTTGCTAAATCTAATTCTATGGCCACTTCTGTCACCGGGAAACGATCAACGTGTATACCTAACAATTATTGTGTGAGTCAGTAATAATGTCTTGCAGGAGCTCCTCCACCAGTCGGCATTTGACTGGTTTTACGTGGTGCACCTAATAAATAGAAAAAAAACGTGACCAGCACGCATGGCGGGAAGGTCTTCAGTGCCATTACTTAAAGTACATCGCGCGTAATAAAACCAATTTTGAGTACTTTTCGATACCTTCAAAGAGCTCATGGCTTGTGGATTATTGAAGCACATGGTGCGAAAGTACCTCCCATATTTGGTATAAAAGCCAAAAGTGTGTTTGTTGACAGCACACTCTTCCGCAAACTTTCAAAACGTTCACCGCTAACAGAAAAAAAAAATATAAAAATGTTTCAATACGTAAGTTGGTTAGGGTTTCGTATAAGAGTTCGACTGTTACATAACTTCCTTTTTTAGGCCGTAATCCTTTTCAGCGTCTTCGTTTTAACTCAAACAGCTTTTGGAGGAGTTTTGCATGGAGAAACAGCATACTCTGGAATCGCAGGTCCTGCTGAATATGCCTACGCATCATCGGCTCCTTTTGCCAGGTTGAATCCATACTCTTCTCCCTTGATCTCGTCTGGCGTGTCTACATCTTATGCCGCTGCTCCATTGGTCGCCTACTCTGGAAAATATGCTGCTCATTCTGGTTATGGCTCTGCTTATGGTGCTGCTCCCTTAACAGCTACATATGCCGCTGCCCCACTGGCGCATACCTCATACGCTGCTGCTCCATTAGGTCATGCATCATACGCCGCCGCAGGTCCGCTTCATAGTTATACCAGCTACTCGCATTCTGCTCCTCTGATCGGACATGGCTCATATGCAGCTCTTCCGACTGCTGGTTATGGTGGACATATTGGAAGCTATGCTGCACCTTTTGCTACACATGGTTCCTACGAAGCCACTCCACTTGCTAGCTATGCATCTCCATTGGGTGGTCATGCCCCCTATGGCTCTATTGGACATGGTGCTGAATTATCACCTTGGTAAATAAATTTCAAATATTATTCTTATGTGATGTTTGGTAACCCTTAAAATAAAAATTAGTAAGAAACCACATTTTATAAGTGATTTTGAATAGGAGCCACACTGATCATTTGGCATTTGCTATGTAATTAAATTTAGTTTTTGAGTAGCATCTGCGAACCCCCCAGGCAGACCAGTAGGGAGACAGTTAAGTGGGACGACGGCAGCGGTTTCAACTAAAAGAAACCTCAGCAGAACTAACAGTTTATTGGCAAAACTGTACAGTCCGAATAAGGCTAAGTGGGTGGGCTACAAACCCATTTAAATCATTCAAGGCACCAGGTACAGACGGTATCTTTGCTGCCATTATCCAAAAAAAAAGGTTACCTGGAATCGCCCTGATTGCTCTACCTAGGATCAGCTTCAAATGGGGCTACATATTAAGTACTTGGATAGAGGTCGTATTTATCCCCAAACCAGGTAACAAGCCAAGTGAACTATCTAGATCAAATCGTCCCAAAAGCTTGACATCATTTTTTCTGAAAACAATAGATAGATTTAATGACGTAAACATCAGAGAATGCTTGACAAATAGAACGCCTCTACGTCTACACTGGACGCGCTGTAAAAAAGCTGGCAACAGAGATCAAAAACGCAAACCTGTGCAAAGAGATCGCACTATGCGCCTTAATTGATATAGATGGTGCTGTCGACAATGCTGGATATGATTCATCAAATGATTTACATCACAGAAATATAGACCAACGCGCTATAAAAACCATACAAGATATGCTCGAAATTCGGCGAATATCTGCTTTGTCAGGACCCAACTTACATTTTTGTTTTCATAAGTCTCTTGAAGAGTCTAATGAGGGTAAATCCAAAGAGTTCACCACTCGTAATTTCACTCTCGAAGAGTGCTTTGAGTATCTGAAAGAGTCTTGTGAGGTTAAAAACGTCATATCTATACGAGTTATTTGTAATTATACCCTATTCTAAGGGTATATTAATTTTGACTCATAGTTTGTAACATACCTTAATATTGCCCGTAGACCCCTAAAAATTACTATATTTATGATCAGCATCGATAGTAATGTCGATCTAGCCACCGTCCGCCCTTCCGTCCGGCTGTCGGCAAAAATTAGGCCTTTAAAATAGACTTAGAGAGCTGAAATTTTAACCATATACTCTCTAGGATCTCGAAATAATTTTTGAAATCCGCACACAGACACGCCCACAAACTAAAAAAAAAACAAATTTATCGAAAAAATCAAATTTTGAGCTAGAAAGCTGAAATTTTTTATATATGATCTTTGAGCTAGGGAGCTGAAATTTTTAATATATACTCTGTAGGGGTCTTTTATGCGCATGTGTAAATATTTTCAAAATCCGCATATTGACACGCACACAATTAAATAAAACAATTTTATTGAAAAACCAAAGTGGAGTGTTTTATTTTAAAACAGCTTCGTTTTTTTTCGATTAAATCGTTTAAATGTTGTATAACAAAATATGTAGAGCGTTCTTAACAATTCAACCATATTTTGGCTTTTGTCACGCCCACTTATGAGGGATAGGAATAAGAATAGGGAATCCAACAGTTCCAAGAGGACTGTAGCCTGTCCCTATGTTTTTAAATGGTTTTGTATGTGATAACACCATTTTTTTCCCGTTTGGTTTGTTTCCGTCAATTTCATTTGTGTTGTTTTGAATGAACAACCATATCTCTTACAATCGTTATCACGTGAAGTTGGTGGAGTTACAGCGCTATTTCACGGTTCGCCACCTTATAAATGTACTAAAACTGTACTTAGAAGAGCTTCGAAGTACTTATATGGAAACTAATGTTGTTTTATTGTTTTATGCGAGTCGCTAAATAGAGAGAAACATAATGTAATGTTATTGAGTTTCGCGCAGTTGTTTATTTTGTAGGAAAGGGTATTTTTATCAGAACGTGTTGTTGAGGACGCAAATGTTTTGGAGATATTAAAAATTAATTTGTAAATATGTTTTTTCTTGAAGCTTATGAAGCTGAAAATTTGGTTACGACTGAAAATGTATCTTCCAAAGTAAACAAGTAACTTCGAAAAAATCAAGGTGCCTCAAAAATACTCAAAATTTAACATACTTTATGAATTATTAATTAATATAAATAAGGGTTATCATTCTCACTCTTTTTGTACCCCATTCTAAGGGTATTACATCATAGTTATGACCCATATAATTTGTAAACATACCTTAATTTTGGTCGTAGACCCCTAAAAGGAACTATGTATGTCATCGCCATCGGTAGTTATATCGATCAAGCCATGTTCGTCCGTCCGTCCGTCCGTCTCAAAAAACAAAATCATTGAAAAAATCGAAGTTCGAGATAGAAATCTGAAATGTGAAATATATACTCTCTAGATGCCCGAATTAATCAAGTGAAAGAATTTTTAAAATCCACCCACTGACACACCCACAATTAAATAAAACAATTTTTTTGAAAAGTCAAAGTTTGAGCTAGGAAACCCTAGGGGCCCTTTATGCTCATGTGTAAATATTTTCAAAATCCGCCCACTGACACGCCCACAATTAAATTTAAAAAAAAACCAAAGTTTGAGGTAGGGAGCTGAAATTTATAAGACATATATAGACTCGCTAGGTGTCAGATAGGAATAAGAATAGGGTATACAACAGTTCGCCCAAGCGGTCTGTAGACCGTTCCTATTTTTTTTCATTTTGATTACTACTACGGTAAAAATAATTGCAGTTGTTGCTACAGTTAATGCTGCATTTTATTACCCAATTTCAAGTTATAACCCATCAAAGAGGGTGACCTCTAAGGCGCAACAACTTTAAATGCAATAACTTCTAAACTACTTGGTACTGGGTACATCTGTGCAGCTAGAAAAAAGTTATGGCTCCTTAAACTCAAATTTATGAAAATTTGTTAGTTAATTTTTTTTACTTAAAATGCATTTTTCTCCAAAATTTTACTTGATGATACCTATGCCTGCAATTTATTATCATTTGTTTGAATTGACATAGAAAGAATTGTATACGTTTTTAATTTTTCACTCAAGAAATAAAATATTAAATGGCTCACATTGCGCGACAGAGCGATCAAATTAAACATGTTATTTGCAAATTCAGTCGCAATGATTCGCAAACACTTGCGGCAGAATATCGCACTCGGTGTCAATGAACAAACCTGAATACACGTGATGCGACATATTGCAGTGGCTATCGCTATGGTGGCGGTATGTGGATATCTTAAATCCACAACAGAATTTTGGTTGGACCAGAAGAAAATCGTTTTAATTTAACTATTGATGTTTTGCGATGGGTCGAACTGTCTTTTAGTATAATGAAGTCTTGAAAGTAGTAGCATATATTAAACTCAAAACTGGGTGCGACATCTACTAAAAAAATCTGTCGGTAGAGGAACCCCACAAGGTGGAGTACTATCCCCCCTCCTCAGGAACTTAGTGGTGAACGAACTGCTGATGTTCCTGTAAAGAGAGGGCTGCAGGGTGATTGCCTATTCAGACAACGTTGTAATTGCCACCTCAGGGAAGCACTTAAATACCCTTCTCCAAAACGCTCTCAACAAACTAACGACATGGGCAGATCGTTGTGGGTTAGGTGTTAACCCCCACAAAAGCGAACTTGTTCTATTCACTAGGAAATATAAAATTCCACACATTGACCCCCCCTCAATAAGGGGCTTAGTCTTCTCTGATGAAGCTAAATACTTGGGTCTCATTTTGGATAAAAAGTTCAGCTGGAAACCTAGCATACAAGAAAGAGTTCGGAAAGCTACGGTAGTACTCTTCTCTTGCAAAAAAGCCATCGGGGCCTTCAACACCGCATTACCAACTGGCTATACATTTCGGTAATAAGACCGATACTTATGTACGGGGTGGTTATTTGGTGCGCTGCTTTAGACAAAGCTATAAATCGCGATAAGCTAAGCAAAGTCCAACGATCATCGTGTCTCTGCATGAGTGGTGCACTGCGGGTTCTCCTTCTGCTCCAATTGACATTCTGTTTCACCTGACACCCCATGACATCTTTAGGAAGCAAGCGGCTGCTAGTGCGGCTATCCGCCTTAGAACAACGGTCCAGTATTACCTGAATGAAATCGGCGACTCCTCTGTTTTAAAACATTTAGAATCCTCCCTAGCAACATAGACTACACCACCCCTCAGCCCCGTTTTGACCAAAAATTTAGAGTCAACATCCGTCCGAGATCATTCTGAGAGGAAGGCCCCTTGTCGATGATGAATCGATCCACTTTGACACCGATGAATCCAAAACGGACGAGGGGGTAGGTGGAGGTGTGTTCTCTGACAAGCTGAACTTCAGTCTCTCTTTTCGTCGCCCTAATCACTGCAGCGACCATACCACGTCGAGTTAATCGGTTCTCGTCAGACCACCATAATTAAATGACGTTGGGCGCGGTTAGTACGTAGATGGGGGAACCTTTGAGAACAACCGCGTGTCGTTGGCCAGTCCCATCTACAGAGTTGAGGTAGATAATATACGTGGTATCACCTAAATTGGTCTAAGTGTGTCGGCTTGGCTTGGCGATTAAAGAAGTCCTATTGTGACTGAAGAGGAACGTGATATCCGCTATAATCTCCGGATTCTGTCTCCACAAAACCCATCGTAGTCCTAGACTGCCGATCATCTCTCGTGGAGATGGAGGAGCAATTCAACATTCACCTAATGCTGGGTCCCGGGACACAGAGCTATTCCAGGGAATTGTAGGGCTGATTAACTCGCCAGAATAGGAACTATACTGCCCCTTCTACCTGATAAAGATCCCTTAGGCATTCCAATTGCTACATGCAAAATCATGTATATGAGGGAGGCCATTAAGCGAACTAACCTTAAGTAGACAAGTGGCAACACTACCGACAAAACAGATTTCGCCAAAGCTGGATCTGAAGCGCTCTAAGTGTTTGATATATCTGAACAGACTGCACATTTGTGCTACAATTGGTGTGATCACCGGACACTGTTTCATAAGCAAGCATGCAACAAGGCTTGGAGTCTATACAAATGACTTCTGCAGAAGCTGCTTGGACGAGGAGGAGGAGGAGACTATTCTCCACCTTCTCTGTACATGCCCTGCTCTCTCTTAAAGACGAAAACTCCATTTGGGATCTTTGTTTTACAACGATCTCAACGATCTAATAAACACCGACATTTAAAGTTTTTCAAGCTTTATCAAAAGCTTAAACTGGTTCAAGGAGTAGGAAGAAAATATATCCATGTGGTATCCCTATTGACCTTTTTATTGTTCTAATTGTGTCGGCTCTTGCCGACTGATACTATAACCTAACCTAAGCTTACATAGTAGCAAATATGGAGACGCAGCTTGCAATGATTAATGATAAGATTATATTGCAGTTGGCGCTTCGCGTTTGCTTGATTTTCTGCAACACAAGCATGGTGCCAAAAGTGGATCAGCTACATGAAAGTGACAAGATTCGATTGGTCACAAATGCCAGATGTAAAAACTGGTAGTAAATCATTGACTAAATTAATTACATATTCAAACTCATTTTCATTTTCTTACAAAACGAATAACGATGAACAAAACTGTTACCCAATATAATCTGCTTATATGTAAAACGGTCAATTAATTGGGTTACCTGTACAGCACTTTGGAAACTAAATAAAGGGTTTTTCAATAAGAGCGCTACAAAAGTTTTTTTTAAACAAAACAAAAACGGTTTTGGATATCAATGAAATTCTTTATTCCTGTGAAAGTACGTTCGATGCCATTATGTATGGAACTCGATTTCTTTTGTATGGTCACCACGAGCACGCTTGCAGAAGTCCAGACGCTGAACCCAATTTTCGACGGTTTTCAATCATAAATCGGCCGATACTACTGCAATTTCACGTTCGATATTCGTACGAAGTTCATCAATCGTCGCTGGCTTGTTGGCATAGACCATAGACTTGACGTAGCCGCACAGGAAACAGTCTAACGGCTTCAAATCGCACGACCGAGGCGGCCAAGCGACTGGACCAATTCGTGAGATAACACGGTTTCCAAACTTGGTTTCCAATTAATTGATTGTGGCATTCGCTGTGTGGCTTGTGGCGTCGTCCTGTTGGAACCACATGTCCTTCAAGTCCATATCATCCAATTGGGGCCACAACGACGTCACAGAGATGCCCAACGCTTGAGAACGACGTGTGAGAGACACATTTGGGCTTTCTTCAACTGAAGCCTCAGCGGCAGCAATATTCTCGACACTACGGGCACTTCTTTGTCTCACTGGCACGGGAACATTTTGTACTGTGCTTGTGGATTCAAATTTTTCCACTAGACGCTCAATTGTTGATCTGCTAGGACGATTATGACGACCATAAATTGGGCGTAGCGCTCTTAACATTGAGGCCACTGACTCCGAATTCGGTAGTAAATTTTAATAATTTGGACTCGTTGTTGGCTCGTTTATCTATCTATCATGAAATGGCAAACCTTACTGAAGAGAAATGTCAAAAGAGGGGCAAGAAATTCGGCGTCGTTTGCTGTCCCTGTCGGTCTACTTTTGTAGCGTCCCTGTTGAAAAATCCTTTATTTGCAATGAATAAAATTGAGTTTGTTTTGTTTGAAGCAAGCTTCTGGTTTCTCAGCATTCATTGCTTTCAATGCGCTCTCTCTTGCACTCTTTGGAGGGTGAGGCCTGGAACCACCCGTCAAATAGGATAAAGGAACTAGTATCCGGACAGCTAACAGATTTCTTGATTTTAACCTAAGTTGATTTTCTGCATACGAAGGTAACAGCAAATCGTTGTAGTGTTTCTGTAAGTTTAAATATCTTTTGATAATACAACAAAAAGCAATAAAATAACTTTGTAGTTTAATATTATGTTTTTTTTTTAAAAGGACGATCTGCTCTTGTATCCGAAGTATCAGGACAATCGATTTTAGTGTCCGGACAAATATTTTCTTTGAAAATGAAGCCATTTTTGTGGTGGAACTAAAACATTTGTCCTTTTTTATATTATTTAGGAACTTTAATTGATAGTATGTATTTTTATTTAATAATAAAAACATAGACAAAATAATGAAATAAAATAGAATTCATTTTTGATATTTTTTTTTTAACAAGATCAAGAAAAACCTCTAAACCTCTATATCCATGTCAATTTGAGATACTCCGGACCGGAATAGAGATTCTTCTTCTGACTCTGTACCAATGATTCCAAAATAAAGAAGGACACATAGAAGACAACCCTCAAATTTACGACTGTAAATAAACCACTGATGTCCGAAATTGACAAAGATGGTGCTCGTAGACGTAAGATTGTCGCACTGGTAAAATTTTGAATTATTCTTGAAGATGCAAGGAGAAAACTGCGAATGTAAACACTCTGAGCCAAAGAAAAACACTGTGCTTTGAAATCGCTTTTCGAAGTCAATAACTTAAGCTGCGGTCAGAGCAAAAAAGGGGAACATCAGATTATTCCTATCGAGGTATCCCAGCCCACTCGAATCTACTGAAAAACAAATTCAGCTGGTGAAAATAGGCCAAATTTTACGCCTGCGTAGCCGACGATCTTAGACCCAAAGAAATCCTCCTTTGTAGATTAGCCAGACAAAACTCTGATGTGTGCACATGATGTTGGACAGTCCTGAGGGTTGTTTCATAGCAGAGCAGGGGTTCTCGCTTTTTCAGTAACCGGAAACTGAAAATAACATAAATTTTAGTTTCGGCATATTTTATTATTTTTATACAATCTTACAAGTAATATATATTTTATTTAAAACAAATAATTTTAGATAAAAATAAGTTCATAAATACATAGTGCTTAAAAACATACCTTTTCTAGATGGTCACACTATTTTTTCGGACAGAAACCTCGACTGTCGTTCTCGAAGGCCTCAGATACTAACGGGCGCGTTACTCTTACAATAGATCGTTAGTTAACTTGAAAGCTCGCATTTGTTTGCGCAATACATAGGGGATTTTTATTTCATAGCTGTTTGAGACTATTCCAATGAAATGCGCTTATTTCTTTTCACTGTCCGGATACTAGCACTGCCCGGATGCAAATGCCTTTACCCTAGTTAAACTTAATAACAAATATGCAAGATTTTGAGCATATGTACAAATTACGCACTTTGTTCTTCGATAAAAAAACAACTTTCATCCCCTAAATCAAAATCATTTACACCTCGGGCTCAACAGATACAGAAAACCAATCAAAAATCACTTCACAATTATAAAATAGAATAAATAATACTGCCTACTAAAGGATTATCACAGTCCGGCAACTTCGATCACTACACATACACACTCTCTCAATGTTCTATTTTTTATTAGGAATCCATCGCTTGATATGACGTAATCGGCAGTAGTCCTTCCTGCCGAAGATGCGTCTTTAGTGGCAGGGCTCTAAATTTGATTGGAACCACCCCAATAGGAAACGGTAACTGGAAATTTAACGACATCGGAAGTGATGCCTCCGATTGCACTATTCGGTATTGGTTTGACACCGATCCCTGGTGGTCTATTTGCAACGTCACATGAGGAGTGTACGATGGTGGTATAAGCTTTTGACTTGGAATTGCTGTTTGTCGATGTTGCTGATTTGTAAAGCTGTTAAAATAATTTTGCGGTAGGATTTCTTCGATTGATTTCTGAAGACTATAAACATATCCGCCGTCTTTGTGATCTGGGAGCGGCAATGGACTTTGAGTACCAGCGCCCCTGAGGGGATATATCCGATTCTGGTGACATGAATAAATTTTTCGTTCTGCATTAAATGAGTTGACATTCTGATTCGGTTGACGTGGTGGTCTCAGCTGACGATGGGAGAGTCCTCTTATTCCATAGTTAATAGAGTTTCCCCCAAAATCCTGCGGAGTTGTCCCTGTATACAGATTTGAACTCGAAAACAAGTAAAAGTGATCTGCCGCCTTCTGATTTGCAGGTATGCTCACGTAGTAAGCCAGCGGTGCTTTGATAGTGGAAGATGAATATTGGTAAGGTTGACTGTAGGAGAATCCTGTGTCAAGATCATTTTGTAATCCGTTGATCTTGACACGCGTGAAAACAGCGAGCACCAAAACTATCTGGAAAATTCGAAAACTTTAATTCTCTATACTGCCAACGAGAGACTCTTAAATACCTCGGCCCACATGTTCGCACGATCACCGGATCCACTTTGGCGAAGAAATGAACTCATTAAAATTGCAGCTAAGTCTTTTTATACCACTTCCCCCATCACTTGCACATTTGAATGGCAATCAACAAACTTTAGTCGGCATCAGCCACGATTAGCCTGCACAACCCATCGCACTGAAATGTATCCGCGGAGATGACATCTAATCGAAGAGCCACAATCTGTGGGACTCGTCGCAGACTTCGTAACAAGTTACTTGACCAATATTTTTTTGTTTAACTCTGGTGGGGATTTATGATCGAAGTGACACTGATCTTAGGGCCAAATATTATGAAAGTCTCAGACGATGATAGGGTAGCCGACAGAATGATCATATTTTAATTTGGATTAATGAAGCGTTGTTGTTGGCACACGCGGAGACCGGAGAGCGTCTCGTGACTTATAATTTAAACTTATGAATAATTAATATGATGCTCTGCTAAATGAATGTGTTGATTAAAATTTGCATCTCACTGACTGTTGGCAAAGGCGGGGGAAAATTTAATTACTCTGGGGTAATTTGATGATGTCAAGAATGGTTAACTGTGGGAATATACGGATTAGTCTTAATTGACCTAATAACTTAATAATTTCAAAGAGCTTCGGTGATATTTTGTTTCCATGTTTAATCTTATTCGGATACTTTTGTGCATTAAAACAAATTGTGTGAGCCTTAGAGCTAAGGGCAATGCTTCAGACAGTTTATTTAGAAGAAGAAAAAATAAAACTTTGGCTTAGGCGATAAACCTGTGGAATGTGACAGTGTGTGAAAGTTAACAATCTCGGAGGGGCACCAATTAGTTAGCTATAATCAACACAATTCCGTAATGTTGGTTTCTTTGCTTTAAAGATTCGCTTTATTGTTACACAAAATCGTAAGAAAAAAAAGTGAATGTTTTGTGTCAGTCGAAGGTTGGAACTAAATTGGTTTGGCTGCTTTTCCAGTTAAATGGGTCAGCGGCTTACTGAAATTTACATTTAGGCGTTTTTATTAAGTTTTTATTAGGCGTTTGGCAATTTTAACAACTGTTACGCCCATTTATTTTTCTGTAAATCCATCATAACGTTGGACAATGTTTCTAGCTGTGCACTATAATATAATCAGCAACGAAGAACATTTCAGCTATTCCTCCCTCCCTCCACTATTTAAAAAAAAAACATGTCGAATGCATTCCTCAATGAGGAACATATAACTTTGAGCAATCCAAGATTTTCCACCAAAATTGGGTTGCAAAAAGGCAATGAGTCTGGAATATCATATGTATTATCAGTCGCACTCTCAAACATTTTGTTTCCTTCTTGCTGGAAAACCCACCGCATTCAACCGGTTCCCAAATAAGGAAAAAAGTGTGTGCCGCAAAGTGATCGTCTGTCCATGTTGTCTTAAGCAATGGATAAATATAAAGGTAGTTGGTCAAATATTTAGAAAGTCACCGGCTAAAAAATGATTGGCAATATGACTAGCAAAGTCGACGAAACGCGACGGTCAACGGGGGCCAACTCTGCTGTGTGACTTATTTATTGATGGAGATAGCCGCAATTGAACACCTAGGCGAGTTAGGAACTGTTGCTTTTGTATTATTCTTCCTTCTTTAATGGAGGTGAAGCTATGATCAGGATTAATGGGATGAAGCCAATAAAATGCTGGTGTCGCTTCATTTGTGTCATCTAACAATTTTTAGGCCTCTGTCTCTTTCGCCGTTTGTATTGGAACGTTGATTGATATTGCCTTTTTGACAGCGTTCTCATTTGAACGTGACAATACTAACTGAGCCGGCCGCGCTACATTTTCGAGATAGGTTCATTGACGTGAAGGCTTCCTCGGATCTTGAAACTTTTTATTCGATCAGTCTTTGTTTCTCCTGCTGTCATGCAAAGCATCTTTCTCTCAGTTGCCGTTAATTTGCCTTCATACTTTTTGTACGCTGTCCAGCATTGTAAACTGTATGTGAACCGTATGTAAGAGCTATTGCTTTGGTAAACCGCCAATGTGTAATGAAAGACCTTAAGAAGAAAAGGAAGTAGACGCATTCGACTGTTAATAGTTTGCATATTTGCAACAATTCCTATTTGTTCCATTCGTTATTTGTTTTCCCAAAGCCAACACAGCTCACTGCAAACACACCCCTCCATTTCACCCCGACACAAAATCAGAAACTTTGGCAAACGTCAAACAAAAATGTGGACGGAGCTGAAAATAAAACGTTCTCCCTGTCGCTGGCGCAGGAGAAAGTAGTTTTTGTGTTTGCACGAAGTTCTTTGACAACACAAGGCAACAGAATAGTAACAAATACATTATTTAAATTTTGGAATGAATGATTCACAAAGTTCTATCAAATTAAACTAAACTAAAATTAAATTAAACTCACCAAACAATCTTGTCATATTTGACAATCACTTGCAATTTGACAGAATTAATAAAATTCAACGGGGGCTAACTTCTCTTTTATCGATTCACATATACTCACCGATAAGAAATTTTGAGAGTTTATATTTAGGGGCTAAGGGGACGAAGGTAGTGGGAGTTGACTGTCTAGTAAAGGTAGTCTGTGGCTATCTGTGTTCATCCTGCTTCTGCTTAGGTCGCAGACGTCCAGCTGAATATGTTTTGTGTAAGTATGGTTTTGTTTAATCTGTTTTTTTTTTTAAATTTATGTCGTGGAAACAACGAGGCACTACAAAACAAAAATAGGTACCAAGTTAACTAAAGCTGTGAAAATATGCTAAATGAACTAATTAATTGAAAATAATCTACTTTCAAAAGTTCTGGCGCATAGGTCATCTGAATGACCGCTTTAAATATGTCGGTGTCGGTTAAGCATGTCCTTTAAGTACAACTAAAAAGCATATACTTCCTGGGTGAAATCCATCGAATCCTTCCAAATATCTATCAGTTCGACCTCAATAAACATCGGCAGGCTTCTCGGTTTCGGATCAGTTCTTAACTTAGGCCAATCGAATGCTGATTTTATTGCATTTGTATGATCCCTATCTGTCAATTTTCTTCGATATCGAAGCGTGTATGCACTAGTCACTTATTGATTTTTATTTGATCATCATTTTACGATAACGGTGATCTCCAGTCATGTCAACCCATGGATTTGTACCTAAGTACACTTGCGGGAGAGTTTTAAGATGTTAAATGTATCGCTAGGCTCACATGGGTGTTAAAATTACATATGGGTTAAAAGTCAAGTTAACACGTCATGAAATGCTCGGTCAGAAAAGAAACAAATATACACGAAAATAATATACACAAGAAAGAAACTGGATACGCTTATAAAAACGCCATCTTCAATTTTCTTTGATTTGTATAAAATCGATACAGTTACTCGTAGATTAACCGGTTAAACTTCGATTTGACCTTAGGGTACTGCATTATGTTCGATAAATTGAGCAAAGTGATTTATTTCTGTATTAAAAATGTTTGCATAATTTTGAATAAGTTTAATGACAGTTGTCAGCCCCAGGCTATCAACATGAATTATTAACCATAACGAGATTGCCTCAATGATATCATCCATCAATAAATTACTCCAAACAAAATAGGCTGTGCGGTTTATGGGATTATATTATGGCAACATGTGTTTTCTACTTAAAGTTATTTAATTTAATCAAACTACTTTTTTTATTTATTATTCGCTTAATACAAACAGTTAACTTAAATCTAAAAAATAATTATAATAAAATAAATTCTTAAAATTGATATTGGATTTATAGTAGGGTTAGGTCAACAGGAAGGCAGTGTTTGGAGGGCATGTTTTAGGGAGTGTTTTTAATGATTCAGGTCAGACGAGTTTGAGTTATTCACTTTGCGAAGATTCTTGTCATTGGTTCGTGTTGGCCATATTCTGTTTGATGGTAGGCGAGGTAACGGAGATCTCAGAAGACGAGGGTTCAAAAATAAACTTTCTCGAGGGGGCTGTGGATACATCCAGTTAAAAGCTGATGTACAAATAGTATGACATAATTATCACGGCGTGAATTAAACGTTTGTTATTTAACTATTTAACTTAAGACGGTCTTTTATAGGAATCATTTAAACCCAGGTCTCATAAAGCAAATTGAATAAATCTGTGCTGAACGGCTTCAATGCACCTGTGAGGTGGGTTATTTAAGGAGACATTGTGGCGAAACCAACATTTCCTGTTTTCGATGGTCTACAATAAGTCAGGAGTTGCGGATTGGGCTTACTTACATATATGGCGCAGAGTAACCGCCGCCAATGGTGGGTATGCAGCTACATATGTGGCGGCGTAAGCTTCTGCAAGAAGAGACGCATGCCTCACTATTGGTGCAGTATAACCGAGTAGTGTAACTGAAGATGGATATGCATATTTTGCAACAGGAGCTGTGTAGGCTAATGGGCTTACTATAGCGTACTCCAAACTTTGTTGAGTATCCACCATTGTAGTTATTGCAAACGTTCGCTTCGGAGTTGCTGATGTGAACACTGGTGTTTTTTTTTTTTTTTTTTTAAGGAAATCCAAATCCCAGACCACTCAGCCTCGGTTACGGTCCATTGTAAATACTACCAGGCAGAAATCCTCTCTTTGGTGTAGAGGTTAGAGAAAACATGGTGTCATTCGTTTCTTTCCACTAATGGGTGGCGTATGTTTTTCTTCCTCATGTGGTTTGAACCAACACACTAACCTCTAAACCATCGGTGGTGTAGTTTAGCATAGAAGGGATAGTACTGCTGATTAAGTAGTACCGCAGACGACCACTGCGAAATGGAAGAGAGTAAAAAACATAGGGACGGGCTACAGTCCGCTTGGGCGAACTGTTGGATACCCTATTCTTATTCCTATCCCTCATAAGTGGGCGTGACAAAAGTCTAAGTATGGTTGAATTTTTAAGAACGCTCTACATATTTTATATAACATTTAAAGGATTTTATCAAAAAAAAAAAGCTCCCTAGCTCAAACGTGGGTGTTTCAATAAAATTGTTTTATTTAATTGTGGGCGTGTCAGTAGGCGGATTTAAAAAAAAATAACACATGAGAATAAAGGGCCCCTAGAGAGTATATATTATAAATTTCAGCTCCCTAGCTCAAACTTTGAACTTTCAAAAAAAAAAAAAAATAATTGTGGGCGTGTCAGTGGGCGGATTTTGAAAATATTTACACATGAGCATAAAGGGCCCATAGAGAGTATATACTATAAATTTCAGCTCCCTAGCTGAAACTTTGGATTTTCAAAAATTAATATACCCTTAGAATAGGGTATAAAAAAATTATTTTATTTATTTGTGGGCGTGTCAGTGGGCGGATTTTGAAAATTTTTTATCACGAGCAGTTTTAGGAGTCATAGATCATATATTCAGCTTTCTAGCTCAAAATTCGATTTTTTCCAAAATGCGGTTTTTTTTGATTTTGTGGGCGTGTCTGTGGGCGGATTTCAAAAATTCGTAAACTTGATTATTTCGGGACCCTAGAGAGTATATGGTTAAAATTTCAGCTCTCTAGGTCCAGTTTAAAGGCCTAATTTTTGGCTACAGACGGACGGACGGACGGACATGGCTAGATCGACATTACTATCGATGCTGATCATAAATATAGTAACTTTTAGGGGTCTACGGGCAATATTAAGGTATGTTACAAACTATGCGTCAAAATTAATATACCCTTAGAATAGGGTATAATTACATCTGTATGATTGACTTGTTTTATTCCTTACAAATTTGTACACTTGTTGCCTTTTCTGACAGTGATATCATCGATTAACGGGTATTAGCATTTGATGACTTTGCGCGAAAAATATCTTAACCGGATGCCACATAAATTTTGAAAGCAATTTGTATTGTTAGCTTCATTCGTAGGTGCTGCTACTTTTATCGACAATCCATCATAAACTATTTTTGAAAGTATTTGCCTGGATACGTGATCCGAGGTTAATTAGCGAAAGAAATTTGTAGACGGAAATATCTGAGTTCAATCAGCTGATCGCCGCAGCCGGAACTTGCTCTAATTTAAATTCCTGAGAGTGCTTCGCAAATTCCAATTCACAAAAGCCTTTTGTCGGCTTAAAATGAGAATTTGTTTTTTTTTTAGTTTCTCCGGAAGATGTGTGAAGAATTACAAGTGAAATAATGTGCGACGATATTCAGTAAGAGTCTGGTGTCTATGTCTACATCAAGTCCGCATAGAACAAAACCTAAAAAAATTAAACTTGCTGTCCGGTTTGGAATAGTCTAAGCCTATGGGAAATATCAAATAATAAAATAATAAATATCTGTATTAAAATGAAAGTTGAGACAGTTTTGCCGAAGGTTACTTTGATGTGTAACTTCAATTGCCTAAATTCCAAAAAAGTCTGTTCTTCAATGCGCCCTTCCGGCACCGTGCCCTGCACCATCGAACGGACGGAATTTCTTCAAACTTTGTATTTTGGGTTTATTTTACTAATATCTCGCTGCAATATTTTTTTTTTCTATAATTCTTAACAACGGTTTCTACCTAAACACTCAGATTTATTAAGATGTTGACCCGTTTTAAAGCTTTGGTTGATTGGGGTGAGGGTAAGAAAATTGCATACTCTATTTTTTTTACCAAAATAGTTATAAAGCGGTCTTTTAGAAAAATGGTAATATTTCCAAAACGGAAAAAATTATAACTAAAAAATATTGATATTTAAGCTCATACAACCATTTAAAATATAAAACTATATTAAAGTTCAGCTTATTGATATATGTTTAACTCTTTGTAGAATTAGCAATAAGTTTACTTTTAAAACGATTTTGATAAGTGTATTAAGGGCGCAACGTACACAATCTGTTGATCCGTTGCGTCAACGCATCCGTTAGCGTTAACGCATTTAACAAAGGGAGCTGCTGTTATATAATCCGTCGTCAACTTTGACATGACACCCCAAAGTTGACAGCAGAAAACACATTGGAAGTATTTATGTCGTTGTCTAGGTAAAAATGAGTACTCCTGTTGTCTTCCTCGAAAAAAGCACTCCCAAAATGTTCCAATGGAGCAGTCGGAGTCAGTGTTAACCGAACTGTCACTTTTTAGAAAAACTACATAAGTAAGCAAAGAATAAAACATTACCTAAATAACTAAAATAATGGCTGGTCGAAAGCTGAATGGTTACTGGGTTAAAGGTGGACATATTCCAGCTAAAATGGACAACTAAGGACAGGTGTACTCTGCGGCACGTATTTTGTCCTTCTTAGCATTATAACAACTTCAAGGCGCACAGATAAAATATTCAATGTTTTCATTTAGCCTTGGGACCTACAATAAGGTTAAGGCACAGTTATGGATATTTTAACCTCAATTTTGTAATGTGTGAACTTCAATGCAAGAATATGTGAACTTCAATGTATGAACGTGTGACAGAATAGTATCAGGTAAACCTATTTTTCCGTGAATACTCATTCGTTAGTTATTCATTTATTATGCTTACTGGCTACCTTCCATGACAGCGGACCAACGGAATGTATGGCTTGGGACTTTATTGCATAAACCTCAATCAAAGCGTGCATTGCTTTCGTTACGTCCAAAGGCTTTGCGTGCACTTTGACCTTTGACTCAAACTAAAAATTCAAATATAACCAAAGATACATTTTCTAATTCAAGAAATAGTTCTACAAACTATACTTTTCTCTACCTTCGCGTTAGAACACAATGCTTTATAGCAAAGTTACTAAAAATTGCGCTCTATCTTTCGAATGTCATTTTAAAGTGATTTCATATGGTTCAACTTGATGCGTCTTCCAACGCGACACCCCAATGCGTGATTGTCTTTAAAATACTTGGAGTGATGAATGGACCTGAAAAGCGGTACTTAAGAAAAGCGGATGAAGTGATTTCAAAGAAATTTTGAGTTTAGCTGATACAACAATTTAGACCAAATTTGTATAATCATTAAGGGTATTCATGCATCGTTGTAAAACCTTCGCAAAAGTCGACAACTTCGATACGTGGTAAATGAATTGTCAAAATTTGTGTGTCAAATCTTTTACAACAAGGTGATAAAATTTCAATACGAACTTGGTGTGCAAATCAAGATGGTTAACGTGGAAAACTTTTTCAACCAATCAGCGGTTAAGCTGTAGCATACTGGGGCATTCAGTTGAGTCTCTCACACTCCACAGATGAAACAAAAGAGCATATCGAACAGCTGATTCATTTGCTATCATTTACGCAAGTTAAGGCGTTCATGAAACGTTCGTCGTAAAATTGCACTTTTTTATAAAAATAAATAGCAGGGATGTTGGACTACTAATCTCAATATCTCAGGTTCAAATCCCGACGGGGCTCTCTATTTGCAATAAATGGTGTATTTCGATTGCTTTGAGCATACATGAGGCAGGCCGAAAAGCTCGTGGATCACATAAATGCAATAACACATGAGTCCAGATCACGAAGGTAATATTAAAACGATCGAATTTCATTGTTTCGACGAAAGCGGTCTCTTTCAATATGATGAGGAAAGCTGTTGTTGCAACGATGTAGTTCCATCGATTTAACTTTACGTGATCTGTCCCCAGCATTTGATTGGCCCACACGCGGACCAGTAGGGATGCTGATAACTATTCAATATTTCTGAACCACATGCATACCTTATTTTATCCAGTATCTGCACCCCATGGAGGAAGAACATTTTGGCACAAGAAAGGATTCTTTGATCTGAGTCCAAAGGTGGTAAAACTAAACTTAATTTGTAATCTAGAAAGAAAAAAATATAACGAGTAGCATTTTATTACCTTGAATTACGTTTCTAAAACACAGTGATGAAGCTGCATTATTTTTCAACGTTTTTAACCTTCCACCCACAAACTGGGGTATGAGATACCCCACATAGATTTCAAAAGTGTTCAGTTCCCCTTAAATTTTTTTCCTTACCTATGTATATTCAATTTTAAACTCTCTGCAGAAGCAGGCGATGGTGTTCAGTTCTTAGATTTTTTTTAAAGTGTTTAGTCGTGCATCGAAGTTTTAGCTTGGGTATCATATACCCCAGTGTGCAGAGCGTGTTAGTATTTTTTTGGAATTTGTGAATACATTATTTTAGTGAAATGTTTTCTCTTTTACTTATTTTGGACTAAAAATTACAAAACAAGTGTGAGGTTTGTTCAGCCATAAAGGAAGTTACTGTAGATGACAATATTAATTTTAGTTGGATAGCAAAATGGCTTTTCTTCGAGGACGAATCCATTGAAAGGCTTTTCCTTGATGCTGAAGGGATGAAGCCAAAAATAAACCGGCTTCGAATCTTGAAAATCAACATTAAAAACTGTAACTTCTGTAATCGAAAAAAAAAACTGAAAACGTCACATGTCGACTTCCCATGTGCGAGGATCATCACTGATCACTCACTGCAACGCAGTGAAAATAATTTGAATTATTGTGTTTAAAAAAGCAAACATTTATCCCACGTTAAAACAATACGTTGGAGTAAACATTGAAGAAAGAGTATTAGAAAGCGTAATGCGACAGTTTTTAAAGCTATTATTTTAAACTTTTTTATGAATTTGACGGATTTTAGTTGACAACTATATATTAACTTTTTTTTGTAACCTCATTTGGAAATTATGTTTTTTTTAAAGTATGTATTTTTATATTTTATGTTATTCATGGTATTAAATTTTATTTTGGTGAAAAAAAAATATGTATTCAAAAAATATATTCATAGGTAATATAGTATATATATAAAATTACATCTTTTTTAAATACTTTTGGGGTGGGGTATGTTATACCCCAGTGTGAGGAGCGCGTTAGAAAAAATATGTGTGATGACGGAAGGTTAAATTAGTTTCACTGGTCGATTTGCTTAATAATGTTATTTGATACCTATGTAGGCACCTACCTAATTTATTTAGCGGTTTAAAAGATATTATTTACTTATGTATCAAGTCATACAGGGACACTAACACCCAATAATGAGGCAAAACAAAAGTCAACAATAATGATTTTATATTACACTTATTATAGAATTACCTTACTGTGCCTTATTTTTAAATATTTGGCCAGACTCTGATTGCAGTCGGCGAAAAACTTTAAAAATTATATTTTTCATTACATATTCTTAGGCAGACATTCGCAATAATAAAATGCCTTTTAAAAAGTAGCTAAAATTGCGCCTAAGAGTTTGCAGGCGTTTCGGATTTCGTATTTTGCTTTTGAAGATTCTAACAGCTACAATAAGTATGCACGCACAAGCGTATGTATACATTTTCCGTTAACCCTCTACATACCTCATGCAAAGCTATAATGTTCATACTATAATATTATAAATGCGAAAGTGACTCTGTCTCTCTGTCTGTGTGTCTCGCTTTAACGCCAAAACTTCTGAACCGATTTAAATGAAATTTGGACACAGATAGTCTAGAGCCTGAGAATGGACATAGGCTACTTTTAACCGCGGGAAAATGCTTCATACGCTGTCCAGAAGAGGAGATTTAAGCTGATGTCTAAGTAAAGTGTAACTCTCGAATGCTTTCTAGCTCCTAGCTTTGGAATGACTCATCCAAATGAAATAGGATTTTTTTTAATATAAAGTTCAATTATGTACAAAGATTTTAAGATATAAATCATCGTTGAAGGTTATCCTGAAATTGAACAATAAGCATTAAACTATACATTTTATACAATTCAATAAAAGTAAAATGTTCGATTGAAGCTAGATCGTTGGATTTTCCCAGCTTTGAGTGGAGGAATATTTGTGTGTGTGTGCGGCACAAATCTGTTTCTCTCTCTGTACCTTTTGTGTGTTTTTTCTTTCTTTTTTTATGCACCTTTTGTAGTTTGTATTGTTGTTTTTGTGGCGCATGTTTGAGAAAGATATGGTATGAAATGTAATTGATATTGAGAGGGAGTTATACTCAGAGTATATCCATATAATGAGTAGGGAGTAGGGACACTCTCGACGTTTTCTTTATCAGTTTTTATCAGCGAGTATTTTGTTTTAAATTTGAGAAGTGGCAGACTGGGGAAGCAAGGCGAGCACGCTTCAGCTAGTATAATATATGGCTTTTTATTTTAACGTTAAGATTGGCGACAGAATTAAATAGTTAAAAAAAACTAGCGGTATTTCAATTTCTGTTTCATTTCCTGATATTTGCAGTTGCGTTCGTCAACAATGAAGATGTTCTGAACACATCCCCCTTACATCATCGTCAGCATGCATACAGAGCGGGCAGATCAACAGAGACCGCCCTATATCAGCTGACGGAGATAATTCGAAGTGCCTTGGAGGCAAAAGAAATAGTACTGCGCGCTTTCCTAGACATAGAGGGAGCATTTGACAACACCTCACATGATGCGATCAAACGATCCCTGGATAGGAAAGGAGTTAACAGTACAGTATCCAACTGGATTTGTGAGCTGCTGAGCACTAGATCAGCAGAGACTCAAACATCATCTGGAACCATCAGAGTAAACACAACAAGAGGATGTCCACAAGGAGGTGTACTATCACCCTTAATGTGGAGCCTAGTTGTATGCGAACTGCTGGAAAAATTAACCAACCATGGTATCAACTGTCAGGCGTACGCCGATGACATTGTTTTGATTGCCAGGGGCAAGTTCAAAGAAACCCTTGGGGACATCATACAAAAGGGGCTTAAAGTAACCAAGGAATGGTGCTATACTGGACTTAACATCAGTTGCGAAAACAACGATAGTACCATTCACAAGGAAAAGACAACATCAAAGACTAAAGGACACAGCCTATCAGGCACGACACTGATACCAGTCAAAGAAGTAAATTATCTAGGACTCCATCTAGATAGTAAACTCCTCTGGCGAAAACATACAGAGGAGATATCCAAGAAGGCCACCCGCGCTCTCATGATATGTAGGAGCCTAGCGGGGAAGGCATGGGGATGCAGCCCAAAAATCCTGCGATGGATGTACACTGCAATCGTGAGACCAATAATCACTTACGGAGCGGTAGCATGGGCGAAGCGAACCAGTCTAGTCACAACGCGAGAGACACTCGGCAAAGTGCAAAGACTGGCGTGCCTGTAGCAATGAATCCATAACTTATGGACTGAGCAACCACACAAAAAAGTGGTATACGGACGGCTCGAGGACCGAGGAGGGAACTGGTGCAGGAGTGTTTGGGCCAGGAACTTAGCACTACGAATCCATGGGCAAATGTACAAGCATCTTCCAGGCAGAAATATGTGCCATAGACAGGTGCGTTCGAATCAACCTCGAGAAAAACTACAGAAATTGCAACATAGCAATAATGTCTGACAGCCAAGCAGCTATAAAGGCTCTTGACGCCTACGTTATCAAGTCAAAACTCGTGTGGGAATGCCTACAAGGACTGAATAGACTAGGCAAGAATAACAGAATCTCCATCTGCTGGGTACCTGGCCATGTTGGTATTACAGGCAATGAGGCAGCGGACACTCTGGCAAGAAAAGGGGCAGAGGAACCCTTCATAGGACCTGAACCATTCTGCGGGATAGGAGATCACACTATACGCGAAGAGTTCAGGAGACTGGAGGAAGAAACAAAGGCCAAAACCTTTCTCAACCTCCAAGGTCTGAGGCAAGCAAAGAAACTCTTAGGAAATTACAACCAAAAGAGATTCAAAGTTTGTATCGGCCGTAACAAAAACAACCTAAAAATCCTAACAGGCCTCCTAACGGGGCACTGCAGACTCAAGGAGCACTTGAGGAAAATGGGCATATCGGAGGACGGGCTCTGCAGATTCTGCAGTGAAACCGCCGAAACTCCAGACCATATACAGGAATCCGGTGGGGCACTGACCCACAAAAGGATGAAATATTTTGGCAGGCATCAAATAACAGACAAGGACATACAACCCATAGACCCACAGCTCATTCTCAGATTCATCGAAGAAACTGGACTGGACGCTGTGCTCTAAGGAGTGTGACCTGCCAAGGATAAATCAGAGCAATACCTCCACACGCTTCACAAAGAAGTATCTACAGAGGGCTCTGAACGAGGGCATGAACCTCTCCGAGGCACAAGTAAGGGGACACAATAGACCAATAGGTCGCAGTGTAATATACCCTAACCAAATATTATTATTATTATTATCAACAATGAATATTTAATTGTAGTTGATCAGAGCGCTTGGTCACTTCGTAGTCGTAAAATTCATTGAATAAGCTGTTTATGCACTTACAAAAATATCAGTCAAACATCGTCATGCCATATTTGATAACAATGATAACAAATATAGTTTTGTCCATATTTTATTTTTATACCCTATTCTAAGGGTATATATTAATTTTGACGCATAGTTTCTAAAACACCTTAATATTGCCCGTAGACCCCTAAAAGTTACTATATTTATGATCACCATCGACAGTAATGTCGATCTAGCCATGTCCGTCCGTCCGTCGGCAAAAATTAGGCCTTTAAACTGGACCTAGAGAGTTGAAATTTTAACCATATACTCTCTAGGGTCCCGAAATAATCAAGTTTACGAATTTTTGAAATCCGCCCACAGACACGCCCACAAACTCAAAAAAAACAAAATTTTGGAAAAAATCGAATTTTGAGCTAGTAAGCTGAAATTTTTTATATATGATCTATGACTCCTAAAACTGCTCGGGATATAAAATTTTCAAAATCCGCCCACTGCCACGCCCACAAAAAAATAAAACAATTTTATTGAAAAACCAGCTAGGGAGCTGAAATTTATAATATATATTCTCTATGGGCCCTTTATGCTTATGTGCAAATATTTTCAAAATCCGCCCACTGGCACGCCCACAATTATTATTATTTTTTTTTTTTTTTGAAAATTCAAAGTGAGCTAGGGAGCTGAAATTTATAATATATACTCTCTAGGGGCGCTTTATGCTCATGTGTTAATTTTTTTAAATCCGCCTACTGACACGCCCACAATTAGATAAAACAATTTTATTGAAACACCCAAGTTTGAGCTAGGGAGCGTTTTTTTTGATAAAATCCTTTAAATGTTATATAACAAAATATGTAAAGCGTTCTTAACAATTCAACCATACTTGGACTTTTGTCACGCCCACTTATGAGGGATAGGAATAAGAATAGGGTATCCAACAGTTCGCCCAAGCGGACTGTAGCCCGTCCCTATGTTTTATATACGATCTATGACTCCTAAAACTGCTCGGGAAATAAAATTTTTAAAATCCGCCTACTGACACGCCCACAATTAAATAAAACAATTTTATAGAAAAATCAAAATTTGAAATTTATAATATATACTCTCTAGGGGTCCTTTAAGCTCATGTGTAAATATTTTCAAAATCCGCCCACTGACACGCCCACAATTTAAAATAAACTTTTTTTGCAAATCCAAAGTTTGAGCTAGGGAGCTGAAATTTATAATATATACTCTCTAGGGGCCCTTTATGCTCATGTGTTATTTTTTTTTAAATCCGCCTACTGACACTCCCACAATTAAATAAAACAATTTAGTGAAAAACCAAAGTTTGAGCTAGGGAGCGTTTTTTTACATTTTTTTTGAAAAAATCCTTTAAATGTTATATAACAAAATATGTAGAGCGTTCTTAACAATTCAACCACACTAAGAGTTTTGTCACGCCCACTTATGAGGGATAGGAATAAGAATAGGGTATCCAACAGTTCGACCAAGCGGACTGTAGCCCGTCCCTATGTTTTTTGCTGAAAATAGGCTGCTTTATAATGGCATCAGCACCGTCCTGTTTTGCCGTGTAAATGGCTCTTTTCGACTTCAAGATGGCGGTAGCCGAGCATTTGTGCAAGCTTGGTAAAACTTACAACAAGAAAGTTTGTCCAGCTTCCAACAGTGGTACACCAACAAGTACAAAAAGAACTTGATTCCCGTCGATCGACCCAGACTTCTATTCAACTGAAAAGAGCTAAGAAATCTTTGGCACGTCGTACACCTCTGATTGCAGTCCATAAAGATTCAGTGGATCATCTTCCAGAATGGAAAAGTGGCAGGCAGCAATGCCATAATGATTGCAAATTTCGAACTTTCCTATTTTGTCCCAAATTCGGCATTTACCTTTGCTTGAACAAAGACAGAAACTGTTTTATGCCTTTTCATATTTGATATTATTTTGTTCCTTATTACTATTTCTATGAAATGATAATATAATCAGTAAAAACACCAATAAAATTGTGTTTAAAAAAAACGTTACTGCATAAGACGCCATAAATGGCAAGGGTTTTTTAGGTTGAAAAAATACAATATGGATAAAACGCAATAGGTATATATCATTTTTTTTTAAAAACTTGCCTACATTTTTAGAAAAAAATTTCATAGATACTCGTATATTTAGCAATCTGCATAAAAAGTAAATCCAATTTTCTTTTTTTTATTGAGTGAGTCATAATTCATGCAGTAGAGGGTTAATTATTCTTTTGAACGAAACCTATAATTGCAATAGATAATAATAGTGAGGGTAAAGTACACCTCGACCTTTTGGTCTATTGTGTCCCCTGCTTATACCTCGGAGAGGTTCGTTCCCTTATTCAGAGCCCTGTGTATATACACTTCTTTTATGAACCGTACCTGGGCCTTGCTCTGATTAAGCAGGTCACACTCCTTAGAGTACAGCGTCCAGTCTAGATTTCTTGATAAATCTGAGAATGAGCTGTGGGTCCATGGTTTGTATGTCCTTGTCTGTTATTTGGTGCCTTCCTAAATATCTTATCTTCTTGTGGGTCATTTACATACAGGATTTCAGTATTACAGTACCTACATTCGCGGTCTGATTTTGTTTGCAGTTAATAGTGACGAATATTTCTGCACTAGGCTATTATTCTGAATGCACTGACTATTTTTCTGATAAATTTGGCATTTCTTTCTTTTTCTTCTTTTTTCATTAGTTAAATTTTTTGGACATAATTTTAAATTTCAAATGGCAGCCATCTGATTTTGAATCTTTTGTTGCTTTCAACTTAAGATTGGTGGGGACCACTGAGCGCTCTTAAAATTACTCATAATGGCTGAATAGGTTAACGACGCTCATAGGTTCAGATTTATCGGTGAAAACCGGCTTTAATGTTTCTTTTTAGATGTTATTTCCACGGATATGTTTTAGATCTAAAAACCTGTTAAGTAGGGCCAATAATTATCAAGGCATATCCTTTCTAAGTGTCGCATATAAAATCCTATTCAACGTACTGTGTGAGCGTCTGAAGCCGTTCTGCAACATACTAATCGGCACGTACTAGTGTGGCCTCCGGACCGGTATGTCGCCAATATACCAAATCTTCACATTTTGGAAATTCCTAAAAAAGACCAACGAATTTCAAGTCAAGACTCACTGTCTTTTCATCAACTTTAAAGCTACATATGATAGTATTCATCGTCAGCTCTACATGCCGACGGCCGAATATGGGATCCCGGCAAAACTTATCCAGCTGTGCAGCATGACACTGAAAAACACACGGTGTAATGTGCAATTTGAAACCAGCTCTTTCGAGTTATTCCAAGCATTTGCCTGTTCGGCAAGCAGATCCTGTGACTTCTTCAAGCGAAGGGCAGGTTTCAACACGGAAGGCACTATCTTCAATAGATCCGTCCAGTAACTGGGGTATACTGATGCTATCGATATAATCAGTCGACCTCAGCATGCTGTATTAGAAATAAAATTGCATGGCCTTGAAGTCAACGAGACAAAACGAATAATTTGCTTTTAACAAACAACGTTACTTTTGATAGCAGACACTTCGAGGTAGTAAGGGAGTTCACCTACCACGGTGTAAATATCAACTCCACAAATGACAACTTAGTGGGGATCCGTCGAAGAATTACCGTAGGAAGCCGTTGCTTCTTCATTCGGTCAAAACAAATGGGTTCAAACCAAAAGCCAAAGCCTTACAAAAGACTAAAAGACTGATACTGCCAGTGCTGCTTTATGGCCCGAGTGCTGGGTAATAAGCCAAAGCTAATATTGGGTTCTTTCGAAAGAAAAATACTGTGTCCTGTGTGCAAGGATTGCGAATGTATGGGAAGATACAACCACGAACTCTATGAGCTGTACCTAAATGTGGATGTAATGCAAAAAGCTAAAAATGTCGACTATATTGGCTCGGCCACATCAAGCGATTGGACAGTAAGGCTCCAGCAAATTAATTAACTTACCAATTTTGTTTATTTTTTATGCGTGGCCGAATAAGTTCCAAAATGCTTAAGCTGATGCCTTTGAAAATCGAAATCAGTTGTATCTGCAAATTCTTTTACCTTAATAACTTGGTTGGGTCGTGATCTTTCAAGCCTTTTTCTTCTGAAGTAATTCTACCATACTAGTCAATCGACAGTGGATGAGTTAAAGCCTGAGTGGAGTATTGTGACGGCAACAAACAATATAAACGTAAGATACTAACTGGTAAGTCAATAAAAAGCTTACTTGCAATGATGTCCTATTTATGTATTTATGGTTAAGAACTATTTTATCAAATATATTCGGAATATGATGAGTACCTAAGACCTTCTTGTATTTCAAACTCCAAACCAGTCCACCAGTATATCAGCACTGCCCAGACTGCAGACTTACATAACAGTGACATAACGTCTTCGTACGTTTCTTTGACTTTGAACAATATGGAAATTATATAATTGGCTACCAATTTGTAATATGTTATAAAAATCAATACTTTCGGAGACTCACGTCCCATCCACAAACGGTTCCCAAAAATGGTCAGTAGCGCAACAAAAGTGAAATTACCAGCAGTCGATTTTTGGACGTACAAACATTGTCCGATAAATTTCAATGAATGTATTTTTAATATAAATTGTGGGTGGAATTAATAACTCTTCAACATTCGACAATTACCACAACAGTGGGCGACAAGTGTTTTAATTGTATTCTCACTTGAAAAGCAACAGATAACTCACAGAGGAAAGGCTTAGCTTTCATTCAATTTAAGGATTAACATTTCGATTATACAAAATGTCTCTCTTCAAGTTGGTAAGTAATTCATTCGATCACATTAACTATCACTAAATTGTTGTTGACCCCCAATTAATCACACCCACAGGTATGTGTCATCTTGGCCGTCGCGTCGATTGCAAGTGCAAGTTTTGGACCGCATTACGAATTAGCTCCACATTTACCATACGGCCCAACGCCACTTGCATATGCACCTCAACACATCTACCCAGCTCCAGCGTTACCACCCCCAATCCTTCCAGCTCCAGTATTCCATGCACCGCCACCAGCACCAGCACCACTTTGGCCAGCACCAGCACCACTGTGGCCAGCACCATTACTGCCATCAGTCCTTCCACCTCCAGCTCCATGGTGGCCTGCACCTGTGTCTGCTCCCCTTTTACCGGCTCCTTTACCCCTTCCACCAGTATTTGAAGCCATTTCAGTTGCTCCTACATACCGTGCAATCCCTGGACCAGTGACCAAGACACATCACCTTTCCCTTGGATGGGCCCATCCAGTTCAAGTGGCCAAGGTTATTACAGCTCCAGCACCACATCATGTGCATCCATTGAAACTTATTGCTCAGCCTTCGCATGCGCACATTCATGCTCATTCGGCGCCGCTCATCAATCTACCGCATCATCACCATCATCATGTCATTGCCTAATGGCACGAGAATGTAAAAGGATGTATTTTTACAGTTACAAAATGTATACAAGTATCTATAGGTGATTTTAATATTTAATTTTGTGTTATAAATTTAGCGTGTATAGATGTAGGTAGATGATCATGAATAAATTTGACAGATTGACATTGCAGTGAAATGAAAACTAAAGTTGTTTGTGATGTAAAGTTTGGGAAACGAAGAGGTATAATAAAACGCATCAATTTGTTGAAAACAGCATATGTTTGAAAGAAAACATAATTTGCATACCTACTTGATGTGACATTAAATATGGTACAGAAATTCGGATAAATGATATCCCTGAATTCGTTGATACAACCCTAGCGTATGGAATTACATATTACATTATTTTGTTGTTGCATAGAACTTATAGGAGTTGTATTAACATAAAGGATAAATTCCTAAATGCGTCCGCATACATTTCTAACTGCAACCTTGCGTCAAGTTCCAAAATGCATTGTGAACCGATTTACTGCACAAAACAAATTTATACAACGCATCGTGAATAAGTGCGATGCAGATGTGATTATTTTGTTTGATGGCGCTGATGGCGGTGGTTTATGTTTTTGGGGTAAGATGAATCATTCGCCAAAGACGTTAGTAATTTTATTATATTAAAACTATGAAATTTGTAAAAATAGTTTTTAATATTTATTGCGATGCCCTTATTTTTGACAATCTTCAGGAAGGAAATTAAAGCAAGCTGCTCATAGCAACAAGGGTACAATTTGAGTTAGAATTTTGTTCACAAAAGAAAAAGAAAAATACCATTTTTGGCGAAAAGTATACTGTAAAGGGGCCCTTACACGCTCAATCGGTCGACATCATGCATCGTGTATGTGTGGATTGACGCTACCCCTTACACAGTTTAATCGATTGACGTCAAATTTTTATTTGTTGTGAGTTGTCATGGTGTACCGATGTGCGATGAGTGAAACGGACGATTGTATTGCATATATTGCTCTTGCAATATATTCTTGAATGTTACTGCGAGATGCACACGGATATTCGCTGTCTTTAATGAAACTAATTTCATTAAAATACCAAAGTCTTGGTTCACTGACATTATCAACACCGGATCCGCTTTTGTTTAATTCATTTAAACGTTTTAGCTCGCGCCAAAAATTCGTTCTCAACGTATTTATTTTTCTGATGACATCCGCTTTTTGTGCATCAGGATACTTTTCTTTATACTTTTGCAGTAAAACTTCATAATGTTGCATTTTTATGTTTCGGTCGCAATAATCCTTTCCTTTGACATCCCATAAACTCGGTAATGGCCGATAGGTTTTAATTAATTCCGATACAAATGCTCGGTCTTCATCGTCCTTCAATTTTCCGCTGGCGCCAGACATGGTTTCGCTTCCGTGACACGAGACACAATGAAGTAATTACGTCAATCCAACCCTTACACATATCAACCAGCATGTCGTTCATCATGCAAAATCAAACTTGCTTTGATTTTCGTCAATCAGACTACACCAAATGTGTGTGACTCATACACATACATTTTCACAAACACATGCTAGTGATTGATGCCATTCGATTGACCGTGTAAGGGCCCCTTAAGGGTTTGTAGCGAAACACAATTGCAGTCAGAAAGAACAGTGCAGGTAAAAATGATAACTATAGCCCACGATAGAGATAAAGCGGCCGACCAGATTGAAAGTTTCAATTAAACACAATTTATTTTCAATAAGTTACCGATGTACCATACCAAAACAATATAGATTCTTTGATGTTGTGCGTGCTGTAGCTGAAATCCAAGTGGAAGAGTTGCAAAATGTTTGCATTGCACCGCGGCAGCCGCACGACGAATATACCCACTAAGCAGAATGCAAAAAAGTATTGTAATTAACCCATTAAAGGGATTTTGCGTGCAAATAGTGCAATTGTTATTGTGCTAACGCTGCCGAAAATATGTATAAATGCTTTGGAATTATTGGCTAGGTACAGTGAGGCAAATAATAATTTATACAATTAAGCAAGGCCGGTCCAACCATATGTGCAAGATGTGCAAATGCACAGGGCACCAAATTCCGGGGCGCATTTCTAGGAGTAAGAAAAATTAATTTTACCTTGCGCCGATACTGCCATTTGCATTTAAAACAAAAAACTTGTCCAAATAAGCCCAAAATAGCAACATCCATCACACCTGTGCTGAATTTGAGCACATTAATTCACATCAATTGAAGTTGCAATTTCAAGGAGAGTCTAACTCAAAATAGGGGGCTTTCTGCAAATCTTGCACAGGGCGCTTGTTTGGCTGGAGCCGGCCCTGCAATTAAGATAAATGTTAACAATAGAAAATGAATAGCAAGCAAGACAATATTTTTGAATCAATCAAGAGATTAAGACATGACTAAAGTATTTTATTACAAAACATAACAATGGAATAAAGAATGTTAACCAGAAATTTCCTTTTGCCCTACAGGAAACCATTCGAATTTTTTTTTAAATATTATGGTCAGATATAAGTAGAAGAATAAAAGCAAGGCAAAACAGTCTACAGAATCGACAACATTTTGGGAGTTTCTGTCCCATCAAGCAAACTTGACTACTCTTTTGAGGCCGTAGATGGTGAATTGATGGACTGGAATTGATGAAGCTGATTCCAACAACAACAACATCGAAAAAAAGCCAAAGAATGAAATATTAGACTTTTTAAAACAAGAGTCTGGAAGGGGTCGAGAGTGTTGGAAAAGAGACAGAAAACTAACTGAAAACAATGTTTATTTATTTTTCTGCCGACTCGTACAGCTGCACGTTCAAAAACTAACTGAGAAGAGAAATCCACAGTAGAGCTACATTTCACAGAAGGACCGGTTTTTGCGTGCTTTGTATTTTTCTGGATATTGGCACTCGGACCAAGGTACACAACCTTCCCCTACAATTTCGACCTGGGCTACAAACATCTATTCCCAGACAGAACCGAGTGGACACAACGTCATGTCCTACACCACGAATCGCTGTCAATTTTTACAGATGGGTCCAAAACGGAGGACGGAGTCGGTACCGGAGTCTTCTCTGAAGACCGGACATTCACCTCTCCTTTAACCTTCCAGAACACCGCAGCGTTTTTCAGGCCGAAGTCACCGCCGGCCGTCCGCCAAGCCGCTGCCTGGCTGTCGGTTAATACGATATCGAAATCAGATATTGTAATATACATAGACAGTCAGGCGGCCATCAAATCCCTTGCATTCAGCACTACAAGATCCAAGGCAGTGAAAGACTGCCATGCATCTCTTAACGAGATAGCCGGTCAGTATAGCCTCCCCCTTTGCTGGGTGCCGGGTCACTGTGACATAGCAGGGAATTGTGAATCTGACGAGCTGGCCCGACGAGGCTCTTCTGGTTTAAACAGCATAAGCGTCACCGACATCGAGGCGCCAGTGTCTTATGTTAACAACCTCATAGACACCAATGCGGTGAACGATGCCAACCGTCGTTGGCACCAACTCGACCAGTGCAACACCGCAAGGCAACTCTGGCCGACATTAAATAAATCCAGCTCCATCGGACTTCTGAGGCATAAGAGAGGAACCCTCTCCAAATTAGTAAACGCCCTCACCGGGCACTGTGCTATAGGAAGACATGCCCAAAGGTTGGGCATTCCCTACAATGACTTCTGCAGAAGCTTTAGGGATGAGGAAGAAGAGGAGACCATCAGTCACTTCCTTTGCACGTGTCTTGCACTCGCCAACATTAGGAAGGAATTGGGTGAATACCTTTTCAATGATCTAAACGATCTTAACAACGCCTGCACAGCAAGGATTAGCTCCTTCATTCAGAGGAGCAAATAGTTCCCTGAGTAAGAGGGTGACCCACCCACCGTACACATCGGCAGCACAATGGACCTACTTCTGGTCTAAGTGCATCCTCATCGAGAGCCGCTTTCAACCAACCAACCAACCAACCATTGTTTAGAAGATCATGCCTTTTTCATAAGGGCAGCAGTAACAGTAACATACAAGCAAGATAAATTGGACTTCCGAATAAAGGATTCTTCATAGGTCGTGCCACCTTGCCTGCGTAATCCAGCATCGATCAATAGTCCTATGAAAGCTCGAATTTCCACCATATCGGTCGTCTTCCATTTGTTGCTTACTGTGTTTATTCCGTCCAAGTTAGTGTATTTTACAATAAGTTCTACTATGTTTAAAGGGGTTAACACAACTTCATTTACTTGCTAGTTTGGTGGTATTGAAGTTCCATCTTTTCTGATGAATAATTCAGCAGTATTGTTACCACTTTCACGACCTTCACTTTCTTCTTACAGCAAATATTCTATTTTGCAAGAGATCAAGTTCTTACATGAATAAACAATATACAGTTCCATTTATTTAGTTGTAAACGAACTATAAATACAACATTCATTGTAGTGTCTTAGAGTCACTACGTGTTACTTGGGCCCGGCGGGAATTGAACCGAACCATTGAGCCACTGCGCCCGACAACAGAAGTTATACTTCAGCTAAAAAAGCTGTTCGCAACTAATGGAATCCCAGCTATTCTAGAATACGATAACAGTTTTCAAAAAGTTAGGACTTCACACATTAGACGTCAAGCCTATATACCCAAAATCAAATGGACTATCGGAGCAATATGTTCAGATCGCTAATTCACTGTTAAAGAAATTCTACAAAGATCAGCCAGTGTTGCACCATGCGCTTCTTAACTTTCGTAACACGCCTAGAAACAAAGAACTAGAATCTTCAAGCCACTGATTGAAAACCAGGATCACCCTATTGGGCATGACGGAGTTATCTCAAGTTCAAATTTGTAGGAAAAACTATGCTGACTAAGGAAGTCGTGAAATCTAGCCCCTTAAGCCACCAAAGTGTTAAAGATAAGCGGCGCAACCACGGCGACTACATCAACGATGATCCTGAACTCCTCCGTTTCAACATAACGGATACCGAAAATGAATTCACCACATTTTTGTTGGTCGAAGGGGAAGATGTCAATACATCTTCCCAGTACGGTGCGCTCCTCTTAAATTCTTAAATTTAAGTAATTAAAATTAAGCTAGACTAAATGCGTTTTTCTTTATAAGGTCTGAGCAGAGCACTGAGCAGAGTCTGTGCACGTCAAGTATGCTCTGAGAGTAAGCTCATAGCGCTCCGATTTATTTTTGAATCACACCTGAGCACTCCAGTGTCATATTTAAAGCAATCATGTAGTAGGTACATTTAATGCCAGAGAAATACCAAAAAACCATTTTTATTGTTTATTCTTTTTTTTCAGCATTCAACTTGACGACTCCTACCCGGTCATTTTTTTTTAAAAAGAAACACCGATTTTTGTTTGGCAGCTCAGTGCAGTGCGCTTTAAGTTAGAGAGACATGAAATAGTGTCTCCGAGGGGAAACTAACGGTTAACGGCCTCGATCAGCTGCCGGAAAGGGGCGTGCACTAAGTGCTCAATTTCCTGACTAAAGTTGTAGTAGACTAACTAGCTTATTTTGGTAAAGCAGCTAGGTAGTCCTTAGTCTTCTTCCTCTTTAACGGCGAAGCTAGGACCATAACTAAAGGGATGAAAGCCCTCCCACTTCACTGCATGCAAATTGGTCCGCCCGTGGGGTTTGCCGTTTCAGCCTCAATGAATATGGACAGGCATTTCGGTTTCGGGTCACTTCATAACTGAAGCCAAGCTGTGTGATCCAGAAGTTTTTAGGCTTGCTCATTTTATTTTATAATTTCGAAACGTGGACGCTCCTATCATTGTTTATTGTTTTATCTTCCTTTTATGAGACCGGTGATCTCCAGTTCTGTGAACCCACGAATTTGATTCCACAATTGCGGAACAGTTTCAACATCGTAAACTTGTCACTGGGTTAACCTGATTGTTGAAATTGCTTAGATGAAACTTCTTTTCTTAGTCGACCCTGTGCGGGTAACTCTTCAGATACCACAACAATAATATAAAAAAAATAGGGCAGAAGTTTGCGTTACAATCAATTCGAACTGATATTGAAATATTTGTTTCCAAATTTATGTGCCATACGTGGACGATTGTGGTGGTTCCAGCAGGAGTTGACTATGAGCCATACTGCAACCAACCATTGGTCCCCAAGACCGTGCGTTCTAATGCTGTGGGGCGTTCGTTTGTTTTTATTTAGGTACGTGTTCTGGAAATCGCTTGTTGACTTGGATAAATCGAAAAGATTGAAGCTTCATAAGACAATTTATGTGGGGAGTTGTTGCGAATATATTGTACCAAATCATCGAAAAAGTGATCAATAATTTAACTAACAGCATAAGCTATGTACTTCCTAGAGGCAGTGATCATATGTTCAAAATCACCTTATTATTTGAAGATCAAAAATCATTTCAGTGTATTTATATATACACCGCTTTGTTTTTACATCAGATTTCAGGTAAAAACTTCAAACAAGAATGGCCACAATCAAAATGCGGATCATCTTCCAAAAAACAACACCCGCAGCTCCACCAACCACCAACCACCAATACCAAAAACAACAAGAACAGCATATATAAAGTAAAATCAATTCGTTTGTTTAATTAGTAGTCTTGAAACCGTTATTCGCTTTTCCTAAAAATGTCTCCTCAGACTTTGCCTTGTAAAGAAACAGATCAATAGTTTAAGGGTGTAGTCCAAATGGCTCAATAGGATGGTTTCCAGTATTCTTTTGGGTTGACCTCCTCCAATTTACCCAAATCCAAGATCCAAATTGAAGCATTCTTTCCAGTCTCAATGGCCTTTATAAAATTGACAGCACAAACGTCAGCAGATTGGCTTTTTGCGGCGAAAAATTTCTTGCTCAAAACATCGGAGTACGAGAAGGTATCATTGCCTACGAATTCGTGCCACAAGTTAGTGGTGGTAATGCCTGGGCAGATGGTAATGACAGCGACTCCAGATCTGTTATAGTAGTATTCATCCTGAGAGAAAACCATTAAGTTAATTTTAATTGAGAAACAAAATTAAACTTACAGCAATTGATCGACTGAATCCAACCACACCGTGCTTGGAAGCAGTGTAAATAGCCAAACATGAAGTAGGAGCCAATCCCACGACGGAAGCAATGTTTACAATCAAACCGCCACGTCCACCATTAGCCTTATCCATGAAAGGAATAGCTTCCATAGTAGTGTAGATCAATCCCAACTAAACAAAAGAAAAAACAGACCATTCAACCAGGCCCTTTCCAAATGTAAATTGAGAAATTGCCTTACCAAGTTAATGCCGATAGTTGCCTCTGGCTTGTGGTCATTGATAATACCACTGCCGTTCACCAAAATGTCAAAGTACTGGATCTTAGAAACTACATCCTTAATAACCTTAGCTATCTGTTCCTTCTTAAGCAAGTCCAATTGTGCAAAGTACACGTTTGTGCCATTGCTCAAGGCCTTAATTTCGTTCAAAAGAGCAGTATTTTCGGCGATGTCAATCACAAACAAATTCTGTGAAAAACCAAAGTCTAAAGAAAATCAATTCAACAACAAAAACCTTCTTCTTACTTACTGCAACTTTCTTCTGAACTAGAAGCTTGCAAGTGGCGAATCCGATTCCGCCAAAACCTCCAACGTAGACGACATTTTTGCCTTCCAATTTCAAAGTCATGTTTATACTTATGATCTTGGTTGTCTGCCTTTACTCGATGAGATCCAAAGAACTACTGCTTTTAAGCTGTTAATTTTGTCAGCTGGAAAACTTTTTGGACGCTTATTTATTCTAACTCTGATAGATTAGCTGCATGCGCAAAAGGTAAACAAAACAAATTTATAAATAAACTAGTTATATGCTCGAAGATAACGGCTTTCTTAGAAGTCAAGTGGCACTTCGATTATATTTGGTCTTAAGTTCATATTCCTCGCAAGAGTGTATGAAGGATTTTAAGCGGTGGGTTAAGGGGGGCAAACTCAATCCCAAACCAAAAAAAAATGTGATTATTGAAAACCTTACATTACGTAAAGTTTAAAAAAAATGTGTAACAAATAAAGATACAATTACTGTGGCGCTTGTTTGAAATGCTTGAATTTCTTTCGTATACCTATCTCTTAATCATGATTCTGTGCACCACAATTTTATTGAATTCGTCAGTTAACATTTTTTTTAAGAATTCCTCTTGTTGCTTAACTTATTTATAATTTCCCATCTTCTACTAAAGGGTGTTCAAATTTGAGGTATCATTTTAAATTTTGATTTAAAGACATAAATTGTGTGAAATCTGTATTTATGTTGATTGGAAATTAATGTACATTGGTTCCGGTTAATAATGAAAAAGAATGTCGTCCAAGTGACCTCCTTTGTTAGCTTGGCAGACTGTCAATCTATTACCAAAATTTTAAATCACTTTTTCGCATAATGATAATGGTTTAATAAGTGATATCTGCTCGATGATGTTGTCTTTGAGGTGTTGAAAAGTTTGACGATTATCGGCATAAACTTTACTCTTCAAGAAACCCCATAAGAAAAAGTTAAATCGCATGATGATTTTCTTCAGCCCAAATGCGACAGTTTTGTTTGTTGACATAACGGCCAATTTCAAAATGAGCCTCATCAGTGAATATAATTTGCTTGAAAAAAATGTCATTTTGTTGTTGCTTCTCTATGGTCTAATTAACGAATTGCCGACGCAATGCGTGGTCAGTTGGTTCTGTTGCAAGCATTATATGAAACAAATATGGTATTGCGTTCAAATAATATCTGAGTTGAAAAATATATAATATGAGTAAATCTACAGCTGTAATGTTGCAAGATTAAGACGAGTATTTGACCGTGGTCAGTTGGCTTCAATTCTTGTGAAAACTATGATTAATGGTTTTTTATGTGATACCACACAATTTTTCCTGGTTTTAATTTTTGTTTTCCGTCAATTCCTTTATTTGTTTTGAATGAATAGCCTTACATTCCTTACCACGTAAAGTGGACGGCTGGAGTTACAGCGCTGTTTCACGGTCAGCCACAACCGATCATCAGACTCCTTATGTGGTGCTGGTCTGTCTTTTTCTTTCATTTATCCCGAAATTCCATTTTCTTCCACTGGGATTCGAACCTAGACCAGCGTCTTCTCAGGCAAGCACTCTTGCACTGTGCCATTGAAGCCACGAGTTTATCCAGTTTTTATTTGCAATTTCTTGGACAAACTTTTGCTCCTGTAAGTATACTATGTTATTCATTCAGATTGTTTCTTTCTGTATTTTCTCTAATTCTATTCCATTTCGACAAGCATAGTTGGACTGAAATGGGTGATAGAGAGGGTGAAAGACTTTTTGACATTGTTTTTTGTCGAGAATTTTATGATTAATGGTTTTTTATGTGATACCACACAATTTTTCCTGGTTTTAATTTTTGTTTTCCGTCAATTCCTTTATTTGTTTTGAATGAATAGCCTTACATTCCTTACCACGTAAAGTGGACGGCTGGAGTTACAGCGCTGTTTCACGGTCAGCCACAACCGATCATCAGACTCCTTATGTGGTGCTGGTCTGTCTTTTTCTTTCATTTATCCCGAAATTCCATTTTCTTCCACTGGGATTCGAAAACTGTATTTTGTAAGCCTTTACATGCAGATCTTTGTGCAACATGTTAAGCGAAGTTGTTGGTTTGAGTTTTAATTGCTGTAAACGACGACGAATTGACGTCCTTAGCTCTTCAGCAACACTTTTCCTAACAGTTGCAATATTCCCACTCGAACGATCACTACGATGATAGGCTTTACTTTTCTGATCTTGAATCGAGCCCGTTTCTTCAAATTTATAAGCGATAAGTTTAATAGCACGGTTTGAAGGAGTATTTTCTCGACCGTATTTTGAACGAAATTTTTTTTCAACTTCTGCAAAACTTTCGCCATATTTAAAATAAGTTTTAATAATAAAAACACGTTGCTCAATAGTGTACCGATCTATTTTAGCTAACGGGAATGTATTTACTTCATACCTGAAAAAACTTCGGTGTAAGCTAATAGCTCGTCGAACCGCACAGGCGGACAAATAGGAATAGGAATGTAGTAAAGTGTGGGGGGAGGGTGAGTTATGATATAGTGCTGATTCAGCTGTTTTACAGTGTTGGAATACTTTGGGCAAGATAAAACTTGTGGAAAAAACAATGTTTGCAGAAATTTCCCATTAGGTACCTACATGATTATTATACCCTATTCTAAGGGTATATTAATTTTGACGCATAGTTTGTAACATACCTTAATATTGCCCGTAGACCCCTAAAAGTTACTATATTTATGATCAGAATCGATAGTAATGTCGATCTAGCCATGTCCGTCCGTCCGTCCGTCGGCAAAAATTAGGCCTTTAAACTGGACCTAGAGAGCTGAAATTTTAACCATATACTATCTATGGTCCCGAAATAATCAAGTTTACGAATTTTTGAAATCCGCCCACAGACACGCCCATAATCTCAAAAAAAACAAAATTTTGGAAAAAATTGAGTTTTGAGCTAGAAAGCTGACATTTTTTTTGATATGATCTATGACTCCTAAATACCACGCCGAGTTAATCGGTTCTCGTCAGATCAGCGTAATTAAACGACGTTGGGCGCGGTTAGTACGTAGATGGGGGACCGTTCGAGAACAGCCGCGTGTCGTTGGCCAGTCCCATCTACAGAGTTGAGGCAGATAATACATACGTGGTATCGCAATGGACCTAAATTGGTCTAAGTGTGTCGGCTTCTGCCGACAGCCACATAAACCTAACCTAACCTAACCATGACTCCTAAAACTGCTCGGGATATACAATTTTCAATATCCGCCCACTACGCCCACAAATAAATAAAACAATTTAATTGAAAAACCAAAATTTGAGCTAGGGAGCTGAAATTTATAATATATACTCTCTAGGGGCTCTTTATGCTCATGTGTTAATTTTTCTTAAATCCGCCTACTGACACGCCCACAATTAAATAAAACAGTTTTATTGAAACACCCAAGTTTGAGCTAGGGAGCGTTTTTTTTCGATAAAATCCTTTAAATGTTATATAACAAAATATGTAGAGCGTTCTTAACAATTCAACCATACTTAGGACTTTTGTCACGCCCACTTATGAGGGATAGGAATAAGAATAGGGCATCCAACAGTTCGCCCAAGCGGACTGTAGCCCGTCCCTATGTTTTTTTTAGTAATACCTCACAGCAGGATTCGTAAAATATCGCTCGCGAACGATAAAATTAGGATCTTTATCGTTCTTTTCACGTTCGTGAGAGATCGGAAAAAAGAAATTCAGGTAGAATACAGCTCGCTCGCGATAAGGATCCATAAAGATCCATAAAACAAATCATTCTCTATCAAATATCTGTTCAGTAGGGTTGTGAAGCGATTTATATTTTCAGTAGTTATTAATTTGGTTGAAATGGGGAAAATAAAGACATTTGAGTTAAATTAATATGTTTCTTACAATGAAGAAGCTGACGAATCAACTTGCTGACTTTGTGGGAGAAAATTGACCATTTTAAAACATTGAGCAGCAAAGAGGTTCTTCTAGGAAAACTTGCACAGGTAGTGCTGGCAGTGCCATCAACTAAAGTCTCAGTTGAACGGGCTTTTAGCGCTCTACTAGTTTTTTTTGACAAAAAACAGAAATAAATTATCCAAAGAAACAATAAATAATGTTTTGTTAGTTAAACCGAATGCAAATTTATTCCAAAATCTTAATATGTAATAAAAATACTTTTCACTTATGTTCTTTCAATATTAAAATATGTAATATAATTTTCATGTAAAAAGACTTGTTTTTTCTTATGGGAACCATTTGCGAACGGATCTACAATACTTCGCACGTGATAAATTCGCGAACGAACTATATTTTACAGATCGCAACAGATTTGATTCGATCGTGAAAACGAATTTTATTTTTAAACGAACCGAAAAATAAGGTTCGCGATCGAATCAGAAATCAAATTCCTTTGGGAACTTTTCATGAGAGAACGAATCATATTTTATCGTTCCGCGAACCTTGGCTCACAGTGACAGAAAATGACTTAAAAAAAAAACTACAAATAAATTGCTCTCTGTAATAGTAAAGAAAGATTTGAAAATAATAATTTAAAAAAGACACTATTCATATATACATTTATAATCTGAAAATTTATTCATTTTAAGAAACTAATCATTCAGGCAAATGAGGTCATTTTATTCACATTTCGAAATGTAAAGGTAAAATCTACCAAATTTGCAGGAACTGAGGTTACTAAACAAACAATTGAACAATTACTCAGTGAAGGTGTCAAATTGCTGGACGTCAATCGGTAAGTTAATAAAGGACTTCTCAGGCCAAGGCAAAATGCTAAGCCTGCATTCAGTGGGAGTAAATTTAATAAAAGAATTTGGGACAACTTTTAGCAGCGAAATTATTCTCTTTTTTGTTGTTGTTCTGTTGCAAGCATTATATGAAACAAATATGGTATTGCGTTCAAATAATATCTGAGTTGAAAAATATATAATATGAGTAAATCTACAGCTGTAATGTTGCAAGATTAAGACGAGTATTTGACCGTGTCCAGCATTAATTGCGCGATAAGTCTTCCAATATTCTAAATCAGTGCCGAGTGCAAGAACTTTTGATCCCAGTCGCTTTTTAATTGGTTTTTGTGCGCTTAACAGACAATTTTTGTTATATTTTGAAAAAATCACTCTATTAAATCTGAAGTTTGTCGTGCACTCTCGGTATGAACATGTCTGCTGCTAACATCCGAACAAGAGCTACAACATCAAAAGGCACAACAAATCATCTCTCTCCGGCGCTTATACAGGCATCCCCAAACAGCGCGCCTCTTCTGCCGAGGTGCTGGTGGAGAATTTATCTAAACAGGCCGACTGTAACCGTTTGTGTATTACTGAGGAGATTTCGAGGCTACGCAATAATTTTCTTTCGAAGATTGACGCAGTTTCCGTCACCTGGAGCCAACGATTTGATGAATTAACCAAAACCGTCACCAACATGATTGATCGTGTCAATCAGCTCGAAGAGAGCTTCAATTCAAATGCGCAGCACCAAAAGGTTGAAATAACTGCTTAACAAAAGCAATGCAGTGCCTTGCAAAAAAATAAATTTCTTGTGATGCTGTACTGATCTTCCCGATGAGTACCTAAGAAACTTGTTCAACCGACTTTGCCATACAATCGACTCCAAGCCGGACTAACACGGCAAACAAAAACACTTCGCCTCTTATTACTCGTATCATAAAATTCAGCAGCTATCGCAGACGCAAACAACTAGCGCTTCTGAACTTTGTTTACTCGATCTACGTATCGACTCTGTCTCTATCGATCGGTGCTACCTTAATGAGAGTCTGACCAGACATACGCATTTTCTTTTAAAAAGCGCTTTGGATCTCAGACGAAATAAAAAAGTATTTGCTGTCCACACCAAACACGGAAACGTATCTAATGAAAAAAGCTTTCTCTTCGAAAACTCTCAAGATCTGCTTGCTGCTGCTGCGACTGCGATTTATCAATGAATTATTTATTGTTCATCTCAATCAAGCTTTATTTTGATTGAGTTTCTACAATTTTCTGTATTTTAATTTGCTATTCTATGTAAACCTCTTTTCTTCCCAATATCCCTTCTCTCCGCTCCCTACACTAAATTGAATACCATTTCTCTTCTTTATACATATAATGTATACTCTTAATTTACTCGCAAATCAAGTAAACAGTATGTATGAAAAGTCAAGGTCTAAATTAGTAAATATTATATTTAAACGTTGTGAGGGTTTAAGAGTTTGCTACCTCAATGCACGAAGTCTTAATGTTTTTGTTTTCCATTTCTTGTATTGATGTAGTCTGTGAAAGTGAAACCTAGTTCAAGGCTGATTTATGCGATAATGTGTATGACATCCCTAATTTCAGTCTATACAAAAGTTATAGAATTACGATGGGCCTAGGTGTAGCAAATGAAGTCATTCCTCCTCATCTCATTGGCAAAGTCATTTGCTTTTATTTTCAGAATGGGGATTTCGGAATTTCTTTGGGACTTAACCCAGATTGGTAACACTGCCTCTATATTTATATTTTTTAGTACCCTTATCCTGTTATAGCTACACTGCGCTATTAGGCGTTTAAAATAAAAGAGAGAGAGATGCCGATGGCTTTGAATGTCTGTAGGTTGTAATGGGAAGGAAAAACAGTATTCCACATTCCTTTTGTAGGGCTAAGGAGAGATTCTTTGAACTTCACTGTGCGTCCGAATACGGGCTAGATTTTCTAGGGGTGGAATGCATCTGACTATTTCGTTTGATCAGTTATGGTGGAAACAACGAGAAAAAGAATACATTTGCCATGATGACTAAGGGAGCTAATAGATCTGACGATGTCTCGGTCGCCAATAAATTTTATCGCGCGATTTTGAATCCTGTCAAGTAGTTCCAAATAAGTTATTGGTGCAACAACGAGATATAAGCGTTTCATCGGGCAGAAAAACGCCTTATAAATTGTAGCCAGATCAAAAGGGGTGAAATACTTCTTACATCGCTTAAGGAAGCCTAGACAGCGACGTCGTTCTTGGCTTCGTCCATTCTGAGAAAACTTTGATTTCTACAAAGTAAGCTTTTGCTTCCTTGAATTGTTTCTGGATTTTGTCCATATCCTTCAATATTGTTGATGAGGAAAAGTGTGCAACTGAATATTCTTTAGCTAAGTCCTTCGTTTTGCTCTCCAGCCCCCAATCTAAAAATAATTCACGCTTTCTCATATTTTAAAACTCAAAATCACGCAAATCAAATACTATTTGCATTTCATTTTAATACATTGAATAATTTATGATTACATTTTTCTGAATTCATGATAACCGACTTCAATAATTATATCTGGTTAAGCTAAGTTTATGCATATTATATATGTTTGTCATTAAACACTTATGCTACATTTTACATTGTAATTATTTATGTTATAAATTCTCACTTTTTCTCATATGTTTGCTCCCGACATATGTTCATTTTGTGGCTCGAAGTGGCCAAAGTTAATTTAATGACTAGAACTACTTACAAACTAAAATTATATATAGATACAAGAAATATATATAAAGAAGGATCTTGTTTGCGAGAAGATACCATAACTTAAAATGCATCAACTGAGAATAACCATCTTTTCTTAGTTAAATATATAATAAAGATTATATTTGTAACAAGAACTATCGATTATTGAAGTTCGGCTGAGCTACTCGTATCTATCAATTTTAAATCCAATAGGAAACAAAAGTCTACATTGTATTTAGCATATATGTTTGTTCATTTTTACTTTTTCTTAAAAATTAACCACTAACCTCTAAGAACAGGCAATGAAGTTTTCTCATAAAAAGGAAGTTTTAAATTTGAACTGGATGTTGGTTCAAATAACGATTGAGATCTTGGGTTCAATATGTTTATTGGCGATAAGTAGAACTGGTTGTCGAAGACACTTTCGTTAATATTTCTGTCAGAAATATCTTTTATAATTGGGTTCGGATGGTTAGCGAGGAATCCTATTTTCGTTTTTAATAATTTTACCATCTAAATAAAAAGAGGTTCGATATTATTTTCTTTATATATTGTTAAGTTTGAATACCATTTTTTATTTGGCCTTCTGTATTTTCCGCAGCACGATCTAAGTATTTTTCGTTCAAAGTTTTCAAATTCATTTGTTACTGTTGGCGAAATACTAAACCAACAACCGAAACCATAAGTTATAGGTCTTATAAGCGTTTTATAAATAAGGAGTTTGGTTTTCTTTGAAGTTGAACTTGATGTTATTAGTTGTTTTAGAAGACCGGAAGCCATTTTAGCTTTATTCAATACTGCACTGGCATGTTTATTAAATTTTAATTTATTTTGGTAATGTATGCCAAGATATTTTGGTTCTGTTTTCAAAGGGATTGGGACATCATCAATTAATAGTGAAAGCGTTTTGCTCTCCTTTACTGCTTTACGGTGCCCTTTTCCATAAACGTTTCTAAAGCATGTTATGCTACTTTTTTCTGCTTTTAATACTAACCCCAACGAGCTGAGATACGATGTTAATGTCGGTACGAAATCTTTTATTTTGTTGAGTGCATCATGAGGTCTTGCTGCACTTGCCAATATCTTGGTGTCATCTGCATACAAAAAGGCTTCTGGCTCATTTTCTTGGCTATTAAAAGGAAAATCATAAAGATATATATTGAAAAGTTTTGGACCAAGTAACGATCCTTGGGCAACACCCATAAAGACTGAAAACTCCTGTGAGTATTCAGAACCGATTGAAATCATTGCTGTTCTAGAATTCAAGAAACTGCTGATCATTCGTATGAGGGCTACAGAAAATTCAAGCTTTATCAATTTAAAAATTAGGCCATTATGCGAAATAAAATCAAAAGCAGCCTGCAGATCTAGATCTAAGACAACGGAACTCTTTTTATTCCTTCGATTTTGAACAATTCTATCATTCGGTGGAATGATTTCTTCTGAAACCGAATTGGTAAGTCGAAATAATTTTTTTTTCATCACAAAAACTGTCTAGGTACTCGTATTCAGCTAGAATCCTTTCGAAAAGTTTTCCAACATTAGATAGTAGTGATATTGGACGAAAATCTTTAATTTCTTTTGCATTTTTTCTCTTTGCTATAGGAATAAGCTTCGTTTTTTTCCATACTAAGAGTAATATCCATTATTTATGCATTGGTTGAATATACATACAAGAAAGTGCTACATCAAGCGTGTGTGGACATTTTCGCAAAATAAAGTTAAAAATTGTATCTACATATACCATACGACTTTTTGTTGTTAATGCTCATTCTGTGAGCATTTACTTTGTTTGGAGATGTAAAAGGTAGAGGTAAGTCATCTGAGGTCGTATAGGATGATAGAAACGATGTTAAACGAGTGTTTGTGTGTCTGTTTTTGAATTCGTTGACTATAAGGTTAACATGATTTGTTAAGCTTCTGTCGAAATATGGTGTTTTTTCCGAGTAGAGTTCTGAATACACTGTCTTGAAAGCATTGAGTTTGGCCTCGTTATCTGCAAGTTCATCTCTATTAAATATAACGCTGTCTTTGGCTATATTCGTACCAAAATACTTTCTGCCAGTTAATCTGTCAATTTCTTTAAAAGCTTGTGAGAAGGAGAAGGCTTTAATTTTCTTAAACGTGACCTAAAATCATTATCTAAATCAATTTTCACTCTAGCAGCTATTATTTTATTAAGGCACTGGATTCTTGAGGACAACTCTTTGTATTCCGCGTTTACTTTGTTTAAATGTCTATGGAAAATTCTTTTAAGTTTTCTAAACCAGATAGTTTGAATTTTCATAAGATTTTTAGTGAGTGGTGAAATGTTTTTATATTTAAGGTTTTTAGTGCTTTTTGTTACTGAATGGTTTTCCACACATGTATTTATTTTATTAGTCACTTCTTGTATTAGCTCTTCAATATCGGTATTAGAAATGTTGGTACTTACTGGGAGAGTCATCCTAGAGAGGCTACTATGTAGTTCTATTCTAAAATGGTCCCAATTCGTACTTTCAAAACTAGTGTAAGTGGTAGGAGGTACTAGGATTGGGTAAACATTGAATATTTCGATATTAGTTTCTATACCGAAATGATCAGAGTAGAAAGGAAAGGCCTTGCAAATGATATTATTACCGGTGTTCAACGAACTCGACAGCATGAAGAAGTCTAATACGGATGACGATCTAGGGAATGTTGGACTATTCGATGAAACTATATCTACATTTAAATATGGTCCTCCGTAAAACCAATTGTGTATTATATTTCCATTAGGATTAATCATTGTGTCACCCCAATCAGGATGCCGGGCATTAAAGTCACCCCCTAATATTATAGCGTCGTATGAACTTGCAATGCTTAATAGTCTATTTAACTCATTCGGAAGGGTTTGACCTGCCGATGATGGAATGTACATAAATGCTTCCAAGAAGTATTCGTTTCGTAATGCGAGAATTGTTTTGACAAATTAATACACCTAAGCAGGCAGAGAAGGTACGAGGCGTTTTAAGGAATGAAAGTCTTTTACTATGCGAGATAAGGGAGTTTGTATTTATCGATATTACTTTAAGGTTTGTTGTTGAGTCCATTATATAACGATGGAAGCAACAAAGTCAAGATACGCAAACATCTTGTCTTCCTTACATTGTAATTTTTGATAATTAGGCCAAAATTGCCTAATTTTAAGCAAAAGGTCTTTAAAAGAGATGTTAAACAAATTTTTAGCTTCGTTAAAGAAGTCATTAATATTTGTACTTGAAGACGATTGAACATTTTCCAAAGCCGCAGTTTGTAACACTTTTTGTTGGATTGACGTTTTGTGTGCACTCCTCGCCATATCGGCAAATGACATTTTTTTTGTTAAATTACCCACCATGTCATGCACTTCATTTCTAACTTTATTTGCTACAGATCTAGAGCTTTGAGCTAACGCCGTTCTTTTTTCCTTATAGCGCTTGTAGTACTCACAGTTTGAAGACCTTGCTGCATGGCCCTCTGAATTACAATTGACACACTTTGTAATGGGTACTTCAAGATTTTGTTCTTTTAATGTTTTAAATGTTTTAAATGTTTCGATACATACCTTTGATTCATGAAATTCACCACATAAAACACAGCGGCTGTTATAGGAACAACATTCACCTGTGTGCCCAAACCTCTGACAGCGATAACAACGATAACGATAACAACACTGTTATGTTTTCTTTCCCAGAACACTTTTTGATGAAGAAGATATCTGATATTAGTTAGATCTTTAGTGCTTTCTCCTATTTCTAATTGAATAACAAACATATTTAGCTTGAGCCCTTGTTGCTTAGTTTTAGCTATCACGAATTGATTAATTTTGTTTATTTTAACTTTCGGAGCAGCTTCTTGTAAAGCCTTTTGGATTAAATCTACCGGCGTGTCACCATCAATTCCCTTCAAGAGAATTGTCGCCTTTTTTGTTTCTTTGGGGGAAAAGGACAAAGCCCCTATGCCTGTTCCACGGATTTTTTCTATAACTAACTTGTGAACACTTGCATTACTACATAGACTTTTGTTTTTCTGTATCCTAGGTTTACAAATTTATGTCTTAGATTTCCTACTTTGCATTCGAGAGCAGCACGGTTTATTAAGTCAGTTATCAGAATACAATTTGCACCAAAAATAAAAATAGGTGGACAAAACATTTTATTGCTTGCAATATTATTGATGACTGCACTTTCTCTGGTCGTTGAGTTGCTGTCTCCCTCTCTCGGACAAGACATTTCGTAAATCTGGGTTGTTGGTACATTTGAATTGGCGCCTTTTCTGGATTTTTTGCTATCAGGCAGATGAGTTGATGGATTGGTTAGGTCTGATAATGGTGCAAATTGATTATTTGCAAGATTTGATAAGACTGATGATTCATTTTCTTCTGTATCATTTCGTCTTCTTTTTTTATTTGCAAAATTGCTTGCTGCTTGTTTTAAATTGGATATTACAATGTTCCAATCACTATTTTCAGATGTTTCATTATTAGTTTCCATGTTTGGATATATGAGATCATTACACAATAGTTTATGAGTTTGTTTATTGTTGGACGTAGCCATTTTACTGGATAGATACCACAATTTTAATTTGTTTGTGTTTGAGGTGTTCCCCAGAACGTGTTCTGGGGCACTAGAAGTATTGGATTTTGTATCGTTTTCCACTGTTTATTTTTTGTTTTCAAAGAACTTTCTTATGTTATTGAATTTTAAATGGGCATGAAAGCCCTAATTTAACAGAATTATAACTTTTAAAAACTTAATAGTATGCACTGCATACACTCTTTAAAGCAAAACACGTGTGCTCGCTATGAAAGCCAAGTCACTACCAAAAATACTATTTACAAATTTCTACAAATCAACTGAAGAACGAAATCAAAAATAATAAACGCCAAACGAAAAATATGCGGTAAAAGCTATCAAGGGATGTATTTGTCTAGACATAATGTCGGTTAAACCGAATTTTTAGTTCGTTGTTTCTTTGAAGTGTTATTATGAAAATTCTATAAACGCTTTTTGAGTTACGCGTGGAAACCCTGTGCAACCAGATTCATTTTGTGTTGCAGCTTGCGGGTTGTATTCATTTTTAAACTATTGAAACAAAAATCAAAACCATTAATTTCAATACTTATTTTTTTTTTCAGTGAAAAAATTCAGCAACAACAAATATATAAATCTAAATTTCAGTTTTAAAATTGCATATCCCAGTATTTACGGGGCTGCACTTCCTCGAGTTTACCCAAATCCAAGATCCAAATCGAAGCATTCTTTCCGGTTTCCATCGCCTTTATAAAATTGACGGCACACTCGTCAGCAGTTTGTGACTTCGCCGAACAGAATATGTCAGTTAGCTTGTCTGAATAAGAAAAAGTGTCATTGCCACGGAACGTATCCCATAGGCCAGTGACAGTGATTCCGGGGCAAATCGTCATAACAGCAATTCCGGATCGATTGTAGTAATACTTGTCCTTTCAATGAGAATAAAAAAACTGCAATTTTTTATGTAGATAGTATTTGACTTACAGAAATAGACCGACTGAATCCCACAACACCGTGCTTCGATGCTGTGTAAATTGCTAACATTGGACCGGGCTCCAAGCCAAGCACGGATGCAATGTTAACAATAAGTCCACCATGACCTCCATTATCCTTGTCCATATATGGAATGACATTCATCGTTGTGTGAATCAATCCCAGCTTTGAAAACAATTTAAATGACGTTAAAATTGAGTGAATTAATCAGGTTATTACCAAATTAACACACATTGTCATCTCTGGCTTCCGGTCGTTAATCATACCACTTCCATTGACCAAAACATCGATGTACCTCAACTCGTTAATCACATCTTTGACAATTTTAACAATCTTGTCCTTGTTACACAAGTCCAATTGCATGAACTCCACCTTCGTGCATGGATTCATTGTCATGAGTTCTTTCATGTAAGCAGTATTCTCCTTGAGATCGAGAATAATCAAGTTCTGAAATGATTTTATAAAAGTTATTTAAGTTTCCCACTTTTGCTGGCCTAAACTTACCGCAACACTTTTCCTAACAAGCAGCTTACAGGTAGCGAAACCAATTCCACCCATGCCACCGACGTAGACCACATTCTTGCCTTCAAAATCCATTTTAAGTTGAATGTTTGCTTTGAACTTGACTCACTGCAAACTGGCCACCAACTGAAGATCGAGGCTTAGAATAGTTACGCATGAAAGCTCGGATCATTTATGCAACTCATGCATTGGTTAGTTGATTTTTATTAATAGCACTCGTCGCAGTTGAGATTCAATCAACGTTATCACTAACAACAGATACTGAAAACATAGGAGAGGCTGTATTAGGTAAGATGCAACGCATGCAGTTTTGGGTTATTTATTTTACAAATAATAGTGAAGGCGGTAAGTAATGGACAAATTTTAATTCAAATGACGCTTACGTTGGCCAAGATACATCAAAGTAGTTCTGAAGACATTCAGATTCCTCCCAAGAAATATAGACTACACCACATCCCAGTTGTATTGTATTGTATTGTATGTACAGTGGGGTCATCAGTAGATGACAAGCACTTAGACCTATTGGTCCATTGTACTTCAGCATAGCTGCCCGCTCGCTGCTTATTGGCGATTAGTAAGAGTCAGTGAGGGAGAACCTGCCAATAGCCTTGGCAAAGCGAAGGATATTAGCAAGTTCAATGTCCCCCATGTCTAACCAACGACCATACCACGTCGAGTTAATCGGTTCTCGTCAGATCACCGAAATTAAACGACGTCGGGCGCGGTTAGTACGTAGATGGGGGACCGTTTGAGAACAGCCGCGTGTCGTTGGCCAGTCCCATCTACATAGTTGAGGTAGATAATTATACGTGGTATCACAATGGACCTAAATTGGTCTAAGTGTGTCGGCTTCTGCCGACAGCCACCTAAAACCTAACCTAACCTATGTCCCCCATCTCATCTTCGTTGACGAATTGTTTACCTATAGTGTTGAGCCTGGTTCTGGCGAAAGCAGGACATTCACAGATGAAGTGAGATGCCGTTTCATCCGCCTCTAGGCAGCACTCACATAGGCCTGAGCTCCTAATGGGGATGGTTTTAAGGTGCTCGTTAAGAGGACTGAAACCAGTGACGAGACCAATCAAGGATCTCAAGTCTTTCCTATTTAGTCCAATCAAAAACTTGGCTCTGCTGATTTTTGGACCGTCCACTAGCTTCATCGAATACCTGCATGAGACCAGGTCATGCCAGTATTCGGAATGTTGTTGGCGTAGAGCCGAAGCCATTTCACGTTTGTGGACGGATGAGCAGCATCCTATGGATGGTTGTGGGCCAATGAAGGCTGTTGAAGAGCCCTTCCTGGCCAGAGCATCCGCTCTTTCATTACCCTGGATACCTGTGTGCACATCCCAGTTACAGTCTGACTACAAATTCCAAGTCACCATCCCCTTTTGATCATTTTGGAAACAAGGTGTTTTATTGGAGGGTATACACTCTGAAAACATATTGGTAAATTAGCTCAATTTTTCGGTATAATGCAACCATAATTATAGGCGTTTTCGTGACTTCTACTTTTTATTGTTACAAAACCCAAACAAAAAATATTGGATTTCCGACAATACTTTGTTGGTACTGAAAAGTTGTTATAGGTTTTTTTTCCTATACATATTGCATTCTTTGCAATTACGAGTAACTATAGGTGGAAGGTCAATTTTGCATAGGAAAACATCGTTTTGCGCTCTTCCTATAATTCAAAAAAAAATATTGGCAGATATCCTAATTTGTATAGTGATTTCACAAAAAAATTATTGAAATATTACAGAAATTATTGTTTAATTACCTATAATTTCCGTAACTTTATAGGCATAGTTCCCGCTCACGTTTTTCTCAGTGATCGATTCATTTCTGCACTGACGCGACGGATCAAAAACTAATAGCGCGGTGGGTAAATGTGTTTTCTCAAACCGACTGAATCTCAGCCTCTCATTCCGTCTACCCAATCACTGCATTTTGTTCCAGGCGGAAAGTATGGCGATAAAAGAAGCCATATCGTAGCTGAAGAGAAGTGTGATACCAATCCGCTAAGAACATCCACATCTACTCGGATAGTCAAGCTGCGACAAATCTATGAAATCAGTATCTATAAATTCCATGGTAGCAATAGACTGCGGATCATCTCTTGGTGCCTGGCTAGGACTACACTTACATAGGAATGAAGGTCATGTCCAGCGAGACAGGTACGTTTTATGTGCCTGGGCAATAGTTCTTGGAAATGAAAGTCATGTCCAGCAAGTCAGGTAGACTTTATATGTGTTGAAAAGAGAGGGGTTCATTGCACTGAAAATCCATTTTCGTAAATAATTCTCGGTGTGGACATGAAAGAACTTCTACGAAAACAGATTTTGTTCCTCCTATCTTCCGCAAATTGCTATGGAAATTAAATTTGTTTGGAGCTACGACGGAAATGACTTAAATTCTCGTGAAAGTGTGACCAGGTACTAAGTGCACCGAAATAATTCTCAGTGTGGGCAAAAACGAACTTCAACTAAATCAGGTTTTTCCTCCTATCCTCAGCACATTTGCTATGGAAACCAAATTTGTTTGTAGACACGATGTTCAGACACTTAGGCCCATTTCACACATAGCCGGCAGCTGGGTAACCGGTACCGGCTACCCGGTCGTTGCGAATGCATTCTTATGGGCGCGTTCACACCTGCAAACCGAAACCGTCGAAACCGTAGTCGCAGTAGTACACCATTGGGTTCAATCAGTTACTTAAATTAGATCACGACCGACAACGACATCTGAATTCGTATAGTATCTTCTAAATGAGTTATAAATAGTTTAGCATTATTTTATCGCGTGTTCAAATCCACACAAAAACTGACAAACTTTACAATTTTGTTTTAAGTAGAGAGAAGCTTTAGACACTGGCATTTAACTTCTTTTTTATTTTTTATTTTTTTTTTTTATTTTTTTTTTTTAATACACTATCAGCTGTGTGTCGTGGAGTGCTTAAAGCAAGGAACTATCACGAGCAGAAATTGCCGGCACAAAAAGTGCTCTCACAGGCTCATCATTTAGTGCAAGTGTTAGTAAGGACAAAACAATTAAAAATACAATAATTATGTACCTATAAAATACTAACACAAACACAAAATAATGCAAACAATTTAAGACATTAAAGCATTAATACGCAAAATATTTTTTAGCTTAATTTTACTAACATGCAAGTCAATCACATGATCATTTAGATTATAGATTCTACTCATGCGACTAATAGGCTCATGCCTCCCATAATTCGTTCTATGATGGGGGCTAATCTTCATTATTATACCCTATTCTAAGGGTATATTAATTTTGACGCATAGTTTGTAACATACCTTAATATTGCCCGTAGACCCCTAAAAGTTACTATATTTATGATCACCATCGACAGTAATGTCGATCTAGCCATATCCGTCCGCCCGTCCGTCCGTCCATCGGCAAAAATTAGGCCTTTAAACTGGGCCAAGAGACCTGAAATTTTAACCATATACTCTCTAGGGTCCCGAAATAATTAAGTTTACGAATTTTTGAAATCCGCCCACAGACACGCCCACAAACTCAAAAAAAAAAAAAAAATTTGAGCTAGAAAGCTAAATTTTTTTATATATGATCTATGACTCCTAAAACTGCTTGGGATATGTGTTTTTCTTTTTAAATCCGCCTACTGACACGCCCACAATTGAATAAAACATTTTATTGAAAAACCAAAGTTTGAGCTAGGGAGCGTTTTTTTTACAAAAGCTTCGTTTTTTTTTTTTTTTGATAAAATCCTTTAAATGTTATATAACAAAATATGTAGAGCGTTCTTAACAATTCAACCATACTAAGACTTTTGTCACACCCACTTATGAGGGATAGGAATAAGAATAGGGTATCCAACAGTTCGCCTATGCCTAGCCGTCCCTATGTTTTTTTAACTCGGAAAATGACAGTGTTTTCTTTCCCCATGCATTTTTTTCATTTGAAGTCATTTCAAGTTGGACTGCAGAGATCCCTACTAGATCAGAATGGCAAAATGGACAAGTGACAAGGGATTTCGATCAAACAATCTACACCGACGGTTCAAAAATGGACTGCGGCGTGGGTGCGGGAGTTTTTTCGGAATCCTTAAACATCGCAAAATCGTACAGACTTCCGGATACTGCAAGCGTCTTCCAGGCGGAGCTACTGGCTATCCGTGAAGCCTGTCGCCAGATCAAACTTCACTCAAATATAACACCGAGGCAAAGGATCGCCATACTTATTGACAGCCAGGCTGCCATTAAAGCGATCGCTTCGGTCACTATATCCTCTAAGTTAGTACTAGAATGCCGTAATGAGCTGGCCCTGCTTGATAAGTTCAAGGTTACCCTGATCTGGGTTCCAGGGCACAGTAACGTTTATGGAAACGAACATGCCGACGAACTGGCCAGGCAAGGCTCAGCTCTCCACTGCTCTCTGGCGGAACTAGTCCACATTCCGCTCGGAGCAGTTAAGGCAAATATCAAAGCAGAATACCTTAAGAAAGACAACCTCAGATGGAGCAGGCTGACTGCATGCGTCATATCCAGAAAAACGTGGCCAAACTACAAAAAGGCAAAAACAACCGACCTTCTAGGTAGAACCCGAAAAGACATCGCAAGACTTACAGCGATCTTCACGGTAGACTGGCCTATAGGTGACCATGCGGCCAAGCTGGGCATCCCATACAATACACACTGCCGCAGTTGCAAAGTGACAACTGAAAAAGAAACCCCAATTCACTTTTTATGTACCTGTCCGGCTTTAGCTAGGACCAGACTACGTACATTGGGAAGCCCTTTCTTCAATACACTTGAGGAAGTCTCCGAGAAAAGTATCAAGGAACTGATTACTTTCCTGAACTCCGCAGGTTGGATTTAGCCTCCCCCACCAATCGATAATACCCAGGTTTACGTGAGTTTGTGGTAACAAAACGGCACTCAGTGCTAATTGGGTTTGTCTTATCAAACCGCCACACCTACCTACCTACCTACATACCTGGACTGCAGAGTTTGAATGACATCAATGAATACCTATTTAAATATAGGGGCGGGCTACAGTCCGCTTGGGCGAACCTATTCTTATTCCTATCCCTCATAAGTGGGCGTGACAAAAGTCTAAGTATGGTTTAATTGTTAAGAACGCTCTACATATTTTGTTATATAACATTTAAAGGATTTTATCAATAAAAAACGCTCCCTAGCTCAAAGTTGGGTGTATCAATATAATTGTTTTATTTAATTGTGGGCGTGTCAGTAGGCGGATTTAAAAAAAATTAACACATGAGAATAAAGGGCCCCTAGAGAGTATATATTATAAATTTCAGCTCCCTAGCTCACTTTGGATTTTCAAAAAAAATGTTTTATTTATTTGTGGGCGTGTCAGTTGGCGGATTTTGAAATTTTTTTATTTCGAGCAGTTTTAGGATTCATCGATCATATATAAAAAATTTCAGCTTTCTAGCTCAAAATTCGATTTTTTCCAAAATTTTGTTTTTTTGAGTTTGTGGGCGTGCTGTGGGCGGATTTCAAAAATTCGTAAACTTGATTATTTCGGGACCCTAGAGACTATATGGTTAAAATTTCAGCTCTCTAGGTCCAGTTTAAAGGCCTAATTTTTGCCGACAGACGGACGGACATGGCTTGATCGACATTAGTATCGATGCTGATCATAAATATATTAACTTTTAGGGATCTACGGGCAATATTAAGGTATGTTACAAACTATGCGTCAAAATTAATATACCCTTAGAACAGGGTATAAAAATATGTTTTTTTTTTTTTTTTTTTTTTTTTTTTTTATTTTCTTCAATACGTTACAAATACATATATAATTGTGTTACCTGCAAAGCTTATGGCTTATCTGCAGGTGATTGATTTTCACAATTGAATACTATTTGAAAGTTTTAGTTTTTAAAGTGTTAAGTTATACATGAGTTTTCATTCTTTAGATTAATTTACTTTGCATACAAAAAATGGTTTCGTTATTTTTGTTTTTTAAATATATGTACATAATTTCAAAAAATGCAATTAAAATTCAAAAAGTGCAATTTGATTTCTTTTTTACGTTTTTTAAAGTTTCGAATATTTTTAAGGTTGTTAGGCAGTGAATTAATTATTGTTGGGATGACAAATGTAAACCGTCTTCTTCCGTAATTGTTGTAGATTTCCGGTATTTCTAAGAGTTGTTGAGCTCGTCTTCTCGTGTTTTGATTGTGACTTATTGGTTGTTGAAGTCGTCATAATACTCCAAGACTGCTGTCATCTTAAATATGCTGTTTACATCTAAAACTTTAAAATTATTAGTGTTATTATTATAGTTGATAATTTTTATTAATCGTCTTTGAAGGTTCAGAATCTTATCGATATGTGTTTTTGACGCATTTCCCCATGCCAATATGCCATATCTAACTCGTGATTCTGCAAGCGAGTAGTAAACTTGCTTCTGGACATCTACAGTGGTGTATCTCTTCAGATATGTCATCGCAAAAACCGCACTCTTCAGTTGTAGTCTCAGTCGGTGCATGTGCTCGTACCAGGTGAAATGATCGTCTATGATGATTCACAGATATTTTATGCTTTCAACAATCTGTATTGCTTCTCCTCTTGTTGTTGTTGGGCAGTCTTCCTTTTGATGGTAAACGTTTACAGTCGCGGTTGGTTTGTTCGGCGTTCGTATGTGCATCATCTTAGTCATCATCTGAGTTTATCACCAAACTGTAGTCGTGGCACCATCTCGAAACCTTATCAAACTCCTCCTGCATTATTGCCGTCGCAGTGTCAAGGCATTTGTGCCTCACCACGATAGCAATATCGTCTGCGTATGCGAATGCTGTACCTTTTTCCAACACACGTAGAAGTTCATTGGTGAATAAAATGAACAGCAGTGGACCCAATTTAGACCCTTGGGGTACACCAAACTGGATCTGTTTTCCACTGCTAGTCACATTAGATACTTTTACCTTAGCCGTTCTGTCTGATAAGTAGTTCTCTATCCATTTCGCTACATTTCCCCTTACTCCGATCCTGTGCAGGCTCTCTAGAAGTTTACCGTGATCAAGCGTGTCAAATGCTTTACTAAAGTCAACGAACAAAACTAAAACATGGTGGCTTTTGTTTAAGCTCGTAGTAATTAAGTTCGAGAGTTCTCCCAAGAGTCTTCCTGTGCTCTTTCCCTTTTGGAAACCATATTGGTTTGATTGTAGAACTTTTTTTTTTTGTATGAAATTGGTCAGGCGTCTCACAAAAATCTCCTCGATACATTTTTCGACAATGGGTAAAATTGCTATAGGCCTATAGTTTCCTGTTTCGCTTTTAAGCCCTCCTTTATAAATCGGTCGGATTATAGAAGTTTTCAGTATGCTGGGAACACAGCATTGTTCAAAGCTTCTATTAATAATTGTCTTGACTATTGGTGTAAGACTTACAGCGTTCAGCTTCAAGTCAATTGGCCTTATATTGTCCGCTCCTGGACTTTGATTTGTTTGGAGACAACAAAGCATTCTATATACTTCTACATCACTGGCTTCCTCTAGATACATAGACTGGGCGAGATATATATTTTGATGAGCAGATGTTTTGCGATTGCATCTATGTGCAATTTTAGATGCTTGACTAGAAAATTTGACGGCGAATTCCTCTACTATTGTCTTTAGCTCCTTATTACCGGTAAAATTGTTAGCGATTACTTCATCTATCGTACGTTTTTTTTCGCCCCAGAACTTCATTTAAGACATTCCATGTTTTTCGGGGGTCATTTTTAGCGTTGAGAAATTGAGTCTTGTAATAATTTGCCTTCTTGATTTGAATGTTTTTGTTTACAATATTTCGATAATGTTTGTAATCATCCTTGTAGTTATGGTTTGGTGGGTTGTTTTTCCACCTTCTGTAGAATTGATCTCTTCTTTTGAACATTTGAATTATATCAGGCGTTATCCATGGTTTGTTTATACGTTTCTTCTTGTTTGTTGTTACTTGTCTTGATTTTGTGTATATGTCAATTATATGTTCAACAAAAGTATTATATAGCCGTTCAACATCGACTTCATCGCAAAAGCTTCGCCAATTAGTTTGTCCGATCAATTGATTGACTTTATTCTGATGAATCCGATTCGAAATTTCAGAGACATTTTTATTCTGTGTATAGTCTTTTGTAGCATACATTGTGGCATAGTGATCAGATATATCAGTCTCAATAACTGCGGATGTTATTTCTTGATCTGTAATGCTGACAAATATATGATCTATTAGGGTCGCAGTGTTTGCACTTAGATCTACCCGCGTACTTCTCTTAATGACATTAGTAAGCCCTTTCATTGCCATCATTTCCAAGTATGTAACCACATGATTATCATATGTGTCATCTACATTGATGTTCATGTCACCCAAAACTATCACTTGTCCTTTTGTTTTAATATGCAAATCTATTTCTTTAATAAATTCCACAACATTAAGTTTAGGTGGCCTATATATTGCATGTATGTATTTTTTTCCACTCTTTCCTTCTATACACAGTATTATAATATTTTCGTTCATAGAGAATACTATTTTTTATGAATATTGCTATTCCCCCTCCTCTAGAAACTGTTCTGTTAAAGAATTCCGCATTAAATCCATTAATATTATAGAACTCATTTTCTTCATTTTTTAAATTAATTTCATTTAAGACAATTACATCGACATAACATAAAGCACTTTCAATTTCTGCTGGAAAAGTATTCCAATTCTTTCTCATCGATCGAATGTTAAAACAAACACAACAAAAGTTGTAATTTTCAAAAAACTTTGTTTTTATGCCGGTAAAACCATGTATCACTTTAAACTCGACATCAGCTTCGTTATATGTTTTTTCTATCATATTTCTTTTTTTGTTTTGTGTTTCTAATTCGTTTGTAAATTAAGAGTTATCTTATATCGATATTTTGGTCACATCGCTCACCGAGCCAATATGAATAGATTCTCCATTCTCTGCCTTTCTCGCAAAAATTTTGCCTGAAGCCTCCCATACAAATCTCCAATTGCAGTCTCTGGCTTTGTTTTTTGCGAGCCAAAGCAAGTGCTTATTAGTAGGAGTTAAATGGTTGTTAATAAACACCGCTGCATTGCTGTCTATTTCATTGTTTGCATTGTTGTTGGTTGTATTTTCTCTTATTTTTCTTAATTCAACCTTGCGGAGGGATTTAGCATTTCTTATTACATTGGCTTTGTGCATATACGAGGGTGGGTCAATAAGTCCGTGACTTTTGGAATAAAACACAGATTTTTTGATAAAAAAATAATTTTATTTTTCAACGTAGTCTCCCTTGAGCTATATAAACTTTGTCCAACGCTTCTCCAATTTTTTTATCCCTTCCAAAAAAAATGATTTGTCGAGGTCCTCAAAATAGGCCTTTATTTGCGAGATGACTTCATTATTGGAGTCAAATCTTTTTCCACCAAGCCATTTCTTCAGGTTTGGGAACAAGAAGTAGTCGCTCGGAGCCAAATCTGGAGAATAGGGTGGATGAGGGAGCAATTCATAGCCCAATTCATGGATTTTTGCCATGGCAACTGCACATGTGTGCACCCTTGCATTGTCTTGGTGGAAAAGAACTTTTTTCTTGGCCAAATGAGGTCGGTTTTTTTTCAAATCGTCATTGAATCGGTCCAATAAGTTGGCATAATATTCCCCATTGATTGTTCTTCCCTTTTGAAGGTAGTCAATGTGGATTATCCCGCGTGCATCCCAAAAAACAGTCGCCATAACTTTATTGGCTGACAAACCCACCTTGGCCTTCTTTGGCGCCGATTCACCCTTAGAAACCCACTGTTTTGACTTTTGTTTGGTCTCTGGTGTGTTGTGATGGATCCATGTTTCGTCCATGGTTACAAAACGGTGCAAAAACTCCTCCATATTGCGATTAAACAACGCCAAACCTTCCTGTGAAGTTGTTACACGATTGCGTTTGTGGTCGACTGTGAGCAAACGCGGCACCCATCTTGCGGAAAGCTTTCTCATGCCCAAGTGATCATTCAAAATTGAAACCACTGAGCCATGCGAGATCCCTACGGCTTCCACAATCTCTCGCACTTTCAATCTTCGGTCGGCCAACACCATATGGTGAATTTTTCGATTGTTTCGGGTGTAGAGACCTCAACTGGGCGTCCAGGACGTTCGGCATCTTCAGTGCTTGTACGGCCACAACGAAATTCAGTAAACCACTTTTTTACCATTGAAATCGATGGTGCAGAGTCCCCATAGTATTTTTCAAGCTTAGCCTTGGTCTCGGTAATGGCTTTTTTTCGCAAGAAATAATGCTTAATAAGCACACGAAATTCACTTTTTTCGATTTTCTCCTCAAATTAGTGAGTAGTCTGATAAAAATAGCTGTCAAACACAAACTAACTGACGCAGCAAGTTTAAATTTTGACAGGAGTCAACTGACAGATGCCTGTTGACAGGAGCAGTGTTGCTGTTTCAGTAAAGAGGTCAGAAATTCAAAAAGTCACGGACTTATTGACCCGCCCTCGTAATTTGAGAAAGAAACAATAATCGACGATTTTTGTGGGTGTTTTTTATTAGTTCGATAAATGTCACTGATGTCGGTAGTGTTTATTTCATAGCCGATTGTTTTTCCCATGGCTTGAATAATATCGGTCAAGTTTTCATTGACAGTTGGCGGAATGTTCTTCACTTTTTTAAGAAGTTGTTGCTCTAAAGAGTTAATTTTAATTTCCATTGATATGATTTGTTGATCTTTTCTGATGTTATTTTGTTTTAGTTCTTTTATTTCATCTGTTAGCTTCTTAAGAAGATCATTATTCTGCGTCATATGTTGGTTTATCTGCTCATATTTGTGTGCGACAAATTCGCAGCTGCCTTTGATATCAGATATCTCGTTGCGCAATGTTGTCATCTCTTGCAGCAGTGCAGTATTGCAGTTTTCGTTGCTGGCGACTGGGATAGAAGCCGTGTTCACTTCTGGGGAACTAGCGCTTCTTGTTCTTTTTGTTGGTGGCTGGTTTGGTGTTGCAGGTTTAATTGGACCGCTGGACATAGCGTTTTGATTCGCATTTTCCTTTCTGCACGTCGCACATCGCCATTCCTCCTTTTTGATCGTTGTCATTTTTCGGTAGGATTTCTCCGAAATCGAAGTGCATCCGAAGTGCATATGGCGATCACACCTATGGCATGTCACAAAATCCCCTTCGGCGGGGAGGTTAGCGGAGCACTCGCTGCATGTATACATGTTATTATAATTAAGAGATAGCAAAATTAATAAATAAAGAGTAATCTCAGCAAAATACTGTATAAAATACGGATTGAGCCGACAATTGCTTTAGACTGATTTTATATGCGAAAATAGAATAAATTTAATTTTAAACACTTCTGATGAGTATTCCAAGAATGAGATACGCAAGTTAAAGTCTCTGTCTTTTACAATCACTTATTAGTATTTTCAAATTATTTCAACGACTATTGATTGCACTTTTTCAAAATAACTTGTGGGGCTAATTTTAAATACAACTAATCACTTTCAAAGGTTTCTCTTGATTGTGATCAAAGTGATCAGCACAAATAAATATTTTCAAATTTGAGATTAGTTTTGCCGAATACCTACTTCCCGGGGTAAGTAGCTATAAAAATCGAGAAATCCCATAATTTTTTTGTTTTACACCCAGCTTAATCACAAAATACCAAATATCACTAAGCAATAACGTCAAAATCAATACTACTCAAATTAGTCAAAAATGCATACAGCATTACTGGCTATCGCAATTTGTGTGGTAATTTTTCATTTCAGATTTCATCTTTATTATGTGTATTGTCCGTCGTTTTATTTGCTTCGGGCATTTTTCTTTATAAAGGGTCCGCCATCTAACGTTTTTTTTTCAACTAGTACTTATTTCGTGAATGGTAACACTTAGCTCATGTCTGATTTGACAGATAACTAGTTTTATCCTTCCGCTGAACGAATATGGTTGTGTATACGCTTGAACAACGCTGGGAAATATTGCGACATTACTTTGAAAATCATGGTAATGTTGCAGAATGTGTGCGAAAATTGCGTACGGATTTTGGAAGAAGAGAAGCACCGTCAGCTCCGTATGTTCGTTATCTTGTGAAAAAAGTGAAAGAAACTGGCATCCTCATCGATAAACCAAAGCGTGAAAAGCCAAAAACAGTACGTACACCCGAGAATATTGCTGCTGTGGCAGAAAGTGTGCGTGAAGCGCCATCAACATCAATTCACCGTCGTTCTCAACAATTGAACATTTCGGAGACATCATTGAGACGAATTTAGCATAAAGACCTTGGTATGACGCTACTATAGGCTACTGCATGGCCAGCCGAGGCAGCCATTTGAATGAAATTATTTTCCATTATTAACCGGAAGGATTGTACTTTCAAATAAAAAAAGAAATTTGAGAAAACACTCAGTAGTTTTTTTTTATAGCATTTAAAAAAAAAAAAAAAACAGTTATTTGGCGGACCCGTTAGAAGAAATCCGCAAGCCTTACGAAATGAGGTAAAAGAAATAGATTATTTGAATACTATTTGTGCGGCAATGAAGGTTCGGGTGTCGCTTTAATATGAGCGGTGTATTCTCCTATTTGTAATTTTTGAAAGCTCAAGTCAGTGCTTAAAGAAGCAATTGTATTTATTTTCTCCTTTTAAGGCGTTTTACGTTTATGCAGATATTATCCTAAACAACATTTAGTTATTTCTTAATGTTATTTTGAAAACGATATATTTATATACATTGCTGTCAAGAATTCGGATACGCTGTTTCTGCTGTCACCCCGTTCAAATATTCAGATTAGGTAATGCAGTGCTACGTAGCGCCGTACATTTTCTGCAATTTAAATTTTTTAGCTGTACAAACTGCGCAGTCAATAGGGTTTATGAATGCAAGCTTTAGGTTAGGTTAGGTTGATCGGTTGATGAAGAAGTAGTATTTTCTTTTAACACGCAGGTCAATGTTGACCCATTGTGATGCCCATAGGGGGGTCCACGTGTCTAGACACTCTCCAGCCATCCGGTTTCTGGTGAAAAGCCGAAAAGATTAGCCAGAGGGCTTTCGGAAAGTTCTGTCACGTCGTGGAAAAAAAATGTCCTAAAGTCCTTTTTCTTAATTGGCTGAGGCTTGGGCAGTCGAACTGGAAATGGAGGGTATCCTCGTGAATAAGTGGCCATCAGTAAGTTGCATTTTCATTTTGTGATTCTTTAGTAAATTGTGTCCAGTAAGCATTCCCACCAACATCGAAACAAATTTCCTGTTCTGGCTTTGTCATGCTCTGGCCGCATTTTCTTGGATGCTTTACAGGTGGGAAGGGTGTTCCACCTGTTTTTGTTGATTTCCATTACTTCCTGCCCACCTGTGCTTTGTGGAGGCATAGTGGTGGCTTGACAGACTGGTCCACCTGCTCGTGGTAGAACCCTTTCTTGCTAATTCATCGGCACTTTCATTACCCTGTTTACTTCTGTGTCCAGGGATCCAGCAGAATCTTACAATAGGTTGACCACAAAGCAAGGGTTGCATCAAGTTTTGGAAAATGGGTGGCGTATGTTGTTGTTCCCCATGGGGATTGAACCTGCACCGCACGGGTCACAATGCAATGACAAATTCGGCTGAAGCGCAACTACGAAGTGGACTTTCCTCGTGTTCAGGCTCTGGCCAGACTCTGAGCCTGGAAAGGTATGCAGTCGAATCTTCACGGATGGCTCAAAAACCGATCAAGGATCTGGTGGTGGTGTTTTCATTGAGAGCGACAATATTAGACTTTGGTTCTCGTTAGGCAAACATGCGCCAGTTTTCCAAACGAAGACTTATGCTATCTTAATGGCCATGGACTATGTTGTGAGGAACAGGTGGAGGGGGCGAAGTATCTGTGTCTGTAGCGAAAGTCAGGCTGCGCTTAAGGCCTTGCTCAACCCCTTAACCAACTTCAAAATAGTTCGTGAATGCAAGATCTCTTTGAATTCGGTGGGAAGGCTGAATTCACTTAGACTTGTCTGGGTCCCGGGTCATAACGGGATAACGGGAAATGAGATCTCCGATGAACTTGCTAAACAGGGCTCAGAGGGGGACTTCTCAGGACCCTTAACCAGCGATTTGTCTGCCTGCGTCCTTGGTCAGGGCTTCTATTGACAGTCGGGTTTCATTTTCATTTTTCATTTTTTTTCATTTCATCAAATTCTTTATTTACATATAATAGATTATTTTAACAAAATTCATAGAATTTACATTGACATGGCGATTATGCCGTCTGTCGGGTGAAACATTTCAAAAATAAAGATAAAAAACGTACATACACATATAAGCAAAGTTAAGAGTTTGTTTAAAGTTAAATTTAATTAATTTGAAGAATGTGGAAGAACATAAGAAAAAGAAAGTTATCTGAATCAGCATATTCACAATATTTACTTTAGTTCAATAAAAGGAAAACTGTCTGTAACTATTAAAAATATTAAATTGATTACAAAGTTTCGAAACTATTTCGGTAAGAGAGAGCATGCTTGCAGTACTGAAGTAAAATAGACCAACCAAAAGAGCCATTCAAGATGTCTCTACACACACTAATAGAAAACGAGCTGACATTGAAATAAAACCTGCGGATTTCTTGCAAAATAGGGCAAACAGCGAGAAAATGGTAGATACTCGTATCCTCTCTCTCATTTCTGTTATAGAGGGTACACAGATCAGAGGTCGAGTTTCTATGGGGTACGAAATTGAGGTTGAGAATTTCAACCCTAGCCCTAAAAATGGTACTTATGGAAGAAGCAGAGTGAACATTAGAAAAGTAGCTATTATCCAAACGATGGCTTAAGTTATTGTAAATATGTCTTGAGTTCGAGGAGGATGCGCGGGCCAGGCATTGCAGATACTTCGTTTCATCAATTTTAGCTATCACATCAGAGAACATTCCGTTCCATTCATCAACGTTCGAATCACTCAGATTTAGGCTTACTTCGTGGGAGAGCGCAAGTTGGTTCCATTCCTTGAACGGGGAAGCATTAGTTCGGAGGAGAGACGCCAATATTGTCTTGTGTAAGTTGTTACCATTCCTGCTCATAACTCTGGTGGTATATTCTGAGTGGGCTTTTAGATTCTGGATGTAAATCGGGGCAATTCCAGACTCCACATGTATCGCGTAAGTCGGTGTGGAGTTTGGTAGTTTGAACAAACGTTTGAAAAAGAAACGTTGAACTTGCTCGAATTCTTCAAAAGGGATGTAACCAAATGCCTGCACTCCATAGCACATACAGGTTTTAACTGTTGCATTGAACACACGATACTTACACACTAAGTCTATGTGCGGATTCCCGAAAAACTTCGGCCACATAATACTTAACGCTGCCTTAGCTTCGGTGCTTTTTACCTTTGCATGCTTCGCTAGGTTTAGATTACTGGTAATCAGTACTCCCAAATATTTGAATTTTGTGACCACTTCGATACGTTCACCAAGAAGAAACCAATTCTCTTCTGCCAGACGAAGGCGACGATGACGCTGTTCAAATATCATAATCTTAGTTTTTTGGACATTAACCTGCAAGTCCCATGTGCTGCAATAGTCTTGAAGCCTATTGATTTGCAACTGCAATGAACAAGGGTTGTCAGCCACCATGACGAGATCGTCAGCATACAGTAAGACCTTTATCCAAGTTCCAGCAATCTGCACTCCTCCTGGCAAACAATTACATATATGTCATCGATGTAGACTGCAAAGAGGATCGGACTTAAGATGCAACCCTGTGGTACACCAGAGGATGTATCAAACCAGTTGGACACCTCCACTCCATCATAGACCGTTGCACTAGTAGAGGCGAGGAGATTAGCGTAAGTCGCTAAGAATTTATTAGATAGTCCCATTGTTGACAGCTTGTAAATTAGGGCATTTCTATTCACGGTGTCAAACGCCGCTTTGAAATCCACGAAACATGCATATAGCTTCCTCTTTTTCTCTATAAATTTGTGGGCGATACTATTAATAGCAAATATGTGATCGATCGTAGAAAATCCAGCGCGAAAACCAGCTTGGAACACGCTCAGACGACTGTTTGTTTCAATCCATTTTGCAAGTCTATTATAGAGAATACCATGAAATATTTTTCTGATTGTTTTAAGGATTGAAATACCCCTGTAATTTTCAGCTATATTAATATTCCCCTTTTTAAAGATAGCAACTATCAGTGCCTTGTTGAAGCTTATGGGGACGTTGGACGTGTTATAGAGCATATTAAAAAAGAGTAATAGGTACTGTTTGAACTGCACAGTTGCATTTTTATAAAACTGGAAAGGAATTCCATCGATACCTGGGGCTTTGCCATTTTTCATTTTGAGTAATAGAGTTTCTAGCTCGGACTTAGATATAGGGCTGTCCGTGTCATGCACTGTAATATTAGGGATGGCGTATTGAAGTGATTTGAAGGAGGCATCAGCAGTCAACAGCGAGCGAAAATGAGAGGCTAGCGCGTCTAATTGGATCGAGCTATGGGAATGTCGACTATTGCCAGCCAGCTCGCGAACATTAATCCAAAATGTTTTTGAGCTCTTGCAATCTACTAGCTTTTTGCCAAGATCCTTTAAGTATTCTGTGCGTTTATGCATACACAGCCGTTTATATTGCTTATTAAAGGAGACAGTCGGGTTTCATATGAACACAATCGTCGTTGATGACTCTCCAGGGTGTAGACAGACTAAGCAAATTCTCCTTGACGACTGTAGCAAATCCGCGGCATTATTTTTGTCTCTCAACAGAAAATACTGCAGGCAGACTACTGGCGTTCTTACGGGCCACTACGCTTTTGCGAAACACCTTAAGGTGCTAGGCCTAAGCGATACCGCCAACTGCGAAGCTAGTCGAGAAAACGACGACACTACGGAACATTTCCTTTGTGATTGTCCTGCTTTTGCTCGTATCAGGCGGCAGGTATTTTGTGCGGATATAGTGAGTGCTGTAAACCTAAGCTCCTTATCATTGAAGCGCCTTCTCGTTTTTCTTAGGAAAACTAGTAAATTCTCACAGTAAAATGTGGTGTGTCTGCCTGGCAGTACAATGGACCAGTATTGAGTCTGAGTGTTCCAGTGTAGAAAGTCTCGCACCCCGAAAAAAAAACGGGTCACAAGCCAACACACTAACCTCTACACCGTCGCCACCCTAAAATATGCAATAATCAATATTAGGTATAATATTTAAAAAAAAAAAAACACTTTAAGAAATTTGTTGTACATACTTTTCTACATTAGCCTCGTTCTCATTTATTCGTAATTTTATTCAAAATAAGTTAATGAGTCACTACCATAGGTACCTACCCGGAAGTCCAACGGAATAAGAAAGTGGAGCTGGCGCACCAGGAAGGAATGCAGGAGCTGGAAGAGCATGAGCATGGCCGGCAAATACGGTGGGGGCTGAAAAGTGGCCCGGCAGCAAGGCGGGAGCTGATAGGGGGCTAGACAGCAATGCGGGCACGGGAGCTGACAGCGGGCCAGGCAGCAATGCGGGCACGGGAGCTGGTGCAGCAAATACTGCTGGTGGTGGAATGTGAACTGGAGCTGGAGCCAAGAGTGGATGTGCTATGGCGTGATTGATTTGATGAGCATTGAATGAAGATGCGTAAGGTGCCAATACAGCCGGTGGTAATAAACCAGCCTGAGAGGAAGCGACAGCAGCAAGGACAATAAAGATCTGCAATAAATTTAGAATTTCAAAGTAAATACAATGATTTAAAGTTGATGTCCTAATAGCCGTGTTTCTTTGAGAAATGTTTCTACGGGAACTCATAAGGACGATTACAAGAGTTTTCACCAGCTGCTGTCATATATTTTTGTTTGCAATACAAATTATTGTGTCTTTGCAGCATGTATCCAAAACAGCCCTGCTGTGGATGTTATCGACAGCTATCCCCAGTATTGATGGCAATACAATGTTGTTGTTACGAGTATTAAATGTGTAAATTGGAGCACTCATGTGGATACATTTCTCAAACAAACGCACTTATTATATCCCTACCGCACACTTAGAGACCATGTTGACTTTATTTTGGGTCTAGTTATGTTGGTCGTAAAAAAGTTGAGTTGACTTTGATACCATCTCAAGGCAGACACTACCCTTTTATATGAAATAAAAAACAAAAAAAAATGGATGCAACATCCCCAGCTAGGGGAATACCAAACGACTTTCTTAGTGGGTGCTTATAAAAATCGAAAGCCATTAACATGAAGAGTTAAGCAAACTAGCAAAATGTCGACAGCTGTTAGCGTTTTAAAATTCAATAACGCACTGTATTCGGATACATACCTCGGCACGCAAATTGAATTTCAATCGTGCACGTCGGCTATAGCAGTAGGAACATATTCATTGCGCTAATTATCTTGTAAAATGTGCTCGATTTGCTTATGCATTTGTTATCGATTACAGGTAACACACTTATCACGTATAATTATGACTGGAACGTGTCTGGGGGAATATCAAGCCTACGAATAGGTTCTGCAGTTGCGGCGGATTATTAAATATTCGGGTTTTATAACTATGACGCCGCCTTTACATTATGTAAAGGTTACTTTCCTATTATCATGCCCCTTAGACGTGATAACATAAGCATGCATTGTTAAATTAATTTGCATGCACAATTCAGTAATGTGGTTGTGGTGTTCTTATAGCATTTAAGTTCATAGATTGCCAGCCGCCATTTAAATTGTGGATCATTTCGGGGATCGGCGAAGTGAATCTTGGTAGGCAAAAAGTTATGGTTGCTCAATTGAGCAGTTGTCACAGTTTTCTATGTAACAACTCTTTTCCTTAAGGAATATAGAGATTTGTGTCAAGTGATTTTCGACGGAGTAAATGTGCCCTGTTACTAATACAAGGTGGCGCAAAAGTTGTCACCCGATGTTCTTTCGCTGTAATTTTTTTTATGAATGAAAAACTTTGGTTCTGCTTTTGGATTATGTTAATTGGAGTCTTAAGTTTTTTCTGTATAGTTAACTTCACAAATGTCAAAGTAGAATTTACATTTGCCGCCATTTGCAAAAATTATAGCTTCTTCCGATAGGATGATGACTTTTGCGCCACCTTGTATAAGGTGCGTTTTTTTTACACAAACGTACATCGCTTATTCACATTTGCGTGTTAAATACAACAACCGCTTTGCCTATATATACCAACTTTAGCGTATATAACTATCGCCGTTCAGTCCTTAATGGCTGAAACACGTGTGCAGCAAGTGCCTGCAGCAAGATGATTTTGTATATAAAATGACTTTGCTTACTGTATGTCAATTCTTGGTGCAAGTTTACTCTATTTGTAATCTTGATACACCGATTGTAGTAGTACATTACAATTTGTTACAACTTTTCCGACTTGACGTTTAGTGCCGTGAAATTCTATGACACCACCTAACATCTTAGCCTGTTTGGTCGTTCAGTGTTATTAGGTCAGACAAAAAGCATACGGAATTACTTGGTTGGTTGGTTGGTTGAAAACCGGCCCTCGATGAGGATGCACTTAGACCAGAAGTAGGTCCATTGTGCTGCCGATGTGTAAGGTGGGTGGGTCACCCTTTTACTCAGGGAACTATTTGCTCCTCTGAATGAAGGAGCTAATCCTTGCTGTGCAGGCGTTGTTAAGATCGTTTAGATCATTGAAAAGGTATTCACCCAATGTAGCCTTCCTAGTGTTGGCGAGTGCAGGACACGTGCAAAGGAAGTGACTGATGGTCTCCTCTTCTTCCTCGTCCCTAAAGCTTCTGCAGAAGTCATTGTAGGGAATGCCCAACCTTTGGGCATGTCTTCCTATAGCACAGTGCCCGGTGAGGGCGTTTACTAATTTCGAGAGGGTTCCTCTCTTATGCCTCAGAAGTCCGATGGATCTGGATTTGTTTAATGTCGGCCAGAGTAGCCTTGCGGTGTTACACTGGCCGAGTTGGTGCCAACGACGGTTGGCCTCGTTTACCGCATAGGTGTCTATGAGGTTTTTAACATAAGACGTTGTCGCCTCGATGTCGGTGACGCTTATGCTATTTAAACCAGAAGAGCCTCGTCGGGCCAGTTCGTCAGCTTCACAATTCCCTGGTATGTCACAGTGACCCGGCACCCAGCAAAGGGTGAGGCTATACTGACCGGCTATCTCGTTAAGAGATGCACGGCAGTCTTTCACTGCCTTGGATCTTGTAGTGCTGGATGCAAGGGATTTGATGGCCGCCCGACTGTCGATGTATAGTACAATATCTAATTTCGATATCGTATTAACCGACGCCAGGCAGCGGCTTGGCGGACGGCGGTGACTTCGGCCTGAAAAACGCTGCAGTGTTCTGGAAGGTTAAAGGAGAGGTGAATGTCCAGGTCTTCAGAGAAGACTCCGGCACCGACTCCGTCCTCCGTTTTGGACCCATCCGTAAAAATTGACAGCGATTCGTGGTGTAGGACATGACGTTGTGTCCACTCGGTTCTGTCTGGGATTTGATGTTTGTAGCCCAGGTTGAAGTTGTATTCAGTGGGCAGGTGGTCGGTGACCTTAGGGAGATGTCGATACATCGATAGTAAATTGGCATGTCCAGTTTGTTGCTCTTTCCATTGTTTGGAGCTTCTCAGTCTTATTGCTGAGCTGGCAGCCAACTGTTTGCCGACGATGTCGGTCGGGAGAAGGTGGAGCATGGCTTGGAGCGCCGCACTGGGAGAGGTTCTCAGTACGGAATTACTTACTGCACATGTATTACTGTCTGCGTAGGTACTTGCTGCACATGTGTTTCAGTCACTAAGCGGTTATAGATCAGTGCTTTCAAAAACTGCTTTATACGTATTCCGATAACTTTTGTTATCAAATGTCAAAACTTCGACATTTCTCACCTACTGAACTGACACATACCCGGAAATGTTACTTGCGTTCGAAGTTTTATTTTTAACAAAAGTGTATTAAACCGCTGCCATTTGAAAACCACTAATCCTATAGGGGCCAACTTTGTACTTATACGTCGCAATTTTCTCGCCCTACACCATGGTATAATTAAATTTTTATGTGTTGATAACATTATTGGCCTTTTTTCCAAATGGTGTTTCACCCAGATGTGGTTATATATAGAATTGTCAGTGGATTGCCACAAACAAATCCAATTCATCCGCCAATTTGTTCCCGTTATACAACGAGTATAAGGTAACTCACCTCTCAAGAGTGAGTGTGAATTGTTTTTCCTATTTCCAATGCATCTTATGTTCGCAGAATAAACAATGGAAATGATTTTTTCAGCTCAGGATCTGGCTCTGGTTGAAAATCAAGACAAAGAGTAATGAATGAAGTGTTTGAAAATTGTTTCTACGTTTTGATAACATTATTTACATTTATGTAATCCAAATTGTGTAATTAAATTTTTACTGAAGCTTCATTCACAAGTGTGGTTCATTCGAATGATCCTGGCTTCAGATTTTTGTCGGATTTTTGTTGGACTGGATGCCATTCACCCCAAATTTATAAAAATGTTATTGCCGATTGTGTTGCCACATACTACTTTTATTTTAAATACAACTAGGGGTCGCCCCATCGAAATTCGACCAATTTATTCTATAAGTTGAAAAAAAAAAACAATTTAACATGATATAAAATTTTTCCCGCATTTTCAAGTAACTTCAAGCATTTTCAAGTAACTTCAAGCATTTTCATGTCACTTCAAGCATGTCAAAGTAACTTCATGTGTGTTCAAGCATTATCAAGTAACTTTAAGTTTTCAAGCATTTTCAAGTAACTTAAAGTAACTTCAAGAATTTTCATGTAACTTCAAGTAACTTCAAGCATTTTCAAGTAACTTCAAGTATTTGCAAGCATTTTCAAGTAACTTCAAGTAACTTCAAACATTTTCAAGTACATTCAAGCATTTTCAAGTAACTTCAAGCATGTCCAAATAACTTCAAGTATGTGCAAGCATTATCAAATGCATAACATACACAGCAATGTTGTTGTTAGTAACTTCAAGTAACTTTAAGTATTTTCAAGCATTTGCAAGGAACTTCAAGCATTTTTAAGTAACTTCAAGCATTTTCAAGTAACTTCAAGCATGTCCAAGTAACTTCAAGTATGTTCAAGCATTATCAAATAGCTTCAAGTTTTCAAGCATTTTCAAGTAACTTAAAGTAACTTTAAGCATTTTTGTATTGTGCACTTCTATGTATTGTCCCCTACCCAAATATATATAGTGTTGGCTTATCTATATGATGTATAATAGCAAAAATGAGTGGAAACATGTTATAGGCAACTCCGTATTAATATATAGATTTTGACCACCGGCGAGTACCCGGATCAATGGAAGTTGGCAAAGATTCTCCCACATCCCTAAAATGCAAAAGGTGATGAAAATAGGCCTATTTCAATCCGGCCTCTTTTGTCAAAAGTGTTTGAAAGGGTTCTACAAAAATAAATTAGCGCAAATCTTACGTCGAATAATATACTTACTCCGAAACAATCCGGATTTCGGGATAAGCTGCATCACGGCCTTGGTAAGCGTTACTGATGAAGTAAGACTGGCATTGGATAGGGATGAGGTAACTTTTTTGTTGTTGCTTGACTTCTCAAAGGCTTTTGACACATTTAACCATTTTAACCTTTGTAAAAAACTTATGCGGCAATTTAACTTTTCAGCTGGAGCTGCCAAATTACTTTATTCCTATTTAACCAATAGAAGGCATGCAGTGCAAGTTGGTGATAGCTTATCCGGTTTTCTCCAGAACATTACCGGAGGCACTCAAAGTTCTATACTTGGTCCTCTTTTGTTTTCCATGTACGTTAATGAGCTCCCATCTATTGCCAAGAACTGCTCATAACACATGTATGCAGATGACGTTCAACTATACCTATCTAAGCTGCCATTTCGGACTTATAGAGCATTGCGTTTCTTGTGTCCACGAAGACTTATGTACTGGTCCAAAATAAATGGTCTTAATTTCCCAAAAAGTCGAAATGTTTGGTAATATCTCGAAATATCTTGGATCTTTCCTACTTTCCTTCAATTGTTTTAAACAACGCTCCGATTGAGTATGTTGAAACTGCAAAAAATTTTGGGATATCTAACTGCGCACCTTATGGGTAACTCAATCTTTTACACCAGTTAAAACGCGTTCATTACTTGCTAAGACCTTGATAATACCTATATTAATATACGGGTGTGACATTTTCTGTAATGCAGCTATATGTAAGTAAAAGATATTAAATGTCGCGTTTAACAGCACTGTAGGATATGTCATTGGGCTACGTAGATATGATAGAGTTTCTGGATTTGCTAATCGTTCGCTCGGTATGCATTTTATCTTCAACTTCGCACTGTGAAATTATTATTCAATACTTTGCTAACACAGCAACCTCAATACTGTTTAGAAAGAATTAGAATGGCATCATCGTGGAGGCCTCGTTAATTGATTCATCCTCGTTCTGCATGTTTAACATCGGAACGTCAATTTTTTGTAAACGCTATCCGTCTGTGGAATTCTCTACCGCGTTACATTAAAGAAACTCAGAATACAGCAAGAATGAAAAAGGTTTTAAAGGATCATTTTTCAGTAAATATGTATATTAAACATTTTTGAATCTAAAACTGAAGATACTACTCGTATTTGTATATTTGAGTCTTCATTCTCAGCTCAAGATTGCAAAATTGTAAAATATGGTTAAGACAAACTTTTACGATATTGTATCTTACTGTTTTTAAGCATTCACAAATAAATAAATAAATTTTATGATGCAATATTATAGCTGACGTTTTGGAACGACTTTCGGTGAAAATAAATTTATTTTGTTAGCTTTAAAAAATTATATTTGATTCAATATAAAATTTAAATTATTGAGGTTTTGTGTTAAAAAATATCAAGTAAATTATCAACAACCGTTGGTTTGAATACTTTGTGCGACAATTTTGGATCATACAGTAGCGTGTCACAACATATTTTAAATACCTACGAAACATAGGGAAAGACTTCAGTCAGCTTGGGCGAACTGTTAGATAGGTACCCTATTCCTTTTCTCATCCCTCATAAAGTTGACGTGTCAAAAATTTAAGTATCGATGATATTTGTTAAGAAGTATCTACATTTTTTTTAACACATTATTTAAAGGAGTTTAAGCAAAAACGGAGGCTTTTTCTAATAGAAACGGACTTTTAAAATGGACATTGCAGAAAACTTTATATAAACGAATTGTTCAAAACGACTTTATCTACACATTTTGCGGAGAAAAGGTTTTTTTATATAGTGGGCGTGTCAGTGGGTGGATATTAGAAATATTTAACATGAGCATAAAGGGCCCAAAGACCAAATGTCAGCTTCCTAGTTCAAACTTTATCTTTTCGATAAATCTGCGGATATTAAAAATTTTAACTCCCGGCCATTTTGGCCTCTTAAGACAATTATTTATTAACGATTTCAGCTTTCTAGCTGAAAATTCGATTTTTTCGAAAAATTTGGTTTTTTGAGAATATGTGTGGATTGTAAAAATTCTTCGAATTGAAAATAACGGGCCCGCCCCTAAGGATTAAATTTTAGCTTTCTAGCTCAAGTTGTACGGCCCAATTTTTGCCGACGGATGGACGGACTTGGCTAGGTCGACATTTCTATCGATACTAATGACGAATATAAGCCGCGTTTTATTATGGCTTATGATCTGGATAGATCTGCCGACGATACAAAAAAAAATGGATCACCGAACACTTGCACACCTGAATTTCCAATTCGAAATCTTGCCGGAGTTACCATACAATCCAAAATTTCCATAAAATTAAAATTGTACGCTTTCGACCTTTAACCATTTTTCGAGCACATGCAGTAGGTATATGGATTAAATTTAACGGCCAAACGTTTTTTATTTTACTTTTGTATGGTTCAAAGTATAAAAGAGCAATGAAAACAAAGGGCCGGGCTACAGTCCGCTTGGGCGAACGGTTGGATACCCTATTATTATTCCTATCCCTCATAAGTGGGCTTGAGTATGGTTGAATTGGAACGCTCTACATATTTTGTTATAAAACATTTAAAGGATTTTATCGAAAACACGAAGCTTTTGTAAAAAAACGCTCCCTAGCTCAAACTTTGGTTACCAATATAAATGTTTTATTAAGGTATAAAGGGCTCCTAGAGAGTATATATTATACATATTAGTATTTTAGCTTCCTAGCTCAAACTTAGGATTTTCAAAAAAGTTTTTTTTTAAATTGTGGGCGTGTCGGTAGGCGGATTTTGAAAATATTTTCACATGAGCATAAAGGGCCCCTAGAGAGTGTTTATTATAAATTTCAGCTTCCTAGCTCCAACTTTGACTTTTCAATAAAATTGTTTTATTTAATTGTGGGCGTATCAGTGGGCGGATTTTAAAAATGTTATCTCCCGATCTGTTTTAGGAGCCATAGATCATATATAAGAAATTTCAGCTTTCTAGCTCAAAATTCGATTTTTTCCAAAATTTTGTTTTTTTGAGTTTGTGGGCGGATTTCAAAAATTCTTAAACTTGATTATTTTGGGACCCTAGAGAGTATATGGTTAAAATTTCAGCTCTCTAGGTCCAGTTTAAAGGCCTAATTTTTGCCGACGGACGGACGGACATGGCTAGATCGACGCTACTATTGATGCTGATCATAAATATAGTAACTTTTAGGGGTCTACGGGCAATATTAAGGTATGTTACAAACTATGCGTCAAAATTAATATACCCCTAGAATAGGGTATAAAAATGCTCCTTTCATTGAATAAAAAAAATGGTGTAATAATGTTTGGCTTTTTGAAATAATCACAATATTGGTAAGGCAACATAAATTCAGGAACTATAGACAACCTATTGGCACCTAACCTAAGACACCTAGTGGGAAATAGTGAGAAATAATTTATGGATCATAAAATGTGATCCTGATGAATAGCAAGATCATGTGTATTTGTTGTAAAGCATATAAATCGATGATCTGTATAGATCATTCGATTTAGGGGTCTACGGACAATATTAAGGTGTGTTACAAACTATCAGTCAAAATTAATACACCCTTAGAATAGGGTGTAAGATGAAACAATTAACTTGTAAAGTGTGCCTCCTTTCGTCAGTCGCAAAAAAATAAACGGAGAAGTGTTCCAAAAAGCAAAAACTTCCTTAAGTTATAAGATCATATCCTGCGACGATGTATTTTTCAGTCATTTTCGTATGAAGAGAAGATCTTTTATAGTAAATGGTTTAATTTACTTTCTTAAATGTTTTTAGCCTTGATTTACTCGTAGCTACTTAAAAGGATTATTAAACTGATGTGAAAATCTGTATCCGTATATTTCTGAATGTTTCGGGATGGGAAAAGAAACAGTATATAGAACTTTTTGAAGGAGAAAATCATGGTAAGGCTTAAGAAAAGATCCATAAAATGGCCTGAAAAGGTTGAGTCTCGTAGAATTTGAACGAAAACGTTTTAATCCATTCCCGTTTGTTTCGGGATGTTTGTATAGTATACACTTCAAAATTCTGGCGGCAAAAGAATATTCTTCCAGCCTCTGAGCTTTACAACAGGTAAGGAACAACCTGGATATATATGCAGGTACTTATTTCAATCTTGAATAACAGACATTCTCAAACATTTCATGTTTTTCCATCATGTTTCAATATGATGTATGTGATAGCAACCTAAAGTTTTTGAATGTCTTTGTTGGACTTCGAAGCTCTTGTCTTGATGCGAAAAATAGTTATTCCCAAAGAATATCTTGAACTGTGGCCAAATGTCAGCTGAATACATACCTATACGTTTTTATTATTCGCTCCTGACATTAAAGTCTTTTTAGACGGTTTTAGAAGCTAGAAGTACATAATTTGTCTTTAATTTTTCTAAAGTTATTTGCAAATTATTTGTTTCCTTTTCAAATAAATACTTTGAGCCGACAAACAAAAACCATTTCTGCCCACTTATGATCTGTTGATTATGTCAACTGCTTGCCAACAAGCTCTTAAAGAGAGAAGCACAGTGGCATCTCCATCTAATTCACCCGCAATTGAATCAAATAAATTCACTTCTCCCATCCGACAAAAAGCTTTTGCATAACGTGTGCGTCTTTTCCGTCTAGTTGGAAGCTGGCTAAAGTCATTCCTGTTCCGAACAAACCCCAACCTTTTTTGGCTAGAGCCTTTCGCCCTATAAGCATTTTACCATGCCTATCAAATGTTTTGGAAGAAGGTCTCGCCAAGTAGATTTCAAGTCAGCTTGATCAACATAACCTACTTGCTTCGGTCCAGTCTGATTTTCGAGCCAACCACAGTTGATCTACGACTATGGTTAAAATCCTTGATGACATAAGGATCAACTATGGCTTAGACTCAATCACAGTACTCTGCCTCTTTGACTTTTCCAAAGCTTTCGATACAGTCAATCACTCAATTCTTACTGAGAAACTAAGAAGGCGTATCGGTTTCAGTGAAAGTTCGGTGCGCTTCATCAGTAATTACTTAAGTAATCGCTGGGTTGTGGTTTGTGATAAGTCCTCTCATGTGAGGACATACTTACGGAGGTACCTCAGGGCTCAATATTGGGTCCAATTTTGTTTGGCATATTTATCAATTACCTTCCTTAAGTTTTCTTAAATGCTAGCCTTAATTTCTATTCGGATGATGTACAAATATACTTATCTTGACCTGCAGGTCTAGTAGCAGATCTGGTTTACAGGCTTAACGATGATCTATCTGCAATTACTCATTGGTCGCTTCGCGATTGTCTAACACTATAAGCCCAGCAAAATCCCAGCTTATTTAAATATCCAAGAAACTCCACAACGTTGAACTAGTGCCCCCAATTTATCTTAACGATAAACAACTGATGTTCGCAGAGACTGTAGCCAACTATCTCTATCCCCAGTAAGCCACGTTAACTACACTGTGGGACGAATTTACGGTAGTCGACGTAAACTTGGGGTATTTTCCTGAGACTAGTTAAAACCTTAGTAGTTCCCTACATTGATTATACATCAGGTGTGTACTGCAAACTGGGCTCCCTATCTCAGTTTCAATGATATGGTTAGGTATGTGTACGGGCTTCGTCGACACGACCATATATCCAATTACCACAATAATATTTTTGGCTGTTCGCTTCAGCAGTTTTTAAATTTAAGGTGCTGTGTCTTCTTGCACAAAATTATACACAACAGATTGCCACCATAAAAAACTTCAATTTGCTCGTTCGTCAAGGACGTTTAGTCTTAAAACTCCCTCGTCGAACTATTTGATCTTCTGACGTCATTTCTTTGTCTTTGGCACCAGACTCTGGAACTGCCGACTGCAGCAAAACACATAATCGGAGCCAAACAATTCAAAATACCGGCTTAGAGTACTACTCATAAAAATGCAAAAACTACTTATTTCTTTCTTCCTTTTAACATTATGTTCCTCTTTTTGGTACTTTTCTCTCCGCTTCCTATCCTCTCCCTGTTTACCACTATTATGTATTTTTATTATTCAATTATTGTTTATTGTAGGTTATTTACATAATTAAATTAATCCTTTAACTATTCACAATTATAACCTTAACTGAAATGATTTGACCTAAAAAAAGTTTTGTATTTTTAATGCGTAAACATTTTTGCTTTCGTTGATGTATAAATATATTTTTTCTCGGTAGGGGCTAGTTGGAAATATCTAGCGTCACCATCATCGTCAGATTTTCCCGTCACCATCATCGTCAGATTTTCATTACCACGTGAGTTAATCGCTGCTCGACAGATCACCGCAATTAAACGACGTTTGGCGCGGTTAGTACGTAGATAGATGACCGTTTGAGAACAACTGCGTGTTGTTTTTTTTTTATTAATTATGTATGTTCAATTTTAGAGATTATTATGTCCTTACGAAACACCGGAAAGTTGTGTGGAAGTAGATTTATTTTGTATAGCTTGTAGTTTGTTGTACATCAGTTGAAGGTAAGAGGAAAAATATCGATTTGTACTTCGGTAACCGATGGCCGATTTAAGAATGTCACTTTTAGTTGTAATAAGGTTATTTACCAAGTGGTCCTTGGAGAACCAAATAAGGTCCTTAAAAGTAGAAAAAAGGATATTTTTCCTAAATGTCGTTAGAATCCACACGGTATATCTGTGTTATATGTTATTTGCCTAAGAGGTCCTTGCAACAACAAAAAGGGTCCTTAAAAGTCGAAGAAAATATATTTTTCCAAAATGCCATTAGAATCCACACGGTATATCTGTGTTCAATGTTATTTGACTAAGAGGTCCTTGCAACAACAAAAAAGGTCCTTAAAAGTCGAAAAAAGGATATTTTTCCAAAATGCCGTTAGAATCCACACGGTATATCTGTGTTCAATGTTATTTGACTAAGAGGTCCTTGCAACAACAAAAAAGGTCCTTAAAAGTGAAAGAAAGGATATTTTTCCAAAATGCCGTTATTTTTTTATTAATTATGTATGTTCAATTATCACTGCAATTAAACGACGTTTGGCGCGGTTAGTACGTAGATGGCTGACCGTTTGAGAACAACCGCGTGTCGTTGTTTATACCCTATTCTAGGGGTATATTAATTTTGACGCATAGTTTGTAACATACCTTAATATTGCCCGTAGACCCCTAAAAGTTACTATATTTATGATCAGCATCGATAGTAATGTCGATCTAGCCATGTCCGTCCGTCCGTCCGTCCGTCGGCAAAAATTAGGCCTTTAAACTGGACCTAGAGAGCTGAAATTTTAACCATATACTCTCTAGGGTCCCGAAATAATCAAGTTTACGAATTTTTGAAATCGGCCCACAGACACGCCCACAAACTCAAAAAAACAATATTTTGGAAAAAATCGAATTTTGAGCTAGGAAGCTGACATTTTTTATATATGATCTATGACTCCTAAAACTGCTCGGGATATAAAATTTTCAAAATCCGCCCACCACGCCCACAAAAAAATAAAACAATTTTATTGAAAAACCAAAATTTGAGCTAGGGAGCTGAAATTTTTAATATATACTCTCTATGGGCCCTTTATGCTTATGTGTAAATATTTTCAAAATCCGCCCACTGACACGCCCACAATTATTATTATTTTTTTTTTTTTGAAAATTGAAAGTGAGCTATGGAGCTGAAATTTATAATATATACTCTCTAGGGGCGCTTTATGCTCATGTGTTAATTTTTTTAAATCCGCCTACTGACACGCCCACAATTAAATAAAACAATTTTATTGAAACACCCAAGTTTGAGCTAGGGAGCGTTTTTTTGATACAATCCTTTAAATGTTATATAACAAAATATGTAAAGCGTTCTTAACAACTCAACCATACTTAGACTTTTGTCACGCCCACTTATGAGGGATAGGAATAAGAATAGGGTATCCAACAGTTCGCCCAAGCGGACTGTTGCCCGTCCCTATGTTTTTTTTTATTAATTATGTATGTTCAATTTAAGAGATTATTATGTCCTTACGAAACACCGGAAATTTGTGTGGAAGTAGATTTGTTTTGAATAATTGACGTTGTATAGCTTGTAGTTTGTTGTACATCAGTTGAAGGTAAGAGGAAAAATATTGATTTGTACTTCGGTAACCAATGGCCGATTTAAGAATGTCACTTAAACGACAATCGATGCTATATTTTCCCGGTACATCGACACACTTGAGTCGACGGTGTACGTCTCCTACTTCAGCTTTCACAAACCAATTATTTGTTCGGTCAAACGTTAAATAAATTTTGTCGTTGACATTAAATATATATCATGGTTTTATTTCAATACAATACCCAAATCTCTTGTTTATCAAAACTACAACCTCTGTGATATTTCCACAGTCAACACTGACGAGCCTACATGTTTACACATCAACTATACCGTGAGTGCAGCGTGGCTCACACCTTTTTTTTTAATAGCATGGTGCTCCGTATTGGCTTGGGTTCCTGATAACTTGGTTTTGAGGAGCCGTATTGAAAATCGTATATGATGCGTTACACCGGTGTGCTATACAACGATGTTGAGCGGCGTTTATCTTTATGTAGGTACCTATTATCAGTGAAGTATAATTGTCTCAAAAATCTCAAATAATACCTCAAACCACTTGCAATGAACATTTCTTCAAATTAATGTCAGTCCACAATGATCTCAGCCTCTTTCAAAACTACAAATACCTATGAAAACCTTTGAATTTGACATCATAAGTTCGTTTGGCCATTATCTCCAAATGTAAGGCCATTTTAAACAACATTGGCAAACATATTCAATACAATTTCTATTTACCAAAAATACGAAAACATGTATAGGTACGAGTACCTAGACCTATATTATATCTCCTATTGCAACCAAAAGTAATCCAAAACATTGTGCCTGCTTCTTCCAGACAATTTGCGTTCTTTTATTCTCAATTCAATTTAAACTGAACAGCACCCCAAACCTATGAGTTTAATGATTCCAACTGGGTAAGTGGTGAATGCTTTAACTACGTATCGCCTCAAAATGTCTCGGAGTAAATAAATCTTGTTTACCTACAAACAGTTAACAGTGGGTGATTGTAACCTGTAACAAGGAATACTCATAACAACAAAATTAACATCACTTTCAAGGACAGTGTCATTAAGAGTCCATATAAAAAAATTTAACATCATATTGACTGCAAAGTTTAAGTCCTTAATTGTGCAGCCCACGCACCAATTTATATTCAACTTCGCATTTATCTAATGTTCATTGTTTTTTAGTGCATCGATAGGCAAACCAACAATTTCAGAAAATCATCATATTGATGCGCAGTTACAGATGTCCTTTGTTTGGGCGGTTGTGATGATTGCTTTGCAACTATGGCGTAGTACTGCTAAATAAACATACATAAAATTTCTTTAGAATAGCACGTCCATGATAGCCCTCTGGCACTATGCCAGCATTAGTGCGTCATCATTTTGTTTTTATAGGCTCAACCACACTGTCCGGGGTATGGGGGGGGGGGGGGGGGGGGGGGGGGGTACGATGCACGGAGACAACAAAGTGAGATACTTAAAACGCAAATGGATTTACGGAGTGAATGTTGATTAATCAAGTCGACAGGCAGCTGGTTTTTTGGTCAGTCATGTCCAAGTCCATTTGCTGTTTGAGATTGCGACACGAAAATACCAAATAAAGGGTTCACCATTACCGACCGAATGCGTTGCAGGGGAACATTGGTGTTATTACTTCTTTCAAAATGTGCTTTGTTTGTATTGTGAACTAAGTGCTAACAACAAGAATAAGAGATTTACATATTAAAATACTAGCGAGACTCCCTTCCGATTCTCTCCAAGCTTTGCGTGTTATAATAAAACGTAACACGATTCCACAAAGTTTAAGTTTCTTCCATTTGATGTTAAAATTAATTTTTGTATTCCAGCGATAAGAATCGATTTGGGAAATAGATAAATTGTTTTCATGAGATACGTTTTTATATTCTTACCTTTTTTTTGCGTTGACAATAATGGGGACCTTTAAATATAGGTTTATTAATGAAGCATACATTCATCAAACTAGGTGTGTGGTAAGTTGAGTCAGTTGGCTAATATCGGACTTCAAAGCGGTGCCGTATCTAGAGTTGTATTTAAGGTAGACCAGCGATGCTAACAGGTATTGCGGAAGTAAGAAATGTACTTGATCTGATCTAGTAAAGGGAGGGGGTGATAGATAGAAAAATGCAATACATTGTTTTATTCAGGTTTATATTTATTTCTCCAAACACATTTATATTCAATATAATAATAAGAAGTTCTTCCTTAAAAAACTGAAATCTTCGATTCGCAATATTATTATGGCCATGGACTTCAGGCAGATCAAGCGACTTAATTATTTGCTTTTCAAAGGCCAGAAATACCATGCCTGCCATTCATTCGTGACCCATACACAGACAGTTGAAACGTAGATTCACTCACAGCATATGTATTTATGTTTCCTTTTAGCAAATGGTTCGTAATATTTTTAATATATTTCGTTTTTGAAATATGTAGAGGACCAATCAATAAGTCTATACACTACAACATTTAAGCATCAAATAAAGTGTTAGTGTTAAATTATAATTAATTATCTCATCAACTTAATTGATTTTTTTATATCCAACGCTTCGAAGTACTCAGACTTAAATGGCTGAGCGTCCTGTTGTTCTAAATGTTGCTTCGCGAAGAAACAGGAAGGGCCATACATCAAGTAGTCTTCCTGGCAGGGTTGGCGACGGTGTAGAGGTTAGTGTGTTAGCTTGTGATCCGTGCCTTGCAGTCCAACAACAACATACGCCACCCATTAATGCAGAGAACCGAATGACACCTTGTTCTCTCCAACCTCTACACCAAAGCGAGGATTTCTGTCTGGTTTAACAATAAACCGTTATCGAGTCTGATTACTCTGGGATTTTGATTTGCTATTTTTTTCAAAAAAAAATCATCCATGCAATTTAATTTTTTGACTTGTCATTGAATACATCTTTATTGAAATTGCATGCGGATTTGATAAATGCTTGGTAGGAGTTATTTATAAGCCACCTAATGTTTTCGACACCACTCATGTTACCAAACAGCTTGAAGACATATCATTGCGTTATAATCACATATTATTCTGTGGTGACTTAAACATAGACCTCTTAGATAAATATAACCAAAGTGTTGATCGTTTTGTAAATAATCTGAGATCCCTGCAACTGTACTCGGTTAATAACGCTTTCCCTACTCACTTCAGTCATAGCTGTTCTACATTACTAGATTTGTTTATTGTTAATAATGTGGAACGAGTGAACTATTACGGCCAATTGGATGTGCCAGGATTCTCGAAGCATGATCTACTTATTCTTTTTTATGATCTAGATCTTAACATCTCTGGCAGTGAAGCTAATACAATAACTTTTAGGGACTTTAGGGCTGTTGATAACGACTCCTTGTTGCGTGATATATTTAGTATTGAGTGGGAGAGACTTCATCAGATGGCGTCCGCTGATGAACAGATAGATTTCTTTACATTGCAAATTAATAATCTTTTTGAGTCCCATGTTCCTTTAAAAACGTTTACCCCTCGAAATAAAAATTGTGTGTGGTTCAGTATGAGAATTGAACACCTTCTTGAACTAAGAAACAAGGCGTATAAAAGATGGAAAAGGTTCAAAATTCCTGAACTTTTCAATGCTTTCAAAATTGCAAGGAACAATGTAAAAAAAAGAAATAAGAAGGGCGAAAATGAATTCTCTCCTTTCGAAGTTCAATCCAGATCTCAACCGAACCAAAACGTGGAGGTACGTTAAGGAGTTGGGTATTGGTAAACTTGCTTGTGTAAGTGAAGTCAGCACAGATTATTTAAACGCCGAATTCGCCGCAGCCTCAAATGCACAATGCAATGATAGCGAAGCTCAATGTTTATTAATACTAAACAATTCTATTATGTCGGGAAATTTCTCCTTTCATAGAGTGTACGAATGCGATGTACTTAGCGCCGTTAACGCTATCAAGTCGAATGCTATTGGTCTGGATGGCATGCATTCGCGATTCCTTAAATTAATAATCCATGAAGTACTGCCAGAACTTACGTATATTTTTAACAGTGTCCTTACCTATTCCACCTACCCCAAATCCTGGAAATCCTCTAAGATTATTCCTAGTCCTAAGACCTCAGCAAATCGCAATGCAGCATCCAATTTTCGTCCAATTTCAATTCTACCTTTTATTTCAAAAGCTTTCGAAAAGCTTTTAAGTCAACAAGTAAATGCATACCTTAACGAGACCTGTCTTCTCTCACCACAGCAGTCCGACTTTAGACCGCATTATAGCTGTACTACTGCACTTGTGAATTTAGTTGAAAACTTTCGTGTTGAAATGGACAAGGACAATGTAACATCACTGGTATTATTAGATTTCTCGAAAGCTTTCGATACAGTACTGTTGCATACATTAAAATACTTCTTTCACTTTGACTCAACGGCACTTAAACTTATGGAAAGCTACCTTAAAGGCCGCAATCAAGCTGTGTATATCAACGAAACACTATCTGCTTTCCTTGAAACCAAAGCTGGTGTTCCACAATGGTCAATAATGGGTCCGCTGTTGTTCACACTTTTCAACAATGACATTCCATCAGTTCTGAAGCACTGCAATATCCAAATGTATGCATATGACGTGCAGCTGCATTTAAGCTACCCTTTTGGACTGGTGGAAGATGCAACGGAACGATTCAATGAGGATCTGAATTCTATTGTTTTGTGGTCCCGCAGAAACAAATTGACGCTTAATTCCGGCAAAAGTCAGGCAATCGTTATAGCCCGATCACGTATGGATATCCTAACCATACCCCAAATTATAATTGATGGCTCACCCTTAATTTACGTCTCCAGCGTCAAAAATCGCTAGCTGCGAGCTCTTTATCAAGCGGGAAACTGTCTGCCGCTCAATATTAAAGCCATGTTAGTGAAGTCACTTCTGTTACCTATCCTTTTTTACGCCCATCCAGTTTTGTGTGATTTAGACAGCCACAGTTTAAATAAGTTTAAGGTCGCCTTAAATAGTTCAGTGCGATTCGTCTACAATTTAAGTAGAAGAGAACACATTTCCAGCCGTGTGAAAGAATTTCTGGGAATGGACCTGCAACGTTATATGGATCACAGAACATTGACTTTCCTGTTTAATCTGAAAGACAGCCAGGCACCAGATAATCTGTTCCAAAGATTACAATTTGCTTCTTCAGCTAGAAGCAGAATTCTAATTTTGCCGACTTATAAATACTCGTATAATACAACGAAAAAACAATTTTTTGTATACGCCATTCGACTGTGGAATACGCTTCCGGTTACCATTAGGAGATCATCAGGCTTCAGCGACTTCCAGAGAAAATTGAAAGAATATTTTTGCATATAATTCCAAACTTGTTTTAGGGTTTTTAGGGTTTTTTTTTTTCATTTCATTTCATTCTCTTTTTCTTTTTTTTCCATTTTTGATCAACTTTTTTATAAGTATGTAGTTTTAATTTTGTTCTAAATCCTTGTTTTAATTTAAAATTATGTACTTTCGAAATTAACCTTTTATAACTGTTACACAATTAATGGATTTTGTATCTACGTGTTAACACAATAGCAAATAAATAAACAAACAAACAAACAAACTTGCCTCTGCTGAGTCTAGGTTTTGTTTTCGGAATTGCCGCCTGTCCTAGGCTTAGCTTCTTCCAAAATTTAATCCTTCATTTCATCTGATCTCATTTTTATGGTTCCGTAGCCAAATGCCAACAAACGGAACCCTTATAGATTCGTCATGTCTGTCTGTCCGGGAATGTCACAGCCACTTTTTTCCGAAACTATAAGAGCTATACTGTTGAAACTTGGTAAGTAGATGTATTCTGTGAACCGCATTAAGATTTTCACACAAAAATAGAAAAAAAAACATAGGGACGGGCTACAGTCCGCTTGGGCGAACTGTTGGATACCTTATTCTTATTCCTATCCCTCATAAGTGGGCGTGACAAAAGTCTAAGTATTGTTGAATTGTTAAGAACGCATATTTTGTTATATAACATTTAAAGGATTTTATCAAAAAAAACGCTCCCTAGTTCAAACTTGGGTGTTTCAATAAAATTGTTTTATTTAATTGTGGGTGTGTCAGTAGGCGGATTTAAAAAAAATTAACACATGAGCATAAAGGGCCCCTAGAGAGTACATATTATAAATTTCAGCTCCCTAGCTCAAACTTTGGATTTTCAAAAAAAATTGTTTTATTTATTTGTGGGCGTGTCAGTGGGCGGATTTTGAAAAAAATTTATCCCGAGCAGTTTTAGGAGTCGTAGATCATATATAAAAAGTTCAGCTTTCTAGCTCAAAATTCGATTTTTTCCAAAATTTTGTTTTTTTTGAGTCTGTGGGCGGATTTCAAAAATTCGTAAACTTGATTATTTCGGGACCCTAGAGAGTATATGGTTAAAATTTCAGCTCTCTATGTCCAGTTTAAAGGCCTAATTTTTGCCGACGGGCGGACGGACGGACATGGCTAGATCGACATTACTATCGATGCTGAACATAAATATAGTAACTTTTAGGGGTCTACGGGCAATTTTAAGGTATGTTACAAACTATGAGTCAAAATTAATATACCCCTAGAATAGGGTATAAAAACAATACGTTTTGGGAGCCATACTTAGAACTGAAACTCAAACATTTTTTTTTTCATCAAACCCATATGTGTGGGGTATCTATGGATAGGATAGAAATGATATTGAGGTTTCTAATATTTTTTTCTAAACTGAATAGTTTGCGCGAGAGACACTTCCAAAGTGGTAAAATGTGTAACTTCTAAAATAAGAGAATGATAAAACTAAAAAAAATATATGATGTACATTACCATGCAAACTTCCACCGAAAATTGGTTTGAACGAGATCTAGTAAGTAGTTTTTTAATGCGTCATTAATCGTAAACCGCAATTTACCTTTCATTCAATCAACTCAAATATATAAAAAAAAAACTTTATTTTCATAAACATAAACCTTATGCGTAAACCGTGAACCATTATTTTCTAATAATAAATCTGTAAATATGTGCCTAAGTAAATAATAATTATAATTCGCGCGGAACCCTTCATGGGCGAGTCCGACTCGCACTTGGCCGCTTTTTAATTTCGTAAGTCGTCAAAATCGATGAATAATTATCGTGTACACCATTTGTAACCGCCAATTGTCCCGACGGTCAATCCTTTTTCTACCATACACGGTAGCTTTTTGCCATGGTTAACTAATGCGTGTAACATGATGCATTTTCTCCCAATTTATTTTCTATTCTCTATTTATATACTCAAACCACTTTCTCGCTCATTAGACTAGGGCAACGCAATAAATATGGCGTAGCTTACAAGAGAGGTCAATATCATTTTCTGTAAGGGTGTTTAACATTTATTCCGTAAAAGTGGCGACATTTAAGTTTTCATTAGTTCTAAGTGACAGTAATGTCTCAATGACGATTCCATCTTTTAACGTAACGTGTTGATATTGGAATATTTTCGCGGTTATTTTTGTCTCCCGTCCCATTTTCCGTTCATCGTACTGATATTTGATGGTATTTTATAATGAAGGACATTGCCCCCCCCCCCCCTGCCGCCCCTTACCTACGGCCCTGCTCCAAACAGAAAAAATAGCACTGTCTGACGTAACAAAACAAATACTCTAAAAGCGAACTGGGCAAGTGTTGGTAACGCTCTCAATCAAATTTTTCCCAAACAGTTTTTACGTAAAAGAATAATATTTGTTTTTATTGTATGGTGGTCAAATTGAATTTAATTAAATTTAATAAAGTTTATAAGGCTTGTTGTTGACTGTTGAAATCCAAATGCAAATACTAGATTTTTGATTCCATTCTTTTCCCGACGTTTCGTTGGTTATTTCCAAATAAAACATGAAACATTGTCAGTAGCTACTTTGAAAATTAATTATTATGATTTACATTTTCTTAAATTAAACCACTGGTTTAAAACACTGCAGGTCGATAGCTACAAAAACTCCATTTTATTACGCCAACTATGCACGCCCCATTTGGAAATTTCTTTCTCTAACCTTGTCCCTCTGGCAACCGATGCAAGTATTTGCTTGGCAAGAATGTTGAATCGAGGCATTTGAAGAGGCACCAGCGTTAGGCTACACAGATCGTCGTTCATTTTTCTTCGAGTGCATTTGCATCCGCACTTTGACGATTTCAGATCCTGCGCCACACAACTTAGCTAAGCTTTTGATAGCAGAAAACAATTCTTTTGGGGTAAGTTATCTTTGAATCATAGTTTCTAACATACCTAGATATGAATTCTAGACTCCTAAAAGTAAGAATATTTGTGATCAGCATCGAAAGTTATGTCGATCTAGCCATGCCCTTAACCTCGAGAAAAACTACAGGAATTGCAACATAGCAATAATGTCTGACAGGCAAGCAGCCATAAAGGCTCTCGACGCCTAAGTCATCAAGTCAATACTCGTGTAGGAATGCCTCCACGGACTTAATAGACTAGGCAAAAATAAAATAAATTCCATCTTCTGGGTACCTGGCCATGTTGGTATTGCAGGCAATGAGGCAGCGGACGCTCTGGCAAGAAAAGGGGCAGAGGAACCCTTAATAGGACCTGAACCGTTCTGCGGGATAGGAGAACACACTCTGCGCGAAGAGTTCAGAAGACTGGAGGAAGGAACAAGGGCCAAAACCTTTCTCAACCTCTTAGATCTGAGGCAAGCAAAGAAACTCTTAGGAAACTATAACCAAAAGAGATTCAAGGCTTGTATCAACCTTTACAAAAACAACCTAAGAATCCTAACAAGCCTCCTCACGGGCACTGCAGACTCAATGAGCACCTGCGGAAAATGGGCATATCAGACGACGGGCTCTGCTGATTCTGCAGTGAAACCGCCAAAACTCCAGACCACATCCTGGAATCCAGTCGGCTGTGAGGCACTGGCCCACATAAGGATATAATACTTATGCAGGCACCAAATAACAGACAAGGAAATACAAACCATGAACCCACAGCTCATTCTCAAATTCATCAAGGAAACTGGACTGGACGTTGTGCTCTAAGGAGTGTGACCTGCCAAGGATATATCAGAGCAATACCTCGATATGTACTCTTCACAAAATAAGTACCTAGAGAGGGCTCTGAAAGAGGACACGAACCTCTCTGAGGCACAAGCAGAGGACACAATAGACCAATAGGTCGCATTGTAATATACCCTAACTAAATATTATTATTATTATTAGCCATGTCCTTCCATTCGTGTCTTCTTCGGTTGTTAAGTTTGAAGCCCTAAACTTGAAATTCAGAAAACATACCATCTAGGTGCCCGAAATGATTAAGTGTAAAGATTTTTAAAATCCTTATACTAATACGCCCTTTATAAAAAAAACGGTTTTAATGATTCTTTTTTATTCACACATGGGTAGGTAGCGAGATTTTTCTCACGACCACTTTGTCCGTCAAATAGGAATAGGAATTGGATATCCAACAGCTCAGCAGGTGGCAATGGTGCGATGGTAGTGTATTCACTAAAGTGATTGGCAGGTCGTGCGTTCGAATCCCGACCAGGGCCATGATTTTTATAAATTGAATACACACAACAAAAACTGATCTCCCTAAAGCAATTTAGGTGCCACCTGTTGAGAAAAAAAAATTCCATCGCACCAAACTTCTTTCCTATCCTTCTATTCTTTCAGTAAGTAGCACCCAAAAATAGGCAATTTCGCTGGGAGCTACACGCGCAACAAACTAAATGCCTGCGCTGTGGTTTTACCATTATAAGGGTACTGTGTCACTACAGAAAAAGAAATCCCTTTAGCGCACGCAAATTATATAAAAAAAAAAGCTCGGACAAGCGGACTGTAGCCGTTCCTTATGATTTTGGTGTGATTTGATAGCCTAGCTTTATTATATACGATCGATATTTGTTTGCTAACAAAATAAGGTTAATTTTGCCACAAAGTATGTTCTTAGCCACCGCAACATATTATGTTCAATTCGGTCACACCTACTATTATTCAATTCAATTTATTATTATTATTATTATACAAAATTAAGGTACATTAAGATAAATATCTTTTATAGTACTTAGAGTTAAGACAATAAGAAAGTAATTTATTGAAATTAACAATAAGTTAATTAATAATTAAATACTACGCATTTTATATACAAACAAAATACAAATGTGCCACAAAGCATTGCCCGAATCTTTTTCTGCACCAATTCCTCATATTCGTATGACGTTGGTGGTTTCGGAAATCCATTGACAGGTATGACATAAACATTATTCGTATATGGACGGGAAATTTCAATCAGCTCATTGCGCAGCGGTGCTAACCACCATCCAATAGCCGTATCTCCAGGTACACATGCGTTGATTTTAGGTTGCGCAGTAATTTTCCTGCCATTCTTGTCCAGAAATGGTTTACTCGTGATCGGTGCCAGTACCGCTACGAACGGTATTTGTTAATCGAAATGTCAACATTAGACCAAAGATTGCACATAATTTAAATTAATTTCCATTCTAACATAGACAAGTGAGTTGTGGACAATTTGGTAGCAAGTTGACCGCTATCCATCATGTTGCTATATACACTACAGCAAAGAAATGCACGTAGACTTGAGTTCAAACATTTGCACGTACAGTGGCTTTTCTTACAGATTAGCAGAGGGTGTGCAATTATTTTGCTTTTAATACATCTTTGAGACGGTTTTTAAATTGAAATAGTTTCTGGTGTCAACTTCGAGTTTTAAATAATTGCAATTTAAAAGGTATAAATTAATGTACGTGCCCGACTTTGATGGAGAGTAGAAGGTCACTCCTTTGACAACAATCTAAGTGCATCAAAAAGTGTGGGCCGTCATGGTAATGAATCCTTAAAGGAATGTTCATCCTAAATGAAATATTTTTGCTATGAAAATGGCTTCATAAAGGACCACACACATGACATTTGACAATCGAATGTTTTGATTAGGTCCATTATTTTAATTTAATTATAAAAAAAAAATGGAAATATAAATAAAAATTATAATAAACTTGAAATAAAACAAATAAAAACTATCACCCATTTGATCGCTTGCTGTTGCTTTCATTTTCGCTGATCAAATAAACGAGTCCTTTTATTCCACCTTTCGCCAAGAATAATATAAATACAATCCAAGTACAGGCACACCTCGAGATACGACGTTTCGACTTAAATCATTTCGACTTACGAGGCCGGAAAAATTGTGGAAGGTAACCTCGACATACATACGTCATCTATGCTTCGAGTTAAGAGAGGAAATGAATTAGGAGGCAGGAAATTTTGAATTTGAAATTTGACAATTGAAAAATATATACATATACACTTCGCTTCAACTGAACAAGCACAAACATTTTCTAAGCTACTTTGTCAATTTTTTCAAAACTTTGCGCCGTAATATATCATTTGATGATGCTAACTGTTTGCTTATGATATTGAGAAAATAAATCGAAAAGAATAATTCAAAAAGTACCGCTATTTTTTCCGTGGTTCCCTTGCAAAGCATTCAATATGGAAAAATGCAGTTTTATTATGCGTCAACTAAATAGACACAAATATTGAAAATGGAAATAAAAGTTATTTGGATTAAATGAAACAAGTTTTCCTTAGAATAATTTTTTATTGGTTAATTTTAGTAGTGGGTACTGCCGCCTTTATTCGTAATAGTTCCGTAAATTCGATCCGGCATTGAATCGTAAAACCTCTTTATGTAGTCCAGCTAAAAAGTTCAGTTTATGGGTTCAAAAATGTCTGAACATTTAGGGAAATTTCTTTTCAAATTTCCTTTATAAATTAATGCAGTAATTTTGGAGGTTTGGAACTCAAGCTCAAAGTGCCATAGTAGCTAACTGCTCCCCATACCATGACACCACATGCTCGACTATGATGCCGCGCTAAATGTCGTTCTTCTTTCCTCACATCGTGGAAGTAATAATTAAACCCATCAGGGCCATCAAAATTAAAGTTCTTTTCATCCGAAAAAACTATGTGACGCCATTCATTTTTCCAACTCATATGGAGTCTAGAGAATTCTAAGCGCATACACTTCCGTTTCTCGTTAAGTGGTAGTTTCTTTTGAATTTTCAACCATTTTAGATGTTTGGCACTATTGATAACCCTTCGCACTGTTGAAACGCTTGCAGTAACACCGGCTTTCTGCTTTATTTTTGCCGCCGAATCGTAGGAATTGGAAGCACATCTTAAAATTATTGCTCTTAGATCAACTGCTGTTGTTGCCGTTTTTTGATCTCCTTTCATGTTTTTTCAGTACGAATCTTTGCTTCCTAAATAAGAATTGACCACACTAGAACTTCGTCCAATTTTGTCAGCTATAGAACGTCCGGTTAGTCCTTGTTCTTTTTAGTAAATCGATTTGAGGTAGTTCATCACTATTTAGAAATTTTGATTTAGGTACCTGTTTTTCTTTGAAATACAATTAATCAAATAAAATTCACTTAAAACACTTCAACTGTTAATCTAATGAGTCAATCTCCACAGAATACTTATAAGCAGTGAAAATAATGACCTTGTGTCTATTCAGTTGACGCAAAATTAAACTGCATTTTTCCATATTGAATGCTTTGCAAGGGAACCGGGAAAAAATAGCGGTACTTCTTGAATTATTCTTTCCGATTTATTTTCTTAACGTCATAAGCAAACAGTTAGCATCATCAAATGATATATTACGATAGCTTAGAAAATGTTTGTGCTTATTCAGTTGAAGCGAAGTTTATATGTTGTTTTCATAGGGATACATGTATGCTAAGCAACTTTTCAGTTGATATTTTGAAGAGTACAATTAAAGGTGTAAGATTGCAAATCTTTGTAGTGTTTTCCTGCTGGAAAAGTCATTTTTGTAAGTTACGCTTTGATTTATTTTAATTAGAACAAAAGGAAGTACCTATTGCCTGCTTTAAGTCAAGCTTTATTACGAGTATCATGGATGGAGAAAGAGGAACTAGCTCAGTTTCCGGAAAATCACGGTAGAAGAACCGAAAGGTGTTTTCAATCAAGTCTAAGGTCGAAATTTTAGATCGCTTAGATAAAGGCGAAAAGGCTGTCTACATCGCAAGTTTCCCCGGACTTTCTCACTCAACTGGACGCAACGTAAAAGCAAATGCCAGTTAACCGGGTGCAAGAGCTTTAGCAGAATCTTCTGTATCGGATACCATCATCACTAAAAACAGAACTTAGACTTTGATTAAAACGGAAAAGCTTTGTTTGTGTAGATACAGGACCTAAACCGACGAAAGATTCCTGTGAATGCTGTTGTTATTCAGACGAAAGCGCAGAGCATAATCGATTCCATTAGAGAACCTGATGAAAATTAGATTTTTAAGGTGATCGTTCGACAAATTCAAAAACAGTTATGATCTGCATAATATTAAATTACGTGGGAAATCCACAAATGTAGACGTTGAGGCAGCAAGTTTGGTCCAAGAAAACTGAAGGGAATAATTAAAGATGGCCAATATCGCCCAACGCAAGTTCTTAATGTAGACGAAACAGGGTTGCACTGGAAACGATTACCGACAAGAACCTTTGCGTCCAGAGAAGTAAGCTCAGTTCCCCTTACTCCGAGGGCTTTAAAGAAGAGTACCGCTCTTAAAATAATCTGTGGAAAGGGTTCTTGTTATCGTAGACAATGCTCCCGGCCATCCTCACTGCCTGGACGATATTGATGAAAATGTCGAAGTAGTTTTTCTTCCTAGGAATACTACTTCGATACTTCAACCCATGGACCAGGGAGTTATTGCTTCTTTTAAGACTTACTATTTGCGTCGAACCTTTCAACAGATAATTTACACTTTAGATATGTCATTGTAAAATGAAGAAAAACAAGCACAGGTAAAATAAATTTGGCTGAAGTATAAAATTCATCATGCTATTCAAAACATAGCTGACTCTTGGAAAGATGTGATAACTTCCACCACGATAAAGTTTGGCGGCAAATTTGGTCGGAATGTCTACAATCTCCACGCGGCGCATTAGTTGTCAACGCAAAACGACGAGGAGGAAATTGTACCAGAAACGCTTCATCTGTCGCATTAAATTGGATTTTCTGTACGTAATGAAGGTCACAAAGCAGATTTTATTCACGTCCAAGAAGAACCACTTTTCACTGACGAGCTAATAATAATTTTAGACAATTCTGAGGAAGCAGATAGGTCATCTGATAATGCTGTTAAGGATACGTCAAAAAAGTTGTCAGCATTTTTAGATTGTACAGAAAGGGTATTGAACATTTTAAAAAATGATCCAGATCGAGAAGAAGCGTCAGCATTTTTAGATTGTACAGAAAGGGTATTGAACATGGATGTCTCATTATTGGTCTCAGAACATAGTTCATGCTACAAATATTTGTACAAAAAAATAAAGTTTGAAGTTGGTCAAACCACATGAACAAAATTTTTATGCTGTCGAATTCTAATCTGCCTTCTACGAAAACTGCACTGCCAGAACAAGAAATCGAAGCTGAACTGCAAGTACTCCGGTCAAGCGACGAAGATGACGCACAGATCTACATACATATGCGATTTTTTTACCTTTAAATGTTAAATTCGTTTTTCTAGTTTTGTTTATGGTTTGACTGATATTATTATCCCTTCATTGACTAATCGTAAATACACGTAATTTGTATCCGTATATACTGCATCCTTGGTCTGGTTTTCTTTTATTTTTTCCGCTTCGACTAAGGTCGATTTCGGTCTACGACGCGTTTTTCCGGAACGAATTAGGGACATATTCGAAGTGTTCCTATATACCAGAAAAAAAGAGACGGATTATCCGGAATATTCCATTAAATAAAGTGACGCAAATGGCTCATGCGGAAAAGTCCAAATGAATAAAAAAACACACTTAAGCTTGAATCAGATGTGCAGCAAGTAATGCATCGAAGTATAAGAAATCGCCTTCATTTAATCAGAATGCATTGACTTCTTATCTCAGAGAATTTCACCGCATGAAACTTCAAATCGGAAAAATTGTGCTGTTCTACCCCTGGAAGTGCAGTAATGCAAATTGGAAATACAGACAACTTGCTGCACGAATTGCCATGCAATAAGCAATGTGTCATTTTACATACAAAATCATATTACTCATATGTTAACCTTACACTTTTATGATGATAATAAACTTACGAAGATGCATGAATACCCTTACTGTCTGTTTACAAATTCCAATGCTCGTGGGAACATAAATGCGAATTCAGATTTGCGGATATTTTGAGTCCTGCGTTGGATTATTTATTAATTTACTAATAAATGCACAAAAAGCAAATAAAGAATAAAGTTTCCAATTATCATCCTACTGCTGAACTTCTTCATATACTGCCTACCCACACTGTACGAAAGTATGTTATGCGAAGCATTTAGCTTTCAGTGCAAGTCTCACAGTCAACGTGGCTTCCTGGTACAGAACAACCTACTGCAAAATTGTTGAATTCGTTTCATTTGGCCCCGGAGAATGGCAAGTAATTTCAACAAAGCGACAAAATATCTCATAAATTAATGCTCGGCTTTGAATACACAGTGATGTGCTAACAAAATTGCTCAAACATATTTTCATTTAAATGATTATGCAAACACGGGAGACTCTGAACATTTATTTTGAATAGGTTTATTGTCATTAAAAGCTTTTTAATAAACTTGCCAGTGAATTTTATCCACCTGAAATTACAGGAAGAAAGAAAACATGAAACAAAACCTATGTTTGGCAAGTCCGGAAAAAAATGAATAAACAAATTCATAATTTACTTTTTTGTTTTTTTTTTTTTTTATTTTCTTAAATGTATCTAACATTATCCTTTTAAGTAATATTTAGTTGGACCTCCTTTGAAACTTATAACGGCGATGCATCTGCGATTTTTTGACTCCGACAATTTTTTGAGTGTGGATGAGGGTGAGGCACTTCTCAATAAACTTTAAAAACTGCAAGCGATACTGGACGCTTCTTATCTACTTCTAGTTGTATTATAGCCAAAATATTTTAGATGGGGTTTAGTTTTTGGCTGAATGGAGGTCAATCCAATACGCCAATAGTATTGTCTTCAAAATAGGTTCTGACCTTTAATTGGAGAAAATAAAAAAATAAAAAAAACAATTTATTCGAAAACGCTTATAAACTCAAGCGCTTTATGTTTTAACTTAAATAACAAAAAAGTTGTAACTCATATTTTTCGCTGTGTGGAATGGGATATTATCGTGTTGAAAAATAATTCTAGTGGTTTTACCAAACAGATCTAGCTGGTAAGGCTCATAGGCCATGTAGTGGCTGTGGCCGTGGTATTGCTTTCCCATATAATGGAGTGAGGATAGCACGTTCCTACCACACTTTAACTCGACGGATGGGCGGGTTCTTTCACTCCCTTTACAGCACACAAAAAAAAATATTTAATATTTGGCCACGTTAAAATTGTGTTCTCACATGCCAACTCTTTTTGGTAGTTTATGCTGATGTTCTCCCCTGTGTATAATGAAATTAAGTTGAAAATGATATCGGTCGAACGACCACATTGATTATTTTTATCGCATTTTCCATTTCGCTATTTTCCGCGATTATTCCGCGATCTTTTTTGTTTTTTAAATAGGTGGTTTTTAAAAATATTTACACTTGAGCAATTCGGATCCAAGTGCCTAAAATATATTATTCTGCAATACAATTTCAAGGATGCACCTAAGAACTGAGCGATATTAACTTAAACGTCAAAAATGCATTTCTTGTTTGTTCTGATTTGTTTTTCGGTATATTTCAACTTGACAACATGAAAAAGTGTGGCAAAAAGGTAAACTTTTGAACTCATTTCATGTTATTGAAATGGGAGGCCCCATACACTCAATCGAGGAAACCAAGGCTCTCAAGAAACTGAACAATGTGTCAATTTGTAGTTAGCAAAACAGAGTCAGTTTAGAGTGAGTAGTTATTGTTTTTTTCCGAGTTGCTCTCCGCTCTCCGACTTTATCTTCTTCAAAGCAGATCTATATCCCTCTGCAATCATTTGTCGATATTAATCCTCCAAGCTAAATCATCCCTTACCTAACTGATAGATTATTCCACGTCAAATGTTGAAATGAATATTCAGATCTTAGCTAAAGAACTGTTGGGATGCCACAAGGAAGCGTCCTTGGTCCAGTTTTATATCGAATTTACACTCATGATATGCCACATGTAGCTAGCTACATTTGCCGATGACACTGCTATCTTGGCAGTAGGTGAAGCGGTGGAAGAGACAACGGAAAAACTGCAAGAAGCTCTGGATAGAGTAAATGAATTGACTAAGGTTTGGCGAATCGCACTCAACAAGACCAAATCTCTTCATGTAAATTTTACTTAGGTTAGGTTAGGTTAGGTTGTAGTGGCAGTCGGCAGAGGCCGACACACTTAGGCCAATGACAGGCCCATTGTGATACCACACGGATGTATCATCCTCCTAATCGTTGAACCAGTTGGAGCTTTTGATGAAGCTTGATAGACTTTTTATGTCAGTGTCAATGAGATCGTTAAGATCATGGTAGAAGAAGGATCCTAAGTGGAGTTTACGTCTTTGAGAGAGGGCAGGGCACGTGCAGAGAAGGTGGAGAATTATCTCCTCCTCTTCCTCATCCATACACCTTCTGCAGACGTCATTTGTGTGGACGCCAAGCCTTGTTGCATGTCTGCCTATGAGACAGTGTCTGGTGATCACACCAATTATAGCACCAATGTGAGATCTATTTAGAGATATCAAACACTTAGAGCGTTTCAGATCCAGCTTTGGCCAAATCTGCTTTGTCGCTAGACAAGTGTTACCACTTGTCCACCTAAGGTTACAATTCTCAATGGTCTGTCTCATAAACATGAGTTTGCATGTAGCGATTGGGATGCCTAATGAACCTTTATCAGGTAGAAGGGGTAGTGTGGTTCCTTTTTTGGCGAGTTCATCCGCCACAAGACAATAAATAATTTACCGGTCTTTTCAAACTCCGTTCAAATTCTGTTTGCAAATGAGGCTAAGTATCTTGGAATGACACTTGATGCAAAGTTAAAATGGAAAGTGCATGTAAAGAAAAAACGCAAAGAACTAGATAATAAATATAGCGAAAGAACAAACTGTTTATACCCTATTCTAAGGGTATATTAATTTTGACGCATAGTTTGTAACATACCTTAATATTGCCCGTAGACCCCTAAAAGTTACTATATTTATGATCAGCATCGATAGTAATGTCGATCTAGCCATGTCCGTCCGTCCGTCCGTCGGCAAAAATTAGGCCTTTAAACTGGACCTAGAGGGCTGAAATTTTAACCATATACTCTCTAGGGTCCCGAAATAATCAAGTTTACGAATTTTTGAAATCCGCCCACAGACACGCCCACAAACACAAAAAAACAAAATTTTGGAAAAAAATCGAATTTTGAGCTAGAAAGCTGACATTTTTTATATATGATCTATGACTCCTAAAACTGATCGGGATAAAAAATTTTCAAAATCCGCCCACAATTAAATAAAACAATTTTTTTGAAAATCCAAAGTTTGATCTTGGGAGCTGAAATTTATAACATATACTCTCTATGCGCCCTTTATGCTCATTTGTAAATATTTTCAAAATCCGCCCACTGACACGCCCACAATTAATTTTTTTTTTTTTTTCAAAATTCAAAGATTGCGCTTTATAATATATACTCTCTAGGGGCCCTTTATTCTCATGTGTTAATTTTTTTAAATCCGCCTACTGACACGCCCACAATTAGATAAAACAATTTTATTGAAACACCCAAGTATGAGCTAAGGAGCGTTTTTATACCCTATTCTAGGGGTATATTAATTTTGACGCATAGTTTGTAACATACCTTAATATTGCCCGTAGACCCCTAAAAGTTACTATATTTATGATCAGCATCGATAGTAATTTCGATCTAGCCATGTCCGTCCGTCCGTCCGTCCGTCCGTCGGCAAAAATTAGGCCTTTAAACTGGACCTAGAGAGCTGAAATTTTAACCATATACTCTCTAGGGTCCCGAAATAATCAAGTTTACGAATTTTTGAAATCCGCCCACAGACACGCCCACAAACTCAAAAAAACAAAATTTTGGAAAAAATCGAATTTTGAGCTAGGAAGCTGAAATTTTTTATATATGATCTATGACTCCTAAAACTGCTCGGGATATAAAATTTTCAAAATCCGCCCACTGCCACGCCCACAAAAAAATAAAACAATTTTATTGAAAAACCAAAATTTGAGCTAGGGAGCTGAAATTTTTAATATATACTCTCTATGGGCCCTTTAAGCTCATGTATAAATATTTTCAAAATCCGCCCACTGACACGCCCACAAATAAATAAAACAATTTTTTTGAAAATCCAAAGTTTGAGCTAGGGAGCTGAAATTTATAATATATACTCTCTATGGGCCCTTTATGCTCATGTGTTAATTTTTTTAAATCCGCCTACTGACACGCCCACAATTAAATAAAACAATTTTATTGAAACACCCAAGTTTGAGCTAGGGAGCGTTTTTTTTGATAAAATCCTTTAAATGTTATATAACAAAATATGTAAAGCGTTCTTAACAATTCAACCATACTTAGACTTTTGTCACGCCCACTTATGAGGGATAGGAATAAGAATAGGGTATCCAACAGTTCGCCCAAGCGGACTGTAGCCCGTCCCTATGTTTTTTTTATAAAATCCTTTAAATGTTATAAAACAAAATATGTAGAGCGTTCTTAACAATTCAACCATACTTAGACTTTTGTCACGCCCACTTATGAGGGATAGGAATACGAATAGGGTATCCAACAGTTCGCCCAAGCGGACTGTAGCCCGTCCCTATGTTTTTATATAAGAAAGTGCTACAACCCAGTGTGGACATACGGTATACAACTCTGGCGTTGTACTAAAGTAACTAACATTAATATTTTACAAACTTTTGACAACAAAATGCTTAAAGGTATTGTTAACACGCCTTGGTATATGAGAAAAAACGATATCCACAGAGATTGGAAGGCTGGCTCCTCCCCGCCCCGCGATGAAATGACAAGACTGCCGTACCCCAGGCAAATCGGGAAAGGAGAAGGGGTTAGTGGATAAAAATCCCACACTGTTACTTAGTATGGCTCAGTTTCATCTTTTGAAGATTACCACCTCCTAGCGTAAAAAAAGATACTATCCTACGTCTGAGTCTGATGTCTGTTAAAAGCTTGGACATTATGCAATGAAAATGTGCCATAGTTTTGTATTTCGTACAAAACTCCTGTAGTCATAGACCAGGCAAACACTTTCAACTACATACTAATCATCAGCTTCAAGATGTTGAAAATTGACCATCAAATCTTGTGCGAGCATGCAAATTAAATGCTTTTTCAAATGGAGACAATACTCATGCTTTTATCAGCAGAGTTTTCGCAAAATATATATACACAATTGCATGCATACATTTATGTATTTAACAATGGTTAAATCATTACTTTAGAAAAATTAATCAATCACACAGACGATTCCCTTTCTTATAGCTTGAAAAGAATTAAACATGCACACCGAAAAATAGTAAAAAAAAAGTGTCTACAAGAAATATAAGCAATACTCAAGTGCAGCTTCCTTTAGTTCATTCATCGTTCTTTTCAATGATTGAAATTGCTGAATTTTTCATCGTGGTTTTCTCTCTCCTGTTGTAATGAACGTAGCAAAAGTAACATCCATTACGAGAATTCGACAACAATCTTGATTCCCTATGTAAATATAAGCTCAATGGTAATAGTAATGTGGGCGCATTGGCTCGTGGTTAGTGCGTTGGGGTTACTGATCGAGAGGTCATTCAAATCACGTTTTTTCCACTACCCATACCCTACCTCTTGTCTGACAAACATCCAAGAGTAGTTTTTGCCATGAAAAGCTTTTCAAATTGTCCCTTCGGAGTCGGCGTAATATTCTAGGTACATTCCAAAAATATAATTTTATTCACACAAATGATTGGATAAGTTGGGTTTTATGCCCTGCGGCAAATTAATGCCATATACATAACATATGTATAATATTTTTAAAATTGTATTTATAGCAATAAATAGTTTGCTACTCGTACCTTCTGATATTTGCCAATCCGAATCTGACCATTTTTGGAATTCCTGTTGATCAATAATTCATATCTCACAACGGCCTAAATGATGTTATCTATCACATGTGTCACTGCCGTTGGAGTAAAGTCTCACTCAACTGAGCTACCCAATTGCAATTACTAATAGTTGTGTGTATTTCGTCAGTCTAAAGAATTCCATCTAACCAATGTAGATTCGCAGACAGCGGTATGCCCAATTTCAGAAACAAATGATGGCATCGAGATCATAGTGCGCTCCCAATGCCCATACACAATACACATTCAGATTCATATTGAATTTGGATCAACAACTTGTCGTTTATGTCCACTTAATTACGCCATACATTAATCAATCTAGCGGAATACAGCTTTGAAAGTAGGTGGAAATTTTTGTTTGATCCAGACGACGCGACGCAGTTTTGCACCACTATCCCAAGGCGATGACTTTATACGAACATTTCAAAGGCGTTGACCACTAACGGCATTGGAGAGAGAATAGATCACACTATATCGTGTCACAGTGTTGCATAATCCAAAGATATCTTCCAAATAAAAAACAGCAACCTGTACACAAAGGGATTCAGTATCCATCTGATTTACGAACCGAGGGTAATTCTTCATTGGTTCGGCTTCAACTTTCATATTCAACTGTCATGTCATGACAGACAAGTTTGGAATTTATCGATTTTCTAATTGAGTCACGTACAGAGATTCGAGATTCACGATGTCAGTTTATCAAAGGACAGATTTTAGTTTCAATGTGCTTAGCAAAAAATTGAATCGATAAATCTTAAAAGTATGTTCGAACAAAAAACGCTACGTGTAGATGGCGTTTAGGATTTCCCAAATGAAACTGGGAAATGATTGATAATTCTCAACGTGAGACTGGTCTCTTGGTTTAATGAATTCGATTCCAAAGTATCCGATTCACCTTTGGTATTCCCCCTCCACAGAGCTTTTGAATTCGCAATGCAACTTCCATTAAAACATCGTTAAATTCGTCATGTGAGTTCTTATTTGTCCTATAGACTTCTAACGTAACTTTTCAGGAGAGCGTTTTTAAACTTAAAAGTGGTGGTTTGCTTATTTGTTTGCGCATAATCACAGAGATTTTTATATTTTTTGAAAGATTGGCTATTCGGACAACCATACATAAAGCATTTTGCATTTTATGGTTTTTGAACATTGATTTAATCGAGTTTAAAAAAAAGTAGTAGACACATTAAAAATCAATATTGTCTCCAGTGGAATTTGTATTGGATATAGGACACGTCATAGTAAAATACAAAAATTAGGATATCAAATATTTTTATTGAAATTCAAATTCAATTCTTTCTTTATTTGAGTTTAAAAAAAATAAACGAAAATATTATAATGTTTATAAAGTTTCTCAACAAAGTAAAAATAAATAAAAGGAACTTTTTTTTCCAAGCTTAATAAATTAGTTTAAAAAAAACGTAACAAAAACTCAACTCTTATTCATATTGTTTATCACTAGTAGTGTGTGTAAGGTAACTTAGTAATTTAGGTAAGTTTTAAAACAGCGACACCAGGGAGATGGGCCTAGTTATATGCTGCGATGCGAATGCTCAGAACACTGTGGCAGCAGCAAATGCAACATGCGATCATCTGATCTTACTAGCAACAATGTTGGCTCGCAGCCAACTTTTGTGACATCTAGAAGACAGGAGGTGATCGACCTAACTTTATCAAATAGATACTTTAAGGCAGTTACCCACTGAAGGGTCTCTTCGGAGGTGTCCCTCTCAGACCATATATATATCGAATTCCAAAACGAATGCGAAGCCATAACTTTGCAGGAGAGGAGAAATCCGAGAAAAACCAACTGGATACGCTTCAGGGAGGAAATGGGAAAAACTCTCAAAACTCCAACCAAACTGAGGACAAGACAAAAGGTAGAGGAAGCTGTTCAAGAGCTGAATAGTGCCATTACTAGCTATTTTGAACTGACGTGCCCAGTAAGCAAAACCGCTGGCAGAACGCCGGTTCCCTGGTGGAGCTCGGAACTGCAAAGAATCCGAAGAGAGGCTAGAAAGCTTCTAAATAGGTCACTCAAGACTGATTTGGAGGCAGACTGGAATCTCTATAGATCGAAGCAGATGGAATATAAGAGGCTAATTCGGGTATCGAAAAGTGCTTCTTATAGGAATTTCTGCGAAAAGATTGATACACTGGCTGAAGCTAGTAGGGTGGTTACAGTTCTGAAAAAGGGCAAACCAGCCAAACTGGAATCACTTAGAAAACCTTATGGCACCTTCACTGAGACGAAAGCAGAAACTCTCAGTCATCTGCTAGAGTCTCACTTTCCGGGTAACCAGATTACAATTGGTTCACAACCCCTACTACCGAGACTTTAAGTGAGTCACGACAAACAACTCGGCGTAACTGGTATGTTGCGAAGGCCGTGGTAACGGATGAGGTAATTAAATACGCTTTTGCATCTTCTGACGGCTTCAAGTCACCTGGTACGCACGAAATATACCCAGCCATGCTGCAACAATGTGCAAACGAGTTGCTACCGACTATAAAGAAAATCTTCACCGCTGTCCTAGCACTGGCATGCATTCCAACAGCCTGGCGTACAGTTAGAGTGGTATTTATACCAAAAATTGGCATTGTATTGTATTGTATGTGCAGTGGGGTCATCAGTAGTTGACAAGCAGTTAGACCTATTGGTCCATTGCACTTCAGCATAGCTGCCCGCTCGCTGCTTATTGGCGATTAGTAAGAGTCAGTGAGGGAGAACCTGCCAGTAGCCTTGGCAAAGCGAAGGATACTAGCAAGTTCAATGTCCCCCATTTCATCTTCGTTGACTTGGTTCTGGCGAAAGCAGGACATTCACAGATGAAGTAAGATGCCGTTTCATCCGCCTCTAGGCAGCACTCACATAGGCCCGAGCTCCTAAAAATTGGCAGAAGTGACTATGACTACTCGCTCGCCAAGAGATTCAGACTAATCAGTCTGATTTCCTTCTTGCTGAAAAGCATGGAAAGGCTGGTCGAGCTTTACTTGCGCAAGACTGCTTTACGATTGCACCCACTATCTCAGATGCAACATGCCTATCAAGCGGAAAATCCTGCGAGACTGCGCTCCAAAATCTAGTTGGTAGAATTGAGGGCGCGGTTGACAGAAAAGAATACGCGATAGGCATTTTCATCGATATTGAGGGTGCTTTTGACAGTGCGGCTTTTGATAGTATGTGCAGCTCTGCCAGGCAACGTAGAAGATACATTGTTGTTGTATATTAAAGCAATGCTAATGAATAGAATGTTGGTTGCGGATGCGGATTGCGGCCGCTATGTTATGGCGGGGGTAAGCAGAGGCAGCCCGCAAGGCGGCGTTCTGTCTCCACTGCTGTTGTGTATGCTGGTCGACTCTCTGTGAAACGCACTCGACAGGTCTAATATATACGCTCAGGCGTACGCGGATGATGTTGCCGTGCTTTCTGTTAGATCATGCCTAGCGACGTGATCGACGAATGGTGCACTAGGAATGGGCCGGTCAACCTTCTTAAGACTGAGGTTATTTTCTTTAAGAGAAGAAGGAAGCTGATCGGGTTGACTCAGCCAGTGCTAAAAGGCGTCACAATCCAACTCCAACGTGCAATTCTTAAAATGTTCATATACATTTTGTCCTATATCCATATGTCATTGGATATAGGACATTTAAGCACAAACTTTACATAATATAATGCCAGTATGAAATTTGTCCTACTGCATACAAAAATGAATATAGGACAAATAAGCATAAAATTTATCGACAAAAATTGGTCTTTATGACAAAATCAAATTTTTTATTTCGAAAACTAAAGGATATAGGACAATTCTGATTTCAGCAATCGAAAGAGCATGACCGAAAATATAAGATGGCATTTATAACTCATTTTTGGCCAAAATGGTCTGTAAGACAAATAAGAACTCACGTTACGAATTGTCATTTACCTCAGTAGGTGGAAATTCGCAAAAACCATGTCTCCAATATCATTCGCCCACAAATGGCTGCACCGTTTAATAACCTAAATTAACCCTGCGAATTCAGAAACCAACTACATGCTTGATTGCGAAATTAATTACTAAGGTGTAGCATTTTAGGAAAAAATTCATCGAATTCGTGTCTTGAACCATCAGTAATTGTAGTCCACAAAAATAATTGCATTCAGTCTGTTGGTTAATTATTATGAAGAATAACAAAACGGCGAACGCAACAGGCGAACCAGTAGGGATGCAGTGAAGTAAAGAAGGAAGGTTTATGAACCCTTTAGTCCAGATCATAACCTCGTCGTTAAAGAGAAGGAATACGAACAAAACACGCATCACACGCCGTGTAGGGACGGGATAAGAATATCACTACATCGCACCCCGATAAACAGCGCTTGTCGTAAAAGACGACATGGGTGAAAAATTGCATCTGGGCAATTTTACCATCCAGGCGAGTGATGTTAACATCCTTAAACTGTCCCTTAAGTGCGCATGCAAATCCGTGAACATCACTGGTATCGTTTAAACGCAAGATCAAATAAAAAATAATAATCATTATGGAAATGAACGCTTACAGAAAATGCACTCGCCAGGCTGTTATTATCATGGTACTAATCCTGTGACGGGCAGTTCGGGTGATGGAAAAGTAATGCATAAGCTTAGGCAAATCCGAAGGGTCGCAAGTTGAGGGGCCGTTGTATCGGATTTCATTACGTTGGTTGGTTGGTTGAAAACCGGCCTTCGATGAGGATGCACTTAGACCAGAAGTAGGTCCATTGTGCTGCCGATGTGTAAGGTGGGTGGGTCACCCTCTTACTCAGGGAACCATTTGCTCCTCTGAATGAAGGAGCTAATCCTTGCTGTGCAGGCGTTGTTAAGATCGTTTAGATCATTGAAAAGGTATTCACCCAATGTAGCCTTCCTAGTGTTGGCGAGTGCAGGACACGTGCAAAGGAAGTGACTGATGGTCTCCTCTTCTTCCTCGTCCCTCAGCTTCTGCAGAAGTCATTGTAGGGGATGCCCAACCTTTGGGCATGTCTTCCTATAGCACAGTGCCCGGTGCACGGTTAAAAATATGAGGGCGTTTTTTAATACCGCGTCATTATTACAGGTGTATGCAATACAGGAAAAATTATTTTTTAATATTTTCAATTTATTACATAATTTTTTTAATATTTTCGTATTGAAGTTCAATATTTCTTTCATTAAAATGCTCATTTTAATAAGGCTTCTCTGAACTTTAATCTTTAAATATTAAAATCTAGTATTTTAGTTGTACAATCTAACCCCGAGAATATTAAAGCTATATTTCAAACAGGAACTTATTACAATTAAATTATAGTTGACTTAAAATACAACACTCAGTCTGATTATGTTTTAATATGCACTTATTACAATGCTTTTCATATTAATACATTTTTATTTGGTTATAATACAAGATCTGGGTTAAGGAGATGTTATACTGAATTGCATTAAAATTAAATATTTTGTGTATTACAATAATTGTAGTATAGCATATAACACTTATCTGTATTACTTTGAAATAATACCAGACCATTATTATTTAATATTTGCCAGCATTATTTTTTAATATTTTAGTTTTAAAATAAGTATTACATTCAAATATTAAAGAATTATTGAAAAAAAAATCATATAGATTTGGTAGGTATATAGGTATTATGCTTTATTATACAGGGTGCTCGGTGGCAGATTAATTTAAAAAACGTTTATTTGTTGTAATTTTAATCACTTTAAATGCCTATATTTTCCAATTTCAATGCATTACTATAAATGTGTGAAAATCAATTCAAATGGATTTCGAGTGCAAGTGCAAAAATGTTTTTTTTTGCCGCCAACTCGATACACACAAAAACCAATATAATTCAGATTACATGTTCGATTTGGCAGCAGAAATCTGAAATCTCAGATCAAAATCTGAAAAGCCAAATCGAAAACGACATTACTTCTCGTATCAATTACCGCCCACATTCTAAAATTGTTTTGTTCGGAAAGGCTCATTAATGTTTTTCTATACCTATGTCTAGACACACCGTCATTATCTGTGCTTCCAGTTCCAACAGACAATAAACATCGCAATTTTCTACACTTTAAGGAAAATGTAAATGACTATAAGATATAGTTATATACCTTTGTTATATATTTCACAAAGTGCTTTTACAACTTCAGCTTTCTTGCTTATCGAGAAAAAGCATTTCTATTTTTTTTTGTATGAACGGTTTGCAGTGCATCCACATTTTTTAAAATGCCTTTAACAGACAATTTGTGTCCATTTCCCAAATTTTAAGGCAAAGGCTTGCAATAAATACCAAATACCGAACACAGTTTTTGATATATTTTTTTTGAGCAATGCACACATAGTTGCAAATTCGTCATTGATAGCTGTCCGAGAGTTGAGAAATAGCATTTTGAAAACATATATTTACCCCCCGGCACCCTGTTTCAACATCCTAATACACAATAATACTAGTTTTTAATACCTCAATATTGCATTGTAATATTCAAGAATTTCATTTTAAGCTTTCATTGCCCGTTTTATACACTTCAATATTACTTTTTAATAGTTTAGAATTACCTTTTAAGCCCCCGAGTATTGTATTTTAATATTCTGGTGTTACTTTTTTTGCCGCGGAAATACCAAAGCCCATAGAGTTACTACTGCGCGATAATACTTCATTCAGTATTACATTCTAATATTGAAGTATTTATTTTAAACCCTTGAATACTCATTTGTAATCTCTCTGTATTTATTTTTAATACAGTGGAACTTAAATTAAACCCTGCAGTATTAAATTTCAATATTTCGGTATTAATTTCAAACCAAGAGATATTATTTTGTCGCGTGGTTTTCCATTTCCAGTTAGAAGCGCGTCGTAGCAATATCGAAAAATGGAGTGTTTAGTGGATAATTTGATTGGACTATTAATAAAAGTTAAAAACGTGGAGAAAAAAACAATTAAATTTAAAAAAAATTATTAAATACGCGGACAACGAAACATTGATATCCAATGATGATATCCTTCTAAGTGGTAAGTAATTGCAAAAGTGCTTTTTAAGTTAATTCAATTAGTGCAAATGTATTTCCTTCTTAAAGAGTAAGTGAATTCAGTTTTAATTTATTTGATGTTTTTCGTTTTAAGTTTTGGAAAACGAAGAAATAGATGGTGGCTTCATACTAAAAGATAGCGACGGTGCCGAAATACAAGTAGATTGTTTGTTAGGTATTGTGCGGCAATACGCAAATTGTGCCTGCTTTACAATAGCAATCCATACTGTTTGCGAAGAGCAGTTCGATCTTGAAAAAGGAACTTTAAAGAGGCAGGACGCAGCTATCGGGAGTAGTTTTCTCATATATAAGGAGGTAAGTAACCGTTTTAATAACAATATATAACATAGGTATAGGCAATCATGATTTTTTTTTCACTTAAGGGTCTGGAGAATTTCATTAAAACAAGCGCAGCTTCTTATATTTTGGGAGAGTACTCGTGAACTAATACGCTTAAGGACTCGTCGAGAAGGGCATTGGTGACCAGCGGAACAGACTACTTAAGGTCTATATGTGGAAATTATCCATCAAAGGAGGCAAAAATCGCTTGTGCCAAAGCAATTATTTCAATTTTTCCATGCTACAGAATAAACGGTAGTAAAATTGGAGGATATGTAAGTACAGCTTCATTTATATATGTATATTTTGTGTTTCTTTTCGGACTTTAAGTATATAAGAATCATTTTATATGTTAAGAAAACGTAAACAAAAAAAGTTGGTTCAAATACAATTTTCGTTCAACAAGCCTATACTCAGTTGGCTTGAATATAGATATCGGTACCATCATTATAAATACTAGTTGCGTTTGTTCGACCTTATTAGAGATTTGTATTTCTTTTCGAATAAATACACATACTCCCCCGTTATCAACTTCTTTTGTATTTATTGTTGCATGTGAAAAATCAAGAGGCGTTATCAAATTTACTTTTGATTATTCATTATTTTCGGAATAAACAGAACTTTTTATTTGTCGGAAACTACATTGAACTTACTTTTCATTAGACTCCTTTCTTCACACCATGTTTTAGGAATTATTTTTTAATCCGACTTCCAATACGGGTTATTTAGTCAACAAAATAAAAAATGTAAATATAAAGCGCCATAAATGTGATGGTACTTATGGTCACAGCAAAAGCATTAAGTTAAGTCAATCCGATGATGCCAAATCAAACTCAATAGTTAGTTTAGAAGAAGATGATCAACAATTTTTTGAAAACTGCTTGGCAATTGAGCAAGAAGAATCAATTAAAGAACGCCTTCTTAAAACGTTGGATTCAAGAAAACGTGTCCTAGAGAAACCAATTGATATATGTAATCAGTTCAATTTTTTTATTTTCAACCCCAATTTGGTACATTTTCCAAAAAATTGTTAACACTATATTACGCTAATCAAATACGTTTTAATTTAGATTTTATATGACTTTGAGATTCGATTCCCTGGGATAGAACAACGCTTTTTGATGAAATGGAAACACTATGCTAGTGTCGTGAAAGAAATTTTTTTCCAATTATTTGCTGAAAACCCCATCCAGGAAATCGAAGGTTTGTATCCATTTTCATTATATCATATATCGCCTTAACTATAAGTAACTATATATTCTAGATTGGAATCAACAAATTTTGTCATTTCTCATGTTGCTTCGAATGCTTCCATCCACGTCTCAAGGCCCAAAATCGAAAGAAAAAAAAAGATTGAATTTCGAGAAGTCTATACCTAAACTTATAAAGTTTGAACAGGTACAAATAATTTAATAATGTTTCCTTCCTTTTTTCGAGCTGTAAACAAACATTTATAATTATAATAATAGCTCAATACACCCAGGGAAAACTACGACCTATCAGATAAACAGCCTCATATTATTGCGGTCGGACCAAACAAACAAGCTATATCACAGTATTATATTGTTGTAGACAAGCGAATTATTTGCTGTCCAAGTAAATTTACCTTTTGTCAAACTTTCGATTTTTTTTTTTAAATTTTTTACGTATTTAATATTGAATTTGAGAATAGTCTTAAAACATTTTTGGATTTCTTCGCTATATTTCTATATCAAATAGAGGGAACCTCAAAAACCAATAGACAAATTGAAATTCAGTCAAAATTTCAAAAAAAAAATTTGGAAATTAAATAAAAAAAATGATTTTTTTTTGCTTTTTGTGTCATCGACAGTTTTCATCGTCTTCTTTCGTAATTTTTCATTTACGATCAGATCACTTCTTGAATAATGAAAGAAACATAAGTCTTAAATGTATTGCGAATATAGATTGTAATAGAGAGTTCTGCACATTTAGTGGCTTACGACGCCATATAATCAAGTGCGTACCAAACCCACCACAAAATAAAACATCTTCAAACGTTCTCATTAACAATAAACCAGTGTTTTTAAAAAATAATCTATTTCACAAAAACGATCTTCCGTTCAACAATATAAATGCAACAGACTTTCTGGGAGCTGTTAATGAATTTTCAAACAAATTATTGTCAATGAATATTGCACAAACAAATGTTACACGAATTCTTTCAATGACAGAGGCACTTGTTGACAAGGCTTTTTCGAAAGTAAATAATTTCATTGATAAAGAAATCAGTTCTTCAACTGCTACCACATTTCATGTTAGCAATTTACTAACAGCTTGTAAAGCAAGTTTGTTAGATGATTTTAAAACAGTTAATTCATCTTACAAAAGACAAAAAAATGTAAATGCTGAAGAACTGTTTGTAAATACTACCTCAAAAAATTTAGGCGGTCGATGGGAACAAAAATATGACACACAAAGCAAAAGTTACAAAGACTTATACGTACAATGCACATTTCAATACATACCAATTTTAGACAGCTTGAAATCTATGTTCAAAAATAATTGTTTTTATAATTTGTACATGTCAGAAAAACATATTTGTAAAGAAAATGAATTTCAAAATTTCTGTTGCGGAAAAGCTTACAAGTCCAGTATTTTTTTTAAAGAAAACCCAAAGGCTATTCAAATCCAATTGTATTATGATGATTTTGAAGTAGTCAATCCATTGGGTAGTAAGACAACTATACATAAAATTGGGGCAGTTTATTTTAGGATTTTGAACTTTGGATTTAATTTTAATTCTCGGGTTGATAATATTCATTTGGTAGCTTTGTTTTATTCAAATGATTTGAAAAATGACGGATGTGATTTCAATACAGTTTTAAGACCAATTGTAAAAGATCTTGAAACTCTTGAAAAATTTGGTATTGTTGTAAACAATATTTTCCTCAAAGGTACTTTAGTAAGTTTGAGTCATGATAATTTGGGAGCAAACTGTGCGTTGGGTTTTGTTGAATCGTTTAGGGCAATGCACTTTTGTCGCATATGCAATATGACTCGATCAGAAACTCAAGTAGCTTGTATAGAAAATAAAACTTTACTTCGAACAACAACTGAATCATCAAATTTATTCAAAGATAATAAGACTAGAAAATTTGAGGACTTTATTGAGTCAAAGGGAATAAAACGATATTGCATTTTAAATGATCTTTCTTATTTTGATAGTATAAGTAATCCTAGTGTAGATATAATGCATGATATTCTTGAAGGAACTGCACCTTTTATCATTAGAGCTTTCTTAAAAACGCTCGTGTGTAATAGTTTGTTGACAGTCGATACCATAAACAGAAAAATTCAATCCTTTCATTTTGGGTACTTGTTTCGAAAATGCTTACCATCAATAATAAGTTTGGAAAAAAGTCCGACTAACTTAGGCTTAACAGCTAGCCAAAACCATTGTTTGATTTTACATTTTCCCTTTATTTTTTATGAATTCTCTGATGTATTTCCAAAACTATGGTTAGGAATTTCAACTATGATCGAAATAATTAACATCGTTTTCGCACCCAAAATATCAACTTCTTTTATAGAACGACTCTCTGTTGCTATTGGTAATCATCTTCAATGTATTTCCAAAGAATATAAACTTAATCTTTTACCCAAGCATCACTTTTTGACTCACTATCCCCGAATTATTGAAACGATGGGTCCACTTCCTAATATGTCCACATGTAGGTTCGAATCGAAACATCGTTTTTTCACAAAATTAAATAGTAATATCAATAATTATATAAACATTTGTAAGACATTAGCATTACGGCATCAGCAACACATTTTTCAAAATTGGAGAGATAAAGATTTTTCGGAAGAACCAAAGTATGGCAAATTAAAATTATTAGACTTCTTTGAAATAGATAACTTGGATAGCCCTTCAAAAATTATGGTAGAGAGTCTTAAAACAACAGAATTTTTCGCCACTGACAATGCAAAATTTTCCAATGGATTTCACTACAAAATTAATTGTTTCCTTTATTTTGAGCCAGAATGTTACATACAAATTGAAAATATTATCAAAATTGAAGATAATACATATTTTGTATGCTCTCAGTATAAACAAGAAGACTTTGACAGGCAAATAAGTATGTTTAATGTTACAAAAACCACATACAAAGTTTTTTTAAAATACCAAAAACTTGAATTTAAGAAACCATTTGAACACTATGAGTTAAAAAATAAAATTTTCGTATTACAGCCTTATTTTTTTTGAATTAAAAACTATTTTGAATTTTAATGTTAATTAAAGATATCTATTGTTTTTTTTTTAACTATTTTGTACATAATTTTGTGAATTAAAAGTTTGTTGTGTTTTTTTCTGGTTTAAGCCTTATTATAAATAAAATAATATTTAAAAGAAAAACGTACGAATTTTTATTTTGTAAAATTGAATTTTTACATACATAGATGGAAGAATCGTGCAAACATCGGAAATGTTTAGGTAAGTCATAAAGAACAATGAAAAAAGCATTTCTGAATTTAATATCAATATTCAAACTAAATACAATTTTAATTTTATTGTAGTACATTTTGTATTATTAAGTAATCTTTTTATACTCAACTGCAATCAAATTTGGTGTTGAACTATAATACTTTTTGTATTGAATTATAACCTTTTATACTTAAAATTAATTCAATCTTGTGTTAAAATGTAGTAAATATTATATTACTCAATACTCTTTTTAACACTTAATACAAACCATATTTTGTGTTAAAATAGAATATATTTTGTATTAAAAAATAACCTATTTACATTAAATGCAAATACAAAATTAAATTAATATATAATATTATTGGTATTAAATTATATCCCATCTGTATTAAAATCAAATCTAGATTTGTATTAAAATATAACAATATTTTATTTAATTGTAATATTCCACGGTTTTAAAAAAAAGCCCAGGAAATATTGAATTTAAGGTGTTGATATTAGATTTCAATACACAGTTTCATTATTTCTAATACATACGTATTAAAATCCTATATAAAATTTTAATATGTAAGGGTTGGATTTAAATACTTCTGACATAGAAACCAATGTTTTCTGTATTTAATTTAAATATTATGAATATATTATCTAATAGCAAACATTATTTAGTTTCAATAGATCTGTTATTGATTTCTCAAATTGAATATATCGAAAATATTAAATTCTAATATTTTTTCAGCGTGGACTTATATACAACCCCAAAAATATTAAATTTAACGCCAGTATTTTTAACCGTGTGAGGGCGTTTACTAATTTCGAGAGGGTTCCTCTCTTATGCCTCAGAAGTCCGATGGACCTGGATTTGTTTAATGTCGGCCAGAGTAGCCTTGCGGTGTTGCACTGGTCGAGTTGGTGCCAACGATGGTTGGCTTCGTTCACCGCATTGGTGTCTATGAGGTTTTTAACATAAGACGTTGGCGCCTCGATGTCGGTGACGCTTATGCTATTTAAACCAGAAGAGCCTCGTCGGGCCAGTTCGTCAGCTTCACAATTCCCTCGTATGTCACAGTGACCCGGCACCCAGCAAAGGGTGAGGCTATACTGACCGGCTATCTCGTTAAGAGATGCACGGCAGTCTTGGATCTTGTAATGCTGGATGCAAGGGATTTGATGGCCGCCTGACTGTCGATGTATATTACAATATCTGATTTCGATATCGTATTAACCGACAGCCAGGCAGCGGCTTGGCGGACGGCGGTGACTCCGGCCTGAAAAACGCTGCAGTGTTCTGGAAGGTTAAAGGAGAGGTGAATGTCCAGGTCTTCAGAGAAGACTCCGGCACCGACTCCGTCCTCCGTTTTGGACCCATCCGTAAAAATTGACAGCGATTCGTGGTGTAGGACATGACGTTGTGTCCACTCGGTTCTGTCTGGGATTTGATGTTTGTAGCCCAGGTTGAAGTTGTATTCAGTGGGCAGGTGGTCGGTGACCTTAGGGAGATGTCGATACATCGATAGTAAATTGGCATGTCCAGTTTGTTGCTCTTTCCATTGTTTGGAGCTTCTCAGTCTTATTGCTGAGCTGGCAGCCAACTGTTTGCCGACGATGTCGGTCGGGAGAAGGTGGAGCATGGCTTGGAGCGCCGCAGTGGGAGAGGTTCTCAGCGCACCGGTGATGCTGAGGCATGCAACTCGTTGAGTGTTGTCCAGCAAGGTTAGGTTGGACTTCTTCTCCAAGGCGGGCCACCAGACCAGTACTCCATAGAAGAGAATCGGTTTAACTACCGACATGTATAACCAGTGCATAATTTTTGGTTGTAGGCCCTACGTGGAGCCTACCGCCTTTCTGCAAATGTAAAGAGCAGCTAGGGATTTCCTGGCACGTTCGACTACACTTTCCCTCCAAAGTAGCTTGCGATCAAGCTTCAGGCCTAAATAGCTAGCGCTATTTGAGAGTGCCAGAGGAGTGCCTCTAATCTTCGGGGGAGTGAACTCAGGGAGTTTATGTCTTCGTGTGAACAGGACCAGCTCAGTCTTTGTTGGATTGACTGACAGGCCGCATCTTTCGGTCCAACCTGTCAATATGTTGATAGCAGATTGCATGACATCGGCCAGCGTCTGCGGGTATTTCCCTGTTACAAGTATCGCGACGTCGTCCGCATAGGCGATAACTTTGGTACTGCTCAAACTTGGGTGTTTCAATAAAATTGTTTTATTTAATTGTGGGCGTGTCAGCAGGCGGATTTAAAAAAAATTAACACATGAGCATAAAGGGCCCCTAGAGAGTATATATTATAAATTTCAGCTCCCTAGCTCAAACTTTGAATTTTCAAAAAAAAAATAAAAAATTAATTGTGGGCGTGTCAGTGGGCGGATTTTGAAAATATTTACACATGAGCATAAAGGGCCCATAGAGAGTATATGTTATAAATTTTAGCTCCCAAGCTCAAACTTTGGATTTTCAAAAATTAAAATACCCTTAGAGTAGGGTATAAAAAAATTATTTTATTTATTTGTGGGCGTGTCAGTGGGCGGATTTGAAAATTTTTTATCCCGAGCAGTTTTAGCAGTCATAGATTATATATAAAAAATTTCAGCTTTCTAGCTCAAAATTCGATTTTTTCCAAAATGTTGCTTTCTTGAGTTTGTGGGCGTGTCTGTGGGCGGATTTCAAAAATTCGTAAACTTGACTATTTCGGGACCCTAGAGAGTATATGGTTAAAATTTCAGCTCTCTAGGTCCAGTTTAAAGGCCTAATTTTTGCCGACGGACGGACGGACGGACATGGCTAGATCGACATTACTATCGATGCTGATCATAAATATAGTAACTTTTAGGGGTCTACGGGCAATATTAAGGTATGTTACAAACTATGCGTCTAAATTAATATACCCTTAGAATAGGGTATACAAATCTGGCAAAAGACTTAAACCTTGGACCTGGCGTAATGGTATACTTCGTATTATGGGACTTGTGAGCTGCAGTTTGTCCTATCAAAAATGAACGCAAGTGCATACAAAACTGTACTACAGAAGGCTTTTCCACGTTTCTCAAACGTTTTCGGAAATATTCCATGGACATAACAGCACGACAACGCTTCCATTCATTAGGTTAGTGAAACAGTGAAAACGACCAAAATGTAAAATTGCTTGAGTGGCCGCCATACTCCCCGGACATTAATCTTATTGATAACGTTTGAGGGCTGTTGTCCCGAAGATTTAATGAGGGCGGGAGACAATTCGACGGTTCTGCGACACTGATTAAAGCCATTAAAAAAGCCTTGTCTACGATTTCGCTTAGGGGGATATTTGAAAATATTATAAGTCTTTGCCAAACCGAATGTATGAAGTTATTTTGAACAAAGTAGGGAGTCCGAAATACTAAATAAGCATTGAATGCATACTGTAAACTTATATACACAAAGCTGTGCATTTTTTTAATTTTATGTTTCTGAACCTATTCAGTTGAGCCAAAATAAATCGCCTTTTTTGTTATGTTTAAAAAAAAAAAGTAATAATTATGTTTCATTAATAATTAATTAATTTATGCAAACAAATTTATTTGATTAAAATCGGTAGCTTGGTTGAAGAGATATTGCCATAGTATTACTTTTTAGATGTGTTGAACCTATTCAGTTGAGCGGGAGTGTAGCCATTGTAACCATTTTGACTTGATTTATTGATTTTAGAGCAGAACATCAGGAAAGTAATAAAAAAATTATCAAAATCGGAAGAAAAAATTAATTTGGGTCTAAATGGATTAAAAGCACAAGATGTCATATCAATCAATCACTGAAGCAATTGACAATTTATTGAATCACCAAAATATTGTGTGGGACTCGACTTTGATGCTCTACAATGGCAGGCAAACATGGTGGTGTACAAGCAATTTTAAGGACGAAATATTCTCAAGCATTATTTTTTCATTGCCCAAGTCACAAACTCAATCTTGTAGCCAATGACGCAAAGGTGATGCGAAAATCAGAAATACGTTTGCCACTATTAATCAAATAATTAACTACAGAGAATCTACTACTCGTACGGATTTCGCTCCCAATCTTTCACTAATGTGTGAGATGAGATGGTCGAAGAAATGTACATCAATTTTTCTCAATTGTCTCACAATTTCAAAGAGCTTGTCAAAGCACTGGAAAAATTATCTAACTTAATTATGAGACAAGAAAATATACATTTCAGCTGCATGCAGCGGTTAGGAAACAATTATTCATCACGACGAAACCGGTTGGGTCCGAAATAAGTATGATCTTGCTGCCGAGCTTCCTGGCAGCGTCTCAGACAATTTCAAAGTTCAGTGATCCTTCAATGTGATGCAAGGTGAAGACTGGAATATTGTCAGTCCATATGCTATACCCAATTCGAATGTGAAAAGGTCCTGGCTAGATTTTCACAAACTTATTAGGAACATCCCAATGGAAGAGGTTTTGTTTATGAGCGGCGATTTGAATGAACATTTCGAGAAGTCGAACGAAGACTATGAAGATATCTACTAGAAATATACTACACAGTTGGCAGCCGAATACTGAAGGACTTCGAAACGAACAATTTCCTCATATAGTCTTCCCAAGAACTGTTCTTAACAAGGAAGAAGTACCTAGCATAACTGGATAAGAAGTTGGGAAGGCGGTTAACGACGTCGAAAAACGAAAAGCGGTTGGACCGGACGAGATACCCTCTGAGTTCTAGAAAACGGTGAAAGACTTCGGATCCAGATGGCTCAGGATTCTCATTTCCAAACTGATGGGCGGCATCCCAATGCCTAACCAGTGGTGAAAATAGATCAAAGGAATAGGTGGTACAAGAGCCTGTGATAATGACCTGTTCTATCACACTGCCTACTCCAGACCAGATCCAATGTGAAATTTCATTCCCATCATGAATGGAGAATTTGATTTATTTTCTAAATCCATCGTCGTCTAATTTTTATCAGTGGCAGATCTCATGAATAAATCTATAGCTGTTGCGAAAAGGTCATACATAAGATCATCGATGTCAGCACCATCTTCGAGTTGAATGTGAGCTTAAATTAAACACGCAATGCAAAATGCAGCTTGTGAAGCCACGGTTGCCATTTTGTTGATTTCTTTTTGTCGTGACAAATTTTCGTAACTTGGTAGTTTTTATCTCGTTCGGTCATTTTTCAACCACGACCACCACAAAAAAGAATATCGAGAATTTTCAGTCAAGAATTGAGTGAATTTCATTAATTTGAATTTGGTCTATCTAAAACTACTCACGAAGAAAGACAGATTTAAGCTATTTTCAAATTATTTAGTTATATTTTTTAAGGACTAATAAATACCATTTTCGCATAATAAACATATAAATGAATTGAGTTTGAAAGAGCTGTGTTTTTAACAATACATTTATTGATATGCAATTAAAAAGGAAACAAAATGATTTTTATTTCACACTCTCATTTAGCATAAATCTTAAACTCGTTTTCTCTCTCCTTAGAGGAAAAGAGGTCATTTGCCGATTTGCAAATTTAGAATTCTCTTAAAACTGATCCAGTTTTGTCACGTGGCGCTGAAAAATAAGTCGTGCAATATGCAGATTGAAAATAGCTTTTCCGCCAAACTAATTCAAACCGAGTATAAGGTCGACAAAAGACTGATACTTTACAGTTATATTAGGTGCTTTTAAAACAAAATTACTCCCCCGGATATTTGATTCTGTGTGCGAGGAGGGAGAATGGCAGAGCAGACACAACCGTTAACGCTATGACCTCTACCAAGATGTGAGTGAAGTCCGAAACTTAACCACGTCGACTTCATTGATAAAAAGAACATTCGACTCCCAGCCCCCCGGTTCGATATGGTAAGGAAGACCGAACATTCGACTTAAAGACCAAGCCATCACAGGTGCCAGCGCGCTTGGTCTGGATAACTAGGAGCAGTGTCGCAGGAGGTGGATGGGACGCTGCAGCGTCTCATGCAGATACTCCACGGGTCAGGAGCCCATTAAGTAAGTAAGGCTTTTTCAATTAGTTCGGAGAGCTGATATTTCGTATGAATCTAAATGCTTCGAATGTCTTTTTTGCTGCTATACCTTTTTTATATTAAGCTCACAAACAATAAAACGAGTCTCAATTGAGGATAGGGATAAGGCGTATTACGATTTGCTTGAGAATGTTTTGATAATTTTTTACATCGATGGGTTACTTTTTTTCAGTTATGGCCGCAAATGTTTTAATCACACGGCAACCGTGTGTGAAATGTGCAGCACCTTTAGCTTGAACATTGATGTTGTAAACTTAATTTTAAATAGCTAGGTACAAAATGGAAAACTGAAGCAATGTTCCTATTGCACTTAACCTCATTGCAATGGATACACCAACATCACAATCAACGTTAGCTGAAAGACCTATGAATGACAGGGACATTAATTTACCTGTGAAGAATTTAGTTGTTTCTTGTACTAGTACAATGGGTTGCATGTAATTGTTTAAGGTCAGAGCGCAAGAATCGACGAGATAATTACGAACAGTGTCAAAACATTTTTCCATGTCAGTTTAATGTTGTTAAATCAAATGTTGATCAAGTATGTATGTTTCTAATGTTATTGTGTTCATTTTATTGAGAATCGCTTGGTACTTCGTTAAAGTTGTGGTTACCTAGCACGACATAATAGAGCGGAGATGTATGTAGCTTGTTAATAAATATTAGGTAACAAAATTAAAAAAACAACTAATTTTCCATTAGCGATTTTATTATTTTGCTTAATATAAAGGCAGCAAAAACTTCACGGATGCACTTGAAATTTTAAAAATCATTTATGTATAGGTGCATTTTACTGGGAACTTATATTATTATAAGTTTCTTTAAGAGGATTTTTTTTTAAGTCAAACGCGAATTTATTTACTATACCTATGCACGTCTGGTGTCTTTAGCCCCACAAGAAAAAGTCTCGATACCTATGAGGTGGGGATGTGTACTACAGGTTTCCAGGCAGAGATCCATACGATTGAGCTCTGCGCTATTTTGAACTCCAATAATTGAAGTAAGGGCACTCTCATACACATCTTTTCGGATAGTCAAGCAGCACTACAAGCACTGTCGTCCAACACAATAGACTCATTGACTGTGAAAAATTGCTACGAGGCCTTGCGAAGTCTGGCAAAATACAACAAGGCCAAACTCGGATGTGTGCCTGGCACAACGTATGTATAGCAGGCAACGAATCTGTGGACGAGCTTGCCAGAGCGGGATCCGAATCTACCTTCCTTGAACCAAATCCTTATTGCAGAGTCAATTGGGCTGCTGCTTTAGGGCTAATTAAAGAATGGGAATAACAGCTTCGTCGTAAACATTGGCAGAGTGTCCCTGGTTTAAGACAATCCAAACAACTATTAAGGTCCTACTCCTATAAAAAAAATCCTTACGCTAAATAAGGACAATATTAGAAAGCTGGTGGGCTTTCTCTCTGGCCACTGCAGCTTGAAATATCATCTCAACAAAATGAACCTAAGTCCGGAGGAAGAATGTAAGCTCTGCATGGAGGACGAGGAAACATCTGAGCACATTCACTGTAAATGTCCGGCTCTCCATTGGCTTAGACGACGTGCTTCACAGGAAGATGCGTTCACGGGCGGAGCTACGAAACTCTGCCAAAAAAGACATGTTGGCTTTCACTAAGGAGGTAACTCGTCTTCTAGGCTAAGGTACCCCTCTGACACAAAAGATCTTTCAGGTCGCAGGGTCAGCCAACAGGGCAAGGGGTTTCAATTAAAAAAAAAAAAAAAATATGTACTCTTCTATATTAAGTTAACGACCATAACCAAAATAAGGAATACCCCAATAGGGATCTAAAATCTAGATTCTTTAACCATTTGCGTATGTGAAGCTATATTTTAGGCTGTAATGAAAGGGACCAACAATTTTAAGCCAATTGCGAGCGGTAGGTATTAAGAAAAACGTTTCATGTTAATTTATGCCACCAAATTGTATATAACTTCATTCGTTGCTTTATACATCATTGCTGTGTCATTGCTGCAGATTAAGGCTGCTAGTGACAAACTGCAGAATTATAGGTTTTTTTTTTAAGTCACTTCTTGATTTGATTTTCAACAAAACACATGAAATTTATTAAAATAGACATTTATGTATTTGTATTTAATCAAGAGAATACATCCTGAAATTGGTTAATAATATGTTGTAAACGCACTTGTTGTACGAAAATGGTCAACAATACGCGAATATTGATTCATTTGACCTGAATTTAACAGAAACTTATTCTATATACCTACCTATTTGGCGTTTAGTTTAATTAAATTAAAATTGCCCCCAGACACCAGTTTAAGTAAATATACTTTAATTCGAATTTAAAGTCAGTTTCATAATATTCACTCTTTTTGCTGAAGTCACATATTTCTAATAAATTAAAAGCAAAAAATGTTTGTGTCTTCATATGTCAGAAGGCTAATAGTAGGTACTCTAGAATGAATCTCAATAAAAAAAGTCCAATTAGGAAAAAACAGGTGATAAGATATATAAAGGTCTTGTACGCGGATGCTCGGCTCACTAGCGGCCTGCTGAGAGAAAAAAAGAATTACATTTTATTATCTTATGCCCAGCAAATTCATAACATTAAAAATGCTCAACCTAACTGTGAATTTCTTCTTACAACATGAACGCTTTATATTTATTTATTTATTTATATTTCCGAATTGTTTGGTGGACAACGATGGACTTTTCAGCAGAACAATGCCCCGATACATACCGCAAAGACAAAAAAAAGCCTAGATTCTTACCCAACAAATAGATCTATTGATATCGGCAGTGGCAAACATGTGGCGATGGCTTTCAAGGAACTTCTACGAAGGAGGACGGCAACATATTAACACTGAAGAGATTAATGAAGCTTTAAAACGAGTCCGAAATTTCCCTCAAGTATTTAGAGACACTTTATAAATCTCTACACTTAAAGGCTTTTTGAAGTGATTCAACAATCCGGAGGCAGTACCCATTAATAATAACTGTAAAAGTCTAAAAATGAAACATAAAACAATTTTTTTAAAACAAATCTAGCATGTAGATTTCGCATTTGTCCCTGATCAACTTATATAAAATTATGACCTCATTGGGAAAAAATTCACGAAATTAAAATGTTTAAGCCTTACCGTGAAATGTATTCTACAATATGACCGCTATTTATTCGTGCTACCTTCCGTACAAGCGTTTGCCCAGATTTTTCAAAATATCGTAACATTTTCATAAAAAATTACCCCTCCTTTAACAAGGGGTACGGAGTATGCGTGCACTTCAGTTGAATGAATCTTGTTTTCAATCAGTCTACCTGGATACAAGCTTATGCCGTTATTTTTTCCAAATTGCGGTCTCGCCGTTTATGTACGTAGTGATGTAGCCTACCAACTTCAATCACAATATAGCCAATGTTCCAACCCAGAATTTTATTTCGTCTAAATTTCTCTGTCCGTAGTCAATTCATTCACTACTGCTTCGAATATAGAAGTCCAAATATTTACAGGCAGTCAACTTAAAATAAGTTCGATGCGCTGTCAGACTCCATACGAGGAACCTTTGTCCTCGTACTGAAGTCATTATTTCGGGCGATTTCAACATACCTACACAATTCGATTTGTCTTCGACATTCTGGTCAGAAACCATCCGAAGGAAGGTTTGTTGCGATCTTTGCTGAGTTAAACAATTTTACCCAGCTTGTAAATGAGCCGACACGAATACAGGGCATAAGCAGCCAATCCGCCAACACACTGGACTTATTTCTTTCCAACTCACCATGAAAAATACGTTATAAACGTATTATCGCCTCTAAGTTCGTCAGACTTTTGTTTCATTTCAGCGAATTTCTCGTACTACAACTACTGAAAAAGTGGAACCACTCTCTTCACCTAGGTGGTAAAAGTAAGATCGCTGCGCTTGATATTTCAAAGGCATTTAACAGAGTTTGGCATCAAGCTCTCTGGTCGAAAATGCGTGCATTTGGATTCAATGACAATCTTCTTCCATGGATTAGAAACTACCTTTCGGACTGTTCAATTCAAGTTGTTTTGAACGGTTGCAAGTCTGCAACTCAGCAAACAAATGCTGCTGTTCCTCTAGGCTCTGTTCTGTCCCGGGTTCTCTTTATAATTTTTTTAGATGATCTCCTGTCTGTTACTTCTAATCCAATGCATTCGTTCGCTTCATAGACTTCCTAAAGCGATGCAAGAAATATTTCACTCCATCTGATCTGGCTACAATTTATAAAGCGATTATTCTGCAATCATATAGTTGGAGCTGGTCGACAGAATACAAAAACGCGCGATAAAACTCTTTAACGATCGAGACATCACGAAATCACTTGACTCTTTCAGTTATCGTCGTAATGTCTCCTGCCTATCGTTGTTTTATCGATATTTCCACCAAAAATGTTCTCTCTAATAAAAAAAGGCAGCTGCATGCCCTTGAACATTTCAACCGCAACACCCGCCATTTCAGTTATGCGCATCAGTTCACTCTTAAGTCTACTTTCAGACGTACAGTAAAGTACAAGGAATCGTTCCTTAGCCATACAACACGAATGCTCAATTGCGCTCTCTTTTTCCTACACGCTATGTTTTACAATCATTCAAAACCAACTAATATCGGTTTCTCGTCCTTCCTAGTTCCTACTTCTTATTTTAATTAATGCCGTACTGTCACTATGTGCATTATAAGGGTGCTTAAAATCCCTTTTGCACGTGCAAATTATAAAAAAAAACATAGGGACGGGCTACAGTCCGCTTGGGCGAACTGTTGGATACCATATTCTTATTCCTATCCCTCATAAATGGGCGTGACAAAAGTCTAAGTATGGTTGAATTGTTAAGAACGCTCTACATATTTTGTTATATAACATTTAAGGGTTTTATCGCAAAAACGAAGCTTTTGTAAAAAAACGCTCCCTAGCTCAAACTTTGGTTTTCCAATAAAATTGTTTTATTTAATTGTGGGCGTGTCAGTAGGCGGATTGAAAAAAAATTACGCATGAGCATAAAGGACCCCTGGAGAGTATATATTATAAATTTCAGCTCCCTAGCTCAAACTTTGGATTTTCAAATAAAGTTTTTTTTAAATTGTGTAATTTGGTTTTCAATAAAATTATTTTATTTAATTGTGGGCGTGTAAGTGGGCGGATTTTGAAAATTTTATCTCCCGAGCAGTTTTAGGAGTCACAGATCATACAAAAAAAATTTCAGCTTTCTAGCTCAAAATTCGATTTATTCCAAAATTTTGTTTTTTTGAGTTTGTGAGCGTGTCTGTGGGCGGATTTAAAAAAATCGTAAACTTGATTATTTGGGGACCCTAGAGAGTATATGGTTAAACTTTCAGCTCTCTAGGCCCAGTTTAAAGGCCTAATTTTTGCCGACGGACGGACGGACGGACGGACATGACTAGATCGACATTACTTTCGATGCTGATCATAAATATAGTAACTTTTAGGGGTCTACGGGCAATATTAAGGTATGTTACAAACTATGCGTCAAAATTAATATACCTTTTTTTTTTTTTTTTTTTTTTTTTTTATAAAAAGGAAATCCAAATCCCAGAGCACTCAGACTCGGTAACGTTCCATTGTACTAATATACCCTTAGAATAGGGTATAAAAACATAAGGACGGGCTACAGTCAGCTTGGGCGAACTGTTGGATACTCTATTCTTATTCCTATCCCTCATAAGTGGGCGTGACAAAAGTCCAAGTATGGTTGAATTGTTAAGAACGCTCTACAATATATTGTTATATAATATTTAAAGGATTTTATTGAAAAAAACGAAGCTTTTGTAAAAAACCGCTCAGTGGGCGGCTTTTGAAATTATGGAGTCATAGATCATATATAAAAAAATGCAGCTTAATTTTTTCGAAAAATTAGCTTTTTTTGAGTTTGTGGGCGTGTCTGTGGGCGGATTTCAAAAGTTCGTAAACTTGATTATTTCGGGACCCTAGAGAGCATATGGTTAAAATTTCAGCTCTCTAGGCCCATAAATATAGTTACCTTTAGGGGTCTACGGGCAATATTAAGGTATGTTACAAACTATGCGTCAAAATTAATATACCCTTAGAATAGGGTATACAAAGTGAAAGGCAGGAAATTGTCTAGTCTTCGTGTGCAATGCAGATCGGTTGATCTTCTTTTACTTTTCCATGGAAATATTCACAAAGGAGTCTTTGAAATTATTCGCTTTTAAACAAGTCTTTCAATATTGGGTTTTTTCCAAAAAAAAAAAGATTGAATTGTTTGTAAACAGTTATCCTAACATAAACCTAATAATTTGGTACAGTAAGAGTCGCGTGCACCATTTACCAATTTTTCTTCTGCATAGTTCTATAAAATAATTTATTTAACCTCTTTTGTCCGGATGTTTTTACACTTTTTGGCACCATTTTTATTTGCTCAAACACATCACATTGCGACTAGGCCATTATCCCCCTACCACAAGCGGTATAATACATTACCACATAATTGAGATTTAGGATCGCGATGGGATCTTAAAGAATTTTTTTGCTTTCAACAGCCCTTCCTTTGAACTTTTGCATCTTTCGAAATAAGAAGACCGCTAATTTTGAGTCATTTTTAAACTTTTTTTTATTTTTGCATTTCGCCTTTCACACTCTCAATTCAATTTATAAATCAGTAAAAATTGATAAGGTTTTGTATTCGCAGTAAAACATTTTTTTGCAAAACAAAACAAAATTAAATAAAAAGAAAACAATTAAATATTATTTACAAACCAACATAAAACACGTTACAGTTACAAAGCGTTTATAATGATGTTCAAATTGTTTCCAATCACAACCCTTATTGCACTGTTCACTGAATTTTGGGATTTTTGTTGTTCTTTTTTTTATCTGAGTATTGTTGTTCAACATACAAATCGTGCTTAATGATGGCCGTATCCATGTCCTAGGCCATATCCATGTCCAAGTCCGTATGAGATGCCGGACAATCCCAAACCATGTCCCAAACCACCGCCAATTCCTACACTATAGGCTGGAGCGGCAGCATAGGAAATGGCTGGAGCAGCAGCATAAGAAACAGCTGGAGCAGCAGCATAAGAAACAGCTGGAGCGGCATATGATACGGAAGGAGCGTAGGAAACAGCTGGAGCGGCATATGAAACAGCTGGAGCAGCATATGAGATAGCTGGAGCAGCAGCAACGGCCTTAACGACTGGGGCTGCGTATGAGATGGCAGGTGCAGCAATAGCCTTAACAACTGGGGCTGCGGACAAAGAGACTTTGTAGGTGTTGGCGTATGATGTGGCGTATGATGGAGCGGCATATGAGATAGCTGGAGCAGCAGCAACGGCCTTAACAACAGGAGCGGCGGCGTATGACACGGCTGGAGCGGCATATGATACAGCTGGAGCGGCGTATGACACGGCTGGAGCGGCGTATGAAACAGCTGGAGCTGCGTATGACACAGCCGGAGCAGCAGCGTAGCTAACTCCGATTCCACTGCCTAATCCATGTCCAAGACCAAGTCCATATCCTCCACCTAGTGCCAAACCACCATGTCCCAGACTGTATCCTCCTCCACCGATGTATCCGGCTGATGCAATGGCAACAATGGCTGACAAGACAACGAACTGAAACGGAGAGTTGAGTGAAATATCCTCGTGAGTATATCCATTTAGTCCGAAAGTGCGTTCAACTTACCAATTTGAACATAATGCTTAGAATTTCTTGTGGGTAACTGTAACAACAGAGATCTAGAGTTGAAGTTGGAATGATTCCGATTCGGTAACTAATGCTCGTATTTATACAACTGAATGTTTGTGATTTATTCGCGGTTGTTGCGATGTAAACGCTCGTCAGAAGGTGGATGTGGAGGGGGAATGTGCATCAAACAAACCCTCACTCTGTCCTCCTCTATCAGTCTCTCACAAATTCGCAAATCCACAAAAACTGAAAGGAAAGAAACATAGAAAAATTCCAAAGTGGCGCAGAGTGTATAGAGAACGTGCAAAAACTCATTCACAGATTGTTGAAAGTAAATTGGTGGCTAAGCCGCTCACATAGTGCTGACTCACGCTCGATGCTATCAGTTGTGCCGCAGTGGAACCTCGTATGGTAGTGGCCACGACCGGAAGGGAGAAAAAGCTTTCAAGAAGTCGTTTATGGTGGTACTAGAGCCGGTGGTTGTGATTCTATCGATCGGCTACACCGATGTTGGTTGTGCGTTGTGGCGGTACAAACATCGATTAAAGTTGTTAGTTTATATATTTGTTAGTGTCCGTCACTTTCGCTTTATGGTTTCTTGGACGCGCTGAGATAGAATTAAAGATCTATATAGTCACTTAAGATAAATGACCGACTGATGATGACGCCCTGGTAAATTGCCTTCTCGTGGCGATTGAACTTATTGGAAGTTTGACGCTGAATTTATATAAGCTGCGAACAACTCATTTGACTTTGGACTTCAGCGTAAAAAAAGGTAAACAAAATATAGCACTTTGTTGGAAAACGAACTCTTTCAGGAACATCTAGTAGGGCTGTTGAAAGTAAATATTGATCAAGGTTTGAAGTCCTTAAGTTAAGTTTTTAAGGACATTATAAGAACACGGCACACTCATAGCTAATAGTTTCTCCACAGGTTTATGAAATGGATTAATCAGACCTAAGAACAAGGGATTACCAAGTCAAATTTAGAGGTTCGCGTTTAGAACCTTTCACTGCTCAGTATTGAGTTCCTGAAGGAAGTCACTTAGGTCCAATTCTTTTTATACTAGCTTTTAACGAGGTTAAAGCAGTTATAAAACAGCAATATTTTGATATACGCTGATGATATAAAAATATATCAATCTGTCAAAAACCGCATTAAAAGCTTCTCCATTGGGTGTATTAAAAACGGTTTAGTTTTGAGCCCGACTTAGTTTGATTATATGACTTACATGACTACGTACTTTTCTTTCAAATGAGAGGATTCGCTCCGGATTTTGGAGATCTGTCAAATTGTTTTTCATCGATTTTTCATCACAAAAGTATGCGAACGGCAATAGGTCCGAGTCTTTGTAATATATTTTCACTGATCGAAGATATATGAAAGTATTCAAACGTATCTAGTTGCATACGCATTTGAATGCATTCAGTAAGCATTTTGTATGATGATATTTTGTTCGTTAAAATTGAGTTGAGGTAAATAAGTAAGAAAATTGAAAAAGCCTAACAAGGTGTGTTGCCTGGCCTGAGCCTGACAGTGACCTTAAAGCCTGCAGGCCAAACCCTGACGTCTGGTTACTCTATCTGCGAATCATTCTCAGTCCGGTGAACTTTCCTGCAGATTTGGGGGAAAGGGAATCCATTTAGCGTGCGATTTCCAACATAGAGTTTTATTCGTTGGACCTTGGCAGTTGCTGCCTTCGTTAAGTTTGGTTGTGCGCCTGTAATCCTGCCAAGGAAAGAGGACTAATTGATGTTAGACTGTAATATTCACTTCAATGAGCACTCCCCTCTGAGGGTTATATGAGGTACAGTGTGTTCTACTGACGCAGACAACGCCGGCATGTTATCCTTCCGCTGATCAGACAAAATGGGATTAGAACTGAGGTTCGTCTGTAACAGGCACTTCACTTTGCTCCTCTCCAATGGTTCTGAGGTTTATGTGCGCGCTACATTCGCTATGCATTCCCCGACTTTCTATATTCGTTTCGAAAATATGGCCTTGCGCACAGAAATGGGTGTGGCAGTTAGGATTTATATGGGCCGTGAATGCCTATTAGCTATTTATTTTAAATTGGACAGTGGAAAAGTCAATCGAGTATGTGAGAGTAAGGGTTGGGACAAAAACAGCGATTGTAATGGATCACAACGACAACACTGGACTCGGGTGAGGGGGAGAACAGATAAAAACACCAACGAAGAATATTCAGCGGTAGTTTAAAAGGAGGAAACTGCACTAGAAGTAAATAAAATGGTTTCAGTGGATGTAGATAGTTTCAATGTTCAAGTGCTTTACAATTTTGTGGTGTTTTGAAACGCAAAAACTTTACACGGACAAATGTTTGGACTAGCTGAGTTTTAGCCCCAATACGGTTTGCAGAAGCTGCTTGGACAAGGAGGAGGAGGAGTGTATTCTCCACCTTCTCTGCACATGCCCTGCTCTCTCTCAAAGACGAAAACTCCATTTAGGATCTTCCTTTTACAATGATCTCAACGATCTCATAAACATCGACACACTCTTTCGAACTTTATCGAAAGCTCCAACTGGTTCAAAGAGTAGGAAGAAGAAAGATCCGTGTGGTATCTCAATGGACTTTATTTATTGGTCTAAGTATAACCTAACCTAACCTAACGGGTTGTTAATTAATGTACATATTTATTTGTCTATGTAACTAAATATTTTAAAGGTAGCAACATGGATTCCCATATTTAGGAAAATAATTTTTAAGCGTATCCAAACACTTTTGGCAACTCCACTTCTTGGCAGAAAAAGAATTTCGCAGTTATTTGGAATGGAAAACGAAAAAAGTATTTGTATGAAATAGTCAAAGACTGGTCTCAGTATCTTGGCGCAATGCTGGTTGACAGTCACTTTTTCTTCTCCTTTCCCTTTAAAGACGAGGTTATGATCTGGACTAAAGAAATCCTAACCCTCTCGCTTAACTGCATCCCTACTTGTCCGTCTTTGGGTTCGCTGGTTCCACTTCAAAAAATAACGGAAGGCCTCCCGAACATAACTACATTGTTCTGTTCTTAGGATCCCCTAAATTCCGGCCCTTCAGATCTTTTGCGTTGGCGACAAAAAAAAACCTATAGAACAGAACCCTAAAAGATCAAATATTTGAGTGTTATCTTCTGCAGCTGCAGTGGAAGGGGTTGTTGTCGATAGAAGGCATTTTGATATATGTCATTAAATATGTTTGTAGTGGAGCTGTTTGCTTGGCTGCGAGAACAGTAGGTGTGCACAAGAAGGATATTTGAGAGTTCATGTTAAATTCGTGGGAAAATGATTGTCGTTATTTATTTTGTTTGAAACAAACGATCCTATTTTGCCAATATGTGTGACGGGTACCTATCCAGCAGAAAATTGGGTAAAAAATTAAAAGCTATAAGGGATAAATAAGGTAAACAAGAAATAAAAGGACTAATTGCAAAACAATACAAAATCTTAAGTAAGCAATATAAAAAATTTTGATAAGACGTATTGCTATGTAGAAATGAGGTATAAATATTATTTCAAGAATTGAAAAACGCGTTTCCTTACCTTAGCCCTATAAAAAGATATAAACATGAGAAGAACAAGAAACAAGTCAGTACATACCACATATACCTATAACTGATTGATTTTTTTACTTAAGCCTTAATACATTATAACTCAGGCACGGGTTTCTTCTGTTTTCGTTGGTTTCTTAACTTGAGCCTTTTAATATGCTTTAACTCAGGTGTTTTCTGTATTTCGCAAAAATTACCGCTTATTGTTGAAACTAATATTTAGTTTAAAATTTGTTGATGATTGGCTTGCAGTTCAGTGACAACGTTGATGCATGGTGCTTCAGTGCTAAGTGAAGTGATTTGATAAATTAATATTTAATTTTATTGAATGACTAAGCACAGTGGACCTACAAGTAGGTAAGGGCTCGTTCTCACTAAGACTGCTTAGCGGAAGTCAGCGCCCGAGCGTGCGTATTCACACACCGATCAGTTTGATATCAGAGACTTCGCACGCGATGGACGACGAAAGTGTTCCAGTGCTGTGGTGGAAAAAGTTTAGACTGTTCTTCGCATTGACAAAACGTCCGTTTTAAATCCCTAATCCGTTCTTTTTCTCGGATCCGCCTAAACAGTTTCATATAAATTGGATTGACACTGTCATATTCGTCTCTTTAGACTGATCGAGAAAACAGACTTAGTGGGAACGAGGCCTAAGAGTTCATTTTGATTTTGGTTATTTCTTTATTATATTGGTTCTGTAAATTTAAATCCAGTTACATGATCGATAATTAGCCTATAACAAGCTTCATAAAGGCTTATTTTATGCCTTATAAAAAGGTGCACCTACATAAGGTAGCTATTTGAGGTATATTTTATGCCTTATTATGCTGTATTCATGAGTTATCAGATAAGGATTGTTTTATGCCACATAATAAGCTTTAAAAGGAGTCTGAGTTTATTTCTTATGTAGGTCTAATGATATCTGGATAGTTGGTCCTGTGTACAAGGACGGCGAATATAGGAGAAGAAACAGCTGCACACTCTATGAGATGTACCAAGATGTGGATGAAGTCCAACAAGCTAAATCACGTCCACTTAATTGACTCGGCCACATTGAACGAATGGACAATGACGCTCTAGCCAACAGGATCTTCGACTCCCAGCCCCAATGTTCGACAAGGCAAGAATGACCAAACCTCGGTTTTAAGTACCAAATTCTCGCGGATGTCAGAGCGCTTGGTCTGGGCAACTGGCAGCAGCGTTTCCGGGATCGCAGATTATGGAAGGCTGCAGTGTCTCAGACGGAGACTCTGCACGGGCCGGGAGACCGTTAAGTACAGTAAGTCTAATGAGATGGCTTGGTTAAATTAAGGAATATTGTATGAGTCCATCATTCCTTATGATGAATAATAACCCCTTATATAAGCATTATATACCACTTATAAAGTTTGCTGGGTATTTATTATGTGGCGCGTTGTATGATAGGTTTATCAATTTCGTGGCACCAATAATCTAGATCTATTATGCTCGTTTTATATTTTTACACTTACATGGGTATCCTGCGATTTTTATATGTTATAAAATTGCAGGAACACAAGCAATACAGAGGGTAAGGATTTTCGAGTGTGGCAATGTTGCGGATTTTCTAAGTATTTTGAAAGCTTTAATTTGTTGACATTTTATATGCCTTCATGGTTTAACCTGCGACAAAAACCAAGAAAAAAATCGAGAAAAAAAAATATTTATTGGTGCAAAGCTTTTCCACTACAACTTCCATAACTGCAAATTATCTTGTGCAAACTATTCCTACTAAATAAATCGAGTAAAATTGTTTTAAGGATAAGGCATTTTCATGTCTTGCAAACTGACTTTTCAGTAAGTCCCGCACTCGCAAAATACAAAATCAGACTAAACGTGATATGCTAAACTATTCCTACTAAATAAATCGAGTAAAATTGTTTTAAGGATAAGGCATTTTCATGTCTTGCAAACTGACTTTTCAGTAAGTCCCGCACTCGCAAAATACAAAATCAGACTAAACGTGATATGCTAGATAGCTTAGCTTATTTACCAACTGTACTCACCAGCTATGTATAAGCTCGTTAGTGCTAAGATTGCTGCTGCATCGCATTTAACAACATCCGGACATCATTTACTGCATCATGTCATATAATGTCCCTACTATTTCAAAATACTTACTACCGAAGCAACAGCAATCGTCACACTAAATTGCAGCACTCTTTTTGTGTATACATGTTCTCGCAAGTTTATAACATACAAAAATATCAGGAAACCCACTTAAGTAAGGGTTAATATTTAATATTTAAGAGTTAGAGATTTAAATTATCCCTATTCGATCATTGGTCGTAAGCCACGCGATATAATAAATAGGTGCATGTTATTCACATCAGATTGTCAACACAGGATGGGAGGTAGTATATTCTTTGTTGCTATCAGTCTTATTAGTGACAGCCCTTTCCACCAACCTGGTAGCAACTCTGGAAGATCCTACTTGTGACACCTACTGTTCTCGGAATTTCATAACAGATAACTAGTGTGGCTTTGCCCACATTCGGCTAAAATGTCCCCCATCGCAAAACATTCGGCTTCGGTGAAAAAAGCTTAGGATTAAGCCAAAGACGAATATAAAATTTGCCTACCATTTTTGCAAAAAAAAAAATATCATACACACATGTTGCCAGAGTCTTAAATTTCAGAATGTTTGATTTAAATTTGATAATGCTAAATTGTATGTATATCAATAAACAGAATGCTAGATTCAACAAAAATTATAAAAAAGTTTTATATGAACAAATTTGTAAATAGATGAAAAAAAAATTTCCAATTGAATCAAAATAAAATGTAAATTCAGTCATTCGTTGTTACAATACCTACATTAGTTAAATAGTACTCTAAATTCCTGCAAGAGAGATCACAAAAATATTTTCAGCCGAATTAATATAAATTACTCGTACTTAATTTGCCTCTAATCCACAAATTAACTACAATTTGGATTAAAAGTTAATTCACGTCTCATTAATTAAAAATCATGCATTAGCTAATTTTCGTTAAGTTATATAAATTGTATGGAGATACCACATCCAACATCCCATTTGGCTCAAAATTCGCCGTCAGTTGTCAAAAATGCTTACAGTTATATTTAAACTTATTTACTCAATTCACCTACTTCGGCCAATTAGTTGATTCCATGTTTATCAACGTCAAATAACTTAAAAAAATTGATATAAAGACTTCTCAATTAATTCATTGACTAAAGATAATTCGCCCTTAATTTGGTTTATTAATTTAGCTGCTGTTCTTTTAAGGAATTGGGTTCTGTTGTAGGTTTTTGTTCGCTAACGCAAACAGTCTGATCGATTGATTGCCCGGAAAGTTTGGGTTTCCAAGAATAAAACAGTGTCATTGTGTTCTTTTTTTCTGATTTCCTACGCTACATAAGGAATTGTGTGTCTTTTCACGTTATGAAGAAGGAAAACGTTTGTGGTCTCGCTGTTGGGTATTTTAATTATGTACTGTTCTTGCAGAACTACCGTACAAAACAAAAAATAATCTCACATTTGTGTTTATTGTTGAGCTGTGGCCTTAAAGAAGATAGATATGGTTTTATCATTTCTCTATTTCAAAATCTGCAGAATTATTTAATTCGTTCAAAAATTATTCTTTCCATATCATTCAACTTTCGCAGCCTTTTCGACAAGTACAAAGCTGCTGCCATTATCTCATAACAAATGAAGAGCGATTAAATTTTAATTATTTCTATCAAAACAACTAACATCTGTCAGTCCAGTTTTGGTGCAAGAATTTAAGTGGACGTTGTCGTTCGCAACTTAAAATCCACCTTACATCAGCGATCAGTCATAGTACTACCTTCAAGCGAAAATACTTCTGAAATTGAAAACTTTGATGAATTTTCGCACGCTACCACCGACCAAAGCCGATTTAAAACCATTCGGACTCATTTTAGAGATACGAGTACATTATGAATCTTGAATCCATATTGCAGACATAAAATTTATGTGGTAAAGGCGGCCACGAGACCTTCAATAGAACATTATGCTTTCAAGTAAATTGGTTGACTCAAGTTCGGATAGACAACGTGGCTTCAAATTGGAGCAGTTGTGAGTTTTGTGAAAGGTATCTATCTGCATACGCGGTGGAAAATAACTCACCCGGACGAATGAATTGCTTATTGGCAATTTAGTTGAGAGAATTCAAATGTGTTTACTATTTCTGCAGTCGTTTGATCTGTTGGAACTGATTGTAATGTGATGGTGGCATGCAAACGAAATTTATGTATGTATATATAGGGGCTTGTCCGTTGAGAGTTCTGAGTAGTTTATCCATTGCTTTTCCAAATGGCTTGAGTAAAATCGGTTAGCCTATGTTTTTTGGTGACTTGTATTTATGTAACTTTTCGTTGCGATTCTGTTGCTCTATAGTAGGTCCTGACGCTCAAAGCTCATCAAGATCAACGCGAACGGGTATTTATTAGTGTTGTCATTCACGTTCGAATGAGCTGTTTGCCGCACCAAAAAGTAGGCTGAATAAAATTGCATATAGGCTTCCTAAAACGGGATACTCGATTCATGAATTTAAGGAACTTAGAATGCGTCTAATTTTCGATTTTGGTTGTAGGAGATACATAAACTTAGTTTCTAAAAAAACGAATAAATAAATATGTGATCAGCATTGAAAATTATATCGATCAAGCCAAGCTAGAGGCCCGAAATTATCAAAAAGAAACGTTTCATCAAAACAATCAAAATTTTGAGTTTTTATAGCTCTAAGCGCCCGAAATGGGGAAGTGTACATAGTTTTAAAATCCGCCTTCTGACACGTCCACTTTGAAAGAAAATAGTTCTATTAAAGAAATTAATGGGAATGAATGTCCTATTCTTCGCAAAGTATGTTGATTAAGCCATTCTTAACAATTCTTTCATTCATGGTTTTTTGCCACGCCAACATTATAGAAGCGTTTTTACCATAAGCATTGTTTTATAGATAAAATCCCTTAAAAAAAGGTAAGAAACAGTTATGTAAAGGGTGTTTTTATTAAACCAGTTCTTTTTTCAGACAGTTATATTTGTCAAACAAATTGTCAGATTGCAAACTGTCAGTGTCATTTTTATTCAGCAGTCCTTTCAATTTTGTCGTGATAAATTTTCTTGTAAACAACGTTCCAAATTTTAGAAATTTGGTTTCAAAATTATGGTTTTGTGCGCCAAACTTGAGCACTCGCACCATAATACACCTGACCGATCGACGATCTGAGACCGCTTGTCGCCGTATTGTTGACTATTTTCACACAACAAGTGTGTCTGAAAACTGAATAACTACTTGCAGAATGTATTCTCTCTGAATAGAAAAAATGGCTACTTAATGAAATTTCATGTGTTTTGTTCAAAATCAAAGTTAGTACTGGCAAAAAAACACCCTGACGCTGGAAAACACGCGGTGCAATGTGCCTCGAAGTCAAAGAGGACAAAACAAAGTATTTGCTTTCAAAAAACAAACAAACATCTGTCCACCGACAAAACGTCGCTGTAGATAACTAACTTTCAGGTTGTAAGGGAGTTCGCTTTCCTCGGAGTAAACATACACTCCACAAATTACACAATACTATAGATCCGACAAAGACTTACCCTAAGAAACCGTTACTAGATCGGTTTGGCAAAGCCAATGGGTTTAAAACTCCTAACTCGGAAGACCAAGTATAAGCTCTACAAAACACTGATACTGCCAGTTCTGCTTTACGGCGCTGAGTGCTGGACGATAAGCGGGAAAGGAGTGCTGATTTTGGGTTCTTGCGAAAAAAAATACTCCGTCGGATATTTGGTCCTGTGTGTGAGGAGGGCGAATGGAGCAGAACAAATAACTCTATTAGCTGTATACCAAGATGTGGATGTAGTCCAAAAAGCTAAAGTACGTCAACTACATTGGCTCGGCCACATATTGCGAATGGAGAATAATGCTCCAGCGAAGAGGATCTTCGACTCCAAGCCCCAGGCATGATACGACAAGGAAATCCGAAACTCCCTTTTAAAGACCAAGCCATTGCCAGAGCGCTTATTCAGGACAACTGGAAACAGCGTGCCAGAGATCGCCCAAGGAGCTGCATTGTCTCCGGCAGATACTCTCCATTGATCGGGAGACCGTTAAGTAAGAAAGTTAACATTTAACAAATAGGAAAAGTTAAAGGAAATACAAAAGACCTAAATAAAAAATGAAAAATAGGAGTACAATTTCTTTTTAGGGAGTATTGGATTGAGCAAGATCAATAGGAGTACGATACTATTATTGCCTTACTTTCGGCAGCATACCTCACCGAGTGAAAGATTAGTCTCGTAACGTCACCGATCGAGGAGTATGTTTCTTTCTAGCAGTAATTGTTGTTGCAAAACTCGTTGTGCATTTTTGACAGAAGTCGATGACAAAATTCTGTTTTTTTTATCACCTTCGGCCAAAGCTGAATGCCATGAAATCTATATGTCGGCCTACCGCCGAAGAACTGCAAATGCAAACTGTTTCAATAAACATCAAAAAAATATAGCAGCTTGCAAACTTACTTCTAGTCGCTTTTGAAATCGATTTTCATAGCGTTGTTTTTTAAAATTGGCAAATGATAAAAAAAAAACCGACAGGTTAAAATCTATTAAAAAAATTTGACTTTTAAAAATCCCGATTATTCAAACTGGCAAAATCTTGTCAGTGATCGATTTTTAAGGGGTCGGTATTTTAACAGCCGACTTTTTAACAGTCGGCATTTTGATCAGAAACCTAATGATTATTCCCAATGAATCAATAGGCGTTTTTCGTTTGTTGTTCAAAGCTGAGCGCACTGAACAGAGCGTGAGCAAGTATAGCATGCTTTGAACCGAATGTGCTCAGAGCGTTCTGATTTGTTATTAAAACGCACTTGAGCACTCAGCTCACCCAGAAAACAACCTCCGACCGTATTTTTAGTTGTTTTTTATTTCGTCTCCCTTTACTTCCCCTCCTCTCATCTGTCCATCTCCATGGCTGTGTTAATTTTTTCACTCACATAGTTCAGTCAATTTATTATAAGCTGATAGAGCGCGCTCTGATCAAGCTCTGAACGAAAACAGAAATACAGTTTGAAAGCTCTGATATATCAGAACTAAAAAAGAAACATGAACATATTTTGGACAACTCAGGCTCTGCTCTGAACTAAAAAAGAAAAGCGCCTAATAATAACTTGACAGATGGCCTGCTTCGCCCGCCATAAATCACTTTAGCTGTCAAAAATGGTGCAGGGAAATAAGTCCACGGGAACTAAGTCCACTGAGGGACTTAGTTCCCACTTAGTGGGAAATAAAACCACTTTCGCGAAGTGGACTTAGTTCCCTTGTAAAGTGGGAACTAAGTCCATTTTTTTATGGGAACTTAGTACACATTCAAAAATAAGAAGAGGGAACTAACATCCAACATTTAGAATTAGACAAAAAACTGTAAAGTGCAGTTAGTTATTACACTCTTTAAGCAAAATCTTAAGCTTATCATGGTGACATAAAGCCAAAGTTTCAAAACCGCTCGTCGCACCTACTCCAAATCAAACAGTGACCCCAAGCAGGTGGTTGTAGGGGGGCAGCATGCCCCCCATATGCATTACACTATTTATGGAATCTACTTGCGATTTCGTAACTAATCTCATAAACAGTGCAATCCATATGGGGGCATGCTGCCCCGCTGCAACCCCCCTGCTTGGGGTCACTGTTTGATTTGGAGTAGGTGCGAGGTCACGGTACCTATATTACTCTGTCTCAGTTAGAAGTTAATTTATATTTTGTTAATAAAAATTGCAAAGCACCTACTTGACTCTTTAATTTTATTTTGTTCTTAGTCGACAGTGAGAATTTACTTCACATTAAAAGGGAACTAAAACCACTCAGAGATTTGGGAATTTATTTCCCACCTTACATGGGAACTAAGTCCACTTCGCGAAAGTGGTTTTATTTCCCACTTAATGGGAACTAAGTCCCTCAGTGGACTTAGTTCCCGTGGACTTATTTCCCTGCACCGTCAAAAATGTCTACTGACAATATTTTGTCCGACTTTTTGTGCAAGGTAGTCAACATTTTGTGAAGTCGAGGTACTCGTATTAGGTCCGTTCGCGTACTTTTATGTGAAGAAAAATTAAAAATCTGAAAAGTCGAGGGAGAATCTTCGCATTTCAAAGAAAAGTACGCGAATGCTTTTGTGTAAAAAGACGAAAAAAGTCAAAGTTTGGCTTGAAAAGAAGCAACCGCTGTTTTTTTTTGCTGCCAAACTTGTGGGATTTCATTATTTGACAGTTTTCATTTCTTTACCAGTCGGAATTCTGTATGTAAATAAATGAACGAAAGTATACATTTTTCTTTCGTTCATCATCTTACAATTTTCTCAGTACGCGAACGGGGTTTTGTAGTTTCGCACAAAAGTTTATATAAATTTATTTTTCGATGTTAGTAAGCGAACGGACCTTTTCGACCATGTCGATATTTTGATAGTCGGTTTAAAAAAGTGTCGACATTTTAAGAAGCAACAGGACTGATATAATTCTACATTTTAAACAGTTGACATTCTTTTTGTCGGTCAACCGTACCTAACCCACTTCAGAAAGGAAAAAAAACATGAAATGAGTTGCTCCAAATCTATTTCAAAATACGGCGTATGTGTTTGATTTTATTTTTGGGAAAAATATTTGGGTTCGGCTAAATCTTCGGCCTTCTTTTGGCGAAGCCGAATGTTTAGCCAAAGATCGAAATTTTAGCCGAATGTGTACGAAGCCGATGCCGAACCCGAAGGCGAATGTTCAGTCGGACTCTACAGCGATTGTGAAAGATTTGAGCATATTGAATTTTGATAAGCTTAAGCTATTGTGCGACAGAGCTTTTTTCTACGATTGCTATAACTATTTCGATTTTAAATGAAAACACGAATCTAATTTCCTCCCATTCGCTCAACAAAATTTGTTTCATACAAATGCGAATTATGGACTTTTCCAAATGCGAAACCAAATCATTCGACTAAGTGAATGTTTTCGAGTCTTTTATCCAAGTTATCAAATAACTTGTATCCATTCAATAACGCACTGCATGACCCGAAGCACAAGCACCAGTACCAGCACCGCACCATCGATTATAAATTGTCATTTCAAAGCAGAAACCTAGAGAATGTAATGCTTTTCATTCCCCATGAATGCAATCAATTAATATGTTGCGTCAGTTAGTGGATTTAGCCGACTTTGCTCGTTTTGCAAACCGCATCAAAAGTCCTGCTCGATTCGCACCGACAACTACCACCGAGTTGGTGTTGTCAACCAACTAAAAGTAAATTCGCAATTAATTAGGAAATTTTGATTTGTATTGATTGAGTGGCTTAAATATTAGACACAACGGTATCACATATACGACTACATATGTATATCAGAAAAACCAACAAATATATATTAGGTATATATATACTGCCGCCCCGTCGGTCGTTCAAATGAAGTCAAGATAGAGCTTAACGTACTCGTATATGGCAAAATACGGATTCTTAAATTGATGTTCACTTGCTGTAGTTTCCAAAAAAGATAGGTGTCTCCTAAACAGAGCTTCTAGCGACTCTGTCCAACGGTGGACCACCAGCTTGACGGCTATTAACTTATGTATACAATATACACATTGTTAAACACTCTGAAATGGGTGTGAGGCTCAGTTCAGAGTTGGTAATCATCATCATTTTATGGAGTGTTTAACTAGGTTGGCATAAAAATTGAATAAAAAGCTTGTTTTCCCATAGTTATCAGAGATAATTATACATACTCGAACAATGTATTTAAAACTAATTAGACTGATTGGGCAATGGTTGAAATGGATTCCTACGAAAGATCTAAAATTAGAGCAATATGATGTTTGGCATTTATTAGGTGCTGTCTTAACTTGTACTTGCCTTACATGGTCCATTAGACACAATACACGTGAAGTTGTTTCGAATCATCTTTTAGATTATTTAATTAGTTAGCTAGGTCCTAAATGTATGTGTTTTTAACTTTCTCGTGTATGTCCATGTTCACGGACATAATTATGAGGTATGATATTGACTAGGTATGTCCCTAATTTCCCTCCGTCGATCCGTCTGTCCGTCTAAAGTCGAGGCCCCAGCCGCAATGAGTTAACGGATTTACTTCCAACTTCGTATTTGGGATTTGTAGGCTTATAACTGCGGCCAATTTTGTTACTGCATAATTTTAAATAACGGAACTACCGCACAAATTTCAAATAACATTTCAAATAAGTTTCCTATTATTTCGAGATGCAAATACACTATGTAGAAGAAATCTGCGTAGTCCGGTTTCTGAAATAATTTTTTATAACTTTTTATATTTTGCTGTTATAAGTAGCTAACATTTTGAAACACATCCCTTTTTTTAAAAAATGGCTCTAATGACTGATGATTTTTGGGTTTGTAAATACTTGGGGCAAATGTAAAAATATGGCACTCTCAGATTTTCGCAAAAGACTCGAATAACGGCAAATTAGAAAAATGGCTATATCTCGAAACCGGTGAAGTGATTGCCAAACAAATTATAAAGTATTAATTCATAAAACAATTTCTAAAAAAAATTAAATATCACTTTTCTACAAAACGGCTTTAACCCTATTCCAATCATACTATTTTACTGACATAAACCGCCATGATGAGACTTACATTCACACAAAAAAAAATCGTTTCCTTTCTACACTTTTTTATGAATGTTAAAATTTTTATTGTTGTTATAAACAGAGGAAACGAAAAATATTAATATTAGGTATAAGTTAAATTATTTTTAATGGTAGGAATTCGAATAACCCTTTCAAGTTTTGGTTTATTGAAAAAGGTATTAGGAAAAATGGTAAACATTTATTTATTTTCAGCGCAAGGTAAACAGAATATTGCTTTTTCAGAATGATCATTGCAGACATTCTTTCCACACATACCACAACACTGTTTAGAAGCTCTTCCTTGTTGCGATGGGCAAATGAAGCATCGCCGACGAATTTTGTCTGGCGGAGGATTAGCAACAGCACCGATTGTTGTTGGGATTTGTAGGGCTTCGTTGATAACCTTGCTCTTCTTTAAACTTTTTATACTTCTTCTTTTGATACTAGGAATGACCAAATCTGAAGTAGTTGTCAAAAGTTATGTTCCTATTTGTCCTTTCATATGGTTCACATAATTGTTAGACAACACGCTGTCCCAAATTTGTACCTCTATTAGGTCCTTCTTTTCCTAGATACGGTATACCAAACAGTGGATAGCTATTTCCGCTATCCCAGATCCACCATATTTTCATACCGTATTTATCTGGTTTCGATGGTATATATTGTCCAAAGGAAATTCTTCCCCTAAATGGTACCTGTTCGTTGATAGTTAAGTTTTCCCCCCGGAATATAGCGCCTTTTGAAGTTCTTGTTTATCATGTTCCATAGGTCTCTGATAGGAGCAAATTTATCTTGAGATCTCCGGAACCACCTCGTCGATTTATCATCAAGCAAATATCGCGACAAAGCCACATATCTGTTTTTTGACATACACGCACGAAAAAACACGAGACCAAACATAGGATCCCAGAATTTTTCATAATAACACATACCCTTCTTTTGCCTTCCCGCTTCTAACAACAAGCCAATATACGATCGAATCTCTATATCATCTGTTTGCTTCCACGCCTGGGCAAGATTTTCAGTTGCGTTAAAATTTGTACATCGCACAACCAGATTTATAACATCTTCATCAAAAAATAAGGCAAATGCATCACCAGCTGTTTCGATATGTTTTCCTGGAGGTAAAACTACTTTATTGAGGCTTGCCCTAATCAAATTGTGAACTGGAACTCTGCCTTGAGTATATGGAAGTGACCTCCATTCTATGCCATCTTTTCCAGTGAACAAATTTACTTCGGTGTCATTTTCTGCTTCGAATTCTATACTTTTTGAGCCGGATAACTCGTCTTCAACCTCCGAAGCCGCTTCAAAAATATCTCCCTCACTATCTACCGAACACACGTCATCTACAATGGAAATGTTGCCAACGCTTTTGTTCTCAACTTCATTTTCCATGAGAGCATTATGAATAGCATCGGCTGATAATCCTCCTTACATTTTTTATCTAAAATGCAATGCATATATACATGAAGATACATATTATGAATATTGACATCTATCTCAAAAATTCTCAGACAAACCTTTGCAAACTCAAAAATCAGCAACAATATTACGCGAAATACATTCTGTTGTCGCTGCAACCGAAGGACTTTAATTCTTAGAATTTAGCTGCATTGAGTAAGGTAATGACTCATTAGTTCCGGGAACCCCCGTATAATGACGGAAATACCCTATAAGAAATGCAGAAACAGAAATTTTGTGTCTTGCATGTAGATTTGTATGGTGTGACTCTAAGTCACTCATGCCGTTTATTAGAGTTGACAAAATTAAAGATCTTGGTGTATTCATTGACACAACACATGTTTCTCATGTTGAATATTTAGTCGCAAAGACCAATTCTCTAGTAGGGTTTACTTAAAGGAAACTCAAAGGATTTCTCTGATCCTTATACGTTTTTATAGCCCTGGACAGGTCGATAGTTGAATACGCTGTGAAATTATTTGATCCAATCAGACGGTATTAAAAGAGTGCAGAAGTGCTTTACGAAATATATTTTCGTAAGGGATTTTGAGACCTCTTTTAAAGCCAGATGCCAATGTTAGGTATAAAGACCCTCAGTGCAAGAAGGCAGGCACATGACATCATATTTGTAAGAGACGTCTTATGTTCCCGTATCAATAGTCATGTACTTTTACCCATGCTTCCAAATTATGCTCTCTTATCACTGTCTACATTGCTGAGAATAGTTTGAGAATAGGTTGAGAAATATAAACCCAAAAGCCTGTTCTGTCGCCGATTTTCTTTCTTATTTTTATAAATGATCTCCTGTCTGCTACTTCTAATCCAATCCATTCCTTTGCTGATGACAGACCCCTCAGCTTCTCATATTCGTTTCTTGGGTCACGCCTCTCTTCTTCGGTGGTGATACTGGAACGGCAACGTATGTTAAGCTCATTGAATTCCGATCTTAACAGCATAACTCAGTGGGGTACAACCAATAGGATATAATTTAATGATTCTAAACTGCAATTCTGTCTTATGTCATTAAATCAAAACCCAAACAAACTGCCATTATCCAGAATGACAGTTGGGTCGCTAAAACCGGAAGACTTTCCATTCTCGGAATGTGTGTTAATGACAACCTTCTTTGAAATGACCACATATTCAATGTTGTCAGGAATGCTACAAAATGTCTACGGTTCCTTAGGCGATTTAAGAAATATTTCACCCATTCTGATCCGGGTACAATTTATAAGGCGTTTTCCGCCCGAAACTAGAGTACAACGCTCATATCTGGTCTGGTGCACCAATAACTTATTTGGAGCTACTTGACATGATCAAAAACGCGCGATAAAACTCATTGCCGACCGAGACATCGCGAGATCGATTGACTCTCTTATTCATCGTCGTAATGTCTTCTGTCTTTCGTTATTTTATCGTTATTTTCATCATAAGTGTTCCAACGAGATATCCAGTTGCATTCCACCCCTTGAACATTTCAACCGCAATACTTTCCATGCAAGGAATGCTCATCAGTTCACCCTCAAGCCTGTTTTCGGACGCACAGTGAAGTTCAAAAAATCTTTCATCAGCCGTATAACACGAATGTGGAATACTCTTCCACGCACTGTTTTTCCGTCACACTATAACCTACAAATATTCAAAACCAATGTGCATCGGCATCTCTCCTTTAATTCTCACCCTAATTTCCTTAACGGCCGCGCTGTGTAGCTATTACAATGTTTGGGTCCTAATAAATCCCTTAAGTGCGTGTATATAAATACAATCTATCCACACCCACGCTAATTTAATAAGCTTAGTTTAGAATTTCACAGTTTATGTATACTTACAGACGAATATCGGATAGATGTCGATTTTTATTTATTTGATTTACGTTTTCCATAGAAACAAAAATAGATTTACGCTATTCATTTCCTTAAACCTAAGGAGGTCGATATTAAGCCTAGCAGGTAGCAGCTTTGATTCTAATAAAAAAGCGGGCATGTCCTAACTAGTAAATCTAGTTCGCTATTTCACAAAATTTAGAGTAGGTAACAAAGATCACGGTTGCTGCTGACTCCCTCTGATAAACATTCAATAAGTCAGCCACTTTTTATACCCTATTCCAAGGGTATATTCATTTTGACGCATAGTTTGTAACATACCTTAATATTGCCCGTAGACCCCTAGGTTAGGTTAGGTTAGGTTTATGTGGCTGTCGGCAGAAGCCGACACACTTAGACCAATTTAGGTCCATTGTGATACCACGTATATTATCTACCTCAACTCTGTAGATGGGACTGGCCAACGACACGCGGTTGTTCTCAAACGGTCCCCCATCTACGTACTAACCGCGCCCAACGTCGACCCCTAAAAGTTACTATATTTATGATCAGCATCGATAGTAATGTCGATCTAGCCATGTCCGTCCGTCCGTCGGCAAAAATTAGGCCTTTAAACTGGACCTAGAGAGCTGAAATTTTAACCATATACTCTCTAGGGTCCCGAAATAATCAAGTTTACGAATTTTTGAAATCCGCCCACAGACACGCCCAAAAAAATTTCAAAATCCACCCACTGACACGCCCACAAATAAATAAAATAATTTTTGTATACCCTATTCTAAAGGTACCTATATTAATATTTGAAAATCCAAAGTTTGAGCTAGGGAGCTGAAATTTATAATATATACTCTCTATGGGCCCTTTATGCTCATGTGTAAATATTTTCAAAATCCGCCCACTGACACGCCCACAATGAATTTTTTTTTTTTTTTTAAATTCGAAGTTTGAGCTAAGGAGCTGAAATTTATAATATATACTCTCTAGGGACCCTTTATTCTCATGTGTTAATTTTTTTTAAATCCGCCTACTGACACGCCCACAATTAAATAAAACAATTTTATTGAAACACCCAAGTTTGAGCTAGGGAGCGTTTTTTTTTTATAAAATCCTTTAAATGTTATATAACAAAATATGTAGAGCGTTCTTAACAATTCAACCATACTTAGACTTTTGTCACGCCCATTTATGAGGGATAGGAATAAGAATAGGGTATCCAACAGTTCACCCAAGCGGACTGTAGCCCGTCCCTATGTTTATCGACCGATTAAGTCTTTTTTCTATGTACGAGTATCTCCACGTTCCTCAGATGCAATCAATGAAATCGTAATTTAATTCCAATAATTTTCAGATAATTAAGTATGTTCACTTCATATTGACAACTCCCAATTGCGTTTATAACTTTAGTAATGTATTCGTCGTCGTTAGCTGATCGCTCAATGATGTGAAGCTATTTCACTTGCTTTTGAATGTACGATGTGAACAACCGATTACATATGTTAGTCTGTCTAAGGGAACACTTAATGAGACCATCTACGTCATACCTTATTGATTTAATGCTATCTAACCAAATAGGTGATTTATAGCTGTGAATTTTGACATATATTCACTTAATCTAGGCTGAAAATCACTATTGAGTTGGCTTTGAGATACATAATTGCAAACTTTTGAATCGGTAGTCTGTCGTAATGGTGCATGATATTGCCCTGCGTCTATAACTGATGCCTAAGCTGCGGTAGCATTTAGCGAAATATTTTGCTCTAGGCATCTGATTTATGCAAATCTGAATTTTATTCGTAGGCCCGCTATTTCGAGCCAAAAAATTGGAAAGGCATTACTGCCTTCTTGTTAATGTCAACAATTAAGCTGCCTTTGTAACTTGCACACATACAAAGTGAAAACTCTACATTGGAATGGTAATTGCAAATGACTTGTGTCAGTTGATTGGCATTTACCAAACATCGGTGGGTGGTGGAATTATCAGGCGTTTATTAATTAAAAAACAATTTCTTAGATAGTAACCATGTAGTAAATGCTGCTGATAACGCATTCATAAATATAATAATGATTATCAGTTGTTTTGTCACAGGTCAATATGGTATCAAAGAAATTCGCAAGGTCAAAAGCAATAAAAATCGAACCGAGGTGCTACCGCAGAACACTGGCACTAATACAATACTTAAATGAGCTGTTTCTTTTATATTTATTTATTTGTTATCAATAACATATTAAAATACACTATTTAAATGGTATTTCATTAGAGCATAATACTATCGGCTCTTTTTTAAATTGCTACGCTAAATGAATTTTGGGTACGCATTTCGTTTTTTAATGTAATGCTTTTGTGCAAGCGTCTCATGATAAGATAGATTTTTTGTGCAATGTTTTTTCACATTTTTCTCGACAGGTTAACGAAGAATTTGGTTAATTTTTTAGATTTGCTTATACTTTGTAGACTTTTACTGCGAAATTAAGTGTCATTCAGCGAATTATCGCCTCATGTTCGATAAACAAACAAATACACTTCTATTGCATTGTAACACCACTGCCAACCATTTGTCGACTTCTTGCGATTTTTTTTCTAAATTGATGCTTAAGAGTGGTTTATAGAACCAACAACATTTCTTTGAAAAATGTTTTTTTTTTTTAAATTGGTATGAGAATCAGGTGATTCTTCTTCCTTAATGGCGAAGTAATGATCAGTAAAAAGGGACAACAATCCTTCCTTCGGTTTCGGAGTGGATCACATTTTTTATGACGCCAATTAACTGCTGGTGTTATTGGATTTGTGTGATGAAGCAGTTTTAAAGTTTGCCCCTTACATGGATGCTCCTGTTATTGAATATTATTTGAACGTCTTTTAACGACACCGCTGATCTCCAGTCGTGTCAACCCACGGATTTGCATGGTATGAATCGATATAATTTTTCCCCGTTGCTGTTTGCTATTTAGGAGAGGCTCTGTTTTTTGGCGCTGCCGTCCCGTCCCTCCACGGGGCATGATAATTATGTGCTATTATAATTAATAATATATTCTTGAACTGTAAAGAAAAATACCTGTTGAAAGTGAAAAATATATAAATCCGGTTTTGAAAGCGGATGCTTATGGAAAAAATAAAATCAAAATTAAAAGAAATAAAAAAGGGTGCTGACCTTGAAATGGTGGTACGGGAAAAACGATTATCACTTGCCAGAAAATATAGTCAAGGTCAGACACGCACTTAGGCACAAAACAACCAATACTGTAGAGTATGTACCTATGTATAGTGTATGGAGAAGGTTTGATTGTGTATACTTCTGATATGTAGGTACATGCAAGAATGTGCGGTAAACCTCATATTCGGCAAATTCTAGGTTGCATAATATACATATTTATAATTAATCGCTCAAAGTCGAAATGAAAATGTGTTGAGAGTCTTCGAGATGTTTTGCGAAATGATCATAATAGCGGGCTCACCCTTCTCTGATCTCGAGTATTTTATAAAAGAAATTCAAAATGCAAAGAAATAAGGAGAGGCTTCAGTCCGTTTGGGCGAACTTTTGGATACCCTATTCCCATTTCTATCCCTCATGGTGGATGTGGCAAATATTTAAGTATGGCTGTGCGTGTGCAATGGAAACTCGGGGTTAATGTCCCTTAAGTTACCTGATGGTTCTAAGGCCAGATAAAGGAGGACGGTTATCTCAACTGTGGATACGAGGATTAAAACCCGTCAAGAAATGGATGCATGGCTAAGAGGGAGCTTAGTTGTTAGTTTCCGAACTTCGGATGACAGATGATCTCTGATTTCAAGATAACCTTGCTGTGGTTACATGAGTAGACGACGAGCGACCTTTAATCCCAAACACTCGCGGGAATCAAAATAGATAACAAAAAAACAAAAAATAAATAGAGAAACATAGGGACGGGCTACAGTCCGCTTCGGCGAACTGTTGGATACCCTATTATTATTCCCATCCCTCAAAGGTGGGAGTGACAAAAGTCTAAGTATGGTTGAATTGTTAAGAACGCTCTACATATTTTGTTATATAACAATTAAAGGATTTTATCGAAAAAAACGCAACCTAGCTCAAACTTGGGTGTTTCAATAAAATTGTGTTATTTAATTGTGGGCGTGTCAGTAGGCGGATTTAAAAAAATTAACACATGAGCATAAAGGGCCCCTGAGAGTATATATATTATAAATTTCCGCTCCCTAGCTCAAACTTTGAATTTTCAAAAAAAGTTTTCTTTTTTTAAATTGTGGGCGTGTCACTGGGCGGATTTTGAAAATATTTACACATGAGCTTAAAGGGCCTCTAGAGAGTATATACCTATTATAAATTTCAGCTCCCTAGCTCAAATTTTGGTTTTTCAATAAAATTGTTTTATTTATTTGTGGGCGTGTCAGTGGGCGGATTTTGAAAATTTTATATCCCGAGCAGTTTTTGTAGTCATAGATCATATAAAAAAAATTTCAGCTTTCTAGCTCAAAATTCGATTTTTTCCAAAATTTTGTTTTTTTGAGTTTGTGGGCCTGTGGGCGGATTTCAAAAATTCGTAAACTTGATTATTTCGGGACCCTAGAGAGTATATGGTTAAAATTTCAGCTCTCTAGGCCCAGTTTAAAGGCCTAATTTTTGCCGACGGCTGGACTGACGGACGGACGGGCATGGCTAGATCGACATTACTATCGATGCTGATCATAAATATAGTAACTTTTATGGGTCTAGGGGCAATATTAAGGTATATTACAAACTATGCGTCAAAATTAATATACCCTTAGAATAGGGTATACAAATAATATAGGGTGAGTTCTAAGATGCTTCAGATGCGTTTTAGATGCAAACAAAGTCATAAGCTTCGAAACGCAAAAGAGAAAACAGTGACAAAGTTGCTGGTTTCAAACGTATATTTTACTACAATAGCTATAGGTAACTATCTTATGTGTCACTTATCTTAAGCTGTTCCCACATCACCTCCTTCTTAACAATCTCCATCAATGCTCTATCGTGAATGGGGCTCATGAAGTTCCTTCAACTTACATGTTACGTAAGAAACTGCACAACTTTACTCCACAACAGCAACCTTACCACGACGCGATGGAACGACCTTCAAAAGGTTGTTTTGCATTAAGATTTCGACGCCTTGCGGCAATTCATGCGGATCTTTTAACCATTAAACGGTGGAAACATGCAAAAGACATCACGTTTTCATTATTTCTTATATTTGATTCGAGTTCGAGATACGATAGCAACGGGAACAAAAGATACGAGCGTGTTGAATTTACAGAGGTAGGTACATATGTCTGCGAATTGAGTAACATTTTTTTACTTCGACTTTTAGATTTTGCACTTTTTTATTGTGACAGTGTATTGAGGAAATAATTCACAAATTATTCACCGTTGACGGAGAAGAATGTTTTTTTTTTTGTTGAAATAGTAAAGAAAAACAACTGGAAATATTTTATTTATTTGTCATGCATAGTAGCTAGTGGTGGGAAAGTGCTTGTTTGCGGTTCACTAATCTGCATGTTTGCTTTGCGGCACTTGTAATAACTATAAGTACCTACTAGTTAATAAATAACTAGTGCAATGGTAATGTGACTGACGGCCTTGACCTACAGTCTTCATAAGACTCTTTGTCAAGCCTGACTAAGTTCTTGGATTGCAATAATTGCGCGAAAGCAATTTAGCTTTGGTTTTAAGTTGGTGTGCAGTAAGGCACGAATGTAAGTCAGTTGGTAAGGAGGGTACAAAATAATTATTATAAGGTGGGTATTCCATAAAGAAATAAAGATTTGTTTGTTGATTAAACAATAATACTCGTATTATAATAGCGCAGAATTATGGTCTGTTAAAATTTAAACCAAAACAAGTGCCACACTTGACTTGGCTTTAATCTCGAGTTAATACATTTTTCACACTGTATCAAAAAAATGATATTTTGAGAAAACACTCAAAATCTTCATCAACAACAGAAGATTTTCTAACCATTTTCAAGATTTCAAAACCTTTTTTTGTTGTTGTAGATTTTGCTGAAACATCTTCAAAACTTCTACATGCAATCATGTAGTTGTTTCTGATCGGATCCGTTGGAACATTTCGTCAAAGAATTAATTGGTGTTGGAGTCCTGCTCAGTTACCCTAATTTGACGGTACATCTTTTCCACATCAGCGGTGAAAGTATATTCATAGAGCCTTCACCTGAGTAGAATATCAATTACATTATTCTTCAGTGCCGGTCCTACCATCAATGTGTCGTTTAGTGATCTTCCGTTGGATGTTTTGAAAGAAGCATCGAAACCTTCAAGCAGTTTAGTTGATGAACTGCTTTCCTTTATGACAGCGTGATGAGGCAGGACATAATGGGATGTGTTGTTGAATATGGCATCATTTGTGACTTCTGTCATGTGCCCTAGGTGTAGGTACTCTATTATGCATGCCGCATACTGTTGATACAGCGGTTTGTTCGCGACTAGACGTCCTCCCATTCGCTTACATCGGTTCAGAGCGCCCTCTCGAGACCTTCCGAGAATCGAATAAACATTTCCCTTAAAAGGAAGTGCCACCTGACAACGTCCATCTGCTATTTTCCGGACGTTATTGAGAAAATGCTCCTGACATGCAGTGTTTTCTGGTGTTTCCGAGAACTGGAAAGGAGCTTCCTCTATTTCCCAAAATTTTTGAAGTTGAGCCTCCTCGTTTTTTTCTAATCCATCATGTACCTAACAGGAGAAATATCGATTTTACTTCTGAAAAATGCCTGCTTCTAACCTTATGACTAGCAGTGTAGTAGCAACATAGTCCAGTGTAATAACTATCAGACAATGGACTACATATACTATAAAAGAATTAGGATTTATATATTATAAAGATATTCATATGCACAATTTATCCTTTCACGAATAAAATTAGACCAATATGAATACAAAAAGCAGTTCAACTCTTTCTGATATCCAATAGTCGCAACGCATATTACAATTAAAACTATGAATATACCGGGACTATACTAATGAAAGTCATACTCAACTTGAACCGCCAAGAGACACAATAGAACACTCTACAATTGCTGGAGCTCAGCTAAATGCTCTAGAGTTAGCCAGCATAATCTTTGTAGTGACGTTCTTAATGCCTCGAAGTATATCTAATGTTAGAACACCTTTAATGCAAAAGAGCAAAAAAATACGTTTAATGAAATTAAGCAAAAAATACCAACAAGTGACCTTCCTCAATGCTTTATTGAAAAGGTACATGGACTTTAAAATATATACCAACAATTTCAAATGTTGATTGATAAATAAACTTGCGCAATACTCCAATTTAGCAATCTAGCTCCACGCAAAACAACGAAAATTCTTATTATCCATATAAATATTCATCGTATAGGTACCTTTTGACCAAGAAGTGGTGCGGCATGGCACAATACTGACACAAAATAAATTATGTCATTGCTTTATAAATTAGATCGAATATTTCTAAATCAATTACAAACAAAATGATAGAAATCGGTACCTTTTGGCACAAGATATAGCCGAAACAGTGAGAGTCTAAAATGCGACAAGCTCATAATATCTCATTTGCTGAAAAATACCGAAATCAAATTTTATTCAATTTTTCCTTTCAAACGAATCGCCTTTTCCATCATTTCTACTCGCAGACGAAGAAGTCAGATTTCTTATTTTTCCATCAGCTCCCTCTCATCAAACATACTACTTGCCGAGGCGAAGGCAACATTGCAAATCATCAAAAGTATTCGGCTGTTACACAGAAAAATAAATACATGCTTGCACTTCCATACGAATGAAAATCATACGGCTTGACCAGACAGTAGATAATGCGAGATCCTATCCTACATGCTACCTCTAGAAAATACATTTTTAATGAGGTGTGATTACTCTGATAATCCTATTATAAACCAATTATGTACCTGAAAATGTTTGATTCTGATTCGCCTGGTAAAATATTTATATTTATTTATTTAATTCTAAGTTATTTTACATATTTAATTATTTATTTTATACTTAATTTATATTTTTATTTCCTTATTACCTAACCTATATATCTATTTATTTAATAGTTAGTTATTCTATGTATTATTTATTTATTTGTTAATTAATTTATATATTTATTTACTTGTTACTTAAACTATATGTCTATTTATTTATTTATTTATTTATTTATTTATTCAATATATTTATTTAATTTATTTAATTTATTTGTTTATTTGATTTATTTAATTTATCTATTTATTTCATTATTCATTTAATCTACTTGCCTATTTATTTGTTTCTTAATATATACTATATACTTATTTTTTCATTCTGTTGATAGTGATATGCGTCTTTTTATAATTATATATATTTATTTTTCAGTTATATGTTTAATTTTACTCTGTATTTAACTGTATACACATGTTTTTAGAATTAAGAACAATTACTGTTACATATTTATCTATTTCTTATTTATTTTTTTTCTTACATTGAAGGTTTTTTTTGTATGTTTCCTTCAAAATATCAATAGTACTTATTAAAAATTTATCTTTTGTGATGTTATTACGAGTATTATTTTTTCAGTAGAAAGGTATGCAAGTATACCAAATCTCTGTGTTGTAAAATGTGCGGTAATGAATCTATGATTTTTGATTTTATAATTTTTCATACAAAATAAAAATATCTATCTATCTAATGGGATCCGTGGTATCAGTACAACTTCTCATTTTGCTTTGCCAGTGAGAATTGTTGCTTCGATCAAATTGGGCATTAATTTTTCACGGAAAGCCTCGTTCCATTGCAAAGTTTTGGTGAATTGAGATTTCGAGGAGGTATGATCGATGAACCAATTTTCAAATTCAAAAGATGCGGTGGCATACCGGGTGGTTCCAAACAATTCAAAAATTCAACCGGATAATTTACTGAGTCTTCTTCATTCGTAGCAGTATCAATGGATTTGTCACCTGGTAATTTCTGTTGAATTTGAAAATTTATTTCATTAACATTTGCATTTTTTGGTGCTAAAATTGCGCGTTCTCTTAACCAATCATGATTTGTATAGTTTTCAACAATGTTTGGAAAAACGCGATCAATTAGTTCTTCTTTTGATGGCATAATTGTGCAGAAGTTGTTTGGTAACGTGATAAAGCCATTTAAATCACTTGCAATTTTGCCATAGCCAATCTGCAGCAGTTGCTTCGAAAACTCACGTGCTGATGGATCATTTTGAAGACGCACACGCATATTTATGTTAAGCGATAACTTCTGTACATTTCCCCAAAGAAACGAACTTTTCAAACATGCATTAATTTCATTATCTGGAGTCGATCTGGGAATGACGGGCAACGTTTGTCGAAAATCACCAGATAGCAACATTAATGCACCTCCGAACAACTGTTGATTTCCACGTAGATCCTGTAATGTTCGAATCAATGCTTCCAAAGATTTTTTATGGGCCATCGGACATTTATCCCATAAAATAATTGCTGCTAGTTGCAAAACTTTGGCCACATTGTTTATTCATTTGTCCAATATAAGAATGCATACTGTAATCAATTGTGATATCATAATTATAAGCCGCCAATTCCATTTGTCGTATGATTTGAATTGAGGGACGCGTATACGTCGATTTATTGGCCTTGCACTGGCAACCGTGTTTGCACTATCAACCGATTGGTTTATACGTCTACGTCGTTACCTCTGTGATGCATTTTGTTGACTACGATCTTGTTCACTTTCTGATCTTCGATTGGTTGAAACAACTGTCGAATGACGTGTACGTCTACCAATAATTGAACGTCTTGGACGTAGCATTTCAAACGTGTTCTATGTATAAAAAGTGTAATCATTTAACTTAATTTCAAGAGTTTAAAAAAAAAATAGGAAAAAGAACTATACAAAGTGACACTGACACGTATATAAATAATATGAAATCCGATAGCAATTTAACCAGCAAATGCAAATGGAAAGTGTATATACACTGCTGTCTGTTTGTATTCAAATGATTAAACAAAAACAAATGAATTGTTTGATGATGTATGGCTGAAAATATGAAAAAACAAAAAAAAAATCAAATGCGACTCTTACCGATTTCGGCTGTCGACAATGCGAGTTCGATGAAAAAGAACCTTAAAATGATCACTCACTGACAGCTGTCAATGTGTATGTGTGTATGCGTTACAACGTGTATTTACCGTGTGTATGAAATCAGCACACAGTATACATACCGCACACGCTCATAGGCGCCTACGTATTTGTTGTTGTTTTTTTTATATTTTTTTTTTTTTTTTTTTTTTTATAATTTGCTTACGCTAAAGGGATTTTTTCTGTTGTTACAGTACCCTTATAGTGCTAAGAACACAGTGTAAGCTACTTGGTATTAGAAAGAATAGAGAGAGATAGGAAAGAAGTGTTTGGGTGCAGTTGTAGGGTTTTTCTCCACGGGTTGTGTCTAAGTTACTTAGGGAGATTACAATTTCATGTATTCGGTATAAAGTAATGGACTTGGCCGGGATTCGAACGCACGACCTTCCATTCCGAAAGCGAATACACTACTACTGCACCATTGCCACCCGTATATGGACAAAATCACATGTTGACATGAAAAGTCATAACTCACGAACGCGTCGACCGATTTCGTGCAAACTTTAGATAAACCATCTACACGACCATACGAACAAACCCTAATTGAATTCGGTTTGACCGTTCGTGAGTTATAAAGTCACAAAACACTTGCAACAATTCTTTGTCAAATACATGAAATCGTAATCTCCCTAAAACAACTTAGACACCACCCGTGGAGAAAAACCCTACAACTGCACCCAAACACTTCGTTCCTATCTCTCTATTCTTTCTAATAGTAAGAAGCACCGAAAAGCATGCAATAAAAATACGACATTGCCAGGTGCTGTTAAACACAAATGCTTGCTCTGTGTTCTTAGCACTATAAGGGTATTGTAACAACAAAAAAAAACTCTTTAGCGTAAGCAAATTATATAAAAAAAAAAACAATGTACATTGATTTAATTACAGATTTCACACAATTTATGTCTTTCATTCAAAATTTAAAATGATACCTCAAATATCGCAAACACCCTTTATAAGGGCCAATTAAATTCAACGAATGTACAAAAGACCAGGATAGAGTCTGGGTGCTCCAGTGTAGAAAGTCTCGCACCCCGACAAAAAAAAAAGTTCAACGGATGGGTCACGAACCATCATATTAGGAAACAAAACATTTTTGAGTTACGCTTAGTCCCATGTCCAGGTACTTCCACGCGTCCTTACAGACATAACAAATCGGGCGAACAAATTGACCTTGAACATGTACACGCCCTAAGTATAAGGCACATAGAGCGACTGAAGAATCTTTCGAGCCATGCCATGTTATCTTCCATCATTAAGGTGGTGTTGTTGCTTTCATAAACATTTTTTGGATTGGGGCCATTTTTCTTTGGGCCAAGTTGTATGCACCCGTTTTAGCAATAAGGAAATGATTAAATAGAAAATTAGTACGTTTAAAATTTCACAATGAAAACAAAATCAGTTTTATTTCACAAACGAATTCAGAGGAAGTGTTTAAGTAATTGAAAGGTCAAGTCTCATCTCATCTTTTCTAATGAGCGAAATGATACAATCAGGAAAATGTTGTTAAAACAAAATCCGAGATTTAGTGCAAAATGAACCCACTCACCGAATTAAGACTCTTAAATTAATCTACCCCACAGCCATGGGCGGAAATATAATCTGGTAAAACAATTAGCCTCCGCTAATTGGAGGGTTCAGCAGATACCAATTACAGCTTATCTATAATTATTTAGGTATGTGCGAATCGAATGTGCCTGTTGATGATTAAGTTAATAACAACTACATACGTTAACATCATGTCAATGGAAGAGTGATGCATGAACAGACGAGTTGAAATAATAACGTCCACAGTTTGAGTTTGCCACCAAGGCAAGTCTTGAATACAAGCTTCATTCACACCAAAAAATACACCTGTCAGACAGGTGTTTTGCTCTAATTTCCTTGGTTAGTTTCTGTTAACAAAACCGCAAACTACAATTAAATATCATTTAACCTTGAATTTCACTTATATTTCCGAAGCGGAACTACAAAATTTGTCACACTCGACGGTTTGGTGGATATGCTGCTTTAGTGTGGATTGGTCCGTATATTTATCGGAAAGATATCTGTATACGTCGATCACATAATAATGATTAGATTATGCAATTGTTTGGTATTTGACGAATGACAGCGCTGAAGAAAAAGCTATTGAACTCAATGACTTCATCGTTTACAAAACGGGCCAGAAACTGCAATGATTGGTGACGTCCGGCGCAGTTATTGTAGCGGTGTGTGTTGGCGCGCGGGTTTTGTCGGTTTATCTGAGGATTGTACCTACTGTAGACTTTTTGTTTAACTATTTCCCGCATGTGAATAAGTGAAACGCCTTCATTAGTTTTAATGAATGACGATATCTTTTGGAAATTGGATGGAAGTTATTGTTTCATGCTTCACTTCATTTATATGCAACACGATTGATTTGAAAGATACTGTTTAGCATCTCCGTGCTAATATCGACGCAAGGCTTAACTGGTTAATCGCGATGCCTTAAACCATAACAAGAGCTGAAATACGTCAACATGTTATTAACTTGTGATCAACACTTGTTGGATGATCGGACTATGGCCACTTGGCAGCAAATTAATTTGCTGATGCTCCAGTAGTGGTAATCTAGGCGTGACTTTGCTTGTATCTAATACGGGATAAGATTGAAGCGTAACAGTGATCTTCATAGAGCAGGCTGCGATAGTAAAACAGTCTTGATCCACGAACCTCTGCACAGCACAAAGTTGCCATACCACCAACAGCATCAATTTAAATTTATTTACATACAGATCAACATTTTTTCTATTATTTTAATGATTCATAATCCTAATGAGCAAGGCGAAAATGCGCGGAATGTTAATTTTATCGAATACACAAATGTTTAATTAATGTTTGGCTACTTAATTTTTTTTAACTTTCACTTTTAGCTTCCTACTTAAAAAAATTTAAAGGGAAGGATGTTGCAATCGTTCTGAACCTCGAACTCTGACTGGATATGAGTGCTCCTGGAAATACCCGGAGGAAAAAACGACATTGCGTTTCATTTTTAAATGTATTTTTTTTAAATGTTTTTAAGAGGAGGTATGACAATTATACGTTCACGTTTTGTCGCGTACAACAAAATAAATCGAATGATGTCCCGTTCTTTTTTAACTTCCCAGTGGAAGTTCTTGTAATATAGATTTTGTGAATCGCGGATTTTGACATATCTCCACGTTTCAAGGTCACCACAATCCAAATTCAACGTTTTTATAGAGATGTCTGTCCGTGTGTATGTACGTATGTGCGTATGTACGTATGTGCGTTCGGAATTATTTTTCGCCACGATTATCTGGAGAACCAAAGATGATATTGACATGGGACCGGGTTTATTCGAAGCATAATTACGTAACTCAGAACTGATTAAGTTTTCAGCGAAATCGGTCCAGCCGTTTTTTGTTAATAAATAAATAACTAAAATAATTTGACTTTATTTGAACTATTTATTGTCATTGAGCAAATCATTATTACATTATGCTCCGTTATTTCGTATACATTTAAATTTACAGTTCCCCGTGTTCATAAAAATGTTTGCATTAACATATATCACACTTCGCTGTTATTAACAACATTTAATTTCCATGAACAATATTAAAGAGCATTTTTTTAATATTAAATTATTCTTAACCGTATCTTATGGTTAACCACATTTCAAAATTTGCCACTAATCGCATAAATCATTAGCTAAATAAAAATTCAGAAAACTAGCATCTATGGAACAATCAGCAACAAAGCCCTACTAAACCGAAGGCGCTCCGCTCCGATTTGTGCGACGACGACCCGATCATAAAGGAGCCGCCTATCCACAGCTCTGCGACCAACGTGGTAGATTAGCGGCACAGTCAATCTATTCTGTGCAAGCCCCCACCTGTCTAAGTAGAGAAATGCATCAGGCGGTATGAAGCCGCTTAGACGCACACATTCATAGTATTCGTTGTTTGGGCAGTAAGCCCCAAAAATAAGGTCATTAGTCGAGGTCATCGCAACTGTTAAACTTATTAACTGACAGTTATCTGCGCTATTGGGTTCTTCATCCACCCATAAAGAATTATTTTTATTTTATTTTATTTTTTATGAAAGGAAATCCAAATCCCAGAGCACTCAGGCTCGGTAACGGTTCATTGTACTACCAGGCAGAAAACATCCTTTTGGTGTAGAGGCTGGAGAACGGGTGGCGTATGTTGTTGTTCCCCATGGGGATTGAACCTGCACCGCACGGGTCACAAGCCAACACACTAACCTCTACACCGTCGCCACCCTACCCATAAAGAAACTTCGAACATTAACCACTGGTTACTCTTATTCCGTTATTGTGAATGGCATATATATGGATGTTATGCGCTGATTATGTTGCAAATAGCTTAACCGTGACTTAACTCTTACATTGTGAGACAAACCCTTAGGATAGGGTAAAAAAATGTTAAGGCGGATGGTTTCGAATGATAGGGTCAGTTGGGGTAAATGTAAGCGGCCATTATTTTCACATTTTAAAATTAGTTATCGGAACCCAGACATAAAAAAATCTGAATTTGAAGTGTCGCGTCACCGGTGCATGCAATACCCTTCAGTTGTTGTTCGGATTTCGTTCGCAATTTTATTCGTGGAAAGAACCTTTAACTGAAATAGTCCAGTCAAATTAGTCCTTAAAATAGAAGTAAGGTTACAAAAATTCCCATAGAGCTAAAAATTGGTATGAATGTTCAGAATACTATTATAAATGAATTGTGAAAAGTCCCCATCAATCCCCCTTGTGCAAAAGGTTATTGATGGTGAAAGTTTGCAAAAATAGGTTTTTCGCGTTTTTCAGCTAAACGCTGAGTTTTACAGCAGAAATTGTTCAGTCAAAAATTGTAGATCATCCGATTCTCTACAAAAAATGTATACACACTTTTTTTCATAAGTATTGCCATTTCCGTGATATAGCGGTTGAAAGAATTGAAAAAATATTTAATTCGCAATAAGCACGTTAATGTACTTTTATACAGGGTGTCCCTTAATTCGTAGACAATATTTTAGCGCATGATTTATGGGTATATTCTAAGGAAAAAATTGTTCTACATTAAGGGCCTATGTCCAATTTTCATATCATTTATTGAGGATTTAAGAAAAGGCTTACTTGGGTGTACTCTGATCCATGTTAATGGTAATTGCGCTGTTAGTACTAATGATAGAAATTTCGTTTAGGCCTCTATTTTTAGAAGAAATATTAGCCTTTGTAATTGCATTTAAATAAATTTTATATCTTAACTCAGTCTTAAGATATCCAATTTTTAACCTGTTCCATTTTTCCTGCACATGCTAATTTTTTGATTTTCGGTTCAATTTTCTCCAGAAAATGCGTAATAAACATAACGTTGTAATATTTTTTTTGAGTGAAAGTAACAATACGACAAGTTTGTAGAAAAATCCATAAATTTTATAATATACTTTTGAAAACATGGAACAGGTAAAATTTAAAAAAAGGGATTTTGTATACATTTTTGAACCGTTATACGAGTAAACATATGAGTCACCATGTCTTATACATACAAATTATAAAATTCTTAGAATATAAATGAACGTCAAAAACTCCGCCCCTATTTTCATTTAGTGGCATCGCCTTGAGTAACATTTGTCTTCCATTCAAGTGTCAGCGTGGCGATGCTTGTATACCTGCTTCGTTTCAAAGGTCTCATATGACAGGTCTTTATGACAGTTCCCACAGGCAAACAGAAATTTCTTGCAAATACCCACAACAGAAAAGGCCCACAACAGGGAAAGACTCAGCAGCAATCGGAAATATATTCATCAAAAAGTTTCTGTGCTTTTCCAAAATGCCAAAATCATATACTTTTTCTACACGCAATAACTGGCTGCGATACAACATCAGCATTTTTCAAGAGGGGCAAAACAACGGTTTTGAAATTGTTCGAGAAACAAAATTTAATTAATTGTGCTGAAGTTTTTAAAGATAGTAACTCTACTCCAGAAGTTATAATCACTAATGGAATTCGCTTTCTTCTTTCTATGTACGGAGCTCCAAAAAAAGTTACCTGCTTGGATAAACTCCGGTACTTATCTTTTGCAAAAAAAACTTATAATAAAAAACAAGTGCAATTAGCTTGTCTTCCCCCAACCTCTGCTGCTGCTAAACAACATCTATTCCGGGTGTATTATCAAGTTCAAGTGTGGCTTGGTAATAAAATGGATCCAGAAGACTGAGGTTGGAAGTTAGTTGACAATGCATTGGAACCAATTCATACGTTACTCCCACCTGCACCAGAAAAACTCCTTAACACCATCTTTTGCAATTGCAAAAAAGGTTGCAATGCTAAATGCGGCTGTAAAAAGGTTGGACTGTTTTGTTCTTAGCATGTACCAATTGTCAAGGACAGTCGTGCTCCAATGTTGAATCGATACTAGTTGAGAATAATTACAATATCAGTGATGAGACATACTCGTATGATGCATCACTTTTGGAACATATTTGTATCCAGCAGGAAGATGAAGAAAAAGAAGATGAAGAAAAAGAAGAAGAACAAAACGATACACTAGAAGTTCCATTGGATTATTATGAATCCGACGAATAATTTTTCCAAATTATTTTTTCATTTATATATTACTTAATTTACACAGCTTTCATCATTTTCAATACTCAATTTGAATTCAATAGGATCACAATGGATCGTGGAATAGGCCTACCGGGGAAACCACGTTAAAAAAAGCGCGAAGCACACTACCTCATACAGTCCCTGGCCAATTTATTAGACGCACTATAATGTTCTGTGTACTTTGTTTGTACTTGTTTACTTTCGCGTATCAATTGGTTAACACTGTAGTCAGTGCAACATGTTAAAAATAAATACAAAATGGAATAATATACAAAATCTTCTAAATAAAACACATTATATGTACGTTTAGATATAACAATATTGCATATAAACTCGTGCAACACATACAAATATTAAAAACTACATTGCGTCTAATAATATGGCCAGGGACTGTAGGTGGTGTGGAAATGTGTGCATATTACGAATAAAATATTTTTTTCAATTCTCTCAACCGCTATATCACGGAAATGGCAATACTTATGAAAAAAAGTGTGGATACATTTTTTGTAGAGAATCGGATGATCTACAATTTTTGTCTGGACTATTTTTGCTGTAAAACTCACCGTTTAGCTGAAAAACGCGAAAAACCAATTTTTGCAAACTTTCACCACCAATAAAATTATTTGCACAAGGGGGATTGGGATGGGGACTTTCCACAATACATTTATGAAATATGTATGTTATAACATTCATACCAATTTTTAGCTCTATGGGAATTTTTGTAACCTTCAAAGTCTTATTTGACTGGATTATACACCGCACTCTTATAATATTCTTTGTAGTTTTTTTGTGCGTGTTTACTTTTATCCTAGTAATATGAGCGTATGGGGTAAATGTAAACAAGTTTTTGGGGTAAATATAAACGTCCATTATCCTAAAGTTTTTTTTTCCAATTACTCTATTTCTAGTGTTTAAAATGCCGCGAACATATACAAAACAATAAGCACAAGTTAATTATAATATTAACGATGTTAAAAGAATTGTAGAAGAAAATGACATACCGCCAAGCCGAAGAACGCTACAATGTCCCTAAGTCTGTAGTATTTAATAGAATTAAAGGCCGGAAAATATCATTGGATTCAATTGGTTCAGGACGAATACCCTCTCTTCCAGCAGCAGCTGAAAATGAGATATTAAAATGCCTTGTTACTCGTTCCAATATGAGACTGCCATGTGACAAACATGAGCTCAAAACACTGGTGGGAGAATATTTAAAATTCACCGGTATCAAAACCCAATTCAAGGGCGATATTGCCGCCAAAGATTGGTACAGAGGCTTCATGAAGCGGCATCCCACGTTAACATTAAAAAAACCAGAACACCTTCAAAAATTGAGGAAAGATGTCAGAAACCCGTTCGTTGTGTACGACTTTTATGAGAAGCTGCAAAAGGTGATGGAGGATCATAACTTAAAAAATAAATCACAATTCATTTTTAACGCAGACGAAAGCGGATTTCACCATGATCCCAGCCACATTCATGCGTTGGGTGTTAAGGGCAAAGCTCTTAGCAGAGTTTCAGGTGAATCTGGATGTGGGTCTACAACAGTCCTTGCATGCGTTTCAGCTGACGGCACCACATTACCGACGCAGGGACATAAGTCCCGAAGACATAAGTATCGAATTAATTTTTCGGGACTTATGTCACTTAAGTGGGTGATAAGTCCCGAATGGATTTCGGGACTTATAACCCACTTAAGTGGGACATAAGTCCCGAATTTTAATCGTTGAAAATGGGACACAAGTCCCGAATGAAACAAACAGTTGGAAATATTTCATATTTTATTCACGTTCATAAATTGATAGGTAAAATATAATTTTGTCACTTTCACTGTTACTGTATTATGTCACTTTCACAAAGCGTCATAAGGCCAAATCCGGAAAGTGACATAAAGCCAAATTTTCGAAACCGTACCTCGCACCTATCCAAATCAAACAGTGTCCCCAAGCAGGGGGGTTGCAGGGGGGCAACATGGCCCCCCATAGACATTGTACTGTTTATGCAATCTACTTTCGATTTCGCAACTAATCCCATAAACAGTGCAATGTATATGACCCCCTGCTTGGGGTCACTGTTTGATTTGGGGTAGGTGCGAGGGCAAATTGTTGAAAGCAGCACCAGGCGAAAGTGTCATAAAGCCAAATTGGCCTTGTGACGCTTTTCCAATGTATCATAATACCAAATGCTAAAATTTGGCCTTATGTCACTTTCACAATGCGACATAAGGCCAAATTTCAAAATTTGGGCTTATGACGCTTGTGGTTATGTCACGGCACCGTTTTACCGTTAAGTCTCATAACATAATTGTAAGCAAACAAATCGATAATAGTTGCACATTTGTGCACAACAAAGTGGTTTGTGGTGAGTGGTCTTCTTAGTTTCTCTCAGGCGTATATTTAGGAAATGTATAGTGGGACATAAGTCCCGAATTAATTTTTCGGGACTAATGTCCCACTTAAGTGGGTCATAAGGCCCTAATTGATTTCGGGACTTATGTCTTCGGGACTTATGTCCCTGCGCCCACATTACCACCGCTAATAATTTTTAAAGGTTTATACATAGCTACCTCAGCATAATTTTACAATAAAACAACTAGATGTGTTCGCAGTGTTTGTACTTTAAAAGAGTGCGATTTGGATTATTTTTAAAGCAAGGATGCAAATCCAAACGTATTTTTGGAAGATTTATGAACATCATAAAATCCTTTGTGTTTGACAGCAAGGAAAAGAACGGATGCCTATTTTTTAATTTTCTTCGCATAATTTTCTTTGAAATGAGTTTTTTTTTGTTTAATCGACGAACACATCCCCTATCTCTGCATAACAATCGGAATATTTTGGCTCCCATCTTATTTTACCGCCATCTAGTCGCGTCATGGCATCAACACTTTATGTTCACTCCGTCTCAGTCTTCGACTGCTGACCTCTTTATCGTCAGCACTCCTTTTTGTTATTGTTTACGTGTTAAATGTAGCTGAGCTGGATGTACACCTTTCACCAAAACACGGCTTATATAATATCCGTTTTCAAAAGTTAAAAAAAAATTATGTCTTTGAAAAATGCAAAAATCGTCGATCGTCCCCATTTACCCCAACCGACCCTACTAAAAGGTATCATTCTAAACTTATTTGACACATCATCATCATTCGTGCCTGATTTCTTAATACAATATCCCTAACACTTAACGGCCTAAACTGTACTGTATCGACTTCCATACGAGATATTAACTTTCACTTCGCACCCGTACGAAACACAACATTCACTTTTTCAGCCTAAACAACTCTTAAGCATAAGGTACTTACAAAGTATTATAAATACATTTTAATTACAATTGATTATCAAATAAAAATATAATTTCAATAAACTTGTTTATATTTTCTATCACCCTTCGATGGAATTCAGGTCCATTATGCAACTGCACTTTCGAAAAATGAATTGTTGTAGCGCACGCACTTTGCTACCGAACGGATTTGCCCCAGGTCCCAGAGTCCGGATAATCTTGTTCAGATTTTGATTAATTCCCGCATTCATACAGATGACAACTTCGCTTACGCGAACTGACAGTCATCGACTATATGAATAAACTGCTCATAGGTTTCCTTCGGGTAATGGTGTCGGTGATAACTACGCACGGCAACTGTGGCACACAAATATATTTGACCATTGTTCCTATATAGTTCCGCCGCGACGCCTGGTGTTTTATAGCAACGCTGTCATTCTGGTTTACCTGCAAATTGATGTAGGAAGGAGGCTTGATTAAATAACATGATTCGTAGATTTATCGATCGGCTCGAGTGGATTTATAGCTTAAGTTAATATTAGTGGACAGCACTTATACAGCGTTTTTCACGCCACTGAAAATGATAGGTTTATGCGTACGAGCCTTTTTACTGTTCGCAAATTCGTGTGATATGTCTACAAGTTAATCGAAACGATTTAGGAGTAAATTACTGGTAGATATGTTTCATTTAATTGGCACCGATCTAAGAACTTTAGTGATCGATTGATTGCAAGACTCGAGGCGCTGCAAGGTTGTGAGAAATACGATGATTTAAATATTTTTTTAGGAAAACGATTGAAAGAATGGGAACGATGAATCGCTAATAAACTTGTCCATGAAATAAGTAACTCTGGGGAATAGAATCACAAGTCATTTGTAACGACGATTAGTTTTGTGTTTCAAAGAAGGATGGTTAACAAATCAATAGCTACATTGTTCACTATCGCAAAACAAATAAATAAGGAGTGAAAGTCAAAATGTGTACTAACTACATATGCGCTTTAGGGTGGGTCAAACCAAAATGTGACCTCAGCTATAAAATATGTACCTAAACATGTTTTTTTTAATTATCTCGCTCTATACCTGCGCATTGAAAAAGAATTGAGGAAAGCCAAACTCACGTCTTGGAGGCTTCGTTTCAAAATAGAAGCGAGGCATCAAGATTATAAGTAAAGTATAAGTAAAATACTCCTCAACAAATTGAAAAAAGTCGACGGTACCTGGAAGACATCAAGCGAGGAATCGCTTAAACTGCTACTGGACATTCATTTTCCAGGAAGCTCCGAAGTTAAAAGCGATACCAGACTAATTAGGCATTTGTACAGATAACCAACTCCCGTGATCTTATTACTAGTGGCGTACCATTGATTATTGAAATCTGCGGGACTAGACAGCATAATACCAGCAGAATTACAAATGTCTTCAGATATTTTACTTCCAGTGCTTGAGAAGATATTGAAGAGCTGCTTAAACCAAGTTTACAGCCCCGCAGTTTGGAGTGAAGAAACAGTATTAAATGTTCTCATTTATGTGTAAAAGATCTCAGACCTATTAGTCTACAATATTTTCTCCTAAAAACTCTGGAACGATTCATTGTGATATACATATGTATGAAAACAACACCTAATTAGCTCTCGCATGAAATGGATGAAACAAAAAGCAATTGTCAATTTAATAATTACCTAATATGAAGCAAAAGCGATGATTTTTATTGTCAATTATCAACTATCAATTTAGCCGATTTCACCCCCAGGAATTCTATTCATAAAAATAACATTTATGACTGGGATTCGACCACGGGAACGTATGTAGCGGACGATACGTTGAACACAATTTAATTCGATGACTCGGCCGCACATTTCGAACGATACTGCCGCTATTTCTCTTTGAATATTGACTTTGAGCTCTTCTAACGTTGCCGATTTGTTGGCATAGACCAATGATTTAATATAGCCTGATAAAAAAATTATATAGGCGTTAAATCACACGATAGACGTGTTCGTTTCTCGAGATAACACGTTCACCGAACTGAGACTTATATTCGGTTGTTGAACCCGCTGTGTGGCTTGTGGCACCCTCTTGTTGGAATCACATATCACTGATGTCCAATTCATGCAATTGCTCAAAGAAATAACGTTCCAACATGTAGCGAGGGGAGAGTACGATAACTAGGGCGCCAAAAATTCGTAACGGTTTTCAATAGAAGGGTCAGAAACAAGCATTTTTTACTATTAGCGGGGGGGGGGGGGGGGGGCTATCTCGCCCCGTTTAGGAGGTAATTTTAGAAAAAAGGGTTTGAATTGAAAAAAAAATATTAAAAAACAATGGCAAAACTTGCAATAAAGTTCTATACCCGTTTTGAAAGCCGGAAATCTGTTCTATAATCCTAAATTTTAATTAAATTATTTATGGCAATAGTTTTTGAAAAATTCACATTCAAACTTAAAATTTTGAGTAAGTTGATATTAGATATCTATATATTAATACGGAGTTGCCTATAACGTCTTTCCCCCCTTTTTTGATATTATACTCGTACGTCACATAGATATGCCAACACTATATATATTTGGGTAGGGGGCAATACATAGAAGTGCACAATACAAAAATTATCCACATATACTCGTATAACACACATTATGAACTACAGCAGGTAAAATGAAGCGAATTGGATGAAATTACAATAACAACAACAATACAATGTGAGGCAATAATCTGCCAATCGGAACGGAAAAATTTTATATCCTGAGTTACTTGAAAATGCTTGAAGTTACTTGAAAATGCTTGAAAATACTTGAAGTTACTTGAAGTTACCAACAACACCATTGCTGTGCATGTTATGCATTTGATAATGCTTGAACATACTTGAAGTTACTTGGACATGCTTGAAGTTACTTGGAAATGCCTGAAGGTACTTAAAAATGCTTGAAGTTACTTGAAAATGCTTGAAAGTACTTGAAGTTACTTGAAAATGCTTGAAGTTACTTTAAGTTACTTAAAAATGCTTGAAAACTTGAAGTTACTTGATAATGCTTGAACATTCTTGAAGTTAATTGGACATGCTTGTAGTTACTGGAAAATGCTTGAAGTTACTTTAAAATGCCGGAAAAATTGTATATCATGTGAAATCAGAGAATGCAATGTCAAAAAATTTCATTTTCCGATTAATATGTATAACAGTCGACTTTGTTTTTTTTTTTTAACTTATAGAATAAATTGGTCGAATTTCGACCATGGGGCGACCCCTAGTATAGGATAAATTCAAAGTTTCTTTAAATCCAGATTCTGCAAATGCAAAAGAAAACTTAGCATACACCCGACCGCGCACCTACCCCAAATCCAACAGTGGACCCAAGCAGGCGGGGGGCAGCATGCCCCCCAAAGGCATCTCACTGTTTATACGCCGTAATGCTGGATGCTAGCACTGATGTATTTATGTAAGCAAGCAAAAAAAACAAAAATCTCATAAAAACGTAGTTTTAGTAATTTTTAATTTTCTCCAAAACTAGAAGACATACACATACAACCATTCGGTTTTCTGTGTTCGATTCAGAATTGATAGTCACATTGATCACAAAGTCAATTTAGCACTTCATTTCACAATTTTGGAAAAATTGGTCTAAACCTCTTTTTTCATTTTTTTTATCAAAATTTTGACTATTGCCATAAATAATTTAATTTTAATTTAGTATTATAGAACAGATTTCTGGCTTTCAAAACCGGTAAAGAACTTAATTGTAAGTGTTGCCGTTGCTTTTTCATAATTTGTTTTTTCAATTTAAGTATTTTTTTCTAAAATTGCCCTTACCTCGACCCCACTCCCAGAGTAAAAAATGCTTGTTTTGACCCTTCTACAAAAAAACCGTTATCAATTCTTGGCGCCCTAGTTATCGTACTCGTGCCTATAGCGAATACCATTTACCGTAACGTGACGGTCATTTTCATCGACGGTAAAAACGGCCCAATGACTTTTTGCGGATGAAGGACTGTTTCGTGAAGTACATGAGGGTTCTCACCTGTCCAGTAACGCATATTTTGCTTATTGACGAAACCGTTTAAACAAAAATGCGCTTCATCGCTGAAGATAATTTTGCGATGAAGTTCTTAATTTTATTCCATCATGTCCAGAGCCCAGTTCGAGAAAGTACGTCGTTTCATATGACCAAGTGGCTTTAGTTCTTGAGTCAGATTGATCTTGTAAGGGAGAAAGCTAGGATCCTTACGCAAAATTCGCCATAATGTGGTCTGGGAGAAGCCGAATTTTTAAGAACGCCGTAAAATTGACTGACTTGGCTGGTTTGCGACAGACGACTCTACGGCAGCAATATTCTCCACTTCGGGCAAAACGTAATTTGACTGTCACGGCAACATCAAGCTGCGAATATTCTGACTCAAAGTTTTTCACTAGACTATAAATTGCTTGTCTACTCTGACGAGAATTACGGCGGAAAATTCACGTTAACACGTTAACGCTCTTAACGTTGCGACCACCGACTCATAATTTCGGTAGTAAATTTTAATTATTTGTAAATGTTGTTCCTTCGTGCACTTCACCATGATAAAAATGTTGATTTTACTGAATATTTTGACATTGACAGTTTGGTAATCGGTTTGGGTGCGTTCACACTTAAAGTTTGAAGTTGTCAAGTCGCTGATAAAATACCCTTTACAAAAGTTACAACTTATAATTATTTTATTCGTTTGAAAATATAAAAAAAACACTATTGGGTCTTTAATTAAACAAAAATAAATGATGTTGCATTCATTTTAGTCCGATGAATACATTTAAAATCTGGTGCAGGTAAATAACTTTTAAATCAGTTAAAAGCGTTTGACAGAAAGTTTTCTAGTTCATTGATAGCTAATTTTTTTACAGCAACTTGATTAAACGAAAAAAACTCACAACGAACACCTACAACGAAAGCTTGTTCTCTTTACACATAAACAACATTAATAAACTAAGATGTATTGTTTCAGCAACATAAAGGATAATAAATTCGATAAGTACCTACTCTATTTTATCACTTCCTTGTCAAGAACCGATATCAGACTGAGTCCAATAAGATCAATAGGTGTTAAATACCAACGCAATTGTGTAGAACATTACATGTAACGCTATCTTGTTTACGTTAACAGCGCAAGAGTTCATCACCAATCATGGCCATTCATAAATTATCATAAAATGTAAAGAGAATACCCTAAGTGGGCAATAACATCCCATAAAAAAGGCAAAATTATTGAACACTTAAGGTGAAGTTATTTCCCTGGACCTTAAAAACTAAACGTCGCGTCAGTCACGCTAACACTTTGTTTTGTTATGTGGTTTTTCTTACTCAAGCGTATTATATGCTTATTCACATTTGCATGTTGACTACAACAACAATTAAGCAGATATACGCTTATGGTAGAAACAGATCAACCCTTTAGAACCATTGCTTTTTAATGAGATGAAACACATTAGCACCTCAACCTTAACTTCGACTTCAACGTTAGACCTAAATCCTAAAATCAAAGTTGAAGTGCAAATCACACCAACCTTGCCGATGTTTTCAGTTTTCCCAAAATGCAAATGATTATATTTTTAGCGAATTTTCTCTCTTGCTTGTATTTTGACAAAATGTTCTCTTTTATTTACAACCATTTTTTGTTTTGCTCTCGAAGTTGCGTTTTGCAATGTGTTTTACTCGACTTCAAACTCTGAAGTTCTCACTCCTGTCAAAGTCGAAGTCGGAGTTGAAGTGATGATCTGTTTCTACCATAATCTAAGCGGGGATAAGTATCACCGCTAAGTCCTTAAGTGGATATACGAGTAGATCAGTTCTTGAAAACACCATGTTCTACGTATACCGATAACTTTTGTTACCAAATTTCAAAACTTTGATATTTAATGAACGAACACATACCCACAAATTTTACTTACGTTTGGAATTTTATTCTGACCAAAGAACATTGAACGCTTTCCAAACCAGGGGTCAACTTTATACTATTAATTGATTGCAATTTTCTTGCCCTACAATTCGATATAATTCGTATAATTCGATTTTTAATGCGATTTGTATTTTGAAATTCAGCTTTCAGGTTCAATATTCTCTAGTTTGCCGAAATGTCAAATGACAGTCATCATAGTTCTGCCAAGTCGCAATCAAGCCGTTTGTTACTCTATCTTAGCCTATATACGCTCAAGTAAAAAAACAGCTATTATCCATTTTCTCGTATTTAGTTGCTTGAACTGTTTCATAAGTACCTTCACCGTCACACACATGAACATGGATATCCCACATATCAATTTACTGGTTCGTTCCACTGTCTAATTTTTGTTCACAAAACAACGACCGCTCGCTTACTTTCGAAAATCTTTCGGTTGCAACTGAATTATCATTGGGTTATTTTCTATCGCAGCTGACAACCCAACAAATAGGTTGAGGCATTCAATAAAACAATTATTGAATTTAATTGTGAATTATTTCAAGGGGTTACAAAATGCCCCTAAATGTATGCAAGAAGATTTTGTTTGTTTTCGTTACAGTGTTGCCGTGGATGGCAGCGAAGTGTTCGTAAATTGTGTTACCTAATTAGAAATCGATTTCTTTTCGACCTTTTTAGGCAATCAAGATTCAGTTCTGTCAACCTACTAATTTGCATACACACTTGGTGTATATGTGTCGCTTATAGGCTCACTTTGATGTTATAATGTCATAGACGTTATTTATACCTACCCATAGTCTCCTTCGGCTACTATCCATATATGTATTCCGGTCTATTTTGCAATCTATATTCATTAACCTCCTTTTGAGAAAAAGCCACCACAATGTATGACGTAGAAACTCACAACAGTCCATCCGAATATGAAGTAATCGCAAAACCGTTCGATTCAACATGACATTTTTTTGACGTCAATAAATGTATATGCGTTGCTTTCTGATTTTTGCCAATCTTTTTTTTCATCCCCACATGAACTATGACTATTTTCGGTTCGCCAAAAGACTTCTAGAATTATCGTGAAATCTATTTGACCTGATTGGAAAATTGGGTGAGGTGTTAGGTGTTATATTGAAAATAAAACGAATTTTATTCTCCTAAATTATTTGGGCTGTTACATTTAGATTGACAGAATTTGACGATATGTCAATAACGCCACACATCCTGGATGACCCAAATTAGTTTATTTCTATGTTGTTAAACATACCCACCTACATATAGATATGTGAGGATGTGTATGTTTATCCATATCCTTTCAATTGCATTAAGATGTTAATACTTAAGATGTTAATATTTCATTATTAAAAGGATACTTTATTATTAAAAGGATATTAAAAGGATATATGGTGTATCCGTTAAGAGATGCCTCGTCTGAGGTTTTCCACAATCTTGTGGGAAATGCGTGATATTTATAGGAATTTCGTAGCTACATACCGTACATATTTCCGAAATAGGACTTATCAATTATTTGTAGCACGCGGATTTAGAACTTCTTTTTTCGAACGAAAAAATTATTTGAATCCTAATTTGATGGTATGCTTACAAAAGTTAAGATGTCCAGAAGAAGGTCGAAATAATCTACACGAACTTGAGTTTCGTTGTCTCGATAAAAATGTCACGTGGATGACGTGGATCGTAGGGTTAAAAATGAATTCTCTTTGTTCGTGTTTGACGTCAGGCAAAGGGTCTGCTTTTATTTTGAGAGTTTTTGTTAGTAAATATATTAAAAATACATATTTACTTACGTAAGTAGGTACTTCTGTACTTGGAGTGGCGCTAGGAATATTGGTGTTCCTTGACTTTAAACAATAAGCCAACTGCGTTCAGTTTGACACAAACACACAGTTCCAGTTGCGCGTGCCAACTTACTATTTTCTCCTACATTGTTCCTCCGGATTGAAGTCGGTGACTCCCGACCTCTTTGGACTCTTACACGATAGATGCAGACTTTTCTGCTCAGATCGACTTCGATATACAGCAATCACTAGACGAATTTTGAGTTAAAAACTACAAAAAAAAATTCATAAACTTGAGAACCGTTGGGGGTTTAGAGGAGAATAGAAGAATGTTAGTGTTTCTTGACAAGGCTTTATTGCTCAATTATTGTCATTATACTAACTTTACTTTTGTTTAACAGGCTCCCGACCTGTGAAGAGTCTCTGCCAGAGACTGTGTGGCCTTTCATCTTCTGCGATCCCAGGAACGCTGCGTCCAGTTGTCCGGACCAAGCGCTCTGGTATCCGCGATGGCATGGTCTTTAAAACGGAGGTCTGCCCTATCTTCTCGAATCTGGTGGTGGGGAGTCGAAGATCCTATTGGCTTGAGCATTGTTGGCCGAGCCAATGTTCGCGGTTGTATCTTCTCCTCCATTCGCATCCTCGCACACAGGACTCCCGACGGAGTATTTTTCTTTCAAAATAAATCCGATAGCTCCCCTTCCCAATCTATCATCCAGCACTCGGCACCATAAAGCAGTACTGGTAGGACTTAAGTTCGATAGAGCATGAATTTCGTCCTACAAGTGTTTTGAGCCCATTTGTTTTGCGAAAAAGAATTTAGCAGCGGTTTCCTCAGGTAATTCTCAGCCAGATCTCCACTAAGATGTCATTCCTGGAGTTGATGTTCACTCCAAGGTAGTAAAACTCCTGAACTACCTAGAAATTATTGCTATCGATTATTGACCAAAAAGTTGGGTCTTATTTCATAATTTTGTCTGTGGAATTAAGCCAAAAAAATGAAATAAAGCCCAAAAGTACTTTTGTATTTTCCTTTATGCGTGAAGTATTTAATTTATTTACCTAACATATCACCTTGTCCAACCTTGCACCTACTCCAAATCCAACAGTGACCCATTTTGCCCTTCGGGCGTTATTTCCGTGGGCGTAATTTTGCAGCGCCTGTCCGCATACCCCAGTAGTTGGACGGATCTATTGAAGATAGTGACTTCCGTGTTGACACCTGCCCTGCACACTATTTTCTCTGGAACAAGATTAGTGAAGTCATATGGAAGCATATCTCCTTGCCGAAATCCGGTGCAAGTTTGGAAAGATTCGGAGGAGTTGCTTTAAAAAGCTGCACATAACTCCGCGTGTTTTCAAGTGTCATGCGACACAGCTGGATCAGTTTTGACAGGATCCCATATTCGGCCATCGCCACGTATATAGCTGCTGATGATGCATGCCATCATATGTCGATTAAAAGAAGGTAAGTCTCGACTTCAAATTCATTGGTCTTTTCAGGATTTGTTTCAATGTGAAAATGTGGTCTATTTTGCCGATCTGCCGGGCCAGAAGACACACTGTTACGTCCCCATTAGTGTGTTGCAGAACGGCTTTAGACGTTCACACAGTACGTTAGATGGGATCTAATTTTTATTTTATTTTTTTATAATTTGCTTACGCTAAAGAATTTTTCTGTAATGTTACAGTACCCCTATAGTGCTAAAAATTTCCAAACTAAACAAGTTTGGATTTCACTCCAATTTTCTAGAGTGGATTCGCTCATATCTTACAGATCGTATTCAGTATGTTCACATTAAGGACGTTCTTTCATCACCAGTGTATGTAACGTCTGGAGTCCCTCAGGGAAGTCATTTGGGCCCTTTGCTGTTCCTCCTATTCACTAATGAAATTCCTGATTTGTTTCTGCATTCCCAATGTTTAATGTTTGCCGACGATTTAAAAGTGTTCCGACCTATTAAGTCTGAGCATGATTGGCTTCTTTTGCAGGAAGACCTTGAGAGACTTTCTATGTGGTGTCATAACAATGACCTTCGACTCAATGTCTCCAAATGTCAAAGCCTATCTTTTTGTCGTAACCTCTCCCCAGTTTCATTTACGTACGTGATCGATAATTCCCCATTGTCCATTATCTCCTCTAAAAAAGACCTAGGAGTCATATTTGACAAAAAACTAAATTTCTACCAGCATATTGACTTCTTGGTTGCTAAAGGCAATTCAATGTTGGGTTTTATATTGCGGAATTCTAAAGACTTTCATGATCCACTTACTCTCAAATGTCTATTCTTTGCATTTGTCAGGTATAATCTCGAATACTGTAGTATAGTATGGAATCCATGTTATGAAGTACATTCCAATAGAATTGAGAAGATCCAAAAACGTTTAACTAGGGTTGCTATGCGTAAATTACGCTGGAATATTGAAATGCCTTCGTATGAGACAAGATGCAAATTATTTGGTATTTTACCTCTTTTCAGGCGTAGGCAATATTTTTCACTTATGTTTATTCGCGATTTAATAAACAACCATATCGATTGCCCTTTTCTTTTATCATTAATTAGTTTTTATGCTCCATCAAGAGTACTTAGAAATCGTTTATTGTTTTATATTCCATATCATAGAGTTAATTACGGTTGTAATGAACCAATTACCAGATGCCTTAAAGAATGCAATAAGCATAGCAGTCTATTCGAGTTTGATTTAAGTAGAGACTCGTTTAAAAATCAATTAATTTTGGCGTTAGGCTTTGGTGGTAGAATTTAAGTATTGAAATTGTATTAAGTAATCTAGTGGAACAGTAGATGGTTTCAGTTGATGAAATAAATGAAATTAATTAATAGGAACATAGCGCAAGTATTTTTGTTTAACAGCAAGCAGCACCTATCGCATTTCATTGCATGTTTATCTGTGCTACTTACTATTAGAAAGAGTAGAGAGATAGGAAAAAAGTGTTTGGGTGCAGTTGTAAGGTTTTTCTCCACGGGTGGTGTCTAAATTGCTTAGGGAGATCTAGTTTTTCATGTATTCGACGAAAAGTAATAAACTTGGCCGGGATTTGAAATACACTGACAACGGTGCAGTGTTGCCACTCGCATTATTCTCATCTTACACCAAACAAACAGCGATTTGCAAGGGTAAGTTTCCGTTCAATTTCTGATTAGATGTCATCATCACAGTAATTACCGGAGCTAAACTACTCAAAGTCGCGACTACCAGAAAGTTATAGCTGTTCTGTAAATTGTCTCTTCTTGTTGACCACATATACTTGGTTTTGCACTCTTATTTAAGGGGCTCCGTGCCAGATATTAGCCTCTGCCTAGAAGCTAGAACACTGCTGCATACGCAGCTTTCAGCAGTCCAAATTAAGCGCTTTGGTATCCGCGATAGCTTGATTTTGTAAACGGAAGCGGAAGCGGCTCGATCCTCTTCGCTGGAGCATTATTACCTGGTTGCTCATAAACCACGAATTTCGACCATTTTTATGCATCCACTTCTTGGTACAGCTCAAAGATTCTGCGATTGCAACTTTTACTTCATTCTCCTTGTGTCATCCGATGAATTTTATATTTTTCTTTCGATGGAGCCCAAAACCTTGTTATCGTCATGCACTCGGCGTTATAAAGCCGGCAGCAGTGGTATGAGAGCTAGCACTTTTACTTTTATTCTCTGGTCTTGGTTTCTTTTTCCAGAGTCAGGTGTTATAGAAGTCACATGACAGCGTATCACTTTGTCTAAATACTTTTTGGCATTGTAACGACCTACCAACCTTTAGAACGTAGCGAAAAAAAAATCAAATCTAGAGACAACGCAAGTTTACTATCATCTCCTATAGCCGTGTTTCTTTGCACGCGCATATAGGGATGGCATCAGAAAACGACCATCGCCGATTAAGAATTCATCAAAAAAAAAACTTGGCAGCACACATGCACCTATGACATGCACCGTGACACAGCTGTAGGTTGTAGTTAATTCAATTTGTATTGAAAATCCTGAAATTGAAAAATATTTACTTCCGCCAATTGAAATTGATGCCAAGCATATTCTAAAATTATGAAAAACAATTTCACATTAACAGATTTGCTAAATTCAATTACCTTTATAATGAAGTTTGAAAAAAAAATAATAATAAAATCACGAACAAAATATTCGGCGGGATGTGTTAGTGGTCGGAGGGATGGATGACTTTGACATTTCCTGGAAAATTCATCGCATCGGTTCATCAGAAACGAAGAAAATCGGTTTTGGAAGCACTGTTTATCCCCGCTAACTGACTTAGCGGCGATAGCTATCCCCGCTAAAGTTAGCGTATATAGGATAAGTTGTTGTTGTATTTTGCATGCAAATTTCAAATTATCCCTATATCCGCGTGCAAAGAAACACGGCTTATACTAGAACTGAATAAGATAAGAAATATTCTTAGGTCAAACTGGATTAGAACTAGAAACTATATTTACCTCTATGAAATGAAAAGCCTCAATGATCGCATCAACATTTTAATACTGACTTTCAGAAACCAGTCCTGGAACTATAAGTTCCAGGGTTTAAAGAAAGGGGGTAAACCATTTTGGAACATCCTTAAGATAATTCAAAAGAAAAACGGTCACATTCCTGCGTTCAGGCATGAAAATTCTATTTTGCTAACAAATACAGAAAAAGCTAATGCATTAGCCCTCAAGTTTTTTGTAAATCATCATATAACAAACAACATTTCTAGCAGTAATAACACAAATTCTGCAGTTGAGCGTTTTATGGAACTTCTGTATTCAAGTCCAGTAAATGCAGGGAACAACTTTGTATCTATTACTGCGATGGAGACGGTATTGTCAAGCTTGAAAACCAATAAATCTGCAAATCATCAAATAAAGAACTTGTACCTAAAGAAACTTCCCATTATAGGTATAACATTTTTTCAAAGTCTGTTCAATGGTGGCATCAAACTGGGATACTTTCCTAAAGAATGGAAATCAGCAAAAGTTATCCCAATTTTAAAGCCGGGCAAAAGTGCTACCACAGCTTCTAGCTATAGACCGATAAGCTTACTAAGTAGCCTGAGCAAATGCTTTGAAAAAATTATAAAATGTCAATTGCTAGCTCATGTATATTCCCGTAATATCCTTCCACCAGAACAGTTTGGTTTTAGGACTCACCACAACTCGAGTCAGCAGGTTCATCGAATTACGCATCTCATCAAAAGTAACTTGGACTCTGGAAGAAGTACAGGTATGGTTTTACTTGATGTGGAGAAAGCCGTTGACACCGTATGGCACAATGGTTTGCTGCACAAACTTATCAGTTCAATTTCCCGATTTACCTAATCAAAATCGAGTCCTTTTTAACTGGGCGTACTTTTAAAGTGGCAGTTAACAACTGGTTTTCAGAAAACTACTCCATTGTTTCTGGCGTACCCCAAGGCTCGGTAATTGGTCCCATATTATTTATCATCTACACCGCTGACTTTCCACACTTAGAAATTGCGATACCGCTATATTTGCAGACGATACATTTATTCTGTCATCAGATGTAATCGGTTCCAACATTGAAACTAATTTGCAATCTACCTTGAATGCAATTCAAATATATTTCAGTAATTGGAAAATAAAAATAAATACTTTAAAGACTCAGGCTGTCTTTTTTACCAGAAAAAGAAAAACCTGTTTATTACCAAGCAACAGACTGCAAATAAGTGTTATTCAGACAGAATGAAAGCAGAGTGCAAAGTACCTAGGGGTTCATCTCGATAAAACTTTGACCTTCGGGGCACATATACAGCAAATAAAAACGAAGGTAAACATAACAACAAAGAAGCTTTATCCGTTCATAAGTCGTAAGTCACAATTGAGCCTCGAAAACAAAATAATCATGTTCAAGGTTATCTTCCAGGCAATAATATTTTATGGATCCCCTGTTTGGGGGAAGTGGGCAAAAAGCCATATTCGTCGGTTGCAAATAACCCAAAACAAACTCTTAAAAATGATTTTTGATCTTCCCTGGCATTTTTCCACCGAAGAGCTGCATGCATTGGCAAATATTGAAAAAGTATCAGAAAGAATTTTAAAATTATATGATCGATACAATGTTGCATGTATTTCTTCCGACAACATCCTGATTTCAAATCTAGCTATTTGATCAAGGAAATGTGATAATTTATTTACTTTTTTATTTATTATTTATTGATTTATTTATTTATTATTCATTTATTTATTAGTTATTTATTTATTTATATATCTATTTATTTATTTATTTATTTATTTATTTATTCATTTATTTATTCAATTATTTATATATTTTATTTATTTATTTGTTAACCAAATTATTTATTTATTTAACTTTTGTTTACATATTTACCTATTCATTTGTAAATTTATTTATCTGTTGATTAGTTAATTTGTTTACTCTTTAGTCCTTTAATTTTGTTTAATTATTAATCAATTGCTTTTGCTACTTGAATTGTTGTCGCAATAGTTTGTAAACATTTTCTTATGAAATCAGGATGTCCCCGCGTTATTCCCCACCTCTCCTTCTCTTCAGCCTACGTTCCTAGGATCTTAAATTGATAAGAAGGTTTTTATAGTAGCTTTTCCTTCTTACATAGTTTAAATAAAAAATCTTTAAAACATTTATAATAAATATTTCAGTAGTAAGGTGGAGTATACCACATCTCTGTAAATTGTGCAATATAGTCTTAAGAACAATGTAATATTTCCGCTAAAATAAAAATACAAGTACAAATAGAACGTAGCGACTGTTCTCCATCGTCATTATTGCTTTCATCTACGATCTAAAAATCAATAAAATGATGGTGAGTATCGATGTGAACTTCTTTGGTTTTCTTAAGGGCTTGCCGTGGTGTGACTATTTGATCTATTGCGGACTTCAAGCGGCTAAATCCGGACTGATTCGATCATTAACAAATAGTTTCGGGCGTTCAAACAATACCGAAGATATAATCTTGTATACAATTTTAAAGAGGACTATAGTTGGCACAGCTTGGAAGGACTCCTTTCGTTTGGTTCAGGTTCTATTCGTCAGGAATATTTCCCTCCAACCAAAGCTTGGAAATGTGTGGGTATATGCTCTTTATCAAGTCGTCTTACCCTGCCTTAAATAGCTTTGCAGTAGGGTCGTCCTATTCTCCTGAGTTGGTTTTGATCGGTTGGACGGAAGCCATGACTTTCATCGTACAAGTTGAATTCTGCCAGATAGAAAAATTTGAGTCTTCTTCGCGGTTTAATAGTTTCCAGAATTGGTTTTCCCATCCTCCACACAAACTGTCTCCTACTATATGTAAAATGTTTCCTTGTTCATCGCTACAGGTCTCCATTCAAAAATTGTTGCCTTAACCCGTTCTTCTCAACTGTTGGTTAGATTTCTTAATATTTTGTCTACAAAGCCCCTCTCTATTATCCACAATTCGGTACAATTAATTTGCACAACTGTTTCGCTTGATTGGGTACGGTTTATTAAAATAAAAATAGAAAACATATTTAGATCGGCAGAAAAGGTATTAAATTCAAATTCCGGAACAAGGGTCAACGAATAATCGCTTTGAACTTTCAAGTGCTGTACATTGACCCGGAATGCTTCATTTCTTTGCTTTGCATTTTTGTTCAATCCCAGACAAATTTTGTGTTTCGTTTTTATAAGGAATAATACGAAATTGATGCTTTTATAAAGAAAGGTAGGTAAACTTATAAGAATATAAATAGCAGCGTCTGTGAAATGGCTTCCCTTTATGTTGCTATTGCACCGAAATTATGTTTCATTGTGACAGGGTAGATGTTCCAGTTTCATCAAAAATGTACTTGACACATGTGGTATAGGTACGATTTTCTGTTTTTCTAATAATTCCACAACGATAGGGTTTCAGAGAATGTCCAATAGTAATCTGCAGTCACAATCTAAACACCTCTTTGAAAGCACTATTGCCTGGAATGATCCTGGAAAACCTGTCGCTTAGTTGATTGTTTAGCCAAATTTTGACTTTATCTTGAATTATTTTGTTTAGTAGCTTAATTGAGGAGGAAAGCTCACGGTACGGTAAATTTACCCGATTAAAAGAGTTGTGAAAAATATTTTTCAGACGACCCTGCCATTGGTGCTTCATCGCGTAGAAGGCCTCAATATCTCTTGGATGCCACCGAGGGTGGCGACGGTGTAGAGGTTAGTGTGTTGGCTTGTTACCCATGCGGTGCAGGTTCAATCCCCATGGGGAACAACAACATACGCCACCCATTCACATGCCTTTATACCAAAAGGAGGATTTCTGCCTGGTAGTACAATGGACCGTTACCGAGTCTGAGTGCTCTGGGATTTGGATTTCCTTTTTATTTAAAAAAAAAAAAAAAAAAAAAAAAAAAATCTGCAGTCAATTCGGTTGCAAGCATTAGAATAACTGAATACTTGTCATTTTATGTACATGTGTTCCTCGTGGAAAAATAGAAAGAGAAAAGCTGAGCGTCAGAAGAGTGGATATGAGGATAGTCGAAATCTTCATGAGTTGAGTGGGATACTTCTTCATTTAAGAAAACCATCTTGTCCCTTGTTTCGAGACCGACACGAATTCGCTTTATGTTTATTTTTCCCCTTAACGGTGACGTTATTATCAGAATTAAAAGGTACGTATACCTTCCATTTAAAGCAACCCTACTAATCGCCTGTAGGGTTTGCTGGTTCGACCTCAGTAAACATCAGCAGTCTTTCCGTTCTCGGATCACTTCTTTGCTGAAGCCAACTCAATGCTGGTGTAATTACATTTCTATGATCCTTGCTGGCAAGCATATTTCCGATTTCGACGCGTACCTACATAATAGAGCCATGAAGACATTGTGGTAAGCAAATTGCCGGATAACAAATGCAACTTTGATAAGTGCACACAATTCAATGTAAAGTGTCAATCAAGTTCACAGTCGTGGTATTGAGAGCGGTCTCAGTAGTATGTTGACCTGCATGGCTGTTATCGAGTTTTCGTTTCTTGTTTCTTTCTACACTTACACATTTAATTATTTTTACTGTCGTGAACATGAAAAACAAGTAATAACAAAATGCCCTTGTTGCACCAAAAGTGGCATATATAAAGTTGTACGTTCTTAGGTCAAACTATCAACAAGCATTTCATCAGTCAGTCAACACAGACCTCCAAAAAACACAAAAAATAAATCAAAATGTTCAAGTTGGTAAGTTGAAATGGGCCACTACTTATGGAAAGGAAACTCAATTCTATTTACTCACATAGGTGGTGTTGTCTGCTCTGCTCGCTGTAGCTGCTGCTCGTCCAGGACTCTATGAATCATCCCCAGTGGCATTCTCCACACCAATTGTGCAAGAGCAAGTTCTTGCTAAGGTTGGTTCTGTTGTCAAGAGTGTACCAACTGCTGTGTCTCATCAGAGCTCTACTGTTGTTCATAACTCAGCTAAAATTGTCCAGCCAATTGTTGCTCCAGTCGTGAAGACCTATGCTGTTGCTCCAGTTGTCAGTGCTGTTCATGCTCCTTTGGTGCAAACCTATTCTGCTGCAGCTCCAATCCTCAAGACTGTCCATACTCCATTGGTGCAATCATATGCTATTGATACACCAGCTCACTATACTGATGCTGCTGCTTTCCCAAATACTTATCATTCAGCTCCATTGACTTATGCTGCTGGTTGGTGAATAATTCCTCCGTACGTTCAGTTAGACGGCTAATTTGTTGATGAAACTTTGTTGAACAAATAATAAAAATATTGACAAGAAAATACAAATTGTGTGTTAATTTTTAAAGTGCATTCTGTAGTTTCATTGCATGGGATGAACGTTGACAAATAAGTGGGACAATAATTAGCCGAGGAACTTTTAGAACTAAATACAATAGCAATACCTACTGCTCCCCTAAAGGGCAAAAATTTCATAGTGAAACTTAGAAGTAGTTCCAACAAATAAATTGATGCATTGTTCCAATTACCTTAGCCAATTTTTTTCAGTCAAAATTATATTTCAGAACTCTCTATAAGAATTCATCACACGATTTGAATACGCTTCCATTAGCCAAACTGTGCAACGACCGCGGCCAAATGAACTGGAAATAGTTAAATTGATCTACCCCTGCGGCACAAACAACTATTTTTTCCAAAAATTCCCTATGCAAGCTATGTACAGGTTCTGGAGATGCAATTGCATCAGTTTGACCAAAGTACAGTACAATGGGCATTGTGATTTCCAACAGATTATACGCATTTGGTTCGACCTTGTTGTACACCTGCTGATTCCCTTCTAAGCAGTAGTACATAATGCCACGAAATCACCCGACTCATAGATTTGAAGAAAAGTGATCAATCTCTTGGAAGGAGCCCCAACCTACAACCGTACCCAGCATTATTGAATCCAAAGACTGCGAAACAGTATTCGAAAATTTCGATAAAACAGCGCAAATGATGGACTTGGTTGGACTGATTCAACATTACCGCACAAATGTGTTATACGGTGCCGAAAGGGTTAACCCTCGATCACCTGCCAAATGTTAGTCACGTGAGTTATTCGATCAATCAGAAAGGGTAAACTAGTAGGGGCTTGCAAATTGAAAGCGCCCACTATCTGATCCCGATATGAGCATAGAATTCAACGATATTCCATCGATAATTGCAGCAGCATCCCATTATCATTGAGAACGGGAAATAGTGTACCAAACGGGGAAACATTCTCGGTGTTGTCGTTTTAGCATTTTTTGCTAAATCTAGCATATTTGGAACTTAAGTTTCATAAAAGTAAAAATAAATATGCTATATGCATTTTAAGCTTTTAACATAAAAATGCAAAATGGGCAATGAATCTGCAGACGAACTTCCCAGAGCTGCATCCGAATCTGTGTTCTTTGGACCAGAACCTTATTGCAAAGTCTATCGGGCTACTGCTTATGGACAAATTAAAGAATGGGAACGGCAAAACATTGGGAAATGTCCCTGGTCCCTGACAGCCAAGCGGCCATAATGACTATGGAGTCAGTAGTTGGCAAATCAAGGGCGGTGTTACAGTGCACAAAACACCTAGACGAGACATCAATCGCCAATTTAATGACTCTATGCTGGGTACCAGCGTACAAGGACATCTCGGGCAACGAAGAAGCAGACAAGCTGGCAAGATGCGGATCGGAGATGGATGCATCTCTGGCTCTGAAATCTATACAAGTTCCACTCGGTGCACTGACACAGAAAATCGATGCTGAATCCATGAGTAAAACAAACCAACGTTGGACCAGCCTCGAAACATGCAGACACTCGATGGAGCTTTGGCCAGCGGTCAACAAAAGGAAGTCTAAGGTTGTGATCGGGTTAAGCCGCAAAGACACACTGATATGGGTCCTCACAGGACACTGTATAGTAGGCTTACACGCGGAGGGGCTGGGCATAATGCATAAAGATTACTGCAGGACCTGTAGAGACCTTGAAGAAATAGAATCTATTCGTCACCTACTATGTGAATGCCCTGCCCTTAGAACTAACAGATTCAAGATTCTTGGCAGCTACTTCTTTGAGGAGGTATTGACCGATATTGAACTGAGGAAACTCCTGAGATTTACATATAGATCCGGGTGGTTCTAATACAGCGGATCACTGAGCTGTGAAACAGCGGCATATTTTTGTTTTGTTTGCCGGTTTTTAAAATTTTTGGAAAAATCCCAACAATGGGCACAATGGACCCAAACTGATGGTCTAAGTGAGCCGTGGCACCTGTCACAAGGGCATCCATTTACCTAACCTAACCTAACCTGTCGCTGGTTTAAGACAATCCAAACCATTAATTAGGACATACTCCTTATAAGGAAATCCTAACATTAAATAAGGGAAATATTAGAAATCTGGTGCGCTTTCTCACTGCCCAATGTGGCTTGAGATATCATCTCAACAAAATGAACCTAAGTCCAGAGTCAGAATGCAAGTTCTGCATGGAGGACGAGGAGATGCATTCACAGGTGGAGCTTCGTAGCTAGCTTTCACTAGCGAGGTCAGTCGTCTTTTGGGCTAAGGCAACCCCTTTGACACAAAACATCTTTTAGGTCGCAGTGTTAGCCATAGGGCAAGGCTCTTTTATCAAAGAAAAAAAATCCTATCATGAGAAAATATTCGTGTATATTAATATTTGTTATACAATTAACGGATTGTTGAAAATGTGTATGACAATGACAATTTGTCAATTTGAAGTATTAAATGTCAAACCTAAAAAAACAATCGTTCAGTTTATATTCAAAAGGCAACTGCCCGTGAATTGCTACTCAATATTATTTAATATAAAAACTATAAATATCAAACGCAAATGAGCGAAAGTTTAAGACATTTTATAATGTTTCTGAGTATCTCAGAAAAACGATGATGGCAAAGAGTAAGTTCTGAAACCTAAGAAATAATTGTTGTACTGCAAATATTGAATTCCATGAAAACCAGTAGGAATCTTAGCAAGAAGTCATTTTGTGTTTATATTTGTTTTTAATTTTTTTTTTAACTTTTACAGAAGCGGAATAAATGTACCTACTTCATCCTTCTATGATTGCACTGTTTTTGATCATTGCAATTGCCTTTTCTTTGTCGCGAGAACGAATAAGTTTTAAGTTTTTCGTGCCAACGGATTCTAAAGCGATAAATTCTTTTATTTATTTTTTCATTACGCTAGCAACCACAAATTTGAAAGTTGAAGTGATTGAGCTGCCGATCAGATGTATCATACTGAACGGTGCCAGCCCAGTCGCGTTTTTGCTAACACCATCTGTTGGTTCTCCACCCCTCATCTTGCTTGCAATGGAAAACTTAGATTGCAATGATCTTATCAAAGTAAGATTCGTGAATATATCCATACACAAATGGCTATTTGGATACCTCGCAAGTGTTTATATCGATTGGACAATTCCCTGGCGTTGATTGTCTGTTTTGGAAGCTCGAGAGGCTTTCTTGTGCTTACGTTTGAGATATTAAGGGTATTCAAGCAACGTCGAAAGTTTACGATCTTCGTAAAAGTGTAAGTTTACGACAAACGTTTCATGAATACCCCTAAAAAATGCTTGCGTAAATGAAGGTAGATCAATCAGATGTTGGATACGCGCCTTTGTTTCATCTGTGAAGTGTGACAGAGGGTGCATATATGTACTATGCCACAGCCTTACTGCACCTCCACCGCTGATTGATCAAAAAGTTTTCCACGTTTACCACCATGAAATCGGTGTCGAAAGTTTACCACCTTGTTGGAAAAGATTTTCAATTCAAATTTCGACACTTCATATACGTTTTCGAGGGTTTTACTACATTGCATGAATTTTTTGCTGAGCATTGATGAAGAAATTTGTATTTTTATTTTCCTAGATGACTGCTCTGTTATATAAATGTTTGATGTCCGCTTGAGGCATAAAGGATGCGATTTTGTTTCCACCTGTAGCTCCAGTGCGTGTTTTTTTTTTATAGGGATATCGGTGAGGCATCATCGAGAAAGGCGAAGGACGTTTTTGTTCGTGGTGCTTGTAACAGGATCAATTGCAAATTTTCAATTCTTGATGAGTTTGGTGTATGCCGTTTTACTTTTTTAATTAAGGTGCTAGTGGTTCTTAAAAAAACATCCAGCAACTCCACAAACCTTTTGGATTTAGCAACGGTTTCTTCCATGTCGGCGTAGGCATCTGCGACAAAGTGTGTAACGTTTAAAAACATTCCATCCATCGTTAATATTCACCGTCAACAATGTTTGGCATTGTGACTTGGGAGTCCTGCTGAGCACTACTTTCGGTTCTGGTGCCGGTTGGATTCATTTAACGCGGCTTATAGCCATGTACTATAAGCCGATATATAAAAAATACTTAAATTGTTCCTACAGTTTCCCTCAAGATGAATTGGCGGTGGTACTTTGTTCGTAAGGTCCCGTTTCAGAGATGGGTTCTCTAAATGTCAATGTAAAATGTTTTTTTTTTTGTCGAGGTTGTGGCCGTTTCCGTATTCTTTCACTACGTTGTCGATGATGACTTTCGGCTGCCCAAAATGGATACGGGCGGAAATGGGCGTTCAAAACACCTGGAAAACCTTCTAAATCTTGAAATATTTTTTGTTGAAACGAGTATTGGTTTTTTCGAACGAATTCGTAATGTTACAGATACTCGTGAACACTTTTTGATGGATGGAATTAAAATAAAACAGGGACGGGCTACAGTCCGCTTGGGCGAACTGTTGGATACCCTATTCTTATTCCTATCCCTCATAAGTGGGCGTGACAAAAGTCTAAGTATGGTTGAATTGTTAAGAACGCTCTACATATTTTGTTATATAACATTTAAAGGATTTTATCAAAAAAAACGCTCCCTAGCTCAAACTTGGGTGTTTCAATAAAATTGTTTTATTTAATTGCGGGCGTGTCAGTACGCGGATTTAAAAAAAATTAACACATGAGCATAAAGGGCCCCTAGAGAGTATATATTATAAATTTCAGCTCCCTAGCTCAAACTTTTGATTTTCAAAAAAATTGTTTTATTTATTTGTGGGCGTGTCAGTGGGCGGATTTTGAAAAATTTTTATCCCGAGCAGTTTTAGGAGTCATAGATCATGTATTGAGCTTTCTAGCTCAAAATTCGATTTTTTCCAAAATTTGGTTTTTTGAGTTTGTGGGCGTGTGTGTTTGTGGGCGGATTTCAAAAATTCGTAAACTTGATTATTTCGGGACCCTAGAGAGTATATGGTTAAAATTTCAGCTCTCTAGGTCCAGTTTAAAGGCCTAATTTTTGCCGACAGACGGACGGACGGACGGACATGGCTAGATCGACATTACTATCGATGCTGATCATAAATATAGTAACTTTTAGGGGTCTACGGGCAATATTAAGGTATGCTACAAACTATGAGTCAAAATTAATATACCCTTAGAATAGGGTATAATAACAAACTGGAACTTTTTAGTCTCCATAATTAGCAACTTTTGCGCGGTATCACGACTTGAAAAAATGTTTTTTTTTCGGCTCACTCTAATGTACATACATATATACGATATTGAGATATTGAGATGTGGTTATTAGATAGAAAAAGAAATGATGTGATGGTGATAATGGCAATTCAAAAATTCGGTGATGCGGTCAAGATAATGAGCTTAATGACGATGGCGATGGCGATGCGATAAAGACCATCGGCTTGGTGACGATGAAACCAATGTAGATTAAGAAACCCAAATAACGACTTTGCTGACGTGGTGAAACTTGATGATGATGGTAATAGGATGAAGATGATGAGATTGATGACGATGGTGTGGCGAGGATTATGATGAGCACGATGACAATGGCGCAATGTAAATTGACTTTGCCGATGGCGTGAAAATGTTGTCGATGACAACTTGCATTGGCTAAAATGGCGCAAAGTTAGCCCAACTATCTTGCCGATGTACTAAATATTATTGTCGATGAGAATTTGCTCTCACGATTGTGTCTTATCTTCAATTTGAATAAATCGAAATTTAAGACTTTGTTGCTGCTCCGTTTAACAAGGGCGAAATATTTAGCCTCGAGAGTAAAAAGAAACCTTTGTTTGGCTTTGTTTCCCGAACAGCTTTAGGTTGGTTTAACGTTTACAATGCTTTTGTGTTGTTTGAGTTTATTTTATTGTTTTTTGGTTTATGTTCTAATTTATAATAATTTTGGGTAAACCATGCAGTAAAATAGACAGAATACAGAAAAAACTTCATTTAACTCTTTAATTGACGTGGTGCCAAATCGAGATTATGTTGCGGTATTGTATGTATCGGTAATAACATATGTTATGTTACGAACTATTAATCAAAATTGCAATAACTTTAGACAAGGCCAAAAGAATATAAAAAAGTTAACAGACAGGGACTCAAATAAAAAACAATAATTAAACGAGTAACCAAATTTTGGCCATTACTGTCACATCAAATTTAACCGCTGGGCTGTTGAAACTTCAGCTCAGCCAAATTCATTTCTTCCAATTTCGGGAAGAAAATTCAGCCGATATCTGTCGATAATTTTCAATTATTGACTTCTGCGACGAATCGAGGTGCTTTGGCAAATTTTGAAAACTTTGGCGTACAGTGTTGGCCGTACATGTCGTTTAACCACCACGCAAATTCCGTACTCAGAGGGGTATTCGTGTTGAAAAGTCAGGAATCTTGCTTAAATGTAACTTTCGAAGAACGCCAATTTTCATGAGTTTTGTATAAAAAAAACCAGTCGTTGAATGGTAATCGAGTCCATGACATAAATTGCATAAGCGTATGTACCTACGTTAAATCTGTCATATATATCAGCCATGATGAATTCCGTAAATGTCATTAAATGACAAAACATCCATTACATATATTGACAATTGGCATCTATCCACCGCTCCTATTTCTCTACCTCTGCAAACATTTTGTTAACTGTGATTACTTAAAAAACTAACGCAAGGCAAATGTATATAATTCTAAATATAGGTATACAAAACTTTTGCGTAGTTAAAAAACCGTACAAATTCGTGAAGAAAGTCGAAATGTTTGTTAAATAAAACAAACTTCAATCTCGGTTCGAATGTCGAGTTTGTTCTTGGATTGTTTGCGAAAACCTCCCCTTTCAAACAACCACATAAAAAGATGTATAACGGAGTTAAATCGCATGATCTCGGTGTCATAAACTTATCAACTTCTCCTGTAAGAAATAATGATATCTTCGAGTTTCGTTCGCAATAACAGTACGTTTACAGCGACACGAAATTCGGCTTCTTTTTCTTCTTTTTCATTTACGGCGAGGTTATGCTCAGAATAAAAAAGATATGTATCCCCCCCCCCCCTATTTGAGCAACCCTACTAATCCGCCTGTGGAGACTCGCTGGTTCGACCTCAATAAACATCAGCGGGCTTCCTGTTTTCGGATCCCTTCTTTGCTTAAGCCAACTAAATGCTGGTGTAATTTTATTCCTATAACCCTTCCTGGTCTGCATATTTCCGATTTCGACGCGTTCATGCTAGTTTATAAATGTTTGCTTAGTCGTCGTTTTACCACAGCGGTTCTGCTTTAAAATTAACTTTTAATTTGGAATCCAGGAAAAGACATTGTTGAGATTTCAAAATTCAGTTGAAGAGTAAACATTTTTTTTATAAATCAACCCCAAACAAAATGATACCTATTAGAGCCATCAAGACGTTGTAGTAAGCAAATTACCGGCTCACAAATGCAACTTCGATAAGTGCATTAAATTCAAGGTCGTGGTATTTAGAGTGGTCTCAGTAGTATATTGACTTTCATATCTGTTATCGAGTTTTCGTCTCTTGTTGCTTTCTACACTTACACATTAACTACATTTACATTGTCGTGGACATGGAAAACAACTAATAACAACTTACCCTTGTTGCACCAAAAGTGTGATATATAAAGTTGTACGTTCTAAGGTCAAACTATCAACAAGCGTTTCATCAGTCAGTCAACACAGACCTCCAAAAAACACAAAAATTAAATCAAAATGTTCAAGTTGGTAAGTTGAAATGGGCCACTACTTATGGAAAGGATACTCATTTCTATTTACTCATACAGGTGGTGTTGTCTGCTCTGCTCGCTGTAGCTGCTGCTCGTCCAGGACTCTATGAATCATCCCCAGTGGCATTCTCCACACCAATTGTGCAAGAGCAAGTTCTTGCTAAGGTTGGTTCTGTTGTCAAGAGTGTACCAACTGCTGTGTCTCATCAGAGCTCTACTGTTGTTCATAACTCAGCTAAAATTGTCCAGCCAATTGTTGCTCCAGTCGTGAAGACCTATGCTGTTGCTCCAGTTGTCAGTGCTGTTCATGCTCCTTTGGTGCAAACCTATTCTGCCGCAGCTCCAATCCTCAAGACTGTCCATACTCCATTGGTGCAATCGTATGCTATTGACACACCAGCTCACTATACTTATGCTGCTGCTTTCCCAAATACTTATAATTCAGCTCCATTGACTTATGCTGCTGGTTGGTGAATAATTCCTCCGTACGTTCAGTTGGACGGCTAATTTGTTGATGAAAATTTGTTGAACAATTAATAAAAATAATGACAAGAAAATACAAATTGTGTGTCAATTTTTAAAGTACATTCTGTAGTTTCATTACATTGGATGAGTGTTGACAAATAAGTGGGCTACAGCCGAGGAATTTTTTGAACTCAATATTAAAGCACTACTACTCTATTGAAGGGCACCCATTTCATAGTTTTACTTACAAGTATCTACTAAAGGTCTGCATGAATGAATTCATTTGCCTTCTCTTTACGAGTTCAGTACTTCCGTACACGCTATTCACTTCAATTTTACAAACTAGAGTACAGTGTACAACATTCGATCATCTATTAATAAATTGAATACTGTATTTGATTTCTCTCCTTCTCGTGAATGCTTTATTCAAATGAATCAAGTACAAGATTAACTCCTTATAACACACCGAGTACAACGAGCACACCGAATGTAGTAGGTGGGTTTGTCTCCTCTATCTTTGATCGAGTGTAGGTGAAGAAGAATCATTTAATAGTTACAGTTATATTTTTTTGATAAAATGAAAATAAATGATGGAAGTTAAATTGCAAAGTCTTAGAAATATTTGTAAATACATATAATGAACTTACGTTCCTATTTATGTTAGGATTCAACAAAAGATTCAGATTTTGCAATGGTAAACAATAAAATAGTATTTTATGGGGTGAGCATCTAAAGACGTAATGTCTTAATATTCGGTAACCTTTCGAGAATGTCGACGATCTGGCCATGCAGGGTTCACAACTCAGAACAAACCAGGCAGACATTACAGAAAAAAATTCCCCCCTGTAACCTTAAACAGCTGATTGCGGACAAAAAACTTGAGACATCGAATGAAATGTGGAGCACACTTCAATCCTGTGATACAACCAGGAAAATGTGGCCGCTCTACAACAAACGCCAAACCGAGAGTTTACTACAAATGGACAAAAAAAGCTTTGTCCTCTCTCGTGGGCGTCATCACCGACCATAACCTGTTCAAATATCATGCCAAAAGGATTAAAGTCAGCACGGATTTCACTTTCTTTACCATTGTCTAGTACTCTGTCACATCAGAAATAAGTTCCTGGCAAAATTCTCTTTCCAGGACCTAGAAGAACTTAATGGCATGACTTTATTGGTATACTTACGTTTGTAAATGCCTCATGGCTTGCTCATCCATAGGCTTTCATAGGTTTCCTAGTGTGGGAGTTAAAAACCCCGAGAGCATCGCCATGGATCTATACTGATCTAAGTGCAACGAGTGCAGGTGTCTCCTGCCTCGTGCACCCATTTACCTAACCTAACCTAACCTTTCGATTTCAGCAGAAATACCAAATTGTTGTTAAGTGTACTGAGTGAACTGAATTAAAATTAGAATACAACGGATACTCAGTGTACACTGAAGTGAGGGTTTTGCTGTCTTTGGGTGAAGTACTCAAGCACTTAGCTATCAAATATCAGTCGATTTATTTATTTCATTTTTCAAAATGTGAGTGCAATGAATAGAGTACTCGAAATAATGTAATGTCTTTAAACTGCTTTCGAGGCGTTCATGCAAATCCTAAGTATCTATGTCGAAATATACTGTACAAAGAGTTCCAAAAAATTAATTGATATGTATTTAAAGTATATATGTACTTAATCAGGTAGCTTAACCGATCCAAACAGCACGCGAAACAGGTGGCCGATCGGAGTTATACTCAAGTTACTACCAGGCAATTACGGGGTAATCAAAAGTGCGATAGTAAAATCAGAAAAACTTTGGCCGTATTGAAGAAGATGGAAAGCCACTTTAAGGAACCAGCTAACCAGGAGTTATATTCTCGTATTCCAACTAAAAAAACAAAACAACACTTTTTTAAATGTAAGGTCTTTATTGAACAGATACCAAACTTAAACTGAACGCCTAAGTCTTAAGATCCAAATTTAATTTTAAGAAAACTTAACTAACTGTTCTATTCCAAACAAACAATGATTAAAAAGAATGCAGAAAAATTAAAGGTATATTTGCTATCATAGGGCATGGCCAACATAGCAACAGGTGAAAGATGACTCAGAAGCGTACTCGCTTGTTTTTCATCTCATTCTCACAGCTCACAGCTCACACGAGAGGCGGGGCATCCTTGTTAATCAAAAATACCATTGAACACTCAATTAGTGCAACAATTGAGCTTGACAAACTCCAATTAAGCACGGTAAGCGTAAAAATTAAACACGTAAAATATGATTTTGCGTGCAACGATGAAAAGAAACGATTTTATAAGTATCTTTGACTCACTCGGACGAAATTTCGTCATCGGAGGTGACTTTAACGCAAAACATACCTTCTGGGGCTCGGATGCATCTCAGAAAAAGGTGGAGTTCTTTACGAAGCCGGTATGGAATTGGGGGTGACTTCCATTCCTCAGGTAAACCGACGTACTGGCCCTCGGATACGGCAAAAACACCAGATCTCATCGATTTCTTCATCACGAAAGGGTTGTCGGGAAACTCTGTTTTAGTTGAGGAATGCTTCGATCTTTCTTCTGATCATTCACCGGTCATTTTGACAATTAACGGCTGTCTACGAAAAAAAGAAGGTCCGCCCAGACTAACTAACATGGAAACAAACTGGGAATCCTTTAAAAAATACAGTGAAAGTAAAATCGATCTCAAAGTGTCTCTTCGAACACCCCACGAACTTGAAGACGAAGTCGATCAATTTATTAACGTCATACAATGCTCAGCCTGGAAAAATACTCCCCATAAACGGAAAATAACCACAAATTGCGAAATAACATATCCCTTGGAAATCACTCAATTGTTAATGAAGAAAAGGAGAGCGCGCAAAAGATGGCAACAATCTCGCACTCCACAGGATAAAACCACTCTTAACTACCTTCGTAGTAAACTTAAGAGAGAAATTCGAGACTTTAAAAATCGTCAAATTTCTACATATCTTGGAAGCCTAACTGCAGATAAAAGTACAAATTACTCGCTCTGGAGAGTCATGAAAGGCATTAAAAAACTAAAAACGCAAGAGCCACCCATCAGGAAAATCAATGGAGAATGGGCGAAGAGTGACAAGAAAAAGCCGAAATATTTGCCGAACATCTGGAAGAAACATTTAAACCATTTGATGGTCAGGCGTTGCTCGAATTTCCTGTCCTAACCGTGGCACCTGACAATTATAGAATAAAAAGTGTATGGCTACCCGAACTACGCTTCGAAATAGAAAAATTGAAATTAAGCAAAGCACCTGGATATGACTTAATCACAGGACAGGTTCTTAAAAAGTTACCTAGGAAAGCTTTAATCAAGTTTGCCTATCTTATAAATGCATCGCTCAGGGTATTATACGTTCCACGACAATGGAAGGTAGCTGAAATTATAATAGTTCCAAAGCCCGGTAAACCACTAAATGACTAAAAATCATATAGGCCAATATCGCTCTTACCGATAATGTCGAAGGTATTGGAAAAAACTTTTGTTAAAGCGCCTACATCCGATTATCGAAGAACGTCGATTAATATCTGATCACCAATTCGGATTCAGGACTAAGCATTCTACAATCGACCAGGTTTACAGAATAACCAATGCATTTGAAAAATCCCTAGAGGAGAAAAAAATATCTTCTAGTGGTTTTCTCGACGTCTCTCAGGCCTTTGATAAAGTATGGCATACGCGCTTGAAACATATGCTAAGACAAGCTTTTCCGGAACAGTTATCTGATATCCTTAGTTGTTACTTATCAGACAGACTCTTTCGTGTAAAACACGGAAATGATTACTCTGAATTCAAACAAATCTCGGCAGGAGTTTCCCAAGGAAGCGTTCTTGGACCGATTTTTTTTTCTAATATACACTAGTGATATTCCTCAAGAAGAAGGCACAACAGTAGCCACGTTTGCAGACGATACAGCTATATTAGCGGTCAGTAATACCGTTGAATCAGCAACTAATAAACTCCAACGTGCTATTGACAAAATTTGTGATTAGACAAAGACTTGGCGTATTGTTCTCAACGAGGCCAAATCAACGCACGTGAATTTTACTTATAGAAATGTAGACAACTTACCCATCTTCATTGATTCGGTACGAATTCCGTACGCAAACGAGGCAAAATATTTGGGAATGACACTCGATGCGAAATTAATATGGAAACCGCACGTCAAGAAGAAATGCGAAGAGCTTGCCATTCAATGTAAACAAATTCACTGGCTGCTTGGTAGATTTGCCCAACTCAGCATGCAGAAGCAAGCTGCTTTTATACAAGCAAGTACTAAAACCGGTTTCTACATACAGTATACAACTTTGGAGTTGTACCAATTCCAGTAATATCAAAATTTTACAAACTTTTCAAAACAAAGTGCTAAGAAAAATAGTAAATGCACCATGCTTTATCAGAAACACTGATATCCACAGAGACTTAACCCTTAATTCACTAGGTGAGTCCCTGTGATAAATCATTTTTTTTGAAAATCCAAGGTTTGAGCTAGGGAGCTGAAATTTATAATATATACTCTCTATGGGCCCTTTATGCTCATGTGTAAATATTTTCAAAATCCGCCTACTGGCAAGCCCACAATTATTTTTTTTTTTTTTTTTTTGAAAATTCAAAGTGAGCTGGGGAGCTGAAATTTATAATAAATACTCTCTAGGGGCCCTTTATGCTCATGTGTTAATTTTTTTTAAATCCGCCTACTGACACGCCCACAATTAAATAAAACAATTTTATTGTAACACCCAAGTTTGAGCTAGGGAGCGTTTTTTTGATAAAATCCTTTAAATGTTATATAACAAAATATGTAGAGCGTTCTTAACAATTCAACCATACTTAGACTTTTGTCACGCCCACTTATGAGGGATAGGAATAAGAATAGGGTATCCAACAGTTCGCCCAAGCGAACTGTAGCCCGTCCCTATGTTTTTGAAATCACTTTACCCGTCTTTGAGATATTGGTGGTTTCTTATGTACAGTTAAGCGAGCCGTTTGCGAAAAACAGAGTAAGCCATCTTCTGACACCCCAAGTATTCAAGACATCAACATCGAAACCCTTTGAAAAACAATATTATATGTATTGTTTGTTCGTACAAACAGTAGTCTTCGCTTATAACTAACTCGAAGCGACCGACCCAATTGGTTCGCTATAACCGTAGTTCGTTATAAGTTATGCGATAAAAAAATCACCCCGAAAAATTGGGGAAATCTGAATGCCAATGTAAATCGAGAAATGTTTAGCTCGTTATAACGGGACATTTTCCTTACTTAAAAGAAAGGGTTCGTTACATGCAAAAGTTTGATTTAACCAGGTTCGTTATAAGCGAAATTAAAATTCATAGATCTAATAGGACATTTTATTGGGACTGCTTGAAATGGTTCGCTTAAACGAAAGTTAGCTTTAACCTGGTTCGTTTTAAGCGGTCTCTACTGTATGTGTATATAAAATGAAAAATCTGTAAATTGTTCTAAGCCGTAGTATTAGTTGGTGCGTATTTTCTTTTTTAGAAATTCCTTGAGCCGTTTTTTTTAAATATTAGTATTTTTGTAAAGTCCCGGTATTCGACAAACTGTCGCAAGAACTGAATATGTACGCCTAGGGTTACCTAGTGATGGCAATAAAAAATCATTAATCCATTAATTGATCATGTGATTAATCGGAGGGAACGATTACTAATCGCGATTAATTGCAACAAAATTAACCGATTAATCGGTTTTCGGTTAAAATTTGATGGTGTAATTTCAAAAATAAATTGTTTGCTGAGTACGAAAATAATCTATTAAGCGTTTAATTCACTAAATTTAATTTAATTTATACATAGAGAAAAAAAAAACATTATTTTTTAAAAACTGAATTCAAAAACAAGAGTAGCAGTTGCAAATGCTTTGGAAAAAAACCGTTCGGATGGTACGGAAGTCCCAATCAAAAAACAATATTATTCGGAGAGAGTGTATAGCTTAGGGTAAACGGATTTCATCTCTTCCCAAGCATCAACCACATTTCGTTTTAACTCGAGAACCGGAGCATTGAGGAAGAAGCTTATTTCGTCTTGAGGATGTGCTAATTTATTGTCCGTGCTTCGTCGTTTGTGTGCCAAAGTCTTATGGTGAGCCCATAAATCGAATTCAATATGACCAGTGGAAGACGATTCACTTACACTCCCAATGCTGTCGTCTCCATATCCGATTTCAGCCAATTCGCTTCTGATGGTTCTCATAACTTTGGACAAACCTATGGGATCCTGAAAATGGATTTGTTTGAATCGTGGGTCTAGGAGTGATGATGCTGCCAGTAGAAACGAATGTTCCATTTATCCAAAACGGCGGTCAAATTGGTTCAAAATATTTGTTTTTAATTTGTTTGCTACCACGGATGTACAAAAAAATTTGAATGATGAATGATGAATTTTTAAATTAATCTATTATTTTGTCGTTTAATCGAAAGGGAAAATTCGATACAATTAAATCGTTAACCGAAAGAAAATAATCGATTAATATAAAATTTTGGATTAATCGTGCCATCACTAGGTTACAATCGAAAAAAAATCGAAAATCTGGACAATTAAAAGCGAAAAATCAGAGTTTTGACCAAAAATAACTTAGAATAGACGCGTTCAATTTGCCCAATGTCCGCATGTGACTGTTATTGTTCATAGCATTGTGCTTTTTCTAATAAGTTGTTACTGTACAAAGATAGATGAAAGTATTCAAATTGATCAAGTTGCATACATATTTGAATGCATTCAGCAACAATTTAAATTTTATTCTGATTTTTTTTTCGATAAATAGCTATGTAAATATAAGTCAAAAAAATTAAAAAGCCTGCCAAAGCAAGAGGCCTGGCCTGATGCTTAAAGGCCTGAAGCATCAGGCTAAATCCTTACGTCTGGTAACCATTAGTACGTCATTTTCTTATGCTCATCTCAATTATTTAATATTTCTAAAACGAGCTAATTTATGGGAGATATCTTCATATAATGACTTCGCATTATTACTCCCATGTCCATAGTGAAGTGGAAGGGTTACCATCCCTTTAGTCCAGGTCAAAACCTCGTCGTTAAAAGAAGAAAACCAGAAGATTATTTATTTTATAAGACAATTATTGTAAATACCAGCTCATCTGATTCTGTTTTTAAGTTTTGTTACGATCAAAACGTAAATTTAATTCGATCTTATTTGTATTCAAAGTACAACTTCAGTAAGCCTGCTCATATGTAGGTACTCTTTTTAAGAGATTTTTCTACACAAAAACGTATGCGAACTTGCTACTTACGGCTCTTCATTCAAAGTCAATAACAAAGTCTACCGGATACTGACGTCCATATCTAAGTACAACTCTCAATAAGACCAATGACTTTCCATCTAAAAATCCAAAAACAAAAAAAATAGCCCAATTATGATTGATGGACGACGTTAGCAGAAGAATAACCTTTCTAAGTTGAGTGAAGCGTGACAATTAATAGACACTTCCATAAATCAATTCTTGTAAAATAAGAATGCTACCTTCAACTGAATTCAGACAAAGGCTACCGACCATCAATATTTCAAAAACGCATAAATTTCGTTTCAAATATTTGTTTAACATTTATTTAATTTATACAATTCTGTCCAACTACCCGTTCATTGTTTACCATTGGGAATCATAAGCTACAGGAGCGAATTTTGCGTAAGAGTAATGAGCTGGAGCAGCAGCAGCGTACTGGAGTGGAGAAGTAGCAGCATAGGTGTAAGGAGTGTATGAGGTTTTCACAATTGGAGCAGCATAGCTATGTACCAATGGAGAAGCAGCAGCATAAGTTTGAATCAAAGGAGTATGAGCAGCATAAGTCTTCAAGACTGGAGCAACAATTGGTTCCACAACATGAGCTGAGTTATGGACTACACTGGAGCTCTGATGAGACACAGCAGTTGGTATACTCTTGACAACAGCACCAACCTTAGCAAGAACTTGCTCTTGCACAATTGGTGTGGAGTATACGATTGGGGACGATTCATAGAGTCCTGATGAATGGGCAGCAGCTACAGCGAGGAGAGCAGACAACACCACCTGTTGGTACAAAAAGAAATTAGTACTGGTATTCATTTTCTGCTGGATATGTTTCAACTTACCAACTTAAACATTTTGAGTGTTTTTTTTTTTTTTTGTTATGTTAAGAGGTCTGTGTTGACTGAAGTTCAACTGTAATTGATATCTTTTCTAGATGTGCGCACTGCTTTTATACAAAATTAGAAAAGTGACTTCATGTACTTGACAAATTTCAATAGTATGCAGGTTCGATTAGGAGACTTCAGGTACGGATACTCCTACTACTCTTTTCGTCAGTGCCGCATAGATCATTTAGGTTGTAAATCTTGTTTAATTATGACGAACGCGTTTTTTGCGTTTTTTTTGCGCTTGGTCTGGACGGTGGCAGACATGGTTTATGGAGTTCATGGAATCGCCCATTCTTTGATTGTTTGCGACTGCGGTAACTTGTTGTTACAAAATTCAATGAAATACTTTTTAATTAAAATAATAAAACTAACACCTCCGGATATAATTACGCAGAGAGTGGCTTTATGGCCGCTTAAACAAATTTATACATTTTGTTTGCAAATGCACATTTATGAGGATGGCTTGCTACAATAAAATTTGCAATTTCATGACTATTTTCTTTGAGAGAATGTGGTAAGCTGTCTTTGTTGTCGATTGCGTATTTGCCTTCAGAATAGATAAGAGCAATAGATACGGCTGTTAAGTTTTGACATAACGATTGTGTCAAATGGAAATAAATAAAGTCAACCTAGCATCAATATTATCATTGATGTCATTGAACCATGGAAAAAAGTCAAATCATGAGTTGAAGAATACGAAAAAGTGGGTTTGCAAAACAGACTTCTCGAAAAACTGTTTTTCGGTAGATTTATGTACTTTGTGGACGCCATACCAATTTTGTTCTGAGTATTTTGATACACAGGATATTCATACATCCAAGCTGTCATTAAATTCTTGGAACAGTCTCCATTAAAATCTATAGTAGCCCTACACTGACGATCATCTTTTATGGAGATGGAACTACTTTAACTTCTTTACCGGCAATCGAAAAAGCAAACCTTACGGGGACAAGTGGTTTGACAAGAGATTGATCTGTGACGCCTGTAAAGAGACAACATTTTTTGCATCACAATAGTTTTCATTACTAGATACTGCCTCCAAGGCAAGCAAGCAACAAGGCTTGGCCATTCAAAGGATCTTTGCAGGAGCTGCATGGATGGGGAGGAGACTAGTCTCCAATTTCTCTGTACATACCTGAGGTTCATCCAACTTGTTTGCTAATGTGGCTCTACGTAGCATCACTTAGTTATTTGTGTGTAACTTAAATCATTTATGACTTAATAATAATAAATTCTATGATTTAACTAATACTGATAGCAGAAGTCTCCTACGCTTCATTAGGAGATCTTACTGGTCTAGCTATTAGGGAGCAGTTTATCCCCAGCACAATTGACTGTTTATTGACCACATTAACCTAACCTCACTTGTGTTGGGAACGGAAACGAATAGCTTACGAGATATAAGCTAAAGCTATCCCTACAATAAACTTTATTTTTATACCCTATTCTAAGGGTATATTAATTTTGACGCATAGTTTGCAACATACCTTAATATTGCCCGTAGACCCCTAAAAGTTACTATATTTATGATCAGCATCAATAGTAGTGTCGATCTAGCCATGTCCGTCCGTCCGTCCGTTCGTCAGCAAAAATTAGGCCTTTAAACTGGACCTAGAGAGCTGAAATTTTAACCATATACTCTCTAGGGTCCCGAAATAATCATATTTAAGAATTTTTGAAATCCGCCCACAGACGAAAAAACACCATTTTGGAAAAAATCGAATTTTGAGCTAGAGAGCTGAAATTTTTCACATATGATCTATGGCCCATAAAACTGATCGGGAGATAAAATTTTTAAAATCCGCCCACTGACACGCCCACAAATAAATAAAACAATTTTATTGAAAAGTCAAAGTTTGAGCTAGGAAGCTGAAATTTATAATATATACTTTCTATGGGCCCTTTATGCTCATGCGTTATTTTTTTTTAAATCGGCCAACTGACACGCCCACAACTAAATAAAACAATTTTATTGGAAAACCAAATTTGAGCTAGGGAACGTTTTTTTTTACAAAAGCTTCGTTTTTTTCGACAAAATCCTTTCAATGTTATATAACAAAATATGTAGAGCGTTCTTAACAATTCAACCATACTTAGACCTTTGTCACGAACACTTTTTGAGGGATAGGAATAAGAATAGGGTATCCAACAGTTCACCCAAGCGGACTGTAGCCCGTGCCTATGTTTATAAATATTTTTGTTTTATTTTATCAGGAAGAAGTTGAAGTTCAAAGAACAAAAGTAATTCTTTTCAGAAACATATCCTAAATATTGAAAAAAGCAATATTACACAAAGTGAGTCCCTGGGACTCACCTAGGTATTTATGCGAGTTTTCTTCACCTAGTGAATTAAGGGTTAAGTATGGCTACCGTCGAAGATGAAATAAAACATTTTGCCCACAAACAACAGACACGCCTTCACGGTCATTGCAATAACACCATGTTACAAATTCGAGACGATACTAACCTAGTGCGCCGATTATAGAGGATACAACCATTTGAAATAGCGCAATAAGATGTAACCGCGTGCTTATGGCGGTATTAGCAGGTGCCTCCACTGGGAAGCTGCCTGCCAAATGCGTATTTAACAGTTTAAATAAAACTACTAGATAGGAATAACCTAGTTGTACCTGCTCGCCAATAAGGAATTTAAACAGTTATGCTATCAGAAAAAAGCTAATTACCTCAAAAGTCTTGCAACTAGGTTACAACAGTCCAAAAACTCAAAAGAACTCTGGAATAATGTTCAGGAATTGGGAGGGCGCATTCGAACTGTGAAGATTTCTGTCGAAGCTGATACGTTAGCTGCTCATTTTAAAACACTGCTATCAGCGGAGGAGAGTCTTCACAGTTTTAGCTTTGCATTACCAAACACAATGGTATCTGAACTTGACTGCCCGATTTCCTTAGGAGAACTTAAAGCTTCCTTGCAGGTTATGAAAAACAACAAAGCTCCGGGGTGCGATGGTATTCCAATTGAATTTTTTAAAAACGGAACAGACCAACTCGAGACTTATATTGTGGATTTTTCAATTTAATATACAACAGCGCTTGTGTACCAACGTGCTTTAACAAAGCGCTTATTTTTCCTATTTTCAAAAAAGGTGATGTGAGTCGACCAGAAAACTACAGAGGCATCTCTATTCTCAATTCTCTAAGAAAGATTTTTGCTTCGATCTTATACACAAGACTTTCCAGGTGGATAGAGGATAATAATCGCCTCAGCATGTATCAAGCTGGTTTTCGGGCTGGGTTTTCCACCGTTGATCATATTTTCGCGCTGACTAGCATCGCTAGAAAATATATTGAAAATAATAAGAAACTTTTTGTGTGCTTTGTAGATTTTAAAGCAGCGTTTGATACAGTTAACAGGCAAGCTTTAATTTATAAACTGGCATCCCTTGGAGTGTCAAGAAAGTTCTTAATGTTGCATGCCAAATTTCTTTCGTCATATTGCGCAGCTGTGTGGGATGGGTCGAACCTGTCCGAATGGTTTGAAACATCTGCAGGCGTCCCTCAGGGCTGCATATTAAGCCCAATTTTATTCGCGTTGTACATTGATGCAATATCTGATATTCTTCCGGGTGGAGTTAACTTTGCGGGCAATCACATAAAAGTACTCCATATCAACGTCGCAAAATCCAAGGTCATGGTATTTGAGAACCGGCAGAGAAGACGCCCTGGGGTAGGAACTTGGCGCCATAACACCGAACAAATTGAGGTAGTTCGTGAGTTCAAGTACCTGGGTGTTTTGTTGTCGTATAATCTAAACTTTAACAAGCATGCCAGAGAAAAAAGTATTGAAGCCATACTGGCACTCAACATGATGTGGCCGAAGTTCTTCGCCAATCAAAACATTGACCTTTCTTCGAAGTATCAAGTGTTTAACGCCACAGTTAATACTTGTATGTGCTATGGTGTGCAGGCCTTTGGTGTGAGCCCCCTCGAAGAATTTGAGGCAGTCCAAAGATTCTTTTTCAAGCGTCTATTCCGGCTACCAAATTCGACTCCGACCTACGCTATTCATGTAGAGTCAGGTTTGCCTCCCATCTACGTGCGAAACTTGAAAGCTCATTCTAATTATTTAACCAGAGTGGTAATGAGAAGCGGGAATAATCTTTCCAAGACTATCTTAATAAGATTGCTACAAACCAATGCTTCTCCATTTAAGGATTGGAACCAGCTAGCGATATCTCTCGAACTGAATGTCTCCTTTACTTTAACTAACGTTAACGACTGGCAGAAGCTTTTTGCAATGATCATTGCTAAAGTGGATGACAAATTATACGATCAGCACCTAATTAGAGCATCTTCCTCAGCTTCAAGGTTAATCTATATTAACCTAAACCATCATTTGCTATCTCACGAAAGTTATTTCAATATAAATTTTTCATCGAAAGTTATAAGCACCATTTTTAGAGCGAGAGCAGAATTAATAAATTTGAATTCCATGCCACACAGAACAGATCTTGAGGAAACGTGTAATCTATGCAACATGAGAGTGCCTGAAAATATTCACCATTTCATTGCGGAATGCCCAATTTTACAAGAGATTCGTCGACTATACTTCCGAGTAAGCAATCTGTCCGTAAATGGTCTGTACGATATACTAAACGGAGCTAGGGGGTGGCTTGTTTTGTACAAATACTGCAATCATGCTCTGTTATATCGTAATAGCTTTTAAAAGTAAAAGCTACAAGCCACTTTTGCCGTTCTTCTATAGTTATTGGTTTAATAATCCAAAATTTTTCTTTTATGTTTTTTTTTTTTTTTTTTTTTTTTTTCTTATTGTTAGGTATAGTGTAGGTCTAACCATGAAATGTTATCCTGTATTGTTAAGTACTATAAAAGACTAAGTCTTACTTGTACATGATGTTCAATAAATGAAATGAAATGAAATCATTTAAAATTGCTAATTATTATTTTTTATTTTTTTTGGTGTTCTGGTGTTCAAAATTATAAATCTTTATGTTGCATATCATCAAAATTATTGTCGACCCCCTCGCTGATCCATTCCATTCCTTTAATCTAGTTTTATACTTAGATATTGATGTACAAATTGCATTTATTTTATTTTTGTTTTATTTTATATAAATATATATATATTTTTTTTTTGCATCTTTTCTGTCGACTAATTGTTAAAGACATAACAAAATTAATCTTTTATGCTTAAACCCAAAATCTTGTGTTGTAAATAAGTATTTCTTTCTTTTTCAATTTTCCTTTTCAATTTAACTTCTATGTAATAATTTCTTTAATATCTATGAAATGTCATTTCCGGCAGACGGCTATTTCTGCCATGCTCGTGTTCTCAAACACAAACTATTGTACATATATTTAATGAAATAAAGAATCTAATCTATCTATCTATCTATCTAATCTAGTTGTAGTATGAAGGTTTCGAAGGGAGGTGGTTTTTGTTTTCTTATCTTAAGTGAGAAAGATCGCATGTACGATTTTCCATCTACCCCTATTATTCGTCCGAGCCTAGTTCTGGTTCCAAGTCACGTGCTTTTAGCCAGGATAGGTAACTCTCAGCTTGCTGAGAGTAATGTTAATATTACTATGGTTTGGGAGTAATATAAGAAACTCTATAAAAAAAAAAAATCACAGCTTTGGTGACGGGATCGTCAGCTTTGTATAACGCTTTTAATTAAATGGAAATTTCCATTTCTAGCGAAGAGAGATTCTGTTGCGAAGCGCCTGCAATATGTACATTTGGTCTGTAGGTACATATATAGTACATAAATATATGTTATGTACATGACTCAGGTGGCAGGGTTACCGATAATAGAAACACCGCACCTTAATCTCGATTCCGCTTGCTTAACGGGCTCCCGACCCGTGAAGAGTCTCTGCCTGAGACACTGCAGCCTTCCATATTCCGCGATCCCGTGCACGCTGCTTCCAGCCCTCCGCACCAAGCGCTCTGGCATCCGCGATGGCTTGGACTTTAAAACGGAGGTTGGTCTTCCTGGCCTTCTCGAACAAGGGGGAGTCGAAGATCCTCTTGGCTGGAGTATTATTTTCCATTCGCTCAATGTGGCCAAGCAAATCTAGTCGATGTGATTTAGTTTTTTGGACTACATCCACATCTTGGTACAGCTCATAGAGTTCGCGGTTGTATCTTCTCCTTCATTAGCCCTCCTCGCACACAGGACGAAATATCCGACGGAGTATTTTTCTTTTAAAAGAACCCAATATTAGCTCCCTTTTAATACCCTATTCTAAGGGTATATTAATTTTGACTCATAGTTTGTAGCATACCTTAATATTGCCCGTAGACCCCTAAAAGTTACTATATTTATGATCAGCATCGATAGCAATGTCGATCTAGCCATGTCCGTCCGTCCGTCTGCCGGCAAAAATTAGGCCTTTTAACTGGACCTAGAGCTAAATACTCTCTAGGGGCCCCATAATAATCAAGTTTAAGAATTTTTCAAATCCGCTCACAGACACGCTCACAATTAAATTAAACAATTTTATTGAAAAAGCAAAGTTTGAGGTAGGGAGCGTTTTTTACAAAAGCTTCGTTTTTTTCGATTAAATTCTTTAAATGTTATATGTATTTCAAAATATGTAGAGCATTCTTAACAATTCAGCCATACTTAGATTTTTGTCACGCCCACTTATGAGGGATAGGAATAAGAATCGCCCAAGCGGACTGTAGCCCGTCCCTATGTTTCTACTTATCGTCCAGCAGTCGGCACTATTAAGCAGAACTGTTAGGATTAAGGTTCGATAGAGCATGCATTTTGCCTTCGAGTGAGGAGTTTTGAACCCATTTGTTTCTCTAAACCGAAGTAGCAGCGGCTTGCCAAGGTAATTCTCCGCCGGATTTTCACTAAGTTGTCATTCGTGGAGTTGATGTTTACTCCTAGGTAGATGAACTCCTTAACTACCTCGAAGTTATTGCTATCAACAGTGACGTTTTGTCCTAGGCGGTGGACAGATGTTTGCTTCTTTGTTGATAGCATGTACTTTGTCTTGTCCTCATTTACCTCAATACCAACCAATCCCGATTCGGCACCTTAATTAAAATTTAATAGGAAGCTAAGAACGTATAACAAATACAATTAAAAAAAAAAACGTAGTTATTAAGACACTGAAAAAACATTAGGTCCTTTTTATTGGGAGCTTATCTCAAGCTCACCAATGGAGATCCCAATAAAACGCTATGTTCACTGTTATGTTCACATTTAGTTTAAATGTCAGAATTTTGAGTACATATGGAATACCCAGCTGAGCTGGGTATACACTTACCAATAAAACGCGCCTATTGTAAACAATAGCCCAAGCTTGTGTAAGCTGGGTGGCCGGCTTCGCGCGTAAAAGGCTTGAAAACTATGGACACCTCTTCGATTTACAAAAATTATATATTGTAATAATTGAATTCTCAGACGGACTCTACGCGGCGTGGCGTTATGTTCTGGGTTACTGCTGGGTTATTTGTGGATATAACGAAAGCATTTGACATGGTCAACCATGATATTTTATTGAATAAACTGTACAACGCCGGTTTTCGGGGTTTTATATATGATTGGTTTAAATCGTATTTAAAACATAGGGACGGGCTACAGTCCGCTTGGGCGAACTGTTGGATACCCTATTCTTATTCCTATCCCTCATAAGTGGGCGTGACAAAAGTCTAAGTATGGTTAAATTGTTAAGAACGCTCTACATATTTTGTTATATAACATTTAAAGGATTTTATCAAAAAAAAACCTCCCTAGCTCAAAATTGGGTATTTCAATAAAATTGTTTCATTTAATTGTGGGCGTGTAAGTAGGCGAATTTAAAAAAAAAATTAACACATGAGCATAAAAGGCCCCTAGAGAGTATATATTATAAATTTCAGCTCCCTAGCTCAAACTTTGGATTTTCAAAAATATTGTTTTAATTATTTGTGGGCGTGTCAGTGGGCAGATTTTGAAAATTTTTTATCCCGAGCAGTTTTAGGAGTCACAGATCTTATATAAAATTTCAGCTCTCTAGGTCCAGTTTAAAGGCCTAATTTTTGCCGACGGACGGACGGACATGGCTAGATCGACATTACTATCGATGCTGATCATAAATATAGTAACTTTTAGGGGTCTACGGGCAATATTAAGGTATGTTACAAACTATGCATCAAAATTAATATACCCTTAGAATAGGGTATAAAATAGAACACAAAGGGTAAAAATAGATGAAATTAGAAGTGGAATAAATGTTATGAACAGGGCTCTGTTCTAGGACCAATATCATTTCTAGTTTATATAAATTCTGTCTTTGAGCTTAAGTTTAAAGGTGTTTTAAAGGCGTTTGCTGATGATATTGGATGTGTTTACGGCTCCCTCAGTCGTTTGGATCTTATTGCAGATATAAACTGGGATCTAAATTTATTTAGAATTTGGTTTGCGAAACATAAATTGGTAATTAGTTCTAAGACTAAAGTAATGTTTTTTAATTTATCGTATCGGGTTCCATTTGGTGCAGATATTTACTTTCATGCGCCGGAGTGTACAAAATTTGTTGTAACTGAATGTGCTTGTAATACTTCGTCAACTTTTTATAGCAGTAACGATTGCAGCAGTAATTGTTTTTTAATTGAAAAAGTTTAAGTATTTGGGGTTAATCATTGATAGTAACATGTCTTTTTTTTTAACCACACTGATGCTATGAGAACGTATTTTCGTTTTGCGTTGAGAATTTTTTTTTATTTGAGAATGGTTTGCTCCCCTAAGCTGCTTACTACTATATATTATGGAATTGTTCGCTCAAAATTGCAATATGGTATAAACTGCTGGGGAGGTACATATTTTAATAAAATACAGCCCCTGTTGATCCTGCAGAAATACTTTGTAAGAACTATTTGTTCTAAACACCGTTTGCATCACAGTTTCCCTTTATTCCGTAGTTTAAACATTCTTCCTACCCGCCATCTTTACTGTTTTAAAACGTTAAAAGCATTCTTTGTTAGATCTCGTAATCTTAATTTTAGAGTCCTCGACGGTTATAATCTTCGTACCAATTCATCGAATTTAGTTGATGTACCTGCCTTTCGGACCACAGCGTTTCGTAATTCCTTTACTATAGCTTCCTGTCGCCTATTTAACAAACTTCCTCAAGCACTACGAGTGGTACTTCCTATACTTCCTCTATATGAGTTTATGAGACAGTTAAAATCTTGGCTGTTTAGTTTTGAATTCAGTGGCTTGGAAACTTTTTTGAATAACTAAGACCCGACACTTGTATCAACACACAATGAAAAACTTGCACAATTTTCTACTCTCTTTGTTTCCTTATAGTCGTTTATCTATTTCCATATAAAAATGTATAAAATGTAATGATTTTTGTTTCTTATGCAAAATGTAAAAAATGTTCGTAAGGGTCACCCCACCCAAACCTTTTTTTGTTTGATATAATTTTTATTGTACTGGCATTTACCACAATTTCATTGAAATTTTTAATGCCATAAATATTTTCTCAAATTAATTAATAAGTTATAATAATTGTTAAGTAATGTTTAAGTTTATGAGAAATGAATAAATAATAAAAAAAATAATAATAATAATTGGGACAATGTAATCAATTTATTTTTTGGAACTTTTTGCACAGTCTATTTTACCGTAGTTAATATTAAGTTCTAAAAGTTCCTCGGCTGATTATTAGCCCACTTATTTGTCAACACTCATCCAATGTAATGAAACTACAGAATGTACGAGTACTTTAAAAATTAACACACAATTTGTATTTTCTTGACATTATTTTTATTATTTGTTCAACAAAGTTTCATCAACAAATTAGCCGTCCAACTGAACGTACGGAGGAATTATTCACCAACCGGCAGCATAAGTCAATGGAGCTGAATGATAAGTATTTGGGAAAGCAGCAGCATAAGTACAGAATGTACGAGTACTTTAAAAATTAACACACAATTTGTATTTTCTTGACATTATTTTTATTATTTGTTCAACAAAGTTTCATCAACAAATTAGCCGTCCAACTGAACGTACGGAGGAATTATTCACCAACCGGCAGCATAAGTCAATGGAGCTGAATGATAAGTATTTGGGAAAGCAGCAGCATAAGTACAGAATGTACGAGTACTTTAAAAATTAACACACAATTTGTATTTTCTTGACATTATTTTTATTATTTGTTCAACAAAGTTTCATCAACAAATTAGCCGTCCAACTGAACGTACGGAGAAATTATTCACCAACCAGCAGCATAAGTCAATGGAGCTGAATGATAAGCTGGTGTGTCAATAGCATACGATTGCACCAATGGAGTATGGACAGTCTTGAGGATTGGAGCTGCGGCAGAATAGGTTTGCACCAAAGGAGCATGAACAGCACTGACAACTGGAGCAACAGCATAGGTCTTCACGACTGGAGCAACAATTGGCTGGACAATTTTAGCTGAGTTATGAACAACAGTAGAGCTCTGATGAGACACAGCAGTTGGTACACTCTTGACAACAGAACCAACCTTAGCAAGAACTTGCTCTTGCACAATTGGTGTGGAGAATGCCACTGGGGATGATTCATAGAGTCCTGGACGAGCAGCAGCTACAGCGAGCAGAGCAGACAACACCACCTGTATGAGTAAATAGAAATGAGTATTCTTTCCATAAGTAGTGGCCCATTTCAACTTACCAACTTGAACATTTTGATTTAATTTTTGTGTTTTTTGGAGGTCTGTGTTGACTGACTGATGAAACGCTTGTTGATAGTTTGACCTTAGAACGTACAACTTTATATATCACACTTTTGGTGCAACAAGGGTAAGTTGTTATTAGTTGTTTTCCATGTCCACGACAATGTAAATGTAGTTAATGTGTAAGTGTAGAAAGCAACAAGAGACGAAAACTCGATAACAGATATGAAAGTCAATATACTACTGAGACCACTCTAAATACCACGACCTTGAATTTAATGCACTTATCGAAGTTGCATTTGTGAGCCGGTAATTTGCTTACTACAACGTCTTGATGGCTCTAATAGGTATCATTTTGTTTGGGGTTGATTTATAAAAAAAATGTTTACTCTTCAACTGAATTTTGAAATCTCAACAATGTCTTTTCCTGGATTCCAAATTAAAAGTTAATTTTAAAGCAGAACCGCTGTGGTAAAACGACGGCAAACATTTATAAACTAGCATGAACGCGCCGAAATCGGAAATATGCAGACCAGGAAGGGTTATAGGAATAAAATTACACCAGCTTTTGGTTGGCTTAAGCAAAGAAGGGATCCGAAAACAGGAAGCCCCCTGATGTTTATTGAGGCCGAACCAGCGAGTCCCCACAGGCGGATCAGTAGGGTTGCTCAAATAGGGGGGAGGGGGATATCTTTTATTCTGAGCATAACCTCGCCGTAAATGAAAAAGAAGAAAAAGAAGCCGAATTTCGTGTCGCTGTAAACGTACTGTTATTGCGAATGAAACTCGAAGATATCATTATTTCTAAGACGAGAAGTTGATAAGGTTATGACACCGAGATCATGCGATTTAACTCCGTTATACATCTTTTTATGTGGTTGTTTGAAAGGTGAGGTTTTCGCAAACAATCCAAGAACAAACTCGACATTCGAACCGAGATTGAAGTTTGTTTTATTTAACAAACATTTCGACTTTCTTCACGAATTTGTACGATTTTTTAACTACGCAAAAGTTTTGTATACCTATATTTAGAATTATATACATTTGCCTTGCGTTAGTTTTTTAAGTAATCACAGTTAACAAAATGTTTGCAGAGGTAGAGAAATAGGAGCGGTGGATAGATGCCAATTGTCAATATATGTAATGGATGTTTTGTCATTTAATGACATTTACTGAATTCATCATGGCTGATATATATGACAGATTTAACGTAGGTACATACATATGCTTATGCAATTTATGTCATGGACTCGATTACCATTCAACGACTCGTTTTTTTATCCAAAACTCATGAAAATTGGCGTTCTTCGAAAGTTACATTTAAGCAAGATTCCTGACTTTTCAACACGAATACCCCTCTGAGTACGGAATTTGCGTGGTGGTTAAACGTCAAAGTTTTCAAAATTTGCCAAAGCACCTCGATTCGTCGCAGAAGTCAATAATTGAAAATTATCGACAGATATCGGCTGAATTTTCTTCCCGAAATTGGAAGAAATGAATTTGGCTGAGCTGAAGTTTCAACAGCCCAGCGGTTAAATTTGATGTGACAGTAATGGCCAAAATTTGGTTACTCGTTTAATTATTGTTTTTTATTTGAGTCCCTGTCTGTTAACTTTTTTATATTCTTTTGGCCTTGTCTAAAGTTATTGCAATTTTGATTAATAGTTCGTAACATAACATATGTTATTACCGATACATACAATACCGCAACATAATCTCGATTTGGCACCACGTCAATTAAAGAGTTAAATGAAGTTTTTTCTGTATTCTGTCTATTTTACTGCATGGTTTACCCAAAATTATTATAAATTAGAACATAAACCAAAAAACAATAAAATAAACTCAAACAACACAAAAGCATTGTAAACGTTAAACCAACCTAAAGCTGTTCGGGAAACAAAGCCAAACAAAGGTTTCTTTTTACTCTCGAGGCTAAATATTTCGCCCTTGTTAAACGGAGCAGCAACAAAGTCTTAAATTTCGATTTATTCAAATTGAAGATAAGACACAATCGTGAGAGCAAATTCTCATCGACAATAATATTTAGTACATCGGCAAGATAGTTGGGCTAACTTTGCGCCATTTTAGCCAATGCAAGTTGTCATCGACAACATTTTCACGCCATCGGCAAAGTCAATTTACATTGCGCCATTGTCATCGTGCTCATCATAATCCTCGCCACACCATCGTCATCAATCTCATCATCTTCATCCTATTACCATCATCATCAAGTTTCACCACGTCAGCAAAGTCGTTATTTGGGTTTCTTAATCTACATTGGTTTCATCGTCACCAAGCCGATGGTCTTTATCGCATCGCCATCGCCATCGTCATTAAGCTCATTATCTTGACCGCATCACCGAATTTTTGAATTGCCATTATCACCATCACATCATTTCTTTTTCTATCTAATAACCACATCTCAATATCTCAATATCGTATATATGTATGTACATTAGAGTGAGCCGAAAAAAAAACATTTTTTCAAGTCGTGATACCGCGCAAAAGTTGCTAATTATGGAGACTAAAAAGTTCCAGTTTGTTATTATACCCTATTCTAAGGGTATATTAATTTTGACTCATAGTTTGTAGCATACCTTAATATTGCCCGTAGACCCCTAAAAGTTACTATATTTATGATCAGCATCGATAGTAATGTCGATCTAGCCATGTCCGTCCGTCCGTCCGTCTGTCGGCAAAAATTAGGCCTTTAAACTGGACCTAGAGAGCTGAAATTTTAACCATATACTCTCTAGGGTCCCGAAATAATCAAGTTTACGAATTTTTGAAATCCGCCCACAAACACACACGCCCACAAACTCAAAAAACCAAATTTTGGAAAAAATCGAATTTTGAGCTAGAAAGCTCAATATATGATCTATGACTCCTAAAACTGCTCGGGATAAAAATTTTTCAAAATCCGCCCACTGACACGCCCACAAATAAATAAAACAATTTTTTTGAAAATCAAAAGTTTGAGCTAGGGAGCTGAAATTTATAATATATACTCTCTAGGGGCCCTTTATGCTCATGTGTTAATTTTTTTTAAATCCGCGTACTGACACGCCCGCAATTAAATAAAACAATTTTATTGAAACACCCAAGTTTGAGCTAGGGAGCGTTTTTTTTTTGATAAAATCCTTTAAATGTTATATAACAAAATATGTAGAGCGTTCTTAACAATTCAACCATACTTAGACTTTTGTCACGCCCACTTATGAGGGATAGGAATAAGAATAGGGTATCCAACAGTTCGCCCAAGCGGACTGTAGCCCGTCCCTGTTTTATTTTAATTCCATCCATCAAAAAGTGTTCACGAGTATCTGTAACATTACGAATTCGTTCGAAAAAACCAATACTCGTTTCAACAAAAAATATTTCAAGATTTAGAAGGTTTTCCAGGTGTTTTGAACGCCCATTTCCGCCCGTATCCATTTTGGGCAGCCGAAAGTCATCATCGACAACGTAGTGAAAGAATACGGAAACGGCCACAACCTCGACAAAAAAAAAAACATTTTACATTGACATTTAGAGAACCCATCTCTGAAACGGGACCTTACGAACAAAGTACCACCGCCAATTCATCTTGAGGGAAACTGTAGGAACAATTTAAGTATTTTTTATATATCGGCTTATAGTACATGGCTATAAGCCGCGTTAAATGAATCCAACCGGCACCAGAACCGAAAGTAGTGCTCAGCAGGACTCCCAAGTCACAATGCCAAACATTGTTGACGGTGAATATTAACGATGGATGGAATGTTTTTAAACGTTACACACTTTGTCGCAGATGCCTACGCCGACATGGAAGAAACCGTTGCTAAATCCAAAAGGTTTGTGGAGTTGCTGGATGTTTTTTTAAGAACCACTAGCACCTTAATTAAAAAAGTAAAACGGCATACACCAAACTCATCAAGAATTGAAAATTTGCAATTGATCCTGTTACAAGCACCACGAACAAAAACGTCCTTCGCCTTTCTCGATGATGCCTCACCGATATCCCTATAAAAAAAAAACACGCACTGGAGCTACAGGTGGAAACAAAATCGCATCCTTTATGCCTCAAGCGGACATCAAACATTTATATAACAGAGCAGTCATCTAGGAAAATAAAAATACAAATTTCTTCATCAATGCTCAGCAAAAAATTCATGCAATGTAGTAAAACCCTCGAAAACGTATATGAAGTGTCGAAATTTGAATTGAAAATCTTTTCCAACAAGGTGGTAAACTTTCGACACCGATTTCATGGTGGTAAACGTGGAAAACTTTTTGATCAATCAGCGGTGGAGGTGCAGTAAGGCTGTGGCATAGTACATATATGCACCCTCTGTCACACTTCACAGATGAAACAAAGGCGCGTATCCAACATCTGATTGATCTACCTTCATTTACGCAAGCATTTTTTAGGGGTATTCATGAAACGTTTGTCGTAAACTTACACTTTTACGAAGATCGTAAACTTTCGACGTTGCTTGAATACCCTTAATATCTCAAACGTAAGCACAAGAAAGCCTCTCGAGCTTCCAAAACAGACAATCAACGCCAGGGAATTGTCCAATCGATATAAACACTTGCGAGGTATCCAAATAGCCATTTGTGTATGGATATATTCACGAATCTTACTTTGATAAGATCATTGCAATCTAAGTTTTCCATTGCAAGCAAGATGAGGGGTGGAGAACCAACAGATGGTGTTAGCAAAAACGCGACTGGGCTGGCACCGTTCAGTATGATACATCTGATCGGCAGCTCAATCACTTCAACTTTCAAATTTGTGGTTGCTAGCGTAATGAAAAAATAAATAAAAGAATTTATCGCTTTAGAATCCGTTGGCACGAAAAACTTAAAACTTATTCGTTCTCGCGACAAAGAAAAGGCAATTGCAATGATCAAAAACAGTGCAATCATAGAAGGATGAAGTAGGTACATTTATTCCGCTTCTGTAAAAGTTAAAAAAAAAATTAAAAACAAATATAAACACAAAATGACTTCTTGCTAAGATTCCTACTGGTTTTCATGGAATTCAATATTTGCAGTACAACAATTATTTCTTAGGTTTCAGAACTTACTCTTTGCCATCATCGTTTTTCTGAGATACTCAGAAACATTATAAAATGTTTTAAACTTTCGCTCATTTGCGTTTGATATTTATATTTTTTATATTAAATAATATTGAGTAGCAATTCACGGGCAGTTGACTTTTGAATATAAACTGAACGATTGTTTTTTTAGGTTTGACATTTAATACTTCAAATTGACAAATTGTCATTGTCGTACACATTTTCAACAATCCGTTAATTGTATAACAAATATTAATATACACGAATATTTTCTCATGATAGGATTTTTTTTCTTTGATAAAAGACCCTTGCCCTATGGCTAACACTGCGACCTAAAAGATGTTTTGTGTCAAAGGGGTTGCCTTAGCCCAAAAGACGACTGACCTCGCTAGTGAAAGCTAGCTACAAAGCTCCACCTGTGAATGCATCTGCTCGTCCTCCATGCAGAACTTGCATTCTGACTCTGGACTTAGGTTCATTTTGTTGAGATGATATCTCAAGCCACATTGGGCAGTGAGAAAGCGCACCAGATTTCTAATATTTCCCTTATTTAATGTTAGGATTTCCTTATAAGGAGTATGTCCTAATTAATGGTTTGGATTGTCTTAAACCAGCGACAGGTTAGGTTAGGTTAGGTAAATGGATGCCCTTGTGACAGGTGCCACGGCTCACTTAGACCATCAGTTTGGGTCCATTGTGCCCATTGTTGGGATTTTTCCAAAAATTTTAAAAACCGGCAAACAAAACAAAAATATGCCGCTGTTTCACAGCTCAGTGATCCGCTGTATTAGAACCACCCGGATCTATATGTAAATCTCAGGAGTTTCCTCAGTTCAATATCGGTCAATACCTCCTCAAAGAAGTAGCTGCCAAGAATCTTGAATCTGTTAGTTCTAAGGGCAGGGCATTCACATAGTAGGTGACGAATAGATTCTATTTCTTCAAGGTCTCTACAGGTCCTGCAGTAATCTTTATGCATTATGCCCAGCCCCTCCGCGTGTAAGCCTACTATACAGTGTCCTGTGAGGACCCATATCAGTGTGTCTTTGCGGCTTAACCCGATCACAACCTTAGACTTCCTTTTGTTGACCGCTGGCCAAAGCTCCATCGAGTGTCTGCATGTTTCGAGGCTGGTCCAACGTTGGTTTGTTTTACTCATGGATTCAGCATCGATTTTCTGTGTCAGTGCACCGAGTGGAACTTGTATAGATTTCAGAGCCAGAGATGCATCCATCTCCGATCCGCATCTTGCCAGCTTGTCTGCTTCTTCGTTGCCCGAGATGTCCTTGTACGCTGGTACCCAGCATAGAGTCATTAAATTGGCGATTGATGTCTCGTCTAGGTGTTTTGTGCACTGTAACACCGCCCTTGATTTGCCAACTACTGACTCCATAGTCATTATGGCCGCTTGGCTGTCAGGGACCAGGGACATTTCCCAATGTTTTGCCGTTCCCATTCTTTAATTTGTCCATAAGCAGTAGCCCGATAGACTTTGCAATAAGGTTCTGGTCCAAAGAACACAGATTCGGATGCAGCTCTGGGAAGTTCGTCTGCAGATTCATTGCCCATTTTGCATTTTTATGTTAAAAGCTTAAAATGCATATAGCATATTTATTTTTACTTTTATGAAACTTAAGTTCCAAATATGCTAGATTTAGCAAAAAATGCTAAAACGACAACACCGAGAATGTTTCCCCGTTTGGTACACTATTTCCCGTTCTCAATGATAATGGGATGCTGCTGCAATTATCGATGGAATATCGTTGAATTCTATGCTCATATCGGGATCAGATAGTGGGCGCTTTCAATTTACAAGCCCCTACTAGTTTACCCTTTCTGATTGATCGAATAACTCAGGTGACCAACATTTGGCAGGTGATCGAGGGTTAACCCTTTCAACACCGTATAACACATTTGTGCGGTAATGTTGAATCAGTCCAACCATTGCGCTGTTTTATCGAAATTTTCATATTTATTTCAATGTTTGCGCCATTTTTGTTGCTAACTGTTTCGCAGTCTTTGGATCCAATAATTCTGGGTACGGTTGTAGGTTGGGGCTCCTTCCAAGAGATTGATCACTTTTCTTCAAATCTATGAGTCGGGTGATTTCGTGGCATTATGTACTACTGCTTAGAAGGGAATCAGCAGGTGTACAACAAGGTCGAACCAAATGCGTATAATCTGTTGGAAATTACAATGCCCATTGTACTGTACTTTGGTCAAACTGATGCAATTGCATCTCCAGAAGCTGTACATAGCTTGCATAGGGAATTTTTGGAAAAAATAGTTGTTTGTACCGCATGGGTAGATCAATTTAACTATTTCGAGTTCATTTGGCCGCGGTCGTTGCACAGTTTGGCTAATGGAAGCGTATTCAAATCATGTGATGAATTCTTATAGAGAGTTCTGAAATATAATTTTGACTGAAGAAAAATTGGCTAAGGTAATTGGAACAATGCATCAATTTATTTGTTGGAACTACTTCTAAGTTTCACTATGAAACTTTTGCCCTTTAGGGGAGCAGTAGGTATTGCTATTGTATTTAGTTCTAAAAGTTCCTCGGCTAATTATTGTCCCACTTATTTGTCAACGTTCATCCCATGCAATGAAACTACAGAATGCACTTTAAAAATTAACACACAATTTGTATTTTCTTGTCATTATTTTTATTATTTGTTCAACAAAGTTTCATCAACAAATTAGCCGTCCAACTGAACGTACGGAGGAATTATTCACCAACCAGCAGCATAAGTCAATGGAGCTGCATGATAAGTATTTGGGAAAGCAGCAGCATCAGTATAGTGAGCTGGTGTATCAATAGCATATGATTGCACCAATGGAGTATGGACAGTCTTGAGGATTGGAGCTGCAGCAGAATAGGTTTGCACCAAAGGAGTATGAACAGCACTGACAACTGGAGCAACAGCATAGGTCTTCACGACTGGAGCAACAATTGGCTGGACAATTTTAGCTGAGTTATGAACAACAGTAGAGCTCTGATGAGACACAGCAGTTGGTACACTCTTGACAACAGAACCAACCTTAGCAAGAACTTGCTCTTGCACAATTGGTGTGGAGAATGCCACTGGGGATGATTCATAGAGTCCTGGACGAGCAGCAGCTACAGCGAGCAGAGCAGACAACACCACCTGTATGAGTATATAGAAATGAGTTTCCTTTCCATAAGTAGTGGCCCATTTCAACTTACCAACTTGAACATTTTGATTTAATTTTTGTGTTTTTTGGAGGTCTGTGTTGACTGACTGATGAAACGTTTGTTGATAGTTTGACCTAAGAACGTACAACTTTATATATCCCACTTTTGGTGCAACAAGGGTAAGTTGTTATTACTTGTTTTTCATGTCCACGCCAGTAAATGTAATTAAATGTGTAAGTGTAGAAAGAAACAAGAAACGAAAACTCGATAACAGACATTTAAACTACCGCTCTCAGAACCACCACCGTGAATTTAATTCACACTTAATGTTGAATTCTGTGCACTTATCGAAATTGCATTTGCTAGCCGGCAATTCGCTTATCACAATGTCTTGATGGGTCTATTAAGTACTTTTTGTTAACACCAACTGGTTTTCCAAATTAAAACTTAATTTTAAATTAACAGGTGTGTATGTAAATCCGTGGGTTGACACTACTGTAGATCACGGCTTTGGTAAAAGGGTGACCAAACAAAAATCAATAAATATGCATGTACGCGTAGAAATCGGAAAAATCCAGGCCAGCATGGATTATAGAAATGGCACCGGCATTTAGTTGAAGCCTGTTGAGGTCAATATAGCACAGGATCCTAGTTTTTAGAACCTTGCCTTTATTTTGTCGAGTCCATTACTTTTTTAGGCTATCAATAGCTTTTTCAATTTCGCTGTGCAACAAAAGGAAAACAGTTATTTCATAGTTACATATGTGTAGTTTACAGTCTTGTTGATGATATGCGGTATGAAGTGTTTTTAATAATGCCCTTTTCTAAGAGTATTATAATTTTGACTTATAGTTTGTAACATACCTTAATACTGCTCGAAGACCCCAAGATATTACTATATCTGTGATTAGCATCGAAAATTATGCCGATCTATCTGTGATCAGCATCGAAAGTAATTCCGATCTAGCCATGTCCGTCCATTGATTGACATTTTTTGGCCCTGAAATTCGAGCTAGAAAGCTGAAATTTGGAACCCTCTAGGACGCCGAAATGCTTAAGTGTTAATATTTTTAAAATCCGCCTTATGACAAGCTCATTTAAAAACATAGGGACGGGCTTTAGTCCGCTTGGGCGAACTGTTGGATACCCTATTCTTATTCCTATCCCTCATAAGTGGGCGTGACAAAAGTCTAAGTATGGTTGAATTGTTAAGAACGCTCTACATATTTTTTTATATAACATTTAAAGGATTTAATCGAAAAAAACGAAGCTTTTGTAAAAAAAAACGCTCCCTAGCTCAAACTTTGGTTTTTCAAATAATTTATTTAATTGTGGGAGTGTCAAGGGCGGATTTCGAAAATATTTACACATGACCACAAAGGGCCCGTAGAGAGTATATACAGTATAATCTCGGTAATTCGTACCCCGTTAATTCGTAAACCCCTCTTATTCGAAATGAACTGCAGATCCCTTGAAAAAATCACGGTTATTTCATTTCATTTCATTTCATTTATTGAACATCATACAAGTAAGACTTAGTCTTTTATAGTACTTAACAATAGAGAATAACATTTGATGGTTGGACCTAAACTATACCTAACAATAAGTAAATAAGAAAAAAAATAAATAAAAATTATAATGAAAATACTATTGCAGGAAGGAAGAAAGGGGAAAAGGAGTAAAAGAAAAAGAGTAGAAGAAGTTTAAAGAAATTTGAGAGTTGTTGCTTCTTTTTTTTTTGTTTTTTCATGAGAAGTACTCCAACGCAGATTTTTTGAATTCAGTAGCTCCAGTTATTTGTTTTGTTGCATTGGGCAAAGAGTTCCAAAGTCTAGTGGCATGAACGAAGAAATGGCGAGACGTGATTAAATAATTGGATGGGGGTGTAATTATATTAAAAGTTCTCGAAGAGCGGGCAAATTGAAGCTTTTCAAATAGATATGGTGGCGATTGATTGTGAATTACTTTGTGCAGAAAGACACAACATCTAACATCTAGAAACTGCTGAAGTGTACAACCGAGCACTCTTTTGTGTGCTACCTAACCATATCGTTGAAAGCAATGGTAAGTTTATGCAGCGATAAAGAATCAATCTTGCAATAAACAGCGGAGCATACTCAATGTAAGGCACAAGAAGGCATTTTGTAAGCCTGAGCTTCGTCTCAACTGGAGTAAAGCTCGCAAATAACCACAGTTTACGTAAACCACCGTAAATTCGCCCTACTGTGCAGTTAATATGGTCAACTAGATTAGTTACAACTTCCATGAATTTCAAATGTACACTGTTAAGAACAATTGGAGGTAGTTCTTTAGTGTCATAAGGTTTTTTGGATATTAATATTACCTGCGATTTTGATGGATTAAGCTGAAGACCATTAAACCTCGACCATTCATCGATTTTTGATAGATCTTCATTTATCCTACAACAAGGTCGTCTACTAGTTCAAAAAAAAAAACAAAGTAAACAAACAGTGCATTTCGGTCCCCTCGGTAATTCGCAATAATTTCATATACACAGTTATATAAAACGTCTTATAATTCGTAAGTCTCTGTTGATAACCCCGTTTATTCGTAAAAAAGTTTCACTCCTCATCTTCAATACTCTAAATCACGTTTGTTATACCCTATTCTAAGGGTATATTAATTTTGACGCATAGTTTGTAACAATTCAATTCAATTCAATTCAATTTTGTCTTTATTCAAATATGTACATAGTATAGAAATTAGTTTACAAATTATTCAAACAATTTTACATGGAGGTAATGCTCGTACACACAGAATAGTTAGTGGCATCTATATTTTTAGAAAACAAATAGAGATGATGCCACATTTGGAAATTGGTACTTTGTGTGGGGTGTACAAAGTCAGATACAAAGAAAAGGATGGCGTGAAAAGGAAGTTAAAAAAAAAATAAAATTTAAAAAAAATAAAAATTGCAGCAATTTAGTAAGAAAAGCAATCTATAACAAAAAGAAAAAAGGATAAGCAAAAAAGAATAAATTCAAATATTTAATAATTACGTCTAAAATAGATAAATAGAAGTGGGCAAAAGGGACTCGATTTCAGTATGGTCAAAAGCAAGAAGCCAAGACCTCGTTACTTTTGTAAAAATGCGTAAATTTCTTATGGAACGAATTTCTAATGGCAGTGTGTTATAAAGTTTACATGATATAATGGAGTAAGATTTTCTGTAACTTGTAGTGCGAAAAGCAGGAATATTTACAACAAAGTTTGAATGGCTCCGTAAGCTGCGAGTGCCCGAAATCGGACTTTCCCAATAGCCGCATCTCATAAAAAAGACCTTCAGAACTTTGAAGTAAAATAGATGACGCAAAGGAAGTATTTTCAAGGACCTGAACAGGTCCATAGTGTGAGCTGAACGGTGGGAGCCACAAACTTTTCGTATAGCAGATTTCTGAATGATAGTTAATTTCTGCAACTTACTTAAATAAGCACCACCCCAACTGCAGAGTCCATATTGCAATCTTGAATGGAATAAGCCATAGTAGACCATTTTCAATGTATTCGAAGAGCAATACTTTCTAAGACGAAAAAAGCAACGAGTGGAAGAAAGAAGATATTTTTTCAAAAGAGAAATGTGCTTGGACCAGTTCAAATTATGGTCAATAGTAACACCAAGATATTTAAAACTATCAACACCTTCAATTTTGAAGCAGTTACTACTGCAATCAGCGTTTCCATTAAAAGATGGTTCATTTTGGAAACTGCATATGTTTTTCAACAGCTCATGACTTGCACAATCATGGGAATGAAATACTATATCTGAATCTGGGTACTCATGTCCAGTAAGACTGAAATACATCAGTTTGGTTTTATTACTAACAATAAGCCTGTTTTGTGCAAACCAGCATCTTAGTAAAAAAACGTCATGGTTTATGTTAGCTATTAAATCTAATGGACTGACTGAACAGTAAGCAATACCAAGGTCGTCGGCAAAGGCTTTAGTATTACCCAAGAAACCTTAATATTGCCCGTAGACCCCTAAAAGTAACTATTTTATGATCAGCATCGATAGTAATGTCGATCTAGCCATGTCCGTCCGTCCGTCTGTCGGCAAAAATTAGGCCTTTAAACTGGACCTAGAGAGCTGAAATTTTAACCATATACTCTCTAGGGTCCCGAAATAATCAAGTTTACGAATTTTTGAAATCCGCCCACAGACACGCCCACAAACTCAAAAAAACAAAATTTTGGAAAAAATCGAATTTTGAGCTAGAAACCTGAAATTTTTTATATATGATCTATGACTCCTAAAACTGCTCGGGATAAAAAATTTTCAAAATCCGGCCACTGACACGCCCACAAATAAATAAAATAATTTTTGTAGACCCTATTCTAAGGGTATATTAATTTTTGAAAATCCATAGTTTGAGCTAGGGAGCTGAAATTTATAATATAATACTCTCTACGGACCATAAACATGTGTAAATATTTTCAAAATCCTCCCACTGACACGCCCACAATTATTATTATTTTTTTTTTTGAAAATTCAAAGTTTGAGCTAGGGAGCTGAAATTTATAATATATACTCTCTAGGGGCCCTCTATTCTCATGTGTTAATTTTTTTTAAATCCGCCTACTGACACGCCCACAATTAAATAAAACAATTTTATTGAAACAACTTTGAACTGAAACAATTTTATTGAAATTTTATTGAGCTAGGGAGCGTTTTTTTTTTGATAAAATCCTTTAACTGTTATATAACAAAATATGTATAGCGTTCTTAACAATTCAACCATACTTAGACTTTTGTCACGCCCACTTATGAGGGATAGGAATAAGAATAGGGTATCCAACAGTTCGCCCAAGCGGACTGTAGCCCGTCCCTATGTTTACAATATGTTTATGTTTAGTCACAAAGAAATGACTTGGAGTAACATCCGGTGGCGAAAGGGGATTTTCGCACCCTTGCGAATGTGTGCAGCTGCAGGTAATGGCAGCTGTTTCTGTTTCAATGTAAGCACGTGCATTCACAGACTTTCTGGCAAAAACGGTTACCGTTATGCTCACCTAAATTTCCTATGCAATTGCAGACTTCCAACCGTAGGTATACATACATAAGTGTCTGTCCATTTGTGAAAATTTTTTTTTTTTTTTTTTTTTGTGTATTATGTAAGTACCTTTGTAGAAAAATTGGTTTTTTGTGCATAATATATCCAATATATTGTGTTAAATATTAAATTTGAATTTAAAACATAAAATCCCTTTAAATCGTAGTTTTATTTTTTAAACCTTCAATAATTCGTAATCTCGCTAATTCGAAAACCCCTATAATTCTATAATTCGCAATAAACGCTAGGTCCCTTGACACTACGGTTTATCGGGATTATACTGTATTATAAATTTCATTTTCCTAGCTCGAACTTTGATTTTTCAATAAAATTGTTGTATTTAATTGTGGGCGTGTCAGTGAGGGGATTTTAATAATTTCATCTCCCGAGCAGTTTTAGAAGTCAAAGAGCATAATATTAAAAATTTCAGCTTTCTAGCTAAAAATTCGATTTTTTCGAAAAAATTGTTTTTTGAGTGTGTGCGGGTTTCAAATATTCTTAAACTTGATTAAAATTTAGAACCCTCTAGGACCGCGAAATGCTCAAGTAAATATTTTTAAAACCCGCCTAATGACAAGCTCATTTAAAACAAAAAGGTTTTTTTTATTGAAGAAATCAATGGAAATGAAAGTTCTTTCCTTCGTTAAGCATGTTAAGCAATTTGTATTCATCGTGCCTACTTTTAAGAGGCGTTTTTTTTACAAAAAAAAACATTGTTTTTCGATAAAATTCTAAAAAAAACTTACAATATAGTTATGTAGGTACCAGCAAAAAAAAAGTAGACAATATTCTTCTTAACAATATATGGATATTATAATACGCCCACTTTTTGGGGGATACCAATAGGAATAGGGTATCCAACAGTTCACACAAGCGCACTGAACAGTTTCCTTATGTTTTGATACTGCCTTGATCCGCTCTATGGTTTCTTCGACTACAGCATTTGCTCCTTCTATTTTTAAAGAGTTGGTACCTGTAACACAATATAACAAGTCTTGTTAGTAGAATTCAATGTAAAATTGAACTTAGCTTGTTTGAATTTGAATTGAATTTCACTTGTTTAACAAGACTTGTTGTATTGTGGTACAGGCCCTCAGTATCTTCTATGAAACGTTTATCCACATTTTCGTTAAAGCGTTAGATGTCTTCTTGTGCTTTCCTCCTTGTAATTTTTCGCAGTTTTTTTTTTTAAGAAGCCGATCAGATTCAGGAAGGTTAGGCTTTCTTCCAAGATATTCCCGTTTGGCTATTAGTTGTAAGGTTTGTCTGGAGAGTTTCTGCTGTGTTCCTGTTTCTGATGTAAGTAAATATTCAAATATCATATCTCATACTCAATTGGAGATCGAAATGTCAGCACGATTGTATTATATTTCTCTTAAGTAAATGAAAGTAAACGAGCAAGCTGAAAATAATACTCGTTCACAAATGTCTTACTAATGTCCACCACAACTTATCACTAAGCTTTGAACTGAAACTGATGTCAAATGCATGCAAATTGAACTAAACTATCCGAGATGCTAGGTATCGTCTACGTGATATCACGTACATAATGTTCATTTGAATGCAATTCTGATTCAACCCACAGTCTGGTCCAGTGTCGTACCAGACGTGGCGGGCGGCTATTTGTTGCGATTTCACAACCATCATCATTACAGTCCACAAATCTACTTTACTTTACCTGCTCTTAGTCATATCCATGTGTGACAAGACGGATAAAACTTTTTACGAGTGAGGTTGATTTTACCAGACAATTCTTGGCATTACGCCGTTGCCGTGCGACCTTTGGATCTCAGCTCACGATTCATTGGTTTTTGCAGCTCATGTGCCACCAATTACCATCTGGACGTTTGATATTTTAACTATTTAACAAAGCAGGTGCGTGGTCAGAAGCCGCGAGTATGACTTGTGTATCGTTTGATCTTTCGAACTTAAACACAAAACAATATCAACAAAATTAGACAAAGCGCATTGTAAAGGTCGCTAATTGGTGCTTTGAACGCAGTAAGCATAAAGTTAATCGCTCCAGAGCAGCGAGCGTGTTATGCCTATTATGGTGCAGATTATGCTAATTTGGATATCAAGATGAACGACTAGTTTTAATTAATTGCCATAGAGTAATACAATATTTGCAGGTGAACTTCGTTTAAGGCTTTGGGAAAAATATTTATCTGTGCATAAACTGGTCGACGGACAATAGGCACGACATTTGGAGTTACTAAAATATTAAGATTTATGGCCACCAAAGCAAGGGTGCCATTCAAAACTATAAAAGCCCGATTTTTTGATTCATGGATCAATGTTGGGTTGAGTTTGGGGATACCTGCGAAAGTTATAACTGTCTTGTAGTTACAAATTTTTAACGAATGTTAAGATCCATTATGGAGAAAAGTCGTTGATTCAAAAAAATAATGCGTGTTCTGCTGTGTGATTTCTATGAATTGAAGTTTTTTTTTTTTTTGTTTTTTGGGGTGTGTGAGACTTTCTGCACTGGAGCACTCAGACTCAATACTGGTCCATTGTACTACTAGGCAGACACACCACATTTTACTGTGGGAATTTACTCGTTTTCCTAAGAAAAACGAGAAGGCGCTTGAGCCCGGACGGTGCAAGTCCCCCTGTTCAGGTAAGGTATATTATGAGTAGCGAATCGAGCGAAGAACGCCGACCAGTCGAACCAAATATTCAGTGATAACTCTTGCGAATGTGCAAGCTCGCTATTAATAATACTGTGAAAAGCGATAAGCGAAAGTTCGATTCCCTACGCATAATGTGGACCTTCTTCATCAGTGCGCAAAGATATACTACGTTTTTATCAGAGAAAAGAGAAGGGAGACTAAAAGGAAATTTCGTTTGCAAGCAATCGGATCCCTACTAGGATGTCATTCGTGGAGCTGATGTTAAGTCAATGTAAATGAACTCCTAGTTAATGCTATCAACAGTGACGTTTTCCCAAGGCGGTAGGTAGATGTCTGCTTCTTTATAGCATGTACTTGATCTTGTTTTCTTTTACTCCAAGACGAACCCCAACGAGTTTCGCCTGTTTCTCAACGACCGTGCCGTCGCGTCGTCACTGGCCAGGCGCACTAAGACGACAACAAATTACAACAAGTCATGAAGGTCGAGCTATTTTATTTTGCTACTGAATATGTGTCGATACACAACATTTTTAACCACACACAACAAATCGTGGTGAAGGGGGGTGAAATGCACAGCAACATATTGTACACACCCACTGCCCACCCTTGGATTCTCCAATTTTACTTGTAACTTTCGTTTGGTTCGCACTTTTGCTATAAAATGGAAATAAGTTCTTGTAATCAATTCATTCACTCAAAGTTCCCTGTTCAAGTAACACAGACTCACCGAGACATAAAAATCCATATCAAAATGTTCAAGTTTGTAAGTACCTATAGATAATGTAGTGTGGAACATGTAGTTTGTAAAACTAGTTAATTTCCATTTCTTTCTTTAGGTGGTGTTATTTGCTCTTCTCGCCATTGCTGCCGCCAGTCACCTGGGCTTGGGATCTGAATTGGTATATTCAGCGGGTCTGCCATCAAGTGGTTACGAGTACACTCACACCATTCAGGCTCCCGACTATGTGAACCATGTTGCTGTCAGTGCTCCACTGCACGGACTCACCAGGACAATTGCTTCACCTTTGATACAGACCTTGTATGGTGCTCCAGTTGTTCACCAAGCCTGGTAATGCATGCTGCTAGAGATTGGACTGAGATTAACCTATTCAGGGATACTTTTGTGAAATGGATTAATGATCGAATAAAAGATATTATAAAAGAATAATACTTAAATTGTTTGGCTCAGAGTAATATTATAGGTACTAGTTACCTCAATACTGAAACAAACTAAGCGTGGCACCAGGTAACATTTTAAAGTAGTACGGTCTGACACTTATTTTAGTTTCTAGTTAAATTGACGAATATGTTGCGGTTTGTGTTTATATCTGTTTTTTTTGTGTTGATTAGATTTTTGGAAGAGTGCCGGGATTCTCGTTCACGAGACTTGGATTGTATATGTTTCTGTATTTTTAATGACGACGCAAACAATTCGTCGCTACAATGCAGAACTAGCCTCAGTCGCAAAACTATAATATTATCAGGAGAGCATTTTTTTTTTAAACAGGATGGGATAAAAAAAAGTGCATGCTATTTTTTTAGTGCATTTAAGAAAACTTGCTTACGAAATGGCGAAACAGCCAATTCGGGCGCTTCTCTAGGACGTTGGGACAAAAGCTTTCAACGTGTTCTACTTCTTCTTCCTTTAATGGCGGTGGGGTTATGCCTATGATCTGAATCACGATGTTTTTCCAGAACTCAAAGGGTATCTCGTCCGGCCAAACTGCTTTTCTTTTTATAGCCTATTCTAAGGGTATATTAATTGTGACGCGAAGTTTGTAATATAACTTAATATTGCCCGTAGACCACTAAAAGTTACTATATTCATGATCAGCATCGATAATAATGTCGTTCTAGCCATGTCCGTCTGTCTGTCGGCCAAAATTAGGCCTTTAAACTGCACCTAGAGAGCTGAAATTTTAACCATATACTCTCTATGGGCCCAAAATAATCAATTTTAAGAATTTTTGAAATCCGCCCACAGACACGCCAACAAACTCCAAAAAACTTATTTATAGAAAAAATCGATTTTTAGCTAGAAAGCTGAAAATTTTAACTTCCCAGTGGAAGTTCTTGTAATGGGGCCGATTTTGTGAATCGCGGATTTTGACATATCTCCACGTTTCAAGGTCACCACAATCCAAATTCAACGTTTTTATAGAGATGTCTGTCCGTGTGTATGTACGTATGTGCGTTCGAAATTATCTTTCGCCACGATTATCTGGAGAACCAAAGATGATATTGACATGGGACCGGGTTTATTCGAAGCGTAATTACGTAACCCAGAACTGATTAAGTTTCCAGCTAAATCGGTCCAGCCGTTTTATGTTAGTAAATAAATAACTAAAATAATATGCCTTTATTTGTACGATTTATTGTCATTTGTCATTGAGCAAATTGTTATTACATGGTGCTCCGTTATTTCGTATATATGTTAATTTACAGGTCTCCCTGTTCATAACATTGGTTGCATTAATTTATATCACACGTCGCTGTTATTAACAACATTTAATTTCAATGAACAATATTAAAGAGCATTTTTTAATATTAAATAATTCTTAGCCATATCTTATGGTTAACCACATTTCAAAATGTCCCACTAATCGCATAAGCCATATTTGATCCCACTGGGAAGTTAGTCGTGCGGACCTTGCGGGTCGCACCCAGACTACTTTTTTATATATGATCTTTGACTCCTAAATCTGCTCGGGTGATAACATTTCTAAAATACACCCACTGACACGCCCACAATTCAATAAAACAATTTTATTGAAAAGTCCAAGTTTGAGCTAAGAAACAGAAATTTATAATATAGACTCTCTAGGTGCCCTTTATACTTATGTTTAAATAGTTTTTAAATCCGCCTACTGGCGTGTCAATTAAATAAAACTATTTTATTTTTACAATTACAATTACAATTAGTTTTTATTGAGACTTATTTCTTTGATCAATACATTGTTTGTGTAAAGTAAATGTTTTTTTTTGTAGCTATGACTAATATAATGTCTGGCTAAGAAAATATAAAAATTGATTTTTCAACAATTTAATCTATTTTAAGCAAAGTATGAGTAAGAAATTACGTTCTACGTACGCTTGCTCCCGGCGTAACTTCAACATTGCTTCAAGGAGCACTTAAAACTAAAGTATAATTATGACTAGATTACAAAAAATAAAAAAATAATATAAGGTATTATATATTTTTTAAGTACTTTTTAGGTCTTTATAAGACATATTAGGTCAATAGTTCTTAACAAATTGTGCAAGTTATTAACAATTGTAAATGTATGAGTGTATCTAAAGTATTTCTTTTTAGCTTGTGATCCGCTTAACGAATACCATATTAAAGCCATAATATGTCCAAAAGCAGAGCAGAAGCTGAAGTGGTTAGAAAAAAAATTCTGTACGCTACCGGAAAAAAGAGGAAAAAGTTATCGCCGCAAATTGGACGGGGATGCTTTTTCGTAAAAGGGAACGGAAAAGTTTCGATTTTCGTTTGGTCTAAGCGTGTGTAAAGATCTTGGATTTAACAGGTTAAATGGTGAAAGGTAATAATGTTCCTCTGCACTATCGGTAATATTTGAGTCCATTAAACATTTAACAAGCGGGTTAGGATGTTCACGTACACTCTCTAATTTTTTAACAAGTAGTTCGGTCTGGTATGTCATTAAAGGTTTGATTTTGTTTTCAAAATAAAGCGTTTTGTTCGAAAACCATTTTTTGTTTGGTCTCCAGAATTTACCGCAACATAATCTTAAGATTTTCCTTTCAAAAGTCTGAAGCTCTTCGGCTACAGTGGGCGAAATTGTAAACCAGGTACAAAATCCATAAGTCAATATTGGTCTCACCAAAGTCTTATACATTAAAATCTTAGTGTTTGGCGAAACTTGTGTGGGATTAAGCATTGGCTTAAGCATTGCTGTGACCATTTTAGCTTTTTTCAACGTTTCTCGGGCATGCATATTGAAGCTAAGTCTTTTATGGAAGGTAATACCGAGGTATTTTACATCGTCTCGAAGGGGAATTTCACTTCCATTTATTTGTAGTCTTAGAGACTTACTATCTTTGACTGCAAGATGATGTCCTTTCCCGCTTGCATTTCTGAAGCATGTTATGCCACATTTATTAGTATTCATTTTTAATTTCCACGTTTTAAGGTAAGTTAAAAGAGTTGGTATATTTTCCTGAATCTTATTTAGTGCAACCTGTGGTCTTGTGTCGCTTGCTAATATCATAGAGTCATCTGCGTACAGGATAACACTAGGATTATCTTGCATTGTATTTTGAAAAGGAAAGTCATGAATATAGATATTAAAAAGGAGTGGTCCTAGAATTGATCCTTGGGCCACACCTGACAGGATTGGGAAACATTTCGAGTACTCAGAGCCTACGATAACAGAGCTAAATCTATCTCTGAGGAAGTTTAGAATTATAAAAATTAAGTACCTTGGCGAATTAAGCCTAATTAGCTTAAAGAGCAAGCCCTTATGCCAAACTGAGTCAAAGGCTTTTTCCAGATCTATATCAAAACCTACAGTACATTTCCTGTTTCTTAGGTTCTGAACAATTTTGTTATGCAGCACCAATGATGCATGCTCCGTCGAATGGCCCTTTTTAAAGCCAAATTGGTTATTTGGAATTATTTGAGACTCCTCGCAAAAGTTATTTAACTTCTCTGCTATACACCTCTCAAATAGCTTTCCTATATTGGATAGCATGGATATTGGACGAAAGTCTTTTATATCCCTTGCCCTCTTTGATTTAGCTATTGGAAGTATTTTTCCCTTCTTCCAAATTGTTGGAAAATAGCCATTGTTTAGACAGTGGTTGAAGATAGCAGATAGCGTCATGTCGAGAGAGGTGGGACATTTTCGAAGAATGTAATTTGATACATTATCTATACCAGCAGACTTTTTGTTGTTCAGAGCTGCTCTCAGCATGCTGACCGTATTTGGAGATGCAAAAACCTCAACGTTGTTTGGGCTTATTGCGGTGTTTGAAGGCGAAAAATTAGTAAGGGTTGAATTATCCTCAGTATTACAAAATGAATCTACTGTCGAGTGGATGTTATGCTCTTCTGTTTGATCTGGAGGTGTTTCTAGACCCGAGTACACGTTGGAGTAAAAATCTTTGAACGCTCTCAGCTTACTTTCAACATCTTTTAAATTCTCTCCGTTGTGGGTCAAAATATCTTTCCCAATATTGGTTCCGAAGAATTTTCTTCCTGTTATCCTATCAATTTCCTTAAACGCTTGCGGCGAGGGCCTGATTTTATTTAATCTTTCTTTAAAAGCATTGTTGTTATCAATCTGCTCCCTATCTTTAATGATTTTACTCAAGCACTGTATCCTAGCATGAAGTTGACGATATTCATCATTAATACTGTTTAGGTGTCGGTGGTACAGTCTTTTCAGTTGAGTAAGCCAGGCACCTCGCAGCTTTATTAATTTATTTGTATTATCTGATATATTGTGATATCTCAGATTTTTCACTTCGCGGACGGAAGAGTACAATTCAACGCTGGCGTTGATTTGATCATTAAGTTTCGTTATAAAATTATCTATTTCCTCGTTTTCTATATTTCTTTCAGCAGGGATATTCAGAGAGCAAATACGATGATGAAGTCCCAATCTAAAAGCTAGCCAGTGAGTGTTCTTAAAGCATCTATACGTAGCCGGTGGCACTAAAATTGGAAGAAAATCGACTATGTTTAGATGTATTTTAATACCAAAATTATCCGAATCCGTTGGAAAAGTTGAGCAAACTAGAGGACTCAGGTTATTGCTGGTAAGGGATGTGGATATCAGGAAGAAATCAAGAACGGAGGACGATCTTGGAAAAGTGGGACTGTTGGGCGCGATTAGATCTATACCCAAATACGGCCCGTTGTAAAACCAATTATAGATTTGGTTACCATTTTGATTGTGAAGCGTGTCATCCCATTCTGAGTGGCGTGCATTGAAGTCTCCTCCAAGTATAACTGCATCAAACGAATTGATAACAGTATAAAGTCTGTCAAGCTCGTTGGGTAATCTTCGACCGGCATTGGAGGGAATGTAAATGCTTCCTTTTAAAATATTTTTGTGTGACCCAGAACTACTACGTGTTGTAATGTTTACAAGGCAAACTGAAAAGATGTCGCTCTGGAAAGGAACTTCAGTGTACTTATACCTTTGGTCTAAGACAACTGCTGTTCCTCTACCTGAGTAGCCTGGGATAAAGTTAAAGCCATCGAATGAGGGCTTATGTTTCGGGGATAGCCTTGTTTCCGAAAGGAGACATATTTGGGGCTTTTGGGTTTTTAGTGTGTTGAACAAATCTAGTCTTCTTTCATGGGAAATTATAGAGTTACAATTTATCGACATAATTTGTAATCTTGTTGTCTGCATTATACCACTATAGAGGCCACAAACTCAAGGTATGCGAACATTTTATCTTCTGTAGACTGTAACTGTTGATAAGTGGGCCAAAATTGTCTAATTTTTGTTATCAGCTCTTTAAAAGGTATGTTGAAAAGATTTTTCGCCTCATTCAAGAAACTGTTGAGATCACCAGACTGATTGTTTGTCGTAATGGGCTGTGTGTTTTTCTGGATAGCTATTTTGCTAAACGAATTTTTTGTATTATTCACCATAGCAGCGTGACTACCCTTGACTCTGTCGGCAAAAGATACGTTTTGATCAGTAAACATACTTATAGCGCTCTGCACTACCGATCTATTTTGGTTCGCAACCTGTCTTGCTCTTTGGGTCAGTTGATCCCGTTTTTCCCTATATTTAAGATAATCTGGACAGCCTTGGTAACTAGCAGCATGCCCAGTTTCGTTGCAGTTGACACATTTTAAAGCAGGGGTATCCTGTTTTGTCTCTTTAAGCGTTTTAAAGGATGCGATACATGCTTCTGAATCATGAAACTCGCCACACAGAACGCATCTACTATTATAGGCGCAACATTCGCCAGAATGCCCAAACCTTTGACACCGAATTACTGTTTTATTGATTTTTTCCCCAGTATACCCGTTGGTTAAGCAAATATCTTATACTAATTAAATCTTTAATGGACTCACCAAGTTCTAATTGGACAATGAACATATTAAGTTTTACACCCATTTCTTTTGATTTAGCTGTGGAAAAAGGTGCAATTTTACCAATTTTGGTGCCAGGAGATATAGCTTTTAGAGCTTGTTCAATAACCCTAACAGGCGTGTCACCATCGATGCCCTTTAGCATTACCGAAACCCGTTTCGTTTCCTTAGGTGAAAAAGAGAAAGCACCTATACCCGTCCCGCGTAATTTATCAATAATAATTGAGTGAATTTTAGCGTTATTTACAAATACTTTAGTTTTCCGGTAGCTTAGATTTACAAATTTATGCTTTATATCTGTAATTTTACACTCAACTGCAGCGAATCTAATAACTTCACTGATAAGTTCGCAATTGGCACCAAATATAAATATTGGTGCACAGAAAGATACGTTACTAATGTTTTTAGTTGCATTGGCAGTGGGTTTATTATTCATTTCAACGTTGGAATGATGATCTGCAGGGGTGAGGTTGATTGGTTCACTTGTGTTTGGCTCAGGTTCTTGACGCTCCATATCAGCGAGTGCCGAAAATCGATTTTGCGAAGCAATTCGCTTAGGCGATGATTCATCGTCACGCACATTTCTCCTTCGTTTCCATACATTAGATTGGTAGCTGCTTGCGGCGTGTTTAAGATTTCCGATAACAGTTGTCCACTTATTCGATGTGGAGTGATCGGTGCTTACGTCCATACTGGTAGTGTTGTTATTGCAATTTGGCTCGCTCTCACGGTGTGTATTTATTATTTTAACAGCAGTGGGTCCATCGACTGCTCTTTCGTGATGCAGTTTCTCTATTGAGAGAGTGTTTTTTGCATTACTGCAGTGATGACTCGTGTCATCCGAGGTATTTGTTTTTGCATAAGCGTGTGCTTTGCTAGAATTTTCACTATTTTTATCTTCCAGCATATGAGCTGGAGGATCACTTTTGGATATTTCACAGTATGCCACTTTTAAGAGTCACTATCTCACAAAGTAAAGGATTGATGGATAAGGGTATTACGGCCTAGGCCGGTTTACGAATCCTAGATCTTCTCCTAAAGAGTTTTCTATTCGGGTTCGAGAGCACACGTCTGTTCGCTACAGTAGATCGAACCGAACTCAAAACTATTTTATTGAAAAACCAAAGTTTGAGCTAGGCAGGGTTTTTTTACAAAAGCTTCATTTTTTCGATTAAATCCTTTAAATGTTATATAACAAATCATATAGAGCGTTCTTAAGAATTCAGTAAATGATTCATTGCCGGTTCTTAGTTGCAACTTAAAACATGAAAGAATATGAGAAGAGGATAGAAGTTGGGAGCTACGGTAGGATTTTTTTCTCCACGGGTTACTCCTAAATTGCGGGAGGGAGAGAGAGGGAGATCAGTTTTTAAAATCAAATACTCTGTATTTCGTTCCGATTATAAAAATTTTCGAAAACGAATTATTTGTACTCTCTATTTCGGAAGCGACATGAAATCTACTACTTTCGGATTTACAATTTCAATATCCTAATTTTTCTACCTCGCAACTCGTATCCTAATGTGAAAAGCACTGAAATACGGAAAATTTATTTCGACAACAAATGTGATATCGGAAATTCGTACAAAATAATATGTAAGTTGTTTCTTGAAAGATTAAACAGTAAAAATAGCAATTTATATTAAAAATATAGTATTGACAGGAACATGGAACCTTCAAAAAATATGCACACGAAACAAAGTCGACTGATGCAAAACAAAAATCGGTGGTATTGCAGTTGACCTCAAAGGGGTAGAGGGCTCATGATGAATTCAGTTCAGCACATACAAAAAAAGCTTCCTTAGAGAGGCGAAAGTTCTGAAGAAAACTGCAATAAAACAATACACAATAAACTGAATCCCAGCTATGAATTTAGTTTTACCTTTTTCCACTTGCTTCCATAAAATTGCATTTGTCTCTAATGATTCTCCGCTATCTTCGTCAAACCACAGTGCAACAGAATCCATGTTTTTTTATATTTTGTGGAGCTTTATATATTTCTTTTATATAAATACATGTAAATTTACTAGTTTTGATGTTATGTTTTAACTTTCACAACCTTACACGATTTGTTTGTTTACTTTTTTTTGATATTTGACAGTTCACAAAAGATTTCTTTCGAGACTGAATCGAGACTCAACAAATAATAAACGGAAAAAGTATTGGGTACTATTGTTTCGAAAGTGCTGAAGAGTGCCAATTCAAAGTCGGAACGAAAATCAATTCCTTATAGGATTGACTTTCGGAACGAAATACCCCTGGTCGGGATTTCGAGCGAACTGTGAATTATTAGTGAATAAACTTTCATCGCACCATTGCCACCCGTACGGTTTCAAATTACAAGAGAAAGACCGACAGATAACTGAAACTGCAATAAAAAGGCGATTTCGGATGTGAAACTTAAACTTCGGCTTCTTTAAACCACGTTACCGCTACGTTTCGTCCTTTATTTTGTATTTTCTTTTCTTTTGTCAATAGAATGAATTTTAATTAATTTAATTCTTGCGTTTTTAACTAAAAAGCTTCTGTACAGAAAAAGCCCCGGGCAAAAACGACATTGCTCCTTGTTGGGACAAAGTTGGGAAAAATAATTTTCTTCTTTAAATTTGAAAAATAAATGCGCTATCTAAGTCATACGAAAAAGATTCTTATTTTGTTTTAAAGGTGAAATATCAAAGTTCCATAAAGTTTTTAATGTTTTTCAATATGTTGATTAATTTCATAAATACATATATAAAGCTTTGCATTTTTGGTGCCGAGTGTGCGCCCGTCTACTATTGGTTTTTATACATGCAAGGCGACGAAGAAGAGAAGAGAAGAACAAAAATACATAAAAGTTAGACAAAATTTACTTATTATGGTTTTTTTTATAATAGCAAAAAAAAAAACAATACATAAATCAATATTAATAATGAATGCCGATTTGAATCCAATAATATTGATTTTATTATGTTTCCGCTTACTCTACTTTATGATTTTTAATTTATATAATTACTTTACCTTGTCCAATTTATATTTGCAGTACACGGAGGTTAGGATATATTCCTTTAACTCTGATCATTATTGATTTCAACAAGCTATCTCCATTTTAAAGCTCTTACACGGTTTAGTTTAATTTAGTTTAGTTTGTTCCATCAAACCAAGTTGAAATAATACTTTAATGATTACTTGGTAATAATATAATATAATTATATAAATAATATAAAAGAAAAAATAAATTACACATTGCCACCATTAAAGTTACTTAAGATTAATAGCAAATTATTTTTAAATGAAAATCTACTTAGACTAAAGTCGATCATATCGCAAACGGTATTGGTTTCTCTTAAGCACCTAGTCAATGGTTCGTTTGCAGCATAATTTGTTCGGTGGTATGAAATGTTAAAAAACAATCGGTTTCTAAGCATCCTCGCAGGAATATTGAAGTTAATTAAGGCCAGAATATCGGAGCAATCAATATGATTTGTCAACGTCACGAATGAACAGAACCTCAAAGAACTTTCTTCGATTGTTAAGAGGTAGAATACCAAATAATTTGCACCTTGTTCCATAGGAAGACATATACATGTCCCAGTGAAGCCTTTTTACTAAGCCTCTTTTAAAACGTTTTTGTATTTTTTCTATTCTAAAAGAGTGAACTTCATACAAAGGGCTCCAAAGAGTATTACAATATTAAAGAGTAGATCTAAGAAACCAAAAAAACATAGGGACGGGCTACAGTCCGCTTGGGCGAACTGTTGGATACCCTATTCTTATTCCTATCCCTCATAAGTGGGCGTGACAAAAGTCTAAGTATGGTTGAATTGTTAAAAATTAAAAAACGCTCCCTAGCTCAAACTTTGGTTTACCAATAAAATTGTTTTATTTAATTGTGGGCGTGTCAGTAGGCGGATTTAAAAAAAATTACGCATGAGCATAAAGGGACCCTAGAGAGTATGTATTATATATTTCAGCTTCCTAGCTCAAACTTTGGATTTTCAAAAAAGTTTTTTTAAAATTGTGGGCGTGTCAGTGGGCGGATTTTGAAAATATTTTCACATGAGCATAAAGGGCCCTTAGAGAGTGTATATTATAAATTTCAGCTCCCTAGCTCAAGCTTTGGATTTTGAAAAAAAAAAAAAAAAAAGTGGGCGTGTCAGTGGGCGGATTTTGAAAATATTTACACATGAGCATAAAGGGCCCATAAAAAGTATATATTATAAATTTCAGCTCAAACTTTGAATTTTCAATAAAATTGTTTTATTTAATTGTGGGAGTGTCAGTGGGCGTGTCAGTGGGAGGATTTTGAAAATTTTATCTCCCGATCAGTTTTAGGAGCCATACATCAAATATAAAAAATTTCAGCTTTCTAGCTCAAAATTCGATTTTTTCCAAAATTTTGTTTTTTTGAGTTTGTGGGCATGTCTGTGGGCGGATTTCAAAAATTCTTAAACTTGATTATTTCGGGACCCTAGAGAGTATATGGTTAAAATTTCAGCTCTCTTGGTCAGTTTAAAGGCCTAATTTTTGCCGACGGACGGACGGACGGACGGACGGACGGACGGACAATGGACATGGCTAAATCAACACTACTATTGATGCTGCTCATAAATATAGTAACTTTTATGGGTCTACGGGCAATATTAAGGTATGTTACAAACTATGCGTCAAAATGAATATGAATACCCTTAGAATAGGGTATAAACAGACATTTTAATGTGTGTGTATCGCAACTAAAAAGTCTATATGTTTTACTAAATCAAGTTTTTGCTCAAAAATTGCCCCAAGGTCTTGCTTAAAGATTATAAATGTACTGTTTATTAACTTCCCAGTGGAAGTTCTTGTAATGGGGCCGATTTTGTAAATCGCTAATTTTGACATAATCTCCACGTTTCAAGGTCACCAGAATCCAAATCCAACGTTTTTATAGAGATGTCTATCTGTGTGTATGTACGTATGTACGTATGCGCGTTCGGAATTATCTTTCGCCACGATTATCTCGAGAACCAAAGATGGTATTGACATGGGATCGGGTTTATTCGAAGCGTAATTACGTAACTAAGAACTGATTAAGTTTTCAGCAAAATCGGTCCAGCCGTTTTCTGTTAATAAATAAATAAGTTGCCTTTATTTGTACTATTTATTGTCATTTGTCATTGTGCTCCGTTATTTCGTATATATGTAAATTTACAAGTCCCCGTGTTTATAACAATGGTTGCATTAATATATATCACACTTCGCTGTTATTTATAACATTTAGTTTCCATGAACAATATTAAAGAGCATTACTTAATATTAAATAATAACCACATTTCAAAATTCCTCACTAATTGCATAAATCATATTGATCCCACTGGGAAGTTAGTCGTGGGACCTTGCGGGTCGCACCCAGACCACTTTTTTTATAAGACAAGTTAATTGAAGAACGATTGCGACAAAACGCTAAACTTTGACATTTTGCAATATTAAGGTGTAAGGAGTTACCAAACACCAATTCGATAATCTCTCAAGATCTTCTTGTAATGACATGATCATGTTGAGTTTTTATACACCGAAAGACTTTCAAATCATCCGCATACATAAGACATTTAGAATTTAAAAATACGTCTGGAATATTATTGATATATAACAAAAAACGAGCGGGCCCAGATGGCTTTCTTGCGGCATACCCGAGGTAACAATAATTATAGGTGACGAGAGAATGTTGTTTATACAAACATACTGAAGACGACCCATTAGGTATTCATTTATCCAGTTCAAGAATTTAAAGTGGAATCATATTTTGTTTAACTTCATAAGTAATGTATCGTGACTAACCCGATCGAAAGGTTTGGAGAAGTCTGTATAGACAACATCAAATTGATACCCTTTCTCAATTCCGTTTAATACGTAGTTGGAAAAAAGTGTAAAGTTTGTGCTAGTAGATCTACCAGCAACAAAACCATGTTGATATGGAAAAAAAGTACTTTTAAAAATTTGAGTTAATCTTACATAAATCAGTTTTGAATTTTTTTCTGGAATTGTATTAATCTTACAAATGGGGCGATAGTTAGAAACTTCCTGCCTACTTTCTGATTTATAAATTGGTGTAATTACAGAACGCCTATACTTATATAAGAGCTCTCCATTTTCAATGGAACGATTTAAAATTATTAATTAAAGGTACAGCAAATACTGTTGCACTTTTGCACAGGAGCAATTCCATCCATATCTAGCCGTGTATCCACCTTAATCTTAGTTAAAGCTTGTTCAATTTCTGAAGTTGAAAGGATTAAACTACCAATGCTCAAATGGCTATCAGAGTTATCAAATTGATTACCAAGAGGTATAAAAGGAGAGCTATCTACATAAACGGATTGAAAATGATTAGCAAAAATCTAAAAGATCAGAAGATGATATGCCATCGTGACGCATTAGAATAGGAATACCATTGGATTGTTTTTTTTTTTTATAAATTTCCAGAAACTTTTACTATTAGATTTTAAATCACTTTCAACAGCTAATAAATACTGATTGTAAAGGAATTTATTTAGAGTATCGAAATTCTTTTGCAATATTGCCGTAGTAAGCATTATAAATTCTACACAAATCTCTCAAAAATATCGATATGGTTACCAACTCTTTATTAAGATTTTATAGTCAAAATTATGTTGACCGAAATAAACTAAATCTATCTACCTTAAATGGCACCAGTATTTTTGAAAAAGCTCTCCCATTAGACCTGTAGCTGTACTGCAAATAAAGGGTTTTTCAATAAGAGCGCTACAAAAGTTTTTTTTAAATAAAACAAAAACGGTTTTGGATATCAATGAAATTCTTTATTCCTGTGAAAGTACGTTCGATGCCATTATGTATGGAACTCGATTTCTTTTGCATGGCCACCACGGGCACGCTTGCAGAAGTCCAGACGCTGAACCCAATTTTCGACGGTTTTCAAGCATAAATCGGCCGATACTGCTGCAATTTCACATTCGATATTCGTACGAAGTTCATCAATCGTCGCTGGCTTGTTGGCATAGATCATAGACTTGACGTAGCCCCACAAAAAAAAGTCTGCCAGAACTCAACATGAACTGTGCGGTCAGAGACTGTATTCATAAAACACTATGCTTCAATAAACGGTTCTCCACGGAGATCCCCAAGAGAGAAGCATGGGTTAGTAATAACCCACCAAACAGCCACAACGGCATAAAGTGGTATACGGATGGTTCTAAAATGAAACGGGGGTAGGAGCGGGAATATACGGACCAAACAAACACTTCACGATACCCATGGGAAAAAGTCGCAGCGTATTTCAAGCAGAGCTCCACGCTATTCAAGAATGCGCCAGCCACATAAATTTATCTGGTATAAAAGGTGCAACCATCCATTTATTCACGGATAATCAAGCAGCTATAAACGCCCTTAGCTCGCATACCATTGACTCAAAATCAGTCATGTACTGCTTCAACACCCTACAGGCACTCGGAACAAGTAACAATACCAAGCTATGGTGGGTTCCGGGTCATGTCGGTGTGGACGGTAACGAAAAGGCCCACGAACTGGCCAAAAAAGGTTCGGAAACCACCTTTATAGGTCCCGAACCCTTCTGCTGCGCTCCTAGATCAGCAGCAACGGCAGCAATAAAAAGCTGGGAACATAGAAAATGTATTCATCTTTGGGAAAGCATCCCAGGTTTAAGACAGCCCAAACGAGCCATTCGGCCTTTCAATCAAAATGCAAGCAAATGCCCAAACCTAAGCAGGCATGATATCAAAAACTTAGTAGATTACCTTACTGGCCACCATGGTTTAAGATATCATCTACACAAAATGAAAATAGTAGACTTCCATGAGTGCCGACTCTGTCTGGAAGAGGACGAGTCAGCTGAACACATTTTATGTGAATGTCCGGCCATAAATGGAATTAGAAAGAAGATCTTTTTCAGGGAACAAATGAGCCACGAGGACATAAAGAATTCTTCTACTAGTAGAACTATCCGCTTTACACGGAAACTGGAAACTCTACTAGTCTAAATTTTTCTGGCCCATACGGTACAAAGATCTTTTCTTTTTAGGTCGAAGTGCCCCCTATTTAATCGCCTTGGCGAGCCAGAATCTTAAAAAAAAAAAGCAGACCCGCTGCAAAAATTGCATGCATATATACTCGTATTCTATTTCAAACCTATTCATCACTTATTCATTTTTAATTAATCATGTTTATTCATAATTCATATGTGGACCACTGGGAGTGACCACTGGGAGTGCTGGGAGAAGAAATTCAATGATCTCAAGAGCTATGAAGTTAAGGAAACTGAAATTGAACATGATACATAGGTATTTAGATATGACGCCTCTTATCCCTTTCAGAGGACTGTAGGTTACTGTGTTGACGGGGCAAGAGAATCCTGCGCCCGTCACACTTAGGTCAATGTAGACCCTTTGTGATACTTCAGGGGACTGTAACCATTTCGGTTAAAATTTTAAAAAGCTGTTTCTGAAATGGGTAACAAAAAACGGCAGATTTTTGAACAGCATTAAGTAGAGAAGAAAAAACATTTGATGAATAAGGAATAAGATGAAATTATAGAAGATTACATATTATTCGATGGCCAGGCTAACCAAAAAGTGTGAGTGAAGCTACGGGTGACTGCTTGTTGCATAATAAGAAGAACTACACTTAGGGCAAAGCTTAGATTGGTTTCAGTCTGCAAACGTGATTGCATACATTATGGCGCAGGTCTTACCATCAACAAAACTTAATTTAATAAATCCAGTCCGATCTAAAACGCTTCCCATTTAAGCTCTAATTTCAAGTTTTTCCACAACAAGCTGCGGAATTTCCAACAGCAACAGGCCGTAGCCTATACCTTCTTCCGCCAAACGACTCATACATAATTGCCAAACAGGTATACCTTTGTTAAGTCTCCGCTTTTTTTACTATAAAATGCACTTTGACTTGTCAAATGTCATCAGTCAACCGTCTTCTTTCTGCAGTTAAACAATTTTCCTATACCTCCGCAGCGTTCTAAAAATCATGTGGAATTTCATTGTTATTACACTTGCCACAGTTTTGGCTGGTTGTGCACACCTCACTTTTGCTGGTCCTGCTCATCCCTTAGAAGACAATTTCAATAAAATCGATGATTTGGGTGGCTATCACTTTGGCTACAACACTGGAAACATCGCAAGACAGGAGTTACGCTCACCTGATGGTGTTATCCGTGGTGCTTACACCTATGTCGATGCAGATGGTCAAATCCAAATTGTCACGTATACCGCCGACAGGCACAATGGATTCCAAGTTTCCGGCACAAATATTCCCAAATCCATACATGATGATGAAAAAGTTATCGAAGAAACTAGTTCTACAGTCGTGGAGGATTCAGCCAAAGTAGCTGCGCCAAAAGCGCCATTGAAAGTAGTCACCGAAAAAGTTCCAGTGGTGATGAGCCCACTTCCTCTACCAGTCCAGTACACTCCAGAAGTATCTGCTGCCCGAACTGAACACTTCAACCTTCGTCACATGGAAATTCTTCGAAATCGTGCTACTGTACCATCCGAATACATCATCCCAGCTTCACAATACCATTCAGATTACCTTCCATATGTTGGCTTGTAAAGAGTCTAACTGAATAAAAATAAAATATTTGTTTTTGCTCGTAATTAATTGTATTAACCTTTGATTTTAACCTTCCTAATGTAAAAAACCGCAATTGAGATATTACCTCTGATCATAACGAATTCATGCTGGTATTTTAACGCCTCTAAGTGTGGTCTATGTAATTAGGTTTGAGCTATTGTCGAAAGTGATAATCAAGTTGGAGGTAATGATTATATTGCCAGAGGCGTTTCAGCAAATGCGGTCCAACAAAAGACCGGTAAAATGAAAGCAAAAGTTGGGCATGTATGCTGCAATGCTGGTATCTGAAACAATTAAGATATCAATTTGTTGGTTTTAAGATGATCGAGAGACCGCTGTCGTCGATTGATGTCGTTCGATCGTTTTTATTTTACGTACCCGTACATGGACTACCATGTTCTACGCATGCTCAGAAACAGTAATGTAGATATTATATTAGTTTGTATTACTCCTGGACATTTATATCAAACTATGCTATTTTGTATACCGCAGATACTTGGTTCAAATTAAATTCCTTGTGTGGGTTTTAAATTATTGGAAATCATGTACTCCAGTGGTAACAATCCTTATTGAACTTAGGTCTGACCACAATCTGGTTTTCTGTCGTCTTCAGTCGTCAGGGGAAAAAAAGTGCAATATGTCCAAGATTTAAAAAATGCAAACTGGACTCGGTTCGTTCAGAAGTTAAAGCAAAACTTCGTAATTTCCCACTGAATATCGAAGATATTTTAACTAAGGAAGATGTTGACTGTCTTGTGAATGAATTCTCAAATCACGTTCTAAGCTCGGTCGAGGCAAGTATCCCAAAAGTTCCTAAAAAGAACTATTCTTTCAAAATGCCCTCCCACATACTCTCCTTAATTAAACTGAGAAACATTTGTAGGCGAAATTGGCAAAGGTACCGCTAACCCATGTTCCAGCATCAAATGTCATACCTGTATAAAAAAAATAGGCAAACAACTTTTAGAACATCGTAATACAGAGTGGAACAATAAACTCAATATACTGGACAAAAACGGAAAACCCTTCTGGAACATTGTTAGATTGGTAAAAAATAATAACAGACAGTTACCTTTTTTAAAAAACTCGTCAGGCACATTCTTTACAGATGTCGAAAAACCCAACGCACTTGCCGTCAATTTCTCCAAAAACCATGTTGTCTCGCAAAATTTAGGTGATGCATATACAGGGTGGCGCAAAAGTCATCATCCTATCGGAAGAAGCTATAATTTTTGCAAATGCCGGCAAATGTAAATTCTACTTTGACATTTGTGAAGTTAACTGATACAGAAAAAACTTAAGACACCAATTAACATAATCCAAAAGCAGAACCAAAGTTTTTCATTCATAAAAAAAATTACAGCGAAAGAACATCGGGTGACAACTTTTGCGCCACCTGACAACTTTTGCGCCACCTTGTACAAGCACCCTCGTGAGCTACACCATCCAAACTTTTATAGCTGATGAAGCCAGGCATTCTTCTTCCATTACCTTTGTAACGGAAGAAGATATAGAATTTGCAATAAACAATCTACATGCAAGGAAAACAGGAGGTCTTAATATGTTACGAAGCATTTACCTCAAACAATTGCCTCGGACAGGTTTAAAATTCGTTACACTTATTGTAAATGCATGTCGAAAAATGCAATACTTTCCCGACACTTGGAAACAAGCAAAGGTGGTACCAATATTAAAAGCTGGTAAGACTTCAGAAAGACCGGAAAGTTATAGACCTATCAGTCTACTAAGCAATATAAGCAAAATATATGAGAAAGTACTGAAAGAACAAATCTTGAAATTCATTGATCTTAAGAAAATTTACCCGAACGAACAATTTGGGTTTAGGCGTCATCACAGTACTTCCCATCAGGCACTGAGAATAGCAAACTACATTAAAAGAAATCGATCCCAAGGGAAATCTACAGGTATGGTCCTACTAGACATTGAGAAGGCATTTGATTCAGTTTGGCACCAGGGCCTGATTTACAAAATGATAAGTCTAAACTTTCCTCCATATATTTGTAAAATAGTCCAGAGCTTCTTGTCCAATCGCTGTTTCAAAGTCCATGTCAATAGTAGTGTTTCAGATTTTATAAATGTTCAATCAGGTGTTCCACAAGGATCAGTACTTGCCCCAATACTGTATAACATTTATACACACGATATTCCACAGTTACCGCACTGTGATATAGCTATCTTTGCAGATGACACCGCATTATTTTCATCTAATGAATTCGCTCTCAATATTGAGAGGAATCTTCAAAATGGAATGGAAATATTATTAAAATATTATCACAAATGGAAAATCAAACTAAACGAAGGGAAAACGCTGTGATGTTAAGAAGTTACCGGATCGACAAGTGAAAGAGATGATTGACAAGATATGACTGACTCTTTATTAACTTCATGAAATGCATATGAGGTGGTATACTTAAATCTAACATGTGTGTATGTATAAGAGATTATATACTTAAATACTATGACAAATATATATTAACTCCAAAATCTGCCTTCCTGTAAATATGTACCTACTTTTTTTTTCTTTTTTTTTACAAATTAATACGTTCATTATTTTCTTATTATCCCTAAACATAGCAAAAAGAAGTGTCGTTCAGTTATTATGATAAATGAGCCTGTTTCGCGAACGAATTTCTCTACCAGCTCGAGTAACAACCATTTTATTATTTCTTGAAGCAACATTTTGCTCCAGATTTTCCCTTACAGGACTTAAAGCGGAGCTATCACTAGATGGACTACTTTCTTGATCAAATGAAGCTTGAAGACTTGAATTTTCGGGTGAAGAAGGTAGCTTCATAACGTGCTGTCTATTGCGTCGGTATACCTGTTTGTTTTCCCCCTGAATCAAATACGACCTAGGCTCTGGACATTTCTCTATGATAACACCAGGATACCATACAGATTTTGGGGATTTTTGATAATAAACATTTTCTCCGTGTTTTAACTCTTTTAAAGGTTTTGCTGTTCGATTATATGTAGTACTTTGTCAAATTATCCTTATTTTTTCTGAAAGCCGTATTAACCTTTTCCTCGTCTATCTTAAAAGGCCTAAAGTTGTCGAAACTGCTTGGAATTTTGGTTCTAAGTTTTCTGTTTATAAGCAACTCTGCAGGTGAGTAAGAAGTAAAATTCGGCGTTGCCCTGTAATTTAAAAGCGCAATATATGGATCTGAACAACTCTCTAATGACTTTATTAACAATCGTTTCATAGTTCTTACTGATCTCTCCGCCTGACCATTTGACCTGGGTGTATAAGGACTTGTTAACACATGTTCAATGTTCCAAGTTTTGCAAAAGAAACTAAATTCGGAGGAGGAAAACGGCGGACCATTATCACTAATAAGAATTTTTGGAATACCATGACAAGCAAATATGGACTTTAGTTCTGTAGTTATCTACTCTTTGACTTGAAACTCCACTATTTAAAAGTGCGATTTCAATATATTTAGAATAGTAGTCAATAACTAGCATGTAAAGTTTCTTTTTAAATTCAAAGAAATCAATTCCGATTTTTTGCCAGGGTAAGGGAATAATGTCATGGGGTATCAATGGATCTTTTGCATTTGAAGCTCTATGTCTCAAACATATTTCACAAGATTTCTATCTACAAGATTTTTTATATCTGATTTAAAATTTGGCCAATAGACCGATGACTTTGCCAAGCTAATGCATTTTTCAAAACCCATAACGATTTTATTGTTTATTAAAACTATACCACTAACGACATGAATTTCATTTTTATTTTTCAAATAAGGCATTACTAATGGATATATCTCCTTCTGTCACCCATTTCTGTAATATTGCATGAGATTAACCAAAATTTCGTCTGCAATTGTTTCTTTGCGGATTTGATTTATTTTTGCATCACTTACTGGCAAATTTGATGAAACGAAATTGCAATGTATTTCAATTTCATTACCTAACTGCGATGCGATGAAGCTTTTTCCGGCAAGGCTGCCCGTGACAAAGTGTCAGCAATAAGCATTTCCTTTCCAGGCTTGTAAATTACTTTTAAGTTAAATGCCTGAAGTTTCAGCATCAACCTTTGAAGACGCGTGGGAACCTTATACAAAGGCTTTTCAAACAGTAAAGGCTTGTGGTCTGTTTTAACCAGAACCTCTCTTCCAAAAAGAAACTTGTGGAAGCGACTACATCCAAAAAGAATGGCAAACAGTTCTTTTTCGATTAGAGCATAATTGCTTTGACATATCGTTAATGTAGCTGATGCATAAGCAATTGGCTTATTTTCCTGCTGTATCACGGCTTCAACTGCTGCCCGAGACGCGTCTACTGAAAGCTTAATAGCCTTGTTGTTAACTCCAACAAACGCAAGCTATCTTTTTCACTCGTAAAAGAAAGTCTTGGTTTCTTCCCATCAGCCAGCTTCAGCTCAATGGCAAAAGTATTAAAAAAACTTCTGTTAGATATCTAGGTATTTATTTAGATACCAAGCTTACCTTTAAGGACCATATTACCAAAACTATTAAAAAACTAGGTATACCGATTAAGATGCTGTACCCGTTTATAAATAGAAAATCATTACTTTCCACTGAGAACAAAATTATTCTGCACAAAGTAATTTTCCAGGCTATTCTATTATATGGGAATCAGGTATGGGGCAACTCTGCAGTGTGCCATATAAAAAAATTGTAAGTAGCCCAAAATAAACTCTTGAAAATGATGCTAGATCTACCTTGACACCACTCAACTCTTGACATTCACGAAAGAGCGAATGTTGAATTGATAGCAAATAGAATGCTAAAACTGACTAACACGTTCAAAACAAGATGCAGTTTCGCTGACAGTCCACTTGTAAACCAATTAAATACATAATATTGTTAAACTATTTCTCCTCAAGGCTGTTTTTTCTTAATTTATGGTTAATCTTGAGCATAACTTATATGTATATGTATATATTAATGATGTACCAATTTATATTCATCCCATTTTTATTTGTTATTTATTTGTCTAGGTATTCGTTAATTTATTTATTTATTGATTTAATTGTTTGATTACTTGTTTATTTATATTCTTACCTATTTATTAACTTATTTAACTTATTTATTATTTTTATTTGTTAACATTCCTTTTTATATATGTATTCACCTATTTATTTAATAATTTATTTAATTAATTGTTTATTTATTTATTTACCTATTTGTTAACTTATCTTTTTATCTATTTACCTATTTATTTATTTATTTATCTATTTACCTATTTATTTATTTATTTATTAATTTTATTTGTTTATTTATTTATTTATTAATTATTTTAATTTATTTATGTATTATTTATTTATTCACCTATTATATTTTTTTTTGTATTAAGATAACTATTTAATTATTAATTTATAGGCACTATTTATATAAATCTTTTTACTTTTTCTTTTTTTTATATTAAAGGTTTTTTTCGTATTTTCCTTCAAGTTAATCTATTTTTTTTGTATGTATTCTTAATCCAAATTTTAAATAATGTTTCAGTAGAAAGATAAAATTTATTATCAAATCTCTGTAAAATGTGCAATAACAAAATTCTGTAAAAAACATTTATATACGAAATAAAACATCAGTGGTAACAAAGATTTGTCAGTGCAAATGAATATATTCATAAATTCGACTTCGGAACCGGATGAATAATTTCCAATATATATAAAGGTCTTTCATTAGCGACTTGACAATTTCAAGTGTGAACGCACCCTTAAACCGATTACCGAACTAACAATGTCAATATATTCAGTAAAATTAACATTTTCATCATGAAGTGAAGGAACAATGCTTAGGTTAGGTTTGGTTGTAGTGGCAGTCGGCTGAGGCCGACACACTTAGGCCAGTGACAGGCCCATTGTGATGTATCATCCTCCTACTCGTCGAACCAGTTGGAGCTTCTGATGAACCTTCACAGACTTTTTATATCGGTGTTAATGAGATCGTTTAGATCATTGTAAAAGAAGGATCCTAAATGGAGTTTACGCCTTTGAGAAAGAGCAGGGCACGTGCAGAAAAGGTGGAGAACTGTATCCTCCTCCTCCTCGTCCATACAGCTTCTGCAGAAGTCATTTGCGTGGACGCCAAGCCTTGTTGAGCAGCATGGGTGGATGTTAAAATGCTTCGCCATCTCCACTAGAGATGATCGACAGTCACGGACTACGATAGAGTTTGTGGACCCAGAATCCAGGGATTTTAATGCAGCTTGACTATCTGAGAAGATCCAGATATCCGTTACGGATAACACGCTCTTCTTCAGCCACGACAGGACTTCTTTAATAGCCAAGATTTCTGCCTGGAACACACTGCAGGTACAATGCTTACAATTAATTAAAATTTACTACCGAAATTCAGAGTCGGTGTTCGCAAATTTAAGAGCGTTAACGCCAATTTTCGGCCGTAATTCTGTGTCAGTAGACAAGCAATAGTCTAGTGATGACGTGCTTGATGTTACCGTGCCAGTGAGACTACGTTTTGCTCGAAGTGTGGAGAATATTGCTGCCGTAGAGTTGTCTGTCGCAATCCAGCCAGATCAGTCAATTTCATGGCGTTCTCAAGAATTGTGCCACTCCCAGACCACATTATGGCAAATTTTGCTTAAGCATCTTGGCCTACGACCTTAAAAGATCAAGCTGACTCAAGAACTAAAGCCACTTGATCATATAAAGCGACGTACGTTCTCGAATTGGACTCTGAACATGATGGAAGAAAATGAAGAATTTCATCGCAAAATCATCTTCAGCGATGAGGCGCATGTTTGGTTAAACGGCTTGGTCAATAAGCAAAATATGCATTACTAGACAGGTGAGAACCCTCATGTGCTCCATGAAACAGCACTTCATCCGCAAAAAGCCACTGTTTTATTTTTTATTTATTTATTTTATTTCATGAATTGCTTACACAGTAAGAAACAATATCTTATAAATAAGTGGTAAGCAGAAAAACGAGAAAATAAATGGATGCTACAAGTATATTGATAGAGGAAAAAAGAGGAAAACATAGGGGCGGGCTACAGTCCGCTTGGGCGAACTGTTGGATACCCTATTCTTATTCCTATCCCTCATAAGTGGGCGTGACAAAAGTCTAAGTATGGTTGAAATGTTAAAAATACTCTACAGTGGCATGACTAAGGTTGATGGAAGGCAAGTATGACAGGTATAGAGGCTTTCTAGAGACAACAATGCACTTGGACTTATTAGGATTAAGGAGCAGACAATTACTTTGTGACCATTGCACGATTAAGTCCAGATCTTCATTTATACAGGAAGTGGCATGCTCAATTAAGCCCAAGGGACAGCACAGTACGATCTGAACATCATCGGCGTACATAATGTACTGAGCTATGTATAATGAGAGTAGGAAGTTTGTTGACATATAAGGAAAAAAGTAATGGTCCCAATATTGAACCATGTGGCACGCCGCTGACTTAGGAAGAAAGCCCGATAGCACGTGGTTTATTTCCACTGCTTGCACTCTGTCTGTTAAATAGGAAGATATTAGCTTTATAGCACACGGGTAGGAAGGTAGAGTGGGCAATCGTATCAAACGCCTTCGAAAAGTCTAACAGCACAAGAAATCGAATATAATCGGATACATCTATAACGGCGGCAGTGGTGCAACTGAGTTTCTGTCGAAAACCAGATTGTTTTGGAGACAATATATTATTGGAAGCAAGGTATTGACTTAATTGTTTTTGGTATATCTTTTCAAACACTTTAGATATAAATGGCAGGATAGAGATCGGTCTGAATTCGTCACCCTTGGGTGTTTTCGGACAGGAACAACTTTGGCTGATTTCCATTGCACAGGAAAGATGCATGAGGTTACCACAGAGTTGAAAATATGCGTAACATGCGGCAAAACAACGGGTAGGATTACTTTTAAAAGACGGATGTACCTCATCGAGTCCAATCGCATTCGATTTGATACAAAGTAAACTTTCAACCACATCATTACAACTAACTGCTGTAAAACGGAAGCTAGAATCTCGGGCAGGAAATTAGGATTGACATTATATTGCGGAGCTTGAGTACTATCACCATTGTTCTGTGAGGAAATAAACTCTGTTTGGTGCGGTTTTCGTGCCGATGGCGTCATTGAGCCGTTTTTTTTTTTCGTCCATGAAAATGACCGTCACGTTGCGGTAAATAGTATTCGCTACAGAGACATGTTGGAACGTTATTTCTTTGAGAAATTGCATGAATTGGACATCAGTGATCAGTCCCAACAAGACGGTGCCTCAAGCCACACAGCGGATGCAACAATCGAGTTATTGAAGTCTCAGTTCGGTGAACAGGTTATCTCGAGAAACGGACCCGTTTATTGGACGCTGAGATCGTGTGACTTAACGCCTATAGACTTTTTATATGGGCTACATTAAATCATTGGTCTATGCCAACAAGCCGGCGACGTTAGATTAACTCAAACCAATATTTAACGAGAAATAACGGCCGCATCGGTCGAAATGTGGTACCGAGTCTTCGAAAATTGGGTTCAACGTATCGCCAGCTGCATACGTTCCCGTGGTGGACATATGAACGAAGTCGGATTCCATTCATAAATATTTTGATAGTAATTCAAGCCAATTTTGTGATATATCCCAAGTAGTTTGCATTTTATTTAAAAAAGAAGTTGTCAAGTCCTTAATACTCGTAAAAGACCCTTTTTTTATTTGTGACTTGTGATTTTTTATTTTGTCTACAATCACTGCCGTATCTAAATAACTAATCGATTCATCAACAACAACATTCGCTCCCAGCTGTAAGCACTAGCATTACTACCCTCACCATAAACCTTTGTTGTTGATTCATGACGTATCGAAAAGTATGTTAAGTAAACCAAAGCGGAACTAAATGAAAAGTCTAGGTATACAAAGTGGCTAGATACAAACAAAGCTACACGTAGATATAATTTCAAATACATCATCGCGGAAAAATCAAATTCATCATGTCATGTGGTGTTATAGATACTACATTAATTGATGTTATGTAATTTGATTCGTGTCTGTGGAACTTTTGTCGCTACGGTCCAGTGCTACAGCCGAAGAAACACGCATTTATGCTAATTTTGGCTACTCAAAGTGATATGGCAGCGTTTGGGTCGATAAAGCCAACTGCGAGTGGGAGGAGAGACACTTGATTCAATCACAAGAACAACGCAAGGCTGCGGGAAACTTGCATCTATCTTGCGAATTCTTATGGTAGACGTACACATGGTGCTGAGTTATTGTCCAATTGTTCGGAAGAATTCATGAGGAAAACCGAAAATTGCCTTGGATATAGCGGGATTCCTGCAATGGTGGTCTTATAAAAGAGGTGAGTGCTGGCCAGTTAAGATACAGTTTCATTTTGTGGATTACCAGAGGAACAGTGAAAAATGTACAAAAATGTCAGTTAAGGTTTTTTTGAAGTGACCAAGATTTAAAAATTATTTGTTTGTTATTTTAGATCCTCATTTTAGCGTTTGTGTCGGTTGCATTGGCCCGTCCTAGTTACCTTCACACTTCCGTAGGGCCTTACGGATACGAACTAGAGCCTTCGATTGTCGGACACAGCTTACATGCCATTCCAGCTGCGGTGTCTCACCAGAGTCAGACCATTGTACATGAGAAGCGACCTTATTTGAGACCGATTATTGAGCACACTCCCGTTTTGAAGACGTATGGAACTCCAGAATTGGTTTCGCCCTATTACGGCGGATGGGACGGTGGCTATGCTGGATACAGTCCTGTGTATGGTGGCTGGAATCAATGGTAGGAGTAGATAAAATGTCAGTGATTTGAAGTAAATAAAGTTAGTTTCCAATTACGAAAGGCTTTTTTAATTTCATATTTAAAGAAGCTTGCAGGTTGAATTTTGATGTTCGACCTTTCTTCATTGATGATAATTTTGACCTTTTGTTACTGTAAATAATTTATCATCGTTTTTTATTTGAGAGCTTTTAGTAATTCAGAACATTCAGGGGTAACTTCACTTTGGGAATTTTGATGATGATGATAACCATTTTGTGCCTTTAAATGTATCACCGGATACCGAAGTATTATTTACTTTTTCAGTTAATAAGCCGTTCTTTAAATCTCTTCATTCCGGGCTGGCCGATGGATAATAGATAAAATGTTCACACTAAGGTAAAGCCTGGAAAATACCAATAGAATTTAAGACGATACCAACTACCCTTTCATCTACGTTAGGTTTAGGGTTTAGGTGGCTGTCGGCAGAAGCCGATACACTTAGATCAATTTAGGTCTATTGTGATACAACGTATGTATTATCTACCTCAACCCTGTAGATGGGACTGGCCAACGACACGCGGTTGTTCTCAAACGGGCCCCCATCTACGAATTAACCGCGCTCAACTTCGTTTAATTGCGGTGATCTGACGAGAACCGATTAACTCGACGTGGTATGGTCGTTGGTTTCATCTACGTTAAAGCTGCATACGATAACATTCATCGTCAGTTGCTCTACGTGGCGATGGCTGAATTCGACATACCCGCAAAACTGATCCAGTTGTGTTGCGTGTCACTGGAAAACACTCGGTCCAATGGGTAGTACGGAAACAGCTTTTCCAAACTATCCCAAACCTGCACCGGATTCTGGTAAGGAGAGCTGTCATGTTACTTCTTCAATCTTGTTCTGACGGAGATAGTGTGTGTGGCAGGTGTCAACACGGCTGGCATTATCTTCAACAGATCCGTCCAACTACTGGGATACGAGGATGATATCGACATCATTGGCCGGATAGTGATCGAAGGTTTTCATTTCGATTGAAGACCAGGCAAAATTTTTTGGACACGAAGTCAACGAGGAAAAACGAAGTACTTGCTTTTAACAAATAAACAAACATCGGTCCACCAACTAGAGCAAACATCACTGCCCTTGTTGTCGAGGAAGTTAGGAAGTTCAACTACTTTGGAGTAAACATCAACTCCATGAATGACTGGAGGTCCGACGAAGAATTACCCTACAAAAACCGTAGCTACATCGGTTTGCAAAACAATGGGCTCAAGAGCCCTAACCCTGAAGGCCAAAGGAAGGCCATTATTCGACAGATATTTGGTTCTGTATGAGAGGAGGGTGAATGGAGGAGAAGATAGAACCGCGAACTCTATGAGCTGTACAAAGATGTGGATGTAGTCCGAAAAGCTAAAGCGCGCCGGCTTCATTGGCTCGGGCATTGCGAGCGAATGGACAATAATGCTCCACCCAAGAGGATCTTCGACTCCTAGCCCCGAGGTTTGGGAAGGCAATGCAAACCGAACCTCCATTTTAAAGACAAAGCTATCGCGGATGCCAGGGTGCTTGGTCTAGGCAACTGGAAGCAGCGTGCCCGGGATCGTGAAGGACGGAGACTCCATGGGTCGGGATCCCGTTAAGTGAGTTAGATTTAAGTTAATACGAATGTACTCAAGTTAATCATATAACTAATAATTAAACTTACTTGCTACTGTCATATTCAAAGGAGAAAATCCAATGAACCCCGTCAAAAAGGAATACCAATCAACGCTCCAATACAATCGCGAAAGAGAGGCGGCAGGCAACTACACCAGCATTTGATTGACCTCAGTGATGAAGTGATTGTAAACCAGAAGCCCGCAGGTGCCGATACTTTTGTAGGTCAAACCGGCAAACGCCACATGCATACCGACGAAGTGGGATAATTGTGATCCATGTTGTCCAGATCATAACCTTGCCATTAAAGAAAATCATCATTTTCCGCTAACGTTGGCCAGGAGCTGAAGAAAAATAAGGACTAATAATGCGTAAAGACAACACAAAAGGGCTTGTGGTTATAATTGAGTCTCTCTTGGATTTGCCTCAATCTATGCAGAAACGCCAATTTGTCTGGGTCACAAGTCACAACCCATCTATCCAAAATTAAGGGATGACTTCATTCGGCAAAAAGTACAAAAAGTTCACAAAGTAAAAAAACTAGTTGTTTTCGCTTTTCATGACATACAATAACCAGTGCCACTCCATTTTGATTTCCTAAAAGTGAACAGAGTCAAAGCTAACCTCGGTCTGAGCTGAGTGAACTCATTACAAGCTCTAAAAACGAATCTGCACTAAAACTTGGTTGTAATAACTATACACAGACGGCATTCGGAATCGATTATTGTAAGGAAAGAAAAAGATTTTAGCCGCATTGATTTTTCATTAAAAAACCAGACTCGACCTTATTTCATTATTTTCTAGTCTCATTTACGGCTTCTTGCAATCAGTTCTAAATAACCTCCGGTTAGGAGATTCGTAGGATGTGTGTACATTAACTCATGCCTATTCGTAGTTGCGGTTACCATACATGATAAAATCACAGATTACAGAAAATCATCAAAGCCTTGTTAGTATACGCTGCTACTTAGAGATCCTCATTGTAACACGGTATCGGTTCTTAGCTAAGTTGCATTTCTTTTGAAAAATCTATAGGAATCGTCTGCCAGCTCATTTTCAGATTCTTCACAAAATCCTCCGACATCTGCCTGGAAAAAATCTAAAATCATCCCGATTCCTAAAAAAGGAACAAATTCTGAATACAGACCTATAGCAATTCTCCCTTTTTTATCCAAAGCATTTGAATCAATTATAAGCTCCCAAATAAAAGTGTTTATCAAAGACAAGCAGCTTCTTAATCCTCTGCATTCAGGGTTCCAGTCCGGACATAGCTATACATCTGCTTTACTTAAAGTCTCCGACGATGTTAGACAAGCAATTGACACTAATTATACAACTGTGATAACATTACTTGACTTTTCTAAAGCATTTGACTGTGTTAATCCAAATATTCTCTGTGATAAACTTATGACATACCTCAACTTCTCTGACACTTCCAACAAATTAATTTATTCATATATGACTAATCGCTTGCAAGCTGTTTCATGTAATAAAATAGTAAACTGTCTCCGTTTCTTCCTGTTAATTGTGGTGTTCCTCGAGGATCTATTCTTGGTCCATTATTGTTCTCTATATTTGTTAATGAGTTACCTTCCGTTTTATTACATTTTCAGTATCATATATATGCTGATGATGCTCAACTGTACATAAACTTTCCTATTGGCATGATTGAAGATGCTGTTGCAAAAATAAACGACGATCTGTGTTCTGTTTCCGAGTGGTCAACTCGCGATGGCGTTAGGCATAACGTCCAAATTGAAAATTTCATAAAGCCCAAAAACCACGACATTACCCAAAATTTAAATGACAAATGGAATGACATATCACCCAAAGTAATTGCATAATGTCATAACGCCCAAATCTAGAAATGACATAACGCCCAAAATATTTCCTGTTATTAAATTTGGGTACCTACATAGTTTTTGGGCGTTGTGACGTTTTTAAAATCAGAACATTTGCGTTTGCTTGATATCACCCAAAATGCAAAAATAAGTTTTGGCCTTTATGACATTTTCTTAAATTTGTCATTTGCTACAAAAACAGTTAATTTACTGTTGTATTTTGCACAAGTGATACAAGCTTACGCTAACGAAAACAGCTGAAGTAAATTATTTCCCTGTAAAGTGCATTGAAGTGCGGTCGCAAGTGCAACGAAATGGAGTCTGAAGATTTTGAATACGTTAGTGGTAAAAGGGTTAATTCTCAATTGATTTATTTAAAAAATGAAAAACAATTATACAAAAAAAAATCTGTGTATAAAAGTAAAGTATTTTACGTTTGCTATGACAACAGTTGCAATGCAAGAATTGAAGTAGCAAATGGTAATTGCAAAAAATTACAAAGTTCCGACCATAAACAAACTGACCAAGAAAACGTATACAATGAACATAAAATAATACAACAAATTAAAAAACAATGTACTAGTCCTGCACTGCTTTTAAGTGATACCCACTCTTCAAGTGGCATAAGAAAAATATTTGAGAATGTTTGTGAAAGGTAATTCTATCAACCACCGCACCGCACGGGGGGGGCGAAAGGCGCGTCGCACCGCGTAACGCGAAACGGTCGCGCTGCATCGCAGCTCCTCGTTGCAGGCAAGAATGTTTGTCTAATTTGCTTTTTGTTCGCTTATAGTAGTCAGAATGCTTCAAAAAGTTTGGTGTATTCCAAAATGCGCCGAAGCCTGGAGAGGCTGTCATCTAATGTGTTTCTAAAATCCCCGCGAACACCTTTAGATATAATTGAGACATTCCAACACGAGAACGTATGGAAAACATATGGGCTGTCTAAGCACACCGAATGCCTGCGTCCTTTTTACAAGGCTTGTATTTCAGAGCCAGAATTTGCATATTGCATTTTTGCCTCAGACACAATAATGCAAGGGATAGCCGAAAATATTTCCGCTCGCCAGAGGAAATACAACCCCAACAAAACAGAGTTAGCCAGCCATACCATTGACACAAACCATAGACCGGACTTCGACGACAAACAAATTTTACAAACAGAAAAACACAAATCAAAACGCCTCACCCTGGAAACCCTGCATATCTTAAACAACAAAAACAACATGAACAGGAAACAGGACACACAGAACATCTCCGCTGTCTACTGCTCCCTCATACCAAAACAATAACGGACACACAGTCAAGGACAAAACTTCAACAAGTCGAAGTGATAATATAGCTGACGGTTTTATTTTATTTTATTTTATTTAATTTCTTTTTTAAACTTAATCTGTAAGTTTTATCTATATCCAATAGTTGTTTGGTTTACTTAATGTTTACTTTTATTTATTTATTTGTTGTGTATGTAATAAAGATTCCCCTGAGGAAGGTGGCAACCCCCGCCGAAACGTTGGGAAAGTAAATGAATTAATCTTTCATTTTACAAAAAAACTAAATGACCAAACAGCCGAAGAACACAATAAAGCATTAAAATTTAATTTGGTCAACAAATCACACATCGGGATAGGGTTTTCAGCCCTTGGGTGTGCCTTAGGCAATTCTGTGTGCCAATGTTCTAAATGATGCACGACGTTTGACATCTATCCTATGTAGTTTTCAGTCGGATTGGTGAACGCCACTGGGTGATGACTTTTGCGCCACCTAGTATATGGTTGATGGTACTTTTAAAGTTGTACCAGTTGGCTGCTTTTCACAGATTCTAGTAATTTATGTTCAATATTTAGAAGAGCAGGTAATATCCTTTTTTTCTGTTTAAACAAAATGAATTTAATAATTTTCAATCTTCTACTTTACTTTATTTAAGGTATTCCCGGTATTTTTTCTGTTGACCACAAACAAATCCGAAAAATGTTATTCGCATTTATTAAAATATATAGATCAATCCATTTTCAAATTCGAGCCAAAATCTTTTTTGTTGGATTATGAAACTGGTTTGCGAAAAGCCTTGAAACTTTGTTTTCCATAGGCTATTCGGCGGAGAATAACAACCAAATGCAAATTGGTAATGAGAGCTATTCGCAGCAACAAACAAATTTGCATTAATTATCACAAGATTTTGGCTCTTCCACTTTTGCCATCTTACGATATAAAAGAAGTTTATAGCAAAATTAAAAATGAGTTAAAACAGGACGACACATTTTTCAACTTTTTTTGAATATTTTGAGAAGCAGTGGCTTCAAAATGTATTAGAATTAAATACAAATATCTATAATTGTATGTTATTTTAATTTAATCTGAATCTTAGATTGGACCGGAACACTTCAGAGTATATAAAGAATCGTTCCGTACTACTTCAGCAGTCGAAGCCTATAATGGAGTTCTGGAAAGGTTGATTAAACCAAATGGGAACTTTTTCAAATGTGTGCTCTAAAGAGGAATTCGAAAAGAGCCGACAATTGGTGGTGGTACTTTTGGTGGAAAAAAAAGAAGGAAAATCAGCAGGGACAGAAGCGACCAAATTCAGCAACCGGTTCAGGATCTCGACAATGGAAAAATAACCGTTTATTCCTACATAAATAGGTTGGTTTTTCCAAAAAATTATATACATATGCACGGAAATGGAACCCAGTGACGACATTTTTGAAGATCCTCTTGCTAACGATTCTGAAGAAGAATCCAGCGAGGAAGGTGAAATATTAGAGGAAGCCCAAAACCCTTTAGCAACGTTGTGCGTTATTTGCCAGGATATACCACCAAATGTATTAGTGCTACTGTGTAGGCATTTAAGGATGTGCAACGAATGCTACATTAAGCTGCAGGCACAGGCTGTAGCAAACAACGAAGAAAGCTGCATTTGTCCTTGTTGCAGAGAATGTATATTGGACACAATTCAAGTTTTTTTGTAAAACAATATTTCGAATATATGTATCAATAAAATGTTTGTCATTTCCTTAATAAATGCATTTTTCAGTGAAATTTTCGGGAGATTTGTCACTGCATTTGGGGTTTGTGACATTTTATTTCTTGGCGTTTTAGGCGTTGTGCCAGATTTAGGGCTTTATGACATTTATTTACTTCGATTTTTTTTAACTTGGGCCATAAGACCTAACGCCATTTTGATCAAAAATAATGCAATTACGCCCAAAATCAATGTCACATTGCCCAAATTTGTGTAAATTTTATAGCAACAAATTACATAGCAATGCTTTGGGCTTTATTACGTTTTTCAATTTGGGCGTTATGGTTTTGGGCGAACGCCCTCGCAATGGGCTAAAGCTCGGCAAAACAAAAGCCATACCAATATCCAAACATCAACCACATCTTTCCGATTTTCCTCCTATCTTTTTAAATTCCTGCCAAGTTGAATATGTTAACCAAGCAAAAAACCTGGGAATTTTCTTTAACAATAAGTTGACATGGGATATTCACATAAATTCAATAATTAATAAAATATATGCATCGCTACGTGGTTTATCTATTACAAAAACAATTTTACCTACCCAAGTCAAACTGAAATTGGTAAAGGCACTAATAATACCCATAATATCATATGGCTGTAAGCTGTTTGCCGATCCTGACTCATACTCGCTTCAAAAACTGAAGGTTGCTTTCAACTCACTTGCCCGATATGTTTTCAATCTTCGTAGATTTGATAATATATCATCTGAAGCTAGTCAACTCCTTGGATGTAACTTGGAGACTTTTTCCAAATATCGTTGCTGTGCTTTACTCTCCAAAACATTCCAAATGAAGGGACCTATATATTTGTTTGATAAAATTAATTTCTGCTCATCAAATCGCTACATAGTCTTACGTCCTACTACATTTACCTGCTTCACATCACGCAGGCAATTTTTCATTTATGCTGTCAAACTCTGGAATGGTCTACCCATTCCTGTGAAGTCCTTAATCGAACGCCGTAAACTCCGTAAACAGTTTGTTTCGAACACCTCTCCAGTTTGAACTGATTTAACTTTCTTGTTTTAGATGTCTTTTTGATTTTTCTCTTCCTTGGTTGCGCTTTTATTTTGTTTTACTATAAATTTAATTTTATTTTAATTTGTATTTTCTTTTACATATTTTCATTCATTTCATCAAAGCATTCTTGCCCTTAAATGTTATATTGTGTCATTTATATCCTGTACTATTTATTTGTTTATCTTGATGTCCAGCGTTTCTGAATTAATAAATATCAAAAATATCAAATAAATATCTTCGATATTCTCAATTCTATAAAAGACTATCTCCACATCACCGACTGTCTAGTGGTCACGGCTTGATCACACCCGGATAAAGTAACAGACATGCAACCGAACCTATTATTGGCACTTCAATAAAATAATAAAATACATATTTACATTAACAGAAGAACAACTTTTAATTTTATCGAAAGTTTAGTAGGTAGGTAATCTAAAATTCAAAACAATGGAAAAGTATCTTCAATCCAAAGCGGCAACCAAACTGCATTTCTTACCAAGCAGTTGTGGCAGTGTAAGTCAATGGTGACGAAGCAGCAAAATGAACTGGAGCAGCAGCAGCATACGTCAGAGGTGCTGCATAACTCAATGGTAGTGAGTGAGCAACAACTGGAGCAGCGGAGTAGGCGCTGACAACAGGTGCGGCAGCATAAGTCTTAACTACTGGGGCAACGATCGGTTGCACAACATGATCTTGACCGTGAACAATGGTCTGGCTTTGATGTGAGACAGCGGTTGGTACACTCTTCACAACGGATCCCACATGAGCAAGGCCTGATTCATGAACAATTGGCGATGAGTACACAACTGGACCAGCTCCGATGAGACCAGGATGGGCAGCAGCAATGGCGCAGAAAGCAGCAAGGATGACCTACAAACAAATTGTTCTACTTAGTATAGGATAGGATAATCTAAAGTAAAATAAACTTACAAACTTGAACATTTTGAATTAAGGATTGAGTTCTTCACTTCACTTAGACTGAAGACTGGAGAAATAATAATGTCTGCTTCCCAGCATGTGACAACCGTTTTATATGTGCGACACAATCAACAACCGGAAACCAGTACATTAGATACATATTGGGCGGTAGCTTGTGTAAACAAAGACACAAAATATGTCCGCACAATCGACGGATCTGGTTTGGATCACTTCCAAGAATTAGCTCAACCTGGCCCGAGGCAAGTAAAATGAAATAAATTGTAATTCTTTCCCGATCATGGTACACGCCACATTCGAATGTTATGTGTGGCCAATTGCTTATTTAATAATTCTTTGTCTCCCACTTGCGAATCTTAAACCGGGTGCTATCGGCGTGAGTTAAGCTTTGGCTTACAAGCAAACTAAACACGCATTTTCAGGGTCACGCCTGCGCGTCAATGATAATGAACCGACAACAATTCCGTCCGTAATTAGCTTCGATCGTCTGTGGAAGAGAGAGTGAGAGGCGTGCAGCAACTCATGCGGATCGCTACCAACCGCAGATAGTTCCGATACCAATGGAAAATATTACGCAAGTATTGCACTGCACTTAATTTTTTTTAATATACATTAACTATAAAAAGAACTTGAAAAAATGGAGTAGTGCAATCAGTGTATAAGTTCTTCAGTCAGTACAGACCTTCTTAACAAGCAAACCAAAAATCCAAATAAAAATGTTCAAGTTGGTAAGGATCACGTAATGAAATCCATAAAAACGAAAGTATCATGGAACATCACCTTTTTTTCAGGTGGTATTGTCTGCTCTCCTCGCCGTAGCTGCTGCTCATCCAGGCGCATACGAATCATCCCCAGTGGTGTACTCATCCCCAATAGTGCAGGAGCACAGTCTGGCCAGCGTTGGAGCAATCATCAAGAGTGTTCCAACAGCCGTCTCACACCAGAGCTCCACCGTTGTCCATAACTCGGCTCATGTTGTAGAACCAATTGTTGCACCAGTTGTCAAGACCTATTCTGCTCCAATCCTGCACTCGTACTCTGCTCCATTGGCATATGCCGCGCCACATTTGACCTATGCTGCATCTCCAATCCATCACGCTGTTGCTTCGCCTTTGACCTACACCGCTACTGGGGTTTGGTAAATATTTCCTTGGGTGGACTGCTGGACGACAAATGGTGTTTACGTGAATAAAAAAGTTTCCAAAAATTATTCGAATTATTGTTACATATTTGCATTTTCAGTTTTTCGTATTTATAAAAATCGTGACGTGTTTATCAAAAATTGTATAAGTTTGAAAAATATGTCAAACCCAAAAAGTATGGTTACATTTGGCCTGACACCTTACCCCATGAATATCTTCGTTTTTATAAGAGATGCAGATCCGTTTATCACAACGGGTGCGCCAACGATGTTGTCGTTCGTATTTGTTTATTCGCTTAGTACAAGCACACAATATCTTAAAAACTAAATAACAATTAAATATTAGAGCTAAGGTGAGGAAAGAGTAAGAGGAAAATTAAGATTGGAGAGCTAGTTTGAGAGAGGATTTTGAGAGGTTTAAATCAAAGATGTTGGAGTTGTTTACTTTTCTAATTATTCTAGTAATTGGTTCATTTTGGCCATATTCGGTTCGATGGAAAGGGACACAGAAGAGGGGAATGGTTCTCAAATGACGGTTACTAGTATTGGGTTTGAATTTATTAAGTAGACCTTCGCAATCAATGACTCAATTCAAAAGCTGGTGGGCAAAGAGTCTGTCGGCATTATCACGACGTCTACTAAGAGTTTGTAAATTTATTAATTATGGTCGGCTATCGTAAGGTGGAAGATTATATGGGTCATTCCGACAAAGACAGCGCAAGGAAAAGTGAATGAATCTATGTTGAACGGCTTCTATATGTTGATTATGAACAGGGTGGTAGGGAGACCATACTACGGATGCGTACTCAAGAAGAGGTCTAACAGACGTGTGTCAGAACAAGCTGATCTCTCTGTACTCATCCCGCCTTGCTCACTCAGGCTTGAAGCAGGGAAAAAGGCAATAAGAGAGGCGAACCTTAGATGGACGGCACTAGATACCTACTTGCCACACCACAAGAATGCTATGGCCAACCTACATTGAGGCCAGAACCGGGAGTCTAATGAAAAAGGATAGAACATCACTATCCACCCTCGTAGGTATTTTAACGGGGCACAATACTCTGCGGTACCATTATGAAGAAATTACGCTTGACGGAGGAAGAACTCTTTAGAATCTGTGGCGACGAGGAAGTTCTGAAGAATACTACCCACTTCCTGTGTCTCTGCCCGGGTCTCCAACACATCAGATACAGATTCCTGGGGAGATATTTCTTCCACGACCTAGACGAGCTCTCCAGCACACCGATAGACAGAATAATGAACTTCACCAAATCCACAGGATGGTTTGTATCAAATAGCACAGTGAGTAATTAATCTCAGCTGTTTATAGACAGGGTGACAAATGAGAAAGAGATAGCCCTCCTCCCCCGATGGGCATCACAATGGGACAGTATTGACCTGAGTGTGGTACTATGCCAGCCCACCTACCTTACCTAACCTAACAGACGTGACATACAGAGACTTACTGACATAGGGATTAGAGAATTCTTTCGACCAGAGTTAGCTCTCCCTCTGCGACTGACGTGCGCTAGTTTTCACAATTCAACTGATGTGGTAGTACACCGGACACCATTTAGACAGCTTGTATTTTCAAAATTCATTTTATATTCTCACTTTTTGTTTTTATATTTAAAAGTAAAGAGTGTCCGCTATTATTATAAATTACTAATATATAAAATTAAAAATGCATATAAAGTTGAACAGCATTTATTGATATGACATAAATAATTTTTAAAAAACTTACACATATAGAAAAGGTTTAAAAAAAAAAAATCTAACATAAATTGTTTCTTTATTTAATTTCACATTTATTAAAGTTTACCCTTATGGTAATCAGACTAAAAAAAAAATAATTCATTCAATAGTTCAGTTAAAAGATTTTTAACCTCAAAATCACAGTCTTTTTTGGCAGTCTTCACAGAGTGGCTTAGAGCATTGAAGACAAATTGACTTCAAACAATCACAGCAACAATATCTAGTCAGTCTTTTTAGTTTTGCTGGACAAATGGAGCATAGTTTTCTTCCACTTGGTGGAATTGATTGAGTTCTTGGAGGTGGACGGGGAACATCTTTACCCAAAACTCTACTGACCGTCATCCGCAGTTCTCTGGGCAATCTTTCATTGTATACGCGGGCTTTCATGTGATCTAGCACTAATATTCTTGCCGTATTCAAAATAAAAGTGCCTCTTCGCATTTTATCATCACTGTCTGCACACATTTGATACAATATAAAGCTGTTTATGCCTGCCATATCTAATATTCTTTGAAAAATTGCCATAGGCCAACGACGAGTTTTGCGGCTGCAAGAATATATCGAACACTTTTTGTCAACTCAACTCCTCCTTTAGTGTAATTGTAGTCAGCAATCATAACTGGTTTTCTTGTATCATTATCTATATCTTGATTGTGGTGGGAAGAAGAGATCAATAGAACAGCTTTGTTTTTTTTCGGTACATATGATAACAATGTATAGTCTTTCGTGAAACCATACAGAGAACTTTCCGATTCTCTATTCTTGTTCGGCAAGAAGCATGGTGGTATTTCAGCTTTATTCTTCTTCAGGGTACCTAAGTAGGTCAGTCCCCTTTTTAGCAATATTTCCATAAGTGGAATCGAACTGAACCAATTGTCAGCTGTAATGTGCGATTTGAGTTTTCGACAACTTTCCCAAGTCTAAGAACAGACTGAGTTGGTATTGCCATTTTTCTTTCTTGTTCAGTCAAGCCTATGCCATCTGAATTTTTGCCATGGTAAATATAGGCATTGTAAATGTAGTATGTGCGAGCATCTACCAATAACAGTATTTTGATGCCATACTTTGCTGGTTTCTGAGGCATGTAAATAATAAATTTACAACGACCTCTAAATGGCAGCAACATTTCATCGATGCAAAGGTATGGTCCAGCGTTATATTGGGACTGGCTATTTGAGATGAACTTGTTGAACATGTCTGATATTGGGGCAAGTGGATCTTTCTTCAGACGTTCCTGTCTGGTAGTGGAATCATCAAATCGGAGGCAGTTGACCAAACAAGAAAAACGAAATTTGGACATAACACAGCGGAATATTTCGTGGCCAGTTCCGTCGGTGGCAAATATTATGCGAAGATCAGCGTCATTACACTTAAATACTGACCAGTAGTACATTAGACCTATAAATGCTTTCATTTCAGTAACATCTGTGTCAATAAGTTCTACCCTTGTGCTATGCTTGAAGTGGGCTCGGTAGTTACAGAGTTTTTGATTCGTAAATGTCACCAAACATTCCAACATTGAATGGTCAAAAAGCTTGGACCAAAGTTCAAAATAGCCTTCAAAATTAGAAGTGTGCAAACGGCCTGATAATCTTATAATGTTGTGGGCTGCAGTTCGTGATGTCCTGTGACACTCTTGTCGGTTCCAAATGAATCCTTTCTTACCTTTGTAATATTCAGATGGCTCTCTTGACGTTTCTTGATGCACATTTTCAGTGGCGGGTTCATGTGGTATTTCTTCAATTGGTGTTTCATACTCTTCTTCGCCTGAAACTTCGTCGGTTTCCAAGAATTCTGTTTCTGGCTGAAAATTTGGGTCACCACCTTCATCGTCAAAATCGCTGAACTCGTGCTCGTCTTCTTCGTCCAACCACTCTTCTATTAGCTGGTCGTGACTAAGAAAAGGTCGACGTTCTTTTAGATCTATTATACCCTTCGTTTGTATTTGAGTGAGCCATCTAAGAAAAAAACAACAAATTGCACTTAACAAAACAATTTTACTGACATGTTGTTTCGGAGACACTATGCAAATATAACTATTAAACTGAGGTGGTTGTCTATCAGACGCATACCTTAACACTGACGTGGTTGACTCGTAGACACTCCCATTCGCACAACAATACATGCGCACACCACGACCGCTCGCATTACACTAACGCATGCTTGAGCATTCAACAGAAAGGTACTGAGAGCGCGAGAGTCAACATTTGAAAAATAACGGCACAACACAAGTTTTTCCATTTACTGGTGTCTGTCAGACTACCACGTCAGTCGCAAAGGGTTAATAATATTATCATAGTAAGCTCCAAAATTGAGTTGGTTATCGCATATAACACCTAAGTCACGAATGGAAGTGAAACTCGCAACTGCTTCATTCTCAATAAAATATCAACGTTTTGGTAAGGGAGGGCGTTTTCGGGAGTAAATAATGGCATGGCATTTATTCACATTAAGTTCAAGAAAGTTGTGTTTTGGCACCAGGTAAAGAAATTGTTTAGGTCAGCTTGAAGTAGTCGAAAATCGGCCATCCATTTAATATGTTTAGAAATCTGAAGGTCAGATCCTTTAAGGATAAGATCCACATCATTAATGGTTAATAGTAAAAACCAGTGAAGGTAACTGGGCGAAAAGTACCCAAGAGAAAGCAAACACTTTCGCTGAGTATCTTGAAGACGTATTCAAACCTTATGAAGATAAAGGTTATCAAGGGCTCGAAATAAGGTGCGAAGAAGATAGACCTATTCGGCCGGTAACAGCTAAAGAACTTGCCAACGAAATTAAAGAAAGCATAAATATAAAAAAGGCCCCAGGGTTTGATTTGATTACAGAAGACATTTTGAAGCAATATCCACGAAAATGTTTTAAAAAAATAGTTCAGATTATAAATACTGCATTTAAATCAAGATATGTGCCAAGCATGTGGAAAGTCGCGGAGGTAATAATGATACCTAAACCAGGCAAGCCACCTAACGAAGTTACCTCATATCGCCCAATATCTATTATACCAATGTTGTCCAAGTTATTCGAAAAAGTGCTGGTAAAACGTCTACAAAAAATAATAGATGAAAAATCGCTAGTCCCAATTCACCAATTTGGATTTAGAAATAAGCACTCTACAATTGATCAGGTGCATAGAATCACAGATAGAATCGAAAAAGCATTTGAAGAGAAAAATGTGTGCTCTACAGTATTTCTTGATATAGCACAAGCTTTCGATAAAGTCTGGCACAAAGGACTGATACACAACCTACAAAAGCAACTGCCGAAGCAGTATGCGACCATTCTGGAGTCTTATATATCAGATAGATTCTTCAGAATTAAACAAGAGGCAGAGTACTCAACATTAAGAGAGATTAAAGCTGGTGTACCACAAGGCAGTGTGCTAGGTCCAGTTCTATACCTACTTTTCACTACCGATCTTCCTGAAAGTGAAGAAACCACCATAGCTACTTTTGCAGATGACACAGCTGTCCTTGCTGTGGGAGCAACTGTCGAAATAGCAACAAAAAAGCTTCAAACAGCAATAAACAATATTTCAGAATGGACTAAGAAATGGCAGATTAGATTAAATGACCTTAAGTCAGTCCATATTAATTTTACGTATTTGTATTTTACGTATGTATACGTATTTATTTTACGTATGTATAATTTTACATACGTATGGAATGTGTGGTACATTCCAGTCTACATTAACAACAATGTAGTGAAATATTGAAACACAGCCAAATATCTAGGCATGACTCTAGACGCTAAACTGCGTTGGAAAGCGTACGTAAAGAAAAAAAAAGATGAGTTGAACATGCGATACAGTAAAATGTATTGGCTTATTGGGAGATACTCATCCCTGTCTAACTACAATAAGTTATTACTATACACGCAAGTTCTGAAACCAGTATGGACCTACGGGCTCCAGTTGTGGGCATGCACATGCCAAACAAATTTACAAACAATTCAGGTTTTCCAAAATAAAGTACTAAGGAACATAGTTAATGCACCTTGGTACATACGCAATGCCGATCTGCATAAAGATCTAAATGTTGAAATGGTTGAAGATGAAGTTAAGAAAGTTGCTCAAAGGCATAGAAGTAGGCTTCTCAACCACGTAAACACAGAAATAACAGAAGTTTTAAATAATGACAATGCAATCAGGACATTGAGACGGGTAAGACCTCTTGATCTATAAGAGTTAGCTAGGGCTAAGAAATCAGGTATTGATTTCAAACAATAAAAAAGTTTAGAAATCCGACAAACGGCGGATTTATCTGTTAAATTCAACAAATATGTAGTTCAAAAACAAATTGCCGATTAGTCGTCGACTAGGTGCAATCTCATTCGGGATGGCGAATGTCAGTCCCCCGGGAGTTTTTTTTAGAAGAGTTAAAGTCAATAACTATTGCAGAAGCATTCCCCGCGTACTAGCTCTGCAATGTCTTTCGATGATTTTTACTTCCAGCGGATTCCCAACAAATGGTCAATAGAAAAATCGGAGGACCTAAATGACTTCCTTGAGGGACTCCTGATGTTGGGCAGATAGGGTTGGAGCTGCAGGATCTAAAAAGGACTGTGTAACGACGATCATTTAAATGCGATTGAATCTAAGATATAACAAAGGGCGGGAAGTCATATGATGTAAATTTGAATTGGTTGTTTATTAATAATAAAATGGCATTTATTGAATGAATCATGACTGATCTTTTTGAGGGATATCAAGTACAAGCTAAAACAATTCAAGTCATGGATTTTACCACAGTACAACCCATCTTTGTTATTCAAATTTATTATGAAAATGGGCGTTTTGTCAAACTTATACGAGTATATATCGACTTTTCATGCCATTTCGGGAAATTTGATCGCCTTACTGAGTTCAGAATTCGTGTAATAGATTAACGTTTCGAAGAGAAAGAGGTTGAGTCGCAAGTCAAACAGCTTATAAACATGCACCACTAAAACGTTCACGGCAAAACATCGTCACTGTTAGCCAAAGCGCTGGTAGTCTTAACCAACCTTTATAAATGCGATTTGAGAAGACACACTTGATCTCACTTCGCTGCGGTCCATTTACCATAACGTCTGACATACCCGACCGAATGACACAGGCTTCAAATATATACAATTCCAAGTCGACGGACTTGATTGTGCATCGGGGACTTGCCCTCTCTAAAATGGATATGATTGCTCCATCAATTGACTCCATATGAAACCCTGATGAAGTAGTGCACGAGCTTAATAAAGTGTTGCCAACCTCCTATCAATGAAGCTGTTCCACTAAAACAAGTTTGAGCAAACGTAAGGCTCCCTGTGGAATGACCAGCTTGCTAAATGCGGAAAGGTTAGGAAACAAAGAATAAGACGATCAAACAAAATTCAATGGAAGAGCCACCTGGAGAAAATGCAAAATATAACTGGCATGCCAGTATCAACGCGAATCCATAAAGCTCTTGGAAAAGATCAGGAAATAGAAAAACGATGGTTCGAAGACTCAAACGCAATGGATCACAGGGTGTCGATAGCAGTATATCTGAATTAGTTTTAGTCCACATAAGGTTTAATGGGCAGTAGGCTCTTTAAAAGCATTTGAAGCCTTTAATGGAGACGGTGTATTTCCAGGTCTAGTTCAGAAGATAAAAGATGCCATTCTGGCGGCAGTTATCGCTTTACTCAGAGAAAGTTACACTGGGGATATATACAATTGAGTTGGAGACAATTGAACCTAAACCTGACAATAGGCCAAGTCAGCTGCCTAAATCTACCAGTCCAACATCTTTTGTTCTCAAAACCATGGAAAAATGTATATATGCTACTTTCAGAGGTAGGATAGAAACATCTATGCTTCTACACTCAAGTCGTTTTACGTATCTGAAGGGCATATATACTGAGGGTGCTCCACACTATCTGATTAAAAAGATAGACACAGCACTTACATCTTAGGAAATAGTTGTTTCCCTCCTAGACGTTGGGGGTGCTCAACTAGTTTTTAACGTATCAAGGATTTGGCCACCAGTGGCTCAGATCCATGCTGGAAAGTCGAATCCCAATCTGTAAAGACAGTCAAAGATTGTCCCAAAGGAAGTGCACTCTCCCTTCTATTGTGGTCATTATTTATCGGCAGTCTGGATTTAAGTCTGTCTATACAGAATATACTATAGCGGCGCTGTTAAGAATACGTGGTAAGTACAGGACGATTATAATTGGTGACTTGCAGAATGCTTAACTACACAATTTAGAATGGCGCAATAATGAAGAACTCTGTTTCATCCCTAGAAATACCGTTGTTGTGTCATTTCCAAAATCATCGAGAAAAAACATAGTTGGAATTCACACATCAAGTCCGTCACAGAACGTGCACATGCATGGCAGGACTTAGGGTATTGGAAAAACGCTAGCTCTATATCATGATGGTAAGGCCAATAATCACATGCCGCGTATCGTCTGTTGGCCCAGATATTGAAATTATAATGGAACCTTAGCTCCAGAAGGTATAGAAAATTGTGTGTCTTGGTATTACAGACGCGCAACTCTCCAACTGCAGCACTAGAGACTATAGTTGGACTCTCCCAATGACGGAAGAAGGCTGTTAGATTCGCCATTAAGCTACAGCTTAAATTCAAGTTTAAATCTTATGGGACACCTGAAAATACTTGACTCAACTCCGAAAGCGGAAATATTTTGTTCCATACCGGACACTATGGTAATCGAGCATACTTTTGGCATACTTTTTTAGCTGAAATATTGGGGAGCTTAAACTGGGCCAATGGTGTTCCGGCGCTGAACCCTTGAAGTCTGATCGGGTTCAACGACGGATCAAAAATGGAATCTGAGATTGGCCCTGGTGTCTTTGCACCCAACACCGAAGTCCTACGAAAACTTATCGTATTATGTTTCAAGCCGAAATCCATGCCATTGAGGTCTGCGCCAGGAAAAACCTTGTAACCTTGATAAAGGGTATCAGGTGCGCAAGAATACACTACACATGTTCTCGAATATTCAAGCTGCACTCCATGGACTCTATGACAGTCAAGTGTTCATCAGGCCTTACTATATGTCTAGCGGCAGAATATATTTGGTCAATGCTGGATCAAAAACGCTCTTAGAGTTTGATCCCTTTCAATAGACTGCAGAGGTCTTAGCACTGTCATAGGTGTCTACGCTTGACACTATTTAATGAAGATGCATACAGTAAGGAGGAGTAGGCAGAGCCTACAAGGAGCGCCCGAGTATAAAACTCTCCACTGTGCATTCACCTACCACAGACGTCAAAAATGAGTGGTGCCAGCATCGCCACATCATCAAGGAGGTAGCCGAAACCACTGTAGGGTACCGTGGTATGATGATGAATGTATGTGCAGGTAAAAGGTGATAGTAGATGCACACAAGAAAACGCTGCAGCGCAAAACAAGGGCAGCGAGGGAAGAGTACCGAGCCGGGAGAAGGGAGGAGAAAGAGATCCTGCGTAGAAAGAAGAGGGCCTACACAGTATCCCAGCTCAAGGAGATTTTTTTTTTTTTTATAATTTGCTTACGCTAAAGGGATTTTTTTCTGTTGTTACAGTACCCTTATAATGCTAAGAATCGAAGAGTCTCGCGATCATAACAACATCCGGAGGTTTTATAAGAAAGCCAAGCAACTGGCTGCTGGCTTCAAAACCGGAACGCAGGCTCTTCGAGACAGCGAAGGAAACCTAGTCACCGAAGCGCAGGGAATAGTAGATGTGTTTAAGCAGCATTTTCAGCAGCTCCTTAATGGGCAACATGTAGAGAGAGTGATAGGGCAAGAAGAGAACCAACGTATAGTCAATGAAGAACCAGTTCCACCAGAAGTTAACTTATAGCTACAAAAAAGCTTAAGAACAACAAAGCCGCAGGCTCTGATGTCTTACCAGCGGAGCTCTACAAGGCAATGGCCGAATTCGGAATCCCGGCAAAACTGATTCAGATGTGTAGCGTGACACTGGAAAACACGTGGTGCAACGTGCAGTTTGGAAGTAGCTTCTCCGAACTATTTCAAACATGCACCGGATTTCGGCAAGGGGACGCGCTATCATTTCTTCAATCTCGTACTGGAGCCGATGTCAACACGGAAAGCACTATCGTCAACAGGTCCGTTCAGCTGCTGGGTTATGCGGACGATATTGACATCATCGGTCGATCACAGCGCTCCGTGATGGAAGCTTTCACGGCGATTGAAGAACAGGCGAAATCTGGTGGCCTTGTAGTAAATGAGGACAAGACCAAATAGATGCTATCAACAACCAAACAAACATCTATCCACCGCATAGGACAAAACGTCACTATTGATAGCAAAAATTTCTAGGTAGTTAAGGAGTTCATCTACCTCGTAGTAAACATGAACTCCACGAATGACACCTTATTGAAGATCCGGCGAAGAATAATTCTAGGAAACCGCTGCTTCTTCGGTTTGGCAAAACAAGTGGGTTCAAAACTCCTAACTCGGAGGACGAAATGTGCTTTACAGAACCCTTATCCTGGCAGTTCTGCTTTATGGCGCCGAGTGCTGGACGATAAGCAGGAAGGGAGAGCTGATACTGGGCTCCTTCGAAAGAAGAATTTTTCGGCGGATTTTTGGTCCTGTGTGGACAGTGTGTGCGAGGAGGGCGAATGGAGGATGTGGGAGGCAGGATTGGATGACTATATCTATGTAACAAGGGTTGGCACGCTCGCGATGCACGGCAATAGCTCGTCGATGGGGGGGGGGGGGGGGGTCCTTTGTTACTTACCATCCCTCAAAAATATTATCGTGCCAGCTAGAAGGAAGCACGCTCAAAACAAATACCAAACTAAGACTGGTCAGTTGGTGTTGACCAGAGGTGCTGCAAAACACCTCTTGTAGGACTAACCCACCCTACTATGCACATTGTGCACCTGAGTCACCTTGCCTACGATGATACGGTAACCCCCTTGTCTAACTCACGTCTGATTTACGCCAACCTACTTCACTTCATGCCAATTGAAAACAAATTTAAGAAGCCATTTTAAGAATTTAGAATTTCATGAATTCAAGAAAATTAATATTTATTTGTTTGATTTCAGCTTATTGAGCGATAATTATACTGTTAAGATTAATTCAAGTAAAAAAAAATTATAATTCATCTGAGTAAACTTATCAAATAACGAACATAAATAGGTAGAAACAAAATGAAAAATAAATCCAATGGTAGAATATAAAAGAAAATGAAATATGCCAAACTACAAAAAAGATTGAAGTTAAACTTACTTGGTGTCCTGAAAATTCTGCAGACCTGGTGTGCACACTGGATCGCTTGATAGGTGTTGGATGGTGGTTGATATTTTAGCACTGCACTTTTGGCAAATTTCTTTTTACAATATTAAATTAAGTCTAGATTTTAAAGATTATTTTAGGTTAGTTTATAGATCAAACAAATAAACGAAAATCAGTATCTGGTACGTTGGAAGTTCCGTATAATTCCCTGTAGGTACAGAAGGAAATTTATGAACTTCTTTCTTGGAAAAATCCGGTGGGGTTGAATTGGTTGGACAAAAAGTACGTCCGGGGAATGTCAGGTGGGAAAAATCTGGTGATGGTCTGCGGTTTACAGCGTAAGGTGATTATTTAAATGGCAACCGAATCCGCTTGGTCTATCAGGTTTCGGGATGTCTATCAGGGTATTTTTTTTTTTCTTGCGTTGGAGGTGATCTGTGGCGTACTTTATATGGGCGAAGCAAAAGTATGGCTGGTGATTCGCTTTTCACGTTTAGTATGGGTGGTGTTTAAGCGTTCTTGCGACTCTTTTAACACGGTGATTGTTCGTCGTTGACACGTTTCATATGAAAACACAGCTTTTTTTGAAAATACATCTGGTCAAGAGCAGATTTTAACACTTTGCGGACTGCAATGACTCGTTTAGTTAAGACCTGAGCTTAATTACTCTGATGTGTTCCGATTGTCTTCTGCACGTGCCTAACCAAACACTGTACATTGGATACAATTGAGAATATAATTTCACGGTGAATAAAATCCTTACCTCTTATTTAAATCACTTTGGTTAAAATTTAAGATCGTTTGAGTGGTGTCCTTTCTAACATCAGTCGGAGTAACTTTTAATTTTTTGCAAATTTGCAGAGTTTATTGAATTCACCTTTACTAGTTCGCTATGAAGAGCAACGCACAACCACCTAGTGAAATCACCACTTGAATACGTTTTGACTTTTCAGCCAGGAAATGAGAATGAGAGCTAGCATACCAGTTATGCCAACACTGAGCATGGATGGGCGCAAGAAGTATTTTTTTTTTTTGTTAAGGATGTGACGTCACGTCATTTCGAAAATAGTTACTACTCAAATTCGGAAAACAAATTAAATAATCACCACTTAGATAATATTACTTTCGAATCCCAAAAGTACAAGAAGGAATAAGAAAACACCCTCGGGCGCTTGAAAGTGCTGCTAATAACACGTTTTCTAAGCTATACTGAAATATTATTTGCAGGTGATCACTACAAGGAGAAGATACCACCGCAAACTCTATGAGCTGTACCAAGATCGGATGTAGTCCAAAAAGCCAAAATAGCTCGGCCACATCGAGCGAATGAACAATAATGCTCCAGCTAAGAGGATCTTCGAATCCCAGCCCCCAGGTTCGCAAAGAAAAGGAAGACCGAACCTCCGTTTCAAAGACCATGACATCGCCAGAGCGCTTGGTCTGGTCAATTGGAAGCAGCGTGGCCGGGATCGTAGAGGATGGAATCTGCAGTGTCTTAGGCAGAGACTCTTCACGGGTCTGGAGCCCGTTAAGTAAGTATACAGCAAGGATTGGTATATTTCCAAACGATTTTTATCGAAGCTGCGTGGAAGAGGAGAAGGCAGAGAAAATACTGCACCTTCTTTCTTCAAAAAAATAACTCCGTAACGATCTTAATTATTCAGTGACCTCAAATTGCATGATGGACTTCTTTATTTCAAAAAATCATGGTGATGCAACACCACCAGCAATCAGCTCAATAGAGGTAGATATCCGTTCCGCAAAAAATTGTCTCCGATTTCGTAGATTACTGATTCATTTATCGGCCGGTTTTTATTGAACCAATCTTCTTGCGGGCCACCTTGCAGCTTGCTCAACGCTTCCAGATTGTGCTTTATCCCGCTCTGTACTTGAGCGCATACAATTTTCCAGGTACCAATCCACTTTCGCACTAGAACAGTGATCTTGACCGTCATAAATTTGCTGGTCCATATGGTATTTCCCCTATCGTTCCGGAAAGTTGTCCTCCCTCGCTGGCAAAACCACAACATAAGCATTTTTATATATCCTTTTCTTCAGAGCTCTTTCCGAGACGATGTAAAACAGCATTTGCCCAGCACGTGCCAAAAACGGCGATCTTCATGTCGCTCCTTCTATACGAACCAATTGCACTGACGTCCCTTCTTTTCCAGGTCATGGAAACGCTGATAAACCGTCAGCTTATAAAATATCTTGAATCCCGAAAACCTCTTAAGACTTCTTCTATATACAGATCTTCAACTGACGGTCTGTAAAGAGTACCCGGACTCTGCGGGACTGTCTCCTCATCTGAGTAAAGCAGTTGAAGAAATACCCATACAGAACACGGCTACTCCTTCCACTTCGTGGGTCGAACGCAGTTTTTTTAATAAGATTCGTGCGCAGTGCGTCCCCTAGCCCACCTTCAGCTAAAGAGGAACTTATTTCCATGCGCCTATCATGAAGCCTGATTTACAATAAAATACCGAAACTCTGAAAATACATAATAAAAAATAAATAAAACCAGATAACGAACTAGGTCACCTTGTAGTGTAATTATAATTGTCACTGTAAATATAAAAACACGGAAACAAAACCTGTCAAAGCCTCAAAAGGAAAACAACAAAATTTATATCGAGAGTAATGTTTAATCATTGGATTTTTTTTCTATTCATTTTTGCACATTGTAGGTCGTCAGAAAGTTGTTGGAGACATCTGTCCAACTACCCGGGAAGTAACGTTTTGTTTACCAAGCACTGCCATAGGTAATAGGCCCAGCGTGAGCATAGCTAATATGTCCCGGAGCAGCTACAGTCAATGGAGACGCGTGCAGCAATGGAGCATGAGCAGCATAAGTACTCACAACAGGAGCAGCAGCATAGCTATGGACCAAAGGGGCATGGACAATTGGAGCAGCGGCATAAGTCTTCACGACAGGAGCAACAATTGGTTCGACAACATGTGCCGAGCTATGGACGACGGTCGAGCTTTGGTGAGACACAGCAGTTGGTACACTCTTGACGACAGCACCGACTTTGGCAAGAACTTGTTCTTGCACAATTGGTGCAGAATGTACTACTGCTGATCCCAAAAGTCCTGGACGAGCAGCAGCTACAGCGAGGAAAGCAGACAATACCACCTGAAAGGACAGAATATATTCCATCAAAAATCGTCACCTAAAGACTGGCTTGAATACGACTTACCAACTTGAACATATTGATTGATTTTGTGTGTTAAGAAGGTCTGCGTTGACTGAAAGGTTCGAAGATTGAACTGATACTGTTCTCGAGTAGCTACGGCCTATTTATACCGTGTAATTTTGTATGTACAACTCACACTCTTACGTAGTTTACTTATAAAAGTCGTTGTTTACGTTATGTATATATACAAGTATCTACAATGACTATTGCAATTCAAATCCAGATTTTTCGTTTGTCATTCTGGGACGTAAGTTTTACCGCTTGGTATTAATTAAACTATTTCATCTTGACATGGAGCGAATGCGCGTAGTTGTGAAGTTCGCTGGCCTCAGGTGATATTGTGACGTATAGCTACCAGCAATATTATTGTTTTTTTCTTTATTTACTTTGTGCATTCATTCACTAATAGAAAAATAACGGCGTTCAAGCGATTAAATCTTGTTAATGCGATTGACATTGGCGAAAAACGAGGGAATTTTATGTTAATTAAAAAATGTCTTGATGGCGATTGTTGAGAAGGTATCGAGCTGAGTGTCTGTCTATTCAACTCAATCTACGCGATGTTAGACAATGCTGAGTGTTATTTTTAGATGTGACAAATAAATTACTCGCGGATTGAATTCGTTACAGTTACATAATTAAATCACTTTTAAATACATATAACATTTTTGAAGTCAATGGAAGAAATGAATGAGCAAATTCTTTTATATTGAAAACATTAATTTAAATGTTATCCTCTTCGTGAAACCGCTTCACTGCTTCATTGAAAAGTTAAAATTCGTATAACTATTCATAATCCGGCTGTTCATGATGCCAAAATGATTAAATGCCACTACACCTTTAAATGAACAATTTTTTGTTAAGTTTAATTTAACTAGCGTAGGTATCCCTGCAATACGAGTACCTACCTCTCACTTTTTGAAACCCGGACCAACTAACAGATTTTAACATTTTCACTGAGAAATCGTAGCCGGAAAATGGGTTTGGCGTACTCGGATACTTCATTTTTTTTAAAAATGTCATTTAAAGCTTGACGCTTCCGCTGGGATTTCTGAATCCGCTTTTTACAAATATTTATTATTTATTTTCAAATCTACATAGTACATTTTACGCCTGATTTCATGACTTGACAGAGTATTAGCCTAAATCAGAAAATTATACGAGTTCATATTACGCGGACAGTACGACTTGAGTACCTACCAACGCATTTCTTCACCAAGTATATGGCGATAATACTTCGAATCGAAACTCAGTTCTAGTATAAGAGTATCAACTAGTCCCCAAAAATCGGGAGTCTAGAAGAAGTCCGGGTAATGTGGGACACCTATTTTGTTTCCAGTAATATGTTCGAAAGACAAAATGCATGCTCTATCGAACCGTAATTCTTCCAACCCTGCATTATGGTGCCGAGTGCTGGACGACGAGTATAAAAGGGGAGCTAATATTGGATTTTTTTGAAAGAAAAATACTCGGTCGGATATTTGGTCCTGTGTGCGAGGAGGTCGAATGGAGGAGAAGATACAACCGCGAACTCTATGAGCTGTACCAAGATGTGGATGTTGTCCAAAAAGCTAATTCACTGGCTGCATTGGCTCCGTGGATTCAGTCTCTTTAAATTACATCTCTTAGGGAGATGGCCGAGCAGTTTAACATTCACCTCTGTTTTGTGCCGGTGTATAAAGACATTCCAGGAAACTGTAGGGCAGATGAACTCGCCAAAAAAGGAACCACACTACCTCTTTTACCTGACAAGGGTTTTCTGGGTTCAAGCTCTCCGCAATCGAGAGAACAAACCTTAGGTGGACAAGTAGTAATACATGTCTAGTGACTAAGCATAACTGGCCAAAGCTGGACCTACGACGCTCTAAGAGTCTAATCTCACTAAACGGACTGCATATTAGCTTCACTATAGGTGCCATTACAGGGCATTGCCTAATAGGCAGGCACGCATCGAGGCTTGGCGTTTATTCAAACGACTTCTGCAGAACTTGCATGGACGAGGAGGAAAAGGAGACTACACGTCACTTTCTTTGTACATGTCCTGCTCTCTCCCATAAAAGAAATCTCCATCTGGGAGATTTCTTGCTTAATAATATAATAATAATGCTCCAGCCAAGAGGATCTTCGACTCCCAGCCACCTGGTTCGAGAAGGCAAGGAAGATCGAACCTCCGTTTTAAAGACCAAGCCATCACGGATGCCGAAGCGCTTGGTGTGGAGAACTGGAAGGAGCGTGCCCGGGATCGCAGAGGATGGAAGGCTGCAGTGTCTCAGGCAGAGACTCTTCACGGGCGGGGAGCCCGTTAGGTAAGTAAGATAGTAAGTAGATGTGCAGTGTGTAGTGTCTCAGCAGAGACTCTTCACTGGTCGGGATTTATTTCGGAAGGGTGGACCATTTATATCATTCCTTGAAAAGTTCTTAACCCTAGAAAGATAATCATATTTTTTATGGCGTAGAAGATAATCATGAAACCTATGAGCTTTTTAAGAAATATTAATGTTTTATTTATTAATATAGTCCATATTAAGAGAGATAAATCAATGATTCAGTAAAAATAAATATTAGTTAAAAGATAAAAACAAAAAACCTAAACTCCTTTACAAATCAACAAAAAACATAACATATTTTTTAAAGGAACCTTAAAATTCACTTTAAGTTCTAATAGTTGTCAAATTTGCATTTTTTGGTTTCAAATAAGTCTACTAATAAGTCTTAGTAATTTTTAATCACATACGATTAAATTAAATGAAAGAATGACAAACGTCACACACCTTTCCCAGACGTACATAAATTGTTACCGCAGGTACTTACCGTCGTAATATGACCGTCAGGGGGAGCTACGATCACCGGCTGAGTTAGTTTAAGCAACCAACCCGATGCGGCTTACAGTTAAAAGGATATATACATTTTTTTTGCGCGCCATACGCCTCACATACGTAGATCATCTTTCTATGGTTAATTGCATTTACGAGTACCTACCCCTAAGCAAGATTAAACATAAGCAAAAAAGTTGGTAGGTTGGTTGGTTGAAAAACGGCCCTCGGTGAGGATGCACTTAGACCAGAAGTAGGTCCATTGTGCTGCCGATGTGTAAGGTGAGTGGGTCACCCTCTTACTCAGGGAACCATTTGCTCCTCTGAATGAAGGAGCTAATCCTTGCTGTGCAGGCGTTGTTAAGATCGTTTATATCATTGAAAAGGTATTCACCCAATGTAGCCTTCCTAATGTTGGCGAGTGCAGGACACGTGCAAAGGAAGTGACTGATGGTCTCCTCTTCTTCCTCGTCCCTACAGCTTCTACAGAAGTCATTGTAGGGGATGCCCAGCCTTTGGGCATGTCTTCCTATAGCACAGTGCCCGGTGAGGGCATTTACTAATTTCGAAAGGGTTCCTCTCTTATGCCTCAGAAGTCCGATGGACCTGGATTTGTTAAATGTCGGCCAGAGTAGCCTTGCGGTGTTGCACTGGTCGAGTTGGTGCCAACGACGGTTGGCTTCGTTCACCGCATTGGTGTCTATGAGGTTTTTAGCATAAGCCGTTGGCGCCTCGATGTCGGTGACGATTATGCTATTTAAACCAGAAGAGCCTCGTCGGGTCAGTTCGTCAGCTTCACAATTCCCTGGTATGTCACAGTGACCCGGCACCCAGCAAAGGGTGAGGCTGAACTGACCGGCTATCTCGTTAAGAGATGCACGGCAGTCTTTCACTGCCTTGGATCTTGTAGTGCTGGATGCAAGGGATTTGATGGCCGCCTGACTGTCGATGTATATTACAATATCTGATTTCGATATCGTATTAACCGACAGCCAGGCAGCGGCTTGGCGGACGGCGGTGACTTCGGCCTGAAAAACGCTGCAGTGTTCTGGAAGGTTAAAGGAGAGGTGAATGTCCAGGTCTTCAGAGAAGACTCCGGCACCGACTCCGTCCTCCGTTTTGGACCCATCCGTAAAAATTGACAGCGATTCGTGGTGTAGGACATGACGTTGTGTCCACTCGGTTCTGTTTGGGATTAGATGTTTGTAGCCCAGGTTGAAGTTGTATTCAGTGGGCATGTGGTCGGTGACCTTAGGGAGATGTCGATACATCGATAGTACATTGGCATGTCCAGTGTGTTGCTCTTTCCATTGTTTGGAGCTTCTCAGTCTTATTGCTGAGCTGGCAGCCAACTGTTTGCCGACGATGTCGGTCGGGAGAAGGTGGAGCATGGCTTGGAGCGCCGCAGTGGGAGAGGTTCTCAGCGCACCGGTGATACTGAGGCATGCAACTCGTTGAGTTTTGTCCAGCAAGGTTAGGTTGGACTTCTTCTCCAAGGCGGGCCACCAGACCATTACTCCATAGAGAGAATATACCGACATGTATAACCAGTGTATAATTTTTGGTTGTAGGCCCCACGTAGAGCCTACCGCCTTTTTGCAAATGTAAAGAGCCACTAGGATGCGGTTATTACCCTGCTTTTGAGTATTCCACAAAGCAGCAGATTGAGTCGTCGATGTTGAGCCCGCGTAGGGCGTTGGTAATCGAATAGGTTTCAACGTTGTTGAAAGGTCCCTCTATGTCGAGAAATGTCACTAAGGCAAGTTCTTTGATAGATAGGGATTTTTCGACGTTGTAGACGATAGAGTGCAGGGCCGTTTCAACAGATTTACCTTTTTGGTAAGCGTGTTGTGATGTGGATAGCAAGTTGCTATCAATGGTGGCCTTGATGTGAAGATCTAGAATTCTTTCTAGAATCTTGAGGAGGAAGGATGTTAGGCTTATGGGTCTAAGGTCCTTCGGGGAAGTGTGCGATGTTTTTCCTGCCTTGGCTATGAATACCACTCTTACTTCAGTCCAGGCGGCCGGCATTGTTCCTAGCATCAAGCAACCCCTCATAATACGGGACAGGTGCTGTCCCGTTATGCTGAGGCCCGCCTGAATTTGTGCCGGAAAAATGCCGTCTGGCCCCGGGGACTTGAATGGCTCAAAGCTGTTCACTGCCCATTTCAGTTTTTCCTCGTTTATGAGGTCCGGAGGTGACGGTAGGCGTGCAGCGTTTACCAGGGCAGGGTTTTCGCTAGGTATAGGCGTGCAGCCGGGGAAGTGGGTGTCCATAAGCAGACTAAGCGATGCTTCATCTGATTCTGTCCGTGATCCGTTGGGATTCATGAGGGCACTTGGTATGGTTGGGTTTTTGGAAAGGACTTTGCGTAGCGTAGAGGATTGAGACGTATTGTCAATACTCTGACAGAAACTGCGCCAGGATCTACGTCTGGCCTTACGAACTTCCGCTTTGAAGCTCTTAAGGCTTGCTTTGTAGATATCCCAGTCCAGAGGTAGCCTCCTTGTTTTGGCTTTGTTGAATTGATTCCTGCTTGTGTGGCGAAGCTTGTTAAGTGCTGCATTCCACCACGGTGGACGATTGTCTGCCTTCCTCGTAGTAATTGGACAGGATTCGTCAAATGCTACGTTTAAGGCGGAAGTTAGAACAGCGTTAAGCTCATCTAGTTCCAATTGTGTTTCTGGAGTCTTAGGCACACGATTGTACAGTTCAGCAGAGAGGATTTCATTGTGTTTACACCAGTCAGTTCTTCGACGATTGCGAAAAATTGCTGGTGAGGTGTTATGGCGTATTTCTAGTTCATATTCCAGATAGCGGTGATCGGAAAAGGAGTGGCTGTCAGATACAGTTCACTTAGAAATCGCAGGGTACAAGTTAATAGAGGCGAAGGTAACATCTAGTACCTCTTGTCGGGTTCTGGTTATAAAAGTGGGACTATTTCCCCTATTGCACACTATTAGGTCGGTGCCTACTAAGAATTCAAATAGGGACTCACCTCGGGGGTTAGTGTCGGTACTACCCCATAGTTCGTGATGCGCATTTGTGTCGCATCCCAGCAAAATTTCTTCTCCTCTCTTCCTGGCTTCTTCTACCACTACTCTCACCCCCTCTGATGGAGCTGAGTTGGGGTCCTCGTAGGGTAGGTATCCTGAAGCTAGCCAGATGTGGGCTTCTGCAGATTTTAGCAGTGGTACTGCCAGGTCATTCGTGCTGCGGTGAGGAAGAAAGGTTAAGTTTAGTGTAGATTTAGCGAGAATGCAAGCTCGAATGTTACCTGCGTTCTTGGTGTGGTATAGCGTGTAGTGTGGGTCCCTCAGTCCCATGACGGTGTCATTTCTAATCTAAGGTTCTGGGATGAGGGCGATGTCGATGCCTCCTTCATTGAGGCATAGTAGTAGGTTAGCGGATGCTAAGGTGGAGTGATGGAGGTTAATCTGTATCAGTTTCAGCATCATTGCTAACTGATACAGACCTCTCCACAATGGTAGCGTCCAGGTTCTCTGGCGATGACGGATCATCATCGGGGATCTGGTCGCGGGGGGAGGCGGGTGTCGCCGATTCAGAGGGGCCAGCAACGCTGTTGCGGTTCGAAGCAAAGAGTCTTCCTCCTCTTCCACCTTCCACCTCTTTAAGACCGCATCGGATCTTAAAGTCCTTAGCCCGGAGCAAGGGGAGAGACTCAGTGGTGAGCGAAACGACCAGCGAACGGCCAGTTTTCTTTGCTTCTTCCGGTTTCTTGGAGCTCGGTGTCTCTTCGATAAACTTCCAGTCTTTGACTGGAAGATCCGGATTTTGGTACTTGACTAGACTATGTAGTTTGGCTGGCTCGCTGGGTTCGGTTGGAACCCAGATTCTAGCTCTTGGCCTGTGGGGGATTTTTCTCCGGACCACCGTCTTAAGCTTAGCACCTGGCCAGATTTCACCAATACCTGCAATGGCGGTGGTGATGAAATCGACCGAAGTTTGGTCGTCACAGGCTAGCAGCTTCACGTAGCCCTGGTGCCATCCAGCGTCCTTAAAGGTGGGAGGTGAGTTGGGATGGGTGATGATACGCTCGCAAAGGCAGTTCATCACTCTGCCTTCAATGAGCCTCCATTTCTCGTATGAGATTCTCCCTTCATCGTCAGACAGATCCACTATCGCAACGACGAGGCTATCCTTGACGGTCTCAGAGAAGGGTTTGGAGCTCGTTGAGCTCTTGGTCTACTTTGAGGCGTTGGACTCCTCGTCTACGGATCTACGCCGTTTGAGCGCAGTTCCTGTCGCAACGACGGATCGGCTCCCAGCTTGGTTCGTTGAACCATTGCGACTCGTTGAGTCTTTAGCTTGGGTGCTGCTCTTCCGATGAGAGGGATTCACTCTTTGAGTGGTGGGGTGACTAATGCCACGAATGGTGGGTTGGTGTGGGTCCCGGGTGGAGGGGTGCCGTTTGCCACTAGAGGGGGGGGGGGCGTCGTACGCCATGGGTACCTGGGCGCCCGGTTTTGAAATGCCGTAGAGGCTGCCGTGTCGGTTGCCCAGGTGTGGGATTCCTGCTCCTGCTGGCTCCAATCCTTTTCCGGCTTTTTGCCTAGTCGGTCTAGGATACGGAAAGCCGCTGAGGTCTCTCGACTTAGCGACTTCTTTTCATGGCCAGAGAGCTTGGGAAGGGTTGGAGGAGCCGAACTGCACGACGGTGTCGTGTCGTTCAGCTCGTCAGAGAGCATCGAACACTCGCTTGTAGCGTCGTTAATGCAGAGGTTCTGCAGGTGCTCCTCCACACGTGCAGTGCTTTTGGAGCTGCTATCGGTGCCAGCTGTATCCGGTTTTTGTTGAGGTCCGGCCTCAGAATTTTCTTTTTTTGGATTTTTTTTTGTTTTTTGTGTTTTTTCGGTATTTTGGTTGTTTTGTTGCATTTTAAGATTTGGATCCCACGAGTAGCTAGGGAAGGGATGGTCCATCCGCACAGAGCCCCGCATGTACGGACAAGGCAAGCTGATCCAGAGTGCGCCAGTTTCTCTGGATACACCGCTTGCGACTGAGCTGTTTTTATTTTCCCTGGGCCCTCAGCCAGGCTGATTCTCGGCACGGTACGGTTCACACCTTAATCCAGCCCAGGGTGAAGAAGGAATGGAGGAGGGAGGAAAGGATGGGAAAAACAGGGTGGGATGTGATTTTCTGGGGTTTACTCGCACTAAACACTCTAACCCAAAGTTGGTTTTGGTCCACGATGGGTCTTACAGTGGGATTCTTGTCATCTTCACTGCTATAAACTCATTACCCCGGATCACGAATCACTGTGAAACTTACACTTCATCGTACCGGGGCATCCCCTTATCCGCCGCCCAGGGACGCGCCTGGTAGGGGACCTACCCCCCCCCCCCCCCCCCCCCCCCCCCCAGGAGCAAAAAAGTTACTTGCAAAAAATTTGAAATGTTGCAGTCACCGTTTACAATATGGACACACCTATGCGGGTACTGTGCGGTATACTACGCTGCGGTGCAAGAAATGAATCGATCAAGGCACAGATATTGTTATTTTCACTTTATTCCCTATTTTTTCAATAAATAATATAGGTACGAGTATGTACCTAAAATGCAAAAAGCTTTTGTATAATTAAAAAGTTGCTTTTTTATGCAGTCTTGTGTTTTTGCGGCGCCCTTTTCAAATAAGCTATCAGTGTTGTTCTATCTCTAATTAAAAGCATTTGAGGATATCTGATTTCTATTACAAAAGAGAAGAGAATTCCCAGAAAGATATAGTGTGAAAAAAATACCAGCGTTTAGTTTCTGCCAAACATTTGAATGCGATTTCCCAAAAACTTGGAAATGGCGCTTACGGCAAAACACTTTTAGGACGACAATACGTCTAAAGAATTTATAGACTCTTACGTTGCTATGTCATTTTAAAATTGTATTCTTCTCCCAACTCTAGTGTATGCTAAATAAGTTTGACAACTGTTCTACAACATTCGTTCGAATTGAGTTGGAGCCAACGTAAATTTATTCGATTTGTCATAAGAGGACTTCCAGGCAATGATCCATTTAAATTTCCTCCTTACACTCAACGTATAAAGCTTCTTCAGATGATACCACTCTCTCCACAAAGGCTTAATAGCGATATCATTTTTTTTACCACCATCAGCATACATCCGGCCATATAGATGCGCCTGATTTGCTGCCTTCTATAGATTATAATTTTTGTGTATAATTACTTGTTCAACATCTGTTATTTCGCCAAAATAATGGATCATTTTCTTGTTCTTAATATGGAACATGAATATGAATAATCAAGAAGAAATTAATTGTGCTTTGAATCTTCCACAAGGTGGAGTCTACGGCCTAGAATGGTGCTGTGGATGTACATAGCCGATATACGTCCTATCCTCACCTACGGATCACTGCAGGATGTCGAATGTCAGCCCCCTGGAGTTTTTTTGTAGATGAGTTTTGTAAATGAGTAAAGTTTTTGCTTAAAGCGAATTCCCAACACAAAACCAAAAAAAAATACCGACGAGTCGCTTGTATGGTTTCCTGCCCTAAGTAAAGCCTACAACATCACTAAACTCAATCGAGTCCAGAGGTCGGCTGGGGTTGGTGTAACCGGGGCTCTCCGGTCGGGTCTGACCGATGCCCTTAGAGTACTTCTAAACCTCCTCCCTTTAAACATTCACATCATATTTATTGCATCTTGCATTGCAGTAATTTTCAGGGAATCTGCGTTTTGGTAATATTGTTGAATAAACATTGTTGAACGCATCCAATAGAACTTATCTGACAGAATGCATCCATTATATTTTATGTTTCGTTTTTCGATGTATCTATGTATCTCATTCATTCAATTCAATATCTTTTTGTGTAAGGTTTTTGGGTTAGCGTGCTCTTTTGGATTGCGCATTTAATTAATATACTTTTAGTTGTAAACCTTTGTCTTTTTATTATTTCAACAAATATAAACCCTACGGTCACGGTAAGGTGTTTAATTTGCTATTCGGGGCTCTTGCTGCGATTGCCACTGACTACAAAAAGCTCAAACACAAAACCTCAACAAAGCCGCTCTAGTCTATTTCCCATCCAGAACGGAATGGAAAAATTAAGCGTTCCCAACGAACCACCAGGTAGCCATTTTAACAGACGGTTCACAAATGGAGTGCGGAGTCGGCGCGGGTATCTTCTCAGCGGAACTGAACATATCCAAATCATTCCGACTCCCGGCTTCCTCAGTGGATTCCAGGCAGAAACACAAGCGATCAGAAGGCTTGTACCCACTATCTTCCCCGTACCCAAGAGAGATGTTGCCAAGCAGCTCTAAAAGCGCTCGACTCACACTCCGTATCATCCAAAAAAAGTCGCACAGTGTAAAGACGTAATCACTTGTCTAAGCTGCAACTACAACCTCACTCTCCTCTGGGTTCCCGGCCACAGTGTCATTGAGCGGAATAAAAGGGCAAGGCACGGTCGCTGTCGTTAAGGGAAAATATCTTATTACTTCCTTTCACGGGCGAACTCCAGATGGAGCAACCCAAACAGCTGCGCCATATCCATGAATATATAGCCCGCTTCAATGGAAAAAGAACCCACGATCTAACAAACAGAAAACGACAAGAGATTGCCAGAATTGCGGCAATCAGTATTAAACATTGGCCGACTGCCAAGAAAGGCATCCCATTCAACCCCCACTGCCGCAGTTGCAAGGATCCAATAGAAAGGAAACCCTCCACCACTTCCTCTGCGAATGTCTGTCCCTAGCTACAACTAGACACCGCACAATCGGCAAAAGATTCTTCAACTATCTGTCACCATTAAGCAATATAAAATTCTGCAATATCATTGAATTCCACAATTCCAAAAGGCTGTATTTGAAACACAAATTGTTACCCTGGGTCACTTGAGTGGTGGCATCAAAACGGCACCTTCGCGCTAATTGCGTCCTGGTGTACTGATAGCACCAGCAAGCCACTCCTACCTACCTACCTACACGCACTTAAGGGATCTTTTTAATACCCTTATAATGTAATAAGGGTTAAGGATGAATTGGTATTGCGACGATGACTAAGAGAGTCAAAAGTTCCAGCGATATCCCGATCGTCAATAATTAGCATCGCCGGTTTTTGTATTCGGTTGAGTAGCTCGAAATATGTGATTTGGAAACCGGCCCAGATATATGAGCGTTATACTCAAGTTTGGTGCCAATAAACGCCTTTTAAATTCTAGCCTTGAGGGGTAAAATGGAGCCGCTTACACCGCTTAAAGAAGCCTAGACATTTCACTGCATTATTGGCGACATCAAATATGAGGTCATTCCAACGAAGGTTTCCATAAACACATAAACCGATAGTGGAGAGCCGTTCGGTTTCAGCAATGTAAGTGCCCCACTGAATTATGCTGTCAAGGTCGGATTTTAATGAGCTTAACATATATTGTCGTTCCAGTTCCCCATTCGAATATGAGGGCGTGAACAAAGAAATGAATATGAGAAGCTGAGGGTACTGTCATTAGCGAAGGAGTGGATTGGTTTTACGGTAACAGACAGGAGATCATTTATAAAAAAGAGAAAGAGAGTCAAGAACGAACAGAGCTTTGGTGAACACCAGCATTTAGTCGGTGAGTTGCAGACTTGAAACCGTGCAAACAAGTTGTTTTGGTTGGTTATTTCTAATCCATTGTAGAAAAGTACCCCGAGCAGGGTGGTTGCAGGGGGCAGCATGCCCCCCCAAATGCATTGCCCTGTTTATGGGATTAGTTACGAAATCGTACGTAGATTCCATAAACAGTGCAATGCCTATGGGGGGTATGCTGCCCCCCTGCAACCCCGCTGCTTGGGGTCACTGTTTGATTTGGAGTAGGTGCGAGGTACGGTTTTGAAAATTTGGCTTTATGTCACTTTCCGGATTTGGACATATGACGCTTTGTGAAACTGAGATAATACCAAATGCTAGAATTTGGGTTATGTCACGGCACCGGTTTTGCCAGCGTGAAAGAACATCTCTTCAGAACGATATAGGAAAAACCATCTGAACCAGCGGATTTGCGAACGCCAAGATCTTAAAGTACTCTACCCAGTGTACGAGTGCGGAAATGAATTAGTCCGATCGAGTATTCTAAGTATTAAGCTAGCTCCAAAGTGAGCAGCAAGCAGATTGACTTTATGTAGATAGCTGACAGTTAGTATCGGGATAGAAAATGTGGCCTAATTCTTGATATTTTAAAAAAAAAACAACCAAAAATGTTTACTACCCGCGGGACTTTGTAGTATTTGTTGCCCCAACTTTTGATCGTAGGAGAATTCGATGCGATTAATGAGGGTATTGCAGTCATTTCTGGCTCGTTTGAACTTACATTTTACTGATTCAAAATGGGGCTCGTTACAAACTTTGGAAGTAAGGGCAGTCTTTCCATTGTGGAAGAGGAAGCGAGTTGTTTGTCACATAAAATATGCATTCAAGCTCACAATTTTTGTAGGATTTATGGGCAAGAGTACGATAACTCAGGCGACAAGAAAAAATAACTGTTTTGTAGAACAGTTATTTACAAGCATTTTTTACTATGGGAGGAGGGTCTATCTCGCCCCATTTGGGCGGGATTCACACTTCAAATGAAAAAAAATATTTAAAAATAATGGTAATACATTACTACCTCGATAATGTGAACCTCGAAAATGTGAATTATCCAAAAATGTGAACCAGAAAAAGTTTATATTACATACTCTGAAATGTGAACTCAAAACCAATTCACTCGAGAATAATAAACTGGATCAAGTAGTTCATTATTTGATCTCATTAAACAGAAAATAATTAAAATAAACAAAAAAAGAAAAAATATATTAGCAAAAAAAAAAAATTGTGTGCCGTGTACTGCGAACTATCACCCATCGAATATAGCGAATTCCTTAATTCTCCTTCGTGTGTTTTTAAAATTTATAAACGCGCGAGATCGCCAAATGCCGAGGACAACCTATTGTCCTCGGATAAAAAACTGAAGCCACTTCCCAAAAGGGCTAAAAGAAAAAAAGATACCAATTCCAATTATTGGAGCCCTTTACAATGCTTACCGGATAGTGACACTGACATTGATAGTGAAAAAATGGACGACCACGCAGTGGCGGACTAAGCCCGTCAGAGGCCCGGGGCGGCAAAGCTGAATGAGGCCCCCCAGCTTTAAAAAAAATGTAGTTTTGCAAGCTTTTTATTCAGTTTAAATTTGTATGTATAAATAAATGTTTATGTTAAGTTCGTTAAAATCTGGCAAGTGAAATTTAAATTCGAATTAAATTATTTAGGCTAAATAAACATACATACCTACAATATGGAATGGATATGGGTGAGGAAAATAAAATACGAGTCGATCGACAAAAAAAATTAGATAAAATAAATCAAAGATAGTTCTTTTTTTGTAGCCACTTGAATAGGACACCCCTTACGCCTGTTTTCTATCCTTCATTGCTCCCAAACCAAGCATGCTAAGGACTTTTTATTTTTTTTGTAAATTAAAGTTAATTTAATTGCTGTAATTTGATCAATATGAAGATTCAATGCTAAAGCTTTAAGTTTTAGCAAAATATTATCAACCGAAAACCGGCAAAATGCGGGTTCGAAAATTTGCGCCACTTGAATAGGACACTTTAATAAAGCAAACATTTTAGAGATTTCTGATTCTTTTTTTTACAAAAATAACTTAAATTTAAGGCAATTGGAGTATTTTACATTCAAACATAAATGTTTAATAGTGTGTTGAGCCATCTTTCTGTTTCAAAACTTCACACATCCGGTTTGGAAGGGATCTATACAAATAAGCCAAATAATTCAGTGAAATCGAGTTCCAAGCTAATTCGATGGCTTGGTTTAGTTCGGGTAAACTCGAATATTGTTGTCCTGATCCGTATACTTGATGTGTCAACCATCCCCAAACATTTTCAATGATATTTAAATCCGGAAAATAGGGCGTCCAGCTTAATAGCTCCACATTTTGGCTCTGTATATAGGTTATCATTATCATGTTGATAAATCCACGGCAGAGGTCCAAAAAGGGTATGAAAGTATGGAAAGGCCGTTTTCAATATGCCATTGTAAGACAACGCATTCATTGTGGTTGACATAAATTGTAGTTGACAGGTTCCATAATAGGAAATGGCTCCCCACACCATCACACCTCTAACTCTGCTATGCAGCCGTTCAAAATAATGCGTTTCTTTGCAAAGCTCATGGAAATAGTTGCTATGGCCAAATTAAATTTTTTTTCATCAGAGAAGATTACTTTATGCCACCCCGAAGTCCAGGTCGCATGTGTGAGACAAAAACTGAGGCGTTGCTCTTTTCGAACCGGGTTGAGAGGTGGCTTCTTCTTGATTTTCAGTCTTTTTAGATGTTTAGCTTTCGAAATACCACGACGCATAGTTGCAAGACTTGCGTTGACAACGCATTTATTCCTGATTTTTGCCAAAGAGTCTTAAGAATTCAATGCTTTTCTTAACGCCTTACCGCATAAGCAAGCACGCTGTGTGTCCGGCATTTCATGTTTTTTTCTATATTCATACTCATTACTTAAAAATGTGGATATAACGTGTCGGCTCCTCTCGATTTTTTTTAGCTATTTTGGCAATAGATAAGCCAGCGTCCTTGTAAGCTTTGATTTGTTCTTTTCCCCCTCGGTTAATGCTTTTCCTCCACCCAGTTTAGGTTTTTTTAAATTAAATAGTCGGAATTAACAAAAAAAAAATCGACCAACGAAGAATATGAGTCCGCGTGCCAAAGATAACGATCAAACTAAATGCATGTTCTATTCAAGTGGCGCGAAAATGATGTTTTAATAAAGTGGAAAAAAAACTTATAACGGCTTATAACGGGTGTCCTATTCAAGTGGCAACGAGTGAATGTGTTTTCGTGCCTTCAACTTACTGAACTCTCCAATAACTTTTGTGAAATCGATTTCTTTGGAAATTTTGCTTTCTCGCTCTTGATCCATTGTAGATCGAAGATAAATTTTGATTAGTTTGTTTCGAAAAACTCCTCTCGCATGATGCAATAATAATAATAATATTTTGTTAGGGTATATTACACTGCGACCTATTGGTCTATTGTGTCCCCTTGCTTGTGCCTCGGAGAGGTTCATGCCCTCTTTCAGAGCCTCTCTAGATACTTCTTTGTGAAGCATGCCGAGGTATTGCTCTGGTTTATCCTTGGCAGGTCACACTCCCTAGAGCACAGCGTCCAGTCCAATTTCTTTGATGAATCTGAGAATGAGCTGTGGGTCCATGGTTTGTATGTCCTTGTCTGTTATTTGGTGCCTGCCTAAATATTTCATACTTTTGTGGGCCAGTGCCCCACAGGATTCCAGTATGTGGTCTGGAGTTTCGGCGGTTTCACTGCATAATCTGCAGAGCCCGTCCTCCGATATGCCTGTCAGGATTCTTAGGTTGTTTTTGTTAAGACCGATACAAGCATTGAATCTCTTTTGGTTGTAATTTCCTAAGAGTTTCTTTGCTTGCCTCAGACCTTGGAGGTTGAGAAAGGCTTTTGTTCTTGTTTCTTCCTCTAGTCTCCTGAACTCTTCGCGTATAGTGTGTTCTCCTATCCCGCAGAATGGTTCAGGTCCTATGAAGGGTTCCTCTGCCCCTTTTCTTGCCAGAGAGACCGCTGCCTCATTGCCTGTAATGCCAACATGGCCAGGTACCCAGCAGATGGAAATTCTGTTATTCTTGCCTTGTCTATTCAGTCAGTGTAGGCATTCCCACACCAGTTTTGACTTGATAACGTAGGCAAGTGCCTTTATGGCTGCTTGGCTGTCAGACATTATGCTATGTTGCAATTCCTGTAGTTTTTCTCGAGGTTGATTCGAACGCACCTGTCTATGGCACATATTTCTGCCTGGAAGATGCTGGTACATTTGCCCATGGATTCGTAGTGCTTAGCTCCTGGCCCAAACACTCCTGCACCAGTTCCCTCCTCGGTCCTCGAGCCGTCCGTGTACCACTTTTTTGTGTGGTTGCTCAGTCCATAAGTTGTGGATTCATTGCTCCAGTTTCGCATGATGCAACCGAGATGCAAATGGTCAAGAAGTATTGAAGTATGAGCGATATACAGGGTAACGATTCACTGAAATCTTATTTTATTATAAATTGAAGGATTTGGAGGCCCCCCAAGACCGGAGGCCCGGGGCGGGCCGCCCCTTCCGCCCCCTGGTTAGTCCGCCACTGCGACCACGTGTTGCCAAATAAATCCACAAAAGTAGTTGTTCCCCCTATCTAACTTCTACAAAAACCTAGTGAATATGTGCATGACCTAATCAAATCTCTCAGTGTCTCCGATTACTCCATAAAAAAAATATCCATCGGCATAAAAATTATGTGCGAAAGTATGGATTCCTATAAATGTGTTCTGGATTAACTAAAAGGTGAACTTTTACATTTTTTCACTCACGATTTAAGAAGCGGAGAAGCTTTTAAAGTCGTTTTGTTTGGCCTTGGTGCATACGACACAATTAATTTAAAAAATGAACTTCTGAGACTGGTTCTTAAGTGTAAATTAAAAATAAAAATGGTTACTAAGACATATGAAAAATATACTGACACTTTTTATATAGTTTCCCTAGAAAGTGGTACAATAAAACTCAATGACTTAAAAAGAAGTATTCGGTCTATATTTCATACACAAATCAAGTGGAATTTTTATCGTCACCAAAAGAACAGAGTAACGCAATGCCGAAACTGCCAAATGTTTGGTCATGGCGAGAAAAATTGCCATATAAGAACATATTGTTCAATCTGCGCTGGTCATCACAAAACTGCCGACTGCACCAGTTCTAACAATGTCAAATGCGCGAACTGCCGTGGTAATCACAAATCAACCGACAGCGCATGCACTAGCAGATGTATGTACTTGGAAATGAAACAAAAAACGGCAGCCAAAGCTCTTCGCCCTGTACCACGCCCTAACAACAACCATAGCAGCAGCATCAATATCCCATTGCAATCAATGAGCGATTTTCCATGTCTGTCAACACGCACCGCTACGAAGCATGTAGAGACAAATTATAGGAACACCACTCGCCCAAAAGCTTGGGAGTACACCACTTCATTATCAACTGCGATACCGCCTATAATAGGCAACAACAATGCTTCCACGAGATCAGTGACGGATCTAGGATCTCGACTAGGGGGGGTCCACAAAATTTATGCTGTCATGACCTAACTTAACCTCATTTTCTCATTATTTTGATAAATTTTGCATGAAACTACGATAGTGCCGCTTGTGGACACTGGACACACGGTTACCACTGCAAATTTTTTGATACACAGTATATGCGCCCTAATAAAAGGTATAAAAAATCAAAGCATATACGTATTATGCGATGTAGTCACAAACACGTAAAATCACTAATATTTATATATACCAGGGGTCGCCCCATGGTCGACATTCGACCAATTTATTCTACAAGTTGAAAAAAAAACAAAGTCGACTGTTATACATACATATTATTTAGAGAATGAAATTTTTCGACATTGCATTCTCTGATTTCACATGATATAAAATTTTCCCGGCATTTTCAAGTAACTTCAAGCATTTTCAAATAACTTCAAGCATTTTCAAGTAACTTCAAGCATGTCCAAGTAATTTCAAGAATGTTCAAGCATTATCAAGTAACTTCAAGCATTTTCAAGTAGGTAACTTAAAGTAACTTCAAGCATTTTCAAGTAACTTCAAGTATTTTCAAGCATTTTCAAGTAATTTCAAGCATTTTCAAGTACCTTTAAGCATTTTCAAGTAACTTCAAGCATGTCTAAGTAACTTCAAGCATTTTCAAGTAACTTCATGATGATATAAAAAAAATTCCGTTCCGATTGGCAGATTATTGCCTCAAACAGCAATGTTGTTGTTGTTGTAATTTCATCCAATTCGCTGTATTTTACCTGCTGTAATTCATAATGTGTGTTATATATGTGGATAAGTTTTGTATTGTGCACTTCTATGTATTGCCCCCTACCCAAATATATATAGTGTTGGCATATGTGACCTATAATAGCAAAAAATGGGGGAAACACGTTTTAGGCAACTCCGTATTAATATATAGATTCACATTCGAGAAATGTCGTTTTCTGTATCGTACATATCTCACGTGTTCGACATTTTAAATAGGGCGCCAACAATACTGCGATGGTAGCGCTGCGGCGTAAGATTTTCCCGAACTGCTTAAGCTGTGACAGTATACATCTGCCATTCAGACCATTCAGTCTCATGAAGTAGTTTCAACTTACCTCGAACTTCAACCGGCCGTTATAGAAGCTTTGTAAGAAATAAAAAATTAGAAAGATCGAGAGACTTCACAAAAGGCTTCTCAGCTTTTGACCGCGATTTTGACAATCGAATTTTAAATCTCCTGTCATATAATGGAATCGATCAATTCTATCGTCTTGCCTCTAAGTCGGGAATTGCAGACGAAACATCAAGATCTAGGAGAAGCAACAAAGTTAGCTGATGATGATACGAATGATATCAAGGAAAAGCAGGAAAACGTTGATTTAAATTTTCGTATCACGACAATGTTGCTGAAATCTGTTCCGAATACGAAATTAATATGAAATTGCCTCGTCGTTGCAGTCAACAGAAAACCCGTTGCAACGTTGAAACACAAAATGTCGAAGATTATTACAGAATTGCCTTTTACATTCCATTCCTTGATACTTACATTTTTCATCTCCAAATCGGTTCGAAAAACACAAATCGATCTTCCACAGTTTCGGACAAATGGGCAGATCTTTACAAGTTTTATGACGAAATATTGGACTGTTCAAAAAGGAATTTCATCTCGGAGATCAGAATGTGGAGGCAACGGATATCCGATCAAGATATTCAAAATGCGCTCGATGCACTATCAGTGAGTGACTTCAGATCGGAATTTTTACTTCCAGAATCAGTTTCTATAACTTAACTTTCAATGGTTACGTTATTTTTTAGGTTATCAATGAAAAATGTTTCAAAAACCTGAACACGATTTTACGAGTATTGGCAGTGTTACCCGTAACAACAGCAACTCCAGAACGATCATTTTCGACCCTAAGACAAATAAAAAAAACTATCTTAGAAGTACAATGGGACGGGAGCGCCTGAATCTACTTGCTTCTTTGAGTATGCATCCTGAAATTGGACTAACGGAAGACGAAATTTTGCAAGAATTCTTCAAAAAAGTTACTTGTAAATCCAAACTAGATCAATTTAATGCTATTGCACAATTAGCGACTAAGTTTTTGTATAACAATGTTTAGTAATTTAAATGGTAGTAATATTAATATTATTACATGGAATGCCAGAGGCATTCGTAACAAACATGTAGAATTTTTGCATTTTTTACAGAATAAGAAAATTGACATTGCATTGGTCACTGAAACATGGTTAAAATCTGAAATTCGAATCTCAACGTCGGAATATAAATGTTAACGAGTAGATAGAAAAGATAGAAGAGGTGGGGCTGTTGCAATTCTGATAAGGAGATCAATACAGCATGAGCTTTTGTCTTGCGTGCAAACTCGATATGTAGAAAATATAGGAATTGAAGTAACTTTACGTAACGAAAGAAAAATCAAGATTTATTGTGTATATTTTCCCGGAAAAATTACAGGAGGCTTAACACCTGATGAAAAACGGGTTGCACTGAAAAGTGACTTGCGAAAACTGTTTAGTATTAATGCTGCATTTTTAATGGGGGGTGATCTAAACTGCAGACACAGAAACTGGGGTTGTATTAGAGCAAACTCATGCGGAAATATTTTGTCCGATCTATCTCTTATGTTGCCTATGTCTATATTGTTTCCTTCTAGCCCTACTTATGTTCCAGCTAGTTCCCGTGGAAATCCTTCCGTTTTAGATCTATTTATTACAAATGTTCCTGGCCTAATATCTCAACCATTTTCATTAAACGAGCTTAGCTCTGACCATGATCCGGTTATTTCTCAAATTCGTTGGTCGGGTTTGGAAAAAGTGCAATATGTTTATGACCTAAAAAACGCAAACTGGGCTCGTTTCCGTATGCAGGTAAGAAGACAGCTTCAAACCATTCCTATGACCCTTGAAACAATTGCAGCCAAACAGGATGTTGACTCCATTGTTCAGCAGTTTACAGAGCATGTCCTTAGTGCGGCTAATAATAGTATACCAAAAGTTGCGAAAAAAATCTATTGCCGTAAAGTCCCAGCTCAAACGTTGGAACTAATCAGAATTAGGAATATGCACAGAAGAAACTGGCAAAGATTCCGGCAACCTGCTTCTCAAGTAGCTAAATTGAATAAAATAATAAATAAACAAATTCAAGATAATCGAAATAAGGAGTGGAATAACAAGCTTAGCACACTTGATAAAGCCGCCAAGCCCTTCTGGAATATAATAAAAATTGTTAAAAATAAATCCAAGGAGTTACCTTGCATTAGAAGTGGTACAGAAACCTTCTTCACTGATACGAAAAAGGCGAAGGCGTTAGCTCTAAATTTCGCGCAAAATCACGTTGTCGCTCAAAATTTAAGAGATGCAAATACAAACTCCATCGTTGAACATGCTCTTCAAGCATTTAATTTAGCTATCTACGAAACTCCGCCAAATGAATTTATAACGGAATCAGACACAGAACATTTCGTAAACAGGCGGAATCGATCAAATTAAAAATATTTATCTTAAAAAATTGCCTAAAGAAGGGATAACATTTCTTACCTATATCATCAACGCATGCTTAAAAATGCAATATTTTCCTGATAAATGTAAAGTAGCGAAGGTTATTCCCATTCCAAAAGCAGGGAAACCTCCCGATAAAACCGAAAGCTACAGACCAATAAGTTTACTAAGTGCTTTAAGCTAAATCTACGAAAAAGTTGTAAAAGAAAAAATTGTTCAAATCATTGAAGAAAATCAAACATATCCAATCGAACAGTTCGGATTTAGGCGAAATCACGGGACCTCACATCAAGTTCTTAGGATATGTAATATAATAAAAACTAACCGTGCAATAGGTAGATCAACAGGCGTGATTCTACTAGACATCGAAAAAGCTTTTGATTCAGTGTGGCATAATGGGCTTACCTATAAAATGATAAATCTAAACTTTCCTCCATTTCTCTGTAAAATTGTCCAAAGTTTTGTTTCGAATCGTTGTTTCAAAGTACATGTTAACAGTAGTGTGTCCGACATCATACATTTTCATGCAGGCGTACCCAAGGGAACGGTCCTTGGACCCGTTTTATATAACTTATATACGTCCGATTTCCCGACTCTTCCGGAATGTGAAGCAGCCATATATGCTGATGACACGGCAATACTTTCCTCGCATAAATTCGGTCTCAATATTGAGACGAATTTAAAAAATGCGACTAAAATATTGCAAGAATACTACGCAAAATGGAGAATAAAGCTTAACGCCGAAAAGATCCAGGCAATCTTTTTTACACGAAAAAGAAAACCTTGCTTCATTCCGGCTAATCAGCTAATTATCAACGGAAATCCTATTAAATAGGAGCCTTCTGTTAAATATCTGGGAATACATCTTGACACAAAACTGACTTTTAAAGAACATAATATTAGAACAAATATTGCAATCAAAATGTTATATCCATTTATAAATAGAAATTCACTACTTTTAAACGAAAATAAGATTATTATTTACAAAACCATCTTTCAATCAATTCTCTTGTATGACTGCCAGGTGTGGGGTAAATGTGCTGAATGCCACCTAAAAAAATTACAAACATCTCAAAACAAACTATTAAAAATGATGCTTAATTTGCCCTGGCATCATTCTACTTTAGATCTGCATATTAAAACAAATGTTGAGTTTATCTCCAACAGAATAGTAAAGCTCAATGACTCCTTTAGGACTAGATGCGACATCTCTAATAACCCTCTAATAAATCAATTAAATATAGAATAGCTTAGTTAAACATAGCAATGTTAAAATAATTTATGAACAAATACGTATACCCATATGTTAACTTAGTTACCGTTATTTTATTTACTTCTCGAATTATTATTATTATTTTATATTTCTGTTATCTGTTAATTTTTTCTTTGTTAATTTAATATCACTTATAATTATCCATTTAGTTATTTATTTATTTATTAATTTATTTTTTTCTCTTTTTTTTCTTTTTCTTTTCTTTGTTCTTTCAAATTGAGGTTTTTTTCGTTGTTTCCTCAGGATCTTGTAAATTTAAAGGACCACTTGAAATTATATAAATACTTTTTCAGTAGAAAGATATACATTTGTAAATCATATCTCTGTACAAATAATGTAAATTGTGCGATAGCAAAGTGTATATTATTAACGAAATAATAAAATATCAATATCAATATCAAAACCAATTCTTGTTACTCGATAATGTGAACTTTTCTTTTTCACAAAAAAAACACTCCCTATTTGGTTTTATTGTTGCAACGCAAAAAGAACAGAACAATTTTAGTGCAGTTCTAAAAAAAATAAGCTTGAGAAACGCTGTTACAATTTTGCAAAACTTTTGGTCGAAAATATCCGAGTCCGCCATAGCAAACTATTTTTAAAAAATTCTGCCACGAGATTCGAGTTGGGAAGCTGAGGATTTAATCCTACTAAGTCATCTTCGCGATATAGATGGGGCAGCACATTTTGAAGCAGAACTTCAACAAATTAGAGAACTCCTAAGCTGCTTTGATGCCCCCAAACGTATCGTTTGAGGACATACGAAAATGGGTCGCTGACGGTGATGGTGAACACAATGGTGAGAATGCTGAGCTAGCCCCCGAAGACGAGGAAACATCATCAGTGGAAGAAATAATACTCAATACAAAAGTTTCTAACTTGCGTGCCATTCCGTGCTCGAATGTTTTGTTAGACTGGGCCCAAGAAAATGGATTGGGTGCAGATATAGTAACATCAATTGCGAATATCAAAACAGTTGCAATTTATAAATCTACACACAAAAGTATCCGTCAAACTAAAATGACATTTTTTTTTCAAAACAAATTAATTTTTCTGCAACTTATGTTATTCCTGTTTTGTGTTCTTTATTTTGATTGTTGTTAAGTATTTATTTATTTATTTTTACGTTTTTAGGCTATTAAATTATTATTTAAATAATATTAAAATCGTTTAATAACTATGGCTTTGTTTCCTTTCTTTTACTTTTCAACAATCAAGTTACAGGTCTTTCCAAGAAGCATGAAATATAACAACTTTTTTAGTATCCAGAAATGTGAACCCTCAAAAATATGAACTGCCCATGTTTTAATTAGTTCACATTACCGAGGTAGTACTGTACATAAATCGCTCTCCCGCCCAAATGGGGCGAGATAGAGCCCCCCCCCCCCTAAAATAGTAAAAAATGCTTCTAAATAACTGTTCTACACAAATCTGTCGTTAAACTTTGTCACCTGAGTTATCGTAATCTCCCCGATTTGTAAAATAAAAATCAATCTTTTTATTTTTTTTTCAGAATTTTATTCAGATTTGACTATTTTTGTATCTTATTGATTTAAATAAGAAACAAACGTTTTACGCCAAGTGCCATTTTACCAATTACGTAAACGACAAAGTAAGATAAGGTGAATGAACAAATTGTTTCGAATCAAAAAATTGCTGTCTAATTTTTGGCAAAATAGAAAAGCTTGAGAAAATCATTGCGAAATGATCACGTTGCAAGATCATCAAACATCGAAAGGAAATTTGCGAAACAACTATTGCGAGATAAAAAAAAATTATTTCGATAATTCCAAAGTAAGGTTAGCCAAATGAATTTTGGTGAATAGGCAGGTACCCCTTTGATCGGTACCTAACAACGCGATCCCAAATGTGTAGCGCTGTTAATTGCGCAGCTGATAATCATCATATCATATTATCTGCTCTCCTATTTAACGGTTCATCCAAGCATTTAATTTGAAGCAATGATAAACAAATCCATGCATAGTTAATTACTTTCGGCACAAATCTGATAACGAATATATTTTACTGAAGGTTTATCAGAACAATTTTTACCAGTAAAGCCCAAAATGTTATTCAAAAACAAGTTGAATCTCATCATTAGCTGTTTCTTGTTAATTACGATCACAGGTAGCTGCAGAAGTAGCTTCGTTTGGCCGTGGAATATTTTTCGATCAAACATCAATCACTACGACAAGGATGTCAAAAACCAGGCGAAGTTAACAACGGTAAAGATAAATGTATTCCATGTCTTTCCGATAACACAATATCTTTTAGGATCAATGGATAACAAAGTTTAACTTCCAATGTGACATACATAAGGTAACTACAGAAGATGGTTACAATCTAGCTCTGCACCGGATTCCAAAGCCAGGACATCAACCGGTTTTATTGGTTCATGGCTTGCTGACATCGTCAATCAGTTTTGTGATGATGGGTGCCAAGAATGGTTTAGGTAAGGGACTATAACTGCCTTCGCTAAATAGGTTTATGTAAGTTTTCATCAGCTTTCCAGTTTGCGTCAAGTGATTATGATGTTTGGCTCGCCAACACTCGTGGTAGCGCATATAGTCAAAATCATACAACGCTGTCGAAAGACGCCCCACTCTTTTGGAAGTTCAGTTTTCATGAAATCGGTATGTATGACATTTCGGCTGTGATTAATCATATTCGCAATGTCACAGCTTTTCATCAAATCATATACATCGGTCACTCACAGGGTGCCACCGCCCTGTTCGTCCTTTGTGCAATGCGACCGGAGTACAACGATAGAATTTTGCTTATGCAAGCATTAGCCCCAATTGCTTTTCTAAGGAATGCAACTGCTGTGTCCGTGGGAACTATTAAAACATTGAAGCGGTTTGTAAAGGTAAGTTAAAGTGGTGTACATAGTTATCTGTTCAACAGCCATTATTTCTTAGAAAAAAACCAAATCCAAGTCATACGAGATTTTCCAACAGGGAGATCTTTTACAAGAATGTTCCATTAAATCGTCAAAGAATGTGGATTGCCTGCAGCTAATGCGGGATATCCTTGGAAGAGGTCAATACAATCAGGTTGAGCACGGTTCTTACATCTTTGAGACTCATTTAATCTAACTATCTGTTTCGCAGTCCTTGGATCCTATAGTGCTGGGAACGGCTCTAGCTGGGGGCTCCATCCAAGAGATTGATCACTTTCTTCAAATCTATGAGTCGGGTGATTTCGTGGCCTATGACTACGGGCTGGAAGGGAATCAGCAGGTTTACAACAAAGTCGAACCAAATGCTTATAATCTGTCGGAAATTACGATGCCCATTATAATGCACTATGGTCAAACTGATGCAATTGCAACTCCAGAAGCTGTGCATAGCTTGCATAAGGAATTTTCGGGACTAATAGGTGTCTATGCCGCAGGGGTAAATCAATTTAATCATTTCGACTTCATTTGGTCGCTGTCGTTGCAAACTTTGGTTAATAGAAACGTAGTCAAATCGTGTGATGACTTCTTGAAGGGAATTCTAAGATATCGTATTGAATGAAGAATAAAAGAAAATACCTAAGTTTATTGGGACAAAGTAATCAATTTATTTTATTATTATATTTAGACGTAGATACCCGTAAGTTTAACCATGGAATGAGTGCTAAGTAGTACTAGGTAATTTTATATTTAGTTCTAAAAGTTCCTCGGCTGATTACTGTTCCACTTATTTGTCAACAATCATCCAACGCCAGGAAACTACCGAATGTAGCTCAAAGTATCTAGCTACCTTTCAAATTAAAAACGAACACACAACTTGTATTTTCTTGTCATTATTTTTATTATTTGTTCAACAAAGTTACATCAACAAATTAGCCGTCCAACTGAACGTACGGAGGAATTATTCACCAACCAGCAGCATAAGTCAATGGAGCTGAATGATAAGTATTTGGGAAAGCAGCAGCATAAGTATAGTGAGCTGGTGTATCAATAGCATACGATTGCACCAATGGAGTATGGACAGTCTTGAGGATTGGAGCTGCAGCAGAATAGGTTTGCACCAAAGGAGCATGAACAGCACTGACAACTGGAGCAACAGCATAGGTCTTCACGACTGGAGCAACAATTGGCTGGACAATTTTAGCTGAGTTATGAACAACAGTAGAGCTCTGATGAGACACAGCAGTTGGTACACTCTTGACAACAGAACCAACCTTAGCAAGAACTTGCTCTTGCACAATTGGTGTGGAGAATGCCACTGGGGATGATTCATAGAGTCCTGGACGAGCAGCAGCTACAGCGATCAGAGCAGACAACACCACCTATGTGAGAGTAAATAGAAATGAGTTTCCTTTCCATAAGTAGTGACCAATTTCAACTTACCAACTTGAACATTTTGATTAAAATTTTGTGTTTTTTGGAGGTCTGTGTTGACTGACTGATGAAACGTTTGTTGATAGATTGACCTAATAACTTACAACTTTATATAGGTATATCGCACTTTAGGTGCAACAAAGTATAGCTGTTATTTGTTGTTTTTCATGTCCACACCAGTAAATGTAATTGAATGTGTACGTGTAGACAGACACAGGAAAAGAAAACTCGACGTGCAAGTCAACATATCACTGAAACCTCCCTCAATACCTCGACCGTGACTTAATGTCAAATTATGGACACCTATCGAAGTTGCACTTATGCGCCGGTAATTGGCTTATCACAATGTTTTGATGGCATTCAAAAAATGTTTACTCTTCGAAAGGCGCCTATCAAGGTTGTTGTCTTCCTAAATTTCAACTGGTTTTCCCATTATAATCTTAAGGCAATTAGTTTGCTTCTGGATTTTTGAATTTTAGGACCCCTTTCATCCATTTAAAAGAACGGAACTACTTATTCAAACCAGACATTAAATTTGTTATTGGAAGTTCCCAATGAGTTTTTGCGAGTACACTTTCAAAAAAGTGTTAATCTCGGTAATTGGAAGTGCATAAATTGCGAACACTTTCATGACTCGACATTTTTGTAGTGCCTACCTAAAGTAGATTAATTTTGATTACAAAGGAGATTTATTTATTAAGCTCTTTTAAATTAATGGGAATTAAAAGTGAATCAAAGAAATAGCAAATATTTGATAAAATCATTAAGCTAAGGTCAAGTTCGATAATCGCTTATGTGAGGTTGGGTCGGTAAAACATAATTAGTAATTTATACTATTAACCCACTTACCGTTTTGCTTAGTCCACAGTCCACTCACACCTTTAAGGCCGGGTAAAATAACCATTTTTTTTTTGCTATTATTGATATTTATTGAACTTGATGAGTTTTTTAACTTTGCGATTCGGTTTTACCTCGCACCGATGTTCTCCACATGTGTCAAATCAAAGCACAGTAAAACTTATGAATAATGAAATGCTTCGGTGCATTTCTTTGCTAAAACTCGTAATATTTCTAATACATATTCGCCATTGTTTCCACAATCGGTAACTGTATTTAAAGATATTTATAAATGTAGTTACATGCTCAGAAAAGAGAGTACATATAACAATAATAAAGGAACCAAATGAACTATGTTTCATGTTTTTTATCAACGATTTGAAAAAAATGAATTAAATATGTATTCGCATTTATTCATATCTTATATAAACATCGTTCGCTTTCAAGAAATGGATACATTCCAGACACACACACAAATACTACAGAAACATTTTCACCACGAGCGATAAGCGTCGCTAATAACGACCGGCAAATACCTATCGGTAGGATTCATCATCGACATCACCCTAACGAGCAACTCCATCCTGAAAAACTTAAAGTGGAGGGTCAGTGAAGAATACTATCACAGTGATCAATAGGTGATGATTGTGGAATTCAGTGACAAGAACAGGAACCCAGCCTACCTCCCACAGCTTTCAGGTCCAAAATGGAATGAAAGATCTTTAGATAAGGATACACTCGAAGAGATGATGAACGGTGCTGTAACTCTGAATGGAACAGCCGACATCGCCGCTCATCGTCTGACTTGCGACATCACCCCAGCTTGCGGCGCATCAATGCCTAGATGAAGAAGCAGCAGGAATGCAAGAAACCGTGTTAATGGTGGAATTAAGGAATTAGTTCACTTCGGGCAACATGACTTAAGGCCCGGCGGAAAGGCCAGCGATCAAGAGGGAGAGCAGACTTCCAGAACAATTTGACACCTTCAGTCTGGCGAGACACAGCTTAAATAAAGCTATAAAGGAAAGCAAAATATACTTCAAAAAATCAGCCCAAGTATAGGGAGCTCTTGCAGGCAAGTTGCCTACTATCGATGGGCCTGGAGGCGCTCGAAGAATGCTCCTCTCCAGAGTTTTCACCTCCGTGTTGGTATATGCCACTGGGTGCAGGCACTTAGGACAAAGGAGACCAAAAAAGATTATCATCCATATATCGAGTGTGAGCGCTAAGGACAATTAGCTGCTTTCGTACCATCTCAGACGAGTCTGCATTTGTTATAGCTGGAATAGTCCCCATCGACATCCTCGCAGATGATATTTTCGAGTCGTGCATGCCATCTTTCGAAGATTGCATTATTCATTGGCACAGCCAAGAAAAATAAACACGTACAACTGCACCGTTAAACAACCAAATTTGGATGTAGCCTCTTGCAGGATGAGACCCATATGGAATGAAGCAATGGAAATTCTCGGAAAGTGTTAAGGCTGAAAAAGATGTGGAGCAAGACCCGTGCAAGTAAGATGACACAATACCTACTGCTTGTCAATTCTACTATATGGTGTGTCTATTTCAAAATTTGGTACACTTTTTCCAGTTTCACGTCACGTGCTGGGAAATTCTACAGCAATACCTAAACTAAAAGACTAAAATCTGTTTGGTCGTTCAGTGATATTTAGGTCAGGCAAAAAGCAAACTGAAGGATGGCAATTTCTTACTGCAAATTTGTTTTATGTGAGCTATTGGATACATTACTGCTGGCGTCCTTGGCCCTTTTGGCGCATTAATTTCTCGATTCCCCTATTGAAAACTGAATTTGCATGAAAAGAAAAAAAATCCAACTTAAAATGTTCCATTATTCAGGTTTCGCAAGTTTCCACTATAAAGATTAAGTGAAAATCCAAATTGGTAAACAAACATAGGGACGGGCTACAGTCCGCTTGGGCGAACTGTTGGATACCCTATTCTTATTCCTATCAGACACCTAGAGAGTCTATATTATAAATTTCAGTTTCCTAGATCAAACTTTGGGCTTTCAATAAAATTGTTTTACTTAATATGTGTAGGCGGATTTTAGAAATTTTATCTCCCGAGCAGCTTTAGGAGTCAGAGATCATATATAAAAACATAGGGACGGGCTACAGTCCGCTTGGGCGAACTGTTGCATACCCTATTCTTATTCCTATCCCTCATAAGTGGGCGTGACAAAAGTCTAAGTATGGTTGAAATGTTAAGAACGCTCTACATATTTTGTTATATAACATTTAAAGGATTTTATCAAAAAAAACGCTCCCTAGCTCAAACTTGGGTGTTTCAATAAAATTGTTTTATTTAATTGTGGGCGTGTCAGTAGGCGGATTTAAAAAAAATTAACACATGAGCATAAAGCGCCCCTAGAGAGTATATATTATAAATTTCAGCTCCCTAGCTCACTTTGAATTTTCAAAAAAAAAAAAAATAATAATAATTGTGGGCGTGCCAGTGGGCGGATTTTGAAAATATTTACACATGAGCATAAAGGGCCCATAGAGAGTATATATTATAAATTTCAGCTCCCTAGCTCAAACTTTGGATTTTCAAAAAAATTGTTTTATTTATTTGTGGGCGTATCAGTGGGCGGATTTTGAAAATATTTATACATGAGCTTAAAGGGCCCCTAGAGAGTATATATTAAAAATTTCAGCTCCCTAGCTCAAATTTTGGTTTTTCAATAAAATTGTTTTATTTTTTTGTGGGCGTGGCAGTGGGCGGATTTTGAAAATTTTATATCCCGAGCAGTTTTAGGAGTCATAGATCATATTTAAAAAATTTCAGCTTCCTAGCTCAAAATTCGGTTTTTTCCAAAATGTTTTTTTTTTGAGTTTGTGGGCGTGTTGTGGGCGGATTTCAAAAATTCGTAAACTTGATTATTTCGGGACCCTAGAGAGTATATGGTTAAAATTTCAGCTCTCTAGGTCCAGTTTAAAGGCCTAATTTTTGCCGACGGACGGACGGACGGACGGACGGACGGACATGGCAAGATCGACATTACTATCGATGCTGATCATAAATATAGTAACTTTTAGGGGTCTACGGGCAATATTAAGGTATGTTACAAACTATGCGTCAAAATTAATATACCCCTAGAATAGGGTATAAACATAGGGACGGGCTACAGACCGCTTGGGCGAACTGTTGGATACCCTATTCTTATTATTATCCCTCATAAGTGGGCGTGACAAAAGTCTAAGTATGGTTGAATTGTTAAGAAAGCTCTACATATTTTGTTATATAACATTTAAATGATTTTATCGAAAAAAACGCTCCCTAGCTCAAACTTGTGTGTTTCAATAAAATTGTTTTATTTAATTGTGGGCGTGTCAGTAGGCGGATTTAAAAAAATTAACACATGAGCATAAAGGGCCCCCTAGAGAGTATATATTATAAATTTCAACTCCCTATCTCAAACTTTGGATTTTCAAAAAAAGTTTTTTTTAAATTGTGGGTATGTCAGTAAGCGGATTTTGAAAATATTTACACATGAGCATAAAGGGCCCATAGAGAGTATATATTATAAATTTCAGCTCCCTAGCTCAAACTTTGGATTTTCAAAAAAATTGTTTTATTTATTTGTGGGCGTGTCAGTGGGCGGATTTTGAAAATATTTATACATGAGCTTAAAGGGCCCCTAGAGAGTATATATTAAAAATTTCAGCTCCCTAGCTCAAATTTTGGTTTTTCAAAAAAAAAAAAATTAAATTGTGGGTATGTCAGTAGGCGGATTTTGAAAAGATTTACACATGAGCTTAAAGGGCCCCTAGAGAGTATATATTATAAATTTCAGCTCCCTAGCACAAGTTTTGGTTTTTCAATAAAATTGTTTTAATTATTTGTGGGCGTGTCAGTGGGCGGATTTTGAAAATTTTATATCCCGAGCAGGTTTAGGTGTCGTAGATCATATAAAAAAAATTTCAGCTTTCTAGCTCAAAATTCGATTTTTTCCAAAATTTTGTTTTTTTGAGTTTGTGGGCGTGTCTGTGGGCGGATTTCAAAAATTCCTAAACTTGATTCGGGCCCCTAGAGAGTATATGGTTGATATTTCAGCTCTCTAGGTCCAGTTTGAAGGCCTAATTTTTGCCGACAGACGGACGGACGGACATGGCTGTATCGACATTACTTTCGATGCTGATCATAAATATAGTAAGTTTAAGAGTTCTACGGGCATTATTAAGGTACATATCGATACCTTCCCGTAAGAATGTACTAAGCGACAAATTTGAAATTTTACAGGAGACAAAAAAACTTCCTGTGTAGGTAATTATTTGTATATTTCGTAGTGATAAGCATAATTTTGATTGAGATTTGTGCCGCATTTTTTTTTTAATTATTGCATGAACAAAATTTCAATAAGATAAAAAGTTTTTGTCGCTTATAACATTTGTATGGTCTAAAGATTGTCGCTTGATGCAGGGGTTAGGTAGGATGGTAGGAAATAATACAGGATTCCAAGAAATATTGTCGTTTAGTTCATTTGTATTTATTCAGTTTTTACTATCAACAAAGTTAAAAAAATGATTAAAAAAAAATATTTAAGAAAATCTTACAAAAAAAAGTTTAACTAACAAATAAACTTCTGAGATAACAAAATTGATGGATCACTGGTTCAATCGGTTTTCCGGTAAGTCGTCTTCTTCATCAGTCTTTGGTAAAACATCTTCCTTCTCACCAACAGTGTCCATGATTTCCCGATATTCCTGGATATACCGTTCTTGAATAAACTTTTACTTGAGTAAAGTTTCTAAGTCCTTTCTTTTTGGCTCCGATATTGGCAGTTTCAGTTTGCAGCACAGAGCAAAATTCACAAAATTATTATGAAATACGTAATTGACTGCAGTAAGTGCAATTTACAGCTGTCTGTTCAATGTTCTTCACTCAAAAGAATACACAAGCAACTGGCAAGGGGTTTATGTCTAGACAAAAATGTATCAAGCAACAACAAATGGAACAACTTGTCGGTCGTAGTATGTTCTAAGCGATAACATCCTCGTAGGATGTGTTACATAGTACAATTTTCTTTAGTATCATGGCGCTTAGCATAATAGTTTCGGCGGTTACAACAATTTACAGGGAATAAGAAACAGCTACCTATCAAATTTGTCGGATACTTCAATTTTTATTTCTACAAGGTGGCGCAAAAGTTGTCAGCTGGCGCACAAGTTGTCACCAGATGTTCTTTCGCTGTAATTTTTTTTATGAATGAAAAACTTTGGTTCTGCTTTTGGATTATGTTAATTAGTGTCTTAAGTTTGTTCTGTATCAGTTAACTTCACAAATATCAAAGTAGAATTTACATTTGCCGCCATTTGCAAAAATTATGCTTCTTCCGATAGGAAGATGACTTTTGCGCCACCTTGTATATAGTTTCTTTTGTATCATTGGTAGAAACCTCAAACCAAGCCCAAAACGTGGCGCCTGGCACAAATTATAAGGATATGTAAAAAAGTGGTTTTCTGAAAAATTATCGCTTAGTACATTCTTACGGGAAGGTGTCGATATGTTAAAAACTATGAGTCAAAATTAATATACTCTTAGAATAGCTACCAGAAGCATCGTCCAAACAAAAAGTCACCATATTTGCTGCTGGCAACTTAAGCCAGGACTTTGTTGTCCAACGTTTTATGTTGTCTACAAAGAGTATAAATAAGGAGAGGAATAGAGAACTACTGACAAATTTACGTACGTTATGAGATATTTCAATAGCTCTATCTTAAGTTCGCGAAAATTCGTTTTTAATCTGAGAAAACCTTACTGACTTGTACTGAAAAGATTTGAAAAAATTGTTGGCAGACTAAATAGAAAAGGAAATTTTGTTTGCAATAATCGGATTTACCTCAGCTACTAGGATGTCATTCTGATGAACAGATGTTTTTTCTAAGTAAATGAACTCCTAGTTAATGCTATCAACAGTGACGTGTTCCCAAGGCGGTAGGCAGATGTTTGCTTCTTTATATCATCTACTTGATCTTGTTTTAGGTTACTTCAAGATGAACTGCAACGAATTTCGCCTGTTTTTCAACCACCCTGCTGTCGCGTCGTCATTGTTCTCGACTAAGACGACAACAAAGTTACAACAACTCATGAAGGTCGAGCTGTTTTTCTTTGGATAGTGAATTTGTGTCGGTACACAACATTCTTAACCTCAAACAACAAACCTGACTGATGGGTGGTAGGGCGGCGGGGGGGGGGGGGGGGTTGCCATGCACAGCAACATATTGTACACATACACTACCCACCCTTGGCTAGTCCAATTTTTCTTCTAACTTTCATTTGGCTTGCGCTTTTGCTATAAAACGGATAAGGTTCTTGTAATAAATTCATTCGCTCAAAATTCCTTATTGTAACACAGACTCACCGAGACATAAATATTCATATCAAAATGTTCAAGTTTGTAAGTACCTATAGATAATGTAGTGTGGAACATGTAGTTTGTAAAACTAGTTAATTTACATTCCTTTCTTTAGGTGGTGTTATTTGCTCTTCTCGCCATTGCTGCAGCCAGTCACCTGCGCTTGGGATCTGAATTGGTATATTCAGCTGGTCTGCCATCAAGTGGTTACGAGTACACTCACACCATTCAGGCTCCCGACTATGTGAACCATGTTGCTGTCAGTGCTCCACTGCACGGACTCACCAGGACCATTGCTTCACCTTTGATCCAGACCTTGTACGGTGCTCCAGTTGTTCACCAAGCCTGGTAATGCATGCTGCTAGAGATTGGACTGAGGTAAACCTATTCAGGGATACTTTTTTTGTAATGGATGAATGATCGAATAAACGGAAATTATTAAAGATTAATACTTAAAGTGTTTGGGTTAGAAGCATAGTCCACCAGGTACCTCAACACTGAAACAAATTAAGTGTGGCAATAGGCAACACTTTAAAGAAGTACAGTCTGACACATATTTTAGTTTCGAGTCAAATTAACGAAACTATTGCGCTTTTGTGTTTTATCTGTTTTTATTGCGTTGATTAGATTTCCGGAGGATTCCCGGGATTACCTCGTTCACGACACTTTTGGATTGTATATGTTACTGCATTTCTAATTAGCCTAAGTCCTAAAAGTATAATTTTTCAGGGATAGAAGTATTACTCCAAATCCAATCGATAAAACCTTATGGGATAAAAAAAGTGCATGTTATTTTTTTAAGTGCATTTAAGAATAGTGTATTTAAGACAACCTGTTTTCGCGAAATACCGCCATAAAGGGGTTAAAATTAGTCAAATGAAGAATTTTGCTATAACGTCATTCAGAAATGTACCCCAGATCATGTTTAAAAATTCTACTGAGCTATAATTTGTACTTGTATGTGTAGAAAATGGTCTTGGCATCATAAATGATGAGGCAGATCCTTTGCAAGCTAACTCGTCTCCTCTTTTACAAGTTCTCAATGAACTATTTCGGCTGGTACATGGCCCTCCAAGCAAGTCAAATACGGTCTAAACGAGTCTTACTGCAAAAGTTAAAACACTGCAGATAATGTTCCACACAAACAAGCCTGAAATGAAAACACTTATGATAGGAAGTTATTGGAGAAAGTGACAAGTTGTCATCTTATAAGACCTAGAACAGCCGAGAATTTGGCGATACAGCTGGTAGATCCGTTGACGTATGCAAAACTTTTATGATGAAAAAAAAGTTCCTGAAAGCCAGACGAGAGAATGAACGATTTAGGCCGGAATTCAGCCTTCTGCTTACACAATTAATAAAGCAAGTCAATCGATGGAAATCGCCATCAAAGATACTAGGAAAAGATACTTTAAACAGTTGGTGGTTGCAACTTTGTGGAAAACTGCGTACAGGCTAAATATTTAAAGGTAATAAAGGACTAGATCAGTTATGCTGAAGACATGGAAGAACCTAAGGAAGCGATGCAAATGGCGACAGAAGGGGAACTGTACACATGCACAAATATTGACATTATATTGCTTTATGGTATATTCATTTTGAAGTACAAGTTGTTCTCAGAAAAATGCTCAATGCAACATACTAACATTTTACTAGAAATCGGAGAGGGCATCCCCACTTTGAATATATACGCGCTTTTATCTATTTATTTTATATAGCGAATTTTTTTCTAAAGCGAAATTTTGACATTTGCTAGTGGTAATTCTGCACCCGCGGAGAACTTTTCTGAGCCAAAACCAATCAACTTAGAAATATTTTATATATTTTTGTAGCATTAAGGGGAAGTATGAACCCCTGTTTCTGCCCCACACTTACGTCAAAACAAATGTTTTTTGATTTTGTCTTAAGTTTGCTATATATCTTAAGATCTCAGGTTCAGATCCCGCAGAGACCAAGTAACACCTTAAAGTTTTTTCCCACTACCCCACCTATTGCCGTTCCGATTGGTTTTAAACTTGTCCCTTCCACTCCACACAAGCAACTGGTTAGAGAAGCTAGGTTTTAGGCCTCATATTTATTTTTTATATTTTTTAGCAATAAGGTAATGATAATGATTAACGGAAAATTATACAAGGAAATTGTTTTATTATGCAAATAAAAGTTTTCAGTCCACAAACAATTTTCGGAGCAAGTTAACAACCGATTGCAACGTCAAACAAAATCCAACAATACGCGGTGAAAAGCTTCGATGAGATTGCGAAACCTTATTGTACAAATCTCGGATTTTGATTCGGTGCGAATAGCCTATTAAGTAATAACTTATTTATCTATACATACTTGCTTACACCATCGGAAGTTCGATCGAATTTTCTCTGAGATGAATTACATTTCAAGTACATTCGGTTTTTATACTTGTAGATCCACAACAACAAACGTTTTATTTTTGTCTTCTATTTCTCACATCTTTATTATTATGTAGCAAGTAAAAAACAATCAAATTAACAAAGTTCGGTCCAACAGTCCGTTAGGAATTTACCACGCGGAAGCATAAGCAACCGGAGCAGCAGCATAGGTGTAATGAGCTGGTGCAGCAGCGTATGTATTATACAATGGAGTCTCAATGCTCTTCAAAATAGGTGCGGCATGATAGCTCTGCAACACAGGGGCAGAATAGGTCTTAACCACTGGTGCAACTATTGGCTCCACGTAATGAGCATGATCATGTACAACAGTTGAGCTCTGATGCGAGACAGCGGTCGGTACACTCTTTACAATAGATCCCACGTTTGCGTAACCATGCTCCTGTATAATTGGAGTGGAATACACTAGCGGAGATGATTCGTAGTGTCCTGGACGGGCAGCAGCTACAGCGAAACAAAGCAGACAACACCACCTAAAATAATTCAGTATTAGTTTTTTTTCTTAATTGCAACTTATCCTTGTTGGTGGCACACTTACCAACTTAAACATTTTTAGTAATTTTTGGTTTGCTTAGGAGGTCTGTGTTGAATGAGCAAGAAGTTCAATTGATACCATTTTCCAACTGCATGACCACTTATATACCAATTCGGTCGTTATTTGCCCATTCCTAAAAGAAATCCACATTCATACGGCTGACTGAGTCATCAAAATCGACATTGCTTTCGGCCAAACGAAAAAAAAATCTTGGTCTACCAGGCGTTTATAGCTACAACGTTAGCCGACGCAGGACGCATACGATCTGTTACGTGATTTCAACCACAGCTGACCATGAAATTGCATTTCAGGTGTAAAATTCGCGGGCATTGCACGCGTGATGCAAGTAGCCATGGTAATGTCGGGATACCTCTGAGAGGAATGTTGCGTGTCTAAGGTAACTGTCTTGCGTATCCATACAAGTATCTTGTGTCTGGTCCATAGACATACGGTAGTTTCTGTTAGCCTAATTGCGTGTTTTGAAACGGTGATAAAGCACATGTAAAGAGGTACACAATCAAATAGGTTGTGAAATTTGCAAATGAAATAAGAGGGAATACCAGAAGAGGCGTTGTAACATTTCACCGAATTGTATCAATTGGTGGAGGCTCCATGAAATTACAACATAGGAATTCACGACAATAAAATTCACTTTGAAAAAGAGCTCCCGAAAATATAAATACAAAGTTTTGTCATTTTTTAAGAGGATAAACGCCAAAATAGTTTGGCGCAAGTGAGAAAAATGCAGGCATTTTTCTCGTAAAATATTTGACCTTTTTCCATTTTTGAAAAACAAGAAAAAAAAGTAAAACCTTTTTAAAAATAATGCCAGAAAATTGTTTTCAAATCGAAAAAGAAAAATCGCCAGAAAGTTGTCCGGGTCCCTCCATAATAACAGTCGATAGTTTCACCTTCACCTACCCGACTTTAATTTGAACTTTTTGAGCCTATAGTCTCGGGTGCTTCTTCCGGACGGTTAGTCGAAGATCTGTCCATAGCTTTTTTTTAACGCGCGGTAAATGACGCGCTGCTCGCGAAAAAAAGACAAATCACCTATGGTCAGACATTTTAAGAATGTTACATCCCTAAGGGTATATTAGTTTTGACGCGAAGTTTGTGACATACCCTAATATTGCACGTAGACCCCTAAAAGTTACTATATTTATGATCAGCATCGATAGTAATGTCGATCTAGCCATGTCCGTCCGTCCCTCCTTAGGCCTTTAACCCTTTCGATCCGAACGGGACATATATCCCAGTATACTTTCAAAATTAGCTAACTCGAAAATTTAGGTGGCGGAATAGTGGTGATTGATCCCAATCCGTAGTTTATGGTATTACCAACGATAATTTTTGGCAATAATGTGGTTTAGGTTGGTAAACATGTTCGTTTTTGTCACAGCAAAACCAACCCTTCCACATGAAAGTTACATGCAGGTGTGTAATTAGCTAGTGAATTTTATAAGTTTATTAGTTCGGAAATCGCTAAAAAGTGAATTTAATTGTTGGGTTAGTGTTTTTCCAATATTTTGAACTTGGTAAGTAGGTACCCATTTGTTGCTGTGGTTTGGTGTTATGTATATACATATGTTTGCGGGACATATAATATGTCCCAACAGTATTCTTGATTGGGCTATAAGTGTCCCAGTCAGGTTTCTGCGTAAAATTTTAGAGGAGCATCTTCTGATTTATTATAAATGTCAAGACGACAAAATCAGGCCAAAATATCCAATATTTTGGGAGCTTCCGATGAGAATGAAGACTTTTCGAGTGACAGTGGCGATATGTACGTGTACGAGCTTACAGATTACGAATTGGAATCGAATGACAGTAGCGAGGTCGAGAGTAATGCATTTGACGACCCAGGTAATCTACATCACGATACGTGCAAGAAAACTCAACGGACGAAGAGTTTCCTGATGCGGGGCCGGAAGTGACGCCGGAACAAATCAACTTTCCTGCAGATGATTTTACCATTTGGTCTACGCCTGGCGCCGATTTTATACCAAGACAAACAGCGAGTGTATATCGACTTCCTAAACTACACTTGAGCTTTGAAAGGACTGATAATCCGTTACGGATATACAAAAACATTTTTCCTATAAGCCTTTTTATATAAATAACCCAATGTACCAATGAGCGTGTTCAGATTTCCGTAAATCGAAAGGAGTGCATACAAATATAAGGCTAACCGATTTTGGGGAGATGAAGATAGTCGTTGGATGTATGATCATTATGTCTTATAACCATCTTCCAGTGTTTAGGAATTATTGGTCGCTACACCCTTCTATGGGAAATGATGCAATCAAGGCAGCTATATTCCGTGTTCGCTTTCAGCTGTTGCCATCAAAACTATACCTTGCTCCTCCCGAAAAAGCAGAAGGAGCGCCAAAATTACATTATATTCAAGACATTGTTGATTGTTTGAAATCACGATTTTTGAGGACCAGGGAGGATAGCGCATTTCAAAGCATTGATGAAAGCATGACGAAATTCAAAGGTTGCTCATCTATGAAGCAATACATGCCTTTGAATCCCACCAAACGCGGTATAAAAATGTGGCTTAGATGTGATGCTCTTACGGGATATACGTACGATTTCAACAGATACTGTGGTAGAGACGAGGATGTCAAAGGAACTCTTGGTGAAAGCTTTGTTACCCAATTAGCTGCTACAATACGAGAGAGAATAACTACCTAATAAAGTTTATTTTGTTTGAAAATACATTTTTCCATTTTTCATTGTTGTGTGCATTAGATCCTGACTGGGACAGTTATGTCCCATCCAAGAATCCGAGAATACTGATGGGACATATATATCCCAGCCCCGCCCTCAGCCCCCAAATGTACTTTTTCATAAAATGTCTTAACTCCTACTATTGGTATGATACAACATAACAAAATAGTTTTTTTTACCATAGCGACTTTTCGGATCGAAAGGGTTAAACTGGACCTAGAATTCTGAAATTTTAACCATATGCCCTCTGGGTTTCCGAAATAATAAAGTTTAAGAATTTTTGAAATCCGCCCACAGACACGCTCACAAACTCTAAATAAACAAATTTATCGAAAAAATTTAATTTTTAACTAGGAAGCTGACATTTCTTATATATGATCGTTGACTCTTAAAACTGCTCGGGAAATAAAATTTCTAAAATCCGCCCACCGACACGCCCACAATTAAATAAACCATTTTTTTGAAAAACCAAAGTTTGACATAGGGAGCTGAAATTTATAATATGGACTCTCTAGGTACCCTTTATACTTATGTTTAAAAAATTTTTAAATCCGCCTACTGACTGAAAAACCAAACTTTTTTTACAAAAGCTTCATTTTTTTCAATTAAATTCTTAATGTTATGTAACAAAGTATGTAGAGCGTTCTTAACATAGGAATAATAATAGGGTATCCAACAGTTCGCCGAAGCGGACTGTAGCCCGTCCCTATGTCTTTTAAATAAAATGCAAACTACTTGATATATCTAAAAGAAAATGGATTTGGCTTGAATTACTATCAAAACATTTATGAATGGAATTCGATTTCGTTCATATGTCCACCACCGAATGTATGCGGCAGTCGATACGTTGAACCCAATTTTCGATGACTCGGCCGCACATTTTTACCGATACAGCAGCTATTTATTGATCAATATTGGCTCTTAGCTCCTCTATCGTCGCCGGCTTATTGGCATAGACCAATGATTTAATGTAGCCCCATAAAAAAAAGTCTACAGAACTGAACTGTGACTTCAATAACTCGATTGTTGCACCCGCTGTGTGACTTGTGGCACCGTCTTGTTGAAACCACATATCACTGATGTCCGATTCCTGCAATTTAACATGTGTAGGTAGCGAATCCCATTTACCATGACGTAGCGCTCATTTTCATCGACGATAACCTCCACAAACAGTGACTTTTTGCGGATGAAGTGCTGTTTCATGAAGCATATGAGGGTTCTTACCTGTCCAGTAACGCATATTTTGCTTATTGACGAAGCCGTTTAACCAAAAATGTGCTAAGGATGATTTTGAGATGAAATTCTTCATTTTCTTCCATCATGTCCAAAGCGCAATTCGAGAACGTAGTTCGCTTCATATGGCCAAGTGGCTTTAATTCTTGAGTCAGCTTGAACTTGTAAGGACGAAGGCCAAGATCCTTATGCAAAATTTGCCATAATGTGGTCTGGGGGAGGCCCAATTTTTGAGAATTTTTTTAATTATTTCTAAACGTTGTTTCTTCGTGTACTTCACCATGATAAAAATGTTGATTTTACTGAATATTTTGAATTGACAATTCTGTAATCGGGTTAAGGCTGGGTTTACACTGATAGGTTGAAGTTGTCAAGTCGCTAATGAAAGACTGGTTTGGTGGCAATCCACATATAAGTTTACCTATCTAAAAAAAATATGACAAATGTACAAAAGATGTCGTGTGTGTGCACGACCAATGCCAACAACGGGGCTCAAAATCATCGTCAACTCGATACCTTTAGACTTATAATATGCAGGAAACTGCAGCGAAGAGCGCCAGCCGTATAATTCAGCTAAATTGCTGAAACGAATTTAGTAGGGCATGCCTCGATTCTAAACAATTACTTGGGTAGAGCTGTAGATATCCCCCGACTACATGCGACTACACCTTGACTTGCATAAAACATTCTAATGCATTATTACTAACAGCGAAGAATGGGAAAGAAATGAACACGCACTCAATTCCATCTTCATCTTCACAGATGGCAACAAATGGACGTAGACATTGGAGCGTTTTAGTGTCCATGATCACGGCCTTGCATTCTAGGCAAAGATATTGGCAGTGGCAGGAGGCAGCCGAATCAGCTCCAAAGCCGGCATGGTGATATACCAATTTCCCTTGACAGCCAAGCTGCAATTAAAGCAAACTCCGCTGCAGGTGAAATTTTATTATAACTAAAATTCCTAAACTATTTTCAGACAGATTAATAAAAAACAAAACATAAAGCCTTATCAAATCTTTTTCGGTGCGTAGGTTTCTATATGCAATTTGTTGTTTGTGTACGTGATACTAAGTGAACCGAAGAAATGCTTTATTTTTGGCAGTCTTTACTCACCATTCTTGTCTCAAAATTTAGCCAATATTAAATATTAAATTACTAAGCCACGCTTTTAACGTAAATGACCTAAGCACATTAAGCGCTGAAATGTTTAATTATTTTTATCAGTGAGCTTAAATTATACACCTCACATGATAAAGAAACGACTTTCCTTACAATATTAATATTTATCTCACAATAACCCGCAGATCCATGTTTACTACCTGTTCCTGTATCGTGCGTTCATTGCCCATGAGTTCACGGTCAGAAATGCTATAACACCATGGATCGGCTTGCCCAAATGCGCCCAGTAAAAGTACCACAAATAACTTTGGCCAACAGCGATGTCGATGTTAATGACTCAACTAGTAATATGAATTTGGATTTTTTTTAGGAATGGGCTAATAGCGTCCAAATGGGTATATAAGTGGTCATGCAGTGGAAAATGGTATCAATTGAACTTCTTGCTCATTCAATACAGACCTCCTAAACAAACCAAAAATTACTAAAAATGTTTAAGTTGGTAAGTGTGCCACCGAAAAGGATAAGTTGCTGTTAAGAAAAAAACTAATACTCATTAATTTTAGGTGGTGTTGTCTGCTTTGTTCGCTGTAGCTGCCGCCCGTCCAGGACACTACGAATCATCTCCGCTAGTGTACTCCACTCCCATTATACAGGAGCATGGTTACGCCAACATTGGATCTATTGTAAAGAGTGTACCGACCGCTGTCTCGCATCAGAGCTCAACTGTTGTACATGATCATGCTCATTACGTGGAGCCAATAGTTGCACCAGTGGTTAAGACCTATTCTGCCCCTGTGTTCCAGAGCTATCATGCCGCACCTATTTTGAAGACCATTGAGACTCCATTGTATAATACATATGCTGCTGCACCAGCTCATTACACCTATGCTGCTGCTCCAGTTGCTTATGGTTCAGGGTGGTAAATTCCAGACGGACTGTTGGACCGAATTTCGTTGATTTGGTTGTAGTTGTTAATGTGATAAAATTCAAAAAATATAGAAAATTAAAAATGAAATTCCTGTCTTCTTTATAAGGAAGACAGTTACGAGTGAAATAACTGTATTCAATTCGTATCTTAAATTGTCGTCAACAGACATTGGTTTATGGACGAATTTGTCTCTGATTGTTCTCTATATGGGAGGTGTTCTAATGAGTAAGAAAAATAATTCATAGAAATGCATGATTCTCTTGTCCTTTTTAATGCTGACTGTGCGCTTGTCAACTGCTATGCTAAGAACTAATTGAGCTCGCTCCTAAAAGACATACAATCAAAAAGAATTTAAGAGGAGAAGTGAAACTGGGATGAAAGCATATCGAATGCTACCTTAGCTTCAAGGGTTCGCTTTTCCCATAAACGGGTTATTTGTACAAAGCAGTGCCCGTCCGGTTTAGCTAGATCATTTTCATACGTTCCATATGCCTATCCCACGAAGTGGAATAACTTTCAATCTGGTTCAACTTGCTTTGTGTTTGACAAAAATCAAATCAAATCTGCTGACCATAGATGGGAAAATCTAGGTGGGCCTAGAGTGTCTAAAGCGCTTTGGCCGCGCTTGAACAACAAAATATCTAGGGAAATTCTCAAATTGAGTAGGGAACAGCTTAGAACATTGGTTGGAATTATGTCGGGACACTGTTTCCTATGGGAGCATGCTAGGCGGCCTAGAATGGTAGACGTGAAAACATGCAGATTATGTGAGGTACTGCAAGCCGAGGAAGACATAACAAACATACTGTGTTAGTGCGAGGGAATAATACTAAACAGTAGGAGGTTTCTGGGGGAGTACTTCGTCGAGGATTTAGGAGAGTTAGGCCGCACAGAAGATATTCTGGTAAAATTATGCTTGGAGATTGGATGTATGGAAAGTGTTTAGGTTCCTCCTTTTGGAGTTTTGATTTAATAATTTCCCCAGGGATCGCGATGGTCCCTTTTTTGGTGCCTAGTGCTGTATGCGATTGCATACCCCTTTTTTAATCTTACCTAACCTAACCTTGTATAAGTCAATTCCTATTGTGCCTATTCTGAGAAATAAAACATAGGTCTAGTCACAAAATGTTGAAGTTTTAGGTTAGGTTAGGTTATTTGACTGTCAGCAGAAGCCGAAACACTTTAGCCAATCACACCAATATAGGTCCATTGTGATATGTATGTATTATCTACCTCAACTTAGTAGATGGGTTTGGCCAACGACAAGCGGTTGTTGTCAAACGGTCCTCCATCTACGTATTAACCGCGCCCAACGTCGTTGAAGTTTTAATTAACCGTTCCCTGAACTGTACGAAAAAACTTCAGCTTCAAAAGTCTACTTGTTTTTTTCATTTTCATCAAAGTATTTGCATTTTCGCAAATAAAGTTGCCTAAATTCGCTCAAATTCATAATTTGGAAAAGCTGGCGAAATGACGTTTTCGGCGAAATGTTGAATTTCGGATCGGTTTAAACGCACTTCTTCTTTCTCTTTAAGAACGAGGTTATGATTTGGACTAAAGGGATCTCAACCATCCCACTTCACTGCACCCCTACTGGTCCGCCTGTGGGGCTCGCCAGTTTGACCTCGAAAAATTGCGGCAGGCCTCTCGATTTCGTCACTGAGGCCAATCTAATGCTGGTGTTGTTGCCTTTGTGTGATCCAGGTTTTATTAGCAGGGTTCGTAAAATATCGCTCGAGAACGATAAAATAAGGATCTTTATCGTTTTTTATCGATGTTCTCACGAACCATAACATAAAAGTTCCCGAACGATTAAATGTTCTATTTTTAAAAATGTATAGTTCTCTCACGAACGAACTGTATACTTTTTTTTCTGTATCTATCGTTCGTGAGATATCGGACAAAAGAAATTCAGGTAGAATATGGTTCGCTCGCCATAAGGATCCGTAAAGATCCATAAAACAAATCATTCACTATCAAGTTAGTATCCGTTCAGTAGGGTTGTGAAGCGATTTATATTTTCAATATGTAGTTATTATTTTGAAAAGTTTTATACCAGGGGTATATGTGTTGTCACCACTCACGGATGAGTGTGAACTTATTTCCAATTCAAATGTTCCTTCAGATTTGAAGAACTAACAAAAGAAATGTTAGTTCAGCCTATTGTATGGCTATGACTGAAAGTCAAAATTAATATATATATAGTCAACTATTACTAGTATGACTATATATATTTTGTGGAGTTTCACCCAGATGTGGTGGTTTGGGATCATCAGTGGATTACCACAAACACATCAAATCCATACTCGATTTTAAATAAGAAATGCTTCGACTCACGTGTAACACCTGATAGCAACGTTGATAGTGGTTCGGCTGGTGGATGTAATTCTGGCAGTTTAACTTTTCCACTGGCGCAACAGATTCCTGGCGTTTCGTTCTTAAATTTGAGGGCGCTACAATACATGCAAATTTTATGTATTTTTCCATATTACTGTCATAATGGAATGCACAAGATTTAAATAAGCGTGCAGTGTTCGTCTTGATCGAGGGGTGCTTATTCGAACATTTTGCATTCTTTCCCATTGTTCAGTTGTCTCAGACGAACGGACCTGAGTAGTACGTATTAGACCTCACTTATCGTTGTTCAGATGATTCAGACGAACGGGTCTCAGCGGCATGTACTCGAAGATTTTCCGGCCTTAATGCTCGTTCCTCGTCTGATTCTGAGGCTCGAAGATAATGCTCTTTTCTTCCGTGCTGGAGGTGTAGATAGGCCAATTGCCTGTAGCTTTGGAGGCATAATTGTACGGGAACGACGTGAAAAATGCGTTAGAATCAGCGAATCCGAATTTCACAATGTATCCAATCCAATTGAACCGGCTGTACACACACGGATGGAAATGTTAATATTGACGTTGGCCACCAATTCGCTGAGGAAAATTAGAAGTGAAAAAAATCAGCATTTGAGAATCGTTGAAATCGATTTTAATTCTACTCACGATGATATCCGAAAAAAAAAAACTGCACAGCAAATGCGTTCGGAACGTAAATCAGCAGTCAGATCCTTCACATACACATTCCATGATCTTCGTGAGTTCGTGTAGAGAATGAATAAAATCAGCTCACGAAAACTACGAAAATTAAATTTTATTGAATTATTTATCTAAATTAATTTAACTAACAATGAAATGCACAAAACTATTCGAAAAACGGCAATATTGTCTGTTCAATGTGAGCCGGACATGAATTTCACAATTTACATAAATTCTTATGTCACCCACAACTCGGAACGTCATCATTCGTTCGCTGTTTTCCTTTCAATTCAAATCAGCATGAACCGTCACGGCAATATATGAAATTCATTGGAATGACAGTGGCGCCATCTGTCGAAATTGGTCGTGCCAACTCAGACACCTTCGTGGGATCATGCACAACAACTATGCTAAAGATCATCACACGATCAAATGCATAGTTTAGGATTCTATAAAGGACATAAAGACAAACATTCATTTTTATATACATATATAGAAAATTAAGATTTTGAAATAAATTTGCATTCGGGTTAACTAACAAAACACTATTTATTGTTTCTTTGGATGATTTGTTTCTGTTTTTTCTCAAAAAAACTGGTAGACCGCTAAAAGCCCGTTCAACAGAGACTTGAGTTAATGGCACTGCCAGCACTACTTATGCAAGTTTTCCTAGAAGGACCTCAGAACTTCAAATTAGTTTCAACAAGTTTTTTTTTAAATTGTTCGTCGTCGAAAATTCGAAAAGGAATATTTTTAATCGCAACCAATCCCACACAACATCTAAAAAAACCATTCTTCTTAATTTCAATTAAGACCGATTTACTTTTTTCTCTTCGAACTGACACACTTCCACTCGCACTTCTTGATGGTTGCTCATTAACGCCTGAATCATTAAAATTGACACAATGTACTGTTGTATAGTGTTTTTTTATATTCCCTGTTACTTTTTCTTTCAATTTTCTCTCACAAAGTTAGCAAGTTGATTCGTCAGCTTCTTCATTATAAGAAACATACTTATTTAACTTAAATGTCTTTATTTTCCCCATTTTAACCAAAATAATCTGAATCATCTGAACAACGATAAGTGAGGTCTAATACGTACTACTCAGGTCCGTTCGTCTGAGACAACTGAACAATGGGAAAGAATGCAAAATGTTCGAATAAGCACCCCTCGATCAAGACGAACACTGCACGCTTATTTAAATCTTGTGCATTCCATTATGACAGTAATATGGAAAAATGCATAAAATTTGCATGTATTGTAGCGCCCTCAAATTTAAGAACGAAACGCCAGGAATCTGTTGCGCCAGTGGAAAAGTTAAACTGCCAGAATTACATCCACCAGCCGAACCACTATCAACGTTGCTATCAGGTGTTACACGTGAGTCGAAGCATTTCTTAGAAAACATCCGCAAATACGACAACGACAATATATAAGTCCATCGATACTCTGGCGAATCAAAACGAAGTTGTCAACTATCCAACTGAATTCTTGAATTCGCTTGATTTGCCAGGCATGCCACCGCACGTTCTTACATTGAAAATTGGCGTACCCCATCATTCTTCTTCGAAACATAAATCCACCACGACTTTGCAACGGAACCAGACTCTCAGTCAAGAAAATAATGAACAATGTTATTGATGCAACAACTTCGACTGGGAAATTCAAAGGAGAAGACTTACTGTTGCCGCGTATCCCAATGATCCCGACAGATATGTTATTCGAATTCAAACGTTTGCAGTGACTTTCGCAATAACTATCAGCAAAGCACAAGGACAATCGTTGCAAATGTATGGATTAAATTTGGGGAATCCATGCTTCTTATATGGGCAGCTCTATATGGCCTGCTCACGCGTCGGCAAACCTTCCGATTTATTCGTTTACGCACTAGATAGAAAAACAAGAAATATTGTGTACCTATCCCACAGCACTTCAATAAATATCGAATTGAAACGAAACGCTGCAATTTCGAAATGAACAAAATCAATAAAATGACTCAGAATGAATTGAATATTTGCGTAATGTATTTCCTTCAAATTTATTTTAAATGGTGGTGTTGCAACGCGCGCAGGGTACCGCTACTATGTAATAAAAATACTTTTCACTTACGTTCTTTCAATATTAAAATATAAAATAAAATGTTCATGTAAAATTACTTTTTTTTATTATTCGAACAGTTCGCCAACGGATCTACAATAGTTCGCACGTGATAAATTTGCGAACGAACTATATTTTACAGATCACAACAGAATTGATTCGATCGTGAAAACGAATTTTAGTTTTAAACGAACCGAAAAATAAGGTTCGCGATCGAATTAGAAATCAAATTCCTTTGCGAACTTTCTATGAGAGAACGAATGATATATCGTTCTGCGAACCTTGGTTTTTAGGCTTGCCCCTTTTTTACAATTTCGCAATAAATGTGTTTTTTTTAAAAACTAATCGTTCTTAAAAGTCTACTTATCGAGACATATTTTGCTAAGCAATTTTATGAAGGGATAGATTTTGAACACTTTTTCGAAATAGTATAAAATCTAGAAGAAAACATAGGCACGGGCTACAGTCCGCTTGGGCGAACTGTTGGATACCCTATTCTTATTCCTATCCCTCATAAGTGGGCGTGACAAAGGTCTAAGTATGGTTGAATGGTTAAGAACGCTCTACATATTTTTTTATATAACATTGAAAGGATTTTGTCGAAAAAAACGCAGCTTTTGTAAAAAAAACCCTCCCAAGCTCAAACTTGGTTTTCCAATAAAATTGTTCTATTTAATTGTGGGCGTGTCAGTTGACGTATTTAAAAACAAATTACGCATGAGCATAAAGGGCCCCTAGAGATATATATATTTCAGCTTCCTAGCTCAAACTTTACATTTTCAAAAAAGGTTTTTTTTAAATTGTGGGCGTGTCAGTAGGCGGATTTTGAAAATATTTTCACATTAGCATAAAGGGCCCATAGAAAGTATATATGTATTATAAATTTCAGCTTCCTAGCTCAAACGTTGACTTTTCAATAAAATTGTTTTATTTAATTGTGGGCGTGTCAGTGGATTTTAAAAATTTTATCTCCCGATCAGTTTTAGGGGCCATAGATCATATATAAAAAATTTCAGCTCTCTAGCTCAAAATTCGATTTTTCCAAAATTTTGTTTTTTTTGAGTTTGTGGGCGTGTCTGTAGGCGGATTTCAAAAATTCTTAAATTTGATTATTTCGGGACCCTAGAGAGTATATGGTTAAAATTTCAGCTCTCTAGGTCCAGTTTAAAGGCCTAATTTTTGCCGACGGACGGACATGGCTAGATCGACACTACTATTGATGCTGATAATAAGATAGATATTTTATTTCGTTTATAATTTACAATTTGTTATAGCACAATTTACATAATTTAAATACAGAGATATGAGAACTTTATGTCTTTCTACTGGAAAAAGTTTACAGGTGACAAAAATTAACTTAATTAAATTAGAAAAATGTTTGTTTTTGAGGAAAAACAACGACTAAAAACCTCAAATTAAGGAGACAAAAAAAAAATAAAAAATAAATAAAAATACATGAATGTATAACTAAATAAATAAATAAATAAAAATATAAATAAATAAATAAGTTATAAATCAATATATAAATAAATAAATAAGTAAATAAATAAATAGGTCCAGTTTAAAGGCCTAAGGACGGACGGACGGACATGGCTAGATCGACATTACTATCGATGCTGATCATAAATATAGTAACTTTTAGGGGTCTACGGGCAATAATAAGGTATGTTGCAAACTATGCGTCAAAATTAATATACCCTTAGAATAGGGTATACAAATAAAGTTTATTGTAGGGATAGCTTTAGCTTATATCTCGTAAGCTATTCGTTTCCGTTCCCAACACAAATGAGGTTAGGTTAATGTGGTCAATAAACAGTCAATTGTGCTGGGGATAAACTGCTCCCTAAAAGCTAGACCAGTAAGATCTCCTAATAAAGCGTAGGAGACTTCTGCTATCAGTATTAGTTAAATCATTGAATTTATTATTATTAAGTCATAAATGATTTGAGTTACACACAAATAACTAAGTGATGCTACGTAGAGCCACATTAGCAAACAAGTTGGATGAACGTCAGATATGTACAGAGAGATTGGAGACTAGTCTCCTCCCCATCCATGCAGCTCCTGCAAAAATCCTTTGAATGACCAAGCCTTGTTGCTTGCTTGCCTTGGAGGCAGTATCTAGTAATGAAAACTATTGTGATGCAAAAAATGTTGTCTCTTTACAGGCGTCACAGATCAATCTCTTGTCAAACCACTTGCCCCGCAAGGTTTGCTTTTTCGATTGCCGGTAAAGAAGTTAAAGTAGTTCCATCTCCATAAAAGAAGATCGTCAGTGGAGGGCTACTATAGATTTTAATGGAGACTGTTCCAAGAATTTAATGACAGCTTGGATGTATGAATATCCTGTGTATCAAAATACTCAGAACAAAATTGGTATGGCGTCCACAAAGTACATAAATCTACCGAAAAACAGTTTTTCGAGAAGTCTGTTTTGCAAACCCACTTTTTCGTATTCTTCAACTCATGATTTGACTTTTTTCCATGGTTCAATGACATCAATGATAATATTGATGCTAGGTTGACTTTATTTATTTCCATTTGACACAATCGTTATGTCAAAACTTAACAGCCGTATCTATTGCTCTTATCTATTCTGAAGGCAAATACGCAATCGACAACAAAGACAGCTTACCACATTCTCTCAAAGAAAATAGTCATGAAATTGCAAATTTTATTGTAGCAAGCCATCCTCATAAATGTGCATTTGCAAACAAAATGTATAACTTTGTTTAAGCGGCCATAAAGCCACTCTCTGCATAATTATATCCGGAGGTGTTAGTTTTATTATTTTAATTAAAAAGTATTTCATTGAATTTTGTAACAACAAGTTACCGCAGTCGCAAACAATCAAAGAATGGGCGATTCCATGAACTCCATAAACCATGTCTGCCACCGTCCAGACCAAGCGCAAAAAAAACGCAAAAAACGCGTTCGTCATAATTAAACAAGATTTACGGTCAACCTAAATGATCTAAAAGAGTAGTAGGAGTATCCGTACCTGAAGTCTCCTAATCGAACCTGCATACTATTGAAATTTGTCAAGTACATGAAGTCAGTTTTCTAATTTTGTATAAAAGCAGTGCGCACATCTAGAAAAGATATCAATTATAGTTGAACTTCCGTCAACACAGACCTCTTAACATAACAAAAAAAAACACTCAAAATGTTTAAGTTGGTAAGTTGAAACATATCCAGCAGGAAATGAATACCAGTACTAATTTCTATTTGTACCAACAGGTGGTGTTGTCTGCTATCCTCGCTGTAGCTGCTGCCCATTCATCAGGACTCTATGAATCGTCCCCAATCGTATACTCCACACCAATTGTGCAAGAGCAAGTTCTTGCTAAGGTTGGTGCTGTTGTCAAGAGTATACCAACTGCTGTGTCTCATCAGAGCTCCAGTGTAGTCCATAACTCAGCTCATGTTGTGGAACCAATTGTTGCTCCAGTCTTGAAGACTTATGCTGCTCATACTCCTTTGATTCAAACTTATGCTGCTGCTTCTCCATTGGTACATAGCTATGGCGCTCCAATTGTGAAAACCTCATACACTCCTTACAACTATGCTGCTACTTCTCCACTCCAGTACACTGCTGTTGCACCAGCTCACTACACATACGCTGCTGCTGCTCCAGCTCATTACTCTTACGCAAAATTCGCTCCTGTAGCTTATGATTCCCAATGGTAAACAATTAACGGGTAGTTGGACAGAATTGTATACATTAAATAAATGTTAAACAAATATTTGAAACGAAATTTATGCGTTTTTGAAATATTGATGGTCGGTAGCCTTTGTCTGAATTCAGTTGAAGGTAGCATTCTTATTTTACAAGAATTGATTTATGGAAGTGTCTATTAATTGTCACGCTTCACTCAACTTAGAAAGGTTATTCTTCTGCTAACGTCGTCCATCAATCATAATTGGGCTATTTTTTTTGTTTTTGGATTTTTAGATGGAAAGTCATTGGTCTTATTGAGAGTTGTACTTAGATATGGACGTCAGTATCCGGTAGACTTTGTTATTGACTTTTAATGAAGAGCCGTAAGTAGCAAGTTCGCATACGTTTTTGTGTAGAAAAATCTCTCAAAAAGAGTACTTACATATGAGCAGGCTTACTGAAGTTGTACTTTGAATACAAATAAGATTGAATTAAATTTACGTTTTGATCGTAACAAAACTTAAAAACAGAATCAGATGAGCTGGTATTTACAATAATTGTCTTATAAAATAAATAATCTTCTGGTTTTCTTTTTTCTGGTTTTAACGACGAAGTTTTGACCTGGACTAAAGGGATGGTAACCCTTCCACTTCACTATGGACATGGGAGTAATAATGTGAATTCATTATATGAAGATATCTCCAACGAATTAGCTCGTTTTAGAAATATTAAATAATTGAGATGAGCATAAGAAAATGACGTAGGTACTAAGGGTTAATTGATTAATCTACTGCTCACAAGTCGGATTATCAACTCAAAACTGGGCGTTTCATCCGCCAGGAGGTCTGTCAGTAGAGGCACGCCGCAAGGCGGGGTCCTTTCCCCCCTTCTCTGGAATTTGGTGGTGAATGAGCTACTGATATACCTGGAAGGGGTGGGCTGCAGGGTGATTGCATACAAAACAGAATTAATCCTCTTCTCCAGGAAACACAAGATTCCGCACATCGACCCACCCTCTATTGGTGGTATAAGATTAGTATTCTCTGACGAAGCTAAGTTCTTGGGTCTTATCTTCGATAGGAAGTTAAGCTGGAAACCCAACATACAAGGAAGGGTAAAAAAAGCCACAGTGGCACTTTTCTCTTGCAAAAAAGCCATTGGCAACAAGTGGGGTCAACAACCCCGCATAACGCATTGGCTATATGTATCGGTCGTAAGACCGATTCTCACATATGGGGTTGCTGTCTGGTGGACTGCCTTAAGTAAAGCTATAAACTGTGCTAAGCTTGGCAAAGTCCAACGCACAGCAGGTTTGTGCATAAGTGGAGCACTCCGTACCACCCCCTCTGCAGCACTGCTACATCTGTTACCACTCGACATTTTTAGTAGGCAAACAGCAGCCTGTTCTGCTGTCCGCCTTAAGGCTACCTCGCAGTGGATTAACAATAACATTGGCCACACCACCATTCTGGACTCATTTGAGTCTCTACCAGGAAACATAGATTACACCATACCCCAATTACAGTTTGGAAAGAACTTTCAAGTCACTATTCCTTCCAGATCATTCTGGGAGGACGCTGAATTTGAGGAAGTTAAAGCGATCCACTTCTACACCGATGGATCAAAAACTAGTGACGGGGTTGGTGGCGGCGTTTTCTCCGAAAGGCTAAATCTGAGTCTCTCTTTCCGTCTTCCTAATCACTGTAGCGTATTCCAGGCGGAGATTATGGCGATAAAATAAGCCCTGACGTGGCTGAAGAGAAATGTGATATAAACAAAGGATATCCGTATCTTCTCGGACAGTCAGGCCGCGATCAAGTCCGTGAATTCAGTATCTTCAAACTCCATTGCAGCCCTCGACTGCCGTTCATCTCTTATGGAGATGGCGGAGCAGTTTAACATTCACATCTGTTGGGTGCCGGGGCATAGAGATATTCCAGGAAACTGCAGGGCTGATGAACTCGCCAAAAAGGGAACCAAACTCCCCCTTTTACCTGAAAATGGTTCTCTGGGTATCCCAATCGCTACCTGCAAACTTTTATTCAAGCTATCTGCAATCGAGAGAACAAACCTTAGGTGGACAGGTAGTAATACATGTCTAGCGACTAAGCACATCTGGCCAAAGCTGGACCTGCGACGCTCTAAGAGTCTGATCTCACTAAACCGACTGCATATTAGCTCCACTATAGGTGCCATTACAGGGCACTGTCTAATAGGCAAGCACGCATCGAGGCTTGGCGTTTATTCTAACAATTTCTGTAGAAGTTGCTTGGACGAGGAGGAGGAGGAGACTATACTTCACCTTCTCTGCACATGTCCAGCTCTCTCCCATAATAGAAATCTTTATCTGGGAGATTTCTTGCTTAACAATCTTAACGACTTGGCTAACGCTGACGTTAGAAGTCTATCGCGCTTCATAAGAAGCTCTAAATGGTTTAACTAGTAGTGGGGAAACCCCTCGATCCGTGTGGCATCACAATGGACCTAATCCTGGTCTAAGTGTGTCGGCCTTCTGTTGACAGCCACTTTAACCTAACCTAACCTAACCTAAGGGTTACCAGACGTAAGGATTTAGCCTGACGCTTCAGGCCTTTAAGCATCAGGCCAGGCCTCTTGCTTTGGCAGGCTTTTTAATTTTTTCGACTTATATTTACATAGCTATTTATCGAAAAAAAAATCAGAATAAAATTTAAATTGTTGCTGACTGCATTCAAACATGTATGCAACTTGATCAATTTGAATACTTTCATCTATCTTTGTACAGTAACAACTTATTAGAAAAAGCACAATGCTATGAACAATAACAGTTACATGCGGACATTGGGCAAATTGAACGCGTCTATTCTAAGTCATTTTTGGTCAAAACTCTGATTTTTCGCTTTTAATTGTCCAGATTTTCGAATTTTTTTCGATTGTAACCTAGTGATGGCACGATTAATCCAAAATTTTATATTAATCGATTATTTTCTTTCGGTTAACGATTTAATTGTATCGAATTTTCCCTTTCGATTAAACGACAAAATAATAGATTAATTTAAAAATTCATCATTCATCATTCAAATTTTTTTGTACATCCGTGGTAGCAAACAAATTAAAAACAAATATTTTGAACCAATTTGACCGGCGTTTTGGACAAATGGAACATTCGTTTCTACTGGCAGCATCATCACTCCTAGACCCACGATTCAAACAAATCCATTTTCAGGATCCCATAGGTTTGTCCAAAGTTATGAGAACCATCAGAAGCGAATTGGCTGAAATCGGATATGGAGACGACAGCATTGGGAGTGTAAGTGAATCGTCTTCCACGGGTGATATTGAATTCGATTTATGGGCTCACCATAAGACTTTGGCACACAAACGACGAAGCACGGACAATAAATTAGCACATCCTCAAGACGAAATAAGCTTCTTCCTCAATGCTCCGGTTCTCGAGTTAAAACGAAATGTGGTTGATGCTTGGGAAGAGATGAAATCCGTTTACCCTAAGCTATACACTCTCTCCGAATAATATTGTTTTTTGATTGGGACTTCCGTACCATCCGAACGGTTTTTTTCCAAAGCATTTGCAACTGCTACTCTTGTTTTCGAATTCAGTTTTTAAAAAATAATGTATTTTTTTTTTCTTTATGTATAAATTAAATTAAATTTAGTGAATTAAACGCTTAATAGATCATTTTTGTACTCAGCAAACAATTTATCACATGATCAATTAATCGATTAATGATTTTTTTGCCATTACTAGGTAACCCTAGGCGTACATATTCAGTTCTTGCGACAGTTTGTCGAATACCGGGAATTTACAAAAATACTAATATTTAAAAAAAAACGGGTCAAGGAATTTCTAAAAAAGAATACTACGACTTCACAACTACAGAAAAATGTATAGATTTTTCTTTTTATATCCACATACAGTAGAGACCGCTTAAAACGAACCAGGTTAAAGCTAACTTTCGTTTAAGCGAACCATTTCAAGCAGTTCCAATAAAATGTCATATTAGAACTATGGATTTTAATTTCGCTTATAACGAACCTGGTTAAATCAAACTTTTGCATATAACGAACCCTTTCTTTTATGTAAGGAAAATGTCCCGTTATAACGAGCTAAACATTTCTCGATTTACATTATCATTCAGATTCCCCCAACTTTTCGGGGTTCTTCGAGAACTGATTTTTTTATCGCATAACTTATAACGAACTTCGGTTATAGCGAACCAATTGGGTCGGTCGCTTCGAGGTAGTTATAAGCGAAGACTACTGTTTGTACGAACAAACAATACATATAATATTGTTTTTCAAAGGGTTTTTATGTTGATGTCTTGAATAGTTGGGGTGTCAGAAGATGGCTTACTCTGTTTTTCGCAAAAGGCTCGCTTAACTGTACATAAGAAACCACCAATATCTCAAAGACGGGTAAAGTGATTTCAAAAACAAATTTGTTGTTGGTGATTGTTGGTGTTTTAAATACTTGGAATAAGGTAAGAAAATGCTGTACTAAGTTTTTACCAAAAGGTTAAACAATGGAAGTTACTTTTGAAACACGGCAATATCTCAAAAATGGATTAAGAGGTTTTACATTTAACATTTTAACTGACACTAAGACTCAGAACCAATTTGCAAACTCATGATTTTTATATTTTTTCCGTTTTTCATGAAAAATTAAGATCGTTTTTGACAAATCAAAAAACGGTCATAAGTTCACAGAGTCAATTAGAAAGATATTGCGACGACTGGAAGTTGAAAACCAACTATCAGAAGACGGAACCAATCTTGTTCAGAACAATATTGGCTGGGGTCTCTAGGGATATAAGAAAAAACTGGAAGAAGTTGGCCATTATTGGACGAAATGGGCAGCCATTAGCGGTGAGAAGCATCGTTAAATATCTGGGTATTTCGATTGGCATATAGGTGATTGTCTTGCTGCGGTCACAAAGGCTTATGCTCTGACAAGGAGACTGTTTTACAGCAGTCAATTTGAGTTCAGAGTAAAGGTCATCTGTTACGTGGCTCGCATAAGGCCGATCATCGCTTATCGTTGTCCATTGTGTTTGAATATAGCTTATTGGTATATAGAAAAGATTCGCGTTTTGGAGTGGCAAGGTTTTTAGGGCTGTCTCTGGTTGCTCCGAACGCCTTATTCCATTTATTTTGTTTTGAATGAATAACCTTACATTCCTTACCACGTTAAGTGGACGGCTGGAGTTACAGCGCTGTTTCACGGTTAGCCACAACCGATCATCAGACTCCTTCTGTGGTGCTGGTCTGTCTTTTTCCTTCATTTTATCCCGAAATTCCATTTCTTCCACTGGGATTCGAACCTAGACCAGCGTCTTCTCAGGCAAGCACTCATGCACTGTGCCATTGAAGCCACGAGTTTATCCAGTTTTTATTTCAATTTTCTTGGACAAACTTTGCTCCTGTAAGTACATTATGTTATTCATTCTGGTTTTTTCTTTCTATGTTTTCTCTAATTCTATTCCATTTCGACAAGCATAGTTGGACTGAAAATGGGTGATAGAGAGGGTGAAAGACTTTTTGACATTGTATTTGTCTAGAATCTTACGATTAATGGTTTTTTATATGATACCACACAATTTTTCCTGGTTTTAATTTTTGTTTTCCGTCAATTCCTTATTCCAACTATATAAAATATTATCCCAACACGGTTATATACGATGGGGCTCAACTGAAACGGCACGCTGCAAGGGCGATGATGAATGAAAGATATATAAAGATATATTGTTAGTTAGTTGGGTCCGGTTTTATTCTGCCGAAGGCATTTATCCTTATTGATGCAAAAGAACTGGTACAAGCGACGGATGGTATACCGGAATTGTACCACCGCTGCCGCATCGCGAGAGATAAACGGCTCATCCACGGCGGAGACGTAGTCAATGGTCATGAGCTCCTCCATTTTAGTACCGGAATAGTGGAGAGGGTGACAGTTCATACGGACAAGCAATTCACCGAATTTGGATGTCTTGTTGAGGTGAATGGGGTCAACAGACCCACCCAGGACGGAATATTACTCTAGGTAACTTCCTCTATGTTTAAAATTAGTCTAATTTAGCTAGGGCGTTTCTGGGAGGATCCGCTCTAGCCAACTTGATGTGGTGCTTCCGTGAGGCGACTGACGCTGACGGCCAGGAGCTCGGAAAGCAATTTTTACTTTGACCACTCGTTGCTTAAGGAGGTCACAGCATTGTGATCGGTCCTCCTGCGTCGGTTAGTGTGTGCGCCACAAACATATAAGACTAATGTCTTGGATGCGGATTATAGCCAGGCAATCGCTCATGTGCAATGCTCTAGATTTCAAATAAAGCTGTAACGTCAAATATAAGGTTCACACCTTATACACAAAACAACAATTGAAAATTGAGATCCCGAAAGTATTTCGACAACCAACTGTTGGGAATTTTTGTTACTAATTCCGTTGCCTTTAGTAAAAAATATTCATTTTAACTGATTTTCCATTGTGGAACCACGCCTAGTTTTATACCCCTTGCCTTTAACATGTCTTTATTTTTTAATGAATTATGTAGCATATGCTTCTAATGATCCGATTTCCCACAGTGAAGTTCATGATAGAGGTGCCATGAATAGAAAAGGAAGCTTCTCTTGGCAGTTAGTACTCTTGGATGTTTGTCAGACTATCGCAAGGTGGGACTGTGAAAAGTCTTAAGATGTTACTGGGTGAACTTGAACTTCAACTTATTTAATTAACATCTGCATACATCTATGGCTTTTAATTGAGCCCGGCATAGAACACTACCGGGCAAGCTATCGTCCTATAGAGTACCGGAACTATCACATTCGGTTACTTAAAAATGTTGTGCGCCCAGATAGACACATTGGATTAGTTAAAAAAAAAACAACAAAGTCTTAACACTATAGTCTTTTTGGAATCACCAAATTCATTATACCACCTAATGGTTAAATAAATTTCAAATAGAAAACTAACTTGATTCTGAAGAAAAAATTAAAATTTTTATTATATTCTACACCTGCGTAAATCTATGTACTTAATATAACGAAATCCAACAAATCAATATTGTTCACGCCCTACATCGCATATACGAATCTCGATCACAATCCCCATGAAAACAAAAGAACTGACAAATAAAAGAAACCTTCAAGGTCATCGCGAGGAGAACCACAAAAACATCGACATCCACACAATCAAGTTGCTACCAAACTATTAGCGTCCGGTCGGTCAATAAATTTTAAAAAAAAATTCACGAAAGATAAAATGTGGCTTTTATTATTACAATTAACCATAATGAAATGTTCAGTTCATTTCACAATTGTGACGTAAGACGTTGGACCACATGTGCACTTGTAAATGTATCAACATACGCGCCCCACCATCCACTGAACCAGCAAACCAGCCTTTCCTCGAATTAAAAGGCAAAAGGCATTTTTTCGACAAGAAAAGTTGCTGTATAAAAGGTAGCACTCGCGTGTAAATAGCATTAGTAATCCATTTGTTCTTCAGTCAACACAGACCTCTTAACAAACAAACAAACAAAAAATTCAAAATGTTCAAGTTGGTAGGTTAATTAAAACCAAACATTTTAATCAATCTAAATCGCTTTATTTTGTAACAGGTGGTGTTGTCTGTTCTCCTCGCTGTAGCTGCTGCCCGTCCAGGAATTTACGAATCATCTCCACTTTTGTACTCATCACCAATTGTGCACGAGCAAGTCCTTGCCAATGTCGGCTCTGTAGTCAAGAGTGTACCAACGGCTGTGTCTCACCAGAGCTCCAGTGTTGTCCATAGCTCAGGACATATTGTCCAGCCAATTATTGCTCCAGTCGTGAAGACCTATGCTGCTGCTCCAGTTGTGCATGCTCCTTTGCTGCACAGTTATGCTGCTGCTCCAGCACATATCAGTTATGCTGGCTTAGCTCCACACGCTTACCACTCAGCACCAATTTCTTATGGTCATGCTTGGTAATTTCATCGGTACGGGTTGTTGGACAGATTAAATAATTTTATTGTTAAAAAAAATGACTGCTGTAAAAAAAAATTAAGAAAAAACATAATGAAGCAAAATTAACAAGATTTTGTTTTGAATTAAAACTGTTTAGCAAAGTGCCTCCTTATTTGTGAAGGGCCTGGGGATATATCCTTGAAAATAGATACATTTGTTACAGTATGTAACTTAATGGGTCTTAAACGGAATAATACGATACAGGTTTTATTTCGACCGTCGCCGTCGGTCGATTTAATAGTCAACAACAATTAATTATCGATTGACTCTCGCAATTGGGACCAACAGTTTTGCGCTTCACAGAACGAAATTTATATTGAATCCATATAAGACCGGCTTTATATGAATTCAACTTTTAAAAAATATTTTTCATACAATCAATGTCAGCCCCCACCTCAAGTGGTAGCAATTACAAGTTGTTGTTTTTTATTCAACTATTCAATGTTAATTGCCGGGTGCAGGGAAATAACTTCACATCGGAATCAACTTCACCTCGAGTGAGAAAAAAGTACTAACTGTGCTTACTTTTTGTGGCGCTTACAGTCCGGGGTGGACCACGGCCTTAACCAACAAGCCCCTGCAACCAACTCGGTACCTCGCTAGCTGCCTCCAGTTATGCACACCAAGTTGGTTGAGGTCGTTCTCCAATTGTGTGCGCCACCTAAGTTGGGGTCTTCCTTGTTCTGTTGACTCTCAGGACTTTATTCGAAGACTCGTCGGGCTGGTGCGTTGTTGTCCATACGCTCCACTTGTCCCAGCTATATCAGCCGTTGCATTTCAGGTTTTTTTCAGGTCAGCGTCGCTGTATAGCCCGTATAGTTCGTCGTTGAATCTTCTTCTGCACACTCCATCGTCGCAAACTGGACCGAATATCACTCGAAGAATCTTTCTCTCCCAGAAGGTTTTCATCCGCTCTTCACAGGGTCCATGCTTCTGCACCATACAGCAGGACCGGGATGATTAAGGTCTTATATAATATCTCCTTGGTTCTATGAGAGAGGGCTTTACTTCTCAGATGCCTTCTTAGCCCGAAGAAACAGCGATTGGCAAGAGTGATTCTTCGCTTGATCTCTGCGCCGATGTCATTTTGCGAAGTGATAGTAAAGTCATAGTGGAGCCCAGGTAGACAAAGTCTTTAACTACTTCGAAATTGTATCTGTCCATCGTGACGTTTTGGCCGAATCGCTGATGTTGGGAATCCTTTCTCGTTGACAGGTTTTGTTCTCATTAACAGTCAGACCCATCTTCGCCGATTCTCTTTCGATGCTAGCAAATGCGGCACTGACAGCTCGCCGCGTTCTCCGAATATTGTCAATATCATCAGCATAGGCAAGTAGTTGAACGGACTTTTGTAAAATTGTACCTCTGGTGATGGATTGTAAGTTCCGTACAATTGATTCAAGAACAATGTTAAAGAAAGTACATGATAGCGCGTCGCCTTGTCTCAAACCTTTTTCGACATCAAATGGCTCGGTTGTCTTCTTGCCGACTTTGACGAAGCAGCGAGATTTCTCCATCGTCATCCTGCACAAACGGACGAGTTTGGCGGGGATGCCAAAACTTGGCATGGCTTTGTATAATTCGTTCCTATATACGCTGTCATAGGCGACATTGAAGTCGATAAATAGATGGTGTGTATCGATCTGAAATTCCTGTGTTTTTTCCATGATCTGCGGAGTGTGCAAATTTGGTCGATGGTTGACTTTCCTGGCCTAAAACCACACTGTTGTGGGCTGTTGGCGAAAGGTTTTAGGCGTTTACACAATACGCGACATTCAGGAGACTTACTCCTCTGTAGTTGGCGCAGTTCAGAGTATCTCCTTTCTTGTGGATGGGGCACACGATGCTGGGGTTCCATTCGTCGGACATGCTTTCATCCGACCAAATTTTACAGATGAGTTGGTGCATGCTCCTTACCAATCGATCTCCAGCTACTTTAAAAAGCCCGGCGGCCATCCGATCCAGCAGCTTTGTTCGACTTAAGTTTGGATATCTCTATCCTCACTTCGTGTAGGTCGGGTGGACAGAAGTTTTGGTTGACTTTGTCCAATCTGAACAGATCATTCTGCCTGATAGGTTGTTGGCTGTCTCCGCCGTTTAACAGCAGAAGTATTCTTTCCAAATCCTCAGCACCGACTTTGAATCTACTACTGTATTCCCATGATCATCTCTGAGTGAAAAAAATGCGTTTTTCAAATGTTGAGTAATTTCTGACTGAAAGTGGAAAATAATTCCACTTCCTTCTGAGAAATTACTTCGCTTATTAAATGCGAAGTAACTTCTATGCCAGTTTGGTGTACTTCATGATTAGGGAGGGTGACTCGATTTTCTCGTTAATATTATTGCACCATTTTCTCTGCTGGGCTTAGCCGCTTTCAAAACTTGTGAAATGCTACAGAAATTGGAGAGAATTCATAAAATAATGACTGGGAAATTACTCCATCGATATTTCACGAAGCAATTTCCCACTTTAAGAGAGAAATAACTTCACATCGCAAAAGTGTATTTATTTCCCATTCAAGCTGAAGTTATTTCCCTATACCAATATTGACGGAAGCTAGGCCGATGTAAATTGACAGAAGCTGGGCACCCTAACTGCATGTGTGTTATCGCAGAAAAACCAATTAAATTGCAACTCTCCTATATTTTTTCTATTTTTCGAAATTTGATTATGGATGCCTGAAATTGATTTTTCGTTCAAATTTAAAATGACACTTAGTTTTTGGCACCAACATTGTCCATGTGCCATTGTGCTATTAAGCCACATTTTTATCTAAAGAGGCACAGTGGCATGAACAAATTGTATGTGGCACGCTCCTACTTTGGCTAAAATAATAAAATATCTTTTGAATCGACACACGATTTCGACTGATTTTATTTCATACCCTTTGTATTTTTGTTTTTTAAATTTGTCAGGTTTTATCAGTTTCAGAATTGCAAACATTCTAGAAATGTGAAAATACGTTTTGCTGTTCAATTGTTGTTCAAATTTTAGGATCTATGCACATTATGTACACATATATTTTGTCCTACCTAAAAATTGTGTTTTAAATGATGAAAGTCCTCAAAATGGTTGTACCCCATTTTTTCTAAAGGGTGTTTAAATTTGAGATATAATTTTAAATTTTGAATGAAAGACATAAATTGCGTTAAATCTTTTTTTGTTTTTATTGGAAAATAATGTGCATTGATTCCGGTTAATAATGAAAAAGAATGTCGTCCAAGTGACCTCCTCTGCTAGTCAACCTTTTACGAAAATTTTGAATCACTTTTTCCCATAATAATGGTTTAATAAGTGATATTTGCTCGACGATGTTGTCTTTGAGGTGTTGAACAGTTTGAAGATTATCGGCATAAACTTTACTCTTCAAGAAACTCATGAGAAAAAATCCAGGGGTGTTAAATCGCATGATCTTGTAGGCTGTCTGTTCTCCGGGAAATTATGCGATTGTTAAACTTCTCTTTCAAAAGATCGATTGAGTTCGTTGCTGTGTGCCTGTTGAAACCACATATTCTGAACATCAATATCTTCCAATTGACTCAACAAAAAGTTTCTAATCATGGCTTAATATCGAGCTCCATTGACAGTAACTGCATTGCCATTTCCATCTTCGAAGGAAAATGGACCAATTACGCCACCACATCAAAATCCACACCATACAGTAATTTTTTTTCGGTTTCATTGGCCTTTCAAATAATCCTCTAAGATTTTCTTCAGCCCAAATGCGACAGTTTTGATTATTGACATAACCGCCAAATTCAAAATGAGCCTCATCGTTGAAGATAATTTGCTTAAAAAAAATTTCATTTTGTTGTTGCCTCTCTACATATGGCCCAATTAACGAATTTGCCGACGCAATGCGTGGTCAGTTGGCTTTATTTCTTGTATTAACTGTATTTTCTAAGCCTTTACATGCAGATCTTTGTGCAAAATGTTAAACAAAGTTGTTGGTTTGAGATTTAATTGCTGTGAACGACGACGAATTGACGTCCTTGGCTCTTCAGCAACACTTCTGCTAACAGGTGCAATATTTCCACTCGAACGACCACTGTTAAATAGGCTTTTTTTTAACTTTTATTGTAGCTGAATTTATATAAATTTTTTTGGTATTTCTAGATTGCACAATTTACAGAGAAATGGTATTTTCTACCTTACTACTGGAAAACTTATAACATTTATACAATTGTATTATCACAGATTCAAGATTGTTTTAGAAGGAAAAGCTACATGAAAAAACCTTCATTTAATTTATAAATAAATTTTTCCTGAGGAGAGAGAAGTGGGTCCGTGTGATCACAAATAAAGATGTTGTTTACATATTCGATTTAATAAACGTCAATAAATAAATAAATAAGAAGATAAAAAAAATAAATAAATCAATAAATAAATAAATAAATAAATAAATAATTAAGTAAATAACAAAGATGATAAATAAATAAATAAATAAATAAGAATATAAATAAAAAAATAAATAAGTAAATTAACATAATCGACTAAATAAGTACTAAAGCAAATAAATAAATACATAAGAAGATAAATAAATAAATAAATAACAAAGAAGATAAATAAATAATTAAACAGTAAATTAACAATTAACAAATAAGATCTATGAACATCAAAATAATATATATATCACAGTAATGTATATAAATTAGATACAACACCTTAAGTTGTTAAATTTAAAATTAAGTTATTATTCGAGCAACCACACAAAACTTTGTATCGATCATATAATTTTGCGATTCGAATTTCAACTTTTTCAATCTTAGCCTCTTCATGGAGATCCTCGGTAGAATAGTGCCAGGGAAAATTAAGCATCATTTTTAAAATTTTATTTTGCATAATTTGCAGCCTGCGAATATGACTCTTAGCACAAGTTCCCCAGATGGGCGAACCATATAGCATTATGCTTTGGAATATTACTTTGAAAATTAGCAATTTGTTTTCTACACTCAATTTGGACTTACGATTTATAAAAGGATATAGGATTTTTGTCGCCATGTTAAGTTTATTAAGTGTTTCTTGAATATGCAGACTAAAGGTCAAAGTTTTGTCCAGGTGTATCCCAAGATACTTGGCACTCGATTTCCATTCAGTTTGAACCCCGTTCAACTGGAGTCTATTGCTTGGAAAGTAACAGGCTTTTCTTTTCCTAGTGAAAAAGAGAGCCTGAGTCTTAGAAGCATTCAATTTTATTTTCCAATCATCGCAATATGATTTGACTAAATTCAAAGCAGATTGCAGATTGGTTTCAATTAAGGAACCAATTGAATCTGTTGAGTAGATGCAGGTATCATCCGCGAAAATTGCCGTTTTACAGTTATGGGGTTTCGGAAAATCATATGTGTATATAATATACAATAACGGTCCAAGAACGGATCCTTGGGGTACACCTGCAACGATTTCAAATACATCGGAATACCAATTATTTACAGAAACTTCGAAAGTGCGTTTTGTAAGGAACGACGAAATCATTTTAACTATGTAAAGTGGGAAATTTAAAACAAGGAGTTTGTGAATGAGTCCTTCGTGCCACACCGAGTCAAAAGCTTTTTCAACATCAAGAAAGACCATCCCCGTACTTGTTCCTATAGTTAGATTATTTTTAATATCTTTTGTTATCCTGTCAACCTGGTGAACAGTAAATAGGCTTTACTTCTCTGATCTTGAACCGAGCCAGTTTCTTCAAATTTATGAACCATAAGTTGAATAGCATGGTTTGACGGAGCATTTTCTCTACCGAATTTTGAACGAAATTTTCTTTCAACTTCTTTAAAAAAAAGCTTTAATAATAAAAACACATTGCTCAATCTTTGTGGACCTCCGTTACGATAACAGTTGGATATGTTGGGTGAACTTTGAGCGGTCATTAGAAGCATAAAGACAAAATATAGCCGGCTCATTACACGGATTATTGCGTCTGCACCAAATGTCTTTATGAAAAGTTATAAGGCCAAATTAAATATTTGTTTAGTTTTCGGTCTTAAAAACAAAATATGTAATGCCTAACATTGTGAATTTGGTCTTATTTCACGGCAGGTTTTTTTTTGCAATTTTCCATTTTTCTAGAGTATCTACCGTTGGCTATTCGAGTCTTTTGGAGAAAATAATGAGTTTGACCCTGTCTTAGCTTCACTTCAAGGATTGAAAATGTCGAAACAGATAAAAGTTGATAGACCCGTTTTTGGGGAAAATGGAGTTATCAACAAGTACCTACATATTATGTATAAAGGTATCTGCATATTTAAAACGGATATTTCAATTATACACATAATACAAATACAATAAAGGGTTTTTCAATAAGAGCGCTACAAAAGTTTTTTTTAAATAAAACAAAAACGGTTTTGGATATCAATGAAATTCTTTATTCCTGTGAAAGTACGTTCGATGCCATTATGGAACTCGATTTCTTTTGCATGGCCACCACGGGCACGCTTGCGGAAGTCCAGACGCTGAACCCAATTTTCGACGGTTTTCAAGATACTGCTGCAATTTCACGTTCGATATTCGTACGAAGTTCATCAATCATCGCTCGCTTGTTGGCATACACCATAGACTTGACGTAGCCCCACAGGAAATAGTCTAACGGCGTCAAATCGCACGACCGAGGCGGACAAGCGACTGGACCATTTCGTGAGATTACACGGTTTCCAAACTTGGTTTCCAATAAATTGATTGTGGCATTCGCTGTGTGGCTTGTAGCGCCATTCTGTTGGAACCACATGTCCTTCAAGTCCATATCATCCAATTGGGGCCAAAAATATTCGGTTATCATTGAACGGTAGCGATTCCCATTCACAGTAACGTGCCGGTCTTCATCATCACGGAAGAAGTACGGCCCAATGATGCCGCCGGCCCATAAACCACACCAAACCGTAATTTTGTGTGGATGCAATGATGACTCGTGGAGTACGTGTGGATTACTGCCTGACCAATACCGCATATTGTATTTATTGACGAAGCCATTCAGCCAGAAACGCCAGGACGGTTATGACGACCATAAATTTTACGTAGCGCTCTTAACGTTGAGGCCACTGACTCCGAATTTCGGTAGTAAATTTTAATAATTTCGACTCATTGGTGGCTCGTATATCTTTCCATCATGAAATGGCAAACTTTACTGAAGAGAAATGTCAAAAGAGCGGCAAGAAATTCGGCGTCGTTTGCTGTCCCTGTCGCTCTACTTTTGTAGCGTCCCCTGTTGGAAAACCCTTTATAAGCAGAATTCTGAAGTATACATATGGTCAGCGCATCATGCTTCTTCAAATGATACTCCCTTTCAACGAAGGCTTAACAGCGATACCGTTTTTCTACAGCTGATTATACCTAGTCATATGTATGCGCCTGATTTGCTGCCTTCCATTGGCTTCAATTTCCGTGGAGTACACAACTTACGTGGTGTTGACCTATTGTTGTTTCGCCATCATCAAAGAACGAACTATGGCTGATTTAAACTTATTAATCGCATGAGTAGAATCTATAATTTAAATGATCATGTCATTGACTTGAAAGTTACTAAAATAAACTCTAAAAATATTTTACGGGATAATGCTTTAGTGTCTCTTAATGTAATTGTATTTCATTGTGTCTGTGTTAGTTTTTGTGTAGGTAAATTATTAGTATCGTTGTATGTTTTGTTCTATGTTAACTCCGGGAGCCGGAAAATGTCTGCTCGTGATAGTCCACGACACAGATTTGATACTGCATTAAGTAGTATTGACTTTGTCGCTATATGCGGTTACCTATTAACATTCAGATCTTGCTATAAATAAAGATATTCACATTAATAACATTCTAAGCCAAACACTTTCTTTATGATTTAGACACGTGCTTGCTCCCATTATTGATTATTGATTGATCTCTCCTTTCTTCATCGATTTTTCTTATTTTAATAGGGTTTAATTATCATTGCCCTAAAATAGCATAAATGCTTAATGATGTGTTCTAATACTTCAAGACAAAAATAACAGTAACGGTTAAGCATCAACTACCCATCTCACAAAAAAATAATGTAAACGGATATCTGACCTAGTACAAAAGGCACAACTATTCATAGGTTACAACTTGATCTCCACCACCACCACCACCAACACAAAAGAAAACCCACACCCTCTTGGTAAGATCATCGCCCCAAGATTACCATCCTGTATGTGTTGTTTTTATTTAACCACAGTAAGCAAAATGAAGTTCCGCAAGACCAGCCACTCTTTAAACCACCACCCACCGTTCAATTATTTCGATCGACAAATAAACCAAAATTCAATCCGCCAAAAAGAATAAAAGTATCTCAACTTCTGATCCGATTAAGTTACTACATCTACATAAACCGCCAACCAGAAACCAACGCACTAGACGATACACGGATTAACTGGTTTAGGGATCAAGTTCAAAATCCCGCTCGCTAATTAGATTTTAATTTGAATTGGAGTATTAGCTTCAGGCACGCAGGCTATAGGAACTGCCGTGCTTATAACCAGCTCTATGAATTGTGACTAAGCAGGAATCAATTACTTTTCATTTCTTTTCCTCTAGATAGGCACACACAACGCGACTGGCGCGCGACTAATGGAACTTTGTGGTAGGACAAGTTTTTGTTTTTTGTTTTGTCTTATATCAAATTTGTCGTCATTGGCTAGGCGAATTACGATGACAACAAAGTTACTGCAAGTCATGAAGGTCGTAGCTGCTTTATTGTGGATAGTGATTTTGTGTCGGTTTACAACATTCTTACCCACAAAGGGGGGGTTGCAAGACACAGAAACATAATATTATTGTACACACATGCTGCCCACCCTTGGCGTTTGCTATAAAACGGAAAAAGGTTCTTGTAATCAATTCATTCGCTCAAAGTTCCCTGTTCAAGTAACACAGACTCACCGAGACATAAAAATCCAAATCAAAATGTTCAAGTTTGTAAGTCTCTAGCGATAAAGTATCCTGGAACAAGTAGCTGGTGGAACTAATTAATTCGCATTCCTTTCCTTAGGTGGTGTTATTTGCTCTTCTCGCCATTGCTGCAGCCAGTCACCTGGGCTTGGGATCTGAATTGGTATATTCAGCTGGTTTGCCATCAAGTGGTTACGAGTACACTCATACCGTTCAGGCTCCCGACTATGTGAACCATGTTGCTGTCAGTGCTCCACTGCACGGACTCACCAGGACAATTGCTTCACCTTTGATCCAGACCTTATATGGTGCTCCAGTTGTTCACCAAGCCTGGTAAAGCAAGCTGCTAGAGATTGGACCGAGATTAACGTATTCAGGGATACTTTGGTGTAATGGATGAATGATCGAATAAACGGAAATTATAAAAGATTAATAGTGTTTGGCGTAAAATTGAAGTCCAGTTCCCTTAATACTGAATCAAATTAAGAGTAGAACTACCTAACAACTTAAAGTAGTATAGTCTGACACTTATTTCAGTTTTTAGTTAAATTGATCATAATGTTGCGCGTTTGTGTTTTTATCTTTTTTTATTGTGTTGACTAGACTGCCGGAGGAGTTTTGGGATAACATATTATTAGCCTCGTTAACGAGACTTTTAGATTGTACATGTTGATTGTTGATTCACTTCAAACGACGATGCAGACAATTATTGATCGTTTCTGAATTGGTAGTGAGGCTAGTCGGACTTTTCTATTCTATTTAACCGATTACTTCCTATACCAAGGTATTTGGTGGGTTATGGGTAAGAATAGATCTTCCGACCGAGACATATCATAAGTGATTGATACGAGGTTGCCGTCCTGCATCCATTCTCAATTGAGTTTTTACAGGAGAAAAGTATTAATGTAGCTTTTCTTACTTCCTAGTTCGTACCAAAATAAGATCAGATAATGTTCAGCTAATAGCGTAAAGCGAATGTCAATGTGTAAGGTTTTTTTTCCTTGATCTTGTTAGCTTGTTAAGAGCGTATGGAAGGAGTTCCTTAGAGCTTTAAGGTGTTGCGGGTTTTTTCTAGACACAATAACTCTAGAGCCGTTTAAGTCTGCAACAAATATAATAATATACTCATGGCTCCTAAAGGGAACACTCGATGATACATATTAGCTGATTTACCTCTGCAGTGCGCATGTTGAGAATTGTGTGTTAGATGGGTATTAATCAGTCGTTCTTCTTTTTCTTTATATTTACGGCTATATTTTGATTCGAATAAAAGGTATCGTAATCTACCCACTTTATGGCATCCCTACTGCCCCAGCTGTGGTGTTCAACGGCTTGACATCAATAAATATGGGCAAGTTTCCCTGTTTCCGATCAGTCTCTTATTGAGGCCAATCAAATAGTGGTGTTATTGCAACCTCCTGTTATTTTTTGGTAGGGTAGGGCGCTCTTTCCATGATGGGACACTCTCCGCAAGGCAGTGGTTAAATAAACCCCCTATTACGGTAAGCAACCGAAAGTTCGACTCTATCCAGTCGACCTATCACAATTGGCGAACTTCTTCATTCGCCTTCAAAATGAATGCTGCCACAATAAAAAGGCGTCCAAAGCAAAATGTTAAATGTAGATAATTTGTCAACAAACAAAATTGTGCCAATTTACATATATTTGTCCTATATCGCAATTCGCTAATTTATTGACATTTGAGTCGACCGACATTTGATTCGATTCACTAACCGTAATGGGGGAAAGTCTTCAGTAACAAATCAGGCCGATCTTTTCGTTGAGATCGTACACCAACTGTGACAAATCTGATTCAAGAGTTGTGGTGGTTAGACCGCCTTTCATATTTTCAAATAAATGAATAAATTTTGTGCATTTTCATTTTTTTACAAAGTGATATTCAGTGTTTTCTTGTTATAATTATTGTTTTCTTTTTAGTGTTAAACATTGTGTTTATATTCTTTTTAAGTTATTCATAGCTTTAAATTGAATTGTCTTTATAACATTGTGGGGCGCAGTGGCGCAGAGGTTGGTCAGCCCTATCGCCAAAGAAGTTTCCCTGGAGTTTTTTTCCCCATTTTGAGAAAATTGGTATCGTTAATCATGTTCGAAATGAGAAAAGAAATTTCCCCTAGAAAAATAGCTATCGTGAATAACTTTTTCTGGGGAACGTTGTCATTGTTTTATGTTGAATTTTTCCGTAGATAGTTTGTCGGGGAACATAATTTTTGAGAATGTAAGTAGCTACAGTAGTGGAAATTCCCATAAAACACTGTTATATCCCATATAAAACTTGTTGCACCGACTGCAACTTGGCAGCACTTTTTATTTAATTAATCCACAATCATCAGTCAGACCAATGGGAAAAGAAACGTTATGTTTTCAACGTTATTTACTCATCTAGGAAATTTATTCACATTGTTTTGCGAACTGATGTCTAAAAAGTGATCACTATAGGTGGAAATTCGCCTAAAAATAGTCGAATTAAAAGTGGTTTATCTATAATTTTTTTTTATTGAAACGGGTAGGAAATTATTTATGGTGTCTTTAAAAGAACACAAGCATAAATTTTGTTTGCAGAATCTAAACATGCCGCGTGGGAGAATTTTGAGTGCGGAAGAAAGGGCCAAAATCATTTGTATGCAAAGATTGTGGCGTTTCTGATCGTGAAATCGGCAGAAAAATTAGCAGATCAAATACAGTCATTCATAATTTTTTAAGATTAGGTGAGAATTATAGAAAAATTGCTAACCGTGCACAAAATAAAATACTCACAGCACGTCAAGTCCGATTGATATTCAGTAAAGCGGTCAGAAACAAACTGTTTTCATCCCAAATTAAAGCCAAACTTGACTTGCCTGTTTAAAAGCCAACCCAAACATTGTCTACAAAAATAGATCCCAGAAGCCACCTTTGAATGCAGCTCATAAGACAGCAAGGCTAAATTTTGCAGAAAGTCACATCAGGTGGACCGAACAATGGCGAAAAGTTCTCTTCGGTGATGAAAAAAAAAATTAATTTAGATGGCCCAGAAGGATTTCAGTCTTACAGGCATGACAAACGTCTTACAGATGAGGTGAGAATGAGTCGCAACTTCGGTGGAGGCAGTGTCATGGTCTGTTCGGGTTTTTCGGCAAATGGAACCACGGATATTGCATTTGTGAGTGAAAGAATGAACTCAGAAAATTACATTGAGCTCTTGGAAGAAATGATGATCGAGAAAGCTGAAGAGTTATGCGGAACCGACTTCATATTATAGCAAGATAACGCTCCTATCCACGTCTCCCGAAGGCTGAAAAACTGGTTCGAGGAGAAACAAATTACAATTCTCGATTGGCCGTCTCGAAGTCCCGATTTGAATCCTATTGAGAATCTCTGGGGAATACTGGCCAGACGTTTTTATGCCAATGGGACCCAATTTAATAACGTTCAAGAGCTTCGAGACCGTAGTTTTGAACAATGGGCTGCGATTACCACGACATAATTGAAGAACCTTCTTGATTCAATGCCGAGGCGGATGCTGGCGGTTGTTAGAGCTATTGGTGGATCTACAAAATATTGAATTAACCACAGAATTCAGATTTTGCAATTTCACCCAGTATTTTTTACTGAATTCCATGATATTTTTGTTAAAAACTTTGGTGTTTTTATGGGAATTTCCACTTTTTTTTAGTTTATTTTCGTTTTTTGTTCATAACTTTTATTTAATTTAGTTAAAAATGAATACATTTACTTTTTTTAAAATAACTTAAGGTATTTTAACTATGTTCATACAAATTTATAATAAAGTTGCATAAAGCAAAGAAAAAATGCGTAAAAACCATGTGTTTTTATGGGAATTTCCACTACTGTATTTGTTTATGAATTATTAAAAGAAATATGTATGAAAAAACAAACGTATTTTAAAGTTTAATGCAAAGAGACAATTGGAGATCCTTGTAAGTTTAATGGAATAATATCCAGATATTGCTACGGGGTATTCTAAAAGAACAAAAGATGAAGTGCAGAGCATTTGGAAGGCTCCCATCGAAATCTGCATTTGAGCGGAAAAGGGCGCATTTTTATTATTTTGTTTTTATAATCTAATGACTAAAATGTGTTAAATTTTATGTATGTCATGTTTGGAGTGATAAGAAGAAATAAAATGTCGGAAAACATAAAATCCAAAAACTCAACTGGTGTGGGTCCCAGTAGAGGATATAAGTTCTCAGATTTGTAAGATACTGTTATTAAAATTTGTGCAATGAATGAATCTGTGGAAGGTCACTGTGATTCCATGCGATTTGGTTTGCCTTCCTGTTCTACGAAACGGAAGCTCCAATCTCATTCCGACGAAGCGGAGGAAAGTACCCCACCTTCATACCAGGAAGAGATTTAATAGAATTTAAATGTTGTGCTCCGTTTTTGCTCAGCCGTCATTTACAAATTTATCCACATTGGGCAAAGTTTACTCTCGAAAATTCCAAGCACTTCTGAGAGTACTTCGAAAAATGAGGACTGCGCTAATCCAACTTCATAGTCCTTTGCTACACCTTTTTGGTATTCTCCTTCAGCAAAGAAGGAGTCTTTCAAAATATTAAGCAAGTAAATAAACATTGGTTTATTAATCCGATAATACTGATGGGATCTAAGGAATGAAAGATTTAAAAAAAAATAAAAAAAATTGAATCTGAAATTAGTGATATTACTTATGTACATAGTTTCCTGCAATTGAAGCAGATTTGATGTATCTCTCAAGATTTTTCTGAAAGCTATTTGATTGGATCTCTCAGTTTCCTCTGACTCTTCGACCGCTATCGCAAATTCAATATGTACTGTTTATCATTTTATTTTATTTTATCCATTTTTTTATGCACTACACTTTTAAATTTGTTATTTCAATAATGTTTTCTTCTACAAACCGGAACAATTTACTGCTGTCAAAATATTCGAATATTACTTCGAAAGTGATTTTTAGCAATTGCATGTTGGTACGACACGTTTCGTATGAAAATGGATTCCGTGGGAGATTCAAGATGGGAAACTTTTGTTGCCTGGTAACATTATATTTCCGGGGAAAAGAAGTTCCCATGAAATTGCCGATAGGGCTGAGTGTGTTGGGCTACTAATCGAAATGTCGCAGTTTTAATTCCCGCCGGGGCTAAGTAATAGGTATCCAAAAGTTTTTTCTGCTGTCCCACCTCTTGCGAACGTCTGACAAACATCGAAGAGTATGAATTGTCATGAGAAGCTTCTCAAATTCGCCATTCGGATTCGGCTAAAAATTGTGGGTCCCACTTCTCGGTCTAATATTTACTAATTTATTTTTATAAATTTTGAGAACAATAATTTGTTTTCCAAGAGCACATTATGGGGAAATTTCGACGAAAGGATATGGGACGTTTCGACAAAAGTCCAAAGTGCCTCAATTTCAGTATTTAATAATTTATAGCAGAAATAGGAAATCCAAAAACATTTCGTCGGCTAGCGGTATAAAGCTGCTAAGTTCATTTTCATAAATTTTATTACTTAATTTTACTTAACGGGGTCCCGACCCGTGAAGAGTTTCTGCCACTTCCACATCTGGGTACAGCTAATAGAGTTCGCGGTTGTATTTTCTCCTCTATTCACCCTCCTAGCACACAGGACCAAATATCCGACGGAGTCCAATATTAGCTCCCCTTTCCTACTTATCGTCCAGCACTCGGCAAAGCAGGAATGGTAGGATTAGGATTCGATAGAGCATGCATTTTGTTCTTTGAACCCATTTGTTTGGCCAAACCAAACTAGCAGCAGCTTACTAAGATAATTCTCCATCAGATCTCCAGTAAATTGTCATTCTTGGAGGGTGGTGGCGACGGTGTAGAAGTTAGTGTGTTGGCTTGTGACCCATGCGGTGCAGGTTCAATCCCCATGGGGAACAACAACATACGCCACCCATTCTCCAGGCTCTACACCAAAATGAGGATTTCTGCCTGGTAGTAGAATGGACCGTTACCGAGTCTGAGTGATCTGGGATTTGGATTTCTTTTTTCAAAAAAAAAAAAAAAAAAGGTGTCATTGAGTTGATGTTTCGGTTGATCAACTCCTTAACTACCTCGAACTTATTGCTATCAACAGAGACGTTTTGTCCTAGACGGTGGACAGATGTTTGTTTGTTTGTTGATAGCATGTACGTGGTCTGGTTCTCATTTAATTCAAGACCAAACGATATCGCCTGTTCTTCAGTCGCCGTGAAAGCCTCTAGCAGTGCACGCTGGGAACGGTCGATGATGTCGACATCGTCTGCATAACCCAGTAGTTGGACGGATCTATTGAAAATAGTGCCTTCCAGGTTGACACCTATTTTCTCCAGAACAAGATTGAAGGAGTCACATGATAGCGCATTTCCTTCCGAAATCCGGTGCAACATTCGTAAGATGCATTTGTAAGACTGCGTATTTTCCAGTATCACGCAACACAGCTTAATCAATTTTCTCGGGATCCCATCTTCGGTTATCGTCATTTAGAGCACCAGTATATGAAAAGATGGTCTCGATTTAAAATTCGTTGAAAGATTAATTTACTGAAATAAGTAAACATTGTGTTCAGCAATTTGCTGTAATCAATTGAATTCAATTCTCTCTTATTAATTCTGTTTTTTGAATCATCTAAATTCATGTCGAAAGTTTTCAGATGGCAGGTTCTAAAAAAAACTCTTTTTTTAATTTGTTAGGGTAACTACTATTAACTATTAAGCATTTTGCTTTTTTACAAATATCAAAGTTTCAAGTGAAAAGAAAAGTTCTGTCCAATATACTTTTGGAAATTATATTATATTAATTTTGACTCATAGTTTGTAACATACCTAAATATTGAATGTAGATCCCTTAAAGTTACTTAATTCGAGATCAGAATCAAAAGTAATGTCGATATAGCCACCTCTGTCCGTCCGTCCGTCCGTCCATCGTCAAAATTAGGCCTTCTAACTCTATCTAGAAAGCCGAAATTTTAATCATATTCAATCTGGGGGTCTGAAATAATCAAGTTTAAAATTTTTTAAAAAAAGCAGCCACTGTCAAAAAACCAAATTTATTGAAAATCGAATTTTGATGTAGAAACCTGAAATTTTAAATGCATTGTCTTTAGGGAAATGAAATTTGTAATGTATACACTTTAGGGGCCCCTAATGTTCATATTAAAAGAATTTTAAAATCCGCCCACTGACACGCCTACAAATTAAAAAAAAAAACGTTTTATCGAAAAATCAAAGTTTGAACTAGGAAGCTGAAATTTGGAATATATACTCCCTAGGGGCCCTTAATGCTAAGAAAACCGTTTTATTGAAGAAATCATTGTAAAACAAGTTCTATTCCTTGCAAAGTATGTAGATGAAGTCGTTTTGAATAATTCCTTTGAATAAAGTTTCCTGCCATGCCCACTTTTGAGTCGCGTTTTTTTACAAAAAAATTAATTCTTTAAAAAAAAAAACACAAGCGGACTGTAGCCCTTCCCTGTGTTTTTTTAGACGATTTAAATGCTTGCACTGAAAGTAGAAAAATGACGTACCTACTCTTTTTTGAATATAGAAGAAAACGGTATTTAACAAATATGGCAACATCACAAAAATGAGTGGAGGGATATTTAAAAAAAAATTACATATTGGGTTTATTTTACATTTGAAACAATTAAGCATACTCCGATTTCGATTTATGTTGGTTATTATTATTATTATAAGTTTCTAAAATGTTAACACCTTTTTTGGAAAAAATCGGGTCGAACGACTTCGATCTATTTTGATATTTCAAATACATGGAGTGAAGGTAAGAAAGTGACATACCTACTCATATTTTCCCAAAAGATTCAAATGACTGTCGTTTAGCAATATCAAAACATAGGGACGGGCTACAGTCCGCTTGGGCGAACTGTTGGATACCCTATTCTTATTCCTATCCCTCATAAGTGGGCGTGACAAAAGTCTAAGTATGGTTGAATTGTTAAGAACGCTCTACATATTTTGTTATATAACATTTAAAGGATTTTATCAAAAAAAAAACGCTCCCTAGCTCAAACTTGGGTGTTTCAATAAAATTGTTTTATTTAATTGTGGGCGTGTCAGTAGGCGGATTTAAAAAAAATTAACACATGAGAATAAAGGGCCCCTAGAGAGTATATACTATAAATTTCAGCTCCCTAGCTCAAATTTTTAACTTACAAAAAAAATAAAAATTTATTGTGGGCGTGTCAGTGGGCGGATTTTGAAAATATTTACACATGAGCATAAAGGGCCCATAGAGAGTATATATTATAAATTTCAGCTCCCTAGCTCAAACTTTGGATTTTCAAAAATTAATATACCCTTAGAATAGGGTAAAAAAAAATTATTTTATTTATTTGTGGGCGTGTCAGTTGGCGGATTTTGAAAATTTTTTTTCCCGAGCAGTTTTAGGAGTCATAGATCATATATAAAAAATTTCAGCTTTCTAGCTCAAAATTCGATTTTTTCCAAAATTTGTTTTTTTTGATTTTGTGGGCGTGTCTGTGGGCGGATTTCAAAAATTCGTAAACTTGATTATTTCGGGACCCTAGAGAGTATATGGTTAAAATTTCAGCTCTCTAGTTCCAGTTTAAAGGCCTAATTTTTGCCGACAGACGGACGGACGGACAGACGGACGGACATGGCTAGATCGACATTACTATAGATGCTCATCATAAATATAGTAACTTTTAGGGGTCTACGGGCAATATTAAGGTATGTTACAAACTATGCGTCAAAATTAATATACCCTTAGAATAGGGTATAAAAAGAAATAAACTTAATCGAAAATTCCGTTATCAACGTTTAATATGTAACGCGCGAGTATGAAGAAGATTTCAAAGCAAGCTGGCAAGAGGTCAACAAAAATCTAATTTGTTGGTAGTGCAGCAGTTCGGTTAACAACGAAATAATAAAAGAAAAAAAAAGCACTCGAAAACCTTAGTACACAAATAAAATTGGTTATGGACAGTGATACTTGTTGTTTATTAATCAAAATTAGTAAACAAAGAACAAGAAGTAAACAACATAATTAATAATTTTAAACAATGAAAATAATCGTGTCATGTAAACGCACAGGTAGCAACAACAACCAAGCAACGAATTAGATTGTTTACCAGTATCTTAATCGCGTGCATCAGAAACATAAGAGCAACACGCAGCAAGAATTTCAGCTAATCGTTTAAAAGCTACTCGATCGCGTGCATTGGAAACAGAGGGGAAATAAACAGAAGAGTCGTACCAAAACGTTTACAAGCTACTCAATATCGCCGATCAGTGCATGTTGGCATGAAGCTTGGTGCATTCCAGTTCAATTTAAAATACGACTAAAGTCTGCATCCATGCGTAGCTTTCGACAAAATGGATAAAGTTTTCTGTTCTTGAATGCGATTCCATCCGATTAATTGTATGTGGCATTCAAGGGGCACCTCCGATTTAGAAGTATAACCATTTTAAATTGTATAACTTAGTACAATTTCAAAGAGACAATTCTATTTAAAAAATGTGTGTTATATTATTAGCAACAAAAAAGTTTTGGCTTGAAAAGAACGTTTTGAAGGAAGGGATAAATGGGGTGCACAAATCGAAAGAGGTGAGAGTAGAAAATAGACGGTAACACGACGGGGTAGAAAGTTACGAACTGTTGCCAGAGGTATGACGATAGAATTTGGCGGGTAAGAAAAAACAATGTGAGCAAAGTCACGGGTAATCAAAAAAAAAACAAATATTGTCAGTTCCTCTGAAACTAAATTGAATATACAGGGTGGGCCAAAAGTAACTTCCTAATTTGAAAAAATCATAATCATAAAATCATTGTTTTTAATTTTTTTTTTTCTTTTTTAAGGTACTAAAAAACAATTTGGGAGATTTACTAAAATGAACTACAGCGCTTTAGAAAAGACCAAACTAATTGGATTTTATTTTGAAAATCACTAGATTATTTTTATCTAAAGAGCTTATCGGCGTCATTTTAATGTGCGAAATCCACCCTCTGCGGCACTGGTGGTACGATTTCATTAACAAGGAACTGTAATTGATTTTCCTCGAGCTGGAAGACCTCGCAGTGCCCGAATCGAAGCGAATGTGGAACGCATTCTTGCAAGTGTTGTGTAGAGTTCAGAAACATCGACACGAAGGCGCTCTGGTCAACTCTGTGTGTGCCGCAGTTCATTGCGGAGAGTTCTAAGAACCAAATTGCAGCTGTTTCTATACAAAATCAAATTTGGACGAGAATTAAAGCCAGGAGAACCTCAAAAACGTGTTGTTTAAGCAGTTCGGAATAATTTCCAAAAATTCAGGATTTAATTGGCCTCCACGTTCTCCGGATTTGACTGCACCAGACTTTTTTCTGTGGGGTTATTTGAAGGGTAAAATATACGTAAATAAGCCCACCACTATCCCGCACATTCGTGCTGAAAAACAGGCGCTCAGCCCAGATGTCCTACGAAGTGTTATGAAAACGCTCTAGAAGGAGCCCCTCTCTGTGAGCATGAAGCTGGTGCTCATTTGAGGGACATTATATTCCATACTTTACCGAAAAAAATTTCCATAAATCATACTTTGTGATTCTAAAATAAATTATTAATACAAAATTAAATCTATAAAAGTTAAAGTTATTATTACTTTAAATTAAGAAGTCACTTTGACCCATGTATTAATGAATGGGTCAACGACTTTAAATAACATATTGAAAGGCTGCAGTCCGCTTGGGCGAACTGTTGGATACCCTATTCCTATTCCTGTTTGCCATAAAGTAGGCCTGGCCAAATTCGAAGTATCGAAGTGAATTGTAAAGAACCCAACGGGAAGTGAAGCGATTTAGAAGAGCAGTACAAGCGCATAAGAAGATGCTCGGAGCGCTTACTAACTTTATGTCTCTTCCTTTCTCTTTTACATTATGTTGTCCGCAGATTTAAGCGCACACGTTAGGAAGTGCTAGTAAATCGCTTCAGAGGAAGGCAGATGTAAGTGTGCATATACAAGGATTACTATGAAGCGCTACTTAACCGCTTCAGATTTCCTTTTATAAAATTAAAACTCTACGGTACCTCCGCATGTACCAAAATTATTTATTTGATACTTCATACAAAGATTCTTAATATTTTGAATTTGATACGAGTATTATATATTTTTCATCTTGCTTTTTTCTTATCAATGTAGTTTTTATATTTCCTGACACCAGATATCATGACGCTTTTAAAATGTTTGAGGCCTAAATTAGAATTTGTAGCTGCCTCTTAAAAGTAAAAATTACTGGATTGTAATTAGGCTAATTGGAATTACGAGTATCTTACCGTATACAAATTTGGCAAATAAGAGCAAACCCTTTAAGTGGAGCTTTTGCTGGCTTCTTTCTTAGTGTTCATCTTGGGAACAAAATATTCTGTTATAAAAAGTCCTTAAAATAATTTAACTTACCTAACCAACCTTTCACGACTCACAATACTTAAAGTAAGGACGGAATTTAACTTGGCAGCAGAGCACAATTCTTCAAGAAAAATTGTACAGAGTTGAGACAGCATTTTGTTCTTCATTCCTCGCAATTTTTACTTAGTGCTTCAAATAAGTTTCCTTACATTATGAACAGTAAGTCTACTCACTGCATTCGTTGGCTTACCTGCAACTGGTTTCTTGGCATCCGTCCACCCATTTTTTTTTATCTGGGTGCGTGGCTTTCTACACTGGAGTACTCAGACTCAATACTGGTCCATTTTACTTGCTTTCTTTAATCTTCTAAAAGAATCACTTTGAAAGCAGTGTAAGTCATTCGATAAAGTTTTTACTAAGTGATTCTACAAAGCTGCCTAAAGTCATAAAGAGTAAGCGCCTCTTTACTGTATACTTCGCCAGTGCTTATAATTTTTCTCGCTGGGAAGGATACGGTCTACATATTTTGGTAAACATATTTGCTTTGTACTTTTTTTAAAGGATTTTATCGAAAATACAAAATTTTTGGCAAAAAGGTATTGTTCAAAACGGCTTTATCTAAATACTTTGTAAAGAATAGGACTTTTTTTCTACCGATTTTTTCAATTAAACTGTTTTTTTTAAGTGGGCGTTTCAGAGGGCGGATTTTAAAAATCTTTGCACGTGAGCATTGCGGGCCTCTAGAGAGTATTATTTTTTTTTTTTTTTTTTTTTATAATTTGCGTGCGCTAAAGGGATTTCTTTTTTCTGTAGGGACACAGTACCCTTATAATGGTAAAATCACAGCGCAGGCATTTTAGTTTGTTGCGCAAGTAGCTCCCAGCAATTCATTGCCTATTTTTGGGTGCTACTTACTGAAAGAATAGAAGGATAGGAAAGAAGTTTGGTGCGATGGGATTTTTTATTTCTCAACAGGTGGCGCCTAAATTGTTTTAGGGAGATCAGTTTTTGTTGTGTGTATTCAATTTATAAAAATCATGGCCCTGGTCGGGATTCGAACGCACGACCTGCCAATCACTTTAGTGAATACACTACCATCGCACCATTGCCACCTGCTATTAGATTAGATCAGCCACACTAAGCATATTTTGATATCCTCAGTTTGATTTCTCGATCTAGGCCTTCGAGTGAGCTGACAGTTATGTCAACTGAGTGTTTTTTGACTTTACAGTGCCTTGTCAGGAATCCGGTGACTGTATGTATTTGCCCTCTGTTGTAGGAGTTGTTTTGTTCTTTTGATCGATGGGGTTGGTATGAATTGTTTCGCCTGTCTGTCACCTATTATATATTTCCAGTAATGAATTGTTTTTTTCCCCAAACATTTATTAATGCAGCTGTTAGAAGAGGTGATAGGTACACCACAGAATCTTCTTGGTATCATGATTCATGAATGATGTTGCAGATCCTTTCCTGGCAAGCTCGTCTGCTTTTACATTGCCGTCAAAGCCGCTATGGCCCGGCACTCAGATTAGGTGGACTCAATTTGTGCTGGCTAATGTCTTGAGTAGCTTGAGGGAGTCCCAGACTAGATTTGAGGTTATTTCAAATGCGTTCATAGCAAGCAGTGCCGCCGCTCTGCTGTCTTGAACTTGTTATTGGTGTTTCTGTTTAGATTATCCCTGATGCCGAGTTCTATTGCATGTATTTCAGCTTGAAATACACAGTTGCTTTACCCAATACTCGCGTAAAGAGGTCTTAGTTGTCGCCCCGTATAATCCCGCCCCAACTGAACCACAAGAGTGAGCATTATGTAGGCTTAGTATGCCCCCAGTTCTCTCGTTCCGGGAGGGTCACCTTGAAGTTGTGGTTGAAGTTGTACCTTTTCAGACAGTTAACCTAGTAATTTCTTCCTATAGAGTTCGTGACCCAGGTCTGAGTGGACAGGTTTGGATTTGCTTTCGTTTATTGAGATGAGCGTGAAGACGTTTGCCGTTGCTTCTTTCAGCTTGTATTGATGAAGAGGGGAACGTTTCACTAGAACTTCCACCGCTGCGGTAGGTGCGGTTCTCATTGCGCCCTGTTGTATATGCTCCAAATGTCAGTTTCTTAGCTAAAACTTTGAGTTTTCGATAGGCGGCTTTTAAAAATCTTAACACATGGGCCCGCAGAGACAATATATTGCAATTTTCAGCTTTCTAGCTCGAATTTCGATTTTTTTGATATTTTTTTTTTTTTGAGACTGTGTGCTGAAAAAAGTTTTTACGATTCATTATTTCGGGCACCCAGAGAGTATACGTTCCAAGTTTCAGCTTTCTACATTGAGTCTTAAGGCCTAATCAATGCTGATCATTGCAAACGTTAGCATGAAAAAACATCTTCAAATACAAATTGTCTGAAGCTAAACGCGCAATCTGCTCAGTTTGGGGATAATGCATCAATAATAAACATGCAAGTCTTCGTGCATAGCAAAAGTTATTCCAATCAACTGCAGCCGCAAATCAAATTGTGTGGATACTATTTGTTTCCTGCTATACTTTCTTAAGCGAATATTTAGATTACCAAGTAGTACTCCCAAATATATGATACATGTAGCAACGGGAACGCCTCCTACATTTCAGAGCACATTGATATGGCTGGCAAAATAAAATATCAACTTGAAGAGCGAACATACTTTTCAAAATGCTTCACGACACATAAAATAAGTACTATTGTCAAAACGAGGGGAGAGTTGGTTCAATTGAATTATATTCCGCACCGACCAGAACTACAAATTTTCAAATTCTCTTACGACCAATAGCTGAGGCAAAAAATAGTATAGAGGTAGTTTTAATTTTTTTTAGTTTATGATTTATAAATTTATATAAAACATACCAATATTATAAAGAGGAAATATTTGATTGTTTGTTTCTTTGTTTGTTTTGAATATGCTCCGAAACTACTGGACCGATTTGAAAAATTGTTTTACCATTAGAAGCCGACATTATCCCTGATGAACATAGGCTACTTTTTGCGGCGGGAAAATGCTTCATCCGCCCGGAATCGGAGATCTAAGCTGATATCTAAGAAAAGTTGTAACTCTCGAATGCTTTTTAGCTTTGGAATGACTCATCCAAATGAAATAGGATTTTTTTTAAATAAAGTTCAATTATCTACAAAGATTTTAAGATATAAATCATCTTTGTAGGTTATCCTGAAGTTGAACAATAAGCATTAAACTATAAATGTTATACAATTAAAAAAAAGTAAAATGTTCGATTGAAGCTAGATCGTTGGATTTTCCCAGCGTTGAGTGGAGGAAAATGTGTGTGTGTGTGCGGCACAAATCTGTTTCTCCCTCTCTGTCCTACGTTTTGTGCTGTGTGCTTTTTCCTTTTTTTTATGCACCTTTTGTAGTTTGTGAGGATGTGAAATCAGGTCTACAAGCAGAGCAGCTAAAAGTGCACTTCGAGTCCCTTCTCAATGCAGTACAAATATCGCCACCTTTTCAGTACGCAGCCCCTATGTACGTTGATGAATTTCTGGATGCACCAATCACGGTAGCCGAAGTAAAAACTGTCATAGAAAAGTGCAAAAAGAACAAAGCCCCAGGAAGTGACCGTATTTCCTTCGAGTTCTATAAATATTGTACGCCTGAATTTCTTTTAGCACTCACCCAGGAATTTAACCGAATTTTTGAAACGGCAGATGTTCCCGATAGTTTTCAAAACTCGATAATTTTTCCTTTACACAAGAAGGGGGAATACAACAATCCAGCCAACTACCGAGGGATATCTTTTTTAAATACATCAACCAAGTTGTTTGCTGGTGTGCTTTTTAATAGAATTACGCAGTGGGTGGTAAACAAGAAGATCATACACGAATCTCAAGCCGTCTTTCGACAAAACTATTCAACTATAGACCAAATTTTCGCGCTCGTAAACATAGCAGAGATTTATAAAAGGAAACATAAAAAGTTGTACGCTTTCTTTGTTGACTTTCGTTCGGCTTTTGACTCTATATCCCGCGAAGCTCTTTTTTATAAGCTCTACAGATACAATATCTCAACTAAGGTCATCAAGGTATTGAGAGCAATGTACTCGTACGAAAACAACGTAGCTTGTGCCTGGGATGGAAGCAACCTATCGGAGGAATTTAATACAACGATGGGAGTGAAGCAAGGATGCGTGTTGAGCACGCTGTTATTCATTTTATATATAAATGACATAACAGAGCACGTTAGGGGAGGCATCGAGTTGAGGCAAACTAAAATACCAGCCCTCATGTTTGCAGACGACATCGTTTTCCTCGCAGCTGCGGTGGATACAATGCAACTAATGATCAACAGGCTGGATGATTACTGTAAAACTTGGAATTTGTCGGTAAACTTAGCAAAGTCAAAGATAATGATATTCAGAGATAGAGGTGGCAGATACTCCCGGAATGAAATGTGGAAGTTCCAAGGTGATCATATTGAAATTGTCCGGGAATACAAATATCTTGGTGTCTTGATTACGCCCACTTTAATTATGAACAAGCACCTGCAATGGAAACTCACCGAAGCGAAAAGGGCAATTTGCTCAGTTTGGGGTTGTTGTATCGGCAATAAAAACGTCAATCATGAATCGAAGCTGAAAATATTCCGTGCTACAGCAGCATCCATCCTGTTTTATGCTGCCCAAGTGTGGGGATATTGTTCATTTGAAATTGTAGAAAAGTTTCTTCGGTACTTTATGAGGAGAGTTTTTAAATTACCAAGTAGTTCACCTAACTATATGTTTCATATGGAGACTGGAGTAGCGCCCCTTTTTCTGGGTACCCTTAAACTCCATCTTGACTATGTCGTAAAAATCATGGGGATGAGGCAATACAGAATACGTAACATAGTTCTCAATCATATGCTGCTTAATGGAGGAAAATGTGTACAAAGCTGGGAGAACTTAGCAGTGCAATGCAACATAAATCTCCGAGTTACCCCAGAGGAACAGTTGATCCCCCTGAAACGCAAGTTTTACGAGCTACGGGAGAAAACAGGTCATAGGATATACCAACAATTTGTGAATGAGGCCCAGTCATCGCAATACAGGGCATACTACACTAGATTAAATTATATAGGTAGTTTGCAGTATTCAACGTATTTCCTGACGAGTTACTCTACTGACATGATGAGGACTATCTTTAAGGCAAAAGGCGAACTGTTGAGTCTAAACTATATGCCGCATCGCCCAGAACTCCCACTTTTATGTAATCTTTGTAACCGCAGTGAACGAGAGGACGTGTTCCATTTCATCGCTATATGCCCCATCCTCAAAGAATTCCGATATAATTCCTTTGGAGCTATTGTACTTTCGGTTGAAGAAATGTTGAGCATTTTAAATGGTAACCGAGGCTAGAAACCATTATACGACTTCTTAAAAAGCGCACTACACTACAGACAACGTATCATAGACGAGAACTTTTAGTTATACAAAAAACTTGAAATCTGTTTAATTTATATGCAAAGTAAACGGAACAGAACATGTTCTATATTGTCAATCTGGTAGACGGCCTTAAGCCAAACCAAAATAGACTAAAAAATCAAAATTAAAATTGTTAACAAGTTATTTATATGAAATAAATAGTCAATTAAACTAATTAACTAACTAACTAATTGAGATTAAGTGGGAGTCACGCCGAGAGTATATGCATATAATGAGAAGGGACACTCTCGACGTTGTCTTTATCAGTTCTTATCAGCAAGTATTTTGTTTTTTTTAATTTGAGAAGTGGCAGACTGGCGAAGTAAGGCGAGCATGATCAGCTGGTATTAAATATAAAATCTGAATAATGATGCCGAGTTTTGTTTCAATTTTCTCGATCAATACATATGTAAGATTAGTTCGTATAATAGTTTTCAGCCCGAAATGCAATAATTTCATTTCATTTCATTTTATTAATTAATTCTTAAACATGATATTACAAGATTTTAAATCTTTAAATTAAGTATCTAAATAAATTCACAATATGTAAAATATTTCAAAATGACACGTACAAAAGAGAAAAACAGAGAAATTAAATCTGAAAATCAGCTATAACTTTTAATAAAAAAAAAACTATGATGACAAAAATAAAAATAACTTTTCCCGAAAAATGGGTAGTGATGTGATTATATGCAGTTCATCTGGAAGGGAGTTCCAGAGTCGAATTGCAGATACAAAAAAGCAACGTTCTGCAACGGTGTGTAGGAAGCGCGGCGAATTTAAATGCACACCTCTACGTGAACGAGAAAAGTGGAGGATTTCACGTAAATAGTCAGGGCACTTACTGTGAATTATATTGTGCAACTGTAGAAGGTTTCTGAGGGCATAAAATTTGGCAAGGCTAATTCCGAATAGACTAACCTTAAGATGACAGACGCTTGTGAATTTTGGCACATTATATATGAACCGTATGCCATCATTAAATGCATCGTTCAACCTACGCTTACATTCATAGTCCATGCATGGATAAACAATGCAATTGTAGGTAAAAAAGGTAAGATTAAACTTTTGACTAAAAGTTTCTTCATTTCAGGTGACAGTAGGTTTGAGGAACATCGTAAGGTGCCCAAGCCAGAGTAAATTCTCCTAATTGTTCCAGCGACGGCATCACAACAACTCATGAAAGAGTCAATACTGAACCCTAAATATTTCACATTACTAGCATACGATATAATTTTGCCGTCAAGGACAATACTGGGGAAAACATTAGGGTTAAGTAAAAGTTTATTGACTGAAGCCCAGAAAAGTATCCTCGATAAGTCTTCGTTAACACCCGCCACACAATCATCCACGAAGCCCTTAGGCTGTGAAACATATAGCAGGACATCATCTGCGTACAAGTGAATCTTACAATGGGCAATGATTTCTGGAAGGTCAAAGGGAGAATAATAATGGACCCAAAACTGACCCCTGTGGAACCCCCGAATTACGCAATGAGGGAAGTGAGGTACCACTTTCAGTTTCAACCGTTAGCACTCTATTAGTAAGGTACATTCACAGCATTTTAATCGCGGTAGTCGAAAAATAAAATTTAATCTTAAGTTTATCAAGCAAAATCGAGTGATCTATACAATCGAATGCCTTGGAAAAGTCTAAAAGGACCATTAAACCAAGTTTATCAGAATCTAGAGAAAAACGTAGATCCGTTGTAACTTTTAACATAGCAGACTTACAGCCATGCAATAACAGGAATCACACCTCTCCACATATACATTTAAAAAGTGGCGATCCGCAGTGCAATAAGTCTAATACAGTTAAACGAGATAAGTCTAAATGATAACCCGGATCTAAAGACCCTTCTTGATGAACTACCAGAACTTAAAATGAACTGCGCGGTCACAGACCGCATTCAAAAAACACTATGCTTCAACAAACGGTTCTCCACGGAGATCCCCAAGAGAGAAGCATGGGTTAGTAATAACCCACCAAACAGCCCCAACGGCATAAAGTGGTATACGGATGGTTCTAAAATGGAAACGGGGGTAGGAGCGGGAATATACGGACCACACAAACGCTTTACGATACCCATTGGAAAAAGTCCCAGCGTATTTCAAGCAGAGCTCCACAAAGGTGCAACCATCCATATTTTCACGGATAGTCAAGCAGCTATAAACGCCCTTAGCTCGTATACCATTGACTCCAAATCAGTCATGTACTGCTTCAATACCCTACAAACACTCGGAACAAGAAACAAGACCAAATTATGGTGGGTTCCGGGTCATGTCGGGGTAGAAGGTAACGAAAAGGCCGACGAACTGGCCAGAAAAGGTTCAGAAACACCTTTCATAGGTCCCGAACCTTTCTGCTGCACTCCTAGATCAGCAGCAACGGCAGCAATTAAAAGCTGGGAACATAGAAAATGTATCTATCATTGGGATAACATCCCAGGTCTAAGACAGGCCAAACGAGCCATTCGGCCCTTCAATCATAATGCCAGCAAATGTCTAAACCTAAGCAGGCACATATCAAAAACCTAGTAGGTTACCTTACTGGTCACCATGGTTTAAGATATCATCTACACAAAATGAGAATATCAGACTCTCCTGAGTGCCGACTCTGTCTTGAAGAGGACGAGTCAGCTGAACACATTTTATGTGAATGTCCAGCCCTTAATGGAATTAGAAAGAAGATCTTTTTCAGGGAGCAAATGAGCCCCGAGGACATAAAGAATTCTTCTACTGGTAAAATTGTCCGCTTTACACGGAAAGTGGAAATTCTACTAGTTTCAATTTTTCTGGCCCATACGGTACAAAAGATCTTTTAGGTCGAAGTATATTATTAGTATTATAAATCGCATTGGCAAGCCAGAAATTAAAAAAAAAAAAAAAAAAAAAAAAAAAAAAAAATATAGCTATGCTTATTTCTAAAACCAGACTGCCATTTAGTAATCAAATTACTCACGTTCAGATAACATTGAATTTGTCCGGCGACTATTTTTTCAAACACTTTAGCCATAAAACACAAGAGGCTTATAGGCCTGTAGTCTGAGGGGCAAGACGGATTTGTCTTTTTTGGTACTGGTATTACTCTAGCTCTTTTCCACAACTCAGGAAACTGACTGCTAAAAATACAAAAATTACACAATTAGCACAATTGGAAGAATTATTTTTAAAAATTTAAGAGAAATATCGTCAGAGCCGGAAGCGTTAGATTTAATCGAGCCAATAGCTGCCAAAACCTCAGTAGCCCCAACACATTCAAATGAAAAAGATTGTCTAACCATAGAATCATCCGAGTCGACAGAAAGCACGCTAGAAGTGTTTGTATTTGAGCTGTGAGCAAAATGCAGGCTCATGACTTGTGAATCTAACGCACATTTTGAACTACTTTTATCCCCAGTTACTCCAGCAGTTTTTAAATTTCTCCATAACTCTTTCGAGCTAAGGGTAGGATCAAGTTTTTGGAGTAAAAATGTTCTTTTATAAGACCTTATGAGGGCAGTGACACTATTTCGGGCAACAGTATACTGCCTTCTATTGTACTCTGAGGGGTTTCTTTTAAAGTAACGATAGAAACGTTCCCTCTCTCGAATTTGAAGCTTAATCTGATGATTGAACCAAGGACAGCTTTTAAGTTTCTTACGCTTCGTAATCAAGGGAACATATACCTCATACAGCCTGTTGACAAATGTGTTAAATTGAAGTACTTTATTGTTAACGTCAGGTGTACTATATATTTCGTTCCAGTTAAAATTAAAACAGTCACGCTGGAGGTTTGTGCAATTCAGGTTACGAAACGACCTGTAACTATATACTTCAGTGTTGTAAGTTTCATGAAACTCAATATCACAAAATAAAAAAATATGTATAAATTCTGAGGTGGCCCTAACTTGGTCATTCCCTAGAACTCTGCATTTTGAACTTGAAAGAAATAAATCTATCAAAGATGGATTATGGCTCGATTGGAAACAAGTCGGCCAGCGGTTTTTTATAACTGTAAGTCCCAATTTATCACAAAAATAAGTTAAAAGCCTCGAGCTACTGTTATTTACTAAAATATTAACATTAAAGTCGCCCCCTATGAGGATATTGTCGTATTTAGGACTTAGCAACACTAGCGCCTCTTCAAATTCACTCAAATTACCCTCTTTAAATTGATTTGGGGGCAAGTAAACATTTTTTTACCGAATTCTTAAGCTCAACGCAGAGAAACTGAATATTTGCCTGATTAGAACAATACATAACTTTGGAGAAGATAATGTTCCCGAATATACATACAAACGCCACCTCCAATTCGGCCAACACGATCATTTCTAAACAATTTAAAACCAGGAAAGCTTACAAGTTGGGACATGACACTTGCATTGAGCCATGATTCAGACACCATTATTACATCAAGTTTAGATGTACTTAACATTTGGTACAGCACAGTGTATTTGGAACGGATACTACCAGCATTAAGATGACAAACTCTAAGCCCTTTAAATGCACCACACAACACGTTGAGAACGCTCCTAACAATGTCAGGATCTAGACCAAAGACCATAAAAATAAATTACTGGAGTTACTACCCACCCAGAAGAAGATATGTTTAAAATAAAGGAAATAATAATAAAAGCATTATAAAATAGAGAAATTGACTGAACTTTAAAATTAATTGAGTACATCATATTCCTTAATCAATTGAAAAGAAACACTACACAATAATTCATAAGGTGTTTCAAAAACAATAAAATCAATAGTTGAAAGTGAATTTAAAATTTAAAACATACTCAAAGATTCTGTTACGCACCAAAATGGAAAAAAAAACATAGGGACGGGCTACAGTCCGCTTAGACGAACTGTTGGATACCATATTCTTATTCCTATCCCTCATAAGTGGGCGTGACAAAAGTCTAAGTATGGTTGAATTGTTAAGAACGCTCTACATATTTTGTTATATAACATTTAAAGGATTTTATCAAAAAAAAAAACGCTCCCTAGCTCAAACTTGGGTGTTTCAATAAAATTATTTTATTTAATTGTGGGCATGTCAGTAGGCGGATTTAAAAAAAAATTAACACATGAGAATAAAGGGCCCCTAGAGAGTATATATTATAAATTTCAGCTCCCTAGCTCAAACTTTGAACTTTAAAAAAAAAAAAAAATAATTGTGGGCGTGTCAGTTGGCGGATTTTGAAAATATTTACACATGAGCATAAAGGGCCCATAGAGAGTATATACTATAAATTTCAGCTCTCTAGCTGAAACTTTGGATTTTCAAAAATGAATATACCCTTAGAATAGGGTATAAAAAAATTATTTTATTTATTTGTGGGCGTGTCAGTGGGCGGATTTTGAAAATTTTTTATCCCGAGCAGTTTTAGGAGTCATAGATCATATATAAAAAATTTCAGCTTTCTAGCTCAAAATTCGATTTTTTCCAAAATTAGTTTGTGGGCGGATTTCAAAAATTCGTAAACTTGATTATTTCGGGACCCTAGAGAGTATATGGTTAAAATTTCAGCTCTCTAGGTCCAGTTTAAAGGCCTAATTTTTGGCTACAGACGGACGGACGGACGGACGGACGGACGGACATGGCTAGATCGACATTACTATCGATGCTGATCATAAATATAGTAACTTTTAGGGGTCTACGGGCAATATTAAGGTATGTTACAAACTATGCGTCAAAATTAATATACCCTTAGAATAGGGTATAATAAAACATAGAGACAGCAGCAACAGCAACATCAGCATCACAACAGGTGGGTCGGTGTTGAAATGTCATGTACTCCCGTGTATAAAGCATCAAATGAATTCATGCTATGAATGCAGATCGGTTTTGTTTGCACCGTCTCCTTGATAAAGACCCTGCCGCCTCTAGTAAACACTGAGTGCAATTGTTTATTGCGACGAAGTTCATTTGCCTTCCGAAAAAGTGCATGGTTATGCTTGATGAGACTTTCATAAACACGCACAAATTTGCTGCTAGCAAAGCCAAGGTCATTCAATGTAACGGACTTGGAGTTAGTTTTGTAATATTCCGCAACTTTTCTTAATAAGTTTGTTTTGTTTTGGGAGTGGATTCAGTTATAGTCTTGGTTAGTGTTTCCAATCGATTCTCGATTTTGTCCCATAACTTAGCGGAGGACAAAGGTGCAGCCGGAGAGCCGAAGTGTGGTGTGACAGAGACAGCACTCTTTTCTGTTGATCGCAGCTTTCTTTGATGATCACTATTGTTGTAATTGGACATAACGTACGTATGTATGAATGCTTACTAACAGACCACAATTAAATTAAAATTCGTTTAGTTAGAAACTGTTTCATTTAAACCGAATGAAATAATGTCGTGGATACGAGCTTTAAGTTTAATTACCACAAACAAAAGTTTTTACAATAAAATCACTGAATATTGACTGAAAATTATGAAATTATTGCGTAGCTAGAGACTTCACTACTCTGTTATCATTTGACAGTCAATGTGTGTGTAATAATAATAAGGCTATATTTAAGTTTAGAAGGTCTGCATAAGGACCATTAATTTAGAATAAGTACCCTGTTAATTTTAAGTTAGATTTAATCATTTTTGTCTAGTATTTAAATTGGCATCTAATAATGAATAAAAAATCTATTTAAAATTAAAAAAAAAAATTATCCTAATTCGTTGAACTTCAACCCTTGAAAGGCACGCATGCTTGGACTATATACATACATACATACATAATAATGTAATAATTCAAATTGTGTTTCATTTCTTTTTTTCTTTTTTTTTGTGTTGGGAATTCGCTGGAAGAAAAAATCATCGAAATACATTGCAGAGCTAGTATGCGAGGGATGCTTCTTCAATAGTGAGAGACTTTAACTCATCTAAGAAAACTCCCGGGGGACTGACATTGACATGACGCCGTTTGTCGGATTTCTAAACTTTTTTCTTGTTTGAAATCAATACCTGATTTCTTAGCCCTAGCTAACTCTTATAGATCAAGAGGTCTTACCCGTCTCAATCTCCTGATTGCATTGTCATTATTTAAAGCTTCTGTTATTTCTGTGTTTACGTGGTTGAGAAGCCTACTTCTATGCCTTTGAGCAACTTTCTTAACTTCATCTTCAACCATTTCAACATTTAGATCTTTATGTACCAAGGTGCATTAACTATGTTCCTTAGTACTTTATTTTGGAAAACCTGAATTGTTTGTAAATTTGTTTGGCATGTGCATGCCCACAACTGGAGCCCGTAGGTCCATACTGGTTTCAGAACTTGCGTGTATAGCAATAACTTATTGTAGTTAGACAGGGATGAGAACCTCCCAATAAGCCAATACATTTTACTGTATCGCATGTTCAACTCATCTTTTTTTTTCTTTACGTGCGCTTTCCAACGCAGTTTAGCGTCTAGAGTCATGCCTAGATATTTGGCTGTGTTTGAATATTTCACTACATTGTTGTTAATGTAGACTGGAATGTACCACACATTCCATACGTATGTAAAATTATACATACGTAAAATAAATACGTATACATACGTAAAATACAAATACGTAAAATTAATATGGACTGACTTAAGGTCATTTAATCTAATCTGCCATTTCTTAGTCCATTCTGAAATATTGTTTATTGCTGTTTGAAGCTTTTTTGTTGCTATTTCGACAGTTGCTCCCACAGCAAGGACAGCTGTGTCATCTGCAAAAGAAGCTATGGTGGTTTCTTCACTAGATCGCTAGTGAAAAGTAGGTATAGAACTGGACTTAGCACACTGCCTTGTGGTACACCAGCTTTAATCTCTCTTAATGTTGAGTACTCTGCCTCTTGTTTAATTCTGAAGAATCTATCTGATATATAAGACTCCAGAATGGTCGCATACTGCTTCGGCAGTTGCTTTAGTAATTTGTGTATCAGTCCTTTGTGCCAGATTTTATCGAAAGCTTGTGCTATATCAAGAAATATTGTTGAGCACACATTTTTCTCTTCAAATGCTTTTTCGATTCCATCTGTGATTCTATGCACCTGATCAATGGTAGAGTGCTTATTTCTAAATCCAAATTGGTGAATTGGGACTAGCGATTTTTCATCTATTATTTTTTGTAGACGTTTTACCAGCATTTTTTCGAATAACTTGGACAACATTGGTATAATAGATATTGGGCGATATGAGGTAACTTCGTTAGGTGGCTTGCCTGGTTTAGGTATCATTATTACCTCCGCGAATTTGCACATGCTTGGCACATATCTTAATTTAAATGCAGCATTAATAATCTGCGCTAGTTTTTTTAAACATTTTCGTGGAAATTGCTTCAAAATTTCTCCTGTAATTAAATCAAACCCTGGGGCCTTTTTTATATTTATGCTTTCTTTAATTTCTTTGGCAAGTTCTTTAGCTGTTACCGGCCGAATAGGTCTATCTTCTTCGCACCTTATTTGGAGTCCTTGATAACCTTTACCTTCATAAGGTTTGAATACGTCTTCAAGATACTCAGCGAAAGTGTTTGCTTTCTCTTGGTTGCTTTTCGCCCAGTTACCTTCTCTGGTTTTTACTGGCGGAATGTGAGCTATTGGCCTGTTCATTTTCATCGTTGCCTTCCAGAGCGAGTAGTCGGTACTAGCATCATTTGTAATACTTGTGAGGTAAGTTTTCAAAGACTTATAATTGAATTCTCTTACAGATTTTCTGAGCTTATAATTTAAGTTGTTCAGTGTGGTCTTGTCGCTTGGCGCCCTTGTCTGTTGCCAGCGTTTTCTAGCTTTCCTCTTTTCTGTAATAATTTCACATATTTCGGGAGGATAAGAGTTTTGTTTGATCATTTTTTTTGTTTTGGGAGTGGCTGCCCACGCAGCTTTTTGTATTCTGAGCGTCAATATTTGGACTGCTTCTTCTAGTTGATCTTCTGTTTGAATAGCTGGTGATAGTTGGATACTTTCTTCCAACTTCTGTCTGAAGTAGTTCCAATCAGTCAGTCTATTTACTAGTTTTGGGCTATGGTCTTTTATTGTTATTTTATCGCTAAGTGTTAAGAGTATAGAGGAATGATCTGATTGAATATCAGGTCCTTCCTCTATGCTTATTTTATTTGAAGATATATTTTTTGATAGAAAGAAGTCGACAAGATCTTGGGTTTTATTTCTATCTGTTGGCCAATAGGTAGGTTTTCCCGTTGAGTGATATTTGGCGCCATCTTCTTTAATTGTTCTCTGCCTCTAGTATTAGTTAATCTAGATCCCCAATACTCCTGCGATTAATCTATTGTGAAATATGCGGAAAAGGCTTTTAAAATCATTTTTCTTTAGTCTATAGCTAGCAGAGCAGTATACTGTTGCAACAGATATTTGTCCACTGCGCGTTTCTACACATATGGAAATTCCTTGGATGGCACATGATTGGAATTTTTCTTCTATATGGTGTTTTATTGTATTCTTTATTAACACTGCGGCCCCACCTTTTGCACAGTTATAAGGATGTGGGGAGTGATCGAAATCATATCCTTGCAGTTTAAAGTCAGTAATCAATTTAAAGTGCGTCTCTGAAATGAGGCATATATCTATCTGTTGTATGTCAAGAGTCACTTGCATCTCGTCCTTGCGACTCTCGATTCCATTAGCATTTCATTCAAGAATTTTTATTTTATTCATCATGTCTGTCTTTTGGTAACAGCTTTTTTGTTGCTGTTTTGTCTCTCTAACAACAATATTCTATCTAATATCGTTTTATTCGATTTTTCCGTGGAGCCAATCCTGTTTAGGATTTCTTTCATGAGGTTTTCCATGCCAGTGTTTGGCTCTACTTTGCGTGTTACCGTTTTATCTGCTGGTATTTGAGTATTTATTGATGCTGCCTGAGCATATGTCATTTTTGGACCAGCCCCGTCTTTTGTCTCGGGACCTTTTTGATTATCGCTTGGTCTTTAGGCTTTTCTTTCTGTGGGCTCTTTTGCAAGTCCTTTTTAGTCTTTTCACTACCACCTTCATTGGTCTGGTTTGCTTATTTTCATAAGAATACCATTGTACCATTTTTTGGTTTAGTAGTTTAGTGAGGCTTCTCCTCTTCAACCACGTTGATTTTGATGTCATTTTTGTTTATTAGCGCTGTACTAGCTTTCATTTTATTTTCCTCCAATACTTTGGCCAAGCTTTCGTACTTATTTACTTGCAGCGCGATAATTGGTGGGGCTTGGTTGGATTTTGTGTTTTATTTTTTTTGTTTGAAGCATACACAGTGACTGTGCAGCTTTCTTTTGTTGTTGAGAGTTTTGGGGACGTACTCATTTTGCGTTTTTTTCTTTTTATTCCCCTTGTAACGATGTCTGTCTGTCTCTTTTCTTAGTTCTTCCTCGTCTGTTGAGAACTCGGCAGGTTGGACATTTACTTTTTTCTGGTTGTTGACCTGTGCTTTCAACAATTGCAACTCTTGCTTTAGATTATTTATCTCCTTAAGCAGTGTCTCATTGAGTTGCTTAAACCCATCTCTTTCATCGCAGGCTTTTAAATATATCATTTGGTTTATGCATTGCATATTTTTTTTATTTTTTTTTTGTGAAAAGTTTAAACGTTTTTTTTTTTATTGTGCACAGCCGCTCCTGACATGGAGAAAAGACGCTGACTAGGGAGCCGCCCAATATGGGTCAGACGCTTCTGGATTTTTGTGACTAGGGTCCGCAGGGTCGTTACGCCCGTTACCTCTCTCCAGAGAAGTACCCTTGCGGGTGACTAGGATCCGCGGGGTCGTTACGCCCGTTACCTCTCTCCAGAGAAGTACTCTTGCGGGCAAGGTTTCATTTCTGACTTATTTTGCAGTGCCCACCTGCCCAATCCACATGACATCAGAATGGACCAACCTTAGTATACTAATTCGAGGATAATTCCAACTAACCACCATTAATGAAAATTTCAGGAATTGCAATGAGCTTAATGGTGGCATTTAGCTTCGACAGTCGACAGGTCAAATTTAAAAAAGCTCTGAAACTATATGAAAAGCAGTAAAACAAAGCGCATGCTTTAATTATATATCTATATATTAATACGGAGTTGCATATAACGTGTTTCCCCCCTTTTTTGCTATAATACTTCACATAGATATGCCAACACTATATATATTTGGGTAGGGGACAGTACATAGAAGTGCACAAAAAAAAATTATCCACATATATAACACACAATATGAATTACAACAGGTGAAGGTAGCGAATTGGATCAAATTAAATTTACAACAACAACAACAACATTGCTGTGTGAGGCAATAATCTGCCAATCTGAACGGAAAAATTTTATATCATGTGATGAAGTTACTTGAAAATGCTTGAAGTTAGTTGAAAATGCTTGAAGGTACTTGAAAATGCTTGAAGTTACTTGAAGTTACTTGAAAATCTATTTATATTAATACGGAGTTGCCTATAACGTGTTTCAACCCATTTTTACTATTATTCGTAACATAGATATGCCAACACTATATTACATATTTGGATAGGGAAAAATACATAGAAGTGCACAATACAAAAATCATCCACATATATAACACACATTATGAAATACAGCAGGTAAAATAAAGCGAATTGGATGAAATTACCAAAACAACAACATTGCTGTGTGGGGCAATAATCTGCTCTCTACTCCAAAAACGGTCAAATAAATGCATTTTGCTAACTTTTTTATTTTTTTAAGTGAAAAATAACAAACTCACATTTGAACCGGTACATTTGGAGTTTGACTGCGTTCATATTATACAGTGGCCTAAGTTTTTTTTTTTTTTTTTAAGTGAAAAATAACAAAATAAACAAAAAAATTGTGAAAACAAGTGTAAACAACAACAAGTGCTTTGATTTATTGTTCATTGTGAATACATTTCAGATTGTAAGTGCATAAATAGAAACAAATGTTTTTTTTTGTAAATTCAGTCATCTGAATTATCATCATTAGATTTTTAGAACCGTAACCACATTCGAACCGGTACATTTGGAGTTTGACTGCGTTCATATTATACAGTGGCCTTACTTTATTTGAGATTGAGGAGGTTTTAATTATTCATAACTTAAATTGTGAAGCATTTAATTTACCTGTGCCAAGAAATTTTGCAGTCAATGATATAGATACTGTGGACGTATTTGACGAGCAGTTCATTTATGAGCAAATTTATGATGATGCAAATAACGAACAGAAACATATAATTGATCAAGTTTTGCGTGAAGTACAATACAAAGATACTGGATCAAATTTTTTTTGTCTGTCAGCGCATGCTGGATGTGGAAAGACATTTGTGCAAACTGCAATCATCCATAGAATGAATGCGTTAAATTTACGTTGCATAGCTACCGCTTACAGTGGAATTGCATCAACTTTACATACAAAATTGCCCATACCTATTTTAGAAAATTCTTCAGCCAATGTGCGACCAAATAGTAGTCAAGGGCGTTTTATAAGTGCAGCATCTTTGATATTGATAGATGAATATTCAATGTGTCCGTAAATTGCACTTAAAGTAATAGACAAGTTATTGAGAGATTTAGCTTCAGGTGAAGAAAAAAATAAATTATTTGGAGGCAAATCTGTCTTATTATGTGGTGATTTACTTCAAATTCTACCCGTTGTACCGTTGTATTATAAGTTGGGAGGAATTTCATAAATTCCATAAAGTTAAGTTGAATCAAAATATGCGAGCTATTCCCGAAGAAGTGGATTTTATAAAATTTAAAAAAAAAATGGGAGATGGACATTTGACTACTTATGATTTATTTGGTGAAGATATCTTTGAGATACCACAGAGTGCAATCGGAAATATGAATAATATCATTGAAGACATTTACGGTGATATAAGAGAGACAATTTTGTCGGATGAAGTGCTTAAGCGAGCAATTTTAGCACCAACGAATGAAGATTGCTCTCTCATTAATGGTGATATTTTGAACCGTATCGATGGACAAAAAAAAAACGTACAACAGTTACGATAAAATAATGGAAAACGAAGGTATAAATACAAATGATTTTCCAATAGAATTTTTAAATTTATTAACAATAAGCGGGATGCCACCACATAAGTTAACTTTGAAAGAAAATTGCGTTGTTATGTTAATACGTAATTTAAATATAGCTCAATGTTTAGTTAATGGAACAAGGTTGAGGGTTAAGCGCATGCACCACAATACTTTAGATTGTGAGGTATTAACGGGAACAGCAGTGAAAAAACCAATTTTGATACCAAGAATTAATTTGACTTTTTCGGGAACTGTGTTACCCTTTCAATTTCAAAGAACACAATTCCCTGTTATACCTGCATTTGCCATGACGATAAACAAATCGCAAGGACAAACTTTTAATAAAATTGGAATAATGTTGAGGCGACCAGTGTTTTCACACGGTCAGCTATATGTTGCGTGTAGTAGAGTAAGGTCTTTTAATGGTTTAACATTTTACGTTAATGAAGAAAATGGACAGGGAAAACTTTATAAAGATGACAGAGTTTTTACAAAAAACATAGTAGGTATATAGAGAAATTTTAAATGTTCATTGATCACTTTACAATTAGTAAGATCAAAAAAAATTTTTGAATTGTTATTTAGATTTTTTAAGTTAAATTAGTAGTAACGAATCCGATATCATATAGAATCACTTATTGTTAATTAAAAGTTTTATGTATGAAAAATAAAAAAACAAATACAAATTGTAAACTATTTTGGTTATTATTGCCTTATTCTCACTCAATTGTCAATTGTTAGTGTGTGAGGAAGAAAACACAAACAAACTGGATTCGAAAGGTATTAGGTAGATAGTGATCTGCCAAACAAAAAACATAAGGACGGGTTACAGTCCGCTTGGGCGAACTGTTGGATACCCTATTCTTATTCCTATCCCTCATAAGTGGGCGTGACAAAAGTCTAAGTATGGTTGAATTATGCGGAACGCTCTACATATTTTGTTATATAACATTTAAAGGATTTTATTTAAAAAAAACGAAGCTTTTGTAAAAAAAACGCTCCCTAACTCAAACTTTGGTTTTTCAATAAAATTGTTTTATTTAATTGTTGGCGTGTCAGTAGGCGGATTTAAAAAAAATTAACACATGAGCATAAAGAGCATATATTATAAATTTCAGCTCCCTAGCTCTAACTTTGGATTTTAAAAAAAAAGTTTTTTTTTCAAATTGTGGGCGTGTCAGTAGGCGGATTTTGAAAATATTTACACATGAGCTTGAAAGGCGCTTAGAGAGTATATATTATAAATTTCACCTCCCTAGCTCAAATTTTGGTTTTTCAATAAAATTGTTTTATTTAATTGTGGGCGTGTCAGTGGGCGGATTTGGAAAATTTTATTTACCGATCAGTTTTAGGACTCATACATCATATATACAAAATTTCAGCTTTCTAGCTCAAAATTCGATTTTTTCTAAAATTTTGTTTTTTTGAGTTTGTGGGAGTGTCTGTGGGCGGATTTCAAAAATTCGTAAACTTGATTATTTCTAGATCCAGTTTAAAGGCCTAATTTTTGCCGACGGACGGACGGACGGACATGGCTAGATCGACATTACTATCGATGCTGATCATAAATATAGTAACTTTTAGGGTATACGGGCAATATTATTAAGATATGTTACAAACTCTGTTTCAAAATTAATATACCCTTAGAATAGGGTATAAAAACAAACAGGCGACTTTGTCAATAAACGTCAATAAACGCGCGAACAGGCGACTTAGCCGCGAAGGGCGTTTTCATATGTGCATGCATTTGTTGTAGTAACTCCGTTCACCGAGCAGTAACAACCACGAGCAACGACTTTGTATGCGCACAGTTTAAGTTTTGAGCTTGAGGGTATGTGGGAGAGAGAGAGAGGGAATGAACTTATAGAAAAAATTGGACCACTGGGCGACCCCTAGTTCGTATTAATATATAGATTTTGGGCGCTAGAAGCAAAGCCAAAAGCTCAATAAACATGAATTATGGACTCAATTAGTGCTTCAAAGGGATCTTTAAATGTTTTCTTTATTTACGCTTTCTTTTGAAAACGGGCGATAGTTTTTCTTAGATTACAATTTAAGACGTCGAGCATTTTGTATATAGCAGTGATTGCGTGGCCCACTTTGCGGGTTAAAATGGGTTTAAGCCCTGGACAACACCTCGACTGAAAAACCGGACCGGCCTTCAGCCTCACATGCAGGTACTCAGGGCGTAACTACGCGCACTGTTCCCTTTGCCAAACATTGTGTTAAACTTTAATTGCTTATAAATTTATTTGTAACAATTTTCACGGTTTCATTTTCATTGAAAGAGTCTGGTGGAACTGAGGACGTGGAGGTCATTTGAGTGATATTGTTTTTCATAGTTAACAGCAAATCTTCTATCGATTTAAATAGAAGCGAATCATGTTTCATACAAATGTTGGTTGGAACAGTTCAAGCTTTTTATTTAAACCGCCTCGTAAGCCTTGACCACAAGCGGATGCAAATTTAAATTCAGTATGAATACGGAGTGCTTATGTTTTACAAAGTCAAAACGTCAAAGTCATTATTTTGAAAAAAAGAGAACAGTTATCAATTGATTCGCCACTGTTTTAAGGAACAATTTTCAAAGAATTAAGGTGATTAACTAAATTTTGTATCTACATTTATTTTATTTAATAGATACCTACTTACTGTAATTCAGTCAGATCAGATACTGCAATTTCAATAGTTAGTTAGTGAATCGACTATTTATTGATTGCTTATTAATTGATATTTATTGATTAGTTATTAATTAATATTTATTGATAATGTATAAATTAATTATATCATTAGTTTATTAGTCGAATTGGTTTGGCTGAAGGCCGCCTGCCAGACTGACATTGGAGAAAAAAGCAACGATATGCTCTACAAATATTTACAAAGATTGGGTTCCATCGTGTTCTCTATTGCACGTTCTTTGTAGCATTTGTATTAACGTTGCTATGTAAATAGCAAATTACAGACTCTCTCGACACTTAGTACTCGTATGCTCATTACCAACTCCCACTCCAGGATTTGCTTAAATACGGAAGGCACTGTGTTCAACAGATACGCCCAAACTACAAAAGTACGCATATGATAACGATATCACCGGGAGACGATTAAAGAACAAGCGAAATTGATTGGTCTTGAAGTTAATGAGGACAAAATAATTTAAATCAATCAGCAAACAAGCACACATTCGTCCAGCGCCTGTGACAAAACGTCACTGTTGATAGCAATAGCTTCGAGGTACAGTCAAGGAGATCATCTACTTAAGCATACATACATATTAACTCAATCACCCTGGTTGAGATCCGACAAGGTATTACTGTAGGAAGCCGCTGCTACCACGGTTTGTCAAACTAAATTGGTTCAAAACATCAGACTCGAAGGGTTAAATAAATGCTTTACCCAATCTGTCAGTTCTGCTTAGGTGCATCGATTACTGCACGAGAAGCTACTAGAACATAGAGTTTCTATTCATTGGAGGGGAAGATACAACCACAAACTCAACTATACATTGACTCGGTCACTTCTAATCCACTTCACAACTTCTTCCTTAAATGAGAGGCTAGGGTTAAAATTAAAAGGATCAAAACACTCAAAACTGGTTGAATTGCGTAGGTGTGATTACTCCCCGTGGTCACATTTTCGGACAAGCTCCGCTTTGTTTCGCTTGACCCAGTTATTGCGCAGATTGTTATTACCAATGGTGTTACCGGTTTCAAATTCTAGAATTAAGGTATATCGTGCACCTTTTTGTGAAGACTATCGCGTTTTTGATGCCGCGGTGGGATTATTTTATAGGTAAAGTTATTTCGACGTGTTGTTCTAACCGACGCAATAGAAAACGGCACATTGGGAGCGGTGAGCACTTTGTATAAATATATTGTATTCTCTATTTTCACTGTCTCACAATGTCAACCAACGCATATTAGAAGTTCTTAATAGTATTTGCATACGATCCCGATAACAAAAATAAGGGTTGGGTTCGATATCCCGCTTTTTATAATCCCGATTCTTAAAATCCCGCTATTATAATCCCGCTTTTTATAATCCCGCTTTTTTAAAAGCCCGTCTTTTAAAATCCCGCCTCTTATAATCCCGTTTCTCATTATCCCGCTTTTACAATCAAAAGTAGTTGCTTTATTTTAAAAACCGCGCGATTTTTTAAAATAAAGCAACTACTTTTCAATAAAATTACTCGTATTTTATTTAAATGTGGGCGTGTCAGTAGGCGAATTTAAAAAATATTTAAACATTAGTATAAAGGGCACTTAGAGGGCATATATTATAAATTTTTGTTTCCTATCTCAAACTTTAACTTTTAAATAAAATTGTTTTATTTAATTGTGGGCGTGTCAGTGGGCGGATTTAAGAAATTTTATCTTCCGAGCAGTTTTAGAAGTCAAAGATCATATGTATAAAAAATTTTAGCTTTCTAGCTCAAAATTCGATTTTTTGGATAAATTTGTTTTTTTGAGTTTGAGTGTGGGCGGATTTCAAAAATTCTTAAACTTGATTATTTCGGGTCCCTAGAGAGTATATGGTTATTATTAAAAATTAAATTTCAGCTGTCTAGGTCCAGCTTGAAGGCCTAATTTTTGCCGCCAGACGGACGGACGGACATGGCTAGATCGACATTACTATCGATGCTGATCATAAATATAGTAAGTTTTAGGGGTCTACGGGCAATATTAAGGTATGTTACAAACTATGAGTCAAAATTAATATACCCTTCGATTAGGGTATAAAAACAAAATTAACACCCTGATTCTCCCATTGTGAGGACTCACAAGTCGTGTTTTTATGGCTGGGGCCAACAAGGCTTATGGTATGACAAGGGGACTGATTTACATCAGTGAACTTGACTCCAGACTGAAGGTCATATGCACCGTGAATCTTTTAAGGCCTATCATCGGTTATTGTTGTCCATTGTGGTTCAATACAGCGCCTAGCTATAGGGAAAGAATGCGGCTTTTGGAGAGACAATGTCTAAGGACCTGTCTCCGTTTGTTTCGAACGCCTGAATATATAAAAAAAAAATTCTCAACAAGGGCCTATACGATGGGTCTCAGTTGAATAGGATTTACAATTTCCTCATTTATGTAGTTCGAAGGCACGTTGCAAGGACAATTTTCTTATATTCGGCGCTTAATACCCAAATGCAATTAACATAGACAGTACGCTCCGGTCTGGCTTTAAAGCCACGCTTTAAGGCTTCAGTCGGCTCCCGGTGTGCAATTTGGGCAATTTAGGTAGGCAAGATTCAATTTTCGAAATGTTAAATATGTTTAAAAATAGTAGATATTTTATTGGCAAATAATATTCCTTCTATAAATTTCCAAAAGAAACCAACAAAAAAAACTTGTGCAAGTAACCGGAATGGTGTCTAGAAGTTGCGTTAACTGATTTGCACAAATGCACTTGCAAAAAGTTCTAATCCGTCGGCTCATTTATCCTGACCACCAGTGGAATTGACTTGTGGTCTCTAGTGCTTTAAATTTTATTTTATTATTTTATTCAGTTCACCAACAGTGTGCACCGGGTTAAACTTCTTATAGATAACAATCGGTGAGGCAACGTTATCCTGTTGAATCTGTGAGTGATTTATTGCAAGAGTAGGTAATTGTAGTTTCGAAATTTCAAGTAGAGTTTTATTTTATTCCAGCTTATTAAAACAGTTTAGCTGGACATTTGCAGCACATTTAAGTAAAAAAATATTCTGCGAAAGTTTGCGAAGGAATTAGAAGTGCATACCATTGCAATGAGTTATGAAGTGCAATCAATTTTTTTATGAGGGTTGCATAAACTCCATCTCCAATAGAAGCGAGTTTTTGATAGTATATATTACTAATTGAAGAAGAACTTGAAGGCATAAAAGTCAAAATAACATCAAAATGGGCCGAGCTGTCAAAAAACGCCAGAAACCTGCAGAATTATCTGCAGATCCACTTGCCCTATATAATTATTAATGCTAATCATTCCACAACGAAAAATACAATCTAAACTAATATAATCTTTCAACGCATTAGTATGCACCTCCTATTGTTCCGATTGGCCAATTATCCGAAGAAGCTCAAAAGGCGAAACAATAATTTGCACCCCTCAATTCAACCGATCGGATATAAAAGCCCTAACTGAATTCAAAAATGAACGAAATTAAAAAGGATGTGCTGGAATTCACACGGGATGAAAAAAAAAGTAGAAGAATCCTACGAATGTGTTTTAAAATTAGCTGTTGTGTGCTTACAAAAGCTGGGAAAGTATGCCAATTGTGTTGTCCAATAAAAGTTTGCGAAATGTATTATAATATTTACGTTAGGGTTATAATAATTGAAGAGGAGCAAACAGCAGAGGCACAAAGACGGCGTACAGATTTAAATGTCGTGCAAAGATATCGGAGAATGGGCAATACAAATATTAGAGAGGTTGGTTCATCAATTTGAATTTTGTTCAGGCTCATCAAAGCTGCGTTTAAATACGTGCTGAGTGGAATTAGTTAAAAATATATTCTTGCTTTTCCCACCCAGTCACGTGCCTGTTAGGTAGTAGTCTAAGACTATTTAAATTTGTCTGCCAATGATGTCCAGGGATTTGCTGTTTAAGTGAAATCGCTTTTGTATGTTTTCTCCTAAATAAGGAGAAAATAACTAATATTCAGACTCACCTAAGACTAACATTTTCAGTCTTGCGGAATTAATTTCACTAAAACAAACCGGTCGAAATGAGATCTTCGAAATATTTTTGTCGAAGTCTGGGATTTTGATTCGGTGCCTATTAGGCAAGAAGACCTTTAACTATTTATAATTTTTACACCATCGCAAGTTCGATCGACTTTTCTCTGAAATGAAATATATTTCATGTTAATTTCGTTTTCATTCTCTTAGATCTACAATAACAAACTGCATAAGCAACTGGAGCAGCAGCGTTGGTGTAATGAGATGGTGCAGCAGCGTATGTATTAAACCATGAAGACTCAATGGTCTTCAAAATAGGTGCGGCATGGTAGCGTTGCAACACAGGGGCAGACTAGGTCTTAACCACTGGTGCAACTATTGTCTCCACGTAATGAGCATGATCATGTACAACAGTTGAGCTCTGATGCGAGACAGTGGTCGGTACACTCTTCACAATAGATCCAACGTTTGCATAACTATGCCCCTATACAATAGGAGTGGAGTTCACCAGCGGAGATGATTCGTAGTGTCCTGGACGGACAGTAGCTACAGCGAACAAAGGAGACAACACCACCTAAAATTAATGAGTATTCGTGTTTAATAACTTGCAACTTATTATTGCAACTGCACAGTTACCAAATTAAACATTTTTCGTTTGTTTAGGAGGTCTGTGTTGAATGAGCCAGAATTCAATTGATACCATTTTCCCTCTGCACGGCCACCTTCATAACCTTTTTAGACGCTATTTGCCCATTCCCAAAAGAAATCCACATTCATACGGTTGATTTAGTCATCAAAATCGACATTGCTTCTACCAGGCGTTTATAGCTGTAACGATGGCCGACGCAGACGCATATGATCTGTTACGTGATTTCAACCAGTGCTGACCGTGAAATTGCATTTCAGGTGTAATATTCGCGGGCATTGCACGCGTGATGCAAGTAGATATGCTGATGTCGGGAAACCTCTGAGAGGTATTATGCGTGTCTCATGTACCGGTCTTGCGTTTATCCATACAAGTATCTTGTGTCTGGTCCATAGACGTAAGGTAGTTTCTGTTAGCCTAATTGCGTGTTTTGAAATGGTGATAAAGCCAAGGTAGATAGGTTCACAATCAAATAGATTGTGAAATTTGGAAATAAAATAACAAGGAATACCAGAAGCGGCATCGTAACATTTTACCGAATTGTATCAATCGGTGGAGTCTCCATGAAATTACGAAATAGAAATTCACGAGTAAAAAATTTAAAATTGGAAAAGAGCTCACAAAATCTGCATACGAAGTCGTTTCATTTTCTCCGAGGATAAACGCCAAAATAGTTTAGCATAAATGAGGAAAATTCTGGCGTTTTTCTCATAAAATGTTTGACTTTTTTCCATTTTTGAAAAACAGCAAAAAAGCTTAAAGAAAACCTATTTAGAAAAAGCGCCAGAAATATGTTTCTCTTTTTCAAATCAAAAGCGAAAAAGTTGTCCGGGTACTCCGTCGACAGTTTCTATTTATACCCTATTCTAAGGGTATATTAATTTTGACGCATAGTTTGTAACATACCTTAATATTGCCCGTAGACCTCTAAAAGTTACTATATTTATGGTCAGCATCGATAGTATGTAATGTCGATCGAGCCATGTCCGTCCGTCCGTCCGTCTGTCGACAAAAATTAGGCATTTAAACTGGGCCTAGAGTCCTGAAATTTTAACCATATACTCTCTAGGGTCCTGAAATAATCAAGTTAACGAATTTTTGAAATCCGCCCACAGACACGCCCACAATTAAATAAAACAATTTTATTGAAAAGTCAAAGTTTGAGCTAGGGAGCTGAAATTTATAATATATACTCTCTAGGGGCCCTTTATGCTCACGTGTAAGAATTTTCAAAATCCGCCTACTGACACGCCCACAATTAAAAAAAAAAACCTTTTTTGAAAATTCAAAGTTATATCTAGGGAGCTGAAGTTTATAATATATACTCTATAGGGGCTCTTTATGCTCATGTGTTAATTTTTTTTAAATTTGCCTACTGACACGCCTACAATTAAATAAAACAATTTTATTGAAAAACCAAAGTTTGAGCTAAAGCTTCCTTTTCGTTCGATAAAATCCTTTAAATGTTATATAACAAAATATGTAAAGCGTTCTTACCAATTCAACCATACTTATACTTTTGTCACGCCCATTTATTAGGGTTAGGAATAAGAATAGTGTATCCAATAGTTCGCCCAAGCGAACTGTAGCCCGTCCCTATGTTTTTAATTTCGGGTGCAGCGCTTCCCCTACGCGACTTTAAATTGTACCTGTTGAAGAGTTATCCCTAGTCGAACATCTGTACATATTTTTTGTTAAACACGCGGTAAATGACGCGCTGCGCGCGAAACTAAAATGAAATCCACTATGGGCAGATATTTTAAGAAGGGCACAATCCGTTTTTACACATGTAGCCGAATATTCGTGAAAAAGTGGGGTTCTAACCCCAAGATAATTCCACGGATGTACACGCCCGGAGATCTCTATATCTAAATATATAAATATATAACAAATGGAATACTCGTTTGGTAGCAATCCGCATATAAGTTTACGCATCGAAGAAGCATGACATATGTAGAAAGGATGGCGTGTATGGGCACGACCAGTACATTGTGAACCACCCCAACAACATGGCTCGGAATCATCCTCAACTTGATACCTTTAGACTTTTATAAGCAGACCAGCTAAATTGTTCTGCGGCGAATTCAACATGCCACAGAATGCATGCCGCATTCTAAACAGATACTTTGGTCCAGTTGTAGATATCATCCGACTACATGCGTCGAAGAATGGAAAAGAAATGAACACGCAGTCAATTCCATCCTCCTATACACAGATGGCAAATAAATGGAAGTAGGAGCGTTGGAGCTGGAGTGTTTTCCGAAAGAGTCAACATTTTTACTTTTACAATTCTGAGCACACTCTTCAATTCGGCAAAATATATCAAAAACATAGGGACGGGCTACAGTCCGCTTGGGCGAACTGTTGGATACCCTATTCTTATTCCTATCCCTCATAAGTGGGCGTGACAAAAGTCTAAGTATGGTTGAATTGTTAAAAACGCTCTACATATGTTGTTATATACTCGTAACATTTAAAGGATTTTATCAAAAAAAAAAACGAAGCTTTTGCAAAAAAAACGCTACCTAGCTCAAACTTTGGTTTTTCAATAAAATTATTTTATTTAATTGTAAGCGGATTTAAAAAAAATTAACACATAAGCATAAAGGGCCGCTAGAGAGTATATTATTATAAATTTCAGCTCCCTATCTCAAACTTTGGATTTTCAAAAAAAGTTTATTTTAAATTGTGGGCGTGTCAGTGGTCGGATTTTGAAAATATTTACACATGAGCTTAAAGGGCCCCTAGAGAGTATATATTATAAATTTCATTTCTTCTCATTTCATAAAATTCTTTTATTTAATTGTGGGCGTGTCAGTGGGCGGATTTTGAAAATTGTATATCCCGAGCAGTTTTAGGGGTCATAGATCATATATAAAAAATTTCAGCTTTCTAACTGAAAATTCAATTTTTTCCAAAATGTTGTTTTTTGGAGTTTGTGGGCGTATCTGTGGGCGGATTTCAAAAATTCGTAAACTTGATTATTTCGGGACCCTAGAGAGTATATGGTTGAAATTTCAGCTCTCTAGGCCCAGTTTAAAGGCCTAATTTTTGCCGACGGACGGACGGACGGACGGACATGGCTAGATCGACATTACTATCGATGCTGATCATAAATATAGTAACTTTTAGGGATCTACGGGCAAATTAAGGTATGTTACAAACTATGCGTCAAAATTAATATACCCTTAGAATAGGGTATAAACATACAACTCGTATAGTACGTCGTTGAATCTTCTTCTCCATACTCCATCGTTACAAACTGGACCGAATATCGCTCGAAGAATATTTCTTTCAAACCATACTAGAATGTTTCCACCCGCTTTTGAGAGGGCCCATGCTTCTGCACCATACAGCAGGACCGGCATGAGGTCTTATATAATATCTCCTTGGTTCTATGATAGAGGGTTTTACTTCTTAGATGCCTTCTTAGCTAGAAGAAACAGCGATTGGCAATAGTGATTCTTCGCTTGATCTCTGCGCCGATGTCATTTTGCGAAGTGATAGGGGATCCCAGGTAGACAAAGTCTTTAACTACTTCGAAGTTGTATCTGTCCATCGTGACGTTTTGTCCGAGTCGTCGATGTTGAGAGTGTTTTCTTCGTGACAGCATATACCTCGTTTTGTCCTCATTAACAGCCAGACCAGCCAGACAAAAATATACAAGTTCAGACATAAAAACAACTCAGCCGCCAGCTTTGACTCACTTTTGGTGATCTTGATTATGGCATTAAAGAAACCAGCCGTCTACCAACTGACATGCTCCCATATCATTATAATTCGTGTCCAAGTGTTCATGCATCATCACATCCGAGAAAAATTCATATTTAAGCACTTCTATGTCCGCCGGCGTCAGCTTCTGGTTGGGCACCAAAAAACGCATTGTCTTTCGGTTAACTAAATAACTTTGGGAATGTAGACGACGAATAGCTCTCAGCGCAGATACTCAAAGTCTTTTGTTTACCACTGAAATTTATTAAAAGAAAAAAAAACACCTGCAATTTGTAACAATTTACTACTTTTGACTATAAAAGCGTTCCATAGCTTTTGCGTAAGATTATCTCCCTGTGAGAGAATTCATCGCCACCACTGCCATTTTGACATCCTTTTGAAATCTAACATCAACGCCAGAGGCATTTATCCATATTGATCCAAAAGGGCTGGTACAGCCGAATGATGGTATCCCGATATTGTACAACCGCCACCAGAGCGCGAGAGATAAACGGCTCAGCCACGACGGGTACTTTGCCGATGCTCCTGAGCTCCTCCGTTTAAGTTTCACAATTGCGGAAAGGGACAAAATAGATACTGAGAAACAGTACATCAAGTTGTGGTGGCTGTTAGAAGGGGAAATGCTAAACACGCTTTCCCAAGATGGTGCGCTACTTGCGTATAAACTTCTTAGTTTTAAGTTAATTTAAAGTTAGCTAGATGGATTTAGGGGGGTTTTGGGAGAGGCCGGGCTCGCCAATATGAAATGGTATTTCCGAGGGGTGACCGACGTATCGATTGCTCACCATTCTGATTATAGGTAGCCTTGATTAAGGAGCTTAGATAGGTTAAGTAGCTTAGGTAGTTATCACTATTTTAAGTATTCTACATAAAATAAATACATAATAGAGACCAAGTTTATTTTCTTGGTGAATAAATTAGTAAGTTAGATAGACCCAATGGCGAATGGCAATTACTTTAATTGATAGAGTTAAGTTTAGAGTGCTAGTTCTACAGCCAGAAAGCTAGAATAATTAAATAGTTGTGAATAAAATTTAATCATTTTAGTCTAGTATGTAAGCTAAAAGTTAAAAATAATAAAAATGAATTATAATAAAAAAAAATATAATTAGAAATCAAATGGCATTTTCAAGCTGTGAAGGGTTTTGTGACTTGTGAAGTCTATGTGGGATTTGGGAGAATTATGGTATAATATTAAATTTATTCATTACAAACGTCGACTATAGAGAATGCATTTTTAACGCCGCGGTAAGGTTATTTAGCGGCAAGCTTTGTGTTAAATATATTATCACTATTTTTTTATTTAATGGGAACTGGGGTTTTCCATCCTCTGCAATCCGGGGCACACTACTTCCAGTTCTCCAGACCAAGTTCTCTGGCATCCGCGATGGCTTGGTCTTTAAAACGGAAGCTCGGTCTTCCTTGCCTGGTTAACCTGAAGTCTGGGAGGCGAAGATCCTCTAGGCTGTAGTATTATTGTCCATTTGCTCAATGTATCCCAGCCAATGTAATTGATGATCTCTGTACAGCTCATAGAGCTCGCGGTTGTGTCTTCTCCTCCATTCGCCCTCCTCACTCACAGGACCAAATATCCGACGGAATATTTTTCGCAATTATCGTTCAGCGCTCGGCACTTAAAGCAGGACTGGCAGGATAAAGCTTCAGACAGACAACAGAGCATGCATTTTGTCTTTCGAGTGAGGAGTTACGAACCCATTTGTTTTGACAAACCGAAGTAGCAGCGGTTTCCTAATGTAATTCTCCGTCTGATTTCCACTAAGGTGTCATTCGTGGAGTTGATATTTACTCCAAGAAGATCTCTTTAACCACCTCGAAGTCATTACGTTATTTATTGATGGTATGTACAGGGTCTTGTCTTCATTATTATAAATGCACCAGCTGACCACCCCGGCTTCGCTCGGAGTCTTTATTAATAAGAACAAAAACTTAAAATAAACATGCGAAAACAAAATCAATGTTGCTGAAATATAAGACGACATTCAAGACCAATCGCGGTAAGTCCCGTTGTGAAAATATTGAAAAAAAAAACCTTTAAAAGGATTCACGAAACAATACCCAATAGAAAACTACTACAAAATGAAAGTATATTTAAAAAGTATTATTATACGATGAGATATTGCAAAAAATGAGTTCGCTGAGTTCAACCGCTCTGTAGGGAGCTGACCACGTGTCTGAGCCGAGCGGCATGGTACCTCGCACGGCTACCGGCGGACGGGCAGCGTCCCTCCCTCTCGCCCGGGCGTGAACCCGAACATACCTATTTTGTTGCGAAGTTATTTTAAAATTGTGATATGAAATAAATAAATACTAAAAAAAAATACTAAATATCTCCCAAGATGTTGATTGAAATCAAGTGATATCAAGGACAATTTTGTTTACAACTAAATACTTGTGATTAATAACATATTTATTTGGATAAGGATTAATATTATGTTGATAAAACTCCTTCGGAAAAAATGCATTAATTTGATTACCATAAAAAGGTTATAGTGAGTTAATCTTAAAAGATAGACAAATACTGTTGCGGACTTTTTTTTAGAATTTTTAAAGAGGAACAATTCCATCACACATGACTTTTAACGTAACTTAAAACCGTTTACGCAGCGCACGAAGCGGAAACTCTCAAAAAGGAATAATTTTCCCGTTTTGCAACATTTTTCAATGATGCTTCGCTCCTACTGGTCGCAGCGTGATGTTATTCAGCCTAAAGCCTTCCTCGCCAAATGAACTATCCAACACAAAAACAATTTTTCAATTCAAAACTTTTCAGCTTTATAATATAAAAAAATAATAATAATATATAATAAATAATAATAATTTTGATAAAACTTGAAAAAATGCTGATAAATCGATACGCGCAGCACAATAGTATGCGATGGAAAGACTGTGCAAATGAAACGGCTGTCAAAAGTTGATGCACACGACGCCATCAAAGAATAAAGTGTCACAACGTAACGTAAAAACATAGGGACGGGCTACAGTCCGCTTGGGCGAACTGTTGGATACCCTATTCTTATTCCTATCCCTCATAAGTGGGCGTGACAAAAGTCTAAGTATGGTTGAATTGTTAAGAACGCTCTACATATTGTGTGCGCTCTAAGGATTTTTTCAAAAAAACGCTCCCTAGCTCAAACTTGGGTGTTTCAATAAAATTGTTTTATTTAATTGTGGGCGTGTCAGCAGGCGGATTTAAAAAAAAATAACACATGAGCATAAAGGGCCCCTAGAGAGTATATATTATAAATTTCAGCTCCCTAGCTCACTTTGAATTTTCAAAAAAATAAAAAATTGTGGGGACGCCCACAGTGGGCGGATTTTAAAAATATTTACACATGAGCATAAAGGGCCCATAGAGAGTATATATTATAAATTTCAGCTCCCTAGCTCAAACTTTGGATTTTCAAAAAAAATGTTTTATTTATTTGTGGGCGTGTCAGTGGGCGGATTTTGAAAAATTTTTATCCCGAGCAGTTTTAGGAGTCATAGATCATATATAAAAAATTTCAGCTTTCTAGCTCAAAATTCGATTTTTTCCAAAATTTTGTTTTTTTGAGTTTGTGGGCGTGTCTGTGAGCGGATTTCAAAAATTCGTAAACTTGATTATTTCGGGACCCTAGAGAGTATATGATTAAAATTTCAGCTCTCTAGGTCCAGTTTAAAGGCCTAATTTTTGCCAACGGACGGACGGACGGACGGACATGGCTAGATCGACATTACTATCGATGCTGATCATAAATATAGTAACTTTTAGGGGTCTACGGGCAATATTAAGGTATGTTACAAACTATGCGTCAAAATTAATATACCCCTAGAATAGAGTATAATAAATGTCATCTATCATGAAGATGACGTACGTAAGATCGCTCCATACAAAATGTATGGGAAAATGATTTTTTTCATAATTTTTTTTTTCGGAGACTTTTCGATTTTCGCTGGTATTTTCGCATTGATTTTAAAAGTAACCCGCCTAAAAATTAATTGCACCATCTGAAATTAACGTTTGGGTAACAATTCACAATGTGCACTTCATTAAACTAAACTCACCTCTATGAAATTACTTTTCGCTGGTAATTTTCACAAAAAATCGTTTCAAAACAATGTATTAAATCAAATTGAATAACAATAACTGTCGAAAGCTGATAAAAATTTGATAAAACTTGAAAAAAATGCTGATAAATCGCAACGCACGTCTGCACAGCACAATAGTATGCGATGGAACGACTGTGCAAATGAATCAGCTATCAAAAGTTGATGCGCCATCAAAATTGTCACAACTTAACGTAAACATAAACGTCATATATCATGAAGATGGCGTCGTAATATCGCTCCATACAAAATGTATTGGAAAATAAATTTTATTCATATTTTTTTTTTCGGGGAATTTTTGATTTTCGTTGGTATTCTTCTTGTTTGGCCGGAGATCAGTCCGAATTGGTGCGAATCATCGAAATCGGTCCAGGCGTTCTTGAGTTATAAGCGTAGTAACTAACGTCACTCTCTTTTATATATTAAGAAGATAGTAATCCATATTTTCTTTGTCTCATAAAATGCCGGATGATTATTTGCCGTCCTAAGATCCCGAAAAAGAAAAACCAATATTTAAATAATAATTTGTCCATTATAATAACGTTAAACGCGCAGCATCAGAAAAGTAATTTGTAATTTTATACAACGCCTCCTTTCAACGCTGCTGTGAATTCAAAGAGGCGGCGTTGCAATTGTGCTCTGGGGATATACATATATTGCAAAGTTATATAACGCGCCGATGGAATGCGGTCGTAAAACGCGTTTTGTGTGGCGAAGCTTTAGTAAATTGTAAGTTATTTTTACAAAAAGGTATAATGTACTCGTAAGAACACTTATGTAATCATATCTATCAATCAAATAACGTTGATAGTTTGGCTCGTTGCATGCCCCCTGCGGCACTGCACAGAGAATTACTAATCTTATACAGGAAGCGTAAAATCTTAATTCGTTCCCAAGCCATTAACCCAAAAACTAAGAGGCACAATCTACCTTAAAGTTCCAAGCCCAGACAATGCATGCTGGACAGCAAATATTACAGCGATGCAAATTGCCACACACTCTATACCAATCACTCCCATTCAAAAGCCAGACACCACCACCACTGTCATCAGCAATATCAACTACCGCAGCAAAAAGAAAAGCCACTTCACGAAGTCACTACATGTGGCATGCTATTTAACATACCGAGTCCAATACACCATATCAGCCAAATGAATTGCTGTACGATATCTTATTCAATGATCTATATTCTATGCCTGAAATGAAACTGGGGGTTACCGACTTCGACTCACCCATTCACCCTCACCAGGAAAGGCAAATTGGGCAATCCCAGCTGACACTACTGTGTGCCGGGTACTGCAGACGGTCCACCGACTCTGCGCTTGATTAACTTGCTGCTGCATGGGCATTACGAGACGACGCATGACGTGCGTGATTTGTTGGTGCATTAATGGATTATGAAATCCCCTCAATGAAAATACTCGTATCAGTGATGCTAGCAACAGGAGGTGGCGCTCTAACATCGTATCTGAATTAGTTTTTGGCATGACCTTCATCCAAGAGACGGGATGGAGGCAGCACGCCGTTGTGGTTTTTTGCCATGAGTCACGAAGGTGTGTGGAATCTCAACGGAATGAGTATTTTGGTAACGTGTACCTAGGCACATTCTTTAGTATATTGCGTGCTCTGGCACGCGTCCTCTGACTGAACTGCAAGCGGCTATAAAAATTATACATTGCTGCAGCAAAATAAATAGTTTTAATGGTGAACATTTTTATAATTCGCCCTCCGGTGTTCCACCACAATAAAATCCCGGAAATGTACTGCCTAGGACGTGACCTAAATTCAAAGGAGGAAAATTCCTCGTGACCACAGATGTGGAACCGCAGACAATAAAATTTATATATTTGTTACATGTGCGCCGATTTAATCGCCTAAACAACACGGTGGTTTCAGTTGCGGCCCACGCCGCTGCCGCAATCAAATTTTCTGTTTCTCTCCTAAACTGGTGGTAATAACGACAGTATTTGGACATGCGCTCCAAACAAAAGGTTCGATATCGTAAATCTCATCAGCAGTTGTAGAGGAGGCAGAAAATCAAGGAAAATATTTTAAATCTGATGCAAAATCGGTGAGCAGCCGCGGAGCTGAGGGCAAAATAAAAACAAAGGCGGCCATCGGCGCTCGAATGATGAAGTGTAAACTGATCAAATGAGTTTCCTATCGGATCGGCATATGATGACAGATCTCACACGTAAGACGCGACCGCATTTTAATGTATATAATCGATTTTTTCTTGCACATTCAGTTGCATATGGTTGGCAGTGTTTAGTCTTGTGCATCTTTACGGTACGTACAAATGTTGTGCATTTAATGCGATGTGGCAGTCTCTGTTCTGTGTTCACACGATTTGCGAGCAAGGATCACAGATCTTGATGTAAAAATGACGTCAGACTCGAAAATATTTGCGACTCTCGAAAATCGTGTGCTCGTAGCTTTCGACGAATAGAAAAGAATTATAGATCAGTGATTCCCAAAGAGTACACTGCATGCTGCGCCTCAGAGCTCGAAAAAAATATTTTTGGTGCCGTCACGTCTACCCTCAGTAGGACTTCAGGCTATGTCATATAAGTGGATTAGACTAGAATTAGAGAAGTTTTCATTCATTAATTTGAGTTAAGTAAGCTAAGGCATGTGTCGCGTTTTTGTCAGAGCCCGGCCCGCCAACTTGTACTGGTGCTTCCGTGAGGTGACTGACGCTGTACCGATATCTGTGGCGCCTGCCTACGCTGACGACTGTCAGGCGCTCGGAAAATAGTTGAGGTTTTACCACTTGCTGTGAAAGGCAATGACTGCTCAAAATCGTCACTTAAATTTGTTACAGCTGTGGGCGCCACGTTGTTCGCGCACACCACTGAAATAATGCACGGACACCGTTTTTATTTCCCACGTTCTCACTTCAAACGTCGATGATTGATAAGATAGCGGCAAACGAACGAAAACAACTCGACAACGGTATAAGCGCAAAAACGAGTGAAATCATTTTGTCATCCATTTCAAACAATAACACCACACTAGCGAGTAAAAATGTAGTAAAGTTAGTTAGTTATTAAATTTATTTCTTATTGTTTTAAAATTTAACAGCGTTCAAATAACAAGTTTCAATATTTAGTATATTATATACATTCTATATTTTTGCATAAAAAATATGAAAAATAGTATTAAATGCCACATTTAAATGCCACATCAGATGCTTTAACGGTAAAAAATTAAATTAAATTATTTGGCTGTGGTGACCCTACACTACAGAAACAAAAACAAAATAAAACATAGGGGCGGGCTACAGTCCGCTTGGGCGAACTGTTGGATACCCTATTCTTATTCCTATCCCTCATAAGTGGGCGTGACAAAAGTCTAAGTAGGTATGGTTAAATTGTTAAGAACGCTGTACATATTCTATTATATAACATTTAAAAGATTTTATCAAACAAAAACGAAACTTTTGTAAAAAAAAGCGTTCCCTAGCTCAAAATTTGGTTTTTCAATAAAATTATTTTATTTAATTGTGGGCGTGCCAGTAAGCGGATTTAAAAAAAATTAACACATGAGCATAGAGGGCCCCTAGAGAGTATATATTATAAATTTCAGCTCCCTAGCTCAAACTTTGGATTTTCAAAAAAAGTTTTTTTAAAATTGTGGGCGTGTCAGTAGGCGGATTTTTAAAATATTTACACATGACCTTAAAGAGCCCCTAGAGAGCATATATTATAAATTTCAGCTCCCTAGCTTAAATTTTGGTTTTTCAATAAAATTGTTTTTTTTTGTGGGCGTGTGTCAGTGGGCGGATTTTGAAAATTTTATACTACGAGCAGTCTTAGGAGTCATAAATTATATATAAAAAAATTTAGCTTTCTAGCTCAAAATTCGATTTTTTCCAAAATTTTGTTTTTTTGAGTTTGTGGGCGTGTCTGTGGGCGGATTTCGACCTAAAAGATCTTTTGTACCGTATGGGCCAGAAAAGTTTAAACTAGTAGAATTTCCACTTTCCGTGTAAAGCGGACAATTTTACCAGTAGAAGAATTCTTTATGTCCCCGGGGCTCATTTGCTCCCTGAAAAAGATCTTCTTTCTAATTCCATTAAGGGCTGGACATTCACACAAAATGTGTTCAGCTGACTCGTCCTCTTCAAGACAGAGTCGGCACTCAGGAGAGTCTGATATTCTCATTTTGTGTAGATGATATCTTAAACCATGGTGACCAGTTAGGTAAGCTACTATGTTTTTGATATCATGCCTGCTTAGGTTTAGACATTTGCTGGCATTTTTATTGAAGGCCCGAATGGCTCGTTTGGCCTGTCTTAGACCTGGGATGCTTTCCCAAAGATAGATACATTTTCTATGTTCCCAGCTTTTAATTGCTGCCGTTGCTGCTGATCTAGGAGTGCAGCAGAAATGTTCGGGACCTATAAAGGGTGTTTCTGAACCTCTTCTGGCCAGTTCGTCGGCCTTTTCGTTACCTTCTACCCCGACATGACCCGGAACCAACCATAATTTGGTCTTGTTTCTTATTCCGAGTGTTTGTGGGGTATTGAAGCAGTACATGACTGATTTGGTGTCAATGGTATACGAGCTAAGGGCGTTTATAGCTGCTTGACTATCCGTGAATATATGGATGGTTGCACCTTTTATGCCCATAAAGCTCTATTAGCTTTAGTGATTTTGTTATTTATGTGAGAGTTCCAGTTAAGTCTCTTGTCTAGGATTACTCCAAGATACTTGACTTCGTCGGAATACTCTACAACCGTGTCGTTTATTGTGATTAGGCCTAGGTCTAATTTCCTCCTTTTAGTGAAAGGAACGATGACGGCTTTACTGGGACTTATGGAAAGATTTTCCTTGATGCACCAGTCTATGGCTGTCTTTAGAGCATTTTTCATTTTTGATGTGACTCCAATTGAGTCTTTGCCCCTGACTATGATGACAATATCATCGGCGTACCCAATTGTAGTGTAGCCCAAATTGCTCAACTTGTGTAGCGGGTCATCGATGACCAATGACCACAAAAGGGGTGAAAGTACTCCCCCTTGTGGGCAGCCCCTTACGGCTGTTACTGATACTGAGGTCGTTCCTGACGAGGCAGTTATTTTGCGACTTTCCAGCATCGCTTTGATCCATTTAATAGTTGGTTTGTCTATGTTTCTATGGTACAAAGCATTTGATATGGATTCATATCCAGTGTTGTCAAAAGCACCCTCTATGTCCAGAAAGGCACAAAGTGCGATCTCTTTGCAACGGTAGGCGTTTTTTATCTCTGTAGTTAGTCTTAACAGAGCGCCTTCCGTGGATTTGCCCTTTTGGTACGCATATTGGTGAGGGTGAAGAGGCATGCTTTTTGATATGCATTCTCTAATGTGGACGTCAATAATCCTTTCCATTGTTTTCAGGAAAAACAATGTCAAGCTTATCGGACGATAAGATTTAGGTAATTCGCTCGGCTTGTTTCCCGGTTTGGGTATAAATACTACGTTTACCTCCCTCCAGGTAACTGGTATATACCCCCAGTTGAAGCTGAACCTAAATAAGGCAATCATGGATGGTAATAAAAATTCTATTCCATTTTGAATGAGGGCTGGAAAAATACCGTCTGTTCCTGATGCCTTGAATGGTTTAAATGAGTTAATTGCCCATTTAACCTTATCCGGAGTAAAAAGTTTTCCGGATAAACTATTAATTCTGCTGAGGTTTCTTGGGATTGAGACCTCCGCTATATGGTCGTCTGAAATGACCATCGTGTGAGACCCTGGGAAGTGAGCCTGAAGCAAAGTTTTCAGCGTTTCTTCCCGGTCACGTGTGATTGAACCATCTGATTTGATTAACAATCCCATGCTTTTTTCTTGATCCTTTGACAGAGCCCTTTGGAGGCGTGCCACCTCAGGAAGTTTTTCGGTCTTCTCGCAGTTTGCACGCCATGAGGCTCTTTTGGATCTGCGCAACTCTAGGTTGTATATGGTCAGCATGGATTTATATTGTTCCCATGTGCCGGTGCGTTTTGCTTTGTTAAAAAGCTTTCTCACTCTCTTTCGAATAGACTCAAGGTTATCGTTCTACCATGGTACGCACCTTTTAACCACGGTTCTTTTAACCTTGGAACTATTTTTGAATGAGGTAAGAATAATATCATTTATTTGACATTGCGCAGCATCTGCATCATTTGTTGTTGATGGTGCTTCTGGCAGCATGTCAGATCTGACCGCAAGATTTTCGCGGTAAGTTCTCCAATTAGTCAGTCTGTTGTCATAACGGACTGACGCGTGTTCGGCATTGCATCTTATATCGAATCGGATGTGCATATAATCCGATAGAGATGCCTCGCCAGACACATGCCAGCCCTCTATAATATCCTTCATAAAAGGAGATGAGATAGTAAGGTCTAAAACTTCTTCTCTTATGGAATTTCTAAACGTAGGACTATTTCCCTTGTTTAGAAAGACGAGGTTATTGCTATATAAATATTCTAATAACGACTCACCTCTGTTATTTGTATCTCGGCTGCCCCAGATGGTATTATGTGCGTTTGCGTCGCAGCCGATTAGGATATGTACTTTCTGGTCCTCACAGTACCGGACAAATTCCTGTACTGGTAAGGGAGGCACTACATCCGTGTCTCCAGGAAAGTAAGCCGATGCGCAAACAAATTTATGCAGCTCTCGGCCTTTGTGGCGCTCTATTAGGACCGCCACCAGGTCCCTAGTTGTGAAACCTGGAATGAGAGAAAATTTTATATCTTTCTTAATAGTGATAGCCGCCCTTGGTCTGAAAGGACCTTTGGCGAAAATTAGCTCTCTGTGTTTACAATTTAATCCGGATATCTTACCATTGGTTGCCCATGGTTCCTGGATTAGTCCAATAGCAATGTTCCCTTCGGCACATCGCTGGCTAAAGGTGTCCGAGGCACCCATAGCCCTGTGCAGGTTGGCCTGCAAAACGCTGAGACGGGTGGTCATCATTTGCGTCTGTATTCAGGGTTTCGTACTCTATTGGGTTCGTTGTCACCTCTCCTACGTACGATACCCTGTTGAGGAAGATAACTTTGTCTGCCTCTAGGACTTTTGTTTTTATGTCTTTCTTGTGCCAGTGCTTTCTTATGATCCATGCCTAACTTAGGCCTGAATCGTTTTTGGCTTTCTCTGGTAGTGCTGTGGGCACTATCGGCCTTTTCGGCTGCGCTTGACTTCGCGCTTGTAGCTTCTTTTTGTGGCACAGGTGTTGCCGTGCTTGAAGTTGCAGCTTTAGCGGCAGCGCTAGTGCTGGCCCCAGCTGGGTCAGTTGCGGTGCTGCCGTGAGCTGTGATATTTTTACAACCCAAAACGTGCTGTTTCTGGTCTTTAGGGCCCTGTTTGGCCGTCTTGCCAGCACTTTTTAGGATAAGTTTGGTCTGTCCGAACCGGAAAGAGACCATACCCTTCAGCTCCACGAGTCTCCTCATGGTGCTGTCATTTATAGCAAAGACCATATGTGCAATGTCTCGCTCATCCGATCTTTGCAGAACTCTCCACGTTCTCGTGTTGAGCTCTTTGTTTTGGCCATCTAATAAGGATAGGATCCTTTCGCTAGCTACGCCGGTACTCTGTGGGAAGAAACCTCTGATGACATGTGGTTTTGGAAAATGTTCCTCTGCCACAAGCATCACCTCTAACCCGCATTTCTCTTTTAGCTTGGCGAAGGATGTCTTCATCCACTCTGCAGTGGTGGCGTCCGCACATACGATCATGAGCCATCCGGCATTGAACGTAGTTCCGCGGAAGGCTGATTTGACCTCCTCGTCACGCTGTTCGATCGTGATATCCATAATGCTCTCCTGTAACAAACCCATTTGTTCGTTGGCTTTCGATCGATGTCCACCGGTACAACACCCAGTCTGACATAGCTCGTTATATTGCTATACGAGACTTTGTCGACGGTTGTCTTCCAGTGCGAACTCGCACATTGCGTAACAAAATAAATTCCGTTTATCTTTTTCCTTTTCTGGTAAGATAATAATGGGCGCATTTTTTAAGGGTATCTCCAGTAGACCAACAAAAAATATAAATTTCTTAACGCAAAAAAAAAAAATCAAAACGAAAAATATATCACTGTACCTAATCCAATTTATTCATTCTAAATATTGTACAACATAAAATACTAATTTCTAATATCACTACTCAACTAATCCGATGAGTAATTACTGCTACTGCTTTCGTTATTTAGGTCTATTGGTAACCTTTCAAGTGCTTCCTCGGCAAAAACGTCCATTTCCCACATATTTGGCTCAACAACCTTTTCAACGTGTTGGACACATCGATACCATTTTTCCTTCTCAACCCTTGTAAGTGCTGTCGTTAGTAAGTCTCTTATTTCAGCCATTTTAAATGACTTGTTTGGCTTGCTACAAACCCTTTCACTTGAGCCCAAACCAATTCTATTGGATTAAGGTCGCAGTGAAAGGGCGGCAAGCGAAGCACTTTATGTCCAGCATTTTTAGCCATTTCATCCACGATGTATGTTTCATACTTGGCTTTGTAACGTTTAAAGATTTCAAGCAACCCATCGTATGATTGCATCCCTACCTACCTTGATATCTTCCTTTTGGGAATTCCCGTATTCATCTAAAAAAAAAAGACATCATACAAACAGGTACATAATGAGATGAAAGGATGTATTTATTTTGTTTTTATTTAAACAGTTTGCGACATAATCTCAATCAGCAAGATTTTCTAAAAACATTTCCCAGTCCTTTCCGCCATATGTATATTTTGAAAGGTAGACACAATCAGGCAATTAGAATACAAAATTATATAACCACGACGGAATGTCATGTACCTAAACAGATGGAAAAAAAAACTGCACTTGCGCAGCTGTACAAACAAATACAATCAAATTAAAACCGAATGGGAACACCCCACGTAATAACTCGTTCTCAAAAGCACCAAAACCGAAAGTTCTTTGACAATATTAGCTGTGTTTTATTATCCATGCGGATCTGGATCTGGATCAATTTAATACGTAAAACAAAAACAACACAGGATCTTGCTATTTATCGGGATCATTAATCGTGATCCAAAATGTAATTACAAAACTCACTACCTGTTTTTTCGTGGCGTTGCTTATTTAAATTATAGGAAATTATAGGAACACAATAATATCGCCAGACCAAAATATGAAACACTATTAATAACACAAAAAATCAATTAGCATATTTTCATATTCGAATAATTTACCACTGCGACTTTTGAGACGTTTTGCTTCGTAATATAATACACAAAAACTAATGGAAATATTAGCAGTACAATACTGTTAATATGTTGCATATTTGAACATAACATTTGAACATAGTTTCTGGAAAAAAAATATTGAGTGCAAAATTTATGTTGATTTGTATTCAAATGGCAACACCCCCGACACAACAAGCGATCATATTGTGACGGCACATTGTACCCTATATTTGCAATATGGCTGAGTGCCAATCGAAACTTGAAATACCTGATATCGTCTGTTATGTGTTAAAAACAACTGTTGCCACAACTTGCCACTGATGATCCAGATCGTTTTATTATCAGATCGGATCCGTATCAAGATCATTGGGATAATAAAACGCGGCTATTGTAGAGATGGTAATACTCTTCTGATGTGCTTCATTCACACACACTGCTTATTTTGGTGGATGATAATAGCAATCGAACACAGGACGATCGTGCTCATTCCCATTCGGCTGTGTGGGAGACTGGTTGTGGTGGGTTGTATGCGAATACATATTAGGAAAATTATAACAACAATTCCTTGGTATGGCAGTGGTTTCGTTTTTATTTCAGTGGCAATTCTTGCGATTCAGTGCAGTGAGAGTATCTACAGGCACCACTGGTAGAAAAAAAGCCCCTCCATAAGGCCTGTCCTGACAATTTTTGTTGGATAAAGTATAGTCACAGATATTGCCCTGATCGACTGTGGAAGTTTATTAAATAAGCGATACGATGAAACGGAAAAAAAATTACGATAAGCAGTGGTACGAGCAATGGATACAGATAACAAGTTAGAAAAATGTCCAAGTAAGTTATGAGTAGAGATTAAGCGAAAATTACGACTGCCAGACCTCATAAAGAAAGTCTTCAACACATTAAAACAATATAAATGACGGACAGGTAGAATACTCAAGTCACAAAACAGAAGAAAACTAGGATATCTACAAGGCTTTTGACATATTTTCCTTAAGACATACTTCTGCATAGTTAACAGAGGCTGTATTTTATTAAAATACGCACCTCCCCAGCAAACAATTCCGTATTGTAACTTGGAATGAAAGATTCCATAGTAAATTGTTTTAAGAAGTATTTTAGAACAGATATTTTTCAAATAAAAGAAATGTCTAAGAGTGAGTCGGAAATAGCGCTTCTCAATGCTTCTGCTTAGTTTAAAAAAACTCTTTCTTGAATCAATAATTTAATTAGACCCAGATATTTAAATTCAACGACATTTTCAATTAAAAAACAATTATTACTACAGATTTGACTGCTACAAAAGGAGGGAGAAAAACAACTTAACACACAATTATTACAAACAGACAATTTATATCGTTGACATTCGGGAGCATGGAAAAAAACATTTGCGTCCAAATTGTTTAAAGAAGACAAACTGAAAAAAATTATTTTAGATTTCGAGCTTATCACTAAACTATGTTCACCGAACCAGTTTCCTAATAAGTTAAGATCCCAGTTGACGTCTGAAATCAGATCCAAAGGACTGTCACAGCCATACGAAAAACCAATATCATCCGCAAAAGCCGTAGGTCTACCCTTGAAATTGAGTGAAAGCAGTGAGTTAACATAAATTAAGAATAAAAAAAAAGGATCTTGGCATCTGGCTGCATCAGTACCTATATTTCAATAGACATATAGATGCTGCTTTGACCAGGGCTAGGTTGTTTTATAGCAGACGGCTGGATAGCAGGATTAAAGTACATGGCCCTCATCAGGCCGATGATTACCTACGGATGTCCGGTATGGCTTAACGTTACACCATCTAGAAAATATTTGGGTGTTTAAGAGGTAATATCTGAGAAACTGCCTTGGAATGCAGAGAACAACAAAGTTGGAGTACAAACGGTATTATTCCAACAAGGTCCTATACAACGGAGCCCTATTGAACAGGATAGATACTTTTTTGATAAAGCTGATTCGGGGTCTCATTGTAAGAGCGATGACCTCGACTAATGGCCTTATTTTTGGGGCTTACTACCCAAACAACGAATACTATGAAAGCGTGCGTCTAAGCGGCTTCATACCGCCCGATGCATTTCTCTACTTAGACAGCCGGGGGCTTGTACGTGCTTATCTACCACGTTGGTCGCAGAGCTGTGGATAGGCGGCTTCTTTATGATCGGGACGGCGTCGTACAAATCGGTTTAGTATTGCTGTGTCCGATCGGGATCGCCTAGATAGGCAAAAACAGGAGACCCAATTTTGGTGGGTCGCGAATTAGCTTACCTTACTTAGTCATTGAAAGTTGAACAATAGTGTTTTGGCCGTTTTGGCCGACTTCTATAGGTTTAGGTTTATTAAGACAGTATATGCAACAACAAAAAAAAAATATGTGGCTATTCTAGTTTTGTAATTAGTCTATAAGTTGTTATAATTTGTAGTTTGTAAGTAGTTTAAGTTTGTTAACAAAAAAAAAACCTGTTACTGGTCTTGCTTTTAGTGGAAGTAGGGTAAAGAAGGTTGTAGGTTGTAAGTAGTTAATATAGTTTGTAAGATAAAAAAAAGATACACAAACCAAGTTTTTTCCTTTTGCACTTTCTTCGGGACCAATACTTTTATATTAAAAAAATCCTAACTTTACTTTTAGGCCGAAAGGCGATATCATTTATTTTTATTTCTTACCGTAGAGCATCCGCATAGAGACAGTAAAGTAGGTCAAATATGGCGCCATTGATGCTGGTTTTCTGAATATTTGTCTAGCTATAAGTTAGTTATAAGTTTACCAAAAAAAAAAAAAAAACACCAAAATAACTCGTTCGTTCCAGAAGCGAGAAAATATTTCAAGTTACACATTCAGCTGTAGTAATTTTAAAAATATTTAGCTTAAAAAGCGTTTACATGGATGGAGGTTGTGGCGTACACCACCAAGAAATAATCCATTATAGCAAATAAATTACAGCCCATTTCAAAAGTAACTGCCGACAGCATGTCCCGATATACAAACCGGATTCTTCCAAGGAACATACGGAGGACTACTACGATCAGCTGAACGCAAAGCGCCTGTCAAAACCAGTATTTTTTTGTTTTGCAAACACCCGATCTATGAATTTTCTCACACACAGACAATTGGTCGTTATTTATACTAGTGACAAATAGACAAGGCGCCCTTTTCTTGGTTATACTTTACCCTGGCTAGTGCTCTTACTTTAAGAGTTAAATCGCACAGTCTGCCGGTTTCGAGCTAAAGAAGAGCCGAATTTGTATCGGTTGAAGTGTAAGGAAAACTCTACGCTGCACGTGGGATAGCAGATTGTATCCATAGGATTGCATAGAGAATTGCGGATAACTTTTGCAAAACTGAAGAGTGTTCTTGTGACCCCATACCTACCCTGTCTGCAAATTTGACGCACGAGGGTACAGTACACAGAACAAACTGTCGCCAACCAACATTTGTCGAAAGCGTCCGCATACATATTTTTGGCTGAGCCAGCATGTACGTCTTCAACTGCGGCGCACGGTGGGGCAGAATGGCCTGAAACCTGGCATTAAATCAACCATCACAGATAGGAACTTGAAATTTGGCGTGATTGCGCCTAATATTATTGTTGGAACATTTTAAATTTTACTTTAGGACACGCCCACAAAAAACGCCTATTTTTGAGAAAAAAAAAAAGTGCAAACCCTGTAATATGTCTCTGTGTTTAAAAAATGAAGTTGAAAAAACTAGAATAATATTAATCACAAAACTGTACATAATAAAAAACAAAATGTTACAATCAGGAACATTTATTTTTTATTAAATAAACTTAAAACCTCTTCATCACTCTCAAGAATTTCGTATTCAGTGCCAAGTTGATTTGGTGTTGGAATATGTGGGGACTTCAACAAACTGATGGCTTCTGGCGGTAAATGCTGAATTTTCTTTTTTGGAACTCTTCGCAGACTTGTCAAAACGAAGTCCGATGATAATAAAAAAAAAATAAAAATGCCAGCATTTGTGTTTTGACGGCTATTTTTTCGACAGTGGTGTTCTCTATATTTTTTGAAGTCTTTGTTACGGGCTTCTTGAGCTTCTTCACTTAGCTGCCCTATAGGCAATATAGCGTTTGAAATAATTTCATTTCAATGAATAAGATATTTATGGACAGTAGGTGGCATATAGTACCAAGAGTACTTACTAACGAAATATCTCACAGTTTCATGGGCAAATTCTTGAAATTTGTCAGCATCAACGTCATGACCACATGAAACCACTGTCATTATTACATGCATTTTTTTTTATCAACTCAACATCTACTTTTGTTATGTCAGCTGAAGTTTCAGCATGTTCAAAAAATCGCCCAGCTGTATTTCCGTCATTAGAATTTCCAAATCCCGGCTTTGGCCTGTCAACGATCAAACCGAAACGCTCCCGAAACTGCTTTTGAATTTCTTTTTTCGTTTCGGCAACAATTTTTTTATGCTCTTCTTTTCTAGTCTGCCATTGCTTTATATTTAATTTATAGGAAAGGTTAAGCAGACATTCAACACAGACACAATGGAATTAAAGTCTTTAGATGTGGCGTGACAAATGAAGCATTTCTGTGTTGAAGAGTTTTCAGTGATGGCATTACAAACCTTGCCATCTATCATAGCATATAAATTGTGTCCAAAGTTAAAAGTTTTTTCACCAACTTTAACGAGACTTGGCCGGAGCTCTTTGATTTGAGAATCTACTCTTTGTTTTTCTGCCACGGATACCGCTGCAGATTCCTTGAGAAACTCAATTTTAAGAGGCCTACAATATCTAGTTGAGCTTGGACGGGGATTTTGCCAGATTATCTTTTCACCAGAAATCAAACGAAGAGGAACAACGCATGTAATGAATACAGATGAATCTTCAGCGTCAAATCCATGAAATGCTTGCTTATACGAACTATGGCCTGAGCTTCCGTCAAAACCCCACTTTGAGTATAAGCTTATAGTTTTAAGTTCTTCAGACCCTAGAGTTTGGATAACATCTTTTTGGACAGTAAGCAAACGATTCACTGTAAGGTTTAGTAAGCTTTGTAAATCAGAGTATACAGACATTTCTGATATACTCATGTTTTCAGGCTCCGGATAGCAACTTTTTTTTTCATTCTTGAACAATTTTATATGACGGAAATACTTTAGGAGCTTTTGATCGAATAATTTCATACTGAAAGCGTGACAGGTTTGCTTCAATAATCATTGCTAATGTTTCTTCCCCAGTCATTGAAGTTGGTTTAATTGAGTCTGTTAAATCTGTTCTGCATTTTTCAGCATGATTGGGGATTGTTGTCACGTCACGCAATAACTTTGCAGCGTCAAACTCCCCGCAAGCCCTCAAACCCATTTCAGTCGCATAAGTCAACTCAGCGAGAGACGTGGACTTCCTTAACTCTGCGGTTTTGTGGCGTTTTGACCTTTCTGATGCTTTTTCAAACGCAATTTTTGGACGCCCACGTTTGCCGTCACCAAAACATTCAAATATGACAGGCGTTTGCAACCACGCAATGTTTGCTTTCAAAAACTTTTGTTCTACTCGACAAGCTTTTTCCCAACGCGATTTAAATTTTGATTTAAACACCGTTATTTTCTCATTAACATTGTGTTTAAAAGCACCGCTGCATTGGACCCGCTTTAGAACTTCACCCCTCAAAAATTCGATTTGACTTTCAAATCCCTTTAACATTGAGCTCTTCATTATATTATATAGCTCTTCCCTTGTCACAGAAAGAGTTTTGGAAGGTGTTCGGCCTAAGAAGTAATTAAAATTAAAATTAAAAAAAAAAATTGATTTTTTTCCCAAAGTGACGTCACCAACAAAAAGTTTACTACACAACAAGTAGCAAAAGGTAGCAAAAAAAGATTACAGGTTCTAAGACTAAACAAACCACTTATCACAAAGAGATATAACACTCAACGTCAGGTCACGGTCAACACATCTAAAACTCTTAGGATTTCGGATAAAAACAAAACTAACACTTTGCTTTCGCACATTTTTTATCTTTAGGCACAGATTAAAAAAACAAAAACAAAACGGTAGTTTAAGACAAAGCTCAATTTCAAAATTCGATTAAATGCCAGCTTCAGAGGTGTTTCGCCCCAGTGTGCGGCGGCACATAAATATTTTTGGCTGCGTCAGCATGCATGAATTCTACTCGTCCACGTATATGAGTTAGACTGTGTCTGCACCTATTCACATTCAGCGGAGCACCTAAAAGCGTCCATCAGCAAGTAAAAATCACCCTAATTCGAGGACTCTATTGCACCAAAAACTTCTTTCCTATCCCCCTATTCTTACAGTAGTAAGCAGCATTTGGGTGTTGCTTGCAGCAACGAAAAGCCTGCGCTGTGGCAGCATTATAAGGGTACTGTATCAACTACAAAATCCTTTAGCGCCCGCTAATTATAAAAAAAAATTCTGCACTTTGTTGTTTTTTTTTAATAATTTTAATATATGAATATCTAAAAGTTGTCAGCTCTGTTTGCTTCCAAACTTTGATGAATTTAAATTATTTATAGTTTCACTATTTGCTATTTAGAACTATTTGCAAAGACAAGCCAGCAGAGAACCTTGTCAACTTCCTCATTGGGGTGCAAATGTGGCAACTCGACATTCGCCAACATTTTTTTGTTTTATATTCACCCCTATCGTGGAATCCGTCGGATCTGAGATTCACTTCACTTATTCGATTCACGTGAACAGAAAATTGCTATCGTGGGATCCGTCGGATACTCTCCCTTACCGACCACTATTCAAAATTCAATTGTGACAGCTCATTTCAAACACATTTGTTTTGTAAAAATTAAATTCAGTGAAAATAAAATAAAATACGAGTAATTCACGTTACCGACACGTGGATGGTTCACGTCTTCCACGATAGGGGTGATTGAAAACACTAAAAATAGTTCTATTCAACATTGAGTTTGCAAGACAGAAAATAATAAATATACTCTTTTTGTACTTTTCGAAATTTGTTTTGCATAACTAAAAATATCAACTACCTACTTTGAGTTTGGAAATAAATAAGGTATGAAAGTTAAAGTTGAAAAGCAGAAACCCTTCAGAAATAATAACCAAATTTCTAAGTCCTTACTTTAATTGAGAAAGAAGAAAGAGTTAAGTTACTTGGTGGGGGTGGAAGTTCTGCTCACTTTCTCCTATACCATGCTAAAACGTATGCGTTTTTTTCGGTTCGTTTGAACAGTCGCACCTGCAAAAAAGTCAAAAAACAGCAAAACACAATATTTTTTTCGAAATATTTTCATTTGTTTATTTATTTGAATTTTTTATTTGTATTTATTATCATAATAGCTTGATTGTAAGATTAACATCTTGTGTATAATAAAGCTTAGAATTGGACATATGCATATAGTATTTATAGCAAAAAAGAAGTAACGATTGTAAATAAAGTTAAATTAAACGAAAAAGCTTAATATAAAGCACAAAGTTAACATTATTTAACGAATATGTACAATGTTTAAATAAAAAAGAGATAAAGGTGAGAGAAAAATGAGGGTATACCAAGAAAAGAAAAAAAGAAAAAGAAGAAAAAAAGAAAAGAGAAGTAGAGAAAAGTATAGCAAAGTTTAGCAAACCCAACAGAAAACAAAAGCCGCGAAAAAGGAAGGTTATGTCATCAGATAGTGTGAGAAGACATTTTTCTAATGGTAATTAGATTATCTGAATTTCGCACATGGCGTGGCAAGGTATTCCATAACCGAGTTGCGTTAACAAAAAACTGTCGCTCTGAAGTAAGACATGAAAAACGGGGAACTCTAATTTGGTTAGATCTTCTAGACAACGAGAACTGAATTCTTTCGTAAAGGTATGAAGGTTGGTGCGATTGGATAATATTGAATAACATTGTAAGAGTTCTAAGTTTTTAAAAGAGATCCCATTACTTTTGGAAAATGATGATATGTGGTCATACCGGCTTAGACCATATATATAGGTTAGGTTAGGTTAGGTTGGAAGGGAAGTGCACAGCAGGGCTGCTGTGCTTGCACGGGGGCCCATTGGTCGATTGTGATCCCTTATTGTTTTATGTGGTAAACCTACATTTACAATAAAACACTTACCATACTCAGTTTAGGTTAATCTTGCCGGTTGGCCTATTGGAACCAACCTGTGTTCTTGACAAACCTGATAGTGTCCGTCAGTGGTACCTGCGCTACGTCCTCTAAGTCTTCGAAGAATCTGTTGCCCAGATAGCGAAGTCGAGATGTCTGAAGGTTTGGACATTCGCAGAGCAGGTGTTTGATGGTCTCGGTTTCTTCTATATCTTGACAGCTCCTGCAGTAGTCTGGTGAGCTGATGCCCAGCCTGCTTGCCATTACACCTATGGTGCAGTGGCCTGTCAGTACGCCAGTTAAGATACGTATTTCTAGCTTATTGATTTCCAGAATGCTTTTTGTTCTTTTTTCGTTAATTCTTGGCCATAGACTGCGAGATATAACACAGTCGTGCCTTTGGGATCAGGTGGTGTTAATTTGTTCCCTCAGTTTTTGGTCAATGTTTCTTTTTGCTGCACTAATTGGGATGTCTATTGACGTAATGGCGTCTATTGCGTCAAGTTCTGACCCGATTCTTGCTAGCTCGTCTGCCTTTTCATTCCCAACAATGTCGCTATGACACCCAGCAGAGAGTGATCCTGTGTCGTTCGCCTATTTTGTTGAGGGATTTTTGGCAGTTTCTGACTGTTTTTGACTTTATAGTTTCGCTGTCTAGTGCTTTGATAGCCGCCTGACTGTCTACGAAGATTGTGATCGTGGAAGGATCCAGATTCTTCGCGGAGATAGTTTCTGCTGCCTTGTCGATGGCGACAATCTCAGCTTGAAAGACGCTGCATTCATTGGGAAGTCTGTACGAGTCCTTTATGTCTAGGGGCTCGCAAAAAACTCCCGCTCCTGTCCCCACATCCATTTTCGACCCGTCCGTATAGATGTGGATTTCTTGCACGTTGACGTGCGTGTTCCAGTTCTCTCTTTGGGGTATGTATGTGGAGTAGTTTTTCTCAAAGTTTCGTTTGGGAATTAAGTAGTCCGTTTTCCTGGATAGATCGATACCCAAGTAGTTGTGAATTATAGAGCCGTGTCCATAGGAGCTGTGCCTCCAGATGTTTGCCTCCTTGAGGCGGAGGGCTCCTTTGGCTGCCATGCTGCGAATATATTCACCAAGCGGGGGTAGGTTTAAAATGACTTACAGCCCGGTGACCATATATATAACGAGCGACACTGTTAAAGGCAACGTTGAGCTGCCTCTGACTTACGCTGTCGAGCTTGCAGAAGATTTCACAGCCATAAGTCAAAATCGGTGTTATAAGGGTTTTAGCTAGCATTTTCCTGGTATCCAAAGGGGTGAATTTCCTATTTGGCCAAAGCAATCGAAGAGCCCCGTATGCCTTGCCTACAGCCAGTGTGATATGGTTGTTCCAATTTAATGTTCTATTAAAACATATACCCAGGTTCTTGACATTATCCACAAACTCGACTTGGGTGTTTCCGAGTTCAATAGCAGGAAAACAGGAAATATCTACGATTCTTTTCGATATTACAAGGCATTTAGTTTTTTGGGGGTTTAAGGTGAGGCCACATTTTATAGACCATCGTTTTATAGATGAAAGGTCCTCATTAATCTTGATAACACAGTCCTCAATCATACCCAGCAGACTGCTTTTCATTATCTAAAGGTCGTTAGCAAAAAGATGTGTCCCACAGTGGCGAATTACTTTCGGAACTTCGTTAACATAAATTGAGACGAAAGTTGGGCCCAATATTGATCCTTGCGCGACTCCACAGGAAAGCGGTAGAAAGTCGAAAACGGTTTGATGTCTTCCACAAAGATAGAAGAAAATGAGCTTCACTGCTTCAGGTGTAAACTTATACATTTGCAATAGCTTTCGAGACATGATGTTGTGGTCGATGGTCTCGAATGCTTTCGAATAATCTAAAAGTATTAAGAAGGTCACTTTATTATCATCTAACGCATTTCTTGCAAGTTCGATAACGTCGTCTAGAGCCGTTGTACTACTATGACCTTGACGAAAACCTGACTGTTTAGATGCAATAAGACTATTTAGGTTGAGAAAAGCTGTGAGTTGCTTTTGCATAAGTTTTTCAAGGACTTTCGATAAAAAGGGTAGGATTGAGATGGGACGAAATTCAGTATTCGCACTATTTTTAGAAATCGGGATGATTTTAGAGTATTTCCATTGTGACGGGAAAATGCTTTTGGTCAGAATATTATTAAATATGTGTGTGAGATACGGCAATATGAGAGGTAAGATTGCTTTAAGGAATAATGGATGTAAATTATCAAATCCAGTAGCATTTGACTTCAAAGAAATGAAGCCTTCAACAGCCTCCTCGGGGCTCACTCCAGAAAAACAAAATGCAGGACCAGTGTACCACGGTATGAATTCTTCACCAAAGAGGTTTTGAGGTATATTGTTTCTTTGTGGAATTGATAAAATAAAGCAACGGTTGATTTCATTGCAATTAGCATCCTTGCTTTCTAAGTTAACTCGTTTGTTAACAATTTCCTTTAGGTTTCTCCACAGTTAACGGCCGCTCAAAGAAAGGTTTAGACGACGCTGATACCAACTTACTTCCCCGGCACGAATGAGATGAACAATTGTATTACCTAAGCGACGATACTATTGCAGATCATCAGGTATCTTGAAACGCCTCCATTTTTTGAAGGCCAGATTCCGTTGGTCTAACTTTATTCGTATTTCACGATTGAATCAGGGGCATTCACCATATTTGACGCTTACGGTTTTTAAAGGAACGTGGGCATCCAACAAACGACGTAAATTGCTCTGAAGGAACTCTACTTGTTCGTCTGTTAGTTCCGAAGAGTACACTCTTTCCCAATCAATCCTTCTCATATCAACCTCGAGAGTTTGTATATCTATGTTCTTAAAATCCCTAAATTGAAAAGTTCGGATAGGCCTACTGAGACAGAAGTCAAAGGAAAGATGTATCAGGTCATGTTTTGAGAAGCCAGGAGCTTTAAGTTGGTCAAAAAGAAATATTTTGCTAGAATCATTTACAAAAAAAAACATCAAGAAGAGTGCTAGTGCTTTGTGAAAAATGCGTGGGGTAAATAGTGTTTACTGGGTGCAAATTGGAGGCACTCAAGCTATTCAAAAGACTCTGGTCTGTAAGAAGATCACTGTTAAAATCGCCACAAAGTATGACACTAGTAAAACAAAAGGAGTTTTCTTCTAGTAGAGTGCGAAGTTGTGACGAGTCAATGTATCGGTTGGGCCTGTAGACTACACCTAGGAGCAAATGTTCGTTGGCATTGGCAACTTCGATGCAAAGATACTCTATAGAACAGCCAGGAGGAGACAAATATTTAATCTTACAAATTTATGGAGTCCCTTATATATATAGCCTTAGCCACTCCTCCCCCAATGCGGCCTGATATATCATTTCTTATTAATTTAAAACCCTTAAGATCTATAGTGCTGTTACTGATTTTACTATTAAACCACATCTCACTAATGCTTATTGCATCATACTTCGAACCCTCAAATAGATCCCTAAACTCGTCTATTTTTTTGTAGGTACAAGCTCTGTGCAATTATGTGGCAAACTTGAAATCCTTCATTACGCGACGTAACTATATTATTTATATAGAAAAAAAAAACAAAATACCAGTTTCAAAATTAAATAAGATAATGACAAATATAAACCATTTGAATGAAAATAGAAAATAAATAATAGAGAATGAAAACAATTAATAGTTCTAGTGATTCAACAAAAAAAAAGTTTTTTCCTTCACGATCGGCATCAAGTTCATCTCATGGCAACTCAGACAGGTTCTCGATTGAATCCACCGCAATGACATTGTTGTCATCTTCTCTTCTTTTGATGTATACATGCCCGCGCATGGTAAATACGACTGCGATTTGTTTCTGTTTTTTCATAGCGCAGTGCAGCATGTAAAATTGTTTGATTACTTTTGGTCAAGCATTCTCGCAGGTAAATAGGTACGTCAGATTGAACTCTTATATCGCGTAAACAAAGTTGTCTTTGGTTAGATTTGCGAAAATCTGATATAGATTTTAAAATGCTGTTTCTGTCATGAGCCGAATTAAATTTAATGAAGATAACGGACGAGTTAGAATTTTTGTTTTTAGTGCGGGTGCGGAATATGTTTTTTAGTGTCGGTGGTTTTATGCATAGCGTAATACATATGTGATGAAAAACATGGGTGAGATTTTCACCATCTTGAACAGAAATATTAAAGAAGTACGGCGTCGGATGCAATATTATTGTTTTCCTGTTTTTGCATTGCATTTTTAATTTTTTTCATATCCGAAAAGAGTTCATCGATGGTGGAAGAGTGGACGGGTGATTGTTATTTATGTAAGGAGACTGAGCTTTTGACGGCTTGTTGTTCATTGCGTATAATTTCAGTTTCTTCGGTCAATTTTGTGTTATTGTTCTCAATAGCAGAAATACGAGAGCTGACGTTTTTAATTTCAGTTTTGAGTTCTTTGGCTTGTTCGTCGATTTTGTTAGCCAGTTTGGTTTCAATTTCATCTAATTTAAATGAGATATTTTTAATTGATTCATTTTGTTGTTTGAACTGCTTTTGCATTTCGGCTATTATGTTGCTGCTAGTGGAGTCGCGGGGGCTTTGATGTGACTTTTGTGTTGGAGGCTTTGATGGTGCTATCTTGGGGGTATCCAAGAAAGTTCGGTGAGTGACGGAAGCTTTCACTGTAGGTGTAGCAACTTGTTTATGTTCTGATTCCACGGCAATACGTTTTTTTCAGTGAAAGACATATTTATATGTATATATGTAGGTATGTGCAAATATGGCTAATTTCACAAAATTGTAGATTGATTTAATGCGATTTCAAGGCAAAAACTGTATTAACACTTAAAAAATCCGGTTCATACAAACGTAAAGTTTATTCAGTTGATAAAAACTACAACGTTGGGACTTCGGAAATGGCAAAAAACCATTTTTAAAATTGCACTAGATGCTAACACGTCTTTTAACTTGAATGGTCCATTCCTATTTCAATAACACTTATGAGCCATTTTAATGACGCGTGCTGCCTCCACCATTGAATATAGCCACAAAAATTCTATTCTTCATAGAGTCATTAAACTTTAAAGATTATTCAAAGATGCTTTAATTGCCGCAATCAGGTCTTGTTTGTATTGAAACTGCTTGCCTACTCTATAGATTTCAGGCACTAGCCATGCCATTCTCAGTAATATTAAACTCAGGGAAATACGGCGGCCAAGCCTATATTTGAATATTTTCACAACTAATCCTTTTTTTAACATGCCGTGAATTGTGTATAGGCGCATTATATTGCTGGAATATCCATGGAATAGGTTCAAAAAGCTTCTTTATTGCGGGAAAAGTTGTTTAAAGAAGCCTTTTTTAGGAAACATGAATCATTTTATTGGAAACGATTACCAATTCGAAAGGGCCAAAGTATGAAATTGCGCCTCATACGATGACTCCTCCTCAGGTAGCACACTGGTGTATAATTTGGTATATTTTCTTGAATTTTGGTGTAAAATTGAGAAAACTGAAGAAAATTGTAATATTTTGGTGTATTTGATTAAATATACCGGTATAAAAATTACACCATTGCCTTTTCTGTGCAAAATTTCAACATTTCTGTTCCAATTCGGTGCAAAAAATAAACCGATTAGCAGCTGTTTTTATACCCTATTCTAAGGGTATATTAATTTTGACGCATAGTTTGTAACATACCTTAATATTGCCCGTAGACCCCTAAAAGTTACTATACTTATGATCAGCATCGATAGTAATGTCGATCTAGCCATGTCCGTCCGTCCGTCGGCAAAAATTAGGCCTTTAAACTGGACCTAGACAGCTGACATTTTAACCATATACTCTCTAGGGTCCCGAAATAATCAGGTTTACGAATTTTTGAAATCCGCCCATAGACACGCCCACAAACTCAAAAAAAAACAAAATTTTGGAAAAAATCGAATTTTGAGCTAGAAAGCTGAAATTTTTTATATATGATCTATGACTTCTAAAACTGCTCGGCATAAACTTTTTTCAAAATCCGCCCACTGACACGCCCACAAATAAATAAAACAATTTTTTTGAAAATCCAAAGTTTGAGCTAGGGAGCTGAAATTTATAATATATACTCTCTATGGGCCCTTTATGATCATGTGTAAATATTTTCAAAATCCGCCCACTGGCACGCCCACAATTATTTATTTATTATTTTTTTTAAATTCAAAGTGAGCTAGGGAACTGAAATTTATAATATATACTCTCTAGGGGCCCTTTATGCTCATGTGTTAATTTTTTTTAAATCCGCCTACTGACACGCCCACAATTAAATAAAACAATTTTATTGAAACACCCAAGTTTGAGCAAGAGAGCGTTTTTTTTGATAAAATTCTTTAAATGTTATATAACAAAATATGTAGGGCGTTCTTAACAATTCAACCATACTGTAGACTGTAGCCCGTCCCTATGTTTTAATATACCATTAATGGCGCATAAAAGACCCAATTTTGAAATCAACCAACATGAGATATTTTGTACACCAAATTTAGTAGAAAAAATTCACTATTTTCAATGAGCAACCATTTTTCGGTGTAAGATTTAAATCCTGTGGAGATTAAATACACTAAACTATACCAATGTCAAATCATATGTCAACAAAATATCAGCATATCAAATGTAAGCTTATTTGTTTACATCCATATGATACGCTATGTAGACAAAATAAACTCTTTTTTAACGCTAAAAAAGGCATATTTTCCCCTCTAATCCACACTTTATGAATTGTATATAATTGAAACCACTATTGTGTTTCGTTTATTATTTTTTTTTTTTTGAAAATATAAGTTTATATGAAAGAACATCTAGTCCATTGTGTATTTTATTTGGTATATTTAATAAATTCATTGGTTGAATATGCGCCATTCTATACACCACGCGCTCAGTTTGGTGTACTTAATACTCTCATTGGTTGAATATGCGCCAGACTCATGCGCCAGTGTATTGCAATCAAGTTACGTGTTGACATCGCTAAGTTAAAGGGAAAGAAAAGAGTAAGAAAAGTGATTTTGGTATACTTTGATATGAAAAAAATGGCTAAGGAAATAAACATTTTCGAAAAGTTTATTTGTGTTGTTTGCGCGGAAAAAGATGGCTCACAATTTGTGGAAGCCGTGCCATATAACTGGTACAAGGAAAATAACATTTATTGGCCGAGGTAAAAAAAAAAATCAAAAAAAACAATGCCAATTAGATTTTCCGGCGAACTTCAACGACGAAAAAGAATGGGAGCCTTGTGAAATGTTGTGTCTTAAAGGCGTTTTCGACTATTTTGAAGCAGCCTCGGATGCTGCAAAAAAATGGAGTCAATTCGAAGACACGGACGATGAAATCCAAAGCATTAAAAATATTAGTCTCACCCGTCAACAATTTCATGTGCAAGAAAAGGCTTCCAATTCAAATGTGTATGAATCTTTAATGTCGGCTCGGAGCCAGCACCAGCAAATGATTTCTACTGAGCCATCCACGTCAACTTATCAGTTAGTCCAAGAGAACGTGAGTCTCAAATCGCTTCCAAGTACCTCATCAGTGTCATTTCAACCACAGTCATTCAGCCCGGCTACAAACAAACCAAATTAGTTTGAAATTTGTGATGAAGTTCTGAATACGTCACAAAGTGCCAATAAAGCTGCCAACAACCCAATTATAGATTATGAATCAAATAATGTAGAGCTCCCGAATGATGAGGATCTACTTGCATTTCTTCAATCTAATGCTAAAGAAGCAAAAGGTAAGTTATGATTACTTTTCTATGTTAATAATAATTGTTAACTACTCGTACATCATATTATTTTCGCAGTTTTAAAATATTACTTGACGGGAGTATCCACTATCATCAGTCAAAACAGGGTCACAACTGAATTAGCAATAAACGAACTGAAAAACACAGTTGAGTACCTAGGAAGCGAAGTGTTTGCTCTGGATTCTGAACCAAAAAAGGCCGTTGAAGATGAAAATAAATACAATCAAAAAAATTTAAAAAAAAAATGTATAAATGTATATACAAAACTTTATTGAATATTATTAGTACCTAAATATATTTATTTTCTTGAATTCAAATGTTAATTATAATTTTGTTTTTGTTTTTAACATTTCTTACACTATTTACAGCAAATTATAAACATACTACAACAAATTACTGGATATATTTTTCAAAATGGTGCATTTTTTTATTGCTTGGGGTATATTTTGCACAGTTTCCCCGCATAATAAATTTACCGAAATCGGAATTTTGGTTATATTTTGTACAATGGTGTATTTTTTTTCTTGTTCTTTGAAATTGGTGCAATATTTTGCACATTTTCCCGCATAATAAATGTACCGAAAGCGGAATTTTGGATATATGTTGTACAATGGTGTATTTTTCTTCTTGTTCTTTAAAACGGGTGCATTTTTTTCCAAATTCAGGACTTAGAGTATACGTATACAGGGTGTCCCACAGTGACCGCCGCAGACGAAAGCCATTTTAATTTAGCAAAATAATATGTTCCATAGTTAATTGTGGGAAAATCGTTAATCGCATAGAAAAATCGTACCTGTTCTTGTTTTGATACAAAAGAAAAAAATCAAGATTAGTCGGCTTCAGTTTTGCCAAGTTAAAGCCGGTTAAAATATCGGTCTAAAAAATGAACGACATTTTTAAATAGAGCATTAATATATTTGTATAATTTTTATATCACCTGTTATTTTCCAAGAGCAAGTCCTTAACGGGGAATCGGCAAAGAGCATCGACTTAAGATATGCGTTTTTTTTTTGCGAACTGCTTGGTCGTATCATTTACCATCTTCAGTTTATAGGTACTCAATGTACTCTGTTGCCTTTTCAATGTAAATATTTCTATGCGATTAAAGATTTTCCCACAATTTGCTATCAAAATTAATATACATATATTGCTAAATTAAAATAAGCTACAACCTAAAATTTGGAAAAATTGGTTTAAAAGAAATAATTCTAAAAATCATTAAAATTATTTTAAGTCAAAAAGAAAGTAAAACCGAGTAAATCACTTCATAAGTTGCGGCGGTTACTTTGAGACACCCTGTATTTTGGACGACGGCCAAGAAAAAATTAAAATTAATTTTCAAAAGAAAAATTAAAAAAATTAAATATTAAATGAAAACAATGATTAAGTGTTTTAATTTTATAGCGACTTAATTATATACCGCATTTGGTATTTTCGTTATTAACATAACGTCTCTAAAAAAAAATAAAAACCAACAAAAAAATTGTAGGTTTCGAATAAATAATATAGTTATAGTTCTTTTATTTAAAATATAACTTATTATGTGATATTATATAGTGAATAAAACTATTTGTATGATTTTTTGTAATTATTTATTTATTTATTATACGATTTTTTGTAATTATTTATTTTGTTTATTATATTTACTTACTTGTTGTTTTTTTATTATTATGTACTTTATTTATTTATTATTATTTTATAATTTTAATTTATTTATTTATTGTATCAATTAAGTTATTATATTTATTTATTTATTATTTTTATTTATTCAATATATTATATTTATTTTCTTACCTGTTCATTGCACTTATTTATTTTATTTATTTCGTTTATCGTTTATTTTGCTTTCATGTTAATTTATTAGATTTCCCTTTGATATTTAGTTATTCATTTATTTATTCACATTGATGTAAATAATAACCATTTTTAGTTTGTTTTTTATATGTAAAACTTAAAGCTTGGTTTGAAAAAGGTCCCGCACCGCCCACCCTTCTTCTCTTCAATCTACGTTGTATATTATTATCGTTGTTTAATTATTTTTCTGTTTTTTTTTTCTAATGAAGGTTTTTTCCTGTAGCTTTTCCTTCAAATACTTTGTTAATTAGTTCTTCTTCTTTATTAAAATGTCTAAAAGATTATCAGTAGTAAGGTAGTTTTATACCATAACTCTGTAAATTGTGCAATATAGTTTAAGAAAATAATGTATAAATATTCTGCTGCAATAAATACAATACAATACGAATCTTTTTCGAAATTATTAATTAATGGATATTTACGAGGCGCTCAATTTTTAGACGGGGTAGGACCAAAAATCATTCGGCAGAATGTGCTTCGTTTTTAAATTAGGCACTCACATTCATACTAATTCATGATTTTCTTGCGTCCATATAATGCAGGCGAATAATTTGAATCATAGAAACAATTACAAATCATTCAGATACAACTCCGATCAGAAAGTACACTTCGGTGTAAAATTTAATCCTTTCCAATTTAAAAAATAAACTTCGGTGTAAATTTTATTAAAATAAATTCTATGTTTCAGATTTTGGTACGCTAATAGTATATTTTATTCATCGAATCATCTTGTATTTTTCACACTCATTGGAATAATTTTACACCAAAATGTGGTGTAAATTTTTTACCATCGAGGTGTATGATTTAAACCAGTTATTAGTATATTATTTACACTTCCGGGGTATATAATGTTCTAGTAACCAGAATAATTTGTATACCACTAGCACAATTTATGTACCGAAAATCGGTATAATTTGTGAACATCCGGTGTAAATTATAAACGACAACGCGGTATTATATACACCGAATTGAAATTAATTGTGCAAAAACTGCACTCAAAAGTGGTATATTTTTTTTATATTTAAAATGTATATCACGAAAGTGCAAAAAATACACCAAATATTTTGGTGTATTTTGGACGTTCGTGCTACTTGAGTCCTTGTCATCATGAAAGTAATAGTTTTAGCCATCAGGGCCATCCAAGTTGAACTTTTTTTCATGGGAAAAGACAACTTTGCTCCAATTTCTAGAGACCGCTTCAATGTCCAGATGCCATGTCATGTGATCCCTTGCAAATTCAAGGCGCCGTTGCTTGTTCGCCCGATGAAGCTTTTTTTTGTAGTTTTGTAAGTGTGGAGCACTCACAATAACTCGACGCACAGTGGTTGCTTCCTTTGAATGTGTTCCACAAGATGTACGATTTTCCACAAAATTTCTTATAAGGTGTTAACTTCGCCCATTTTACGGGTTGTTTCATGATTTGAAAAGCTCTTCGAAAGGTAAGATTTAACTTTAGCCCCATAATATTCATATACAATACGTCAAACAAATAGGTACTCAAAAATCAAAATTGATATTTCAAACATCAAAAGTGAAATTTTATTTATGTTAAACACATTGGACGATAATTTAAATTTTAAAACTAGCCTATAACAAGGATGCTAGAATTGTCAAGAAAATCGAATTGGTTAGTCTTGAGATACCGACCTGGAAACATTGAAAAAAAAAAACAGACAAATAAACAAACGAACAATTTTTTTTATTCATATCATGTGCTTCACATATCCGGGAATACAGATACAGTCCAAACAATTACAATATTGACTATAAGAACTCAATGTTTATGTATATTGTTCAAGCACTAGGTTCATATTACCGGCAGTAATCTGCTCAGATCTAACCTGCACACACAACTGTCATTGCTTTTTATATAGACGTCGATCAGTGACTTCAAGCTACATCTGTTCACGAATGAAGAACATTTGTGACACTCAAACTTAAACGAATCTATTTCTGGCTATACATGGCTGAGCTTATTAGTTCTTATTACCTACTTCCAAGGAAGAGATCTAGTTTATAAGCACTCTGAACTTTTCCATCAAATACATCGCCAGAAGTTCTATTCGTGTCGCATTGATGCACGATTTTTATGCTCTGACATGGTTGGGGGTCTCGCACAGATAGTGGACCCGCCACCAGCTACCAACATTGCTGGCAAGAGCTCATACAATTAACTGGTCTACCGCGCGATGCATTCCCATGTGCCGGTCATGTCAAGCCAACATAATGCATACACTATGTACTGTACAGCTATAATATTGTTTGAGAAAACTCCTGCATGAAAATTGTGTTAAATTGTTTGCAGTGTTTGTGTTTTCACTGAAGGTCGCACAAAATTGCGGTGGCGGCGCTATCCACGCCATGTCATGCCATATGTCATGCAACAAAGGAGGACTGTGCTAGTGTCTAAGCCACTGCTCGCTCTTAATGGACCAACCATATCGGCATTAGCGTTGCGCAACATTGCATCCAAGTCAGGGGGTCTGAGGACAAAAACAAACTGAGCTGCTGCTGGTGCAATTCTAGTGGAAGCCATGGATTTGCAACGGCATCTGAATGTGGAGTAATGATTAATGAGTGGCGTTGCTGTGGAGTAATTTGTGCGAACCTGGAACCATATAAAAGCTCTGCGTTCGATAGACTAGGGCATCAGTTCACTTTTGTCTTAGCCAGAGCTACATAGAATTTGCTTTAAAGAAAAAAATGTTCAAATTGGTAAGGGGTCTTTAGTCGAGTTGAATACAGGATTCTAAATATAATCAATATGTCATTTTCAGTTGGTCGTCGTTTCAACTTTGTGCGCGCTTGCTGCAGCACGTCCTGGATACCTGCACGCGCCGATTCACGCTCCCCTTCTGGATTACACTTCATTGGTGCATGCACCTGTAATAGCAAAGGTTGGAGCGGTGGTACATAGTCTTCCGTCAGCCGTTTCGCATCAGAGCTCTACCGTTGTGCATAGCCATGGACATATTGTGACACCAATCCTTGCCCCAGCTGTGAAAACAATCATTTCCCCAGCATATCACTCAAGTCCATTGTTGAGCCCATACCATGGTCTGCATTTGGGTCCACATTACCATTAAGCAATATTGAAGTATGAGGAGAGCGATAGCAAGGAGAATCGAAGGGAGTTAAGAAGCCTTGCAGCGAGCATGTAAAGAAAGAACGCAATCATTTTTTGTACAGTTTCATTTTTAGTTTTCATTTTGTTGTGCTAATAAATTGTGTTTTCTAATTGTGAGTTTTTTATATCCACAAATCACGGTTTTTTGCAAAGCCAAAGTGAAAAAAGTATTACCGAAAATTTACTTCCTTGGATTAACATTCCTTTTAATGACATCGATTTCAATGCGCCATATTGTAATATGCAAGAAAAAAAAAACAGAGCGTCTGAACAGTTTTAACAGTGTGAAATTGATCGGGTCGAAATTTTTGAAAAAAAAAATGTTATCCACAAAAAGAACGGAAGCAATGTAGCGGAAGCTATCGGATATCAAAACTCAATTATTAAGTCGCTATTTGCCGGATTTTCGAATTTTCTAATTTTCGCTGTTGCGATTTGTCGTTGCAAATTTCATCATGTTTATGCATGAAAATAATATAAAATAGACGGTCGAGCCCAAACACACCAAATTACCAAAGACTATAGTTCGCCCGCAAGGCAAGAGCAACCGAATCTTAAGCTAACAAAAAGTCCGGAAAAATACTCAAAAAAACCTGGAAAAGTATTGAAAATTGTACTGAATAGTCACATGAAAAGTATTAATTCAAGTTTGAAAGGCCTTAGCAAGGCTCACACAAGGGACTGCACTTTTCATCTAACCAGTAAGAATGAGTGTTAAACAACCTATATTTGGGTATTCAAATTGACATTTTAAAATGCTCTATCAATTGAAAGTTATTAACAATAAATAATATACAAACGGATTGGAAATCAAGTGCTAAGTATCTTGGGGTTCACCTTGACAAGTCGTTAACATTTAGCCTTCATGTCCAAGAAACCATCAGAAAAGTTAATATCACAATTAAAATGCTGTATTCATTTATAAACAGAAGATCAAAAATGAGTCCAAATAACAAACTCATCATTTTTAAAGTAATTTATTCCAGCAAGCAATCTTGTTTTATGGATCTCCAGTTTGGGGCAAATGTGCAAAAAGCCACATAGATAGATTACAGATAACCCAAAACAAGCTACTGAAAAGGATTTGAAACTTACCTTGGCATTTTTTGACCGAAGAATCGCATGTGATCTCAAACATTGAAAAAATATCAGTAAGACTGAATAAATTATTTGATCGCTACAGCTGGTCTTGCAGCTTCTCTGACAACCCCATGATTTTAGGTCTTCTAAATTAAACAAACATAAAATCACTACTTCACTTACTTGTTATTATTTATTTATTTATTATTGATTTATTTATTAAGTATAATTATTATTATTTATTTATTTATTTATTTGTTTATTTGTTTACTTTTTATTATTAAGATACTTATTTATCTATTTATTTATTTATAATTAAAATTGACTTTATTATTATATTAATTCATCGTCTGCATTAATAATAATAATATTTAGTTAGGGTATATTACACTGCAACCTATTGGTCTATTGTGTCCCCTTGCTTGTGCCTCGGAGAGGTTCATGCCCTCCTTCAGAGCCCTCTCTAGATACTTCTTTGTGAAGCGTGTCGAGGTATTGCTCTGATTTATCCTTGGCAGGTCACACTCCTTAGAGCACAGCGCCCAGTCCAGTTTCTTTAATGAATCTCAGAATGAGCTGTGGGTCCATGGTTTGTATGTCCTTGTCTGTTATTTGGTGCCTGCCCGAATATTTCATGGAGTTTCGGCGGTTTCACTGCAGAATCTGCAAAGCCCGTCCTCCGATATGCCCATTTTCCTCAGGTGCTCCTTGAGTCTGCAGTGCCCCGTGAGGAGGCCTGTTAGGATTCTTAGGTTGTTTTTGTTAAGGCAGATACAAGCTTTGAATCTCTTTTGGTTGTAATTTCCTAAGAGTTTCTTTGCTTGCTTAGACCTTGGAGGTTGAGAAAGGTTTTGGCCCTTGTTTCTTCCTCCAGTCTCCTGAACTCTTCGCGTATAGTGTGTTCTCCTATCCCGCAGAACGGTTCAGGTCCTATGAATTATTTCTCTACCCCTTTTCTTGCCAGAGAGTCCGCTGCCTCATTGCCTGCAATGCCAACATGGCCAGGTACCCAGCAGATCGAAATTCTGTTATTCTTGCCTAGTCTATTCAGTCCGTGTAGGCATTCCCACACGAGTTTTGACTTGATAACGTAGCCGTCAAGCGCCTTTATAGCTGCTTGGCTGTCAGACATTATTGCTATGTTGCAATTCATGTAGTTTTTCTCGAGGTTGATTCGAACGCACCTGTCTATGGCACATATTTCTGCCTGGAAGATGCTGGTGCATTTGCCCATGGATTCGTAGTGCTTAGTTCCTGGCCCAAACACTCCTGCAACAGTTCCTTCCTCGGTCCTCGAGCCGTCCGTGTACCAATTTCTTGTGTGGTTGCTCAGTCCATAAATTATGGATTCATTGCTCCAGTTCTACTTATTGCTGAGCTTTATCTGGAAATTCTTCTTGAAGTTGAATTTCCTGATGCTGTCGTCCCTAGGTATGCCAAGAGGTGGGAGTTTTTTGAGTAAGTCACCGTGTTCTTTCGAACCGATGCATTTCCCTCTCCCAATTCCCCCCTTTGCCATCCTTAGGATTGTTTTGTCTGCCTCGTTCATTACAATGATGTGTAGAGGGGTCAATTCCAATAACACCTCCATGGCTACGGTTGGGCAGCTACGCCTTGCCCCGGTGATGCACAGGCACGCCAGTCTTTGCACTTTCCCGAGTGTCTCTTGCGTTGTGGCTAGACTAGTTTGTTTCGCCCATGCTACCGCTCCGTATGTGATCATTGGTCTCACGATTGCAGTGTACATCCATCGCAGGATGTTTGGGCTACATCCCCATGCCTTCCCCGCTAGGCTCCTACATTTCATGTGAGCGCGGGTGGCCTTCTTCGATATCTCCTCTGTATGTTTTCGCCAGAGGAGTTTATTATCTAGATGGAGTCCTAGATATTTCACTTCTTTGACTGGTATCAGTGTCGTGCCTGATAGGCTAATGTCCTTAAGTCTTTGAAGTTGTCCTTTCCTTGTGAATCGTTGTTTTCGCCGGATTGATGTTAAGTCCGACAGTATGGCACCATTCCTTGGTTACTTTAAGCCCCCTTTGTATGATGTCCCCAAGGGTTTCTTCGAACTTGTCCTGGCAATCAATACAATGTCATCGGCGTACGCCTGACAGTTGATGCCAAGGTTGGTTAATTTTTTCAGCAGTTCGTCTACAATTAGTCTCCACATTAAGGGCGATAGTACCCCTCCTTGTGGACATCCTCTTGTTGTGTTTACTTTCAGTTTTTTCAGTTTCAGTTTTCAGTTTTCTTTATTTCAATTAATATATGAAGCTTAATGCTAACAATATTGAGTACGTATTGAAAGGCTACAAGAAATAAATACTTGGCAATTAAGCAATATAATTTAAATTAGAAATAGTAAGAAACATTCTGTTATTCAATGAATAAGTGACGAATGTCCCATTATTTAACAATACATAAACAATTTTTTGCGGGGGTTAATCATAGATAAATATTTCTGTGTACAACTGTGTATTAACTTTTAAAATGCATATAAACAAATGTATATAAACGCTCTCAAAATTCATATTTTGCGCAAATATAATTAAATCACTGGACTAATGATACTATCTATCTCAGAATGATTTTTAGAAAACAGCCAATGTTTAAGTCCGCTTAAAAATTTAGATTCAATCCTCTCACATCTTAGTTCAACCGGCAATTTATTAAATAAGCGGCACGAAATTATTGTATAAAACTGACAAAAGATGGATTTATAAGCTCGTGGAACACATACTAAATGGCAGCTATTGGCTCTTAAACTGTAGTCTTCCTGAAGTCTTGCAGAATTATAACCAGCACTTTTAAAAAATAATTTCAATACATTAAAAAAATACAAATGTCTAACTGGAAAAATGCCGAGGTTTGAAAATAAGGGAAAACTAGGTGCTCTACGGATTACTTTAGAGATAATGCGAATGGAATGTTTCTGTCTTATGAGCAACGGATTAATTTTACAGGAATGAGTACCACCCCAGCAGCAAATTCCATATTGCAGCTTTGATTGCACTAAGCCACTATAAGCGAGTTTTAAAATTGATTTTGGGCAGTAAAGACTAAGGTGGTATATCTGTCTGACAACTTTGTTGAGGTAAAGTTTTAAATGAGAAGTATGTTCCATCCAACTAAGTTTCTTATCTATGGTGATACCTAAATATTTAAAACGATCAACGCATTCTATATCAAAACATCCAATGTCACAAGGTAAATCAGACCTAAATGCTGGAGAACAAAATTGAAATCTGGAGCAGCAAGGAGCATGATAAGTTAAAGGCAGACCTTCAGGAACTATCCCCAGTAAGTTAAAAAACATAAACTTTGTTTTGTTGCTTATAACTAGCTTATGAAGCCAGAACCAATGTCGGAGAATTTCTAGATCATGATTCATGTCAGCAATCGTATCGAAATGATTTTGATTGGAGTAAGAAAGAGCAGTATCGTCGGCAAATGCAGTTAAAATACCTTTGAATTGTTGAGAAAACAAAGAATTAACGAAAATCAAAAACAAAATCGGACCCAAGACAGAACCTTGAGGAATTCCTTTGCTTAAATAGGATTTCGAGCTTAAATGGTTTTGGATCCTGGTTCTTTGACTGCGATTTGTTATGTACGAATAGAACCAATCATACACAAAACCCCTAAATCCAGCTCTAAATAGTTTTTTTAACAATAAATCATGGTCAACCATATCGAAAGCTTTTGTTATGTCAATGAACAAAGCTGCCGGAATTTTAGATTCGTTGGTTGATTTATAAATTTCACTACAAAACTTTAATAAGGCATCTTCTGTCGATTTACCAATTTTAAATCCGAACTGGAGATCACTAAAGAATTCCATTCCATTTAGAAATGACATGATTCTGTTTTTCATGCCTCTTTCGAAAACCTTGGAAAAAACCGATAGAAGAGAAATAGGTCTGTAGTTATTTAGATCCAGAAAATCACCTTTTTTATGTAACGGGATAATTATAGCTGTTTTGAGAGAATTCGGGAACACACCCATTCTAACACTAAGGTTAAAAATGTGACTCAAAACATCGGCAATTAAAAATGAGATATTTCGAAGTATATGGCTTGAAATTGAATCATCAGAAGTGGAATTTGTGGCCTTAAGAGACATTATTAGTTTGTGAATTTCGAATGCAGAAAAATCAAAGAAACAGAAACTATCAGGACTAAAAACATCGTGCCGAATGACATAATTATCGAGACATGAGTTTTCCGCCTGAAAGGCATTGGGAGTTTTTGAAAAATATTCATTAAATGTATTAGCTACATCGATAGGATTTGAAATAATTTTCATATCTTTCTTAATCTTTAGCTCGACTTCTGGTGCATTGCGATTCAAAATTTCATTAACGAGTCTCCATTCCTTTTTAATATTCCCCAGGTTATCAGCCAGTCTACGAGTATAGTAATCATCTCTGCATTTAGGTATTTCGATTTTCAATTCACCACATAGGCGAAGATAATAGTTTCTAAGTCTTATGTTGTTAGGGTGTTTGCTGACCGAAGTACAAAGACGGTTTTTCTTTTTTATTTTATTTAAAAGTGGCAAAGACATCCATGGCTTAAGGCGCTTCAACTTTTTGGGTTTAACGTTTAAGATTCTGCTACAACTCGAGATATGAGTCTGTAACTTAATTAAAAATAAATCAAACGCAATTGACGGGTCACTTGCATTGTAAACTTCATCCCAGAATTCATAAGTCAAAGCAGATCTCAAAACAGAGTAATCAATTATTTTAGACTCAGAGAAAGTCAATGGTTTTTTCATTTTAAGTATATGATCGAACTGAATACAAATTAAGGAATGATCAGTTAACCTCAAGTCATAGATTGCAGCTTTAAAGCCGACTGTGTTGTTCTTATGCAAACGCAAAAAAATATGGTCTATGCATGTACTGGTCGATTCAGTTACACGAGTTGGATCGGATAACAAAGAATAAAAACCAAAAGCAGATAAATTAGAGATAAAGTCGTCTGCAATACAAGAACTAGCTAAAATATCAATATTAAAATCACCTAATAGAGCCATATTCTTAGAGTTGTTGCTTCTTAAAAAATTTGAGAACTCATCTAAAAACACAGAAACACCACATTTATGGAGCCTATACACACAAACAAAAGAATATTGTATACCGTTAACTTCAAAATCGACACAAAGTAAATCCGCGCTTTTCAAATTAATCCCATTTACATAGCAAACCAAGTCACTTCTATAAAACACTGCAACTCCACTGGCGCAGTATGAGTTATTACAGTTAGCATCAAAAAGATAGTTAGGAATATTAAAATTAGATTTTTCGGAGTCATAAATCCATATCTCTGACAAAAATATAATATCTGGAAGATGATCAAGAGAAGCCAGATGAGAACAAAATGAATCAAAATTTTTTCGCAAGCTACGAATATTTTGGTGTATAACAGTGAAGCCATGACAATTTGCAACAGAATGATTTATACAAAAACAGTTAAGCGCATCAGAATTGGAAGTAGATAATGTATCATCAAACGAACTGTGTGTTTTATTTAAATTATTAGACAACGTTAGATGGTTTGTAAATTAATGCAAGATCATCACAGTTTCTGATTGATAATACTCTATCCCCCTCCTTAATTCTAACTAATATTGTTGAGTTACGAATCCATACATATTTACACTTGTTGTCAACTTTTAGATCCTTAGCTTTTTTTAATAATGAACGAGTGTAGCCGGTAAGGCTGTCATTGATGAAGATTCGACCCGTGATGTTGTTGTTGCTTCTGTTGTTATTGCTTCTGGTGTTATTGCTTCTGTTGTTAATGCCTCTGTTGTTGGTGGATTCGCAACCAAATATTTTAAAGGCGGACAATTTGGTTTTGTTGTCATACATTTTCTTCATGACTTTCTGTTTTATTGCGAATGAAGAAAATTTAACGCAAGCAATATTAGCTGCAAATGATTCACTATCAGCTTTTCGCTTTACGTAGCATGATTCAATATCACTTCCGTCTATGGTTTCACCAATACCTTCTGCCACAAGTTTAATAACACTTTCCTTGATGTTTGCATTGTTTATATTTGGCAAACCAACAATGTCAACTGAGCATTGCAATTGAGTTTGTTCTAAAGCATTAACCTTAAGCTCTAAAGCATCTACTTTCTTAGAAAGAGTATTATTTATCTTTTCTAAGAGTTCAATTTTAGTAAGAGCATCAGTGTTGAGTTGTTGTAGCTTAATTATTTCATTGTACAGCATAGGCAGTGTTACAAGTGAGACAGGTGCATTCACAGCGGCGGTCACGGTCGTAGTCGCAGTGGCAGGCGATGATGATGGAATGGAGGAAGAAGAGGAAAACGGTATAGGCATTGTAGTTGTTACATTCACAGAGGTGGGCGCAGCAGTGAGGGCGGGTAGTGAGGAGACAAAATCAGAACCGGTTTTGTTGACCAACAATTCAGTCGCAGCACTTTTAGAGCGGGTGGCGAGGGCAGAAGAACTGGCCAGGTTTGATGTATGACTCGCTTGCATAGCAGCTATTGGGATTGGACTTTGATCTCCTCGAAACGATTTTCTTCGCTCGCTGGTGCATCTTCCACATATGTACCCTTTCATACTTTTTTCCAAGAATTCGATGTCATCTCTCATCAGGTTGGCACATTTAGCGTGAATATACAAACTGCAGACCGAACATTGTATTTTATGTTCAACTCTTTCAATTTTTAAATTACACAGATTGCACTTCATATTGGCTTTAGAAATAAATTGATTTCGAATGTATTATTAAAAAGCAATTGAATTATGTATTTTATGCGAATAAAGGGAAGTTATACGAACTAAAATTTATAAATTTACTGGAGCTAAAAGTAAATGCGTGTGTTCCCCACAAAACACAAATAAAACAAACTCTCTACTCTGATGGTTCCAGATGCTGTTTGAGTCTCTGCTGATCTAGTGCTCAGCAGCTCACACATCCAGTTGGATACTGTACTGTTAACTCCTTTCCTATCCAGGGATCGTTTAATCGCCTCATATGAGGTGTTGTCAAATGCTCCCTCTATGTCTAGGAAAGCACACAGTACTATTTCTTTTGCTTCCAGAGCACTTTGAATTATCTCCGTCAGCTGATATAGGGCTGTCTCTGCTGATCTGCCCGCTCTGTATGCATGCTGACGATGATGTAAGGGGGATGTGTTCAGTACATCTTCCCTTAAATAATTGTCCACAACCTTTTCTGTCATCTTCAGAAGAAATGACGTAAGGCTGATGGGTCTGTACGATTTTGGCTGTGTGGGGTCTTTTTTCCCTGCTTTTGGTATAAACACAACCCTTGCTCGTCTCCATTGCATTGGTATGTGGCCCAAGGCAATACTGCTCCTTGTTATTTTTAGTAGGTGTGGTATTAGTACACCTTGCCCTTCTTGTAGTCGGGCGGGTATAATGCCGTCCACTCCGGCAGATTTGAAAGCTGAAAGGAATTTATTGCCCATTTCAGTCGTCCCTCAGAACATATGGTTGATGTTCTGTCCCAGTCTTCCCTCCGAGGTCTGATTGAAGTGGTATTGATTCCTGGCTCAGTACTAGGCGAGCTGGCAGGAAAGTGAGTTTCTAGTAGCAATAGTGCCCTTGGATCCTTATCTTCCGTGAACTCGCCATCGGGTTTCCTCAGAGACATCGGCACTCCTCCTGACTTCGCAAGAGCTTTGTGTAGCCTTGCCGCAGTAGGAGTGCTGGTGATTGTCTCACAGAATATCCTGAAGCTATTTCTTTTAGCTTTTCTGATTTCCTTATTATATGTAGTAAGGGCCAAAAGCCGGCCGGTGTTTGAGTAGAAGAGATGACAAAAAAAACACACATAAGTTTATAAATATTTTTTTTTTTAACTCTACATTGTGATGAAGCTTTTTTTGTAGGATATGAGGCACATGAACAGGTAAACATATGCCTCTGCCAACGTGAAAAAATGCCGAATTGGCGTTATTTCACTTTGTAAAAGCTAAATAAAGCCAAACCTCGAAATTCGGCGTTATTTCGCGTTAGAAGGAAAGGGCGAAATGTTGGATACCCTTTTCCTATTCCGATATTGTTTTCATATTTTGTTACATATTACTGCCTTGTACGATTTTTTAAAGACAATGTTGATGTTAAAAACCCATTAAAAAAACGGCAACAAACTTTGTATGAAAGAATTGTTAAACACGACTTTATCTTCATGACTACTTTGCGATGAATTATGATCACTGATCACTGATATCACTGAGCGGACCTAAAAAATGCTTAAACTTGATTAGGCAAGTATTGAGTATATGTTCCAAATGTCAGGACTTTTAATTGACGATGGACGGACGTAAATGGTTAGATCGACATTACTTTCGATACTGATCAATAGGGCTCGAATTTATAAGCACCAAAAAACTCGGGTAATGCGCAATTTATATCTGTTCGTCGAAACACGAAGCACTCCATAATAATACTCAATTTAGCGCGCTTTGTGAAACCAAATGAACTAATTCTGCGAAAATTGCATTGAAGTTAAAGGTTATAAAAAAATATTAATTATTGTTTCCCTTTATGCTGTTTATTTTTCTTGAATGACCGCTTTGAATACGCCATCGTCGGTTCGACTTCCAGGGTTAAAACCATGTACTTTACCTTGTCTTCATTTCTTTTCAATTTAAAAATGAAACACTTTTTTCCAGCTTTTAATAATAAAGTCAGTCTTTTATAACTAAAAACAATATAACATTAAACAACTAATGTTATTGTAAACTTTTGTGATTATTTTAAACCTAATAAATATCAAATATCAGTGTAAGAAAACAACAATTCCAAATGAAGGTAAGTTTAAGTAAAAGGGTTGACGAGGCAGGAGGAACCTGCACTCGTCACACTTAGATCAATGTAGATCCATTGCGATACCCTTGAAGTTCTTAACTCCTACTACTTGGATACCTACGGATAAGTATTCCACCCTGAGGTATTTACAAACATGAGCATGTCAAAAATGGTCCTGCGCTGAACTTCTTCTATACGTCCTGGAAACGGAATTCAAGGAATATTTTTCTGATGTGCCAGAGAGCTGAGCAGTTATAGAAAAACTGAAAAGTATCCTCCAAAGCTTCCTCATCATAAGTCATCCGCGCTGATTTTGATTTTCTTAGAATGGTATTTCAGCATGTGTTTTCCGGTGATAGCACTCCAGAGAGAGGGCAAAGGTTTTCTGTCCATTTTTATTAAACTCTTTCGGTTTGATATAGAGCGGCCACATTTCCTTGGTTATGGCCCAGGACTCGAGCGGGCTCCATCTCTCATTAGACGCTACTTATATTTTGTTCCCGATCATTTGTCTAATACTAGAGGAGGAATCTTCACTACAGTGGCTGTCAGGTTTTAGAGAGTTTAACAATGTGCTGTGCACCAAGACCGCGTAGCTCTTTGAGACAGCGACTTACAAACATAGATCTTATCTCTATGGCAGAAATTTCTTTTATTGCCGCTGGGCTTTCAATAAAAAAAGCAATATCTGCGAGGTAATGAAATCTGCGACCTGTTTAACAGATATAGTCACTGCCAGGACCCCAGCTTGGAAAACGCAGCTGTAGTAAAGAAGTCTGGTTTGACTGATGGATAGTCCGAGGAATTCGGAATAGAACCCCGCGCCAGTGCATTGATCTGATGGGTTGTGGTTGATCTATACGCCACTCTTCCCTGTTCTGAAAGTAAATGGCAAATTGTCCTGCGAAGTCTAGACGGGTGGCTGTATAGTCCGTGCAAATATTACTCTCTTTAATTCCAAATGAAAGTACTAGTTAAAATTAGTTCAAGGGTGCGTGTGTATTTCCTCAAAATGGATGTTTTCAAAATTTCGTTTTATATTGTGAAAAAATGCACAGAGAATATGCATTTATTTGAAAATATGCAGGTTATGCATATATCTATACCAAAATATTCACAAATATTCACGAATGGTTAAATTCTATTTGAAAGGAAATTTCTTGATTCGCATTCCCCCGATTCTAAAGTTTTCAAAAAATCAAAAAGTTTACACTTGCAAGGATCCTACTAATCACAAATATATTAGGCGTGTTTGATTGGGAACTTATTTCAAGTTCAGCAATGGAAATCCCAATAAGACGCTATGTTCACGTTTACGAGTATGTTCACCTTTAGTTCAAATGTCAAATTTAGAATACATTATGGAATACTTGACTATAGGTGGCATTATTTCTACCCCTATATGAAACCGCTGATTTTCAGTGGAATTAAAATGTGTCCTTAGTTATATATTCACGAAAGCAAGTCTCAAATTGCCGACATGATCCCTGATGAACATAGGCTACTTTTTACGGCGGGAAAATGCTTTATCCACTGTCCGGAAGCGGAGATCTAAGCTGATATCTAAGAAAAGTAGTAACTCTCGAATGCTTTCTAGCTTTGGAATGACTCATCCAAATGAAATAGGATTTTTTTAATATAAAGTTCAATTATCTACAACGATTTTAAGATATAAATCATCTTTGTAGATTATCCTGAAGTTGAAGAATAAGCATTATACTATAAATTTTATACAATTAAAAAAAAGTAAAATGTTCGATTGAAGCTAGAACGTTGGATTTTCCCAGCGTTGACTGGAGGAAAATTTGTGTGTGTGTGCGGCACAAATCTTTTTCTCTCTCTCTCTGTACCTTTTGTACTGTGTGCTTTTTCTTTCTTTTTTTATGCACCTTTTGTAGTTTGTGTTGTTTTTTTTTGTGGCGCATGGGATTGAGAAAGATAGGGTATGAAATGTCCCATCCTGATGATTGAGATTGAGAGGGGGTCACACTGAGAGTATATCCATATAATGAGAAGGGACACTCTCGACGTTTTCTTTATCAGTTCTTATCAGCAAGTACATATTTATACCCTATTCTAGGGGTATATTAATTTTGACGCATAGTTTGTAACATACCTTAATATTGCCCGTAGACCCCTAAAAGTTACTATATTTATGATCAGCATCGATAGTAATGTCGATCTAGCCATGTCCGTCCGTCCGTCCGTCCGTCCGTCGGCAAAAATTAGGCCTTTAAACTGGACCTAGAGAGCTGAAATTTCTTTAACCATATACTCTCTAGGGTCCCGAAATAATCAAGTTTACGAATTTTTGAAATCCGCCCACAGACACGCCCACAAACTCAAAAAAACAAAATTTTGGAAAAAATCGAATTTTGAGCTAGAAAGCGGAAATTTTTTATTTATGATCCATGACTCCTAAAACTGATCGGGATAATTTTTTTTCAAAATCTGCCCACTGACAAAATAAATAAAACAATTTGTTTGAGAATCCAAAGTTTGAGCTAGGGAGCTGAAATTTATAATATATACTCTCTATGGGCCCTTTATGCTCATGTGTAAATATTTTCAAAATCCGCCCACTGTGGGCGTCCCCACAATTATTATTTTTTTTGAAAATTCAAAGTGAGCTAGGGAGCTGAAATTTATAATATATACTCTCTAGGGGCCCTTTATGCTCATGTGTTAATTTTTTTTAAATCCGCCTACTGACACGCCCACAATTAAATAAAACAATTTTATTGAAACACCCAAGTTTGAGCTAGGGAGCGTTTTTTTTGATAAAATCCTTAGAGCGCACACAATATGTAGAGCGTTCTTAACAATTCAACCATACTTAGACTTTTGTCATGCGCACTTATGAGGGATAGGAATAAGAATAGGGTATCCAACAGTTCGCCCAAGCGGACTGTAGCCCGTCCCTATGTTTTGTTTTAAATTTGAGAAGTGGCAGACTGGCGAAGCAAGGCGAGCATGGTCAGCGAGTTTAATATAATTTTACCTTTCCAAATCAACTTTTCTTTCTACTCTGAGCGAATTTATATCCACCGAATGAAGGATACCTATTTTTATATATATCCCACAAATTTGGTTCTTTTTTATCTCGAAATATCCCCAAATCTCGGAACACTCTTTGTTCAGTATTTTTTTTCTAAAAAAAGGTATCTCGGAGAAGCTTGGCTAGGCTTCTTTGTTACTTTTTTGTACTCATAGCATACATTAATATCGCCCGTAGACCCCTAAAAGTTACTAAAGGCGCGTTTTATTGTGAAGTTATTTCAAGCTCAACAATGGAAATCCCAATAAAACGCTATGTTCAGTTTTATGTTCACCTTTAGTTTAAATGTCAAATTTGGAATACATCATGGAATACTTAACTCTAGGTGGCGATATTTTCACTCTTTTGTGAAACAGCGAATTTTTAGTGAAATTAAAATTAGCTATTAGACGTATTCACGAAAGCAAGTCTAAAATTTATTATTCGGTACATTTAATATAATTTTTTTTTCCAAAATAATTTTCACTTCTTCTATTTATCTAAACGAACAAATTTTTTTTTTTTATATCCACCGAATGAATGGGTGTTGCGACACATATTTTTATATATCCCACAAATTTGATTCTTATTTATCTATCTTCCCAAATCCCCAAATCGCGGAACACTGTTCAATACTTTTTTCCATGGTTCGTAAAATATCGCTCGCGAACGATAAAATAAGGATCTTTATCGTTCTTTATCGATCTTCTCACGAACTATAAAAAATAAAGTTCGCGAACGATAAAATGTTCGATCTTTCCAAATTTATAGTTCTCTCAGGAACGAATTCTATCCTTTTTCTGTATCTCTCGTTCGTGAGAGATCGGAAAAAAGAAATTCAGGTAGAATATGGTTCGCTCGCGATAAGGAGCCGTATAGATCCATAAAACAAATCATTCTCGATTCACGATTTATATTTTCAATAGTTATTATTTTGATTGAAATAGGGAAAATAAAGACATTTGAGTTAAATTAATATATTTCTTATAATGGAGAAGCTGACGAATCATCTTGCTTACTTTGTGAGAGAAAATTGAGCATTGGAAAACATTGAGCAGCAAAGAGGTTCTGCTAGGCAAACTTGCACAAGTAATGCTGACAGTGAAATCAACTCAGGTCTCTGTTGAACGGGCTTTTAGCGCTCTACCAGTTTTTTGAGAAAAAACAGAAATAAATTATCCAAAGAAACAATAAATAATGTTTTGCTAGTTAAACTGAATGCAAATTTATTCCAAAATCTTAATATGTAATAACTTATGTTCTTTCAATATTAAAATAAGTAATATAATTTTCATGTAAAATGACTTTATTTTCTTATGAGAACCATTCGCGAACGGATCTCCAATAGTTCGCACGTGATAACTTCGCGAACGAACTATATTTTACAGATGGCAACAGGTTTGATTTGATCGCGAAAACGAATTTTATTTTTAAACGAACCGAAAAATAAGGTTCGCGTTCGAATCAGAAATCATATTCCTTTGCGAGCTCTTCATGAGAGAACGAATCATATTTTATCGTTCTGCGAACCTTGCTTTTCTTCTAAAAAAAGAGTATCTCGGAGACCAACCAGTTCACATTCTCGTTTGAGAAAAAAGATACTTATAAAATTGAGCTCAAACTGTGCATTTTCTGGGGCCAACTTTTTTGGATGGAAAAAGTGAAAGATGATACTTTTTTTTAGCAAATGCGCATAAGGTTCTAAACAAGGCTTAAGGTTCCGAGACTTGGATTTAGATTATCAAACTTTAGTTTTGATGTCACGGCTTCTAAAACGGTAGGATTGTGGTGGGGTAGTAAATTTATTTAATTTCCGCAACTTAGCTTAGGCATTGAAAATCTTAAATATGGTTCGCACACCCGCTTATGTGTCGTTCTATTCCAGAGTCTCCAACACCTTCATCTTCACTTTATAATATGTTCACTCTCGTGCTGACCAATTTAACTTCAGTTTTGGTTTGTTGTTGTTTAAGATTAAAATGTTGCTGAGCTGGGCATAAACTAACCATTAAGACTCCCCTATAGTTACTTTTAAGGGTCCACGAGCAATATTAAGGGTAGGTTTGTTAAGAAACTGTATTTTATATAATAATAATACCATTAGAATAATTATGATATAAAAACAAATCCAACAACTTTCAATCCCACGATCATATTCTCACGAGTGCTTATGTAATTCATCCATGGTTTCCTGAACTTCTATATGAACAAATCGGAGACAATGCTTATGGTAATTAAATAATTTAATTCCAATCGCTACCACATCGAGGTCAATAGGGAGGAATGCAAATACCTGTTTACACCCAGTAGTTGAAAGTGTTTAAACAGCTAAGCAAGTCTCAAACCAGTTCTCCATTACAAGTAGTGAAAGTAAGCATCTCTTATGACACCACGTTCACCCTCAGAAGAATAAATTCAAACGCAATTAATTTCAAATTCATTCAAAATCTATTGCATGGCGCTTTTATTTGCTAATCCTCACACGCACACACACACATAAAAATGGTTGTGAGATGGAAATTTAGTGCAGTTTCACCCCCAAGCCCAAGCCCAAGCCCAAGTCGGAATGCAAAATTGGAGCTCCTGCGGTCAGTATGGGTCCACCGTGCAGAATCGACGCTGAGGTTAGAAGTGGAGATGGAACAGCAGTCAGGATGGGACCTGCACTATGAACGAAGGTTGGTGCAGCAATAGTCTTGATTACTGGGGACACAACAGAAGTGACAATTGGACTGCTATGGACTTGGGTTTGGCTCGAGTGCGAGATGGCAGTTGGAATGGTGCGCACAATTGATCCGACTGGTTCCAAGATCGAGCTGGAAGCTAGAAGTCCTGGTGCGGCAGCAGCAACGGCAACGAGAGCAGACAATACAATCTGTGAAAGTATAAAATTGATATTAGTAGGTACCCTTGGCATCCTGGCGTTCAGGACTCTCTCTCCATCTTACCAATTTGAACATATTTGCGGCGTTGATTGGTTTTGGACTTGTTGATCTGAAGAGATTCAAAATGTTTATGATGTCTATGAAGACTGGGGCTTGTCTTTTTATAGTGCGACACATTTGCACCCTTGCTATCTTTCATAACCGCTTTGCGCCGCATGCCGTAGACGTGGCATCGAAGTCTTTCTCTTCCGTGGTTGTGTACATGAAAATTGAAAATCACTGAGACACATATTGGAGAAGGTCACTGTACCGCAACGCACTAGTTATGATGGGGGGCGCAATGTGCATTTGTGGTAGACAATTCAACTGGATGGTGCAATTCGTTGGCAGTATTGCGTATTCGACTTCTCAAGTGTTTCTCACTTGCAACATTTTATTTTTCATTTTTTTTTCAATTGAAATATGAATTTATTTACATGTTTATTAATGTAAGACATATGGACTCGATCAACAATGGTACATATTTGTCATATTTTCCCAATACGCGTTTCTTGGACAACCAACTATACTATAGCTTCATGGAAAACTGTTGTTCGATTTTTCTACTCAAAAATTATATTCGAAAAACTTTTTCTTATTATAAAGTTTTTATTAAGCTCTCTTCTTTGGGCAATATTCTCTCTGAATCCTTTTTAACACATTTTTGGCACTATCTATGGTAACTTAGGTACCGGCCGCGAAATAATAAGGGATGGTTGTAGAGCGATAAAATACCCGAATTTTTCATAATGGGAGGGGGTCAATCGCCCCCGTTAGGGCGGTAGAATCAAATTTCTAAAAAACCGACTTAAAACAGTTTTGCTGGGATCCCGAATTCGGCCATCGCCAAATGGAGCTCCTGGCGATGAATGGCATCATATGCGGCTTTAAAGTCGATGAAAAGAAGGTAGGTCTCGACTAGCAATTCATTGTTCTTTTCCAGAATTTGCCTTAGTGTGCCAAAAGCCACACTGGTAAGTGCCGATGAGTGTGTTGCAGAACTGCTTTAGACTTTCTCACACGACATTTAGCCGGGATAGTTCTTGCAAGACATATGATCGCCTTTCTTATAGATGGGGCATATCAGTCGCCCACATTGAATGTGAGCACGATTGGCACATGGTCGATTTGTTTCTGTGTTGATCCTGAGCGATTAGTAGGAAACCGTTCTCTGTTGTCGTGTCGTAGAGGCTATGCTTACTGACCAATCCGGCAAAGATGTTTTTCTTACCGATTTTTGGGTTGAAGTCCGCGAGCCCAATCTTCACAACGTGCTCCGGACAGGCTCCGTAGGCTCCGTCCAGAGGTCATAGAACTCCTCCTTAATAGGGTCTTCTGCTTCATTGGTAGGGGCGTCTTCACATATAAGACTGATGTTGTAAAATGTACCTCGGATGCGGATTACAGCCAGGCGATCACTTATCGGCTTGAAATCAATGTCTTTTGATCTTAGACTAATTCCCACTACAAATCCGCATCCTACCATGTGCATCTTTTTGTGGCAGCTGTAATAAATGCCGTACTGTTGCCGTTTTTGCATACCTGATGCTATCCATCGTATCGCGGGTATCACGGTAATATCTGCCTTATGCCGCGCAAGGATAGATTCAAGTTGTTTAGGCAGCACCAGGAGTGTGTACGTACGTTCCAGGTGCATACTTTCAGTTCATAGTCCGTTGACGTTCAGGGTCGTGATCTTAAATGAGGAGTGCCCATATCAGTGGTAGGGAATTTACCCCGACGGCACAACCCCCAGCCAGCATACCTTCTAGCAAAAGTGTCAGTGCTCCACTGCGGAAATACGAACGCTGCCGTTGATCCATTAAGGGCTCATCCGCCAACAACTCTTTTCCAACACCCTTATTTAGTTTTGAAAATTCTAAAAGAACTCAGCCCCAAATATGGCGAAGTAGCTCATGTAAGTTATCTGTCAACCTGACTGTCGACTACACCGTTGATTCAATCTAGTGAGTTCATCCGCCGTACGTCCTCTTCCTGAGGGGCCCATGTTAGAATTCTGAGTCTCATCCGCCAGTCTTTCGGACACTACATGTTAGTGTTGCTATTTTCTTCCTGTTCGAAACTCTCGCTTGTAAGTTTACCCACTGGTTACCACTTGGATATCAAATAAGAACAATTGATGTGTAGTCTAAGTTGGGGCTATTGTGCATCGCCAGGTTGATGCCTATCAATGCTTATCATTTTAGCACTCCCCAGATAGTTCAGAGAAATTGATCGTGCTCTAAGCCGGAACCAGGAGGTTAAGATGCTGAGGATTTATGAATTTTGTCTGTGCTACCTGGGCCCTTTTCATAAACAATGCCAGGTGACAATTCTACAAATTTGTCGCACTTGTCTGATAAAATTCCATTTCATAAAGTATTGACAAGGTGAAATAATTGTTCTATCGGTAGATGCTTTAATTTTTGCAAATGGCGGCAAATGTCAATTTTATTTTGAAATTTATCAAGTAAATAGATACAAAATACACGTCAACAAGACATGAATCACTAGACTTAGATTATTGAATAATTTGTTGGTTTTATTTGCGGAATAATTCGTCGGTGGTTGTCTGAGCAGCCGTTCTGCTGAGAATATCGCAGCTGTGCTACGTGCCACGCAATTGGGCATCAATCTGCGGTCTTTACAGAGAATATTTAGTGAAAGACTTGAAGATGTAGCCTTACAATGTTCAGACAGTGCATCAGCTAGTCGGCGGGTCGCATAGTGTCTCGTTTTGGCGATTTGCACTGGCCGCCAAGATGGCCTGACTTAACCATTTCAGAATTCTTTTTGTGGGGTTTTTCGAAGTCACGAGTCTATGCCAACAAGCTTCAGACTCTTGAAGCCATTAAAGAGATTATCCGTCAAGAATGCGAGGATCTATCGCAGGAAGTTCTGGCAAGAGTGATGGAAAATTCCATAAATCGGGCCCAAACGGTCATCAACTCTGGCGGCAGCCTGTTATCCGATATAATTTTCTCGACTTAATGAAAAACAATTTAAGACATCAATAAACGTAATCCAAAAGCAGAACCAAAGTGTTTTATTCGAAAAAAAAATTACAGCCAAAGAACATTGGGTGACATTTTTTGCGTCACCTTGTAAATGATGACTTTTTTGTCATTGTCAGATTATGACAACTTTGTTAGTGTCATATTTTGGCAAATTTGTTGTGACAATTTTGTAATTGACATATTTTGAGAAATTTGTAATGATGTACACAGCTATTTCTCAATAGTCAGGCATTCTGAACGGATTCCAGGCCAGCTAGGGGAGAGATGAAAGAACTTCAAATTCGGACCACACGCAAGCATGGCATTTAATGAATGGTGGCCATTTCTATCAATTTTAGAAGTTACATTAGTTCTAATTAAAAAACCATCTACAATGCAAGCAACATAAGCGAAATTTGCAAAATGCCTATAGCGCTGTAGTATGCAAATTATATTTTTAGTAGGCCAGCGAATTTCGTCTCCCAAAAGGTGTTCCATCTGATTATAGCAACTTCTGATTCAACGTTGGATCGCAATTTTTGAAGCACCCCACCTATCGCCACCTACATGCTACTGAGATACGCTTGCACATAGAAGTTGCGATTTAGCATCAAGAGAGTGATTCCTTTTTGTGGGACGCTGTAGATGTCCATCATTTTTTAACAAAATATATTCCAAAATATAGTCCTTAACCTGAAAATCACTAAATACAATAAAATCATTATTAAATAAATATTTCTTTATTTAAGTGTGGATTGCATACTACACGAAATTGCATTTGAGATTCTTCATCACTTTCACTTGAGGAAATTATATTAACCATTTTAAATCGTACTTGTCACTTCACTCACACTACCTGGCCGAAACTTAATCGCCTGTCACAGTTGTCATTTACAAACTGAACAAAATTGTAGATTGTACATTTTGTTTTGTCTCATAAAAAAAATCTCAGTACAAAATTGTCAGAAAACGTCAACTCCACGAATGACACCTTAGTGGAGATCCGGCGGCGAATTACCTTAGGAAACCGCTGCAACTTCGGTTTAGCAAAAGAAATGGGTTCAAAACTCCTCACTCGAAGGCCAAAATGCGTGCTATATCGAACCTTAATCCTACCAGTCCTGCTTTATGGCGCCGAGTGCTGGACAATAAGTAGAAAAGGGGAGCTTATATTGGGTTCTTTTGAAAGCAAAATACTCTGTCGGATATTTGAGGAGAAGATACAACCGCGTACTCTATGAGCTGTACCCAGATGTGGATGTAGTCCAAAATGCTAATTCAAGTCGACTACATTGGCTCGGCCACATTGACCGAATGGAAAATAATGCTCCAGCCAAGAGGATCTTCGACTCCCAGTCCCCTGGTTCGAGAAGGCAAGAGAGACCGAACCTCCGTTCTAAAGACCAAGCCATCGCGGGTCCGGAGCCCGTTAAGTAAGTAAGTAAGTAAGTAGATATGGCAACGCTGGATAGATAGCTCATATAAAAATAAATGTTGGTTTTTTCACGAGTGAACTTTTGACTTTGAAATTCATTTTTTATTCATTATTAGATATCTACTTACATACTAGACAAAAATGATTAAATCTAACTTATAAACATAGGGACGCGCTACAGTCCGCTTGGGCGAACTGTTGGATACCCTATTCTTATTCCTATTCCTCATGAGTGGGCGTGACAAAAGTATAAGTATGGTTGTTATTATTATTTTGTTATATAACATTTAAAGGATTTAAAAAAAAAAACGAAGCTTTTGTAAAAAAAACGCTCCCTAGCTCAAACTTTGGTTTTTCAATAAAATTATTTTATTTATTTGTGTGCGTGTTAGTAAGCGGATTTAAAAAAAAATTAACACATGAGCATAAGGGGCCCCTAGAGAGTATATGTTATAAATTTCAGCTCCCTAGCTCAAATTTTGGTTTTTCAATAAAAAAAATTATTTAATTGTGGGCGTGTGAGTGGGCGGATTTTGAAAATTTTATCTACCGAGCAGTTTTAGGAGTCATAGATCATATATAAAAAATTTCAGCATCCTAGCTCAAAATTCGATTTTTTCAGGATTTTGTTTTTTTTTTTTGAGTTTGTGGGCATATCTGTGGGCGGATTTCAAAAATTCGTAAACTTGATTATTTCGGGACCCTAGAGAGTATATGGTTAAAATTTCAGCTCTCTAGGCCCAGTTTAAAGGCCTAATTTTTCCCGATAGACGGACGGACGAACATGGCTAGATCGACATTACTATCGATGCTGATCATAAATATAGTAACTTTTAGGGGTCTACGGGCAATATTAAGGTACTCGTATGTTACAAACTATGCGTCAAAATTAATATACCCTTAGAATAGGGTATAATTACCTATTCTACGTACTTCAACTACTTAACGTATTCTAACTATAATAAGATTCTGAGCACTCGTTGCCTTGCGCAACAAGTGGTCAAAATCCCAATTGCTTTCCGAGCGCCTGGCAACGTGACACGCGCTGCGGTGAGCTAACTGATGCCTTACCAATATTCCCAATATTCTCCCGGAAGCACCACCACAAGTTGACGAGCCCGGCCTCTCCCAGAAAGTCCCTAGCTACCTTAGTCTATCTTATAAACTAAGAGGGTGTTACCTAGAGTAACGCACCGTCTTGGGAGGACATGTTGACCCCCTTCCCTCAAAAAGCCACCAACATTTGGCAAATTGCTTTTCCGTATCGAATTTTCACGAGTGATGTTGGTCACTGGATGTACATGCCTTCACACGCCTCACCCCCTTTACTTGACATTGACATTACGGGCTGAACAGAATGGGCGTTATTTATAATCTGCCACAAGTCTCGACTATTATACGAGTAGTACGTTTACACCGACACGAAATTCAACATTTCAAGAGGAAATTTTGAAACTTCATTACAACGACAAAAGTCATGTAGGTACAGGGATCTAGTCACGTATGGGTCGCAGACTTCCTTTGACCATCTTTCAAGATCGTTAATTGTTAAAATAAATAAAAGGGGACCTAGATAACTGCTTTGTGGAACACCAGAGCCGGTTAAGAAAGGTGCCGAAAGAACGGACCTGAAGCGAACACTGTAAAAACGGTTTTCCAGGTATGAATCTATCCATTTTAGCAAAATTGGTTCAAAGCCAAAGGCAGACAATTTGAAAACTATCGGAAAAAAATGTATGGGAAATCTTGTCAAAAGCCTTACTGAAATCTGTTGTAACAACATCGACTTCATTGCCACTTTCTATGACTGAGAGTGTAGACGATATGAATTCGACAAGATAAGTGGTCGTTGATCTACCTTTTAAAAAGCCGTGTTGGTTAGGGGAAATAAAAGACTTGCACTGAAAGCTTTAATCTTCATACAAAATACTTTCAAAAAGTTTGGCGATGGGGCGGTAGTTTGTCACCTCGCTATTTAATACCTTTTTGTGTATTGGTTTTATGAAGGAGGATTTCCAAATCTGATGAAATTTTCCTTAAGAATGTGATAGCCGAAAGAGATATTAGAGGGGGAGGGAAAAATTTGAGGAACCCTTTTTAAGAAATATGGCTGGAAGACCATCTGGGCCGGGTGAGTATTCATCATTAAGTTTAAGCAACTTTTTTTCTATTACTATATGATCAAAACATTGATATATAGAAGGACCAATGGAGAAGTTTTGAAGATATTCAAAGTAGATCCGGTACGAAGGAGTTGTCGGCGAAAGACTGCTTAAAGAAAGAAGCATTGGCAATGGTAAGCGGATCGGTAGATGCTATATTTTCATATGAAACTGATTTGGGAAAACCGTCAGATTTTTTTTATGACTTCGGATCGTTTATTATCTTGGTTTGTGCACTATTAAGATACTGTTGATAGAGGGAGTTATGAAGTTGGGTGAATTGAAGGTAAACACCGAGATAGCTGGAATAGTCAGAAAAAGAATCGGTTCGAATGAAAACTGCCCATAGTTTGTTTCTTTTCTTAGTTAAGGACCGAAGCCTTCGCTTGTACCAAGGGGGACTTGTAGAAAAGGTTTTCTTGCCGAAAAGGGGACATATAGAGATATAGAATTAAATAATTCTCTGTAGAAAATGGAGATAGCATCCTTCAAAGGTAGATTGGCGAACTCAAAAGAACACCTACTAAGATATGTGTTGATTTTTTCGAAATTCGCTTTATGAAAGTGGTAAGACGAGGCAGCTGCTGCAGGAATGGGTTGTATAGGAGAGTTAAGGAAAAGAGAAAGGAGAAGTGGCGGGTGAAAATTATCAATGGTCGACAGCGCAAGGGGACTCAGGTACACAAAGGAGTTTATAGGATCAGTTGTGAAAATGAGGTCTATCTGCCTACCCATATAGTTGGAGACCCCACTAACTTGACATAAACTTGAGTCTATTATCCCATCCAAGAAGAGACATTCCGTGCTTGAGGTGGGGTTTGAAGCGATAAAAAAAGATTCTTCATCTGATAGAGTCCAGTACAAATGCGGAAGATTGAAGTCGCCGAATATAATGATATCATCAATGGAGTCAGATAATGTTATTTATTTGGTCGATTGCTTCGTTTGCGAGTTGGTAGGATTCAATAGATTGAGCCGGTAAGACGTAAACACACATAACGTAAACGGATCTGCTGGGGAGTTATATTTCTATAGAAACGAAGTTAAGCTTAGGAGAATTGGAAACTGCAATTGGAGCGGAGTCAAGGTCTTTGTGGGTGGCCAGTTGGACGGATGTGTTCTAGTTTTAACGTGGTTATCACCAAAAATGTGCATAAAGGAAAACGCAAATTCAACAAAACAGGGCATATTTCGGTATTTTACTTCTTTTATTTTCGACTAACAAGACAAATTACATATTTTAACAATTCTTAAACGGAATTGGTCACTATAAACTCAATAAGATACTCCTCGTTTTCCCTATTTACAAATTTAATCCTAGAAATATAAACTGCGTCAATTTGACGCATTCTTTTGAAATTATTTGTTGTCTCGCTTAAACCGATGTGAAGATAGTATTGACGTATCAATACTCCTATTTTATGGCCAGATCTTCCATTGGCTTGTTGTTTGGTGAGTCACGTTTGAATTGAGGTATGTCGAGCTATATGTCACGAAGACAAAAGCGATGTGTGCTCCAACTGCATAAAAACAGTTTTCTTGTTGTCTTATGAAAATAAATATATCTAACACCTAAATTTAAATAAAAAAAAAATATGTTGAAGTTGAAACTCAATAACTTTCTAGTAGTCTGAAAAAATACTTATTTTTTTTTGTTGATCACATGGTAGATAATTAAGTTTGATTTGTTGTATAGAAAAGTAAATACAAATTTAAAAAAAAAATGAAAATGTTTCATTTACAAATATATACCCCTAACTTATAGTTATCACAGTATATATTTATAAACAAATGAGTAATACAGCCGATTGCAACGTTATCTATAACATACGTAAAAATATCTTTATAGGATTAAAAGCAAACAAGATTGCGTTCTGCCAAAATGTTAAGTCACGTAATGACGAACATACATGCTTAGAAAATGCAAATATTTTTTAACCTGAGTGCGCAATTTCTCATTCTATCATTTTTTGGATTCCACCCCCTGCCGGTTGACAAGTGCAACATAGTAGGTGTACATTAGCTAGCTGGCTAGGACGAAGAGCAAATTATGCATTTCTTTGGCATTTTTAAATTTAATTAATTCCCCAGAACATCTCCCATTTACTTCAAACGGCACCCGAAAAGATATACGTTTTAACATGTTGACTGTCGATCTGTATTGTTTGTTTATTTCATTTCTTTATTTAACAATAATGGTGTGTACAGTAAGATTACATCTTTTATAGTACTAAGGTACGCTATACTTTAGGATTACATTATAAGAAGATAACAAAATAATTGGAAGATGATTAGCGAAGTGAAGAAAGATTGCATGTTTAAATTGTATGTATGTAGGTATTTATTTGATATGAGACGGGATCGAGTTCACACATGAAAAATAATCGGCAAGAGCTTGATTAATTCCAGATATGAGGTATAATATAAGTCGTGTTTTATTATGACTTATGATCTGGGGTCTCATCACGTAAGACAATTATCGTCTGACGATACTGTTTTGACTGTGGTTTTGCTTCGTGTAACCTTAAAAATGTCTGTCGTCCCAACGCCATCGTTTCGACGACTCATTTTCTGCTTCACAAAGATCACGAAACATCAAAACACCATCACCAAGACGATAGCATTTCGCGAAAATTAGAGCAGTTTTCATGTTTTTTTAAATACCAGTAGGCCTCCCGATTTTGAATCACTAAGGCCAATCAAATGCTGGCATTGCTGCTTTGTATGATGCTGCATTTGTATGATCCAGGAATGTTAATTGATATTACCTTTTTGACAGGGTTCGATGGATCTTTAATTTGAATATGACAGTACCAACTGAGCCGGCCGCGCTTCATTCTTTTCAAGATATGATAAGGTCTTCATCTCAGCTGCCTTAAATTTCCCCTCACGCGTTCTGTACGTTATCCAACATTGTAAACCGTATGTGAGCGCGGGCGCACATTTGCGGTGTAGAGCTTTCCTTTTTGCTTAGGTCACATTTTTTGATCACAGAAGGTGGCTGAGTTCTCCCGCCACTTCATCCACCCAACGCTTACGCGATGCTCAATGTCGTCATGACAGCTTGCTTCGCTATTGATGCCAGATCCCATATAATTCAACTTTTCGCACTTGGGAATCACTCCTCCATATACATAATTGTCTGGAATAGGTCGGAGTAGATCAGAGAACGAAGAAATAATTCTGTTTTCTTCGGACTAATGCGATACCTACCCATTCCCCTTCAAAACGGTGCCGTGACATAACCCCAAGCGTCATAAGCCCAAATCTCGAAATTTGGCCTTATGTCCCTTTTTGAAGGTGACATGAGGCCAAATTCCAGCATTTGGTATTATGTCACTTTCACAAAGCGTCATAAGGCCAAATCCGGAAAGTGACATAAAGCCAAATTTTCGAAACCGTACCTCGCACCTACTCCAAATGAAACAGTGACCCCAAGCAGGGGCGTTGCAGGGGGGCAGCATGCCCCCCCCCCCCATAGGGATTGTACTATTTAAGCAATCTACTTGCGATTTCGCAACTAATCCCATAAACAGTGCAATGCATAAGCCAAATTGGCCTTATGACGCTTTTCCAATGTGCCATAATGCTGGTGCATGTTTGCTTGAACTGTGTCATTCAGGCGCCATCTAGTAGAGAGTAAAAGTAGCCATATTACCGATTTTGGCATCATTGGAATAGCAGTTTGAGTAGCTGTGGTATAACTTGGTATGTTGTTCTCGAACCTTCTGTACTCAACGAATCTGGAAATTTCTAGAGGTGTCACTAGGAGATATAAATAGATGTCGCAGGAGCACCCAAGACATTCTAGTTGTGAACCGCGATAAAGAAGTACGATAGATGACAGTAGTGAAAAGTATAGAGAAAAAGTATAAGTATCCAGTAAGAGAAAAGTGTTTGTGTATTTAAAGTGATTAATTGTGAAAGTGAATTGTTTAATTAAATAAGTGAATTATTAGAATAATAATCAAGAAGTAAAAGACATTGATAGAGAACTAATAAAGATTAATTAAATAGAATTACGTTTTATCTTTTCGAATCCTAGCCTGGATGTAACAATACCAAATGCTAAAATTTGGCCTCATGTCACTTTCACAATGCGACATAAGGCCAAATTTCAAAATTTGGGCTTATGACGCTTGGGGTTATGTCACGGCACCTTCAAAACGTATACTTGTCTCGTACTGTCAAGTTGGTTAGGTGGAGTTCTATCAGCAGCCGAAGAAGAAATTTTCGCCTAAGCTTAAGCAATACCGAAAACCGAATGACCCGAGCATTTCTGCACGACACAGGATTAGTGCATGCTCCTATTATTTCTTGTTTGATCTTTCTTTAACGACACCGGTGATCTCCAGTCGTGTCAACCCACGGATTTGCATGCACACTTGCAGGACAGATTTAAGATGTTAAATGTGTCGCTAGGCTTACCTGGATGTTTAAATTGCAATGGTAGTGTATTCACTAACTGATTGGCAGGTCGTGTGTTCGAATCCCGGCCAGGGCCATGATTTTTAATTGAATTCACATAAATTGAGATCTCCCTAAGCAATTTAGGCGCCAGAAAAAAAATACTAAGCGCCAAAACTTCTTTCTTTCCAGAGCCCCTTTAGCGCAAGCTAATTATAAAAAAAAAATTGTCTAGATGTGATTTTTCCCCTTTTTTTTTTTATTTTTTTTTTTTAAAAAGGAAATCCAAATCCCAGAGCACTCAGACTCGGTAACGTTCCATTGTACTACCAGGCAGAAATCCTCCTTTTGGTGTAGAGGCATGTGATTGGGTGGCGTATGTTGTTGTTCCCCATGGGGATTGAACCTGCACCGCACGGGTCACAAGCCAGCACAAAAACCTCTACACCGTCGCCACCCTTGATTTTCCCCCTTAGTCGCCTTTTATGACAAGCACTGTTTATCGGAGTGCGCTGTAGTGATACTCTTCACGCGTCCCTATACGGGAAACTTATTTAACAATAATAAAGAATAATTAATAAATAACAAAAGGAAAATATACTTTAATTCGCAAAAACAATAACAATATCTAAGTAATAACAAAATCGTATGCTCAAAAGACCAAATCATGTCCGGTATCGCATGTTTCATTGAAAGAATAGATCAATTCTAGATTTGCCTCTAACACAAAAGATGCGATACGAAATGTTTGAAAGACTTGCTCTTTAATTAACCAATATATACAAATAGCCTTGCTCAAACATCAAAGTGAATGAAATGTGGTTTTGATTTGTTGTGGAATAATTTCAGTTGCGATATCTGACAGATGACACCCCCAACTTCAAGAATACTACAATAGTCAACTGATCAGGACCAAATAAGTTTCAATAAAAAGAGTAATTCTAGATTTTGAGAGCAACTCCTTCGATTTTCAATGAAACACGCTTTTCTATTAGTGTATTAGGTACTTTGTTTGCCGGTTTGTAATATTCCATCACGCAGGAAAATCTGATATTCAAAATCAACCAACTTTGGGTTAATAACAAATAAGTAATACTATTAGTAAATATAATAGCTCCAACAGAGTTAGTGAATTAAAGATAACTGAATGGAATTGTATAAGAAAAATTGGTTAAAAATAACCAATTTATGAATTTCCCCTCCGAAATTTGCTCGATTGTAAATACCAAACTAACTCTGTAGTATTTAACTAACTTACTTTGTTGTTATTAGATGACCCAGTTGTTAAAATTGAACCAACTTCTGTTTTTATCAGCCAGCCTACTTGGTTGCATTTAACTAACTTACTCGGTTTTTAAAACATAACTCATTTGGTAGAATTCAACCAACTTACTCTGTTGTTATTAGCCAAATCACTTGGTCAATATTGGCAAAGCTACTTGATTACATTTAACCAACTTACTCTGCTGTTATTAGGTAAACTTTGTTGAATTTAACCAACCTGATAATCTATTGCTAGTAGCCGACATACTTGGTAAAATTTAACTAACTTATCTACTTTAAAATTAGACAACCTTACATGGTTGCGAACCAACATCTGTTCTTATGAGCCACCTATTGGTTAAAATTAACCAACAGGCTTGTAATTAACCAACCAACCAACATAGTTGAATTCAAAAATATCAATCTCACCGGGCGGGACGTCTTTCGACTCCCCTTTAAAATTGGGTCAAGTATATTCGAAGATTTCGCTGGGGGTAAATCGCAGCTGACGGTCGTGGTACTCCCAAAACCATCAGGCAAAAGAAAAACTTCCCCGACCGGAAATTTTGATGGTGTAAAAGCCGGTCTGTATTATTTTCATCTGCTTGCTGGTCGGGTGTTTGGTGGACAAGATGACGGCTGGGCGCACAGTGGTAGCAATCAGGGGCCCGTTGGCTTTATTCAGCGACAGTATGTATTTAATCTTTAAAACGCTGTGGTTTTTAACAAAAATTACTCATTTACTTTCTGCAGAGGCTCAGTTAAATTTAATCCATTTTTTTTTAAGAGCAAAAATCGCTAGGTAAATTTTTCTCTATGTTATATTGTGACCGTACATCAGATCAAAATACAAGTTTTCAGCTCTTGATTAATTTGGTATTAGTGTTAACAAAAATATTGATAGCTATCACATCTTCAGTCAATCTCAAATTCGTCATTGAAATCAACATTTTTAAAACGAAATGTCGTCAGTAGAATTGTTTTTTTTTTGTTCAATATGCATCACAATAAATCGAACAAAAGTAGTCGTAAATGCATGAGCTTATGCAAAAACAAGTCAAAAATTAAAATTAAATTTAAAGTAAAGCAAAACGAGCGCAAAGCAAACAGATTTAAATATACATAAACGCAAAAAAAATAACTCTTCAATATTGCATTTGATGGTCAGTGTTCACAACAGAAATGTATAATTTGTGCAAAATGTCGATTGATCAATATATTTTGTAGTTTATCAATAATTCATGTCTTACAACCAAATAAGTAAGACCTGCGCTAAGAAACAACTTAATTTATTTTTTCATTACTAAGATATGTTTATTGTTTTTGTAAACAATTTTTTTTTTTAATTTTTGTAAATATAGTATTAACTGCGAGTTCAAAAACTTGAGAAAAAATATGAATTGTACTACATCTGCTCTCGATTTAAGTGCCAACGCTGGCCATGAGACAAATGATTGTCATTATATTCGTCCCAGGTCTGTTATTCCATTTTGGATATTCCAGGTACAAAATTCGAAAATTCTGTCTTTTCTATTCATTATCCGGAAAAAAAAAACGCACTCAATATGTACACAATGTCCTTCTTAATTACTTGTCCACGAAAAGTGTTTTCCCATATCATTGCGTTATTTCCAAATTTGCAATATTTGTCAATTTTGTAACAAAACTCAATTTAGCAAATGGACAGAGGCTCTTAACTAAATAGAACCACTTCTTATGGATAGAGTATCCAACATTTCGCCCAGGTAGATTGCAGCCTTTCCATAAGTTGTTTTATGTTTTTGTGGTTTTTTGGCAACAAACATCGAAGGCAGGTATCTAAAAATAAAACCTGCTTGCGCACAACCAAATTATCAGAACTTTCTGTGTACAGAAACTAATATAGATACACGTTGTCGCTCCAGCTAAGCGACATGAACACTACAATGATGGAAATTGAGCTCTCAGTTCTAATCAGTTTGATTTGAGCGTTCGTTTAGTAAAGTCAAGTCTCTTCATCACTAAAATGGACCTTAGCCAAAAGAATGTTGTGTATGTCGGTGGAAGCGGTGGTATTGGTTCGGCTTCTTGTAGGCGACTTGTTCAAAAAAAAATTGCAGTAAGTAAAGATGAAATCCAAAGAAAGGAGCACAGCAATCGATCGCACATAATTTGTCCTTTTTCCTTCTATCAAGAATTTAGTCATTTTGGACTTGGCTGAGAATACCGATCTTATCAAGGAGCTTCAAGCTCTTAACCCACCAACGAATGTGTACTTTCTGAAGATCGATCTTCGATGCAAGAAAAACATTAAAAAGGTTATTAATGAAGTTATTGGCAAGATTCAACGTATCGACGTTCTGGTCAATGGAAGTGGACTGTCCAATGAGCTAGATCCTGATCTCACTATTGGAGTCAATTTGGTAGGTCCATTCCGGAGAATCTTCCTTAAGCAAAATAAACACATGACTAAACCATTTTCAGCTGGGACTAATAAACACCACTCAGGCTGTTCTTCCACTGATGGACAAATCAAAGGGGAATAATGGTGGCACAATCCTCAATATTGCTTCTGTTGCCGGACTAGATCCTAGTCCGCATTTACCGGTATACAACGCCTCCAAAGCGGGTGTGGTTATGTATACGCGTTCACTTGCAGTAAGTTTGCAGTTAACTTAAAATATATTATGTGGTTAAACTTAATTTTTTTATCTAGTCAGAGGAAAACTTCATTCAAACTGGTGTTTCATGTATTGCAATTTGCCCTGGCTTAACCAGAACTGGACTTTTGGATCAATTCAAATCGACGGACCTGTGTGACCGCGCAGAGGCTATGACGCAAGCAATTGATATTATAAAAAATCAGACTCCTGATGAATGTGCCAAATGTTTAATTGAAACGCTTGAACTTAATAAGAATGACACAGTTTATATTTTTGACACGGGCAAAATTACGGAGGCCACGTTCCCCAAATTCTGGAATTTAATTTTTAATTAAATATGATTTGATATTAACTTTGTTTTGTGTTTTAAGTGGATCTTGTGGTGCAGATTTATTAATGAGGTATATTTGTCAGTTTTAGAGATAGTTTTTATTTTGTTCGTTTGAATACAACATTGACAGTTTTTTTTTACGATGAATTGATAGACTATTTAAGCAATACACAATTATTATTCAAGTTTAGTAAGTCTTCAGAGTGAAAGAGTCAATATCGGCTTTCGGAAATTACGCCAGAACTTCGTACTTTCAAGTTTGGAAAATATATCATAATGTTGACTGGAATATAAATGCGGAAATATCGGTAATTGCACCAGACAGATGTGGAAAACGAACCAAAAAGTTAAATAGAAATAATAACCGATAATAAACATTCTGGGTTATTTGCAAAACGTAATTTTAGCAAATGGGCTAGAAATTTTGCACATTCTAGCCTTTTTCGAGACTCATCCAGGCGGGTGGCTGGGAACACTGCACGACCTCTTTCATAGATCATAGCCACAAGCCCATATCGTCTATGTTCGACCAAAACTCACTAAATCACATTTTTTTAAAAAAATAATTTTTTCACCAAAAAGTGTTGTCTTTAAATTCTCATTCAAGTCGCTCAAATCTCATAAATTCCTTCATTTCTATAACAATTTGGTTCTAAAAGTCATGATATACAATTCTAATACTGTACCTACCCTACCAACAAAAATTATTAAATCTTTAATTACAAAACCATTTCTGGATATTAATATGTAGGTAGGTGCCAAAAGCAAATATTAAACTTAGACAATTGTCTACATACATATTTAGATAATTTTCTATATATCGTCGCTTGAAAAGCAAACTGACATAAGTCAAAATTTGACGATTTTGAGTTAACTATACAGAACGAATCGCAAACGAAATTACAAATTTTCTATCAAACCGTCATAACTATAACTTTTTTTTTTTTTTTTTTAAATTCATTTTTATTAATTATTAGCTTATATCAACTTATATACTAGACAAAAATGAGTAAATCTAACTTAACATTAACAGGATACTTATTCTAGATTATTGATCCTTATGCGGACGCCCTAAACTTAACTCTATCTTATAATTATTGCCTTTCGGCCTAAAAACTATTTTACGAACTAATCTTACATATTATGTTTTCATCGAGAAAATTTTTAAGAAAACTCGGCATCTTTATCAAATTTTATATTTTTATATAAAAAAACAAATTACAAACTACCTACTCTACTTACTTAAACTACTTAACATATTCTAACTATAATTAGGATTCTGAGCACTCGTTGCATTACGAAACAAGTGGTCAAATTCCCAATTGCTTTCCGAGCGCCTGGCAGTCGTCAACGTGCACACGCGCCGCCGTGAGCTGACTGATGCCTTACAGAATCAATCACCTCCCGGAAGCACCACCACAAGTTGGCGAGCCCGGCCCCTCCCAGAAACGCCCTAGCTAACTTAATCTATCTTACAAACTAAGAGGATGTTACCTAGAGTAACGCACCGTCTTGGGAGGGCATGTTGACCCCTCCCCCCTCAAAAAGCCACCAAAATTCGGCAAATTGCTTTTCTGTATCGAATTTATCCCTCTCCGCTATTGCGGTACTAAAACGGAGGAGCTCATGAGCATTGGCGACGTCCTCGCCGCGGATGAGCCGCTTATCTCTCGCACTGCGGTAGCGGTGGTATAATACCGGGATACCATCCCTCGTCTGTACCAGCCCTTTTGCATCAATATGGATAAATGCCTCTGGCGGGATAAAGCCAGACCGGAGTGTACTCTCAATGTACATTTCATTGGGGTAGTAAGCCCCAAAGATCAGACTATTGTCGCTGGCCATCGCCCTTGCAACGTGCCTTCGAGTCACCTTAATGAGGAAATTGTCAATCCTATTCAACTGAGCCCCATCGTATAGGACCTTGTTGGGATAGTATTTTATATAGTTGGATTCAGGCGTTCGGAACAACCGGAGACAGGTCCTTAGACATTGTCTCTCCAAAACCCGAATCTTTTCCATATAGCTAGGCGCTATATTAAACCATAATGGAGTCATAACTATAACTCTTAACCTTCGCATGGACCCTATCTACACATGTAGATATTTGAATTTTCTTTGAGTATTTTTGTTAGAGCTTAACTTATCTCTAAGAAAATTTTACTCAGTAACTAACTTTTTGATCTTAGTAGGAAAACAAAAACATTTTGCTAGATATTTCTCGCAAAAGCGGGGCTAAAATAGGGGGGAACAAGAAGACATTTTGTTACAGCTAGAGCCTAGACTAAAAATCTAGCCTGAAGGAACAGCAATAGAATAACCATTTAAAATTAAATAAAAAAAATACAAGTAATATACCAGCTAATTCGTTTTATTCATAAAAAAGAAGACTGTAAGCTAGGCTAGACTTCTCCTAGAATGCACTCCATGGCACTTCGAATACGAATTTGGCACGTTATTCTTCGGTTTTGTGCTCTTTTACGTATCTGCGGGATGCACAAGCTCTCACCCAGGCTTTCAAGGAAATTTATTCTTTTTTGCAATATTTGCTGATCCTTGTGGATTATTTTACACATACATTTTGTATGCAGCTAGTCCAGCAGATTATAAAATAAAGCCTACGGCCAACGTAACGTCCTTCGTTTTGTGGTATACTGGCTAAGCATTTTGTCCATCGTATCAACCCCGCCTTTGGTATGATTATAATACAGGATTATCTCTGGTTTTTTTGTGGTCCCTCGGAGATTGCCTTAGTTTGGTGGAAGGTTGTCTTTTTTTGGGACGTAAGAGCAAAGCACAGCATTTTCATAAAATCCAAATTCCGTGGACAACATTTCAAGCTTTAAATTCATCTGGTAAGTAACGGTTTTTTTAATTTTCCCACAACAGACAGCTTCTAACTAAGCAGCTCCTTAGCTAATGGTAGAGTGGTGAAAAAATTGTCCATTTTCACGTTTCTTCCAGTATTTTTATAACGAGTAACAAGTTCCTTCACAATTCGTTCACCCTGGTTTACTTCTCTGTTGGAACCAATTTAAGCAGTATAAATTTGTCCACTCAATGGAGAGGCTGTCTGCGAATCACAGGCCCACCAAAGCTTTATGCCATACTGGTTTGGATGGTATGTATTCGGTAAATTTAGTACGTCCTCTAAAGCGGAAAAGTTGTTCATCTACCGTAATTGACTCAGAAGGCCGATAACATTCTGCAAGATTGAAATTTAACATTTCAAATACATCCCTTAAGGTGCTGCTTTGTCAGATGCTATTCGATCAGCCCTGGTAATTTCCGAATCAAAACGGATAAATCCCGAAATTGCTCTGAAGCGACGAAGCAAAGTAAATACAAATCATGAGAAATAAGAAACAAAACAAAAAAAATATTTCCTAGACCAGATTCGTACAAAATAAATGTATGGGATTTTTTTTATCTACACATGTAGATACAGTCCATTCGGGTACATAAAAAGATGTGTCCATGCGAAGGTTAAACTGACAGCATGAGGGCATAAGTGTCTTTTTGAATCTAAGGAGACATCACTGTTGTTTTCCCAGCTGAATGACTTTTTTTCATTTGTAACACTTTGCTTCTAAAAAAATTATGAAATCGTGAGTGATAATTCTTTTGAAAAGTGAAACTTTTCGTTTTGTGTTACTGCCAAATTGCAGTACATTTTTTTGTAGTAAAACGTTTCAATTTGCGTTAAGTCATTTTGCCTTGGAACAGAACCAGCTAATGAACTTCAAAGTTCTTTTGATTACTTTAACTTTATCAATAAGCTAGGTACCTATTATTTTTTATAATATTATCTATTATAATCGATTTTTTCATTAAAGTTCCTATATATTATTAATGTGTAAACATTTTTGCTCTCGTTGATGTGTAAATATATTTTTTCTCGGTAGGGGCTAGTTGGAAATATCTAGCGTCACCATCATCGTCAGATTTCGTCATCGTCAGATTTTCCCGTTAATGTTCATTACCACGTGAGTTAATCGCTGCTCGACAGATCACCGCAATTAAACGACGTTTGGCGCGGTTAGTACGTAGATGGGTGACCGTTTGAGAACAACCGCGTGTCGTTGTTTTTTTTTTATTAATTATGTATGTTCAATCTTAGAGATTATTATGTCCTTACGAAACACCGGAAAGTTGTGTGGAAGTAGATTTGTTTTGAATAATTGAGGTTGTATAGCTTGTAGTTTGTTGTACATCAGTTGAAGGTAAGAGGAAAAATATCGATTTGTACTTCGGTAACCGATGGCCGTTTTAAGAATGTCACTTAAACGACAATCGATGCTATATTTTCCCGGTACATCGACACACTTGAGTCGACGGTGTACGTCTCCTACTTCAGCTTTCACAAGCCAATTATTTGTTTGGTCAAACATTAAATAAATTTTGTCGTTGACATTAAATATATATCATGGATTTATTTCAATACAATACCCAAATCTCTTGTTTATCAAAACCACAACCTCTGTGATATTTCCACATGCAACACTGACGAGCCTACATGTTTACACATAAACTATGCCGTGAGTGCAGCGTGGCTCACACCTTTTTTTTATAACTTATAATACTAAATGATTACTCTGAATTAAAAAAAACGCGGCAGGAGTTCCCCAAGGAAGCGTTCTTGGGCCGATTATATTTCTAATGTACACTAGTGATATTCAGCACGAAGAAGGCTCAACAGTAGCCACGTTTGCAGATGATACAGCTATATTAGCGGTCAGTAATACCGTTGAATCAGCAACTAATAAACTCCAACGTGCTATTGACAAAATTTGTGATTGGACAAAGACTTGGCGTATTGTTCTCAACGAGGCAAAATCAACGCACGTGAATTTTACTTATAAAAATGTAGACAAGTTACCCATTTTCATTGATTCGGTAGTTACGAATTCCGTACACAAACGAGGCAAAATATTTGGGGATGGCACTCGATGCGGAATTAAAATGGAAACCGCACGTCAAGAAGAAACGCGAAGAGCTCGCCATTCGATGTAAACAAATGCACTGGCTGCTTGGTAGATTTTCCAAACTCAGCATGCAGAACAAGCTGCTTTTATACAAGCAAATACTAAAATCGGTGTGGACATACGGTATACAACTTTGGGGTAGTACCAAATCCAGTAATATCAACATTCTACAAACTTTTCAAAACAAAGTGCTAAAAATAATAGTAAATGCACCATGGTTTATCAGAAACACTGATATCCACAGAGACCTAAGTATGGTCGAAGATGAAATAAAACATTTTGCCCGCAGACAACAGTCCCGCCTTCACGGTCATTGCAATAACACCATGCTACAAATTCTAGACGATACTTACCGAGTGCGCCGATTACAGAGGATAAAACCATTTGAATTATAAGATGTAACCGCGTCCCTATGGCGGTATTAGCAGGTGCCTCCACTTGGAAGCTGCCTACCAAACGCGTATTTTACAGTTTAAATAAAACTGGTAGATAGGAATTACCTAGCTGTAGTACTCGTATGAAGGTTTCGAAGGGAGGTGGTTTTTGTTTTCTTATCTTAAGTGAGAAAGAGTCGCATGCACGATTTTCCACCTACCCCTATTATTCGTCCGAGCCTAGTTCAGGTTCCAAGTCTCGTGCTTTTAACCAGGATAGGTAACTCTCAGCTTGCTGAGAGCAACATTGATATTAGTATGGCTTGGGAGTAATATTAAAAACTCTATACAAAAAAAAGCTTAATACTATTTAAAGTGGGGTTGTTTCTACAAAATACGCAAAAAATTCCTAACGAACAGTATTATTTATGTTAAATAATCTTTATTTTTTTAGTTTTTTCAACTACTTGCTTTTTAAACTTAATTTCTTTGTTCCTTTATGTTTATCCTTGTTATTTCTTTAGTAAAATTTAACTTATTTTAAGTTATTAATAAAACAATATATTTTTTTACGATAAACATTGTTGGTTTTATTTCAAAACAAAAACACACTTTTTCACACTTTTCTTTGAATGAGTAGTTATTTTGATGCAAAATGACATAAGTCAAATTTTTTTTTGAAAAACGGCTTTTTGTAGTAGTTTTAATACACCACTTGAAAGAAGAAAAAAATATACTTTTTTACTTTACAACTTTTTGGTATTCATTAAAATTCAAAACTAAAATGAATTTTTTCAGTAATGAAAAACTAAAAATGGCTTTTCTGAAAATGTATGAATTTTGACATATGTCAGTTTGCATTTCAAGCGACGATATGTAGTACAGTTTAGGAACTGTTCTACCATTAAAACTACAATTTGAAACAAGAAACTCAAAATCAGAGTTTGCGCACAACCAACTTATCAGAACTTTCTGTGTACAGAAACTAATAGTTAGATACACGTTGTCGTTCCAGCTAAGCGACATGAACTACAAAATGATGGGAAGTGAGCTCTCAGAATCAGTTTGATTTGAGCGTTTGTTTCATAAAGTCAAGTCTCTTCATCACGAAAATGGACATTAGCCAAAAGAATGTTGTGTATGTCGGTGGAAGCGGTGGTATTGGTTCGGCTTCTTGTAGGCGACTTGTTCAAAAAAAAGTTGCAGTAAGTAAAGATGAAATCCAAAGAAAGGAGCAGAGCAATCGATCGCACATAATTTGTCCTTTTTCCTTTTATCAAGAATTTAGTTATTTTGGACTTGGCTGAGAATACCGATCTTATCAAGGAGCTTCAAGCTCTTAACCCACCAACGAATGTGTACTTTCTGAAGATCGATCTTCGCTGCAAGAAAAACATTAAAAAGGTTATTGATGAAGTTGTTGGCAAGATTCAACGTATCGACGTTCTGGTCAATGGAAGTGGACTGTCCAACGAGCTAGATCCTGATCTCACTATTGGAGTCAATTTGGTAGGTCCATTCCGGAGAATCTCCCTTAAACAGAATAAACACAAAACTAAACCATTTTCAGCTGGGACTAATAAACACCACTCAGGCTGTTCTCCCACTGATGGACAAATCAAAAGGGAATAATGGTGGCACAATCCTCAATATTGCTTCTGTTGCCGGACTAGATCCCTTTTCGCATTTACCGGTATACAGCGCCTCCAAAGCGGGTGTGGTTATGTATACGCGTTCACTTGCAGTAAGTTTGCAGTTAACTTAAAATATATTATGTGGCTAAACTTTATTTTTTTGTCCAGTCAGAGGAAAACTTCATTCAAACTGGTGTTTCATTTATTGCAATTTGCCCTGGCTTAACCAGAACTGGACTTTTGGATCAATTGAAATCGAAGGACCTGTGTGAGCGCGCAGAGGCTCTGACGCAGGCCATTGATATTATAAAAGACCAGACTCCTGATGAATGTGCCAAATGTTTAATTGAAGCGCTTGAACTTAATAAGAATGACGTAGTTTATATTTTTGACACGGGAAAAAAAACAGAGGCCACTTTCCCCAAATTCTGGAATATAATTTTTAAATAAATATGATTTGATGTTGAATTCGTTTTGTGTTTTAAGATGATCTATTTAATCAATCTGAACCAAGCAAAAAACATGCCCAAAATTTGTTCTAGGTTTATCCTGCCAATTTCTTTCCATCAATCTGCTCAGATCAGTTTAAAGCAAGAGTTTCTGCAATTTAATTTAAATTTTCAGATGGTACTGATGTGAACTGATTTATTTATTTATTTAAAGATAAATCCAACGGCTGACAAATTCAGATCAAAACTGTATCTTGTCGAATATTAACGGCGTAATTTTCAAAACCGAAATAACACTTGAAAATAGTGAGTGATTATCTTTTGTGAAATCTATCAGCTGAAGAAATAAAGCTATTCTCACTCGGTCTGACTATTTTCACTCACTTGTATTGTTCTGTTCCTTTCTCATCTAGTTTTCAATTATTATTTACAGTTTATTATAAGTTCAGCGTTTGTTGTGCAGATTTATTTATGAGGTATATTTGGCAGCTTTAGAGATAGTTTTTATTTTGATCGTTTGAATACAACTTTGTATATAAGTGCTACTTGCAATTATCGCTGACATTGACATAGTTTTTTTAACGATGAATTGATAGACTTCTTAAGGTTATGTATAGTTTAGTAATCATCAGTACAATACACGAGTATTATACGAGTTTATTTAGTCTTAAGAGTGAAAGAGTCGATGTCGGCTTCCGGAAATTACGCCAGAATTTCGTACTTTCAAGTTTGGAAAATATATCATAATGTTGACTAGAATATAAATGCGGAAATATCAGAAATTACACCAGACAGATGTGGAAAACGAACCAAAAAGTTAAATAGAAATAATAACCGAAAATAAACATATTCTGGCTTATTTTTGCAAAACGTAATTTCAGCTGATTCTTGAGATTCATGTTTCAACTCTTTATTGCAACTGACCATTTTGGTTTCGACAAATCATTAACCTAGCCTAACACAATGTATCTATACTTAAAATCTGGGGAAATATGAAGGTTAAACTGTGACATCGTTCGATCAGTCTAATTGTTATTTAAAACAAGATACGCTAAGTACATAAGCGAGCATGTTGGTGCATGGATTTGTTACGATAGGGTGATCATTTGTTAATGCCTTAAATTAGCTTCTTACATAGCAAAAGGCTTCAACACATTCTGGCCTTTCTCCTGACTTATCCAGACGGGTGGCTGGGAGCACTGCGCGACCCCTTTCATAGCCACAAGCCCATAAGTCTTTGTTCGACCCAAACTCACTAAATGACATTTTTTAAAAAAAGTTTTTTTTTTACCAAAAATGTTCTCGTCATTTCAATAACAATTTCGTTGTAAAAGTCATTAAATAGAACCTTAGACTGTACCCTACCAAAAAAAACTCATTAAATCTTTATTTATTTTATTTTATTTTATTTATTTATTCAATTAAACCGCTCTACATAATTAAGAATTAAATTCTTTCTGTTCTTGTTCAGTCAACAAGAGGATGACAAAATGCATACTTAAAAATAGTTACATTAAACGTTAACACAGAAAAAAGTTAAGAAGTAAGATATATGTAGATAGTATAGAAAATGAAAAATGAAAATAGACAATGAATGTACTCTAGACATTGTAGTGTTAAAAGTTGCATGCAAAGTGTTCAAATAATTTCTTTTTATATGTTCCGCCCGTGTTTATTTTCCTTAGATTTTGTAGGAGATTATTCCAGAGGAGAATTGCATGTACACAGAACTGCCGAATTCTAACCAAAGAACGATGAATTGGCGGGACTATATTAAATGTTCTTTGGGAACTATTAAATTAAATTTTCGTAGAAAGATAATTTGGTAACTTAGACGTAATAGTTTTATGTAATGCAAGGACTGTTCTGTATTTTAGTAGGGCATTAAGGGAGCACCCATTTATTCGTTTAGCATATAAAGAAATATGGTCATATCGACTTAGATTAAAAACTTATCTAATTAAATTATTAAACACAACAATTAATTTCTTGAACGATTCAGAATCTAAGTTTGAGAATATTTTGCAGCCATATATGATAATAGGCAACACGTAGGACTTGATCAACACGTAGGACTTGATCAACACGTAGGACTTGATCAACACGTAGGACTTGATCAACTTAAGTTAAGGTACATTTTAGTAGGACTCAAGCCGCGAAGAATACAATAAATCTTTGAATATGATCTTTCCAATTAAGGTTCTGATTGAAGTATATGCCGAGATTCTTTGCTTTGCTGACGAACTCTATAGTTGAGTTATTTATTTTCAACGCTGAAAGAGTAATGTTGTTAAGTGGTGTCCTGCATAATGTAATAGCTTTGATTTTGGATGCGTTTAGCTCAATTTTATTACGTTGGGACCAAACAAAAATGTTGTTTAAATCGCTATTCAAACATTCAACGGCAAAAGGGTGGCTGGATTTATTGAATTTTACTGTCAATTGTGCATCATCAGCGAAAAAATTAAATTCACAATTTTCAATACTTCTTGTATGGTCATTTAAATAGGGTGTAAATAATTGGGGGCCTAAGATAGAACCTTGAGGCACACCAGTTGGTACATGTAGCAGTGCTGAATTGTTATTGTTTATTACAAAAACATTTCTGGATATTAATTTGTAGGCCAAAAGTAAACATTAAATTTCCTACATACATATTCTGATAATTCTCTATATATTTAGTACAGTTAAGAAACTGTTCTGCCATTAAAACTAAAATTTGAAACAAGAAACTCAAAATCAGAGCATTAAAACCGAAAATGAAGAACTTTAGTTTTTCAAGTCGTTTTTCATGGAATTTTTATTTTGTCAGTTAATTAGTTTTGGTTCAAAATCGACGATAGATATCAGGTAGAGTTAAAATGTAGCAATAAGAGATAAGAACTACAAAGTTATGATAAAGCTTTACGGAGAGTTAATTTTTTTTTACTTGTTTACATTTAAAAAAAAAATCGTCTATGTATGCAACAAAGAGTTCAATCGGAATGCTCCGATTTTTAGTCACAAGCACACAAAAAACTGAAGATATGTGTGAATATATGTATTTTAAAACATAGGGACGGGCTACAGTCCGCTTGGGCGAACTGTTGGATACCCTATTCTTATTCCGATTTTATCAAAAAAACACGAAGCTTTTGTAAAAAAAAACGCTCCCTAACCAAAACTTTGGTTTTTCAATAAAATTGATTTATTTAATTGTGGGCGTGTCAGTAGGCGAATTTAAAAAAAAAATAACACATGAGTATAAAGGGCCCCTAGAGAGTATATATTATAAATTTCAGCTCCCTAGCTCAAACTTTGGATTTTCAAAAAAAAAAAAAAAATAACTTGTGGGTGTGTCAGTAGGCGTAATTTGAAAATACAAGGTGGCGCAAAAGTTGTCATCTATTTACTTCACAAATGTCAAAGTAAAATTGACATTTGCCGCTATTTGCAAAAATTATAGCATCTTCCGATGGGTTTTCAGCCCTTGGGTGTGCCTTAGGCAATTCTGTGTGCCAATGTTCTAAATGATCCACGACGTTTGACATCTATCCTATGTAGTTTTCAGTCGGATTGGTGAACGCCACTGGGTGATGACTTTTGCGCCACCTTGTATTTACACACGGGCTTGAAAGGCGCCTAGAAAGTATATATTATAAATTTCAGCTACCTAGCTCAAATTTTGGTTTTTCAATAAAACTGTTTTATTTAATTGTGGGCGTGTCAGTGGGCGGATTTTGAAAATGTTATCTCCCGAGCAGTTTTAGGAGTCATGATCTATGACTATATAAACAAAATTTCAGCTTTCTAGCTCAAAATTCGATTTTTCCGAAAAATTTGTTTTTTTTTTTGAGTTTGTGGGCGGATTTCAAAAATTCGGAAACTTGATTATTTCGGGACCGTAGAAAGTATATGGTCAAAATTTCAGCTCTCTAGGCCCAGACGGACGGACATGGCTATATTGACATTGCTATCGATGATGATCATAAATATAGTAACTTTTAGGGGTCTACGGGCAATATTAAGGTATGTTACAAACTATGCGTCAAAATTAATATACTCTTAGAATAGGGTATAAAAACTGGTACCGTGCAAGGACGCGCTAAGAACATCACTTCACCATCCGCGGATTGGACATCATCAGTGTCATAAAAGGAAGAACAAACAATAATCACGCTTTAAAAATTGACGAGTTTGACCTACGTCTTAAGTTACACCATAATTACTTCAAACGACTCATTCTGGAAAACTTCAACAATTTGTGCTGGCAACTTTGCTGATGAGAAAAAAAACGGATTCTCAGGTATCTAAAACCTCGTTAAATTTTTTATAAATGTATTGCTGATTAGTTTAAAATTTCGTACTATAAACAACGTTCGATTAATAAAGCTATTAAAAATGTATAATTTGCGCAAGCTATTCGATATGCACTTCGTATCCCACTCATGGCATGATTAAAGACTTTTAACACATCGTTTACATTTTTTTCCATTAGTAGGGCTAATTGAGCATACCTAAACTGTGCAGTGATGCACACTCGTTCCTTTTTGTTAAGTTGCATCAACTTATGCGCATCAAGAAAATTGCTGATGCTTTCAATACATCAGCATCAGTTGTATTACGCATCGGCATCGTTATTTTTGGAGTGATGCCGCATCGATGCGCATTGCATTACTATCAATCATCATTTGCGCATTGCAACAAGGGTTACGTTCCTGGAAAATGCCGAGTTAGACGAAATGGTGTTAAACGATACAAGAAACCAGTGATAAAAGTGGGGTTACATTCCATGATCACAAAAAAACAGCATTTGTTTTCTTAGTTCTTAGAATTTTTTTTAACGAAATTGTAGATATACATAAAAAATTAAACAACACAAAATACAATAATTTCTCCTCTAATAAACTAAACAGAACCACGCTTGACAAAAAAGTTTAAAAAAAACTAAATATTTTCCAACTAATGTGTTTCGAAAAAAATGTTTTACTCCAAAATACTGTACATAGAAGTCAAATCTATAAAAATTGTAGCTCTGCCTCGATTTAAGAGTCCCGCGATCGAAAGAACAAGCGACGGAGACCTAGTCACCAAAGAGCAGGGAATAGTAGATGTATTTAAGCAGTATTTCCAACAGGTGCTAAATGGACATCATGTAGAGAGAGTGATAGGGCAAGAAGAGAACCCACGTCCTGTCACTGAAGAATAGATTTCACCACGCAGTATAGAAGAGATTAGCTTAGCTATATGAAAGCTAAAGAACAATAAGGCCACCGGCTAAGATGGTCTACCAGCGGAGCTATTCAAATACGGATGTGATGTTTCGGTAGGGCGCATGCACCAAATCATCAACCGAGTATGGGTGAAAGAAAGCATGCCCGATGACTGGACTATCAGCTCCATAGGCCCCATCTTCAAAAAGGCGATGTCTTGCAAGAACTATCGAGGCATATCTCTGTGTGAACGTCTAATCTGAACTCGTTCTGCAACACATTAATCGGCACATATCAGCAAGGTTGCCAAATTTGTGGGGAATTGTGGGGAATTCCCCAAACTGTGGGGAACCTCAACTCGTTTGCGGATTTTGACGGGATTGGCATTATTCGGGGAAAATGCGGGGATTTTAACATTTTAGTATTTAGTACTTTATCTAAGGACGATACATTAACGGTTTGATGATTTTTATAAAAAATATGGACGAAAGGGTACATTTTCGTTCAGTTTTCAGCTATTTCAAGTTTCTATAAAACATGCCAAGATTTTTACATTGAATTAACGTCGGACATTTCAAAGAGATTCCCCCTTATCACAGAATCCGTCGGATTCGGAATTTTGCTACGAACTAAAAAAGATATTCTCACAGAATCCATCAAAGTGGAAATATTTGCTACAAATTTTGAGATTCTTGGAAAATGGTTTGACTGAATCCTAATTAATTAAGATTTTGACATTTATGTGTTTGTTACCACGAAATTTTGGATCCTTCGTAGCGGAATTCCGAATACGACGGATTCTGTGATAGGGGTGATTATATTGTAAGGATACATTATTTTCTATTATTGATCCTGTTAATCCATCAGAACTCAGCAGTTCAATACAAAATCAATGATTGAAAAGTTTCTGACACTTCAAAAACTGGATGACGAGTGGCGATCTCACGCTATGTTGGATTTTGTTCGACATAGACTTGAAGAAAAAGAGAATGCTGAAAACTAATGGGGAAAGGTGTTTAGACTTAAAAACAATCCGGGAAATGGACAGTTTCTAAATTTAAAAATTGTCATCTGCCTTTTACTTGTATTGCCTTTTGCAAATGCACCAGTTGAAAGAAAATTCAGTAAACTAAAAACATAAAACAGAAATCGCCTACATACTGATAATTAGTATCTTTAATGACCAGAGAAGGAATTAAAAAATAGGGGGTAGTTTGAAATTTGATCCATCAAAGAAGATGTTAGGAGCAAAGATATGGCAACAATGACTGAATAAAAATAAATAATTAAAATTTATTGATTTTCTATTAAAACCTGTTTTTTTAACTAGATAATTGTGTGGGCAATTGGATTTTTGTTCTTCCCCAATTAGGGTAATTTAACATCGAATTATGGGGAATTTTGGAAAGTGTCATCGGCAACACTGCAGCTCTTCCGAATTATTTCAAATTTGTACCGGATTTCGACAAGGAGATGCGCTATCGTGTGACTTCTTTAATCTTGTTCTGGAGAAAGTAGTGCGAAGGGCAGGTGTCAACACGGAGGGCACTATCTTCAACAGATCGGTCCAGCTACTGGGGTATGCGGACGATATCTACATCATCGGGCATCGGCCGTTCACAGTGTCCCGTGTTAGGGGCTTTAACGGCGCGGCGATTGAAGAACAGGCGAAGTTGGTTGGTATTGAAGTAAATGAGGAAAAGACCAAGTACATGCTATCAACAAAAAAAAACAAACATCTGTCCACCGCCTAGGACAAAACGTCATTGTTGATAGCAATAACTTCGAGGTAGTTAAGGAGTTCATCTACCTTGGAGTAGACATGTGGCGTTGATTCTACCTTAGTGAAGATCCGACGGAGAATTCCCTTAGGAAACCGGTGCTAATTTGGTTTAGCGAAAAAAATGGGCTTAAAACTCCTCACTCGAGGGACATAATGCATTCTCTATCCCCGCTTTGAAGACCAAGTCATCGCGGATGCCAGAGCGCTTGGTCTGGAAGCAGTGTGCCCGGGATCGCAGAGGACAGAAGGCTGCAGTGTCTCTGGCAGAGACTCTTCACGGGTCGGGAGACCGTTAAGAAAGTAAGTAAGCGTCTGTTTGATGTGTTTTCGTTAAATCAATGGAAAATAAGGGAGCAGATGAAATGAATACGAAACTGTTCCAAACCATCACAGAAAAAAAGTTGTATTCATCGATGCAAACCATCTGTTTATCGTGAAACTTTCCACTAATGCAGTATATATACCGTATCGATGCAATGTTTGACGTTTTGGAACTCGCACATCGTTCTTGTAACAGATTTATTTTTTCTGATCGACAATGTAAAAATCCTTAGCGGAAATCATACCTCCGCTAACTACGACTATTAGAGCGTAGTGATAGCTTAAAATACTCGGGGAGTGTATGTTGCTTCCGGCAATAGTGGTGTCTACTGATTGAGTTTTTTGAAACTGAAAGGAAGTTAAACAAAATACACTCTGGTTTAAAAGAGGCATGCGACATTTCCTTTGTCATTATGTATCTAAACATAGAAACATTTCTAGAAATAGCAGACTATATGTTAAGTTTTTGTCTTGGTTTTTACTCCAGGGTCTGGCCTTAATTGATTTCTTTTTTTATTCTATAAACTGAAGGTGCATTGGAAATGCAAAACACAATTCATTCTCATTCTTGAGTCGTGAATTACCTTATACTCGTTGAATAAGGAGAACAAAATCGTGTATGGGTTGGATGTGTTTGTGGTAATCCAGTGAAGGTCCTAAACCACTAAATCTGGATGAAACGCCATTGGAAAATAAGTTCAATTATATTATCAAGACATTTCCGATATATAAGAAACATTTCTAAAATATTTCGTTGAAATCCCTGCAGTAGTTCCCACTTTATGCGTTTACATGAAACGCGCCTCTTCAGTCTTCAGTCTTATTACACTGCGGCCCCAACCGAAAAACGCCAAAGTCGAGTTTAGATGAAATTAAGTTTTTGATGCCATCTGATTCAGTGGGTTCGACTCTATAAGGCAAATTTTTTTCAGCTCCGAATCTTTTAATTTACAGCTTCAAGATCCTAAAAACAAAACGACCAAAGTCAGTTTTTCCCAATCGTCTCAAGGCAAAACAGCCAAACTGAAAAATAAATCTTAGAAAAACAGAGTCATTGTCTTAAATCGATGTAAGAGAACAACATCTTTTTTTTCTCACAAGAAATAATAGCTAAAGTTGAGTTTGGCTGTTTTTTCGTGTGATATATTTCACTTTCTTTTATTAAATGCTTATGGAAAAATAGCTTAAGTTAAGTTTGGTTGTTCTTTCACGAGGTTATATTTGTGATTTCTTCAAATTTCAGTTGAGGATAAACGACTTAAGTCAAATTAAGTGGTTATTTTACAACGGACAAATGCAATTTTTCTTTCTTAAATCGACTTAAGCTGTTATTTCTTGTGTAAATTTGTGCCACAACTGAACTTAATTCAAATTTAGTACTTATTCCATGTTATAAAATCAGTTGATGACCATCCTTTCTCGAGTTAAGTGCTTTTTCCACAACAAAATAAAAAATAAAAATTTATTAAGTTCACTTTGGCTGTTTTTCAATATTGAATAAAATAAACTAAATAAATAAAGTGTGATCATAACTTGACTTTAGATTTTTTGTTCTAAGAAAATTTTATTATTGAATCTTAGTGTTGTGAAAGGTGTACTAAAATGGTGTCTCGATCACAAAGGCTTGTGGCTTTGGCCCGGTCACTTAAGGAACAAGCTGAAAAAGAAGGTAAGCAAACAACCGAATTTTAAATTCAGTCACTCGGGCTGTCTGCCTATCAGTTTGTTATGTGTATTTTCCTGTAAGTTGCATGCCTTCCTAGCTATTTTTCTATGTTTGTGGCTTTCCAAATTATAATTATAAGTCCAGTTTGAGTCCCTTACACGTTACAAACACCAGTAAATAATTTTGAAGAGTGCTTAGGGTCTTTTTCGATGAGCGACAGAACAGTCGGCCGTCGACGGTTGAGATAAACCCAAAACACATTGGGTCATATGGCAGCGACAGAGACGGCCCTGAAAGACGGCCCTTATACGATCCTTTCTCGACACCTATGTCTGTGAATACGTAACTAAAAAGATTATTGACTTAACGTTTACTCTTTCTTTTCCTAACGATATACAGTTATTAAAACACTCTTTGGTATCTCTCTGAGTTTTTGTCTTCATTAAACAGGTTTACCTGCATGCAAACAGAATACACGGGCATTTTGTGGTCGATTGGCCGCTTTGCGATAGAAATGCTCGTGCTGGTTGAAGTTATCTGGCGAAACATAATAGTAGTAACTGTACGTGTGATAGTAGCGGTAGTAGTAGTGGTAAGGCAGCAGCCAAAAGCTGAAATGCATACATTGTTAATATAATACAATGGAGCGCTAGCAGCAGTGGCTTTAGACTCGAAGGAAGGATGTATAAACTTCGCTAAGAATCAAAAATATATCCTGATACTATTGAATAAGTCATTTATGTGAACCTTATGTTTAATTTACAAAACTTGTTGCCCGATTTTTGATTGAAGCACGCTCTCCCGTTATATGCGGATTTGCTTCACTAAAATTATGTATAATTACTATCTCTACTTCTACCAGTAGTATTTTCACCTGTCACTTATGTTCACTTAATTTTGATGTGCTTTGATTGATGTGAACGTCTGTTAAAAGCTTTCCATTAGAATTAACGAAATGGAATTGTTAAAAAACTATAATTTAACTATTGCCTTTCTTTCGCTTATTGAGCTTAAAATTAACCAGTTATTATTAAAAAATATTGCATGATATCAAAAATATAGATAATTTGATTGGACGGAAAGTTAGTTGGTACCTATAGGTATGTTTAAGAATTGTAAATTAAGCTTGGTCTTGTCGCTTTTAATTTTCAAAATTGTTGGTTCGTTGAAAGGAAAATAATAGTCATTCCATGTTAAAAATTATGAGCTTCCAACTTTTGTTACGCGAACAAAAATACTCCTTTTCAAGATGATTTTTCTTCATGTTGCAGAAAAACGAACTTGTTCGACAAGTTTGGAAAATATAAGATATATAATATCTCAAGAAAAAAATAGCAATCGCAGTACCGGTAAGCATTGTAGGATTTGTGAATAAAGGTGTAATTCAACTCTTATTGATAACTCAGGCAATGGCAACAGATTGGAGGCACATTTGTCTTCCCTTCCGAATGAATCTCTTGATGTCCATTATAAACCACGATCATTACATCAATGGCCACAAAAATTAGCGTCATATGGATATTCAGATTCAAATGAAACCGCAGCTGAAAAAACTATTGATTTACTTCAACCGATCCCAAATGAAACAAAGTCCTCAATGAATGGATTTGACTTCGATATTAATTTATTATTATGAAAGTAAGAACAGTCTGCTAGCATTTTTAAGGCTGTATTTTAGTTAATTTTTTTTTAGCTCAACACTCAGAAATTCAAACTTGTAGCACAGTAAACCCCCCAATTTTATTAAACAATAATGACCTACCAGAACTATCAGAATGGGAAAACTCGGATGACTCAGTTAAGGACCCCGATTTTCATGCTACTCCCATTAATTCTAAATCACAATCAGACTCAGAAGGAGAAACGAAAAATGTGGGTGCTCCTTTGAAGTGCGCACGCGAAAATAAAACAAAGAAGCGCCAAATGTCTAGAAATAGGGGAGAATCCTTTCAGTCCTTGTCTGGAAAACAACGGAGTTCCAGGACTTCTCAACCATTTGGTTCGTGTCGTAGGAATTGCAAAGAAAACATTTCTTATGAAAAAATCCAACTTTTGTTCAAACAATATTGGTCTTTGGGGTCGTACGACCAAAGACTACTTTATATTGGTAATCTCTTAGTTGTCGAGCAGAAGAAATGCAATATTCTAGCGAATTCAAATGAACGTAAACGAAGCCGCGAACATACCACAAAGTATTTCTTGGAGTATGATGGAAGCCGAACTAGTGTTTGCCGAGCACATTTCACACAATGTTTTTCCGAAACAGATAGCTTCATAAAAAGTGTAATTTCAAAAAAGATATCATTTCCGATTTTGCCATTTAAAAACTGCCGCGGAAAAAGAACTCCCGTCAACAAAATAAGTGCGAGCCAAGAAGAAAATATCAGACAACACATTGGCCGATTTCCAGCATATGAAAGTCACTATAGCCGACGAGATACTTCTAAAAAATATCTTCACGGTAGCTTGAATCTTGCAACTATGCACCGTATGTATAAAAACGAAGTAGATGAACCTGTGGGCTATACCAAATATTCCGAAATATTTAACACAATGAACCTTAAGTTTAAAGCACCAAAACTGGACACCTGTGCAACTTGTGAAACATTATTATCAAAAATTAATATACGAGTAGCTCAAGACGACGAAGAAAAAACAAAGTTGAAGGAGCAGAAAAGGGTTCATCTAGAGAAAGCTGACTTGGGTTTTGAACAAAAGAGAGTTGACAAGGAAAATGCAAAACAAAATGAGCATATGAAAGCGTTTACGTTTGACTTGCAGCAGTGTTTGCCGACTCCATTCCTAAGAAACTCCGTTAGTTTTTACAAAAGGCAATTATGGACCTTCAATCTTACGGTTCACGATTTTGAAACAAATTCAGCTGGATGCTTTATGTGGCATGAATGTGTTGGGCGACGAGGTGGGAATGAAATCGCATCATGTGTTTATAAGCATCTTAAATCGTTGCCGTCAACAATAAGCAAAGTAACTTTTTACAGTGATTCATGTGCGGGTCAAAATAAGAACTCTTTTGTAGCCGCAATGTTTCTCCTTTTCCTAAAAGGAAATTCAGCAATTAAATATATCGATCACAAGTTTTTGGAGCCCGGCCATACGCATATGGAGTGCGACAGTACTCATGCATTGATTGAGAAAAAAAAGAAAAGGTCGAACGTACAAATAAGTGTGCCTAGAGACTGGTATCAGTTTATCGATGGAATAAATCCCAAAATAAAAGTTTTCGAAATGCAGCCAACAGATTTTTTTAACTTTTGTGAACTGTCGAAAAAAAATTTAAACTGGAAGCGATGCAACTTAGAAGGTGAAAAATTTATATGGAGCACCGTAAGATGGATTCGCTACACAAGTAACTTTAGTCAGATTCTCTATAAAACTTCCTTGAATCCTGAAGAGCCGTTCAAAATATTAGCGTTGGGCAAACGAGGAGCTAGTTCGTTCGCAGTAAATGAACTGAAAATTATAGAAGTTACAGCAGGCATATCAAATGAGAAAAAGAAAGATCTGATGGACTTAATGCAATTTATACATCCTGACTTCCATAGCTTTTATAAGCGACTTCCAATGACATCGAGCCAGCCAAACACACATCCTGACGAAGATGAAATTTAAATGCGTTTATTTGTTTTATGCCTACCACTTGTTTGAACAATACATTTTTATTATTTAGTTGGAAAACCTTCTGTTAAACGATATTCACTTACATTTTTAACTTATTTACCTACTCTAACTCAATTTGACGTTTTTTAACTCTTTAAGTAAAAAACACTCTTAGTTTCTTACTCTTTTATCTAGGCTTTCTCAAATAAAATGCGCAAGAATTATAATTTTTATTTTTTACTTTAGAATTCAAAAGTACCTACTCGTTTTTCTTTAAAATCAACTGTAAACAAACGAATAAAAACTTTCTAAAGCATTTTTTAATATTTTTTTTAATGTTTCTTGTTTTTTTGATAATAAATCCTGTCATGAAAAAGTAAAACTATTTTTATCGTTAATTTTTTTCGACTTTACCAAAATTGTGTTTATCGTCGTAATTTTCATTCTGAAAATATCTTAAGTCTGTGTATTTGCTTACCGTGATGAAGGAAAAAATGCTGAGTTGATTTTGAAATAAGAGCTAAAGTCAAGATAAGTATAAGACCCTTCCTAATTGGCTCAAGAAAAAACAACCTAAGTCAACTTTTTTTCACAGAAAAAAATTATGCGACGTGAAATAACAACTTAACTCGATTTAAGATTTTAAATAGTTTCGATTGTGCTAGGGAATAACAGCTTAAGTGTTTGTTTTGTGTGCCACGCCCACCAAAACAGCACACGCTGGATAACTTTATGCTGGACTTAAAGAGGGGTAAGTAACCTTTATTTACCAACTAATTTCAAAATGATCAGATGTTCCGCGAATAGTCCAGAGCCAATTGCAGTTTCGAACGTAAAGCGAAAATTTAAAACAGCTCTCCTGAAAAGTTGTGAAAATCGACTTTGGCGGTTTTTCCTCGGGGCCACAGAATATTCAATATGTCCCTTTGATAAAATAATGCGTATCTTTAGGCCACATTAATTATGATTTCCTAAAGCAAGAAATAAGAATAAAGCTCCGCATAAGAATGGGAAATGATAAATTACATAAATTATTTACCAATGTCGAAAAGCGCGGCCAGAGCTTTACAATACGCGAGAAGTGAATTAAATTTAGCGCTTTTGTACCAAACATAATCTGACAGCAATCAACCGAAAAACAATTTATGTATTTATTTCATTTTTAGCTTCGATGTAAATTCGGTTTAAGCTTTTTTTTTTTTTTATATAATTTGCTTACGCTTAAGGGATTTTTTTTTTCTGTTGTTACAGTACCCTTATAATGCTAAGAGCACAGTGTAGGCTACTTGGTATTCGAAAGAATAGAGAGATAGTAAAGAAGTGTTTGGGTGCAGTTGTAGGGTTTTTCTCCACGGGTGGTGTCTAAGTTACTTAGGGAGATTACGATTTCATGTATTCGGTATAAAGTAATGGACTTGGCCGGGATTCGAACGCACGACCTTCCATTCCGTAAGCGAATACACTACTACTGCACCATTGCCACCCGCAGCTTTTTATAGATATGTATGTAAGGAAATGTCTCCATTTGCCAGTTCAAAAGAACGTAAAATAAATTTGTAAGCTGATCACTTAGTACTATCTGAATAAATAAATAATATAAAGGTATTTTAACTGGACTACAAAACACATTTTAATGGATTATGATCCACTAAACAACGAAAATCGAAAGCAATTAAATTCTTCCCAATTGATTTTTGAATCTAAAAATATCAAATTGAGGTTTTTAAGAGGTGATTTTCGAGCATTTAATTTTAAATTCAAAAACTTGTTTTTAAATGTATATAGTAAGGTAGTTCTAAAATTGATTACAATTATTAACAAACCGAGTACTACTCGTGCTACTGGTACAATGACCCAAATAATGGGAAGCAGAAAGTGTGATGCCATATTTGCAGTTCGGATCCAGTAAGAACAATCTGAAAATACAGGTAGGCACTTGAATTAATATCATTCTTTATTTTTATATTTTCGGGATTTTGAACGACTTAGGATATTTGACCATCAACTTTTTTTTTATGAACAAATTCATCTTGGCTGGGCACTTGACTCTGTGTGCTCAAACAAACATTTTTGAGCGCTGTTTTCGAGCCGTCCTTCCTGAACGACTAGGTTGGAACAGGGATTGGTAGAATGATTTTAAGCCGATGAGGTTATAGTTTATATGGATGGGTAACTCATTGGGGTCAGGTAGGTCTCTCCGGAGTCGGCGTCTGTCCCAGAGAATGTCAGATTAATCTATTAATCTAATCTAGCCTTGGGTAGACATACAACAATTTTTCTGGTATAAATCCTTGCGATCGACACTGTCACTGGTATCTTGTTGAGGAAAAGAGTAAAAGTTACAATCTTATACATCTGCTCAGATAGCCAAGCCGCTATCAAAGCTAGTTCGGCTCAAAAACTGTTGAGGAAACCATCACTCAGGTGAACAGGTTAGGAAGGTGTAACTCTCTAACAATAACCTGGACTTCTGTGCATACCTATCTGGGGAAATCCAGGAAAGAGCGGACGCTCTGACCAGGAAAGACTCATCACAGCTCTGAAATGACTCAGACTATACGTCGCCAGCATACCGAATTCTGTCTGGTCTTGCCTCATGCATGTATTCAAAGAAGCTGGCCGAGGGTCCCCAAATCAGCAGAGCTTGGTATATGCTAGGATTTAATAGGAAAGACTTGAGATCCTAAGTTGGTCTCTATCAGTGTAAGGAGCTCGGGCTCCGGCTGTGAGTGATACCTGGAGGCGGATGAAACGTCATCACATTGCATCTACAAATGCCCTGTTCTCGCCAGAACCGGTCTCAATATTTTGGGTAAACACTTATTCCAAGAAGATAAGTTAAGTGAGATAGAGCTCGCTATACACTATCCAACAAAAATTGTCAAAATTGTCAGTACAGGGAAGATAGGCTGTTTGTCTCTCAGTCCGGTTGTAATGACTTACATAAATTGGGCCCTCTTTAAAGCTCTCACAGGGTTGCTGTAGTGTGTATGATAATTCGCCATAACTCCGAGAGCAATTCTATTAGGGTTACCATCTTCCAATTTAAAATAAAAATATTGCGGAACGAAATAAATTCCGTTTATCTTTTTCCTTTTCTGGTAAGATAATAATAGGCACTTTTTTTAAGAGTATCTCCAGTAGACCAACAAAATATATAAATTTCGTAACACAAAAAAAAATCAAAACGAAAAATATATCACTGTAATCCAATTTATTCATTATAAACATTGTAAAACATAAAATACTAATTTCTAATATCACTACTCAACTGATCCGATGAGTAATTACTGCTACTGCTCTCGTTATTTAGGTCTATTATTAACCTTTCAACTGCTTCCTCGGCAAAAACGTCCATTTCCCACATATTTGGCTCAACAACCTGTTCAACGTGTTGGACACATCGATGCCATTTTTCCTTGTCAACCCTTGTAAGTGCTGTCGTCAGTAAGTCTCTTATTTCAGCCATTTTAAATGACTTGTTTTGCCTTGCTACATACCCTTTCACTTGAGCGCAAACCAATTCTATAGGATTAAGGTAACAGTGATAAGGCGGCAAGCGAAGCACTTTATGTCCCGCATTTTGAGCCATTTCATCCACGACGTATGTTTCATACTTGGCTTTGTAGCGTTTAACGATTTCAAGCAACCCATTGTACAAGTATGATTGCATCCCTACCTAAATTGAGATCTTCCTTTTGGGAATTCCCGTATTCATTGACAAAACAGGCGTCATTCATCGGGAAAACAAAGACATCATACAATCAGGTACATAATGAGATGAAAGGATGTATTTACGTTTTTTTTTTATTTCAACAGTTTGCGACATAAACTCAATCAGCAAGATTTTCTAAAAACATTTCCCAGTTCTTTTAGCTATATGTATATTGTGAAACGTAGACACAATCAGGCAATTAGAATACAAAATTATATAACCACGACGCAATGTCATATACCTAAACAGATGGTAAAAAAAACTGCACTTGTGCAGCTGTACAATATAAATACAATCAAATTAAAACCGAATGGCAACACCCCACGTAATAATTCGTTCTCAAAAGCACCAAAACCGAAAGTTCTTTGACAAAATCCATAGAAAAACCCTTAATGATATGCTTCATTGTAGTTTGTAGAGATGGTAATACTCTTCTGGTGTGCTTCAATCACACACACTGCTTATTTTGGTGGATGATAATAGCAAACGAACACAAGACAATCATGCTCATTCCTATTCGAGCTGTGTGGGAGACTGGTTGTGGTGGGATGTATGCGAATTTTATGAAAATTACAACAACAATTCCTTGGTATGACAGTGGTTTGGTTTTTATTTCAGTGGCAATTCTTGCGTTTGAGTGCCGTGAGAGTATCTACAGGCACCTTTGGTAGAAAAAAAGCTCCTCCATAAGGCATGTACTGACAATTTTTGTTGGAAAAAGTATAGTATCTCTCGCTTTGCCAATGCGACTGACAGCTTTTCTGATCCTTATTAAGGCGCAAACTAGCAGCTAAGCTGAAGTACAATGGACCATTAATTCTAAGGGCTTGTTGTCTGCTGATGACCTAACTTCAAATACAATTTTTTTTTTTTTTTATAATTTGCTTACGCTAAAGGGATTTTTTCTGTTGTTGTACCCTTATAATGCTAAGAACACAGTGTAAGCTACTTGGTATTAGAAAGAATAGAGAGATAGGAAAGAAGTGTTTGGGTGCAGTTGTAGGGTTTTCTCCACGGGTGGTGTCTAAGTTACTTAGGGAGATTACGATTTCAGGTATTCGATATAAAGTAATGGACTTGGCCGGGATTCGAACGCATGACCTTCCATTCCGTAAGCGAATACACTACTACTGCACCATTGCCACCCGCAATACAATACAAACTGTCACAGGGATACGTCTATCAACAATTAAAAAATCAGAATTAAATTATCATTAGCCCCATAAAGGGCCAGTGTTATATTTGGGATGGGCAAGTAGGAAATATTCTAGATCATGAGTTTAAAGTCCATAATAGAATATAAGAAAAAATCGCGAATATCAAAAGACTTGCTTGAAAGTGTAAATAATCTTATTTTGCATGGATCAATAGGCAGTGAAACTGTACCCACCTATAAAAGCAAGTTCTCTGTATTTTAAAACACATTACACAATTCATAATATGACTTCAAGAAATGTGAATTATTATTGGTTTGACAAAACCCATGCAGATCTGTTCGCTTCAACATTTGCCAGCTTGATGGTAAAATTCTTTACAGAACTTTAAGTACTAATACTATTTAGTAGTTAAATAATTCAATAGAATTAGAACAATTTCGTGTTCTGAAATACGAGAAATATAAATACAACAATACCTATTGCTAATTTTAACGTTTTCTTTTTATAATATTTAAATACACATAATATATTTTGTTTGTTTTGAAATAACGCACATCTGCAAAAATATGCAAAAAAATAATATTGTTATACGTCACTTAGTAACAACGGGTATTTGGTTAAAAATGAATTTAATAAAACTATTTTAAACAACAAAATATTTTGGACGTGTTTTTTTCCCCTTATTAACTCGAAGTTTTTCCCCACTTAACGGTTCTAAGCGGTTTTAATTGTTGTCCTGAACAATTTGCAAAATGTCAGTTATGTGGTTTTTCCATGCACACGACGATATCTTACCCAATTAATTGAAATTATGGCTTTATTTGCCAGATTTGTTATCGTCGGTACTTTTTGTTTAATTTTTTTTTAATTTTATTGGGATCAACCCCCTATTTATTGAGCTTAATTCAAGCTAAATTATATCTTAAAAATCGAACGTAAACTAATTACTGCTAGGTGGAAGGTCGCGTATAGAGGAGTGCAGATTTTAGGGAAGATGTGATGCAATTAAAATCAAAGAGAAGGGGGTTAGAATTAACCTTTTGCAACATGCGGGAGATCGGCTTGTTAAAGCCATACGACATGCGACGGGTGGGAAGTTAACAAAGAGGGGGGGGGGGGATCTTAAATTGCGAGGGTTGTTATTTAAGTATAATTTAGAAGAGAAAAACAATCGAACGACCCAGGGAGAAGACGATGTATAAGCAGAATGTCAGAAACATTTTTTTTAGGGTTTGAAGGCGTTTGTCATAGGGTAGTAGAGAAATCGACGTTGGATGCTTTTAATTATAGAAATGTCGACCTGGAAGTATGGTGCCCACACTTGGCAGGAGTACTCTCAAATAGAGCGGACAAAGGCTACGTAAAGGGATTTGGTCACGTAGGGATTGGTGAAAAAAAAAAAAAAAAAAAAATGCGACCGAAAGTAAAGCTCTCTATCACAGAGAACATCTACGTCGCGGATGGTTAAACGGTGACAACTTAACGATATTGTCAAGATGATTTATTGCGGGATTAAGAATCAGGGGGCCAAGGTGGTTACCTTGGGGAACACCAGAGGTGGCTTTGAAAGGCAAAGGGAGAACAGAGCAAAAAAGCGAACGTTATCAGATCGGCTCTCGAGGTAAGATAAAAACCATTTCCAAACAAAATGCTTTAAATGCCTAGATATCGGGAATATTGCCAAAGCGAAAACAGAGAAGATAGGCCCAAGATTTGTATGAGATGCGGGGCAGAGGAGCACATAGCAAAGAACTGTGATAAGGAGCCATCATGCATTTTCTGCAGAAATGAGCTGTTAGAAGATGCGAACCACGTAGTCGGAAGACATGCATTGATATGGATATGTGAAAGGCATGCATTTTTAGAAACATAGGGTCAGGCGAAAGGCTTCATTCGGGCGAACGAACGACCAAGTTGTACGACAAGCGCGTACCAGGCAATGTTAGACAACTTGATAGGCATTGCAGATACCGGTCGGGCAAACACGTATCGTAAAGCAGGAACAGGCTCAATCATTCTCATACTCATAACCTTCGGAATCAGCTCCTTTTGCGGAAAATAAAATGGCGGGTTAGTGAGGAATATCATAATAAAGCGATAATATTCGAGACTAAGGTAAGGAGTACTATGCAACTCCCAAACTAACAGACCCGAAGTGGAAAAACAAATCATTGGACAAGGATACGATCGAGTAAATGTTGAATGTGGGAAATTTGTGTTCAAGGCGAAATAGCGGAGATTCAATCATCAATGCCGAGAAGAAAAGCTAGCAGAAGAGGAGCCACGAGCTACTGACAGAACGAGGAACTAAAACACTCACAGTAATGTGCCTTAAGCAAGTTCAGCGATTTAAGATGACAGCTGACTTTTGGGAAAATATATGTAGACGCCTTTCATCTGGCGAGACGCAAGTTAAAGAATGCAATCAAGAAGAACAAATTAAGAAGCGTGAAGGACCTTTGCGAGGAAGCTGACATTCATTCTTGGGGTACACCGTATAGGATAGTAATGATGAAATTGATAGATCACACGTCTCCACAAATAACTTGACCCACAATTCTTGTATCCATGGTAGAGCATCTGTTGTCACTAATTACATCTACTATGTGTAATTTAATTATGGTGACCGGCATGGTGGACATCCCAATAATCACATTGGATCAGCTGTTTAAGACGATGTAAGAAGATATGCAACAATTAAGCACCTAGACCAGGTGCATACCATTTTTTTTTTTTTTTTTTTTTTTTTTTTTTTTATATAAAAAGGAAATCCAAATCCACTCAGATTCGGTAACGATCCATTGTACTACCAGGCAGAAATCCTTCTTTTGGTGTAGAGGCATGTGAATGGGTGGCGTATGTTGTTGTTCCCCATGGGGATTGAACCTGCACCGCACGGGTCACAAGCCAACACACTAACCTCTACACCGTCGCCACCCTTAGGTGCATACCATACAAGGTAGTGAAAGCGGGCGTCCAAAAGAGACCGGCCATTTTCATAGCGACAATGCAAAAGTATCTAGAAGAATGAGTTTTCTCGGCCCATGGAAGCTGCAACATTTGCTACTACAACCAAAAGGAAACAAGCCACCTGTGGAACCGTAGTCGTATCGCCCAAAATGCCTTTTGGACACTATGGGTAAGATACCTGAACGTATTATATACGACAGATTGCTCCGCAGAGGAGAAAGAAGCACTGTCCCACTTTCAATACGGTTTCAGTAAAAGCAATAAAAGGAGAAATACGGCGATATGGCACAATAGAAAACTGGACGGTATAAGGACGTTGATCAGAAGATCAATTGCCATGATGAACACACCATACAACTAACGAAGGAGTCGAACAGCTGACGACTTACTTACTTACTTACTTGCTGTCGCAAATGCGGCTAGACCTTAAAGCCGATGTTGTAGTTATAAGCGAGCAGAACAGGGACGTACCTGGCTGGTTTGTGGATCTGCTTGGCACGGCGACAGTCTGGATCCCTGACACAGAAACAGTTTCCCTCAAGGACCACGGCACAGGAAGAGGTTTTATTTGGGTGAAGTGCAAGAGAGCGACAGTAGTCAGCTGCTACCTTACCCTGAACGAAGATATGTGCGACTTCCGCGGAAAGATATATGATCTATAGGGCACAATACGAGAAATAGAAGCGCGATATTGTTGGCTGGTGATTTGAACGGCAAAGCCCTAGAGTGGTGCACCGAAACGTAACCGGACGTAACCTTTGCATCAGCTACCGACGCAGAAAACCGGTATACTTTTGGACTGAAGAGATCGCTGCATTCAAAAGAAGGTGTCTACATCTTAGGGGCAAAGCCACCAGTGGAAGGAGAATACACTCTGAATACACTGTGGACTTATTAGCAGAGTACAGAAATGCAAAGTCCGATCTCAAATCACCACAAATATTAGCCAACGAAATAAGTAGGAGAACCTCTGAGGAGACGTCCACACCGATCAATGGGGCCTCGCCTTTAAGGTAGTAATGCGCAATTTGGCACTCAGGCGATCAGTCCTGTCCGGAATTCGCGAAAAATGCATAGTGAATACACTCTTCCAAACTCATCCAGTTGGGTCCCGTGACGCCTTCTCCCTCATAGCCCCTCTGTAATATGTGCCAACAATAATCAAAGATAACATGCCAGCGGCGCTACAAAATAAGAATGCCCCTTGGCCTGATCATATACCAGTGGAAGCCCTGAAGGGGATTACTCGAACCTGCCCTGAACTACTGCTGAGCATGAACAATGACTGGCTTAGAGACGGGAACTTCCATAAGAACTGGAAAACACAACGCTTGGTACCAATCAGGGAAGAAGACCCAAATTCCCCATCAGCGTTAAGACCCCTGTGTATGCTGGACATTGCCGTTTTTGAGAAAAGTAAAATTTTAAACAATTCTAAAATATTTTAAATAAATAAAAAAGTTATAAAAAATGTTTTAAAAAAATTTTAGTATACAAATTCATTCCAAATAGTAGTATTAGTCGGTGTGTTAATTTTTTTTAAGTAACGTCTCCGATTGTTTCGACTATATTCGCAAAAATTGAATACAAAATTTTCTTATGCTCACATCAGTCGTCTTATATTTCAAAAATGACCAATATCGTTGGAAAGATTTTTCAGAAAATAGGTGTTGAAAAAGTAATTGGTATGGTAGGCATAGTTGTTGAAAGTGGTAGAATAAAAAAAAAAACATGACCGCGAAATGTAGGTACGCCTACCAGCCCCAAGTACGAAGTTTGAAGTAAATAAGTACACCAATTATGGGAGCCGCGGTGACAGACGGATGGAAATTCCACACACACCTCTTTTGACTTCTCTAATATCTTAGCCTCATACTCAGTTTGAGTTTCAGCACGATTGCAACACATTTCTCTTTGGTATATTAAGTATACTAGAAAGTTAAAACTGAGTTGCTCTTTGATAATACTCAATGAAAATATTTGATATTTCGAGGTATGGATTGCCACCAGAACAAATAATATCGATTACAATTTTCTCAAGAAATTCTGAAATCCTTTTTTTAAGTCTTTTGTTTAAACAAAAAAAATGGCTTGACTGAATTCAGTGTTATTTGTTTTAGATCATATTGATCTCAATTCACGTAAATAAGCACCGCAACGAAGTCAGTATCATATATTGTACGCGTGATAACAAAACCGAAAAAAAACGCAATGACATAAAGACACCAACACATACCCATAGCTACATATATCTTATCTTGCACTCTCAAATTTTAAGATATCTAATGCAATAAGTACATACAAATGCATACACATACATTTTATAACAAACATTTAAAAAACATATTGTGAGCCTTCAAATTTTAAATCCCACTACTGGGAAGGTAATAAGCTTTTTTACACCGCAGCAGAAATATGAACTGGAAAAAAAACATAGGGACGGGCTACAGTCCGCTTGGGCGAACTGTTGGATACCCTATTCTTATTCCTATCCCTCATAAGTGGGCGTGACAAAAGTCTAAGTATGGTTGAATTGTTAAGAACGCTCTACATATTTTGTTATATAACATTTAAAGGATTTTATCAAAAAAAACGCTCCCTAGCTCCCTAGTTTCAATAAAATTGATTTATTTAATTGTGGGCGTGTCAGTAGGCGGATTTAAAAAAAATTAACACATGAGAATAAAGGGCCCCTAGAGAGTATATATTATAAATTGCAGCTCCCTAGCTCAAACTTTGAATTTTCAAAAAAAAAAAAAAAAAATTGTGGGCGTGTCAGTGGGCGGATTTTGGAAATATTTACACATGAGCATAAAGGGCCCATAGAGAGTATATATTATAAATTTCAGCTCCCTAGCTCAAACTTTGGATTTTCAAAAATTAATATAATAGGGTATAAAAAAATTATTTTATTTATTTGTGGGCGTGTCAGTGGGCGGATTTTGAAATTTTTTTAACCCGAGCAGTTTTAGGAGTCATAGGTTAGGTTAGGTTAGGTTGTAGTGGCTGTCGGCCGAGACCGACACACTTAGGCCAGTGACAACCCCATTGTGATGCCACACGGATGTATCATCCTCCTACTCGTTGAACCATTTGGAGCTTCTGATGAAGCTTGACAGACTTTTTATGTCGGTGTTAATGAGATCGTTAAGATCATTGTAAAAGAAGGATCCTAAATGGAGTTTACGTCTTTGAGAAAGAGCAGGGCACGTGCAGAGAAGGTGGAGAACTGTCTCCTCCTCCTCCTCGTCCATACAGCTTCTGCAGAAGTCATTTGCATGGACGCCAAGCCTTGTTGCATGTCTGCCTATGAGACAGTGTCCGGTGATCACACCAATTATAGCACCAATGTGAAGTCTGTTTAGAGAAATCAAACACTTAGAGCGTTTCAGATCCAGCTTTGGCCAAATCTGCTTTGTCGCTAGACAAGTGTTGCCACTTGTCCACCTAAGGTTACAGTTCTCAATGGTCTGTCTCATAAACATGAGTTTGCATGTAGCGATTGGGATGCCTAGTGAACCTTTATCAGGTAAAAGGGGCAGTGTGGTTCCTTTTCTGGCGAGTTCATCCGCCCTACAGTTCCCTGGAATATCTGTATGTCCTGGCACCCAGCATAGGTGGATGTTAAAATGCTTCGCCATCTCCACTAGAGATGACCGACAGTCACGGACTACGATAGAGTTTGTGGACCCAGAATCCAGGGATTTTAATGCAGCTTGACTATCTGAGAAGATCCAGATATCCGTAACGGATATCACGTTCTTCTTCAGCCACGACAGGACTTCTTTAATAGCCAAGATTTCTGCCTGGAACACACTGCAGTGATCAGGGAGTCGAAAGGAGAGGCTGAGATTCAGCCTGTCAGAGAACACACCACCTCCTACCCCCTCGTCGGTTTTGGATCCATCGGTATAAAAATGGATCGATTTATTTTCGACGGGTGGCCCTTCCCAGAATGTTCTGGGAGGGATCTTGACCTTGAAGTTTTTGTCAAAAAGGGTCTGAGGGGTGATGTAATCTATGTTACTGGGGAGGATTCTAAATTTTTTCAGAATAGATGCGTGGCCGATTTCATTCTCGGACCATTGAAACGTTGTTTTGAGGCGGATAGCCGCACTAGCAGCCACTTGCTTGCTAAAGATGTCCAGGGGTGTCAGGTGAAACAGAATGTCCATTGCAGCAGAGGGGGTAGTGCGCAGTGCACCACTCATGCAGAGACAAGCTGTACGTTGGACTTTGCCTAGCTTATCGCGATTTATCGCTTTATCAAGGGCAGTCCACCAAACAACCACCCCGTACATAAGTATCGGTCTAATTACCGAGATGTATAGCCAGTTGGTAATGCGGGGTTGGAGCCCCCATTTGTTACCAATAGCTTTTTTGCAGGAGAAGAGTGCTGCTGTAGCTTTACGAACTCTTTCCTGAATGTTAGGTTTCCAGCTAAGCTTTCTATCCAGAATGAGACCCAAGTATTTAGCCTCGTCTGAAAAGACTAGACTTGTGCCCCTGATAGAGGGGGGATCAATGTATGGAACTTTATGTTTCCTAGTGAATAGAACAAGTTCGGTTTTGTGGGGGTTAACACCCAACCCACAACGATCTGCCCATGTAGTTAGCTTATTAAGAGCGTTTTGGAGAAGTTCTTTCAAGGTGTTTAGGTGCTTCCCTGAGGCGGCAATTGCAACGTCATCTGCATAGGCAATCACCCTGCAACCCTCCTTTTCTAGGCACATCAGCAGCTTGTTCACCACTAAGTTCCAAAGGAGGGGAGATAGGACTCCACCTTGTAGCTTACCTCTACTGACAGATCTTCTGGCCGATGTCATACCCAGTTTCGAGTTTATAATCCGACTTGTGAGAAGTAGATTAATAAGCTCACCAAGTGAGTCATCCACCTTTAGATCTGACAGTGCATTTGCGATCGCGGATGTATTGACGTTATTAAAAGCACCCTCAATATCCAGGAATGCAACCATAGTGTACTCCTTATGGTGAAGGGAGTATTCGATTGAGCGTACTAACGTATGTAAGGCTGTTTCAACAGATTTGCCTTTGCAATATGCATGTTGAGCCGTAGACAAAAGTCTTGTATCTATGTTAGTACGTAGATGGATATCAATTAACCTTTCTAATGTTTTTAGAAGGAATGACGATAGGCTTATGGGTCTGAGATCCTTAGGATTTACATGGGAACATTTACCGGCTTTGGGTATGAATACGACCTTTACTTCTCTCCATAACAGCGGAATGTATGCCATTTTTACACAGCTTTTCAGGATTATCTCAAGCAAAGGCGAGATGATATCCGAGGTGTTTTGAATTTCAGCTGGTATTATGCCATCTGGCCCCGCGGATTTGTATGGTTTGAAGCTGTGTATCGCCCAGAGCAGTTTGTCCCTAGTAATCAGACCTTTAAAGTTAGTCGTACGTGCAATTGACCTAGACAGGTTTATATTGCTAGTAACGTGGGAGCTACCTGGGAAATGTGTATCCAGTAGTAGATTGAGCGATTCTTCGCTGGAAGTGGTCCAGGAGCCGTCCGCCTTTTTTAAAAAGCTAGGCATACCTGGGTTGGTTGAGAGGATTTTTCTTAGCCTAGATGCCTCCGAAGATTCCTCTATTTTTCCACAGAAGAGTCTCCAAGACGAGCGTTTGGCTTTCCTCAGTTCCTTTTTGTAAGCATTGAGAGATGCTTTGTATGAAGCCCAGTCGGTTTCAGCTTTTGTGGACTTGGCTTGGTTGAACAGTTTTCTACAACTGCTTCTTAGAGGTCCTAGTGCTGGGATCCACCAAACCGGCTTCTTTTTGCCTCTAGGCCGTGTAAGCGGGCAGGCAGAGGTCAGAGCCTTATTGAGGGCCAAGGTGAGTACCCTGACCTTCTTATCTAGCTCTATGGTGTTCCGGGGAGGACTAAGGAGTTCAGATTTCATTGAACTTTTCAGCACTTCTCTATACTTGAGCCAGTCAGTTTTCCTATAATTTCTAAAAACTGGCTGGCGGGGAGGGTCATCGGCTAAGCTGAATTGAATGTAACGGTGGTCACTAAAAGAGTGTTCCGCCGAGACTTTCCAGTTTACAATTTCCTGATGGATTGAGTCGGAGACCAGAGTTATATCTAGAACCTCCTGTCTATCTTTTGTAATGAAGGTAGGTTCACTACCAGTGTTACACACAATGAGATTAGTATTAAGAATATAATCAAAAAGAGACTCACCTCTGTCGTTGATGTCAGAACTGCCCCATACTGAATGGTGCGCATTGGCATCACATCCAATAATGAGACCAGTTTTTTGATGTTCAGCTGCCGCGATCAGTCCCTCTAGGTTGACACCAGGCAAGGACCCTACGTGGTCATGGGCCAGATAAGCCGAGGCTATCCAATGGGTGCCGCGAACAGTCTCTAGACTCACCACGGTTGCATCACGGTCGCTGAAATTAGGGAGTAAAAATACATTTAAGCTACTTTTTGCCAGTATGCAAGTTCTAGGTTTACCTTTGTCAGTTGCATACAACAATTTGTATCCATGAGTCCGGAGTCCTCGAACCAGGTTGTTAACAATCCATGGCTCTTGGATCAGGACCATATCTTCTCCATCTCTAGAAAGACGGATAAGAAGGGAGGCCGAAGCCTTTTTGGAGTGGTGGAGGTTGATCTGTACTAATCGCAACATTGATCGTCGCAATCAGGCAGAGGAGTCCCCACCACGGTGTTATTTGAATTTGAGTCAGAGTCAGAGGACGAGCCTAAGAGCTCGTCCTCGCTGAGAAGGACTTTGCTGAGGAGGTCTTCCGTGTCCATACTAGAGTTGGTGTTAGCACTGGACGTAGAGGGCTGAGTGGGAGCAGCCACAGTTGGTTCATCATCTTCCATGGATGGAAGGGAGATTGATGCTCCAGGATCAGGGGTGTTGAGTCCTGTGTCAGAGGGATACGGAGGCTTATTAGCTTCTGGGTCATCCTTTTTGTACACCCGAAGTGTAATCTTATCCCAACCGAACTGGATTGCGCCGTTGGTCTTCGCCAAAGGAGCCAGGGATTCTTGGTTGATCACTATAATAGCTGATCTGAAGGATCCCCTATGCTCTTCCAGCTTCGCAACCTTCCAGTCGTGGGTTGGGAGTGAGGGATTGCCCAGTCTAATAACCGACAATACTTCTTCTGCGGAGGGGGGTTCAGCAGGGATCCAAGCACGAGCCCTCGGTCTGCTAGGGATGTCCTCCTTCGCAACAACCTCAAGCTTCGCTCCAGGCCAAACCTCCCCGAGTTTGCCTATGGCGATCTTATACAGATCCAACGATCTAATATTGTCGCAGGCGACGAGCCGGATATGCCCTTGGTGTAGTCCGGCATCCTCAGTTACTGGAGCTGGTCCAGGGTGGTCCTTCATGAAGGCCAGATAGAGGCTAAGTAGCTTGTTCCTCAGCTTATGCCATCGTTCGGGGGAAATTCTTCCCTCCGGATCGCTGCGGTCGATCACCGCGACCACGATTTTGTCCTTTAGGACATCGCTGAAGGACTTTTGAGATTTGGGGGCAGAATGTGAGGTGGTGCTGGTGTTATGCACCTTGGGTTTTTTGGAAACCGAAGTGGTTTCTTCCACCGATCTCTGGCGCTTGGACGTGAAGTCCTTGTTAGCGCTCTTGTCCTTCTCTAGGAAGCCTTGGGCCCATTTTAATTTGGCGATCTGCTGTGGTGTTCTGTTGGTCTCCAGAATATCTCCAAAGACCTTCAGAGTTCTTATGGCATTTCGCCTGTCCTTGTAGTACGCCCTCGAGGGAGTGCGTTGTCGCGAACATCCACTACGAGACGTACTAGGATTTGTAAGGCTAGCAACGGAAGGGCCATGAAGTGCCACAATCCTACCGCTGCTAGGAATTGCTTTGCCTATATTAGGCTCACTGCTGCTGGCAGCAACTGGACCACGATTACTCACAGTCGCAGTGCTACTCTTTGTTGCAGGAGCCGCGTCAGTAGACAGCAAGGTCGCCGTACTACCGCCCGGTTTAGAAGAGATACCGGTCTCGATGTTTTTATTTTTGTTTTTGTTTTTGTTTTGTTTGTTGTTCATATTTTAGACCCACGAGTAGCGGAGAAAGGAGGTCCGCCTGCACAGAGATCCGCAGTATGCAGGTAAGGCTGGTTAATCCGGAGATCGCCAGGTATCCGGATACTCCGTGGGCGACTGAGCTATTTTTTAAACTGGGCCCTCAGCCTGGCCGACTTTCGGCACGGGTCGTATAACACCTTAAGTCCAGCCCAGCGGATAATGAAAGGGAGAAGGAGTGAGAGAATCAGAGGGAGGAAATCAGGAGAGAGGAGGGGTAGGGGAGAAAAAGGGGGAATTGGGGCAGGACGGAATGTCCTTGGGCAGTTCTTAGTGGATGTATGAAACATCGTTAAGCCTCCACACCGGCACCATCAAAGGATGGTGCACTCGACAAGGTGACTACCCTTCGTGGAGGTTTAGGAGTCATAGATCGTATATAAAAAATTTCAGCTTTCTAGCTCAAAATTCGATTTTTTCCAAAATTTTGTTTTTTTGAGTTTGTGGGCGTGTCTGTGGGCGGATTTCAAAAATTCGTAAACTTGATTATTTCAGGACCCTAGAGAGTATATGGTTAAAATTTCAGCTCTCTAGGTCCAGTTTAAAGGCCTAATTTTTGCCGACAGACGGACGGACGGACGGACATGGCTAGATCGACATTACTATCGATGCTGATCATAAATATAGTAACTTTTAGGGGTCTACGGGCAATATTAAGGTATGTTACAAACTATGCGTCAAAATTAATATACCCTTAGAATAGGGGTATAAAAACGTGTGGCACTCGTGGACTGTCGCGGTAAAGCTATTGCATAGAATTTTTTATCTTTTTCTTTTTAGCTCTTTAAGTTTTTCTTCTCTATAAAACGAAAATGCTAGGTATAAATAATAGGTATAAATAGTGTAATTACACACCAAAAAAATTATTCATTCAAAAAATTTGAACAAGAAGAACGTTATTAAGAGTTTGATCATCAAATTTCGCGCGATGTACATTTATATATATTTTCTCTGCGCAGCATTAATGTGTATTAACTATACACAAAAAAGTGTGAGCCACGCTGCACTCACGGTATAGTTGATGTGTAAACATGTAGTCAGCGTTGCATTAATTTAAATTGTGGAAAATTTGTTTAAATAAGCTGCCTAGTACATAATGTTTCTATTCTTTCAGCCATAAAAATAGAGCATGACATGGCAATTATTTGGATACCCTATTCTAAGGGGCCTTTCAACTTATTTTATTTATTTATTTTTATTTATTTAGTGATTTACCTATACACAGTAAGATACAATATCTTATAAACTAGTGAAAGGCATACAATAGTTGAAGCGATTATAAAAAGCTATATGAGTTACAAAACGAAGAATTCATCTTGATGAGAAAAAAGAAATAATGAAAAGTAAAGCATAAGCAATTTTTACACGAAAATATACAAAAAATTTAATTTCGGATAGAGTAGGGTGAGGAGTTCCACAAACGTGTGGAGTGAATAAAAAACTGACGCTCAGAAGTTAAGCAAGAGTACCGAGGAGGGATCAATTGAGCAGATCTGCTTGAGGTGGGATATCTTATTTTTTCATATATGTATATATAAGTCGGTTGATGTGTTAAAAGTATGTCCGAAAACAGGCAAAAAGTTCGAAATTTGAGAAGATTGTCGAAAGTCATATTGTAAAGTTGGATGGAGTAGAGTGATATTCGATCAAATTTACGCAATCAGAACACATATCGCACAATACAATTAAATGCCACATTAAGTTTCCTCTTGGATGCATAACTACAGCTCGCAAAAATTTCACAATCATATGTTAAGACTGGCATGGCAAGAATTTTAGCAAGTAAGACTCGTGTTTTAAAGGTTGTAAAGGATTGGGTCGCCCACAACATTCGGATAACTCCATAAGTCTTGCCGACTGCAAGATTAATGTGGTTGTCCCAAGTTAAGAATCGATTAAAGGTCACCCCAAGGTTCTTGACGGATTCTACATACTCAATAGGAGCATCTTGGAGTGTGAGGATAGGAAAATAAGCCAGATCTAGGGGCTTTCGCGAAATCACGATGCACTTAGTTTTATCTCGATTTAATATCAGTCCATTTTGTTGATACCACTGCACTATATCGGCAAGATCATTATTTATCGATTGCGCGGCGTGCTCTATTAAACCCAGAGGACAGCTTAATACGAGCTGAGCATCATCAGCATATAAATGAATTGAGCTGTTTTTGATGACATTAGGAAGATCGTTGACATAAAGGGAGAAAAACAAAGGCCCTAGTATGGATCCCTGAGTGACACCACTTATGATAGGCAGGGGATTTGAAAGGGATTTGTTAACTTCTACGGCTTGAAATCTGTGAGTTAAGTATGACGATACTAACTTTATAGCACACGGCTCGAAATTATATATATATGACAACTTGCGGCACAAAAAAGAGAGGTCAACCAAATCAAACGCCTTAGAAAAATCAAGAAGGACTAAGAAGGACACTTTTTCTTCGTCAAGAGCTTGCCTAATATCTTCAGACACACCTATCACAGCAGTGATACAACTGTGTTTTTGTCCGAAATCAGATTGCTTAGATGATAATAGGTTGAACATGGCGAGATGACGGCTTATTTGCTTTTGGAGGATCCTTTCAAAGGCTTTTGACAAAAAAGAGAGTATTGAAATCGGAAGATTTTGGGATGGGGATAATTTTTGCTGATTTCCATGGCCTAGGAAAGATCCCTGTAGTCACCACAGTGTTAAAGATATGGGTAATAAAAGGTAGTAAAATGGGTAATATGATTTTTGGAAAAGATGGATGAATGTCATCAAGGCCAACAGCATTCGATTTGATAGATAGAATGCTTTCAACAACATCCGCGCTGTTGAAAGCTGTGAAGCAGAAACTAGGATAGCAAGCGTAGGGAGATGGCTTGCCACTTTGTTGAAATGACTGCAAACTATTTGACAATTTCTGCGACGAAATAAATTTTGAGTTGAGATCATAAGGATCAGGAGCATCAACGTTATTGTTTTTGGATTTACCAATGCCAATATTGCGCAGATTACTCCACAAGTGCTTACTTCCTAATGAGGCGTTTAGTTTACTTGAATAAAAGTTCGATTTTGCGGCTCGTATTGCAGTAACAACTTAATTGCGAAGTACACAGTAGGCTTTTCGATACCCTACCAAACCGAAACGTTTCCAGCAAGTGTAAGCAAGGTCACGCTGTTGCATTAGTGAGCGGATTTATGGGAAATCCAAGGAACCTTACGAGGCAACACGATTTTAGTCTTTAGCGGAACGTACCGATTGTATAGGGTTTTAATATTGCTTTTAAAAAACTCAACTTGTTCGTTTGGAGAAGGAAAATAGTAGATTGAATTCCAATCGATACTTCTGGTATGTTCCTCTAGCAGCGCATAGTCAATATTCTTAAAATCTCTATATTCCATAGTTCTTACAACACCCCAGTTTCAAAGTCAAAGGCAAGATATATTAAATCATGCCTAGAGAAAGCAGGTGCCTCAAGCTGGTCATAGAAAATGATTTTGTTTCTATTACTGACTAAGAATAAATCCAGCAGCGTAGAAGACTGATCAGAGAAGTGAGTAGGAGTTGTAGTATTGACTGAGACTAAATTAAGAGAAGACATCTCATCTGTAAAATGGCTGTCAGACAGGAACCGTTGAAGTCTCCACATAAAACAAAATTAGAACACGTAATAGAGATTTCTTCCAAGGTCGTGATGAATTGTGAAACGTTAACATTTCTATTAGGCCGATAAGCAGCACAAATCAAGAGTTTTGATTCGTCATTGACAAGTTCAACAAACACATGCTCCATCTCACAACCATCAGAGGAAATGCTGCGAAGTCTGCATTTGATATTGTCCCTGACGTAGATTGCAACGCCACCACCCAAGCGATCAGTACGATCAGAACGAAAAACCCTTTAACTACCTAGACAACACATTTCATCACTAAACGAAACCCTAAACCAGGTTTCGGACACACATACTACACCAACCGCTGATTGCTCAAACAGATAGCGGAACTGATCGATTTTTGGTAGAAAACTCTGAGCATTAATATGGCAAATGTGGAGACCAGTGTTAAGGCTTCCAAAAACTTTTAACATTATATAAAAGTTAGAGTCCATGTCCATTTACAGGTAAAGAATATCGAAATAGAATAACACAAATTTTCTTTTACAATTAAAATAAAGAAAAAAACATAGGGACGCGCTACAGTCCGCTTGGGCGAACTGTTGAGTACCCTATTCTTATTCCTATCCCTCATAAGTGGGCTTGACAAAAGTCTAAGTATGGTTGAATTGTTAAGAACGCCCTACATATTTTGTTATATAACATTTAAAGGATTTTATCGAAAAAAACGCTCCCTAGCACAAAATTGGGTGATTCAATAAAATTGTTTTATTTAATTGTGGGCGTGTCAGTAGGCGGATTTAAAAAAAATCAACACATTAGCAAGGGCCCCTAGAGAGTATGTATTATAAATTTCAGCTCCCTAGCTCAAACTTTGAATTTTCAAAAAAAAAGTTTTTTTTTTTAAATTGTGGTCGTGTCAGCGCGCGGATTTTGAAAATATTTACACATTAGCATAAATGGCCTCCTAGAGAGAATATATTACAAATTTGAGCTCCCTAGCTCAAACTTTGGATTTTCAAAAAAAAAAATTTTTTTAAATTGTGGGCGTGTCAGTAGGCGGATTTTGAAAATATTTACACATGAGCTTAAAAGACCCCTAGAGAGTATATATTATAAATTTCAGCTCCCTAGCTCAAATTTTGGTTTTTCAATAAAATTGTTTTATTTTTTTGTAGGCGGATTTTGAAAATTTTATATTCCGAGCAGTTTTAGGAGTCATAGATCATATATAAAAAATTTCAGCTTTCTAGCTCAAAATTCGATTTTTTCCAAAATTTTGTTTTTTTGAGTTTGTGGGCCTGTCTGTGGGCGGATTTCAAAAATTCGTAAACTTGATTATTTCGGGACCCTAGAGAGTATATGGTTAAAATTTCAGCTCTCTAGGCCCAGATTAAAGGCCTAATTTTTGCCGACGGACGGACGGACGGACGGACATGGCTAGATCGACATTACTATCGATGCTGATCATAAATATAATAACTTTTAGGGGTCTACGGGCAATATTAAGGTATTTTACAAACTATGCATCAAAATTAATATACCCTTAGAATAGGGTATAAAAAAAGAAAGAAAGATATGATGAAATAAATCAATTTATGAAGAAAAAATAAGCTTAATGAATATAGAACAAACAATTTCTTAGTTTAATTACTAATTAAACTAAATTTAATTAATAATTACTAATACTTTACTAGGTTAGGTACTGAAAAAAAAAGAATTTAAAAAAAATAAATAATGTATATATGGTAATGCTAAAATCTATTTGTTGAGCTGGCAGCTCCTCGCGCTAGAAAATTGAAATTGAAATTGAAATTTTAACCATACATAATACTCTCTAGTCAAGTTTAAGAATTTTTAAAGTCCGCTCATCGAAAAAGTCGGCATACCGACACGCCCACAATTATTTTTTTTTTTTATCGATAAGTCAAAGTTTGAGCTAGGGAGCTGAAATAAGGAATGTATATCTACTCTCTAGGGGCCCTTAATGCTCATGTTTAAAATATTCAATTAGGCATTAACGATCCATACAGGGCCTGTAACCTAGCTACTCCAACCATTTGCTTAAGCGAAGTTGAAGGAACCTACAATTTTAAGCCGAATCCGAACGGCAAATTTGAGAAGCTTCTCATGACAATTGATTCTTTTGGATATTTGTCAGACGTTCGCAAGAGATGGGACAGTAGAAAAAAACTCTTAGATGTTACTTGGCCCCTGCGGGGTTTGATCCTGACACCATTAGATTAGTAGTCCAACACATTAACATGTGAGTCACTGCGCCCACAATGCTCATGCTTAAATATTTTTAAGATCCGCTCACTAACTCAAGTGCAAATGCTTTTAAAATCCGGACGAGCTCACTATTTAAAAAAAAAAGTTATTTTGAGAAATGATTGTAAATGAAAGTTTTATTCTTCGCAAAGTATGTAAATGAAGTCGTTTTGAATAATTCCTGAATATAAAGTTGGCTGCCATGCCCACTTTTAAGGGGCGTTTTTCATACAATCGCTTTATTTTCTTGTTTCGTTCTTAACAATTCACCCATACCTAGATTTGTGCAACTCCCACTTTATGAGTGCTAGGAATAGGAATACGGTACCCAACAGTTTGCCCAATCGGACTGGTAGCCTTTCCCTATCTTTCAGATATAGTTTATTTTATATTATGCCCCATACTGCCCAATTTAAAACAATCTTCCAAACTATGAAGTATGTAGGTAAGTACTTTCATCTTCATGATAACATTCAAAGCATAAAAATATGTAACTTTTTTTTTTTTTTTTAGATATTTATTGTTTTCATCATAAATAACATTGCATTTTTTGAAATATTTGCACAGCTTGCACAGAGATTTGATCGTTAAGTCTGATCTTACAACTGAAAAATTTATATTTAGTTAAAGAATTATGCATTATTTTGGGAAAGCTTTGAAGGAAAAATTATGGAAAAAAAAAAAACCTTCATATAAATATTTTGATTATTTTATGTCTTACGTAATATCACAGTGAGGAAAGAAAAATAACTACTGAAAGCGTATTTTATAATATGTTAAATAAATAAATATAAATATTAATAGATAAATAAATAAATAATCAAATAAATGAATAAATAAATAAATAAGCAAATAAATAAATAAGCAAAATAAATAAATAAATAAACAAATAAATAATAGTCCGCTACACATAATGTGAATAAATAAATTAACAAAAACGTGTGTAAATAAATATATTAACAAAACGTAAATAAATAAATAGAATCTTAGTTCATTAAACTTTGTATAAGTGTGTTGTCGGAACGAACACATCTTTCAAAAAAGTTTGTATTGAGTATTTCAATTTTCCTATCGACCTGTAGAATTCCGGCTTGTTCATGCAATATCATTGTTGAAAAGTGCCAAGGGTGTTGTAAAATCATTTTTAGTACTTTATTTTGCATGATTTGGAGCTTTTTAATGTGGGTATTGGCGCACTTTCCCCATACTGGCGAACCATACATTATAAGTGCCTGAAATATTACCTTGTAGATGGTCATTTTATTATGCTTGCTCAGCAGTGAACCTCTGTTTATAAGCGGATACAACGTTTTTATTGTGATTTTGACCTTTTTACAAACGTTCGCAATATGAAGGGCAAAGGTTAACTTTTTGTCTAGGTATATTCCTAAATACTTGACCGAGTCAACCCAAGGGATATCGCAAGCGGTTAGTCGTAATCTATTTGCAGGCAGGAAACAAATCTTTCTTTTTCTAGTGAAAAAGATAGCTTGACTCTTGCCCGCATTAATTTTGATCTTCCAGTGCTTGTAGTATTCAAAGATTTCATTAAGTGCGTTTTGAATGTTATCAACTATAAAAGCGGGGTTCTCATGAGATGTAAACAGAGCTATATCATCAGCATACATTGCTATATTACAGTTTGGAAAATTTGGAAAATCCGCAGTATATATGTTAAAAAGAGTTGGGGCTAATACAGAACCTTGCGGAACGCCAGCTGGGATTGATTTCAATGCAGACATGCTATTTCTGATTGATACCGTAAACTTTCTGTCGGATAGAAAACTCTGTATGATTTTTGTTAAGTGGAGCGGACAACCACATTTAATAAGCTTATAAATTAAGCCGTTGTGCCAGACGGTATCGAATGCTTTTTCAATATCTAGCAGTACTAGGCCTGTGGATGATTTTGCAGCTAGATTTTGCTTAACGTGTCTACAAATTCTAAGAACTTGATGAGAAGTGCTGTGACCGTTGCGGAAACCGAATTGATACTCGGGTAATATATTTTTGTCCGTGAGGAATATTTGCAGTTTGTTTTTAATTATTTTTTCTAAAATTTTACTGCAGGAACTTAGTAAGCTAATCGGTCTGTAGCTGGTAGGGCTATAAGGAGGCTTTCCATGCTTTAAAATCGGAATGACTTTTGCGGTTTTCCACTTGAGCGGAACGTATTGTAGCTTAAGGCAGGCATTTATAATAAAGGTTAAGATATGTAAACCACTAACCGGAAATTGTTTCAGCATCTGATTGTTTATTTTGTCCAGGCCTGGAGACTTTCCGCTTCTTAGACCTCGTACAATGTCTTCTATGTCCTCAGTTGAAACTAGTTCGTTTGTGGGAAGTGTGTTCTGCCTACCATTTAAAACAAGAATATCATTTTCGACTTCTACTTCTGTTGACAGAGTCGAGTTTGTATTCTCAAAAGTGTGGTTTGATACAAACGATTCGGCTAGTAGTTCAACTTTTTCATCATTAGTAGAAGCGATGTTGTTTGCTTCTTGCAGCATTGGGATTATAGAGTTTTTCTTTTTTAACATTTTTGATAGATTCCAAAAGGGCTTGCAATTTCGATCTAATGAGCTAAGCTTTCTGTTCCATTCTTGATTTCTGAAGTCTTTGATATGCATTGTTATAATCTTGTTTAATCGATTTGTTAACTTTAAATCGCTTGGCAATCGATATCTCTGCCAGTTGCGTCTGATACTATTACGATACTTAATGAGGTTTAGTATGAATCGAGGGAGAATAATTGATCTACTACATGGCGTTTTTTTGGGGACCGATACATTGATACTGTTAAGAACTTTATTTTCGAAAACTTCAATACACATGTCTACTTGCTCACGACTATTTATAACATCAAGGTTTGAGGGACATTCACGAACACTCAACGTTAAATGAGTTCTAAACAAGTCCCAATTCGCATTCTTAAAATCTAAATATTGCACGTTGTTTTGACTAGGTCCCAAAAGAATATCACAGCTTACAGGTAAATGGTCGGAACTTAATCCATTAATCACAGTTGGTTGAGATAACATTGTTGGGACATTTGTAATGAGTAGGTCCAAAGTAGATGGCGAGAATCTAGCAGCTGTTGGAATATAGGTCGGGCTTTGCGGGTATAAAATATTGAATGGATGCCTTAATGATAAATTGTGCAAAACATTACCCCAAGAGTTTGCTCTAAGGCACCCCCACTCACGATGCCTACAATTCAGATCCCCACCTACAACAAAGGTATCACTGCTGATCAATCGCCTTAAGTCGTTTTTCAAGCAGATTGCTCTCGCACGATTTGATGAACCACCAGGAAAATACACTGATATCACTTTCAGTTTAGTTAAATTGGACAGTGTTATTTCTACTCCAATGGATTCAATCACCCTAGTACTAAAAGTTGACATGAGTGTATGACGTATTTCTTTTTTCAGGACAATGGCAACACCACCTCCTCGATTTGATCTGTCTAATCTATGACATACATAATTACTGTGACCAAAGGGTATATTTTCATTTAACATTGTTTCACACAGAAGACAAACATCAACATTAAGTCTGGACAGAAAATTGAAAAACTCAATACTTTTGTTGCGTATGCCTCTGGCATTCCAACATAAAAGCTTTAAATTAGTTTGCGTATTACTTGACATTACTATATATATACTTAGTTGCAAGCTGTGCAATAACATTAAATTGTTCTACCTTTGATTTACATTGGCCAAGTTTGGAGATCATTTCCAATGTAAGAGCAGAAAGCTCTTCTTGAGAGAAAAGTTCATTAACGGCTGCCGTCGCGTTGTTGTTGGCCCCGTGCTGTTGTGTTTGTGGGTGAACTGCAGGTTGTTGTAGTTGCTGTCGCGGCGTCCATTTCCATTGATGTGTTGGCCGCGAAATATGATGCTTCGCAATTGATGATTTCGGTAACGACGGGAATTGTTCTAAACTGCTATAGTTTAAAGAGTTTGTTGTTGTTTGTGTTCGTGATGGTGTTGGGCGGATTGCAGACGTTGATTTAATTATGTTTCCCTTTGCTGCCAAATATTTAGAGCGACTAATACAAGATGCATTAGTGGACCGGTGTTGATCTCCGCAATTCGCACATTTAATCTTTTCGTTTGATGGGCAAGCATCGGTTTTATGATTTCCAGCGCAATTCGCGCAGTAAGTCTTAACATTGCAATGTCTTTCACCATGTCCATACATTTGGCAATTATGACATTGAGTGAGTTTGCCTTTTAAATGACGTTGGTACTCCCATCTTACATGAGTGTGAAAGATTGATTTTATATTTTTGCGCAAATCCGCAAGCTTGATTGATCCTCTCTCTAGATGTAATATATAGATGACATCGATGAAGGTACCGTGATCCTTTTTAATCATTTTGATATCATTGCACTTAAGTCCGAGGGATGTTAGTTCGGTTTTGAGTATATCTGTTTCAAGAACATCTAGCCCAAACAAAACGACTTTGAATGACCTTTCGTCTTTGAGACCATGCGAAAAAAATTGGCATGACTTTAATTTCAGAGCACTGCACACTTTCTTAAATGAATCTATTGATTGACAAGCAATTTTAATTCCGATTGAAAGTTTTCGAAGCGTGTAGTCACTAACAGATATTTCTTTTAATAATTTTTGTGTAAATTCAATGTTTTTATGCAAAACCTTGATGGGTGGAACTGTCACTTTTGCAGATGTTTGCTGCGATGGAATTTGTTTTTGTGCACTTTGCATAACATCATCACATATCTCGTCGTCGTCGACAAGACATTGGATCGGACTCCAATAATTATCGTCGTGCGACATATTTGAACTTGGAGTTAATATTCTCCTAAATTTGTGTTCAGAGGATAAAGTATCCTCAGAACTGTTTAATCGCCGCTTAGCTATGGTTGTTATTTTACCGACTTTTTAATTGAACCGAAAATTATGAATAAGTAGGTCTTTCTACAAGGAGAGAGAAAACCGGACTGAAATATGTAACTTAGTGATGGAAATTTGTTTTGTTTATGGGGGTAGATATGGTCAAATTAGGTCAGCAAGTCGTAAACTATCTTTTCAAGAGGAATTGACTAACATTTTCTGAAATACTAATGAAAGAAATAATCTAGCTTCTCTCGATTTGACAAACGAGTTAAGGGCTCAAAGTCCATCAATGAATATTTTGTTTCTCAAATTAAATATCATCAACAGGCATACCTAAACTAAGATATCACACTGATTAAGCACATTGGGCCTTACTAATAATCACAACAACAAAAATTGTCAGTACAGGCAAGATAGAATGTTTGTCTCTCAGTCTGGTTGCAATGACTTACATAAATCATGTATGATAATGCGCCATAACTCAGAGAGCAATTCTATTAGGGTTACCATCTTCCAATTTAAAATAAAAATATTGCGGAACGAAATAAATTCAGTTTATCTTTTTCCTTTACTGGTAAGATAATAATAGGAGCTTTTTTTAAGAGTATCTCTAGTAGACCAACAAAATATATAAACTTCGTAACACAAAAAAAAATCAAAACGAAAAATATATCACTGTAATCCAATTTATTCATTATAAACATTGTAAAACATAAAATACTAATTTCTAATATCACTACTCAACTGATCCGATGAGTAATTACTGCTACTGCTCTCGTTATTTAGGTCTATTATTAACCTTTCAACTGCTTCCTCGGCAAAAACGTCCATTTCCCACATATTTGGCTCAACAACCTGTTCAACATGTCGGACACATCGATGCCATTTTTCCTTGTCAACCCTTGTAAGTACTGTCGTTAGTAAGTCTCTTATTTCAGCCATTTTAAATGACTTGTTTCGCCTTGCTACATACCCTTTCACTTGAGCGCAAACCAATTCTATTGGATTAAGGTCACAGTGATAAGGCGGCAAGCGAAGCACTTTATGTCCCGCATTTTGAGCCATTTCATCCACGACGTATGTTTCATACTTGGCTTTGTAGCGTTTAACGATTGCAAGCAACCCATTGTATGATTGCATCCCTACCTAAATTGAGATCTTCCTTTTGGGAATTCCCGTATTCATTGACTAAACATGCGTCATTCATCGGGAAAACAAAGACATCATACAAACAGGTACATAATGAGATGAAAGGATGTATTTACGTCCGGACAACCAGTTTGGTTTCAGGGCGAGGCATGACACTATTCATGCCGCGTCGAAACTGGTTTCCGACATTCAGTGGAATAAATGCAAGAACCAATGCACGGGTGCTTGTCTGGTTGATTTTGAGAAGGCTTTCGACACCGTATGGTTAGAGGGACTTTTCTACAAGTTGACCAGGCGGGGGATGCACAAACCTTTGCTATATGTAATTTATAATATGCTTATGGGAAAGAAGTTCGTTGTCAAATGTGGCAACGTGACTTCGAGCAGAGTCTTTGAAATTAAAAACGGTTTACAGCAGGGGGCGGTCAATTCTCCGATCCTGTTTAACATTTACACGAGTGATCTGGTGGGTTCACTCAGACATGCTATAGCATATGCCGACGATTTGGTGGCATACAGGTCAGGTCCTAAAATCGAGGTCATTAACATTCTTTTGCAGCGTGACTTCGATCAAATTAAGCGATATTGCGCTGACTGGAAGTTGAAAATCAACTTTCAGAAGACGGAAACAATCTTGTTCAGAACTCCATTGGTTGGGGCCTCTAGGGATACCAGAAATAACTGGAAGAAATTGGCCATTGTTGGACAAAATGGGCAGCCATTGGCGGTGAGAAGCGTAGTTAGATATCTAGGTATCTGGCTTGACCAGTATCTATATTTCGATAGACATATAGCTGCTTGTCTTGCTGGGGCCAAGAAGGCTAATGCTCTGACAAGGAGACTGTTTCATAGCAGTCAACTTGACTCTAGAGTGAAGGTCATTTGCTACGTGGCCCTTATAAGGCCGATCATCGCTTATGGTTGTCCATTGTGGTTTAATATATCGACTAGTTATATGGAAAAGATGCGGGTTTTGGAGAGACAATGTCTTAGGACCTGTCTCCGATTGTTCCGAACGCCTGAATCCAATTATATAAAATACTATCCCAACAAGGCCCTATACGATGGGGCTCAGTTGAATAGGATTGACAATTTCCTCATTAAGGTGACTCGAAGGCACGTTGCAAGGGCGATGGCCAGCGACAATAGTCTGATATTTGGGGCTTACTACCCCAATGAAATGTACATAGAGAGTACGCTCCGGTCTGGCTTTATCCCGCCAGAGGCATTTATCCATATTGACGCAAAAGGGCTGGTACAGACGAGGGATGGTATCCCGGTATTATACCACCGCTACCGCAGCGCTAGAGATAAGCGGCTCATCCGCGGCGGGGACATCGCCAATGCTCATGAGCTCCTCCGTTTTAGTACCGCAATATCGGAGAGGGATCAATTCGACGAAAAGCAATTCGCCGAATTTTGGTGGCTTGTTGAGGGGGGAGGGGTCAACATGCCCTCCCAGGACGGTGCGTTACTCTAGTTAACATCCTCTTAGCTTATAAGTTAGATTAAGTTAGCTAGGGCATTTTTGGGAGAGGCCGGGCTCGCCAACGTGTGGTGGTGCTTCCGGGAGTTGACTGACGCTGTAAGGCTTTAGTCGGCTCACGGCGGCTCGTGTGCACGTTGACGACTGCCAACCACCCGGAAAGCAATTAGAATTTTGACCACTTGTTGCGCAAGGCAACGAGTGTTCAGAATCCTAATTATAGTTAGAATATGTTAGGTAGTTTAAGTAAGTAGAATAGGTAGTTGGTAATTTGTTTTATATAAAAATATAAAATTTAAATAATGATGCCGAGTTTTATTTAATTTTCTCGAGGAACACATATGTAAGATTAGTTAGTAAAATAGTTTTTAGGCCGAAAGGCAATAATTATAAGATAAAGTTAAGTTTAGGGCGTCCGCATACGGATCAATAATCTAGAATAAGTATCCTGTTAATTGTAAGTTAGATTTAATCATGTTTGTCTAGTATGTAAGTTGATATAAGCTAATAACTAATAAAAATGAATTTAAAAGTCAAAAAAAGGATGTATTTACGTTTTTTTTTTTATTTAAACAGTTTGCGACATAAACTCAATCAGCAAGGTTTTCTAAAAACATTTCCCAGTCCTTTTCGCTATATGTATATTGTGAAAGGTAGACACAATCAGGCAATTAGAATACAAAATTATATAACCACGACGCAATGTCATATACCTAAACAGATGGTAAAAAAAACTGCACTTGTGCAGCTGTACAATATAAATACAATCAAATTAAAACCGAATGGCAACACCCCACGTAATAATTCGTTCTCAAAAGCACCAAAACCGAAAGTTCTTTGACAAAATCCATAGAAAAACCCTTAATGATATGCTTCATTGTAGTTTGTAGAGATGGTAATACTCTTCTGATGTGCTTCAATCACACACACTGCTTATTTTGGTGGATGATAATAGCAAACGAACACAAGACGATCATGGTCATTCCTATTCGAGCTGTGTGGGAGACTGGTTGTGGTGGGATGTATGCGAATTTTAGGAAAATTACAACAACAATTCCTTGGTATGACAGTGGTTTGGTTTTTATTTCAGTGGCAATTCTTGCGTTTGAGTGCCGTGAGAGCATCTAGAGGCACTACTGGTAGAAAAAAAGCTCCTCCATAAGGCCTGTACTGACAATTTGTGTTGGATAAATTATACGAGTAGTTATTGCTCAAAAGAAAATCTGCACACTTTAAACGAATCGTGTACCAATCAAAAATGTTGTGTTAAGGATTGTCCCAACTCAAACAAATAAATTTAATTCATGGAAAGTTATCTTTAAGTCTCCTATTATCCTCTCAAAAATAGATATTTTAAAGCAAGTGTTGCCTGTCTTACGAAACTACGGTATTTAAAAAAGGAATTGCAGTACTTAAATGTACGTATTTAATCAACATATTGAACTGTTTAAAACTTTGATATTTAACCTTTAAAATGAAATAATGCCCGAGGCACTTTCGGCACAGAAGCTTTTTAGACCAAAGGGCAAGATTTAAATTAATGAAAATTCATTGAAATGTTAATTTTTTAATTCAAAGAAAGAAAAAAACGAGAAGCTAATGTTTAAGTTTGTCGGCCATGTTTCACATTCAAAATCGTTTTTTTTTATTGCAGTTTCTTTTATTATTGACACTGTCGGTTTTTTTCTTGTAGCTTCGAACGACATCAACGCCAAAACAAATTAACCACACAGGGAGTCGAATATGCCCAGATTTCTCAAATTTGCTTCTTCAGATTATTTTACAACAATTAATATAAGTGGACAAGATTTAGGTCAATTATGGAATTGAGTTGCCGTTTGGGATAAAAAAAAGAAACTTAACTGTTTTCTTTTTTTTTAGTTTTAACTTTATTTATTTATTATATTGTTCACAATTTTGTTATGTTATGTTAGAATTTAACGAAAGGCCGCTGTCCACGCTAGGCTGCACCTTTCTGTTAGATAGATTGAGTAAGACTAACTTAATCTCTATTTTCATATTTCCATTACAACTCATAATGATATGGAAATATGCTTATTCTACAAAATGTTCTACTGAACTATCCCACGATTTTACTAACGGTTTCGTATTGCATATAGCGGGACAAGGAGGGTGTATCCGTTGAGGTTGGTTTTGCAATGTGTGCAAAATGGCGTGGGAATCCGTTATGGAATTTACAAAGGGGTGTGGGGAAGGAAAGTGCCGTTAGCCGACAAAATGACGACTAAGCAAAAAGGCGTATGCCATTGAATGCAAGGGGAAGTGACGTGTCTGACGTAACTGGTCCTTTAACTCTGCCTTAAAACAATTTTTTGACAATATCTATTTTATTTATACAAAATGAATACATTAAAAGTTGCTTACTTACTTGAAGAGGAAAATAATAGCCAGAGCTTAAAAACACAGTGGTGGCGACGGTGTAGAAGTTAATGTGTTGGCTTGTGACCCGTGCGGTACAGGTTCAATCCCAATGGGGAACAATAACATACGCCACCCATTAATGAAGAGAAACAAATGACACCCTGTTTTTTCCAACCTATACCCAAAAAAGAGGATTTCTGCCTGGTAGAACAATGGACCGTTACCGCGTCTGAGTGCTCTGGAATTTGGATTTCCTTTTTTTAGAAAAAAAACACACAACCACTTGTGACTTTTTTCGTAAACTTACTAGAACCGAACTACACAGCATCCTGTAAAGGAAAATTCGTTCAGCGTTTACATCATTGGTTTATGGGGTTCTTAGTGAAAATGGCAATGCCGAATTTACCCCCATTTACCATACTTTTATATAATTTATTGATATTTCATTTAAGAATAGATATTAGTATTCTACACAAAAAAGACTTTCATAAGAGGTAGGCATCTAGTGCATTTATTGCATACATTAATAATTATAGGGAGCTTTACATTGACAAGGCTAGATTTTTGATTTATCCCGAGTACCTTTCAGCTATTGTTTCGTAAGTTTACTACACTTCAGAATGAATGAATTTGCATTTCCCTAAGCTCAGCTCCGGAGTTTTTAAAAACCTAAATTTTTTAGGTTAGAGCAAATTAGTCTCAAATTGGTTCTTGAAAGGTTTAATATTGATACATATTTCGAAATTAAGAACGCATTAGCCATAGTTGTGGTGAACTCAAAGCTAGTTCTCTTCGATGACGGTTTTTTATATACATCTGGAAGTGACTCAGTAACTTGTGTAAATAATATAAATTCAGATTTACAAGCTATAAGCGAGTGGCTGAAAATGAACCAGCTTATATTAAATACAGAAAAAACTAAGTGTATTATAATTAATAATGCTTTGTCTCGCGTACCCCCTAACGTCCTTGTTGATAATGTGCAAATAGAACTTGTTAAAAGGGCTAGATATCGCGGCATCCTTCTGGACAATAAACTAACGTTATGTGAACATATTGCATATCTTTGTAAAAAAATATCAAACAAATTACCACGGCAACTTACAGATCCATACTTCGAAGAACTTTTACTCATTTTTCGGAATTATTTGGTGTACAATGATGTAAATATTTTATAAACTAGTAAGACACACACGGCAAGTACAAGAAAAGCCTGGAATCAGACCCAAATTGTAGCTGCCAAATTTAATTGACCAGAACACGGTGAATCAGTAAACAAAAGGCTTGTTAATGAGATTCCGGAGGCAGTAGCCACAATTGAAAATTAACAAAAAGTCATTGAATAAAACTTTCAATTAAACCAATATATCAGGAAATTTTGCTTTTAAAATTCGTAAAAAATACTGCCCCTACGCATGTAATACAGAGTGTATTTGGGTAAACAAATTAATAAATGGCATCGCCTAAAAGTGTGCAATGGAAATCGCTAAATCTGGATTGGAATGTGCAAATTAATTTGGAAATGGTAAAGTAGAAGTTCTTCCTTTTCAGTTCAGAGCTGAGCATTGAACAGAGCGTAAGCAAGTAGTTCTGAGCTTTCTAATTTGTTTATGAAACACAATTGAGCGCTCAGCTATCATTTTATTAGAAATCATGTTTATTATTGTAATAAAAACAATTTAATTGAATTGTAATAGAAAGACAAGAAAACCAACCCCTGAACGTATTTTTATTTGTTTGTGATTTAGTTTACTTTATTTTCCCTCCTCTCGGTCTGTCCTTGGCTGTGTTTAGTTGTTAAACTCTAAATGCTCAGTTAATTTATACTGAGGTCATAGAGCGCGCCCTGATCAAGCTCTGAACGAAAAAAATAAATATGGTTTGAACAATCTGATGTGTCAGAGCTAAAAAAAAGAACACTAACTTTTTTTTGACAACTCATGCTCTGATATGAACTAAAAAAGATAGGGACGGGCTACAGTCCGCTTTGGCGAACTGTTGGATACCCTATTCTTATTCCTATCCCTCATAAGATAAGAACGCTCTACATATTTTGTTTTAAAAAAAACTAAGCTTTTGTAAGAAAAAACGCTCCCTAGCTCAAACTTGGGTGTTTCAATAAAATTGTTTTATTTCATTGTGGGCGTGTCAGTAAGGCGGATTTAAAAAAAATACGCATGAGCATTAAGGGCCCCTAAAAAGTATATATTATAAATTTCAGCTCCCTAGCTCAAACTTTCGATTTTCAAAAAAACTGTTTTATTTAATTGTGGGCGTGTCAGTGGGCGGATTTTATAAATTTTATCTCCAGAGCAGTTTTAGGAGTCATAGATGATATAAAAAATTTCAGCTTCCTAGTTCAAAATTCGATTTTTTCCAAAATTTTGTTTTTTTGAGTTTGTGGGCGTGTCTGTGGTCGGATTTCAAAAATTCGTAAACTTGATTATTTCGGGACCCTAGAGAGTATATGGTTAAAATTTCAGCTCTATATGCCCAGTTTAAAGGCCTAATTTTTGCCGACGGACGGACGGACGGACGGACGGACATGGCAAGATCGACATTACTATCGATGCTGATCATAAATATAGTAACTTTTAGGGGTCTACGGGCAATATTAAGGTATGTTACAAACTAAGCGTCAAAATTAATATACCCTTAGAATAGGGTATAAAGATAAACGCCTAGTGAGTTGCGAATGTAAATAATAGGCGTGTTTTCTGGGTTATCAATATAGAGTTACAAAAGATAATTACATTCAAAATGAAACAAAAGCTTAAGCTGTATAGATTTCATTAATCTCGATATCGGTGCTACCAAATTAATTAATCCAGAAAAAGATTGAAAAGTCAAATGACGGTGCAACTCCTTGCCCTAATCCGGTATAGGTTTTGAATAGTTCTTAAGAACTGTTTCCATACTACACATTGCACCTCGTGTTTTCCAGCGTCAGTCGACACAACTGAATCAGTTTTGCAGGGATCTTGTAGGGCTCCTGGCGATGAATGCTATCATGCGGCTTTAAGGTCGATGGAAAGATGGTGGGTCTCGATTTGAAATTCATTTGTATTTTACATGATTTGCCGGGCCGGAAGCCACACTGATACGTGCCGAATAGTGTGTTGCAGAACGGCTGGAGACGTCCACACAGTATATTGGATAGAATCTTAAATGCGGCATTTAGCAGGTTTATGCCTCAATAGTTCTTGCCAGACATAGGATCGCCTTTGTTGTAGATGGGGCATATGGAGCTGATAGTCCAGTCATCGGGCATGTTTTCTTTTACCCATACTTATTTGATGATTTGGTGCATGCGCCCTACCACAAAATCACCTCCGTATTTGAAAAGCTCAGCTATTAAACCATCAAAGCCCGCTGATATGTTGTTCATTAGCTTTTTTTTACAGCTTTCTAACCCCTTCCATACTGGGTGCTGCAACCGGTTCTTCGTTGAAGGGCCGTGGTTCTCTTCTTGCCCTATCGCTCTCTATACATGATACCTACTCCTTTAACAGCTGCACACATCTGACCAACAAAACCTAATAGGCGAGGAGCCACCAAACATGAAAGTTCCGTCATCACGCCTACTAAAATTTTAAATAAAAAAATAAAAGTTAACACTCAGACGAATAAGATTTGCTAGGTCGGCGTAGATTTAATTGGCCGAAAACATTTTAAATAAATTATAATATTATTAAATTTCCATCAGTTTTTCCTGTCATCAGGGATTTTGATCAATCTCATAGACATTGTGGGAAATATCATATTCTTTGAGAAAAAATCCGGCCGACCAAAGGTTTTTAGCCGGAAAGGTCGCGCAAACCTATTTAAATGGTGTGATAAGGGGGTAAAATTTATCCATTATCATGGAAACCTTTTTTTTCATTTTACGCGTTTTGATGTTAGATTCATAAATATCTTGGTATGCGTGCTTACAAACTGCCGGAAGTATCGCGCATACCAGATTTAATTATGTGGTTAGAGATTATACGGTAATGGATTTTACTTCATTCAAGACATTTCTTTCGGAGTCATATCTTTCTTCTAAATCTATTTTCTTACTTTAACTTTTCACTTCGTGCAGTGCTACCTGCTTTACTTTTTTTTAAATGGTTTATGACAGGTTTTTCTGATTACCTTTTTTTTACTGATTACACCTAATTATGAACCTCTACAATTACCCTTCAGTCAAAAATATGAAAATAAGTGCTTCTTTTTTGCTTTGATTCCGCTAAAAAAAAATGCGATCCGGTGTACGGCCTAGTAACAATAAAAATTATTTGACTCTTTATTTGCTAGTTTTTATGGTGGTTGGTCACACTGGATTTGCAATAAGGTTGGGTAGGCGGTGCTTACGTTTTTTCAAAATGTATTTTCAAAGGCGCGTTGACTTGAATTCTTGTCAGTGGTGTGAAACAAGTGAAGAAACACAATACGAGCAAACCAATAAGAGTGATCGTGATTTTAAAAAGATAAAGTTCAACTGTTTTTTTAATTTAAAAATATTGTTAGAAGAAATGGGAAAACATAGCTACTTTGAATAGCCCGCGGTCTAGAGGAAAAACAATATGTTGGAGTAAAATATTTGACTGCAATACAATTTTTTGCAAATACAAGCGACAAAGAAGAATTTTACAACGGTATGATAAATTTCAATTCTAGTAATATTCCTTTAAGGCAAACAATTTTACGCACCATGTTTGTAAACGCAATGTGGCAAAATGCTACTGTAGTTACTTATATTTTATACGATCCAACGGAATGTGGAATGAATCCAGTAAACTTGAACCATTGTGGTACATTGGCCCATCAGCACCGTTAAAAGTTGAAGAAATATTATATAAATATTATCAGGCGAAGACGAAGGCTAGAATTCATTCCCAACTTAAAAGTTCTCAAAACGAGTCGGCAATAAACAATTAAAAATAATAAAATTAAATTTGAGCACGATTGAACACGAGCCATTAAGCTTTGTATGTATAGTATGGAGTTGTTGTTGTTTGATAAAGTCCACCGCGCAAACTTAACTATCTGCGACTGTTTGACTGAGGAGTTTTTGATTTGCGAGTGTCCTTGCGAAACAGGAAGAAACTAGAGGTAGAAGAAAGACATGACTCCGGAAGAAATGTCTTGAATGAAGTAAAATCCATTACCGTATAATCTCTAACCACATAATTAAATCTGGTATGCGCGATACTTCCGGCAGTTTGTAAGCACGCATACCAAGATATTTATGAATCTAACATCAAAACGCGTAAAATGAAAAAAAAGGTTTCCATGATAATGGATAAATTTTACCCCCTTATCACACCATTTAAATAGGTTTGCGCGACCTTTCCGGCTAAAAACCTTTGGTCGGCCGGATTTTTTCTCAAAGAATATGATATTTCCCACAATGTCTATGGGATTGATCAAAATCCGTAATGACAGGAAAAACTGATGGAAATTTAATAATATTATAATTTATTTAAAATGTTTTCGGCCAATTAATTCTACGCCGACCTAGCAAATCTTATTCGTCTGAGTGTTACCTTTTATTTTTTATTTAAAATTTCAGTAGGCGTGATGTCGGAACTTTCATGTTTGGTGGCTCCTGGGCTATAACTGTTCATAATCAAGTGTGGCGGAGTCCATATGATATTGATTTTGACTTCTGCTTCAGCTCCAGTATTGCTACATATTAGGGAAAGGGCGTTCACGATCTTTTAACAAAATAAAATACTTGGCTTGTTGCACCAGATCGTGAAAATTGAACAACGTTAATTGGTACAACTAAACAATTTGTATCCCAAAGAATATCTAACCACCGATCATAAGAACCAACAAAAGCAGGAAAGACAACGCTTGCCAGTCAAATAATTAACAGTACACACCGGGTGGGTTCCGCCAATCTTAAAATCCTACAAACTGAGAGGCACATGTCAAAGAGGTACACTCTGTACGCATTATGAACAACCGCAATAATATAAACTGAAAGCGAGACACCCAAGACATTTCTCTCGTTTCGGCGAAGAAATTTTAAGTTTTCTACGTTACTGACGAAACTTTGTTAGAAGTGTTTCATTTTATTTTGAATTTTATAAATTTTTCAACCAACAAAATTTAAGTTTCTATCCAAATGTAAAAACAAATTTTGAACTCGCTTTTTCTCTATGTCAGTTGTGTTCACTCCTTGTATGTTTGTTTTAACAACATGTTTTGTTATTATACGTTCTTATTTCATAAAGATCCCCTGAAAAAGACAGCAACCACTGTCGAAATGTCGTCGGGAAGTAAATGAAACAACAGAGTTTTATTGGAAGACCAACTTGGCCAACAAAGCCGGCGACAATCAGCTGTCCTCAAAACAACACGATTTGTAATTATTTTGAATTACCCTACTATGTCAACCTTCAAGCGGGCGCGTGGTCATTCGTAACGGCAGCGGTCGCGCGTAATCCGAAAGACCGATGGGATATAATGAGAGAAATAAAGCATCAATTATCCAATAATGATTTTTTTTTTTTGTACACAGATATGACGTCTGACGTCTTCAAAGATCCCGCTATATACAATAATCCGAAAAGCATCAATCGGTTTGCAATCACGTGGTCGGTCTGTCATACGATGGTGTTTTTTTATTATAAATTCGTTGGTATGTCTAACAACATTCAGTGATATTCTCCGAATAAACTCCAGGCTTGCATAAATGTTGTTACCCATACGCCATTCCTACGAGTACCTGAATCTTCAGTGAGAATATTTTGTATTTCACGCCTCACCCTGTTGTTCTTGGATTTCTGCCACTTCGTTACTTTATCACACCCTATAAAATAACTGTTTATATCTGAAAGAGGCAAATTGTCCTCATCCGAATCCGAGCTGTTTGATTTCTCAGCAGATTGAGATCCCTCTGAAACGATGTGGCCAGAAGTTTCTGAACCTTGGTCGTTGAGCTCTGATTCACTCTCTTTTTCATCTTCTAGTAGTAATTCCTCTAGTATTGCACTTCGTGCTAGCGGTCTACGACTCATTTTATAAATAAAAGCAGTATTACAAGCTTAATTCGATAACATTGGGCGATATCCGAAGAAATATTATATCGCATTGAGCGTCGCGCGTAAACTTTTCGACGACAGGCGCGTGGTGTGCTTTCGACGCCTGCGGCGCGTCTAAAACAACAGCGTTCTGTGGGGTAGGCGGAGCGCGGCTTGCGGAGGTAAACTCTTTATTTTGCTCACAATGACAAAGCGATAGGCTACTAGAAATGAGAAATACATGTGACAAGTAATAATAATATTATGAACAAAAATGTATTGAGCACGGTCGATTCGACACCGCGCGCCCCCTTGAAGGTTAAAGATGCCGTGATTTTCATTCCTTGGTATAGGTTGGTTAATTGGAATATAATAAAGTGCAATGATTTTTCAAATTCGCCTACCGACACGCAAGCTTTTAAAACTAATGCATTGTATTGAACAATTTAATGGAAATGAAGGTTGTACTCCTTGCAAGTGCATAACACCCTGTCTAGTGCATACGACTATACGAGGCCTTAGAGTTCGTTGAGTAAATAAACTTGGCTCTACTTGAAGCCTTACACCCTCTTTATTTTTATTATTTGTATTATATGAGATCTCAATCGCATAGCTTTTAACGAGGGAAAGAGTCGCATAGCTAGATAACTTTTAAACATAAACAGCCGTATTAATATAATACACTTTATTTGCCTCTAAATCACAAATTAACTACAATGTGAATTAAAAGGCAATTCACGAATCAAAGTTTGCTTTCAATAAAAATTAAATACAGGAGAAAAATCCCTACAAAGCGCCTAAAATCATGTAATGCAATACCTCATTGCTAGTTGCTGCTTACTGTTAAACAAAAAATACCTGCGCTGTGTTCCAAAATAATAAGGGTATTGTACATATACAGAAAAATAAAACTCCTTTAGCGTAAGCAAATAATATAAACAAAAAAACAAAAACAAAAAATTTAGGATAAAAAGCGCAATAAATTGTGACATCTGGAGTATATATGACAGCTTGGCAAAAATGTGAACATAGATGATTCAATGAACTTTGCCTACGACTCGCACTGCCCTTCAATCTACTTAACAAAACTGTGCATTAAAAATTAAACTACTATTGTCCCAAATATTTTCCACGAAATATGCATACTAGACCAAGATCCCGGTGACATTCGTTTGCTTTATAGTTGTCTCCTCTGATTTTGTAGAAAACAAAAGAAATCAGATGAAAAACTTGCAATCCTTTCCACTTGGCTCAGATTCACCCGCGATTCAGCCCACCACAACTTGTCAAATGTAGACTACAATCCGATCTCGTATGTTTTTAGCAGATTGGCATTGTACAAACATTTCACGCAGTGGAAGGTTTATAAATCCTGAAGGTTAGGGAAGGTGACTAAAAGCTTTATCCGTAAGAATCTATTTTCTTCCAGCAAAAAGTCGCCCAATATATTACTTAATAAGTTCCTTGGGCTGAATGTCATGATTGTTCTGTTGTTTTAAATTACAATGCCTGGTGATCACCTAGTTCAAGTATTCCATATTTCCTCTGGTTATTAGAGAGAGGTTATTTATGAATGTATCTGTTTCAGTTTGTTATTATACATTTAAGACAACTGTTGTCCGATCGGATTGAAGCTTAATATTTATTTTAATAACTTCTTTTTAGATTGTCTGTGTGCTAAGTTCTTAGGTGAGCCGTTGCAATAAAAAAAATGAAGAGTACATTCACTACCAGCAGTACGTGAATGTCCTCATCAAAGCTGACTTTTTGAAGAATCCAAGTTTTACATCAATTTGAATTTATATACAGACATGTTGGACTTGCAGTAACTTCTCTAAGCGCTCGACCACTCGCACGCAATGCGAAAATTTATCAAGCTGAATGCAGCGATTGTGTCCATGGTAGAGGAATACAGTCTGGTGTCGTCGCCACTGGAAGTGAAGAGCAGCGAGAGATTGCTGAGGCTGTGAAACAAAATTGACAAGGTCAATGGGTACAAAGCGGGCGAGGAAAAGTCGCTGATGGCGTGCGCGTAAAACAGAAAGCTATAGCTCAATGGACATTGACCTGCATCCTTTTTTTTTAACAAAGTTTTCTTTTATTTTATGTGATTTCCTTTCGAACCTCATCAAGGGTCACTTACTGCGGTGAAGGGTCAATGAACAAGTATTCCATATCATCCACATTGACATCGGAAAGGAAGTGTCAAATCATCAATATTTTAGTTGGATCTCTCCAGACGACAGCTTCGATCGGTTCCTAAGCAGAAATCCTATCGATATCAGGTAGATAGATAGTTAGTTTTATTCATTTCATACTTAAACTACTAACAATATTCATGAAGGAATTAAAAAGAATAATAGTTATCATTCTTTAACTAAAAAGTTAGTGGTGAATGACACATCAAAGATTTTTTGAATTCAAATGACATTTGATGTGGGGTGACAATCGTATTGGTTAAATATAATTAACTATAATTCCGATGTGCGATTTGTAATTAACTATACATATCTTAAAGTATGAAATCTTTGCACAGTAAAAAAATAAAGCAAAAATATATAAACGTAACAATTGATATATAAAAAACACTATTAATATTACAAAACTTATGATTTTAGTGCTGATGAAATTAAATAAAAATAAAAAAGCGAAAACAAAAAGAAACATGGAATTTTTTTTTAAAAAACTGATTCAATGGAGTTATCTTAAGGTGTTGTGTTTAATTTATATACATTACTGTGATATATATATTATTTTGCTTTTCATAGATTTTATTTGTTTAATTATTTATCTTCTTTTTTATTTATTTATTTATTTATTTATTTATTAACTTATTGTAATGGGTCCGATTTTGTGAATCGCGGATTTTGACATATCTCCGCGTTTCAAGGTCACCAGAATCAAAATCCAACATTTTAATATAGATGTATATCTGTGTGTATTTACGTATGTGCGTATGTACGTATGTGCGTTCGGAATTATCTTTCGCCACGATTATCTCGAGAACCAAAGATGATATTGACATGGAACGGGGTTTATTCGAAGCGTAATAACATAACTCAGAACTGATTTTAAGCGAAATCGGTCCAGCCGTTTTTTGTTAGTAAATAAAAAACTAAAATAAAGGCAAACTAGCTGAATTTTGAAATTGATGATTTGTACTATTTATTATTATTATTATTATAATCCTAAGGATCTCAGACCCATAAGCCTATCGTCATTCCTTCTAAAAACATTAGAAAGGCTGATTGATATCCATCTACGTACTAACATTGATACAAGACTTCTGTCTACGGCTCAAAATGCATATTGCAAAGGCAAATCAGTTGAAACAGCCTTACATACCTTAGTACGTTCAATCGAATACTCCCTTCACCATAAGGAGTACACTATGGTTGCATTCCTGGATATTGAGGGTGCTTTTAACAACGTCAATACATCCGCGATCGCAAATGCACTGTCAGATCTAAAGGTAGATGACTCACTTGGGGAGCTTATTAATCTACTTCTCACAAGTCGGATTATAAACTCGAAACTGGGTATGACATCGGCCAAAGATCTGTCAGTAGAGGGCGTACCTCTACAAGGCGGAGTCCTATCTCCCCTTCTTTGGAACTTAGTGGTGAACAAGCTGCTGATGTGCCTAGAAAAGGAGGGCTGCAGGGTGATTGCCTATGCAGATGACGTTGCAATTGCCGCCTCAAGGAAGCACCTAAACACAATAAAAGAACTTCTCCAAAACGCTCTTAATAAGCTAAATACATGGGCAGATCGTTGTGGTTTGGGTTTTAACCCCCACAAAACCGAACTTGTTCTATTCACTATTAAACACAAAATTCCATACATTGACCCCCCCTCTATCAGGGGAACAAGTCTAGTCTTTTCGGACGATGCAAAATACTTGGGTCTCATTCTGGATAGAAAGCTTAGCTGGAAACCTAACATTCAGGAAAGAGTTCGTAAAGCTACAGCAGCACTCTTCTCCTGCAAAAAAGCCATTGGTAATAAATGGGGGCTCCAGCCCGCATTACCAACTGGCTATACATCTCGGTAATAAGACCGATACTTATGTACGGGGTGGTTGTTTGGTGGACTGCCCTAAATAAAGCGATAAATCGCGATAAGCTAGGCAAAGTCCAACGAACAGCTTGTCTCTGCATGAGTGGTGCACTGCGCACTACTCCCTCCGCTGCAATGGACATTCTGTTTCACCTGACACCCCTGGACATCTTTAACAAGCAAGTGGCTGCTAGTGCGGCTATCCGCCTCAAAACAACGTTCCAATGGTCCGAGAATGAAATCGGCCACGCATCTATTCTGAAAAAATTTAGAATCCTCCCCAGTAACATAGACTACACCACCCCTCAGACCCTTTTTGACAAAAACTTCAAGGTCAGGATCCCTCCCAGAACATTCTGGGAAGGGCCACCCGTCGAAAATAAATCGATCCATTTTTATACCGACGGATCCAAAACTGACGCGGGGGTAGGAGGTGGTGTGTTCTCTGACAGGCTGAATCTCAGCCTCTCCTTTCGACTCCCGGATCACTGCAGTGCGTTCCAGGCAGAAATCTTGGCTATTAAAGAAGTCCTGTCGTGGCTGAAGAAGAACGTGATATCCGTTACGGATATCTGGATCTTCTCAGATAGTCAAGCTGCATTAAAATCCCTGGATTCTGGGTCCAAAAACTCTATCGTAGTCCGTGACTGTCGATCATCTCTAGTGGAGATGGCGAAGCATTTTAACATCCACCTATGCTGGGTGCCAGGACATACAGACATTCCAGGGAACTGTAGGGCGGATGAACTCGCCAGAAAAGGAACCACACTGCCCCTTTTACCTGATAAAGGTTCACTAGGCATCCCAATCGCTACATGCAAACTCATGAGACAGACCATTGAGAACTGTAACCTTAGGTGGACAAGTGGCAACACTTGTCTAGCGACAAAGCAGATTTGGCCAAAGCTGGATCTGAAACGCTCTAAGTGTTTGATATCTCTAAACAGACTTCACATTGGTGTGATCACCGGACACTGTCTCATAGGCAGACATGTAACAAGGCTTGGCGTCCACGCAAATGACAAAGCTGTATGGACGAGGAGGAGGAGGAGACAGTTCTCCACCTTCTCTGCACGTGCCCTGCTCTTTCTCAAAGGCTTAAACTCCATTTAGGCTCCTTCTTTTACAATGATCTTAACGATTTCATTAACACCGACATAAAAAGTCTGTCAAGCTTCATCAAAAGCTCCAACTGGTTTAACGAGTAGGAGGATGATATATCCGTGTGGTATCACAATGGGCCTGTCACTGGCCTAAGTGTGTCGGCCTCAGCCGACTGCCACTATAACCTAACCTAACCTACGAGTATTATTATTATTATTATTATTACAGCTAGGGTAAGAAATGGTGGTAGCCTTCTCCACCAGAACTTCTATTACGTATAATAATAATCATAATCATAATCATAATAATAATAATAATAAAATAAATAGTAATAATTATTTAAAAAATAAATATTGTTTTTTTTATTTCTTCCCACTGGGAAGTTAGTCGTGTGGACCTTGCGGGTCGCACCCGGACCACTTCTTTATTTATTTATTTATTTATCTTCTTATTTATTTATTTATTTATTCATTTATTTATCTTCTTATTTATGTATTTATTTGCGTTAGTATTTATTTAATCGATTATGTAAACAACATCTTTTTTTGTGATCACACGGATCCCCTACTCTGGCCTCAGGAAAAAATTATTTTAAATTAAATGAAGGTTTTTTCATGTAGTTTTTTCTTCTAAAACAACCTTTGTAAAGACGCCGTTAGACTATTTCCTGTGGGGCTACGTCAAGTCTATCCCCCAACAAGCCAGCGAGGATTGATGAACTTCGTACGAATATCGAAAGTGAAATTGCAGCAGTATCGGCCGATTTATGCTTGAAAACCGTCGAAAATTGGGTTCAGCGTCTGGCCTTCTGAAAGCGTGCCCGTGGTGGCCATGCAAAAGAAATCGAGTTCCATACATAATGGCATCGAACGTACTTTCACAGGAATAAAGAATTGCATTGATATCCAAAACCGTTTTTGTTTTATTTAAAAAAAACTTTTGTAGCGCTCTTATTGAAAAACCCTTTATAAATGTTATAAGTTTTTCAGTAGTACGGTTTAATATTTCTCTGTAAATTGTGCAATCTAGAAATACAAAAAAAAATTATATAAATTCAGCTACAATAAAAGTAAAAAAAAAAATCCAGTCATTTTTTAAAGTGAACAACCAGTCTTTACAAGATATTTCTCTAATAAAAGATGGCAATTTATATAAAAAAAAATCGAGATTGAGTATAAAACCGAGAAAAAGTGTTCGGTGTGCAAATGGTAAGATGACTACACTCATACGTAGGTTATACATTTGGTAATTTCTGCTCGGTATATTACCACGTTGTTTAAAAAACTCTCTTAAAACTTTAAAAACATATAAATGCCTGATTGGTAGAACTTCCAACTCATTAAATAGAGGCCACCTTTAGTCTAATTCTAACTAGATGGTTCTGAGCTATTAATAACGGCTTAAAGGTATTATTAACGAACCAACTAAGCTAGTGATGTATTGTAACGCAAGACCATAGTAAATAGTGGTTAGATCTTCCTCGGAGCAAAACGGCCTTCAAAGATACATTTTACGTGCGACCAACATCATATACGATTTTATCTCTTGGATATGAGTTTTCCAATTAAGATTGATATCAATTGAAAGGCCAAGGTACCTAAAATGTTGAACTAACACAATTTTGAAACAATTTTTCGAGCATTGCATAATAGTTGCAAAGTTACTTCTACCACACTTATGAACAGGTTAGGAAAACAGTTTACAGTCGTGGGCGTGAAGCCACAGGTTATAGTCATACAGGTTTTCTCACTGATGATCAATTTATGGGCAGTAAACCAATCACAAACTTAAAATTTCAAGATCTTCCTCGATCCTTGCGATACATTCAAATACAGTTTCAAACTCATAAACGCTATATGGTCCGCAAATGTAGTTGGAGTAACATTTCATTTGAGTTTTAAAAGGGAATTTACGTAGAATAGGAAAACAAAGGACCAAGTACCGAACCCTGAGGAACACCGTTTTTCAGAAGTCGAGACTCACTCAAGACACCTCTTTTCGGAACACATATAAATTTGAAATCGGACTCGAAATAGATGCATTGATCTCATTAAAGACAACGTACCGGCAAGATGTGATATTAAAATTTGTTCGACTACACCCCCCTTTATACCCAAACATTTTATTATGTTCATACTCGTAAACTTTATTTTCTATAAAAAAAGACCCTTGCAGCATAATATTTAAATTAAGTCCATAATTTAGCAACCACTCTTGGCCAAGCCGGTATCAAATCTAGATGAATCATGCATGAATGACGGAATAACTAATGCAAATGTTAATCATACCAAAAGTGTTGATCTAAGTTGAACAAACATTTCATACCATTAAAATGCAAATAGGTACCTACCTACATAATTTGTTTCTTTCTTTATGCATTACTCTAAATGTGCATCATCAAGGTCATTGGGTTAATGAATTCACACTCAATTTATATATAATGTACACTCTGCTTCAACTGAATAAGCACAAACATTTTCTAAGATACGTTGTCCATTTTATTTATTTCAGTTAACGCAAAATAAAACTGAATTTTTCCATATTGAATGCTTTGCGAGGGAACCAGGGAAAAAATATATGGGCGGGCTACAGTCCGCTTGGGCGAACTATTGGATACCCTATTCTTATTCCTATCCCTCATAAGTGGGCGTGACAAAAGTCTAAGTACGGTTGAATTGTTAAGAACGCTCTACATATTCTGTTATATAACATTTAAAAGATTTTATCAAACAAAAACGAAGCTTTTGTAAAAAAAACGTTCCCTAGCTCAAACTTTGGTTTTTCAATAAAATTATTTTATTTAATTGTGGGCGTGCCAGTAAGCGGATTTAAAAAAAAATTAACACATGAGCATAGAGGACCCCTAGAGAGTATATAAATATTATAAATTTCAGCTCCCTAGCTCAAACTTTGGATTTTCAAAAAAAGTTTTTTTTTTAAATTGTGGGTGTGTGTCAGTAGGCGGATTTTGAAAATATTTACACATGAGCTTAATGGGCCCCTAGAGAGTATATATTATAAATTTCAGCTCCCTAGCTCAAATTATGGTTTTTCAATAAAATTGTTTTATTTTTTTGTGGGCGTGTCAGTGGGCGGGCGGATTTTGAAAATTTTATATCCCCAGCAGTTTTAGGAGTCATAGATCATATATAAAAAATTTCAGCTTTCTAGCTCAAAATTCGATTTTTTCCAAAATTTTGTTTTTTTGAGTGTGGGCGGATTTCAAAAATTCGTAAACTTGATTATTTCGGGACCCTAGAGAGTATATGGTTAAAATTTCAGCTCTCTAGGCCCAGTTTAAAGGCCTAATTTTTGCCGACGGACGGACGGACGGACATGGCTAGATCGACATTACTATCGATGCTGATCATAAATATAGTAACTTTTAGGGGTCTACGGGCAATATTAAGGTATGTTACAAACTATGCGTCAAAATTAATATACCCTTAGAATAGGGTATAAATAGCGGTACTTTTTGAATTATTCTTTCCGATTTATTTTGTCAATATCATAAGCAAACAGTTAGCATCATCAAATGATATATTACGGCACAAGGTTTTGAAAATGTGAACAACGTAGCTTAGAAAATGTTTGTGCTTATTCAGTTGAAGCGGAGTGTATATTCGATATCTACATTCAAAAGACGTCCATAAAGCTTGACCAATTTTTTTTATAACTTTGCATGATTTTTGAGCTTATCACATTTTTTTTTGAGAGCAGCTGTTGGCTTTTTCTGTAAAAGAAAAAGTCCTTATGAATTGAAAATATGGCAAACATTGGGATGGAATCGTTAACCAGTGTATGGTGCTTTGGAGCACATTGAAGAGCTAAATCAAAGAGAGAATGTCGTTCAACTTGGAATTGATTACCACTGATGACGCGATCAGACTGCCGTTGTAGAGGACACAAGGATGGATTATGTGAGGTGCTTTGACCACTGTTTGGGTATCTAATGCGGAATGGAAATTTCCGTCGCAATCAAAACAAAGAAGGTTATCTGAAAAAGAAAAGCAGTTATTGGAGTCACAAAAAACTTCAAATTAATTTCAAATTGTTGTCGCAGCATCCAGGACACATGAATAGTGTATGTTTTTACTAGCTGCAAACTCCACTTTATACTTCGTTACAGTTAAAACTGTTGGGAATGCAAATTCAAGCTCATAACTGCCATAGTATTGTATGGTATGGTATGGTGGTCTCTTCGTGATAACAACTAAAGATATGTTGTAGGTTTTTATTATTATTTTGTAACTTTAGCCATCTCATTTGCAATGAAAATGTGTCCCATAATCTGCCCTTCAGTCAAATCTGTCGGAAAAGAAATTTTTAAAATCCAAGGTGAACGGCCTGCCCACTAAAAGCGGCCATGTGCATGCCAGAAGAAGTTGTTATATTTTAGTATAAAAGTTACAACGTCACTTTGTAAAAGCATCAGTTAGCTGCTTAGTCACATACAAGAAAGTTCACAAAACACAACTAAAGATGTTCAAATTCGTAAGTTTAATGAAATGGCGATCTATTGAAAATATAAAAAAATGCAAATCCATTCACAGATTGGTATCTTCGCTTTGATTGCTCTAGCTTCAGCTGGACATTTGGGACATCACTCAATTACTCAACCTCTTCTGTTGAACAGTCATCCAGGTCTTTCTATCCATAGTCTCAATCAACAACATGGTCATCTGATTGATACTTCACTTGTATCCAGTCTTGCCAGTTCAGTCCATGCTGCACCAATTCTTCATGCCGCTCCAATATTGAGTCATGAAGCCTTAACAGTGCATTCTGCTCCCGTGTTGAGCCATCATAATTTACCACTGCATTCTGCTCCCTTGTTGAGCCATCATACTCTACCATTGCATTCTGCTCCCGTGTTGAGCCATCATAATTTACAATTGCAATCTGCCCCCTTGTTGAGCCATCATACTTTACCATTGCATTCTGCTCCCTTGCTGAGCCATCATAATTTACCACTGCATTCTGCTCCCTTGTTGAGCCATCAGACTTTACCATTGCATTCTGCTCCCTTGTTGAGCCATCATAATTTACCATTGCACTCTGCTCCATTGTTGAGCCATCATACATTGCCATTGCATTCTGCTCCATTACTGCAGTCTAGCCTTGGCGTTGGACATAGCTTGCACGGTGCTCATGGTGGACTCCACCATTAATAGTTTTTAGAGTTTCCTTATTAATAATTTTTTTTTTTTGCTAAAACTTACTTTACCGACGTAAATTCAAAAAAAAATATTGTATTGAAAGTTGTTAAGGACCAGAAATAAATTTAAAAAAACCAAACATTCGTTTTTGTGAGTTTCGGAACATTTTGAAAATTCGATTTTTGGTGAAAAATGCCTTGCGAATGTCACTTTGCAACCTTTTTTTCATTTTTTTTTTCTTTTTTGCTCTCCTGGTTCGTTTTCAGTTGAAGGTTTTATTTGTAGTGCAAATTAAGCGGAAGATCTCCGAATCAATTACAAACAGCGTCAACGGCATCGGGGGAGTTGTGAAGTGTGGTGGAAGGTGACGTTTATTCTAAGGTGCGCATGTGTTCTCCACACACCCCACGAGATCCGTCTGATGCAACATTTATTTGTACTCATGTGTTAACAATATCCTACTCGAGTTGCAAAAATATTCAATATAAAATACAACTTCAACATAGTTGTTAAAAATGCCTGGAAGTGATTTCTCCCCTCAGTCGCCATTTATGACAAACGCTTTGTTTTGGAGCCGCTACAGTATAGGTGAACTCGCTTACTACCTCATCTTCGATAGGAAGTTAAGCTGGAAACCCAACTTACAAGAAAGAGTCAAAAAAGCTGCAGTAGCACTTTTCTCTTGGAAAAACGCCATCGGTAATAAGTGGGGTCTACAGCCCTGCATATCTCATCGGCTATACTTATCGGCAGTGAGACCGATTCTGACATACGGGGTGGTTGTCTGGTGGGCTGATCTAGACAAAGCGGTAAACCGTGATAAGCTGAGCAAGGTAAGGTTCAACGTACAGATTGTCTGTGCATCAGCGGAGCACTCCAAACGACCCCCTCCGTTGGACCGGACATTTTACTGCATCTAACACCACTCGATGTTTTTAGCAGGCAAATGGCTGACTGTTCCGCAGTCCGCTTAAAAGCTACCTCACAATGGATCAATACGAATATTAGCCACTCTATCATTCTGGACTCACTTGGGTATCTACCTAGGAACATCGACTATACCATACCCCAATTACAGTTCGAGAAAAATTTCCAAATCACTATCCCCACCAGATCATTCTGGGAGGATATTGCATTCACGGAGGATAAATTGATCCACTTCTACACCGACGGATCAAAAACTAATGATGGGGTAGGTGGGGGTGTTTTCTCAGAAAGACTAAATATTAGTCTCTCTTTCCGTCTTCCTGATTATTGTAGCGTGTTCCAGGCGGAAATCATGGCGATTAAAAAAGTTTTGTCGTGGCTGAAGAGAAATATGATATCCGCTAAGGACCACCTTAAGCTAACCTAACCTACTACCTGAAAGTTGCCGCTATCAACAGTGGCCTTTTGTTATAATCGGTGAATGGATGTTTTTTTGTGAGAGCATATACTTGGCTTTGTCATTGTAACAATTGTCAGAAATGTTTTTAGTTTTATTTCCGTAGTGTGTACAAAGGTATATGTTCAAATGAGGTGCTCTTACATGTTGGCTGTCAAACTGTAATATTATTGATGGTTACGTTTACATAATAAAAACCTAAGGCCCTAGACACATTATTACAATCATCATTGACTTCAAGCCCAATCAATTTCAACTGTTCTTCAATTGTTGTGAAAGCCTCTTCCACAGCACGCTGTGATCGACCGAAGATGTCGATTTCGTTCGCATTCCCCACTAATTAGTAGGATCTGTCGAGCATATTTCTTTCTTTGCTGCCCTGCACAATATCTGCTCCAGATGAAGATTGAGAAGTCACATGATAGCGCATTTGTTTGACGTTATGTGGCCCAGCTTTGGAAAAGTTCGGATTAAAAACTGCATAGCTAGCCATTTAGATGACCGTATCAAAAGATCGAATAACTGAATCTCTCAATTCTCTAAGAACCAGAACTTTATTGAAGTAAAATTGCTGGTTTGTGCTGCGTTGTGTCATTGTCAACTAAAACACCAAACAAATGAAAACGGAAAAGGCACACACACACTTGTCAAACTTGCGATTCGCGTGTAAATGCTCATTTTCAATCCGATCTTAGAAAAATTTGTGATCGGATTGAGTCAATCCTGTTTCGATTCAATTTGCCTTTATATGGAATACACTTCCGCTGATGGTTTAACGGTGTTTTTTTCTGAATTTTAAGCCGTTTTAAATGATTGGCACTGTTGATCACTCTTCTTACCGTCGAAACACTAGCACTAACGTCCGCTTTTTGCTTTATTTTCGCAGCTGAGTCGCAGGACAATGAAGATAATGACTATGTACTTATTCAGTTGACGCAAAAAAAACTGCATTTTTCCGTATGAAATTCAGAGAGAGCCAGAGAAAAAGTAACGGTGCTTTTTGAATTATTCTTTCTTATTTCTTTTGGCAACATTATAGACAAATAGTTAGCAGCATCAAATTATAGATTCATGTACGTTATGTGGAAATAATGAGCCATATAGATTTGAAAAAGTTTGTACCTATTCAGTTGGAACGGAGTGTATGTGCTGATTTGAAAAAGGAAATACCAATTTACCGTGACTCTTATTACCGTTCTCAATTTTATTCGGCTAGAGGTAATCTTAAGAAAGAGTGGAAAGTTGTAAATACTATTCTCAACAAAAAATCGTCCATTCAAAAAACTATTGCTCTACGTACTAATAATATGGAAATAACAAATACACATGAAATCGCTGACGCTTTTAATAGACATTTTTTAAGTATCGGACATAGAGGACTAACTCAAAATCAGACCGCATTCAAAAAACACTATGCTTAAACAAACGGTTCTACACGGAGATCCCCAAGAGAGAAGTATGGGTTAGTAATAACCCACCAAACAGCCACAACGGCATAAAGTGGTATACGGATGGTTCTAAAATGAACGGGGGTAGTAGCGGGAATATACGGACCACACAAACGCTTCACGATACCCATGGGAAAAAGTCCAAGCGTTAATCAAGCAGAGCTCCACGCCATTCAAGAATGCGCCAGCCACATTAATTTATCTGGCATAAAAGGTGCAACCATCCATATATTCACGGATAGTCAAGCAGCTATAAACGCCCTTAGCTCGTATACCATTGACTCCAAAACAGTCATGTACTGCTTCAATACCCTACAAACACTCGGAATAAGAAAAAAAGACCAAATTATGGTGGGTTCCGGGTCATGTCGGGGTAGAAGGTAACGAAAAGGCCGACGAACTGGCCAGAAAATCAGAAACACCTTTCATAGGTCCCGAACCTTTCTGCTGCACTCCTAGATCAGCAGTAAGGCAGCAATAAAAAGCTGGGAACATAGAAAATGTATCTATCTTTGGGAAAGCATCCCAGTCCTAAGAGAGGCCAAACGAGCCATTCGGCCCTTCAATCAAAATGCCAGCAAATGTCTAAACCTAAGAAGGCATGATATCAAAAACTTAGTAGGTTATCTTACTGGTCACCATGGTTTAAGATATCATCTACACAAAATGAGAATAGCAGACTCTCCTGAGTACCGACTCCGTCTTGAAGAGAACGAGTCAGCTGAACACATTTTATGTGAATGTCCAGCCCTTAATGGAATTAGAAAGAATATCTTTTTCAGGGAACAAATGAGCCCCGAGGACATAAAGAATTCTTCTACTGGTAAAATTGTACGCTTTACATGGAAAGTGGGAATTCTACTAGTTTCTGGCCCATACGGTACAAAAGATCTTTTTAGGTCGAAGTCCCCGCTTATAAATCGCCTTGGCGAGCCAGAATTAAAAAAAAAAAAAAAAAAACTCAAAAGCTATGTTCTCAATGCTCTGCTATTGGTGATGTAAACTCTGTGCACTGTAGAAGTTTTGTTGTTGACCCTATAACTCCCTGTACGATTGGCAGTTTGAATAACTCAAATTCATGTGGTGTCGATGGTATTTCTAATGTTGTCCTTAAAAATATTGCATGTTTCATTGTGGATGTATTAGCTGATGTTTTCAATCATAGTATTTTTTCTGGTATTTTTCCTGACGGACTAAAGTGTGCAGATGTTATTGCTTTGTTTAAAAATGGCTCTCCAACTGAAAGAGTACATTATAGGCCGATTTTTCTTGTGCCAAGTTTAAGTAAAGTTTTCGAAAAACTTATAAAATTTAGGTTAGTAAACTTTTTAGACAAGACGATATTCTTTCATCCTACTCAATTTGGATTTCAAAAGGGCAAATCAACCGAAGATTCACTATTCGGTTTTTGTTCTCAGATAATATGCAACCTTGACAAACGAAAATGTACAGCTGCGTTATTTATTGATATAACCAAAACCTTCGACATGGTTGACCATAAAATTCTGTTGAGTAAACTGCAAAATGCAGGTGTGCGTGGTTTCATGCTTGAATGGCTTAATTCATATCTGAATAATAGATCACACAGAGTAAAGTTGAATGAGACGAGAAGTGATGTGCAATTAATCAGGGGTACCACAAGGTTCAGTCTTGGGTCCCATTCTATTTTTAATATATATCAACTCACTCTTCCACCTCAATCTAAAAGGCTTACATATTGCTTTTGCTGGCGATGTTGGGTTATCGTATGGCATGAAAAGTCCCTTAGATCTAATACTTACTTACGAGTACTTACTTAAGTAGCGCTACAGTCCGGAATGAACCTGGGCCTCAACCAACATGACTCTCCAATTAGCCCAGTCCTTAGCTAACTGCCTCCAGTTGCGCACTCCAAGTTGGTTGAGGTCGGTTTCCACTTGTGCGCGCCACTTAAGGCGAGGTCTTCCTCTACTGCGTCCGACGTCTGGCTGGGAATCGAAGACTCTGCGAGCCGGAGTATTGGTGTCCATTCGTTCTACATGTCCTAGCCATCTTAAACGTCCAATGCGGAGTTTTTTGACCAGGGGCATGTCGCTGTACAGCTCGTATAGTTCTTGGTTGAATCTTCGTCTCCATAGCCCGTCAACGCAAACGGGACCGAAGATTTTTCGAAGAATTTTCCTCTCGAATCTACCAAGGATTTCTTCATCCGCTTTTGATACGGTCCATGCTTCAGCGCCGTAGAGCAGGACTGGGATGATCAGGGTCTTATATAGGATCTCCTTAGTAGTTCGAGTGAGGGCTTTACTACTAAATTGCCTTCTTAGCCCGAAGAAACAGCGGTTGGCAAGAGTAATTCTTCGTTTAATTTCTGACGAGATGTTGTTGTCAGAGTTAATAGCGGAGCCGAGGTAGACAAAGTCCCGTACTACATCAAAGTTATATCTGTCAATGGTGACGTTCTGTCCAATTCGTCGATGTTGTGAGTCCTTTCGTGGTGACAGCATATACTTAGTCTTACCCTCATTTACTGCTAGACCCATTTTCGCCGCTTCCTTCTCTATACTAGCAAACGTGGCTATGACATCACGTTGAGTCCTACCAATGATGTCAATATCGTCAGCGTATGCTAGTAGTTGCACCGACTTTTGGAAAATTGTGCCTCTGGTGTTGGCTTTGGAGTTTTGCACAATCCTCTCAAGAATCAGATTAAAGAAAGTCACATGACAGCGCATCGCCTTGCCGAAATCCTTTTTTGGTATCGAATGTGTCGGTGAGGTCGTTTCCGACCCTGATAGAGCAGCGAGAATTCTCTATCGTCATCCTACACAAACGGACGAGTTTGGGCGGAATACCAAAACTAGACATGGCTCTGTACAGTTCGTCTCTATAAATGCTGTCATATGCGGCTTTGAAATCGATGAATAGGTGGTGGGTATCGATTTGGACATCTTGAGTTTTTTGCAGGATCCGCCGAAGTGTGAAAATTTGATCGGTTGTGGACTTTCCTGGCCTAAAACCACACTGATAAGGGCCAATCAGGTTGTTGGTAAACGGTTTCAGGCGTTCACATATTACGGCAGATAGCATCTTGTAGGCGATGTTGAGGAGACGTATGCCTCTGTAGTTGGCGCAGTTCAGAGGGTTTCCTTTTTTGTGGATCCTTAGATCTAATCTCTGACATAAATTGCGATGTACATACTCTAAGACAATGGTTCGCTGAACACAAACTTGTAATAAGTCCTAAGACTAAATTAATGTTCTTTAATTTATCTGCGTCCATTAATCCAAATCCGGATGTATACTTTCATGCACCGAATTGCAAAAAATTTAAATTACATCATTGTAAATGTGCAACCAGTGTGTTTGGTCTATTATTTTGTACTAGTAAAAATTGTAGTGATAATTGTTTTTTGATAGAGAATGTAGACGAATTTATGTACCTAGGATTCTTACTTGACTCTAATATGAAATTCTCATCTCATGCTACTGCATAGAAGAAGTACTTTATCTCCCCGCTTAGGCATTTCTATTACCTTCGTAACATATGTTCAACTAAGCTCCTAACCACAATTTATTATTGGCTTTTTAATCTAAGCTTCAATACGGTATGAATTGCTGGGGAGGTGGCTATCAAAACAAAGTTCAGCCATTGCTAGTCTTGCAATAGAATGTTTTCCGGAAAATTTGTCGTAAACCTTTTAGGCATCCTAGTTTTCCTTTGTTTTGCCAATTAGGGATTCTTCCTGTTCGTCACTTATACTGTTTTAAGGTTCTAAAAGCGTTCTTTATATAGTCTGGTAACCGAAACTTCCGTATAATCCAAAACTACAACCTACGTATTAACTCACTCAATATGTTGCAAGTGTCAAACTATCGAACCACCATAGAAATTCTTATTCAGTTTAATGTAATCGTTTATTTATTGTCCTTTCGGAAGAAATCAGATGTGTTCACATGTCCTAATGTTTTCTAAAGCGCGTGAAAAATTGACTGTTTTCTCATGATTATTATAGTTTCGACTCTATTACTTCTAATATTTTGATCTAACTTTTGTCTCATCTGTTGATGTTAGTATATAGATTACCTTAATTTTGCATCCTTTATGAAGTGATAACTTATTGATACCATGTTAAATGAATTAAATCGCTTGAATATTGTTTTTTCTATATTTTTTGTTCAACACCCCACCCCATCGGATTGTATTGTTCCTTTTGAAGTGGCATTCAACACTATTTGAACTCACTCTGTATAAAATATCGAATGCCACCAGATTTGTTTTCGTATTTTAGTTTGTAATTCCTAACATATTGAATTTTTATATGAATTTGTATTTAATATTATATTTATAAGTAAGTAGCTGACCCGGCAAACTTCGTACTGCCTCAGAACCAATAAATAAAAAAAAATGAATGTGCTTAAGACCACACGACTGAAGTAAAACTTCTTTCGCTCCATCAAATTTAAATTGTAGGCGTGTCAGTGGGCGAATTTTGAAAATATTTACACATGAGCATCAAGGGCCCCTGGAGAGTCTATATTATAAATTTAAGCTCTCTCGCTCAAACTTTTGTGTTTATTTTTAAATTGTGGGCGTGTCAGTGGGCGAATTTTGAAAATATTTACATATGAGCATCAAGGGCTCTGCATGTCTATATTGTAAATCTCAGCTCCCTAGCTCAAACTTTGGTTTTTTGCCGTTCGACCTGAAAATCTGACGATTACGGTGACAGTCTATATTTCCAACTAATGAACTGCGACTCATGGACACAATGACTTTACTCACTTCCGGTAAATTCCATCTGTCGGCAACTGTTGTCCTTTGGATCGGTTTGGCTAGATGATGAGTGTTTCGTCAAATCGCCAACTTACAACTTCATAAAAATAATTGTGAACTAAGTAAATTGTAATAATATAAAAATTTGAATTTAGCGCCTTTCGGCCATCTTTTTCTAAGTTAAGCAAAAAAAATAACGGAATTGTGAAACTGAAACTGAAATTAATAAATGGTCACTCTTTGTACAAAGTTTGAAGTCGTCGCACGTTTTTTAAATTCATCCCAATTTTATTTTTCTCGCTCAAGTAAGAGCAGTTTACAAAAAATATTTTAAATTTTCAGTATTGCCCTCTATTGAGGAGATTCAAGGGTGTTTACCCATTCCACGAACCTTTCCCCCGAAAGGTTGTAACAAAAGAGTGTACGTTTGTCTACACTTCGGTATTGTCGGAAGTCTACGTTTGTCTACACTTCCGTTGCACCGTAAGTCTACATTGGTCTACACTTCCGTTGCGCCGGAAGTCTACATTGGTCTACACTTCCGTGTCGCATTCACCATCTTACTCCCCAAGTCAAGCGTGCGTAAAGAAGTTTTACTTCAAAAAGCTGAATTGCAGAATGTTTCAACTTTAGTAAAAAATGTGGTCAAAACTAAACCGAAACAAAAAGAATTCGTAATCAAAAAAAAAATGCTCAATATGAATTAGGTTTTATTATTATTTTTAATTAGACATGATGTTGCTTAAAAATTGTTATGTCACAAAGGTTAGGAGCTTACAAAATAAAGTTTGTAGTGTACGGTTCTAATTTGAAACTTGCTTACAATACAAATTAATATAATATCTTTATTTACATTTAATGCAACTTAAATTCAAAATAGTTAATCAAATTGTATTATTATTATAATATACTTGATGTTACTTGAAATAGTCACGTCACAACGTTTAGGTACTTACAAAATAAAGTTTGATAATATTACTGGCTATTTATACGGTTTCAATTTGATATTGACTGACACACACAGTTACAATACATTTAATCAATTTAAAACTTTTTGATAAACTTTATTTTTTGTCTTGTTTTGCGGTGCGTAATAAACAAAGATGACGGTTTGCCGATGCGCTAACACGCGATGTATAATTGTCCATGCGCGAAACAGGGAAACTCCAAGTTTATTCCGCAAACTTCCAACGACTGGCCTTGCGATTTATTTATGGTCATTTCCCGTGCGTCAGAAATTGTAGACGTTTAAAATCGAATGGTCAATCAGTTGGAAGCATCGGTATACTCGGGATCAAGACATCCTCTCCTTTGAATTTTCCCTTTATGATCGTTGCCTCTATGACATTATTTATTAGCTTTTTCACAGCCAGTCCCGTTCCATTGCACAATCGAGGTTGATTAATGTTACGCAGCATGATGACAACTGACACTACTTTTAATTGCAAATTCAGAGGTGGTACTTAGTCCAGGCAATTGCAGTGAATTCAAAAACTCCGTGGGATAGTTAACTACGTCATCCTGGTTTATACCTGCGTCAACTGATTTGAAGGAAAACAACTCTCCCGCAAGAAAATTCAGAATGGTCGCATTGAGATCATCGACATCTTTATTTTTCGGCGCCAATATTTTGCAAAAATACTCGCATGTTAGTTGTCAATTGGAGTGTTTTTACGTGCCGCCACAAATTTGATGATTTCAGGCATGCGTTTAGTTCGTCAGCAACAGTTGATCGGGGAATAACTGAAAGAGTTTCACGAAAATCACCTGACAACAGAATCATGGCCCCACCAAAAATGTTTTGGTTGTCACGAAGATCTTTCAACGTTGTGTCCAGTGCCTCCAGTACCCTCTTATGGGCCATTCGTCCCAAACGATCAATTTGCATACCTGAAGGATGCGTAGGATGTTCGCTATTGCGCTATTTTTGGCGATGTTGCAAACTGGTGTTTCGTTGATTTGCCTTCTAACAGAGTCGCAGCTATTCCAGATGAAGCCAACGGTAGAGCTACATCATTTTGTGATCTGATCCTCGCCAATAGCAATGAAATTAGGAACGTTTCTCCAGTCCTTCCGGGAGCATTAAGGAAGTAAATTCCACCAGATCCACTGTTCACAGCTTCTATCAAAGTATCGTAAGCTATTCTTTGTTGTTGATTTAATTGTGGAACATTTGTACGAACTGTTTCGGCCAATGCTTCAGTGTCGTACTGTTCTCTTTGCAACTCGTGGTTAAATGCATCGCGCATATGACGATTGGGTGCTGTCATGCCCAAACACGACAATACTTTATTTGCCATCAATAAACACATGTCTTCTATCATGATCAATGTCTCATTGTAAATTTCTCCAGTCGTTTGTAGTTTAGGATTTAAAGTTTGACAGCGCACACATCCTCAGACATGTCATCCCTATATTTCACCCACAAATCTTTTGGGTTCGAGGGGAACCATGTTGATATGAACGCAATCGCAAACAATGTACGAATTTGATGCGGTGATAAAGATATGACGGAATCCTAGAGCGTAATATCCCAATGCGAATCGTTCTCGAGTAACTGTAATAGTTGACACTTCTCACCGTAAGTCGCACACAGATGTCCACTAATTGTTCTCAGTTGTTGAAACGATGTCGGACCCCGAACATTCACCAACAACGATCGAAGATAATAACATTCGTCGTTATTTGGATGTACTGTATAGATGCGACCTAGAGCGTCTGAAGCAAATATATTTGGATGTCCTTCAACTGGTGTTCCTTGTTTTCGACGCTGAAACGTTTTCGATGATGCGTTCCATGTGTAATAGCGTGGCATATCAGCATACAGCAAAGTTCGAGCGAAAACATCAGTTTGACAAACTGAGAAGAAACTTGTTAATGTGGTTGACGGTGGACGTGCCGCTCTGTCCGCCGCGTTTCCTTGATTGAAATACACTAATTGTCCATTTTTTCGATGAACTGCCAAATGGACTACTGTAGGGTGTCTTTCGTAGATCGCAAATGAAAAGATGCGCCATGCTTCGTTGCTACTTAAATAGCGACCCATCTGATACTGATATACTTCGTCATTTGCATTTGTTACAGCGAAGATGGCCATATCGCTACCTTTGTTAACATATTTACATTATGTACTTTATTGACTTGAATGAGTTACAATATTCCACATTAATGTGAGTCTCAAAAGCTTTGGACAATATTGGCGAGTATGGCACAATCCATCGATTGTCTACAATAAAATTATGTCCTTTTACCTTCACAACTACCGATCGCCCAATGTCCGTAACCGATCGCCGACGATACAATGGGTATCCGTCGTTTCCCGTGATGGTTTCAGCAATCAGTTCTCTCGGGTATTGCTTAGAGCACTTGCCGTCGACCATATAGGGTGAATTGTTGTTGAAAACTCCGCAAGGTCCATGTATCATGTGTTTAGTTACTACTGCATGCAATTTTGGGTCAACTGTTTCATCGGGAATTTCAGCTGAAATGATGAAATCGATTTCATCTGGCCTCATTTTGTCGACTAACTAGACTAAAATGCGCGCATGCGGCAGACCACGCTTTTGCCATTCTACAGAGTAGGTGCATCCAACAACGGACTTGGCCATACATGCGATTCCAAGGGAAAGCGAAATAGTTTTTTTTACTATAGTCCAAGCATTTCTTTTTCATATTTACTCACCTTTAAAACCTTCCCTGGACTTCCACAATTAATTCAAAACCAAAATTAGCCAAATCAGTCCAGCCGTTCTCGAGTTTTAGCGAGACTAACGAACAGCAATTGATTTTTATATATAAGATTTAAGAGAAATAAATATCATACATATACATATATATAAGTCGATCATCCTGTTTGCCTCAGTGTGAACATGTGGCATATCATCGATTCACCGGGCCGGAAGTCACACTAGAACATGGCGATTAGTGTGTGGCAGAACTGGTTGAGACGTTCACACAAACCGTTCGATAGGATCTTATACATGACACTTAGCAGGGATATGCCACAATAGTTATTGTAATTAATGATGGGCGCATTCGAATGATTTAATCGATTTTAATCGATTCTTGCAATATCTCGAGATGTCTCGATTCTTCATTTCAAATCATTCGAATGATCTCTGGCATGCGCTTGACTCGACACTAGAGCAAAATGTCCCACACACAACTACTAAATAAAACACAGAGAACACACTTTCCCGCAAGCACATATCAAGTCAACCTATATTCTTCGCAAAGCAAATGTGATAAAAACCTTGTGAGTGTGTGTTTTCATTCGAATGAAATGATGCGCCATGACTCGAATGAAAAAAAATAGTAACATTCGGGAAGAAAAAATCAAGAACTTACTTTTGCTTTAATTTTAGAACAAAATGCCTCATCACAACTATATACTTAAACACCGAACACACCACCCACAATCACAAAGCTCTTGGCTCTTGAGTGTTGACGGTGAGTTTGTGTGAGAGGAATACCTGTTTCTACTCGTATATTATTTAAATATGAATAGATAATAGCTCATATTCGCATGGCTTGGTCTGTGTTTTTGATTCGAATGATAAGCAGCTGCCTTTTTCGTACTCGATCTCGAATGAAAAAACAGCAGCATTACTATTTAATTTATAGTTAGTTACTACTCTTCGAAAGAATCGACATTCGAGAACTTTTATATGGATTACTACTTCAATCGAATAATGTTTGCTCAACTGATTGAATTTTCGTTGGCTTAGTGTTAGTATTAGTAATTGCTTCCTGTTGCTGTCTCCTTTTGCGAAACTTGTGTTGTTGTTTGTTTTTATATCTCGAGTGATCATTCGATTATTTAGATCACTGGAATACTAATATCTCGATTCTTGGAATCATTCGATTATGCCCATCACTAATTGTAATCACTATTTCTTATCCCGCCATCTTCATCACCATTCCTTATACCAACATCTCATCGTCCATTCTCCACATAGCCACAATTTAGGCCAGGTATCGTTTTTTAAATATTTTTTTGAAATATCCAATAGTAAATAGAGACCAGCATAACCTTGCCACAGAGCTTTGTGTAGTCTATAAGATACTTGCATGAGAGATGAGTTGAGGAACTAGACAAATTCATCGTTCTATGCAGGCTACATTCTTCTTCTTCGGTAAAGGAAAAAGAAACTGTTCTATACACTTTTACTTTCGAGTTTTAACGCTGAGCGCCTCAATAACAATTAATTTGCAACAATTCCTTCAAACGACTGCCGACTGTAATAAGGACTTTTTTTAAAGAGGAACAATTGTGACTTCAAAATAATCGATTACAATCTGCGCCCTTCGCATTCTACACAAAAACAATTCAATTATGTATTATCGTTTCACAAGCATATATTTCGAATTCTATCCCATAAAACTTAATGATGGAGTCCATAGGAGAGTGGAGAGGCATGAACTGAATGGACCAGAGGGGCAGCGTGCAAGACTTGAGCGGAGTGAACAAGAGGAGCAGCGTGCAAAGTCTGGAGTGGCAAAGCGTGATGAACATGCGACAAAACCGAAGCGGAGTGTACTACGGGAGCAGCGTGAACAACTGGAGCAGCATGTATAACTGGGGCGGCAACATATGACTTTACGACTGGAGCAAGGACTGGTGTCACAACGGTCTTGCTGTGGTATTGAGTTTGACTCTGGTGTGAAATTGCGCTGGGTGCTGAATGGATGGTAGCTCCAACAACGACGGGTTCAATGATTGAGTGAGTGCTCAGATGACCTGGTTTTGCAACGGCCACAGCGACGAGGGCAAGGATAGCTACCTAAATATCGAAGAAGCAATGAGATTAAAAAAATTTCCGAAATCATATTTCCGTCTACTTACGAATTTGAACATTTTTATTTGTTTGATTGTTTGTTGCTGGTGAACGATTTAACAGTTGACTGATGCTGATTTCTTTCGTGTCAGTGGCTTTTATACTTAACTTACTATTTTGGGTTTTCTTTCGCGCATGTGCTTATGCTTTATGATCAACCAACATTATGACAGGGGATAATACCTGTCTGTATTCTCGTTTCGCTTAATCACATACCATCAGCAGTCATTAAGTGGCCGACTATTGTCGTACATATTTCGGCTCACCTTGAAATTAGTGTTCCACCAGACACAGCATAGATAGTACTCGAATCGAAGGACGGATTAGGCTTTGTCATTAAAGGTGGGTTTATTGCGTAAAGCCAAACATGTGCTTGTACCCACGTCAAGGAGTGAACTTTGATGTAATACCTTGATTTTGACATTAGGTACATCACTGTGCCTTTGGTAATTTAATATTACGTGGGAGCGGCCAAGAATTATGTTTCGGATGTCGTCAACTGTATCTGAGGCGCCACAGTAGATCACGATTGAGGTATAAATAAAGTTGCGTTTGCTTGAATCGAGCATCAGTCAATTTTAATCAACCTTTCTTTTAAGACGCAAAACACCAAAACTCAAAACTTTTCAATATGTTTAAAATCGTAAGCAGAACTAAGGCTCGTTTGCTGAGACGGCTCAGAAATGGATTAAATTCCATATAATTAACTTAGTGCTGCTTGCGGGTAAGCAGTTAGCAGAACTTAGTTCTTTATATGGAACTTAAATGATTATGAGTCGTATCAGCAAACGAGCCTAAATAAGGTAGTATCTTGTTAAAACTATTTTTTTTTTAAAGATTGCCCTTTTCGCCATGATTGCCGTTGCTGCTGGCAAACCAGGACTTATTGCCACACACAGTGTGGTGGAACCCGCTCATGTAGGATCAGTGGTTCACTCTGTTCCATCGGCTGTTTCATCTCAACACTTTACCCGCGTTCACAATTCAGCTGTTGTTTCACCAGTTCTTGCCCCAGTTGCACACTCACTACATGCTGCTCCAGTTGTACATTCCGTTCATGCTGCTCCAGTGCTCCATGCTGCTCCAATTGTGCACTCAGTTCATGCTGCTCCAGCTCTGCATGTTGCCGCTCCAGTGCTCCATGCTGCACCAGTTGTGCACTCAGTTCATGCTGCCCCAGTTATGCATTCCGTTCATGCTGCTCCAGCTCTTCATGTTTCCGCTCCAGTGCTCCATGCTGCACCAGTTGTGCACTCAGTTCATGCTGCTCCAGTTGTGCATTCCGTGCATGCACTCACCTATGGTCTGCATCATTAAATTATGGAAGGACCAAAATAAATCTCAAAACTGTGTTAGAAAAACAAGAAGTTTTATTGTTAGGCCAGTGCTATTTGGGATGCTTATTTACATTTTTCAGTCTCTAATTTTGCTAGATCCAGGATCACATTTTATTGCTATAGGGAAACACAGTTTTACGCTCAACTCTTTTGTCCTAAGTTTCAATACCTCACTTTAGTCGAAGAGATCTTCCAATTGGATTGAATATACTTGTGTATGAACTAACTTAGACTTCTTGTCATTAAAGCAAGATGGTCAGCACAGGGATTCATTCATCAAACAAGGGAGTCGTATCGCTTGTCACGTCATCGCCCAAGAAGGCACGATATAACTTTTGAATTTAGAACCCACAAAAAAACAGGTTGGAAACTAGGAACTTTACATTACATAACTGTAATTTCCAAAGATTTTAGATTATATTGTTCACCTGAAGGCACTTCCCTTTAAAGCTTTCTTGTTGTAGACTTAAGGTCATATTCGTGCTACAATCATTTCAATTTGATTAATGGCAAACAAACGAATTAAACAGGAGCATAATGCATTAAAAAAACCAAGGACGTACGAGTAATGTACTTACCTTGTGAGCTTAAAATGTAAATGGTTAATTGAAGTAACTCTAAATTACTATTACCTGCGTATAGCACTTTTCGGCTAAAAAAAACCTCTTAAATTGTTGCGTGATGGATTTTTGATTTAAGACAATTGGCAACATATTTGTTTGGCATCTGCAAGCGACTCTCTCATTTAATGAAAATGTAGGTACTCTGTTCACGAGTGTGCTAACCGGTTTTGTCATTCACTTTAAACACATAATTGCAATTTACGTTAACATTGAATGATATATGCAATATCTGATATGATAGTTGAGTAATGTCATTTGTTGGTATTACTCTCTTTATTGTGCAATGATAATTTCCTGTATTTTAATTAGTTCATTTAGGGAAAATCGTATAACTAAAATAGAATCTGTGGAATAAAAGTTGGCTAATGAATACCATAGCTACGCTGAAGAAAAAGACAAGTTTGTTTTATTTTTTACATGGTCAATAGGTCTTGTTCTTTTGAGCCTTCTTCTGTTGACCGTTTCTTGTGTTGTTATATACCATTCCGAGTCGACTATCGTTCGTAGTATTTTATATTGTTGTCGAATACAAACATAATCCAACAATGTTTGTATTCGACTTATTCGGTGTGCGTCAGGTTTCAGCTCCATAAGTCCAGTATGGTTGAATAATTGCTTTGTACAATAGTATTTTGTTGTTTATAAATAGAGGTGAGTCTCGCTAAAGAAGCCAGTATAGGTGTCTGAATTTGTTTTTAATTTGGTTCCGCTTCTCTTTTATACGGAGCTTCCGCGTAGCTTGCTGTCTTAACATTTTCCTAGGTATTTGGCTACCGAAGCTGGTAGTAAGCACTAGTGGGAGCACAGCAATATTGTCAATAATCAGCTAAAGTGGCAATCATCGAAGTTGTCTGTGTTCCAAGAGGAATGTCTCTGGTTTAAATGTTGTACAGAAGTGGTACGGATACGCCGCCTTGTCTGACACCAGCTCGTTTCATATAAAGCTTGAAGTTATCATCTTTATATTTAACGTATAGAAATGGCGATCACTTAAGTAACTTTTAATCATCAAATAAAAGGCATTTGGTAGAAGATTTTCTAGTTTCAGCTTTCCATACTTTTGGAAAACACTTTAGTCTGATCATTGCGTTGAATTATGTTTCAAAGGTGTTGAAGTGTTATAGTAGGTGATTTGTTGAGTATTTCTCCTTAGTTTTAATATGTAAAAAAAAGTTATGCTTATAAACTTATAAGTAAATTATAGTAAGGTAAAATGGGGTACATTCGACATCGCGCCGCATTCGACTGTGCAAGTTGCACTTTGAAAACGGCCTATGAGACAACAAATTGAAAAGCCAACCGTAATTTGATTCAAATAAACGTCACAAACTTTGGCAGTCATAATGCAGCTCTGAACACTCCTGGTACTACTCAAAAACTTTAATCTGTCCTTGCACGGTAAGACAGATGTTACCGCTATACAGGAGATGCTTTGGATAGGTTCAGGATCCTTCCATAACTTAGGATTACAGCTTTCACCAAAGGATATTTAAGGATACGGATTTGTCGTGGGAAATCGGCTAAGATCAAAAGTCGTTATTTTTAGGCCGATAACTGATCGTGATTTCGGGCGCAGTGGCTCAGTGGTTAGTGTGTTGACTACTAATCCAAAGGTCCCGGTTCAATTCCCGCCAGGCCCAAGTACCATTCAGAGTTTTGTCCACTGCCCCACCTCTTGCAAACGTCTGGCAAAAATCCAGGAGTATCAATTGTCGGGAGAAGCTTTTCAAATTTGTCGTTCGGATTCGGCTTAAAATTGTAGATCGATTCCACTTCGCACAAAAAAATGGTTGGAGATGCTAGGTTTAAGGCGCTGAATATTCTGTATTATTTATTTTATTTTTTTTAAGTGATCGCCTGAGTGTAATCCGCATCCAAGGCACATCTAATATCATCAGTCTTCTACCAGTCTTCTACCAGTCCCTAGAAGAATGTATCAAAGAGGAGTTATATGGCCTACTGGGCGGAGCCTGTCTAGAGTACGATGTCAAGATGGTGCACATACATATGTTACAGGTATATCGCTCATGAGGCCATTCCACATACTTGAACAATGTGCGTACTTTACTACCAGCTTTGCTACTTCCAGTTCATATGTTGGCTTTTAGGATATAAAGGATATTTGTTTCTTCTTATAGATAACCCCTTTAGAAACTGCAACATGGACGAATACAAAGCATTTGGACGCTAATGTGATGGGCCCTATCGAATAAATGCGACTATCGATAAATAGCAACTGAATGATTTTAAATAAAGGGCGTTCAAGTTTGAGGTATCATTTTAAATTTTAAATGAAAGGCATAAATTGTGTGAAATCTTTATTTATTTTTTATTGGAAATTAATGTAAATTGGTTTTGGTTAATAATGAAAAAGAATGTCGTCCAAAAGTCCTCCTCTGCTAGCTCGGCCGACTTCCTTTTACCAAAATTTTGAATCACTTTTTCGAATAACTATGGTTGAATAAGTGATTTTTGCTTGATGATGTTGTCTTTGAGGTGTTGAACAGTTTGAGAATTATCGGCATAAGCTTTACTCTTCAAGAAACCCCATAACAAAAAAATCCAGTGGTGTTAGATCGCATTATGTACCTATGTGGCCAATTCACATCTGTTCTTCTTGAAATTATGCGAATGTTGCTGTGTGGCATGTTGCACCATCCTGTAAAAACCATATATTTTGCACATCAATATCTTCCAATTGACCCACAAAAAGTGTTTAATCATCGCTTGATATCGAGCTCCACCCACAGTGGAGCTCGACTGTATTTTTTTAAGCTTTTAATGTTTGTGCAAAATGTTAAACAAAGTAGCTGGTTTGGGTTTTAACAGCTGTGAAAGACGACAAATTGACGTCATTGGCTCTTCAGCAACACCTCTGCTAACAGCTCCAATATTTCCACTCGAATGACCACTACGATGATAGGCTTTACTTATCTGATCTTGAACCGAACCAGTTTCTTCAAAATTATGAACCATAAGTTTAATAGCACGGTTTGACGGAGCTTCTTCTCTACCGTTTTTTGAAGGAAATTTTCTTTCAACCTCTGCAAAACTTTCATCATATTGTAAATAAGTTTTAATACTAAAAACACGTTGCTCAACAGTGTACCGATCCATGTTAGCTAACGGGAATGTATTAACTTTATACCTGAAAAAAATTCGGTGTAATCTAATAGCTGTAAAAAAAGTGGCGGGCAATTTAAAATGATACGTCAAATTTGAAAACCCTTTATTACAACACAACTATTATTCCGACTGAATCCGATTTTAAATTTATAAAACACACGCAATTTTGCCATGTTTGCTCCTACTGTATGCCTGTGTTCTGTGTTTCGCCTTGGTCTGTGAAATGCTCTATTAACTTTTCAATTGACGTCTACCAATTTGACACCTTCTCTCAAAAACTGTTCAGTTGTATTCAGTTAAGGAATGTTCGATTTTGATTCAGCTTATTTGCAGCCTCAATTGCCACAAATGAGGTAGACTTTATCTTTATGAGAATCGGTTTATTAATTGAATTAGTTTTTAATCACATTTGGAAATAAGCACCGAAATAAGCTCATTTGCCCTAATAAAACCGTTTTACATACAAGACATTAAACATCATTATATAGAGGACAATAAATTTAGAATAAGTGTTTTGTTAGCTTTAAGTTAGATTTAATAATTTATATATATTATATTTAATAATGAATAAACAAATTAATTTAAAAGTCAAATGTCGACATCATATATCGAACTACTTGAGATGGCCATATGAGACAAAAGGGCATCATATGGTTTATTTTATTTTGTAAGCTTAGATTTCACCAACATATTGGATAAAGTAACCAGTAACTAGGTGCCGTGACCCGTGATATAAGGTCATATTTTGAGGAATGGCTTATGTCGCTTTGCCATATTTGTTTGCGCCATAACGTCATTGTCTATCTGGTACCTAGCCCAACCGCACACCTACTCCAAATCCGCAGGAAGCATCTATGAGATCTACCATAAATAGCACAAGAATATCCCATAATAGTACCTGGGTGGGCCACTTCGCTGGTAAAAGTGTTTAAGACTCTGGACACCTCTTTGACTCAAAAAAATTAAAAACTCTTTACACCTTTTTTTTTAGATTAGATTTTATTCATTCCATTGGAATTTAATACATTATTTATTACAATTTATTTAAATATTTAAATGTAACATTTAAAGATACAAAATTAAATAAAAGAAAAAACATAGGGACGGGCTACAGTCCGCTTGGGCGAACTGTTGGATACCCTATTCTTATTCCTATCCCTCATAAGTGGGCGTGACAAAAGTCTAAGTATGGTTGAATTGTTAAGAACGCTCTACATATTTTGTTATATAACATTTAAAGGATTTTATCAAAAAAAAAACGCTCCCTAGCTCAAACTTGGGTGTTTCAATAAAATTGTTTTATTTAATTGTGGGCGTGCCAGTAGACGGATTTAAAAAAAATTAACACATGAGAATAAAGGGCTACTAGAGAGTATATATTATAAATTTCAGCTCCCTAGCTCAAACTTTGAATTTTCAAAAAAAAAAAAAATTAATTGTGGGCGTGTCAGTTTGCGGATTTTGAAAATATTTACACATGAGCATAAAGGGCCCATAGAGAGTATATACTATAAATTTCAGCTCCCTAGCTGAAACTTTGGATTTTCAAAAATTAATATACCCTTAGAATAGGGTAAAAAAAAATTATTTTATTTATTTGTGGGCGTGTCAGTGGGCGGATTTTGAAATTTTTTTATCCCGAGCAGTTTTAGAAGTCATAGATCATATATAAAAAATTTCAGCTTTCTAGCTCAAAATTCGATTTTTTCCAAAATTTGGTTTTTTTGAGTTTGTGGGCGTGTCTGTGGGCGGATTTCAAAAATTCGTAAACTTGATTATTTCGGGACCCTAGAGAGTATATGGTAAAAATTTCAGCTCTCTAGGTCCAGTTTAAAGGCCTAATTTTTGGCTACAGACGGACGGACGGACGGACATGGCTAGATCGACATTACTATCGATGCTGATCATAAATATAGTAACTTTTAGGGGTCTACGGGCAATATTAAGGTATGTTACAAACTATGCGTCAAAATTAATATACCCTTAGAATAGGGTATAAAGAACAACTACTTCAAAGAATAAGTAAACTATATGTGTTTTTCATCAGGGAATGAATAGTTAGATACATTCTATAGTTATTAAAAACTAGTTCCGAATGTATCGAGTTACAGTACAACAAGATATAATTCAATATATTTATATAATTCAAAAAGAAAATTGGTATCTAGGGATGATTTGCAATGAACGGTGAACATTTGTGACTATATAATTAGATTAGATAAATTATAAATCTCCATCAAGTCGTAGTTAAAGAGCCACTGTTTTACTTTTCTGTTAAACGACAAGATATTCTGAAAGCGCCTTAATTCAATGGGTAATTTATTAAAAATACGCGGTGCTACAGAAGAGTAATAACTCAAGAATAGTTGAGTATTGTGCGGGGGAACACAAGCAAGACTCCTTACAGAGCTACGAAGACCGTAGAGATTCGGATCATGATTTAAAGAATATCCCATTCTTGAGAAAAATATTTTTAAGTCTTTGTATAAGTAAAGATGCTTTAAAGGTAATATAAAGGAAAGCAAGAAAAGTGGAAAACTATGTCTTCTGTTCCAGATAATTCTGAGCAAATGTTTTTGTATTACCACCAAAGGTTGTATTTTGTTTTTATGTGTGCCTCCCCAAGAAATCAACCCGTACTGTAGTTTGGATTGGACCAGTCCATAATAAACTGTTTCTAAAAGCTTTCTAGTGCAATATAGCCTCAAATGGTACTGTATTTTAGTAGTTTTTAGAAGGTGATATGTATGACATCGCATAATGGAACGCGACCAGTCTCTTGTCAAAATATGTGACAATGTCAGTTGCTTGTCATCATCCATCTTTTGCTTGTGATCATTCTTATCGTGCTGCTGCTGGGTTCACACCTATATTAATTACCATAATCTAAGTACTTATAATTATAGTATCAAGTATATTCACTAAGTCCACAATAATCATGAAGTAATAAATAATATTATAAAGTTATTAGTGGTTCGCATTTTATATATACAAAGATACTTCATTGGCGACGAGAATTACGAAAGCCGCGTGTGTAATCTAACCACAAATATATACGTGAACCCAGCAAACATTTTCCCGCATGTTTTAATTTAACGTTTATTCCGCCAAAATGACTGAAACCAACATTTTGGATGTAGTTACAAAACTACTCAAATCTCAGCAAGATTTCATGACTCAAGTCTTGGAACAACAAAGGCAGTTTGTGGAGAAAGGAAACCAACACTCAGCAAGCAGTAACAGTCAGCACATCCCTCCATTTCAGCCGTTCGACAGGGAAAAATGCAGCTGGGAAATTTATCTCCAACAACTGGAGCAGCACTTCGACGCCTATAATGTAAGCACGAGTGAAAAGAAAAGGGCATATCTTTTATCGTGGCTAGGCCCAGACACTTATGAGCTGCTACAAAAATTAGTTGGTTCAAGCAAACTAGCCAGCATTAAATACGATGATATAACGGAAAAACTCTCAGAACATTTTCTCTCGAAGATTCACATATGCACCGCTCGCCATGATTTTTTTAAGTGCAGAATGCAGCCAAATCAGAGCTACTCTGACTGGATTGCGAATTTACGTGGTCTTTCACGTCAATGTCAGTTTGTATGCTCTGCTGATGACTGCTCAAGAGAATTTGTTGACGATATGATCCGCGACGTCATTGTCTTACATACACCGCATGATAGCGTGCGAACCGCTACACTGCAGAAGCCTAATGCTTCGTTGTCAGATGTGGTATTGATTGCAGAGGCCTACGAAGCTACACAGAAATCTCTACAAACGATTAAGAATGAACCAGTGCACGTTGACGTCAATCAGATAAGCGCAAAGAGACGCGGTGGGAAAAAGTGCAGTCGTATAAAGGCAACCGAAACGAGAATGCAGTCCTGCTCGGGGTGTTATACGCATCATCCGCGAGAAAAATGCAAGTTTTTAAGCGCAACTTGTCGCAAATGCGGCAAAACTGGTCATATTGCGCCAGTTTGTGTAGGTACTAAAAAAAATAAGCCGTATCGTCATCATCTCAACAATAATGGTGAGCATATTTACCACATAGAACATATTTTATCGTTTAAGCATGTACGAGATGAAAATAATAAGCTGTTGATCGATATGCTAGTAAACAATAAGAAGATGGAGTTTTTATTAGACACCGGAGCGAGTGCAACAGTAATAGGGTTGCCTGGGTTTCAGCTGCTCAATTGTCCCGAGTATCGTACAACTTCGTGTAGTTTGAAAGCGTTTGGTTCCAACACCATACCGATTCTCGGCGAAACCACAGTGACTGTTAATTTCAATGATGAGTCCCAGGTACTTCCCCTGCTTGTAGCCGACACACCTGATGCGGACAACATCTGTGGACTTAATTGGGCTAGGAAGTTTGGTCTGGAAGTATCCTTTCCAACTAGGGACTACAGGACTCGAATGTTGAAGTCTACAACCCAGAAGACATCGTTCCAATGAAAGCGCACTACCGCCACTACCACCAGAAGCCGCGGAAATAGACAGGCTCGTCTCTACTTATCCCGATCTGTTTGCGGAAAACTTAGGGTGTTGTACTTCATATAAAGTACATCTGTACTTAAAACCAAATGCAAGACCTAAGTTTTTTAAAGCCAGACCTATGCCGTTTTCCCAGTTAGAAGCATTTGAAGCAGAAGCAAAGCGTCTCGAAGAAGCAGGGATTTGGAGGCCAGTGCGTTTCACCCAGTGGGCAGCCCCCATTGTAGTTGTCACAAAGCGTAACAACAAGCTAAGAATATGTGGCGATTTTAAGATCACACTCAACCATCAGCTGGAGGTAGATCAATACCCGATTCCTCGCCCTAAAGAACTTTTCCATAAGCTTGCCAACGGTAAGTTCTTCAGTAAAATCGATATGTCCGACGCATACCTACAATTGGAGTTGGATGAAGAATCAAAGCCCCTCGCTGTCGTCAACACACCAATTGGACTTTTCGAGTACCAGCGCCTCCCATTTGGCATCGCAAGCGCTCCTGCTATATATCAGCGAACACTGGAGATGATTTTAACCGGCCTCGATTGTGCAATCTACTTAGACGACATCCTTGTTGCGGGAAACACTTACCAAGAACACATACTTAAGTTGGAAGCAGTTCTGCAGCGACTGTCAGAAAACGGATTGCGCGTCAACCGGAGTAAGTGCCAGTTTTTCCAACAAGAAGCAGAATACCTGGGACATGTGGTCAACCATCAGGGAGTAAGACCATCAGATTCTGGATTACCAGCCATAGAAAAATTGCCTAGGCCTTGTAAACTAAAGGAGCTCGAAACCTTTATGGGAAAGGTAAACTATTACAATAAATATGTTAATAATTTTTCGCAAATTGCAGCTCCATTAAATGCCTTGCGGAGGAAAGGTGTGAAATTTACTTGGACAGCAGACCAGGAACATGCATTTAATGCATTAAAACAACAAATTATTCAAGCAGCCCACCTGGCACATTTCCGACCGGAACTGCCTCTGGTCATTGCAGCTGATGCTTCGTCGCATGGAATCGGAGCTATTTTGTCGCATATCATTCTAGATGGGTCGGAGCAGCCCATTGCATTCGCTTCAAAAACTTTAAACGAGCACCAGCTTAACTACTCGCAAATTGAAAAGGAGGCTTTGGCAATTATCTACGGAGTCACCAAATTTCACCAATACCTCTTTGGTCGGAAGTTCATACTGCTAACTGACCACAAGCCACTTATTACCATTTTCAATCCCGACAAGGCTCTTCCTACGGCAACGCTAAGTCGTTTACAGCGCTGGGCTATAACACTTATGAGTTACTCGTACGAAATTCGTTATCGCCCAACGGAAAAACACAGCAATGTAGACGCTTTATCCAGACTTCCGATGGGGCCGGATGCAAGTTTCGATAACCATGAATTGTCTTGTTTTGAAATATCTACTCATCAAAGTGAGCGAATTGACGATTTTCCAATAAACGCCCAAGATGTCGCCGCAGCCACAAAACTTGACCATGTACTACGGAAAGTGATGTCTTATGTAACCAAGGGGTGGCCCATGTGTTTACCGTCAAGCGAAAGCAATCTACAGCCATATTTCAGTCGCAAAGCATCACTTACTCAATACCGTGGGATTGTTCTTTTGGAAGCCGAACATACAAGGGTAGTTGTACCGAAACCGTTGCAGGAAAGAACTCTGCAGTTGATTCATCAAGGACATTGGGGTGTGGTCCGGATGAAACAGCTCGCCCGAAGACATTGCTGGTGGCCACTTATAGACGTCAACATCGAATCAAAAGTCAAAGCATGTACAATTTGTCAACGCAATGGTGCCGCGCCTCAGCAAGAATTCAGTTCATGGCCCAATCCAGAAAAACCTTGGCAGAGAGTGCACGTGGACTTCGCGGGACCGTTCCTTGGGAAAATGTGGTTAGTATGCATTGACGCTTTATCAAAATTTCCATTCGTTATACAGATGCAGCAAACAACCGCATCAGCTACTGTTCAAGCGTTGCAAACTATTTTTACGCTAGAAGGTATACCTGAGGCCATTGTTAGCGATAATGGTCCCCAATTCACCAGCACCGAATTTGCCCGATTTTGCAGCCAAAATGGAATTCAATCGTTGAAAACAGCCCCCTTTCATCCATCATCAAACGGCGCAGCAGAACGTTTCGTTCGAACATTCAAAACAAGTCTAAAAAAAATTATCGAGGAGGAAAAGCAAATAGGAATAGCCTTATTAAGATGCCTCGCAACCTATCGCAATACGCCGAATCCTGAAACTGGGAAGTCACCTGCAGAAATCCTTCACGGCAGAAAGCACCGCACAATCCTTTCACAAATGATTCCTGATAGGCACATCCCTAACACATTATCCAACTATGGAACAGCTAAATTTAAAATTAATGAAGCAGTTTACGTTCGCAACTACTCTAGAGGTCATCGCTGGGTAACTGTGACAATCGCATGGGAAGGAGAATGTATCTCGTTCGTACTGATAGCGGCATTTGGAAACGCCATCAGAACCAGATGAAATCCAGATGTACTGAAACGGATGCATACATTTTAGCCAGAGATCTTGCTGCAGCATCATTCCCAGAGTCTACCGATGACAAAAGTATAGATGTAGGTCAAATTACTCATCCCTTAACCGTAGCCACGCCACCATCTGATCAGCGACAAAATACTCCACGACGATCCCAACGAACGCGTAAACAGGTAGTATGCTTTGGTTATGGTTTATCGGGATCTCAAAATGAGTAGGGAGGAGATGATATGTATGACATCGCATAATCGAACGCGACCAGTCTCTTGTCAAAATATGTGACAATGTCAGTTGCTTGTCATCATCCATCTTTTGCTTGTGATCATTCTTATCGTACTGCTGCTGGGTTCACACCTATATTAATTACCATAATCAAAGTACTTATAATTATAGTATCAAGTATATTCACTAAGTCCACAATAATCATGAAGTAATAAATAATATTATAAAGTTATTAGTGGTTCGCATTTTATATATACAAAGATACTTCAGAAGGTATTTTCTTAGGGAAGAAGTGTGAGAGCTCCAGTTTAACCTACAATCGATTTCAAGACCCAGATACTTGAAGACCTGTACAATTTCTACAACAAAACAATTTGTCGAGCAACTATTGTTGGTATTATACGTAACTTCAAAATGAGGGTTACATCAAGTATCAGAACTTATAAAGGTGTTGTTGCAGTTCGCACTATGAAAAGTGAAAACTGGAAGTTGTAAGTTCAGAGCAGTTATGCTAAAAGACATTATTTTAGTTTTATTGCTAACGACTAACTTATGCAAACTGAACCAATGCCGCAATATTTCTAAGTCGTAGTTGATATCGGCTGTCAGATCTAAGAGGGAGTTGTTGGAATAGGAACAGCCTATGTCATCGGCAAATCCAGTAAGTTTACCTTTCATATTCAAAGTGAAAATTGAATTAATATAAACTAGAAATAATATAGGCCCCAGAACAGAGCCTTGAGGAACACCAATTTTTATATCACAGCTTTCACTAAAAGTTTCTCCTATTCTAACCATTAGTTTTCTATTAGTGAGATAGGATTCAAACCATTTGAGCATAAACCCTCTGAACCCAGCTTTGCTTAATTTATTTAGCAAGATGGTATGATCAACTGTATCAAAGGCTTTGGTTATGTCGATAAAGAGAGCAGCAGTTAACTTCTTGTTGTTGACGCTATCGTATATCATGCTGCAGAAGCTCAGAAGTGCATCGTCAGTTGATCTACCGGCTCTGAATCCATACTGTTTACTGCTAAGATAGGAAATAGTTTCAAGGTATGACACAACTCTAGTTTTGATTAATTTTTCAAAAATTTTTGAAAATACTGGAAGCAGAGAGATAGGCCTATAATTATTCAACTTTTTTTTATCACCTTTTTTGAAGATTGGTATGACTTCAGCTATTTTTAACCTATCAGGAAATTTACCACAAAAGATACTTTTGTTAAAGATATGAGCCAAAATATCAGCAGTATTGAAAGCAATACTCTTGATAAATGCATTAGAATAAGAATTGTGAGTGATGGAATTCGAGCTGTCTAATGACATAATAGTTTTATACACCTCAAAGGATGAAATAAATTCATAGGAAAAGCTTCGAACCTCAACCTCTTCTCTGTTAATACACCACGCCTTACATTGGTTGGTACCGGTGTTTATCCCTGCATCAATTATTATTTTAACTGCAACATTAGTAAAAAATAAGTTGAAAGTATTGGCTATTTCTGTACAATTTGTAATATCGCGATTATTGTGGCTTATATAAGAAGGTATCCCTGTAGGAGTGTTTTTGTTAAAAATCTCATTAACAATTCATCATTCTTTTTTTATGTTGCCTTTTACGCTGTGAAATTTGTTCATGTAAAAATTTTCTTTGCATATAGGAACTTCAATAGCAATTTCTTTAGACATTTTTTCATACGCACTACGAAGTTGGGTATTTAATGTATGCTTTTTACATTTTATTCTTAGATTGTTTTTTTCATTTATTTTATTTACCAGATAGTTAGATATCCAAGGCTTGAGTTTGTTGAATTGTTTGCCTTTTCTTTGCCTAGTCACCGAACATAATTCAACATGTTTGTGAAGTACATTGGAAAACAACTCAAAAGCCACATTAGGATCATTTATTTCCCCAGCTTTGTTGTAATAATCGAACTTTTAAAAATGAGTGGTTAACGGTTTTCGAGGAACAATAAGCATTTTGTTTGTCAATACTTTTCACCTTATTCGATAGCAGGAGCAAACAGATCATTGAGTGGTCAGAGAATCTGAAGTCAGCAGTGCTACTAATCAGAGACAATTTTGAGGTACAGTCAAGCCTACCGAAAATGTGGTCAATGCACGTATTAGAGGGTTGTCTAGTAGGAACATTTATACATGACTAGTCCATTTGCACACATAATTAATAGGTACCTTAAAACAGCTGGAGATTCGTTTAGGATATCCAGATTTATATCACCAATAATAATAAGATTCCTAACTTTTTCGTCAGATAATAAGGACCGCAGCTCATCAATAAACGCATCTTTACTCATACCCTGAAGTCTATAGCAGCCAAAAATTACGATATTTTGGGTATCAACAGTGCAACTAGCTTTAATCATGTCCGAACATCTAAGGTCAAGGTTATCACATCCCGTAACAGATTTACTGAACTTGTTATTAATATAAACAGCAACACCACCTGAAGCATACGAGTTATTACACTTTATATAGCCCTTATACCCAGGTATATTATAAGAATCTTTTTCATCATCGAAAATCCAAATTTCGGAGAGAAAAATTAAATCAGGCTTGTTTAAAAACGACTCCAAGTGAGATAGAAACGGATCGAAGTTTTTTCTTAAACTGCGAATATTCTGATGTAGTATAAAAAAATTATTGATTAGTTGCTCGCAATGAAAAACACTTGCACAAAATTCATTATCAAATCGGAAAAATTGAGTAATTACGTCATTATTATGAGGATCATCAAAGAGATTGTTGAGAACGAGCATGATAAACAGAAAGGAATTTAAAATGTTAAATTATTTAAATCATCAAATGAACAAATTTGTAAAACTTTTCCACCTTCTTCTTTTCTAATGAAAATAATCCCATTACTAACCCATAGCAATGTTTTTTGCTCGTTGAAGTTCTTTTGCTTTCTTGAGTAGTGCTCTATTGAAGTTTGTGAGGCTCTCATTGATGAAAATAGGTTTGTTTACATTTCCATCGCCATCGCCGAACATGCACGAAGTTAATTTCACCTTCTTCTTCTTGGTTAAAATGTTCCGCTTCAGATCCATTGATCTTAGCTTCACACAAACAATGCCGAGCGTCTTCATACGTGCTGTTGAAACAGGTTTGATGTTAGAGTTGCTTCGCGCAGATACATTTTGATATGTTTTGTATATTCAGTCCCTCTTGCAAAAGCTTGACAGTACTGCTAAGCGCATGAGCACTATCTACATTTGGTATGCCGATGATGTCAATGCACTTATTCAGCGGTTTCTGCTGAAGAACATTCACAGTGTGCTGTAGTATGTTGACCTTATCCAGCAGTGTTTTGTTTTCATTTTTGAGTACATTGATTTCTTCCAGAGCATTGCGGTTCGGGTGGCAATGCTGCAATAGTAGTGTATTCGCTTACGGAATGGAAGGTCGTGCGTTCGAATCCCGGCCAAGTCCATTACTTTATACCGAATACATGAAATCGTAATCTCCCTAAGTAACTTAGACACCACCCGTGGAGAAAAACCCTACAACTGCACCCAAACACTTCTTTCCTATCTCTCTATTCTTTCTAATACCAAGTAGCTTACACTGTGTTCTTAGCATTATAAGGGTACTGTTATAAAAAAAAATCCCTTTAGCGTAAGCAAATTATAAAAAAAAAAAAAAAAAGCATCAGCTGTAGTTGCTGTTGGCTTAGTAGAACGCTGTGCACTAATATCAGGCAGTTTGGTGAGAGGAGGCGAGCGTAATGAATTACGTCTATGCTTCTCACAAGATGCACAACGACATGGTAAATTGTTCTTCTGCATGTAGGCCAAGTCACTTGTTTGAATATTAACACAGTTGAGGTGGAAATAAACTTTACAATTTTCACACTGAATTTTAGAGCAGGGACCGGCAAATTTTAATCCACATTTACAAGGCATTGTAATGTCAAAGCCAGCACTCTTGCGATAAATGAAAACTCTAAGAAGCAATTAATACAGAACGCAAATATTAGTAAGCCATTCGTCACCAATGGTTGAACTGAACTGAACCTCTTCGCGTAGCGGCACCTGAGAACTAAATTATTAGAATATATTATTTTTGTGAGTCGAAGAGGTGTCCAGAGTCTTAAATACTTTTACCCTCGAGTCGGGTCGCCCTGGTACTGTTATCTAACTAACTATTTCATACCTTATGCACTTTGAAGCACGCCGCGCCCTGAGCACCTGCATGTAAGAGTTTCAAGCCGTATTTATGGACTTTATGTCTTAAAAGTGGCATAATAATTGATTACGTCACATTGCCTTATGTCACGGCACCAGTGACGAGCATCCTTAAGAAATTTTCCGACTTTAACACGGTACCAAATTTTGACGCTAATCTTTTTTTGGAACAATTTTGCTTTTGAAATTTAGTAAAGGGTTTTGCAATAAGAGCGCTACAAAAGTTTTTTTTTAAATAAAACAAAAACTGTTTTGGATATCAATGAAATTCTTTATTCCTGTGAAAGTACGTTCGATACCATTATGTATGGAACTCGATTTCTTTTCCATGGCCACCACGGGCACGCTTGCAGAAGTCCAGACGCTGAACCCAATTTTCGTCTTTTTTCAAGCATAAATCGGCCGATACTGCTGCAATTTCACATTCGATATTCGTACGAAGTTCATCAATCGTCGCTGGCTTGTTGGCATAGACTATAGACTTGACGTAGCCCCACAGGAAATAGTCTAACGGCGTCAAATCGCACGACCGAGGCGGCCAAGCGACTGGACCATTTCGTGAGATAACACGGTTTCCAAACTTGGTTTCCAATAAATTGATTGTGGCATTCGCTGTGTAGCTTGTGGCGCCGTCCTGTTGGAACCACATGTCCTCCAAGTCCATATCATCCAATTGAGGCCACAACGACGTCACAGAGATGCCCAACGACGTCACAGAGATGCCCAACGCTTGAGAACGACGTGTGAGAGACACATTTGGGCTTTCTTCAACTGAAGCCTCAGCGGCAGCAATATTCTCGACACTACGGGCACTTCTTTGTCTCACTAGCACGGGAACATTTTGTACTGTGCTTGTGGATTCAAATTTTTCCACTAGACGCTCAATTGTTGATCTGCTAGGACGATTATGAAGACCATAAATTGGACGTAGCGCTCTTAACGTTGAGGCCACTGACTCCGAATTTCGGTAGTAAATTTTAATAACTTTGACTCATTGTTGGCTCGCATATCTTTCCATCATGAAATGGCAAACCTTACTGAAGAGAAATGTCAAAAGAGCGGCAAGAAATTCGGCGTCGTTTGTTGTGCCTGTCGCTCTACTTTTGTAGCGTCCCTGTTGAAAAACCCTTTACTTACTTTACTAAACCGGCTCCGGGCCCCTGAAGGGTCTCTGCCTTATGCAGCCGTCTATCCTCTGCGATCCCGAACACGCTGCTTCCAGTTATCCAGACCAAGCGCTTTAGCATCCGCGATGGCTTGGTCTTTTAAACGGAAGTTCGATCTTCCATGCCTTCTCAAACCAGGGGGCCGAGAGTCGAAGATCTTTGGCTGGAGCATTATTTTGAATTTGCTCAATGTGACCAAGCCAATGTAGTCGACGTGATTTAGCTTTTTGGACTACATCCACATCTCGCTACAGCACATAGAGTTCGCGGTTGTATCTTCTCCTCCATTCGCCCTCCCCGCACACAGGACCAAATACCCGATGGTTTTTTGAAATTTAGTATAGTACATATTTATTCAGAATCAAATGCATTTATTATTAGTTTTTTTTCATTTCATCTATATAAGTACAAAATTGAGATAACGAAATTAAAAGATGAATTTCCGTACCAAACTTCCAAATTGCTAATTCGAACGTAATGCGTTCCTCAAACGAGCCCTCTGTCAAAAATAAAATGGAAACTACTTGAGATATCTCAAAAAATTGAATTGGCTTGAATTACTATTAAAACATTTATGAATGGAATTTGGTTCCGTTCATATGTCCACCACGGGAACGTATGCAGCGGTCGATACATTGAACCCAATTTTCGATGACTCGGCCGCACATTTCGACCGATATGGCCGCTATTTCTCGATCAATATTGGCTCTGGGTTCGTCTAACGTCGCCGGTTTGTTGGCATAGACAAACGATTTAATGCAGCCCCATAAAAAAATTCTAGAGGAGTTAAATCACACGATCTCGCCGGCCAATAGACCGGTCCGTTTCTCGAGATAACACGTTCACCGAACTGAGACTTCAATAACTCGATTTTTCCACCCGTTGTGTGGCTTGTGGCGTCTTCTTGAACCACATATCACATATGTCCAGTTCATGCAATTGCTCAAAGAAATAACTTTCCAACATGTCTCTGTGAATACCATTTAACGTAACGTGACGGCCATTTTCATCGAAGAAAAAAAGCGACCCAATGACGCAACCGGCATGAAATGTATATTTGAATATGAATTTAAGGACTTAAATAGCATATCATGTGAATCTCTTGAGATAAAAATTACAAAAGGAGCTAAGGCTGAATACGTTTATGCCGTCTATAGACCTCCAGGGTTTTTTTTTTTTTAAAAAAAGGAAATCCAAATCCCAGAGCACTCAGAGTCGGTAACGGTCCATTGTACTACCAGGCAGAAATCCTCCTTTTGGTATAGAGGCATGTGAATGGGTAGCGTATGTTGTTGTTCCCTATGGGGATTGAACCTGCACCGCATGGGGAACAAGCCAACACACTAACCTCTACACCGTCGCCACCCTCCAGGGTTTAGTGTGAAAGAGTTTATAGAGGAACTTGGAAGAAATCTGGATGAAATCGCCAAAAAGAAAGATAGAAACATCATTGTGATGGGTGATATGAATATAAATGTCAAAGATGATCAGAATAACAATGTGAAAAATTATTTAGAATTGCTGGCATCTCATGGATTAATAAATGTTATTAGAGAAAATACTCGGGTCGATATTAAAAGGGGAACTTCATCGCTAATTGATCACATTGCAGTTAAGCTAACTGATAGCCATATGTTTTCAGCAGTCATAGAGAGTGATATTTCTGGCCACTACCCTGTTCTGTACGGCACCTTTGGCCCAACAACCAAAATATCCAACGATTGCAACACGAAGTACATCAAAAATAGCTTGGTGGGTGTATTAATTTGATCTACAGAGTGGGATGCACAGGACTCTAGTAATGATAGTAATAATATTGATAAAATCTACAACAATTTTGTGAAAAAGATGCAAGACATATATGATAAATCCATGGTACAGAAAAACTCTATTCAAAAACGTAAAACAAAATCTTGGATGACAAAAGACCTTCACGAAAAATGTAAGCAAAGGGATGAATTGTATCGACGGTGGAAAAGTAATAGACTTAATATGTCCTACGAAGCGGAATACAAAAGGCTTAGAAATAAAGTGAACAAGGAAATTCAATTTAAAAAGTCGAATTATTATAAAGAAAAATTTATGCTGACGAGAAATGATCCTCGTAAAACGTGGACCATTATAAATGAAATTATGGGAAGAAATAAACCCAGTTTAGATGACGTTATCATAAAAAAATTTCCAGCAGAAAAATCTCATTTAGCCTTGTCTAATAAATGTGCCGAACACTTTTCTGACCAAACGCTCCAAATTATACACAACTGTGACAAACTTTTGTCAAACCACTCAAATGAAACTCTAAATAACTCCATTTTTTTATTAGCGACACAAGTGAAAATAAAGTTCTCTTTATTTTAAAATCGCTTAAACAGGACCAATCTCCCGGAATAGATGGCATCAGAGCTCACGATATGAAGAAGCATGCTGGGACTTTTGCTCCATTTGTTACAAAGATTATAAATTTAAGTTTAAATCAAGCTAAAATCCCTGACATATTAAAAAAGTCGGCAGTTAGGTCTGTATATAAAGGAGGCGTTAAAAGTTTAGTTTCCAATTACAGACCAATATCTATTCTGCCAGTTATTGAGAAGTGTCTGGAAGAAGTGGTAGCAAGAAGATTACTAAGCTTTATCGACAATCACTCAATAATTCATGATATACAATACGGCTTTCAAAGAAATAAAAGTACGGGTATGCTTCTTGGTGAATTCTCAAATACCATTAACGAAAGCCTAAACAAATGCCAACATGTCCTGGTAGTCTTCATGGACTTCAGTAAAGCATTTGATACGCTAGACCACTCTAAGCTCTTGAACGCATTAAGTAGGCTCGGCATCCGAGGAAAGCTCTCTGATTGGCTGCGTAACTACCTGTGGAAGATACTTCAAAGTTAAAATCAATGCAGTTTTCAGCGACGAAAAAGTGGCTCCTTTTGGAGTACCGCAAGGATCGAAGCTTGGACCAATTCTGTTTATCCTCTTTGCGAATGAGCTACTCCGTGTATTTACAAAAAGCCTTCCATTCGCGTTCGCAGATGATACAGCAATAGTGGTTAGACATAGATGCCCTCAAACAGCATTGAGTATAATGCAAGCCGAGTTTGACAAAGCAGTGAAATGGTGTCATGATAACGGTATCGTTTTGAACGCTTCCAAAACAAAGCACATTCGTGGACCTCATCACAAAGCAATAGACAAAGGGATTATCCTAAAAAGCAACTTTTGTCAAGGGAATCTCCCGGATCGGGTCATTGATGTTGTCGAGACATACAAATATCTTGGAGTAACCATCGACAGCAATTTTCTTTGGGACAAACATATAGACAGACTCCGCTCTGAGCTCAAGAAAGCCCTCTTTTCGGTGTTTTACCTTGGATACCATTCAACACCGCAGGTCCAAAAACAGGTATACTACTCCCTCGTCCCTGTTATGGGATACTTGCATGGGGTAACTCGTCGAAAACGCATATAGATAAACTGGAGAGACTACAGAACTCTATAATAAAAAGGATAAACAACCGAAATACGAATATCGCAGGCGGACCAAATAGCTTCAAAGTACTAACAATTCAGCAAATCTTTAAAATGACGGTGGCACTTGAATACTATGATGACACGCGTTTTCGAAGGCCAATTGATCATCAGGTGAATACAAGAAGGCGAGCGCAAGGAATGCTACAAGTTTCTAGGAGCAACAATGCGTATGGTAGAAGACAACTACTTCACAGCGTACCAACTATTCTTAACGAACTTCCTCAGGCGCTCAGAACTATCCCGAACCCAAATGCCCGCAAAAAATGGATTAAAGAATTGTACCTATCTATGTTAAATCATATTATGCTTAATGTTTGTAAACTGTTCGTCAAAAATCCATTTTTTTTTTCTTGAAAAGTTAATTGTTGTTTATGATGAGTGAATGAAATTGTTCTTATGTAAAACAAGGAAAATCTTTTTTCTATATATATCAGTGGCGTGGCGTCCATATAACACGATTCCTACCGTCTTCCCTTTTAAAAATCCACCAAAAGTAAGCACTATCTGCCAAATAAATATATGAAATATATGAAATATATGATACCCGTCCCGTATTTTAATTATAAAATAAAATCTACACACACACTCACACATAAGCTATCGAATAAGTTTAATATTTTCATTCTACCTCTCGTCTGTATCTTCATACCTCATTCAAGAATCAAGATTCAACCACATTCCACAATCCACAAATCACAAACAACAAACCAACGAAGAGTCACAAAAATACTCTTAGTAAAAAGTTTTCAACTACCGCTGCTCTCTATAATAGAATAAAAAATATTTTTCCGTCTTATTTACTTGTTTTATATCCCTTTCTTCTACAAGCATTGCGGTTCCGATCCTCTTTGTTCAACACCCGCTTTTATATTCAAGGAAAAAGACGCTACATTTCGTCTTATAAACCAAATCTCACGCTGAATACTTGGAATTGTTTCATTTCATTCTCCCTTTTGCGATTAGCATTGCGTTTCAATCGGAAGATATCAACATGTTGCAGGAATGCAGGTGCTACGTTTGACTCGTTTTTTTTTGCAACATTGTGTCTAATAACACGGTGTTCTTTGACTTATTTCTTTTTTCTAATGACATAATATCTGAATGTGTTATGTGGGTTGATTCTTGATTTTGAATTTGATGTTGATATTGATATGCGTGTTGATGTAAGAAGTTGAGCTTTCATTTTTCTCTCTTGTGATAGTTAATGCTTCGATGTTTTTGCAAATTTATTGTTATACTTTTGTCTTATGAAATAAAATATGGTAGAATATTATGGCAATTTGTCAGCAGAGTAAATTCAGCATATCGCTTAAGAGAAGTTCATGTCAAATAAAATACCAACACTTGTTTTTTTTTAAGCAGGAATTCAAATTTTAATTTAGAATCAGTTGGAATTTATTGACAGACTGCGTTGCACAAGTGCAATAACTTGAAAAAATCGAGTGTTTTGTAAAGCCAATTTGATAAAATCTTAAATTAAAATAGTGAAAAGTTAGATGTGAAAGTGAAAGTGAAGGTTAATGTGTAATTTTTTAGTTTCTTTTATTACCAACTTACTGATAAAAACATTTTAGCTTCTTAATTTTAGTGCAGTTTTAGATTTTTTTTTGGAAATGTCTTTGATTAGTGTAGATTGCTGTTTAACTGATTTCCTCCTGGAGGATTCAAATAGTTTTAGTAAGCTATCTTTTCTTGATAAAAAAAAAGTTATAGACGTAGGGCGCTCTATGCCTTTTATAAATATTAATTACCAAAGGAGAGATGGTTTTGTGACACATTTTAATGTTTCCTTATACCAAAAATATAAGTGGCTAACTGGGAGTTGCAAGCTTATTAAAATGTTTTGTTTTCCTTGTCTTCTTTTTTCAAACTCCGCCAGTGTTTGGAGCCGAACGGGTTTCACTGATATAAATAATTTAGTTAATTCTTCGAAAAAACATATTAAGACAGAAAAACATATTCGTTGTTGTTTATCCCTACACGAATTCGGCACGAATCGCATTGAAACTTCTTTAGGAAATTCTTTCGTTGTTCATAATAAAAAAGTAGATCAAAATCGGAAACTAATGGAACGTTTTATTGACACGGTCATTTTATTAGGCAGACAGGAGTTAGCATTTCGCGGTCATGATGAAATGTCTAGTTCAGATAATCGTGGCAATTATGTCGAAGCGGTTTATTTTTTATCTAAATATGACACTTTATTGGAATCCCATTTAGAGCAGTGTTCAAGTACACACAATCCAATTTTTTCAGGTTTATCCAACGATATTCAAAACGATTTGATACATAGTATCGCGGCGGTTATTAAATCCGAAATTAAAACGGAAATCAAGGATGCTCGGTTCGTGTCGATTATGATCGACGAAACACCAGATTTGAGTCATAGGGAACAACTGAGTGCCATATTTCGGTACTTGTCAGAGGATGGTACAATATACAAGAAAGATTTCTTGGATTTTTTTGACGTTAGCGCAAGTCGTAATGCAAATGAGTTATCCAATCGTATATTTAAAATTCTTGAAACATACGACTGCAAGGAAAAGTTAATAGGACAATCCTACGATGGTGCCGCAGTTATGTCCGGCGAGGGGGGTGGTGTTCAAAAGAAGGTCCTTGATGAATGCCCGATGGCAAATTTTATTCCTTGTTATGCACATGTTTTAAATTTAGTACTATCCCGATCTCTAGAAAACATAGCAGAACTTAAACTATTTTTTGGCTATACTAATAGCATCGTTCGATTTTTTAATAAATCCACAAAGCGGTCCAATCTTTTAAAACAAATTTCCAATCGACGCATGCCAGGAGTATCGGAAACTCGATGGCATTATCATTCAAGAATAATAAACGTAATCTTTAACTGTAGAATAGATATAATTGAAACTTTTAGTAAAATAATTAATGACTCTAGGGAATGGGATACTGACACACTTTCGATGGCAGAAAGTTTATTAAATAAATTAGAGAGCAAGGAATTCTGTTTTTTGCTTCATACCCTTTCTGAAATATTTGCAAAGACCGATGTATTATTTAATTTAATTCAAAAAAAAACAAACAGACGTTAGTTATGCCAAGCAAGAAATCGAACGTTTTGAGTCATGGATAAGCTCTGACTTTTTAAATATGTTTGAAGTTATTTATGACAGCGTAAATGATTGCATCGAACCTCCACGTAAACGCAGGTTGCTTGACTTCGATTTGAAGACGAATTATAAGCGCCTTTTTGTTGAAATTAAAGACAATATAGTTAGCCAAATAAATGCCAGATATAAATCATTTAGTAATCTTACATTTTTGGATTTACTAAATAATTTGAAGTATGACACTTTTTCTCGTTCCAGTCCAGATGTAAAAATATCTTCCCTAATTAAGTTTTTTCCTAGAATTTTTGACTTCACGGCATTAAAAAATGAACTTAATGTTTTATATTCTTCGTCGTCACTTCGGCAGTTTGAGGTTCTCGACCTTCACAACCATTTGAATAGTGAAGCATTGAAAGAAGTGTTCCCTCAAGTCTTAAACTTAAGTAGTTTACTTTTAACACTTCCCATTTCCGTCGCCTCCGTTGAGAGGTCTTTTTCTGCTTTAAAAAGAATTCATACTTATTTAAGAAACTCACAGGGCGAGGATAGGCTCTCTGATTTAGCCCTCATATCGATAGAAAGAAGACTTCTTCTTAAAATTAAAAATAGACCAAACTTCTATGAAAGGGTATTGGCAGAGTTTATCAGAAAAGATCGTCGAATAGCATTAGAATACAAATAATTACAAAAAAACTGGGTCTGTCAAGACCGGCTTCTTTTGAAGCCACTTTTGTTATGCTTTAAGCTCATTGTTGATTGAAATATTAATGTCTTGAAGTATAAAAAATGTGGCTAGAATATTTTTGCTAAGTCAATGTGGAATGCATATTATGTAGATACAATATCCCCATTAAAAATTATTTTATTTCAGGTTTTAAAGATTTTTATTTTTATAGGTGACTAAATTTTTCAACGTCTTCCCTTTTAAAATTATCCACGCCACGCCACTGATATATATACCTTTTTTTTTTGTGATAAACTTAAATTTGAGCAATAGAAAGAATTAAAGAAAATAAGAAAAATAATGTATAATAATCAAACTCGCAAGAAATATTGTAAAAATTTGTTGTAAACTAATCTTCCGCAGATAAGCCATAAGGCTTCGCGGATTAATGTAAATTATTGTAAATCTTATGAAATGAATAAACTTTTACTTACTTAAAAAAAAAAAAAAAAAAAAAACTACGCCAAACAGTGACTTTTTGCGGATGATGTTCTGCTTCATGAAACACATGAGTGTTCTCACCTGTCCGGTAATGCATATTTTGCTTATTGACGAAGCCGTTTAACCAAAAATGCGCTTCCTCGCTGAAGATGATTTTGCCCTGAAATTCTTCATTTTGTTCCATCTTGTCCAGATACCCAATCCGAGACCGTACGTTGCTTCATATGATCAAGTGGCTTTAGTTCTTGAGTCAGCTTGATCTTGTAAGGGTGTCGGCCAAGATCCTTACGCAAACTTCACCATAATGTGGTCTGGTAAAGACCGAATTCTTGAGAACGCCGTGAAATTGACTGATTTGGCTAGTTTGCGACGGACGCCTCTACGCCTACGGCAGCAATATTCTCCACACCTCGGACAAAACGTAGTCTCACTGGTACGGCAACATCAAGCAGCGAATATTCTGACTCAAATTCAAATTCTAGACAAAAACTAGACTATGAATTGCTTGTCTACTGGGCCGAGAACTACGGCCGAAAATTGGCGTTAACGCTCTTAAAGTTGTGACCATCGACTCGGAATTTGGGTAGTAAATTTTAATTATTTGTAAGCGATTTTCCTTCGGGTACTTCACCATGATGAAAATATTGATTTTACTGAAAAATGCATTGACAGTTCAGTAATCGGTTTAAGGGTGCACTGAAAGTTTAAAGTTGTCAGGTCGCTGAAGAAAGACCCTTTATATATATATATTATATAAACTAATTATGCAATTTAAAACAAATAAAATAACAAAAACAGGACACAAACTTATTATTATTAGTATTAAGCAAATGCAGCACGCTTAAACATGAATGCACTTCTTGTTGTTTTACCGCAATGTTCGAACATTTTGCTGGTAACCTAACATATGGAGATGGAGCCAAATGCTTACAAGATGGTGCGACTAGCTGGCGAATATAATGGCAAATAGGTACATAAGGGGAGAATGGGTATGTATGGGACACAGGTGGAATGGGACATTAGTTTTTTCTTCAACACCATCTGCTTTATTTCGTTTCTGTTTATCACCAAATAATTCGTAAAGCTGGATCATATTTACCATTTTTTGTTAAAACTCAATTATTATCTTTTTGTTTAATATACTGAAAGAAGATTTAATCTTGTTCTGTCATTTTTTGCTGTAGAACAACACATATTAGGACTTCACAATTTTTTTTCTAAATATCAAGAACGTGTCCCATTCCACGTAATAGATGACGGATCCTAAATTTGTAACGTGGCGGCATAGACTTTTTCTTTAACTGACTAAAACTAGGCAGATTCATAGACCTAATATAAGGTTATCTTATGAACGTTTTTTTATTAATGTGTCTATTTCAAACAAATAAATCACTTTATCTATTGTTCAGATGTTGCCGTATTTCGAATAAATTAATAAAAACTGAGTACGTATGCCAATTTCTTACCTTTGCTCCAAGGATTTTAAACACCAACAGAGATCAATATCGTTAAAGCTATATGAATTTATATTGTATGACTTCTTGAGAAATTTAGTATGGTTTCAAAGTATACATAATTGTCATTTTTTTTTTTTTTTTGAAATCCTTACCATTTTTGTAATGTGCCGTTTTCCGGCTCTTATTCGAACTTCTGAGTAAGTCATGGTCTTACATTTACTTCAAATATTAAAAACCCCAAAAATTCTCAAAAACATTAGAACCGTTTTTAAGAAAAGTGATGTTTCTCAAAATTTTAGCAACTGTTATAAGAAAAAAATATAAAAAAAGTTAAGTTGAAAGTTAATATTTCTAAGCAGATATCTTTAACATATTTGTATCCACCAATGTTAAATTTCCTTGAAATTCTATCGCCCGTTTTTGAGTTATTGTTGTTTTCCTAAAATACCGTTAGTCGAGTCTTTTGAAAAAAAACTGAGTAAATCCAAGAATACAGTCCATTAAAATTGATCAAAATCGTTAGAGCCGTTTTTGAGAAAAGTGAAATTTTCAACAATTCAAAAAATATTTTAATGAATGAAAATTATAACTAAATATGTATTAAAAAAAAATTACCTATATACAAGTTCGTTCCAAATATATAGTAGTGTAAGTCTGTTTGTAAATTGACTTGGAAATTACTTGACCCCAGAGTTATTCTACAATTTTCGCAAAAACTTAGTATGGCATTTTTTTACGCTCACACCAATTATTTTATATTTCAAAAATGATCCAAATTATTACAGCCATTTTTGAGAAAGTTGGTGGTGAAAAAACTATTTTTATGATAGGAACCGTTATTTAAAATGAGGGCTTTTTAACATTTTATAATTGTCATTCCAAAAATAGCCAAAAATCGCTCAAAATCAGAGGTTTACAGCGGATTCCCGCTTGAATTGAGGCATCAAAGCAAAAAGTATAATACGTGATGCCGGATGCCTAAAGAAAAATTAAAACAACCGCGGACCTGTTTCAACAAAATTTTTCTATCTGGCAAAATTCCTTCGATTTTTATCGTTAATACTGTTTTTTTATGTTTTTCTTCGAAATAAAAACATTAAAAAAAAATGTTGTTTTTTTTCATGGGCTTTTGTTCGTTTTTCTATCTTCCTCGTCTCGTTGTTACATAATGCATTACTTGGAGCAGTGGAAGACTTGCGGCAATCAATGGTTTTTTTTTGTAAGCTTGTGAGTAGCTCTTGTGCTAACCGGCGACTAACAGAATTCATTATTCACGGAAAGCTTATTAATCTCGACCTTTGAACATCTCAGTTATTGCTGCTACACACGATTCGATTATACCAACACAATCCATGCAAATGAAGCACTTATTTAATTATTGATTTGCTTTTATGAGAATTCTATTCATCCATCAGTGAATTTGCCCCATCTACTTGCATACATTTGACTACAGCTTATATTTCACATATCCGTAATAAAACTCTAAACAGCATCGAGGAAAGGAACATCATTCACCACTCTACTTAATCAAGGTCGCAAAATAACAAGTCACGGCGAATAATAAAACTCCAATCGGCAACCGTGTATACAAAATTTTATTAACGTTACCATCTATCACAAGCCCGGTCTATAGACCGGTCCATATATTGGTGCCACATGGTTTTCCCCCACGGGTATCGTATGGAAATCTCTTACTGCCGGTATCACTGCCGGGGCATATGAACGCCCGGAACCTCTGGATGGAGTAACTACCACCTTGCCATTGAGGCGTGAGTAACTCTGATGATAGACCACAGATGGCGCTGTATCTATTATCACTCCAGCTTTCGCCATTGATGGTTCGATTAGCTTGAGATTGCCCAGATAACCAGATTCGGCATTTACCACCACAAACAATAGTATCGAGCACAACTGCAAGATTTTAAGAAGGTAAGCAATTTACAAATAAGAACACTCCACAAGTAATCAAGGCACTTACTACACGTACATTGATCAACATTTTCCTCAAATATGGGTCAGTTAAATGGGCTTTAATAATAGTTCCAATTTATAGGAGACTTGGAAGAAAATCTCAAACACTACGGTTAATTTTATACAAATTCCGAAGAGCAAACAAACGAGACACACTTCACAATCTAGACTGCGGCCCACTGTTAAACTGACACTTGCTTGAAGGTGGTACATTCGAATGTTATGTTATGAGTATTTCGTAGTTAAATGAAGGACGGTGAGGTCGGGGGGCTTGGTCATTGCTGGTCATGGTACTTGTGGTGCTTTATTAAGAGGAAAACCGGTGAGTCATTCAGTTGAGCGATTTCGTGAAATTGGTAACAGGATACAATGGACAGCAGCAGCAGCCATCAAACTTCTTTCGTTTTCAGTTGAAATCAGCTGACATTTAGGCGAACCAATTTTATTCAATTGGTATTATATTAGATCAGATGCACAGAAATGTAATTGCATTGCCTTATGGAACCATCTTTAAAAATAACTCTTTACTGTTTCAGTTAAATCACTTAAATTGGCCAAAATCAGTTAGCAGAAGGGGTTATAGCAAACAATTTACTCGGCAACACTACCCATTTGTGTATTATGCATTTTAAGTATTAGTTCCGAAGAAAAAAAAAGTTACTATTATATTCTAACCGAATTGAGACTTTAACAACTCGACAAATTGAAAGGTCTTGAGATCATGATCGACAATAAATTAAATTTCTTTTGTATGTCGGACGGATAAAGTACACTTTAAATTGATATTAGCTTGTGCCAAAGTCCATATTAGTTTTTTTGTACCCTATTCTAAGGGTATATTAATTTTGACGCATAGTTTGTAACATACCTTAATATTGCCCGTAGACCCCTAAAAGTTACTATATTTATGATCAGCATCGATAGTAATGTCGATCTAGCTATGTCCGTCCGTCTGTCGGCAAAAATTAGGCCTTTAAACTGGACCTAGAGAGCTGAAATTTTAACCATATGCTCTCTAGGGTCCCGAAATAATCAAGTTTACGAATTTTTGAAATCCGCCCACAAACTCAAAAAAACAAAATTTTGGAAAAAATCGAATTTTGAGCTAGAAAGCTGAAATTTTGTATATATGATCTATGACTCCTAAAACTGCTCGGGATAAAAAAATTTCAAAATCCGCCCACTGACACGCCCACAAATAAATAAAACAATTTTTTTATACTCTATTCTAAGGGTATATTAATTTTTGAAAATCCAAAGTTTGAGCTAGGGAGCTGAAATTTATAATATATACTCTCTATGGGCCCTTTATGCTCATGTGTAAATATTTTCAAAATCCGCCCACTGACACGCCCACAATTTTTATACCCTATTCTAAGGGTATATTAATTTTGACGCATAGTTTGTAACATACCTTAATATTGCCCGTAGACCCCTAAAAGTTACTATATTTATGATCAGCATCGATAGTAATGTCGATCTAGCCATGTCCGTCCGTCCGTCCGTCCGTCCGTCCGTCTGTAGCCAAAAATTAGGCCTTTAAACTGGACCTAGAGAGCTGAAATTTTAACCATATACTCTCTAGGGTCCCGAAATAATCAAGTTTACGAATTTTTGAAATCCGCCCACAGACACGCCCACAAACTCAAAAAAACAAAATTTTGGAAAAAATCGAATTTTGAGCTAGAAAGCTGAAATTTTGTATATATGATCTATGACTCCTAAAACTGCTCGGGATAAAAAAATTTCAAAATCCGCCCACTGACACGCCCACAAATAAATAAAACAATTTTTTTATACTCTATTCTAAGGGTATATTAATTTTTGAAAATCCAAAGTTTCAGCTAGGGAGCTGAAATTTATAGTATATACTCTCTATGGGCCCTTTATACTCATGTATAAATATTTTCAAAATCCGCCCACTGACACGCCCACAATTAATTTTTTTTTTTTTTTGAAAATTCAAAGTTTGAGCTAGGGAGCTGAAATTAATAATATATACTCTCTAGGGGCCCTTTATTCTCATGTGTTAATTTTTTTTTAAATTCGCCTACTGACACGCCCACAATTAAATTAAACAATTTTATTGAAACACCAAAGTTTGAGCTAGGGAGCGTTTTTTTTTTTGATAAAATCCTTTAAATGTTATGTAACAAAATATGTAGAGCGTTCTTAACAATTCAACAATACTTAGACTTTTGTCACGCCCACTTATGAGGGATAGGAATAAGAATAGGGTATCCAACAGTTCGCCCAAGCGGACTGTAGCCCGTCCCTATGTTTTTTTTTTTTTTTTTTTGAAAATTCAAAGTTTGAGCTAGGGAGCTAAAATTTATAATATATACTCTCTAGGGGCCATTTATTCTCATGTGTTAATTTTTTTTAAATCCGCCTACTGACACGCCCACAATTAAATAAAACAATTTTATTGAAACACCCAAGTTTGAGCTAGGGAGCGTTTTTTTTTTTGATAAAATCCTTTAAATATTATATAACAAAATATGTAGATCGTTCTTAACAATTCAACCATACTTAGACTTTTGTCACGCCCACTTATGAGGGATAGGAATAAGAATAGGGTATCCAACAGTTCGCCCAAGCGGACTGTAGCCCGTCCCTATGTTTTTTTATATTTTTAGTCGACACAAGACCCACTTTATTGTTATCACCTCGTTATAAAGTTAAAGTATTGAACACCATTTCAAATACGATGTCCAAAAACTCAAAAGAATTCTGAAATAATGTTCAGGAATTGGGAGGGCGCATTCGAACTGTGAAGATTTCTGTCGAAGCTGATACGTTAGCTGCTTATTTTAAAACACTGCTATCAGCGGAGGAGAGTCTTCACAGTTTTAGCTTTGCATTACCAAACACAATGGTATCTGAACTTGACTGCCCGATTTCCTTAGGAGAACTTAAAGCCTCCTTGCAGGCTATGAAAAACAACAAAGCTCCGGGGTGCGATGGTATTCCAATTGAATTTTTTAAAAACGGAACAGACCAACTCGAGACTTATATTGTGGATTTTTTCAATTTAATATACAACAGCGCTTGTGTACCAACGTGCTTTACCAAAGCGCTTATTTTTCCTATTTTCAAAAAAGGTGATGTGAGTCGACCAGAAAACTACAGAGGCATCTCTATTCTCAATTCTCTAAGAAAGATTTTTGCTTCGATCTTATACACAAGACTTTCCAGGTGGATAGAGGATAATAATCGCCTCAGCATGTATCAAGCTGGTTTTTGGGCTGGTTTTTCCACCGTTGGTCATATTTTCGCGCTGACTAGCATAGCTAGAAAATATATTGAAAATAATAAGAAACTTTTTGTGTGCTTTGTAGATTTTAAAGCAGCGTTTGATACAGTTAAAGGCAAGCTTTAATTTATAAACTGGCATCCCTTGGAGTGTCAAGAAAGTTCTTAATGTTGTATGCCAAATTTCTTCGTCATCTTGCGCAGCTGTGTGGGATGGGTCGAACCTGTCCGAATGGTTTGAAACATCTGCAGGCGTCCCTCAGGGCTGCATATTAAGCCCAATTTTATTCGCGTTGTACATTGATGCAATATCTGATATTCTTCCGGGTGGCGTTAACTTTGCGGGAAATCACATAAAAGTACTTCTGTACGCTGATGACCTAGTGTTACTGGCGGAAAATCCTTCTTCTTTGCAACTGCAAATTAATAGATTGCAAACCTACTGTAAAACTTGGGATCTCCATATCAACGTCGCAAAAACCAAGGTCATGGTATTTGAGAACCGGCAGAGAAGACGTCCTGGGATAGGAACTTGGCGCCTTAACAACGAACGAATTGAGGTAGTTCGTTAGTTCAAGTACCTGGGTGTTTTGTTGTCGTATAATCTAAACTTTAACAAGCATGCCAGAGAAAAACGTATTGAAGCCAAACTGGCACTCAACATGATGTGGCCGAAGTTCTTCGCCAATCAAAATATTGACCTTTCTTCGAAGTATCAAGTGTTTAACGCCACAGTTAATACTTGTATGTGCTATGGTGTGCAGGCCTTTGGTGTGAGCCCCCTCGAAGAATTTGAGGCAGTCCAAAGATTCTTTTTCAAGCGTCTATTCCGGCTACCAAATGCGACTCCGACCTACGCTATTCATGTAGAGTCAGGTTTGCCTCCCATCTACGTGTGAAACTTAAAAGCTCATTCTGATTATTTAACCAGAGTGGTAATGAGAAGCGGGAATAATCTTTCCAAGACTATCTTAATAAGATTGCTACAAACCAATGCTTCTCCATTTAAGGATTGGAACCAGCTAGCGATATCTCTCGAACTGAATGTCTCCTTTACTTTAACTAACGTTAACGACTGGCAGAAGCTTTTTGCAATGATCATTGCTAAAGTGGATGATAAATTATACGATCAGCACCTAATTAGAGCATCTTCCTCAGCTTCAAGGTTAATCTATAGGAACCTAAACCATCATTTGCTATCTCACGAAAGTTATTTCAATATAAATTTTTCATCGAAAGTTATAAGCACCATTTTTAGAGCGAAAGCAGAATTAATAAATTTGAATTCCATGCCACACAGAACAGATCTTGAGGAAACGAGTAATCTATGCAACATGAGAGTGCCTGAAAATATTCACCACTTCATTGCGGAATGCCCTATTTTACAAGAAATTCGTCGACTATACTTCCGAGTAAGCACTCTGTCCGTAAATGGTCTGTACGATATACTAAACGGAGCTAGGGGGTGGCTTGTTTTGTACAAATACTGCAATCATGCTCTGTTATATCGTAATAGCTTTTAAAAGTTCAAGCTACAATCCACTTTTGCCGTTCTTCTTAAGTTATTGCTTTAATAATCCAAAATTTGTCTTTTATGTTTCAAATCATTTAAAATTGCTAATAATTTTTTAGTTTTTTTTTTGTTCTAAATCACTTCAAAATTATAAATCTTTATGTTGCAAATCATCGAAATTGTTGTAGACCCCCTCGCTGATCCATTCCATTCCTTTAATCTAGTTTTATACTTAGATATTGATGTACAAATTGCATTTATTTTTTTTTGTTTTATTTTATATAAATATATATTTTTTTTCATCTTTTCTGTCGACTAATTGTTAAAGACATAACGAATTAATCTTTTATGCTTAAACCCAAAATCTTGTGTTGTAAATAAGTATTTCTTTCTTTTTCAATTTTCCTTTTCAATTTAACTTCTATGTAATAATTTCTTTAATATCTATGAAATGTCATTTCCGGCATGCCATGCTCGTGTTCTCAAACACAAACTATTGTACATATATTTCATGAAATAAAGAATCTAATCTAATCTAATCTAATCTACGATGTTTTTCTTCCCTGTCTCTCTGATCGTACTTTCGCAGACGCTATGTACATATCGACATACGCACTGTTAAAATTAATCAAATCTATAATAAAACAAAAAATCAATATCAACAAATTAACAATTTATTTAGCAAGTTAGAATCTTGATTCGATCGTCAGCAGCGACATTGCCAGAACCATGAATAATAATTACTGAAGAAAGAAGCAAATGAGTAGACTGGGACATTAGATAACATGAATTGAAATTTATGACAGTACAAATGTTGCAGTGAAAGAAAGATAGAAGAGGAGGAGATCTATTTCGAAATGTGGCACAGGGTTTTACAAACACAAAAAAAGCATAAATCAACTTTTCATAATTTAAAAAAAAAATAAATATTATTGAATTATTATTGATTGATATTATTATTGAACTGTTTAATCATTGAATAAATAAATAAAAACTAAAAAAAAATGATAATAAATTCCTTATTTTGATTTTTGCAACATTGAAATGAAATTCATTATACGAGTAATAATAATAAATATTTGGAAAACAAGAAATGCATTTTTGTTCAAGACTCTCTCAGACACTGAACGAGTTTAGATATTCTTGAGGGGGCCATGTCAATGTCGCACCTTTATATTCGTTGAAATCTGTAAAAACGTTAAATTGCGGGTTCAAAATAAATATAGAAATAAAGGAGGATGATCTAAAAAAAATCGTCAATTAACTGCTTCATGGTTTTCCAAATATCATGATAAGTGGATTTTCCAGCAAAATTGTGAATGCATCTTTTTTTTCATCCATTCCTCGTGTGTAAATGCGAAAAGTGCAAACAAATTATTTTAAAAAAATTGTAATATCAGGTGTGAATCATGCGATAACTCTTCCCATCAAAGACTATGAAAAACAAAATTCCGCCTTTTATCGCATCTGGAAAATAATAGGGTTCTGAAACTTCATACTTTTCTGTCTCATTTTTTTCATTTTTTCATTTCATTTCATCAAATAGATTATTTTAACAAAAATTCATAGAATTTGCATTATGCCGTCTGTCGGGTGAAACATTTAAAAAAATAAAGATAAAAAATACATATACCTATAAGAAAAGTTAAGAGTTTGTTTTAAGTTAAATTTAATTACTATGAAGAATGTGGAAGAACATAAGAAAAAGAAAGTTATCTGTATCAGCATATTCACAATATTTACTTTAAAAAAATTTATACCAGGGGTATATCTGTTGTCACCACTCACGAGTGAGTGTGAACTTATTTCCAATTCAAATGTTACTTCAGATTTTTTTACTTTACTTCACTAAAAGGCGAACTGACTGTAACTGTTAAAAAAAAGAATATTAAATTAATTAAAAATTTTGAAAACTATTTCGGCAAGAGAGAGCATGCTTGCAGTACTGAATTAAAATAGGCCAACCAAAAGAGCCATTCAAGATGTCCCTACACACACTAATAGAAAATGAGCTGGCATTGAAATAAAACCTGCGGATTTCTTGCAAAAGAGGGCAAACAGCGAGAAAATGGTAAATATCCGCTCTCTCATTTCTGTTACAGAGAGTACACAGATCAGAAGGCGAGTTCCTATAGGGTAAGAAATTCAGGTAAAGAATTTCTGTCTCATATAAAGGGTCTTTCATTAAGGATTTAACTTCTTTTTTTAATAAAATGCAGAAATTCAGGTGAAGAATTTCTGTCTCATATAAAGGGTCTTTCATTAAGGATTTGACTTCTTTTTTTAATAAAATGCAAACTACTTGAGATATCTCAAAAAATTGATTGGCTTGAATTACTATCAAAACTTTGACTTTGTTCATATGTCCTCCACGGGAACATATGCAGCGGTCGATACGTTGAACTCAATTTTCGATGACTCGGCCGCACATTTCGACCGATACGGCGATACGGCTGCTATTTCTCGTTCAATATTGGGTCTGGGCTCGTCTAACGTCGCCGGTCATAGACAAACGATTTAATGCAGCCCCATAAAAAATTCTAGAGGAGTTAAATCACACGATCTCGCCCGCCAATAGACCGGTCCGTTTCTCGAGATAACACGTTCACCGAACTGAGACTTTAATAACTCGATTGTTGCACTTCTTGGAACCACATATCACATATGTTCAGTTCATGCAATTGCTCAAAGAAATAACTTTCCAACATGTCTCTGTAGCGAATACCATTTACCGTAACGTGACGGTCATTTTCATCGACGAAAAAAAGCGACCCAATGACGCCACCGGCATGAAAACCACGCCAAACAGTGACTTTTTGCGGATGATGTTCTGCTTCATGAAGCACGTGAGGGTTCTCACCTGTCCGCTAATGCATATTTTGCTTATTGACGAAGCCGTTTAACCAAAAATGCGCTTCCTCGCTGGAGATGATTTTGCCCTGAAATTCTTCGTATTGTTCCATCATGTCCAGAGCCCAATCCGAGACCGTACGTCGCTTCAAATGATCAAGTGGCTTTAGTTCTTGAGTCAGCTTGATCTTGTAAGGGTATCGGCCAAGATCCTTACGCAAAATTCGCCATAATGTGGTCTGGTAAAGACCGAATTCTTGAGAACGCAGTGAAATTAACTGATTAGGCTGGTTTGCGACGGACGCCTCTACGGCAGCGATATTCTCCACACTTCGTGCAAGAAATTACATCCACTTCACACATTCTAGAATTGAGGATCACATTTAACAAAATTGAGTGAGGCATATACAATATACAATGAACAAAATATTGCAAAATAAGAACAGAAAACATTAAATAATGTCATTGGGCGCGTTCAATTTGCAATGCAACTACTCGCACTTGCCTTGCAAATTGAAGTGCCGAATCCCTTTCTTAAATGTCAGAAAAAAATTGAATGATAAAATTTCAGAAATTTGCACAAATCGTATGGACAAATCATTGTAATTGGTAATAAAGTGTATATTAAAGTGAAAACAGAAGTTATTGAAGAGTAAAAACTACCAAAAACGCTTGTGCAGCTTGATGCAGTCATTTACAATCAAACCTTTTTCACTTTTTTTTTTGTACAAACACAGTTGTGTAATTAATTGTTGTGGTTCGTTTTTATTAATAATATAAAATGTATGCATAGAAAATTGTTCGACTTAAATTTTACCAAACCAAAAAATATTTAAACATACAAGTATAAAGGGCACCTAGAAAGTCTATATTATAAATTTCAGTTTCCTAGCTCAAACTTTGACCTTTCAACATTGTTGAAGAACGCAGTTTATTATTTATTTATTTATTCTTTTCTTTTGGTTTGTTCCGTTTAATTATTTTTCAAATTAAATTTCCAAATATTTGTATTATTACCCTATGGTTCGATCATATTCCTTATGTTGGTTTTGGTTTATATTCTTAGCTGTAATCATTTAAAATGCATTACCACTTTCCATTAGCTTTGCAGTCGCATACACACTCGCTGAAACCGTTTGTTGCAGCGTTAATACAAATCATTGGTACTAGTGACGTAGGCTCTCTCTTTTTTGGCAAGTGGTATATGATCGTTTGCTGCATATTCGATTTTTGCAATTTATTCTTGTAGCAACCACCACACTGGACGGTCGAACCATATCAATAATTTGTAATGTTAGTCTTGATTCGAATTGCTTAATAAATTAAAATTATAACGTGGAAAGTATTGAGTTGATTTGTTTATTGGTTTATCGCATTCGTAATCAAAGTTGGTCCTTCGTAAGCCGGATATTGTTAAGCTGTCTGCGTTTTCTGGTTGGTGGTTGCTAGACTTTGGATTCCTGCACAGATAAGTATCAAGCACAAATCTGAATTTTGTCTGTCGCTCCTGCCTATTGCTGTTTATGGATGTGTTTTTTTTGGGGCTCGATTTGCTGCTGCTGTTAATCTTTTTTTTGTGCTCTGTTATTTGTGGAATTCATTTTTATTTTGCGAATACCTACTACGGAATTCTCGGTTTGGTAGACCTTGGCGTATTTGACTTTGAAACCTCGTGGTCTGTTAAGAGGCTCTGTGAATATTATAATGGAAGCGTTGAAGCAAGCACGCGGTCATTATAAAGGCTCGATTACGAGAGTTTTTGCTTTTGCGCAGTGTATTCCCGACGGTGTCCATGTCATGGAATTGGAAGTGCGGTTAGAGATATTGGAGAAGGCGTGGAAGGACATTTGCGAAAGTCAAACGGCTCTTTGTGACTTTTATACGGAAGAGGGATATGGAGATCCCGAAGCCGAGTTTGCAATCGTTGAATCCAAATATTTAACGGCAAAATGCGTTCTTTTGAAGCGAATAAAAGAGCTAACTCCGATTCAGGACGAAACTTCAGACACTTCGTTAAAGGAATTAGTTGCATCTCAGACCGAGCTTTTAGCTAGATTAGGGCATTCAAATTCGTCTAACACAGGCAATAGACCTGATTCGAATTTAGTGCTTCAGCCTATGCATATTCCCCCATTTTCCGGTGACTACCGTGAATGGCCAGGATTTCGTGATGTATTTTTGCAAACGGTGGACTGCAATACCAAGCTCTCCGGTGCACAAAAGTTTCGGTATTTGAAATCGGTTCTGCGTGAAGACGCTTTCAGTCTATTGAATGGTGTAGATGTATCGGACTCGAATTATCAGCTTGCTTGGGAGAAGCTAGAACACCGGTACGATAAGCCACTTTATATTATCAATGCGCTTATTGAACAATTTTTAAAACTGCCAAGTGTCGTTTCGGGAGAGGGCGCTCACCTGCGCAGACTTGTTGACAAAGCGGATGAGGTTATTCGTGGGCTAGAAGCTGTTCAGGCAGTCGGAAGGGATCCTTGGCTCGTGTACTTGTTGATCAACAAAACAGATGCTGAGACTCGAAAGGCTTGGGCGCTACAAAGCAAAGGTTCAGGGGAATCTACAATAAAATACCTTCTTGAGTTTTTAGAGGAACGATCTAGTGCTTTAGAATCCAGTGATCCGAAAGCAACTCGTGCAGCTAAGAGTTCGCGCGCGTCAAATCCTATGAATATAAGGAGCTTAGCCGCAGTAAATGTTTCATGTCCCAAATGCAAGGGCGAACATTATCTTCCGCAGTGCTCAGAATTCGTTTCAATGTCGGTTAGTTCGCATCGCAGCTTCGCAAGAGATCAGCGGTTGTGTTATAATTGCCTCGGTACTAAGCATTCATCGATGCGATGTCGAGTTAAGGCGCGTTGCTCGTTTTGTAATACTCGTCATCATAGCTTAGTACATCAAGAAAACAGTACCCCTTCTTCTAGTCAAAGCAATCTTTCAAATAGTGTAGTCAATACTACTCAGAACTCTGCTGCTTCCGTCGTAAGCAACCATATGAAAAATGAATCGCGTTGCTCGGGCATACTACCTACCGCTATCGTCAAAGTGTTTAATTCCATTGGAAGGACTCATCTCGTGCGCGTGCTTTTGGATACTGGTTCACAGGTTTCGTTTGTGACCGATAGTTTGGTGAAAAGGCTCAGCCTCCGTCGCTCCCATGCTCGTTTACCAATAACGGAAATTTCGTCGGTTGAAGCTGGTGTGACTCAAGGTGCTGTTAGTCTTACGTTAAAATCGCGCATTAGTCCGAATTCCATTGAAGTTGAGGCTTATATTTTGAGCAAAATAACCTCACAAACCCCATCGCTTTCATTCGATTGTAGCAATTTCACCTTCTTCGCAGATCTTCCGTTGGCTGACGAAGGATTCCATACCCCCGGACCCATTGATATTCTGTTAGGGGCGGACAAGGCTTGGAGCATTTTAAGAAGTGGTCATCGTTCCGATGAGGAACGCAGGGTTGTTGCGCATGAGACACTTTTTGGATGGGTTATTACGGGTTGTTTGCCAGAAAAACCAATCGTTTCATTACATGCAGGAGTTGACCTGGATGTGCTACTCAAGTCCTTTTGGGAAATCGAGGAAGTTCCGCGTAAATTCTCTTTGAAAGTCGGTGAAGATGAGGTTGACGAAAACTTTTCAAGGACCCTTACTCGTACGTCGGATAACAAGTACATGGTAGAGCTTCCGTTCCGTCAAGACAATGTCAAGTTTTCTAACACCATCTCTGGAGCTTTGTCTAGACTCTTCGCCATGGAACGTCGTTTTGCCCGGGATGATAAACTAAAGCTGGAATATTGCAAGTTTATGAAAACTTATTTGGATTTAGGACACATGGAGCACATTCCAGATGATGAAATTGAACCGTCTTCGGGAGGTGTGTTTTATTTGCCCCATCATGCAGTTATCACAAACAAAATGCGTGTTGTCTTCGATGGTTCTCATAAGGATACCAACAATTGTAGCCTTAACGAAATGCTTCACGTAGGTACACCTCTCCAACGTAATTTATTAAATGTTTGCATACGGTTTCGACTTCATCGTTTTGTTTTTTGTGCTGATATTGTCAAAATGTTTCGGCAGATTTGGGTGCATCCGAAGCATAGAGATTTTCAGCGGATTGTATGGAGAGAATCCTCTGAAAGCCCGATTTCTCATTTTCGTTTGTCTACTGTAACGTACGGTACCTCTCCAGCTCCTTATTTGTCTATGAAAGTTCTCCGCCAAATAGCGTTTGATTACAAACAACAGTTCCCGCTTGCGTCGCATGCCATTTTACATGATATGTATGTCGATGACCTTATGACAGGGGCTGATTCGTTGTCGGAGACACTGGAGCTGAAGAGACAGATCGTTGAAATACTGTCTTGTGGTGGTCTCGAGCTCAGCAAATGGAGCTCAAACTGTTGGGAGATTTTGCGAGAAGTCAATTGTGAGCAAGCCCTTTCACTCGACTTGGATAGTTCCTCGCAGTGTACCAAAGTTCTTGGTTTAGTTTGGAACCCGCATCGTGACACCTTTACGTACAAAATTCGTTTGCCTGAACAATTTTTGCCTACAAAGCGAAAACTACTTTCGGAGGTTGCAAAGATTTTCGATCCCTTGGGGTTTCTAGCTCCATCCACTATTTTGTTAAAAATACTGTTTCAGGAGCTGTGGATCTCAAAGACAAAAATAAATTGGGATGACCCCTTACCGGTCGAAGTAGCAGAAAAATGGAAGCTGTATCGCGAGAATTTGACCTTTTTCGAAAACTTTAGGATTTGTCGAAGGATTACCTTAAATTCTAAAAGCTTGGAGTTAATCGGATTCTCGGATGCCTCTGAGAAGGCTTATTCGGCGGTGGTTTACTGTCGCAGTTGTTCAGGTGATGGCGCTATTGAGGTCCAGTTAGTCGCAGCGAAAACTCGCGTTGCTCCGGTAAAACAGCTGTCGATTCCACGGCTGGAACTCTGTGGAGCTCTGCTCTTGTGTCGGTTAGTTGAGCTCATTCGATCGTCAATGGATGAAACCCTAGTTCGAGTATCTGCATTTTGTGACTCTCAAATAGTTTTATCATGGCTCTCCTCTCCTCCGCGTAAATGGAATACGTTCGTTGCAAATCGTACATCCGAAATATTGTCGTCTTTGCCTCGTTCTAATTGGAACCATGTCCGTTCTGCAGAAAACCCTGCTGATTGTGCGTCCAGGGGTCTCGCTCCCAAAGATCTTATTGAACTCGAGATTTGGTGGAAAGGTCCGACGTGGTTGTCTCAGGAGTCCAATAAATGGCCAATTAATTGTGAAAGACTAATTGAAGAAATTCCAGAGGAGAGAAAGGTACGCGTGGCAATTCACGTTTCCGTTCCGGTTTGTCATTTCCTCGAAAGCCTTTCCCAAAAGGTATCGTCTTGGAGAAAACTTGTCAACATCGTTGGATATATTCGTCGTTTTATATATGTTCATATTTTGCGTAAGGAAGATAAAGGTAGACATGGATATCTTTCACTTTCCGAGCTTCGTCGTGCAAAACAAGACTGTCTTCAGTGGTCTCAAACCCAATTCATGGCTGAATTAACTACGCTTAAGGCTAATAAGTGCATTTCCAAGATGTCCAAATTGAGCTCGCTATCGCCGTTTGTTGATGGTGTCGGTTTGTTGCGCGTCGGTGGTAGAATTTCAAACGCGGGAAATGTTCCCTTTGGTATTAAATACCCCATTATCTTACCAAAAAATCATCGGATTACCCAGTTGATTCTGCTGGATGCGCACAGGAACTTTCTGCATATCGGGGTTTCAGGACTTTTTGCCTTGATTCGTCAGGAGTATTGGATTGTTGGAAGCAGAAACCTAATTCGGAAACTTGTTCACGACTGCATTACGTGTTTTCGTCATCGAAAGTCTACGTCGACTCAGCTTATGGGAAATTTACCATCGTCTCGTGTGAATCCGTCCTTTGCTTTTGCCACACTGGATGTGACTACGCTGGGCCCATAATTCTTCGTTTGTCCAAAGGAAGGAAACCTAAATTGGTGAAGGGTTACATTTCGTTGTTCGCGTGTATGAGCACCAAGGCGCTGCACCTCGAACTGGTTTCGGACCTAACTACGGATGCTTTTCTGGCTGCCCTCAAAAGGTTCATCGCAAGACGTGGGAAATGCAGTATATTGTACTCAGACAATGGGTCGAACTTCCAAGGAGCAGCTCGTGTCCTATCGGAGATATACAAGTTGGTGCAATCAGAAGCGCACAACCAAAAGGTTACGGACATGTTGGCTGCAGAGAGCATCGATTGGCAATTTATCCCACCGCACAGCCCTCACTTCGGCGGGTTTTGGGAAGCAGGGATTAAATTGGTCAAACAACATCTTCGTCGCATCGTTGGCAATAATATTCTTACCTTCGAAGAGATGTGTACTTTGCTATCCCAAATCGAGGCCCTCTTGAACTCTAGGCCCCTTTGTGCTTCTTCCGATTTAGATCTTGACCCATTAACACCTTCTCATTTTCTCATAGGAAGACCATATACTGCAGTACTCGAGCCAAGTTATTTGGAGTTGCCAGTGAACAGACTGGGAAGATGGGAATTGGTCCAAAATATGGTGCAAGGTTTCTGGCGAAGGTGGCACACCGATTATTTAACATCGTTGCAGCAGCGCCCAAAATGGAGAGAAGCTATCAGAGATTTTCAAGTTGGCGATATGGTAGTTCTCAAGGAGCCCAACCTGCCACCCTCACAATGGTCCTTAGGAAGAATAACAGAAGTCCATCCAGGTCAAGATGGACATGTACGTGTTGTTACTTTGCGCACCAAGGGCGGAATGTTTAAGCGACCCATCACCAAACTAGCGATTTTGCCAGGTCCTGAAATTCCTTCAGCGGGGCCGGCATGTTGAAGAACGCAGTTTATTATTTATTTATTTATTCTTTTCTTTTGGTTTGTTCCGTTTAATTATTTTTCAAATTAAATTTCCAAATATTTGTATTATTACCCTATGGTTCGATCATATTCCTTATGTTGGTTTTGGTTTATATTCTTAGCTGTAATCATTTAAAATGCATTACCACTTTCCATTAGCTTTGCAGTCGCATACACACTCGCTGAAACCGTTTGTTGCAGCGTTAATACAAATCATTGGTACTAGTGACGTAGGCTCTCTCTTTTTTGGCAAGTGGTATATGATCGTTTGCTGCATATTCGATTTTTGCAATTTATTCTTGTAGCAACCACCACACTGGACGGTCGAACCATATCAATAATTTGTAATGTTAGTCTTGATTCGAATTGCTTAATAAATTAAAATTATAACGTGGAAAGTATTGAGTTGATTTGTTTATTGGTTTATCGCATTCGTAATCAAACATAATTGTTTTCTTTAAATGTGGGCGTGTCAGTGGGCGTATTTTAGAAATTTTATCTCCCGATCAGTTTCAGTAGTCAAAGATCATAATATATAAAAAAATGTCAGCTTTCTATCTAAAAATTCGATTTTTTCGATAAATGTGTTTTTTTTTAGTTTGTGGGCGTGTCTGTGGGCTGATTTCTATATAATTAAAATTTCAGCTCTCTAGGTTCAGTTTAAAGGCCTAATTTTTGCCGACAGACGGACGGACGGACGGAGATTGCTAGATCGACATTACTATAGATGCTGATCATAAAATTAGCGGTCTACGGGCAATATTAAGGCATGTTACAAACTTCGAGTCAAAATTAATATACGAGTACTCTTAGAATAGTTTATAGAAATAGTGTTTGGATACTCTGTCTTAATTTCTTGAACTTTTTTTTTGTTACGAAATAGTCGCACAAAACTAATCTCCTGCGACAACGTCAGTGGCAAATGAAAAATAAAAATAAACTTGCATTAGAATGAAATGGAGACTAGTTATGCGCGAATATTTCGTAAAAAGTTTATAATAAAGCAAATTCTAACAAAAAAAAGTTCCAGAATTAAAAAGGAGTCTTTAAAGACTATTTTTGAATACTTAAAAATTAACAATATAGAAGGATTGTGTACAAAAAAGAAAAGTGAAACCATGAGATCGCGTGTAAATATTTTTGTTTGGAAATATATTAATTTGAACAATTTTCTACACATACATTTTATACTAATTAATACAAACGAACCACAACAATTAATTAAAAAAAATTAGTGTGCTTAAAACCACACGACTGAAGTAAAACTTCTTTAGCTCCATATATATGTACATATACATGTTTATATATGTACCTATATAATATATGTATAATATATACAGTATATACATATACATATATTAATTTTCTACAAATATTTAAATTTATTATGGGATTTCATTGATGAATTAATATTTTAGAATAGATTTTTTATTTTGATTTATTATTTTCATTATCGGATACATCAGTAATTACTGTGGTAGGGTGGCGACGGTGTAGAGGTTAGTGTGTTGGCTTGTGACCCGTGCGGTGCAGGTTCAATCCGCATGGGGAACAACAACATACGCCACCCATTCACATGCCTCTACACCAAATGGAGGATTTCTGCCTGGTACTACAATGGACCGTTACCGAGTCTGAGTGCTCTGGGATTTGGATTTCCTTTTAAAAAAAAAAAAAAAAAAAAAAAAAAAAAAAAAAAAAAAAAATTACAGTAGTTGATTGTAAGACCGAGACAATAGGCTTATGGTATGAGAAATAAGATACATACCTATAATTTCGAATAAGAATTAGAAAGATAACTGCATCGATTGTTGTTCCATGTCTTGTCTTCGGTTATTATTCATTTGTAGTTCTAATTTATCTTGTAGACAGTTTACCAAGAGTTGTCCATCTTCGGACGCGAAATAAATATTGAAATCCCCTGCTGAAATTTGTGGCATCGTATGATAGTTTTCTCCTAATTCTTCAGAGCCTAGTCGACCGTAAATCATATGTATGTCTTTTATATAAAAAAGGAGTGAGCCACGCTGCACTCACGGTATACTCGTCGTTTATGTGTAAATATGTAGGCTCGTTAGCGTTGCATTAATTTAAATTGTGGGCGTGTCAGTGGGCGAATTTTGAAAATATTTACACATGAGCATCAAGAGCCCCTGGAGAGTCTATATTATAAATTTCAACTCCCTAGCTCAAACTTTGGTTTCTGCTGTCCGTTCTGAAAATCTGACGATGACGGTAACGCTCTATATTTCCAACTAATGAACTGCGATTCATGGACACAATGACTTTACTGACTTTCGGTAAATTTCATCTGTCGGCAACACTGTTTTAGATATAGCTTTCTCCTTAGGATCGGTTTGGATGGATGATAAGAGCTAAATATTGCCCTCCATTGAGGAGATTCAAGAGTGCTTACCCATTCCACGAACCTTTCCGTCGACTAAATTGTATGGGTTGTTACAAAAGAGTGTATGATACGAAACGTAACTCTCTCTCTCTCTCTTTCTATCCTCACTAACTTATATTTCCCTCTCAACTTCCGTTTTGCCGGAAGTGTACGTTTGTCTACACTTCCGTTTTGCCGGAAGTATACTTTTGTATACACTTCCGTTTTGCCGAAAGTGTACGTTTGTCTACATTTCCGTGACGCATTCACCAGGTTACTCCCCAATTCAAGCGTGCGTAAAGAAGTTTTACTTCAAAAAAAAATGTAAAACCAAAATTGAAAATGTTTGTAAATGGCTGCATGGTTTTCCCATGTTTTTTTTTTTTTTTTTTTTTTCTCAGGTTTTTCCTTTATAATTTGATACTTTTTACTCTTCAATAGCTTCTGTTTTCACTTAAATATACACTTCATTAACAATCGCAATGATTTTTCGATACGATTTATGCCAGTTTCTGAAATTTGTTCATTCAATTTGTTTCTGACGTTTAAGAAAGGGATTCAATACTTCAGAAAGAGAAAGCTACGAGTAAGATAAGACGTTTCTTTCCATCTCGCGTCACACTCTGTATCATTTCCTCTCACATTTAAAAAGTGACCGTGGCTAAAGCTTGCGTAAATTTGTACAAAAACTTTACTACAGTTTAACCAACCAAGTGAATACAACATCCTTGTCTGAATTCCAGTAATTCTAATTGGATTCGTACACCGTCCTTAGAAACCGTCAGCGCTGTTATCACTTATTTAAGTACCAGCTGATTTATAATGAAATTAAAATAGGTTTTTGGACGTATATTCAAGAAACCAACTTTCGATTTTATTATTCTCGTACAAGTGAAAGCGGTTGCGGTGTTATAAATTTCTATTATATCCGGAACGTGGTTTTCTAAAATAAGCAATCGGGTCTTGGCATGCCAAAAGGCAATCTGGCATAACTTTAAAACTTGTTTTGAAATAAGGCATTATTTGCTATTCATCCCGTTGATGCAAACGAAACGTGTCAATTTGTAATTTCGAACACACCAGAATTCACACCACCACCCTCCCAATCCAGTTATTTGTATATGTCAAGTCATATGCTCTGCCTCTTGCGTGTCTTAGAGTCGAAATAGTTTTACATAGGTAACACCGAAATAACATATTTGACGAACTGTTTCGTCGTCTTTTGAACCTTTCTTTTGTGTTAAATTTTGTAAGAATTTTCATTTTCAATATTTTCATTGCTCGTCCAGAATCAGTGTTCTTAGGCCACTTTCTTTTACCATTCCCCTACTCTTGTTCGAGTAGGGGAATGGTATTGAGTAAATATTAGTGAAGTTTTGTACAAATTCGTATGATTTCGGGAGTAAAGGAACGAATCTATTGTGAGAAGTAGTGTCACAGTGATAGAAACGTCCAACATAGCCTTGTCGATGTTCGGACCACTGTGCGACAGGGTAAACCTTTTTTTGTCTTTTATGCAAACAGTTGAACTTACAATTCAAACAAAATGATTTTTTAAGTCAATCAGTTCATTTATATTTTCTTAATCAGTAGCCACGCCTTAAATTATTCACTTAACCTATTAACCGATCCTCCAACTAGAGATGGGATCACTCCGACAGCGTTCCTTGAGGATAATAGCGACCCGCGAAATAGGTTGCTAAGCCCCATAAATAGTTTCTTAGATCTATGTCTTGGGGGCGCTACTTCTTCCTCTGAATTAACTGCGACACCAGGTGGATGCCTCCTCACCAGTGTCTCCACATACACAGGTTTTTGAGCTTTTGTAATAGTCGGTAATGTGATTGGCGACTTATGCTCCTCTGTTGTTGAAGTTATTATCGCAGGTTTAGTTGGTGCAGAGCGAATAGGGTAGTAACCTTCAGGCAGTGGCGCATAAAATACAGGCAGCCGCTGTTGATGATAACGACTAGAATAGGAATCGTATCCATATCCCCGTTGGTAAGGCTCTCTGTGTGCATAGTTGATGTTATAACGACGGATTGCCGATGGTTGTGGCGGCGCTGGGGGTGGAATGTACTGAAGGTCTTCATAGTCATCATAGATCCCTGCTGCAGCAGCAACTCTGGCACGTGGTGGTGCGGGACCATAGACGGGAGCGAGGGGAAATTCCTGACGGATATCATTGTACACTGGAGACGGAACTAATACAGGCCTTGGACTATTTGCTGCTTCAGCTGCATCTTGTGGATATTTACGTCGGACCGAAGTTATCACTTGGTCAGGAGGGCCATACGTTGAATGCGGGGTGTAATCTTCTTGGTCGTATGCCAGTGGTTGCTGGTAAATATCTTGTACGTCTTGCACTGAATGGGCACTTTGACGCGGCTCACAATCGTTGAGGTCCCCCGGTTGACCGAGAGCAACTCCCAAAACCACTGACAAGATACTAATAATCTATACAAAATGATGTCGTTAAAAAATTTGCAAGCGAATTTTTCACTCAATAACTTCTTACCAAGATGTTCATGTCTCCGACACTTTGTACAACTATGTGGTGACAGATCGTGTGTGGCCCCTTTTATACCCAACTAAAGAGATTTTCTGTAATTTTTAACAAACAAATTTGGAACAAGCAAACGTTCTTGACCCGCAGCTGGTATGAGTTCAAGCTCAGAGCAAAGATGAGTTTAAAGATGAATCTTTTTTTAGTGAGACATCGATAGACGTGAAATCGTCAGACAATATGCGTGTGGAGAGACCCTGGGAACTAATGAATTTAGGGCATGACGAAGTATCAGTCAAAAGTCCCATTACCTTATTAGCCTCACCTATAAAACGTGAGCCAGTGACATTGAAATTGGCCGCATAAAGCGTCATTAAAATAAATACTTGACTTACGCACTAAAAATTACCTTTTAGTAATGTCACACATATATGATTATAGGTATTTGCGAAAGTTATTAACAGTTTCTTCCCACTAAGAATGATTCTTATTTCGGATTAAAGTTGCTAGAAATGTCTTCGGATTTATTGCAGGACGTAGACAAATACAGTGTGTGTGCAGCTATTTGATTCAGCAGTTGACAATAGGTAGAAAAGGATGCGATGGGGATGCGCTTTTAAGTGTAGCACTGCTTAGGATGGTTGCGGGTGCAAAAATATCGTTGGTAACGTCAGTTACCGTTCCGATTCCTAAAAGTCGAGGCTGTGATGTAACAAAAGCTAGTACTGTAGCAATGACAATTGCCTCTATGGAATGTATATTGACAAGACCATTTTACACATAATTAACCTGTGTAATGGGCCTGTATGTGGAGTTATAAGAAATTTAGTCTTCGGTTTCTGATAGAAACCAGGCTTTTCACGGACTCCGACGGATCCGCTTGAATATGGGTATAACCATTTTCAAAATAGCTGCTCAGCGAAAAAGAAAACGATTCGCCAGAGTTCATCAACAAAGGGCTGCTACTTTTGTATGACGAAAAAGAAACTATGACTTCTAAATGAACGATTTCCACGAATATACTTTCCAAGAGCCGTTCCTAACAACGAAGAAGTGCCCGGGATTACCGGAGAAGAAGTTTGAAAGGCGGGCAAATACTCCAAAAGGGCTCTGGAATTCTAATGATTTTATTCTCCAAACTGATAAGATTCGATTCAATGCCTAACCAGTGGAGAGAAAGAGACTAGTGATGGGCATAATCGAATGATTTGAGGAATCGAAACATAAGTATTCGAATGATTTGAAGAATCGAATGATCATTCGAGATACGGGTAAATGAAATGTACATACATAAATATATTTATTTTTTTGAGAAAAAAAACTTAAACAAAGCAATTCAGTCCATAAAGCTAGAAGTGGAAATATTGTTATGTCACGAAAAAAATAAAACTTTAAACCTTCAGTTTTCAAAAATAGGAAAGCAACTTAATATACAAAAAAAAAGATATGAAATTATCTCGAGAACATCTGAAAAAGCTATCACTTGTGTTCTCAATTCATTCCACCAAAGCACATAACTGTCATAACAGCAATCATTCATTCGAGATATGCTATGCATAAGAGATACGAATGAGAAATACCAAAGAAAGGACATGAAGAAAATCACTCGAGATCTTTGTAGTGATTGCTACCTGTTCTTTCATTCGAGGGCTCTTGCATTCGAGATCGAGTACGTGGAATACGAAAAAGGCAGCTGCTTATCATTCGAATGGACAAAATCAAAAACACAGACCATGCCATGAGAATATGAGCTATTATCTTTTCATACTTCTCACACAAACTCGCTGTCACCACTCACGATCTTTGTGATTGTTAGGAAAGTGTGTTCTCTGTGTTTTATTTAGTAGTTTTGTTGTGTGTGAGACATTTTGCTCTAATTTCGAATGATTTGAAATGAAGAATCGAGATATCTCGAGATATTGCAAGAATCGATTATAATCGATTAAATCGTTCGAATGCGAAGAGACTGTGATAATCACCATTCTGTCACGCTGATGTAACACACCATGAAAATCCTTGAGCGGGTATAAGAATGCCGCATGCTGAAATAATACGACTTTCTGTATGTGGGTTTGTTACAGGAAAATCAACCACTTATGCAATCCGAAATATATCAAAGTATCATGTAGAAAAAGAAATGTGATTTCTTAAATGATGTGCATATGGGGTTAGTTGATATTGAAAAAAACCTCTGATAGACAACATAGAGTTCTGTTATGGGTCACGCTAAGGGGCCCAACCAATCCGTCGATCCGTCGGATCCGTTGAACCAACGGAGAACAATGTGGAATGCACGCATTCTCTATTAATGTGGCCCACAACCAACGGTTCTATGAACGTCGACGGATAAAGTAAGTCTACTTTATACTTTTCTGTCCGTCGACATTATGCTTACATTCAAAAATTGAACTTCACACATTTTAGAATCACAAAATTTGTGGGTGCAGTCGCGCAGATGTTAGTGTGTTGGACTACTAATCGGAAGGTCGCATGTTCAAATCCCGCCGGGGCCAAGTAACATCTAGAAGTTTTTTCCACTGTCCACCTCTTGCGAACATTTGACAAACATCCAAGAGTATCAATTGTTATCATGAGAAGCTTCTCAAATTTGCTGTTCAGATTCGGCTTTAAATTTTAGGTCCCTTCTACTTTGCACAGCAAATGGTTGGAGAACCCAGGTTTAGGCTACTGAAATATTACTAAGATATTGTTGGTTTGCTAAAGTACCCTTAATCGAGTCTTTTGGAAAAAAAACTGAGTAAGCCATCTTCCATGTGTTGGCTTGCTACCCATGCGGTGCAGGTTCACTCCCCATGGAGAACAACAACATACACCACCCATTCACATGCCTCTATACCAAAAGGAGGATTTCTGCCTGGTAGTACAATGGACCGTTACAGAGTCTGAGTGCTATAGGATTTGGATTTCCTTTTTTAATAAAAAAAAAAAAAAAGCCATCTTCTGACTCTTAACCCAGGAATTCAATATAATAAAATTAATGAAATTCGTTAGAGTAAACTGTTTGGAAAGCTTATTAAACAACGATTGTTAAATCATATTGAGGATGCAAACAAATATCCTAATGAGCAGTTTGGTTTTAGAGCGGGTCACTCCACAAGCCATCAAATTTTAAGAATTAAAAATCACGTCAAAAGTAACCTTAATTCAAAGTTATCGACTGGTCTTGTACTTTTAGACATTGAAAAAGCCTTTGACACTGTGTGGCACCAGGGGTTGATTTACAAACTTATAATGTTTAATTTTCCCACTTATCTGATTAAGTTAGTACGAAGCTTTTTACTTAATAGAAAATTTGCTGTATACGCAGGTATTGTAAAATCGTCTCTATATAATATAGTAAGTAGTGTTCCGCAGGGTTCTGTGCTGGGACCCATACTTTTCAACGTTTACATGTCCGACTTGCCGTCTTTGGACATAAATACTAAATTAGCTATGTTCGCTGATGACAGAGCCCTTTTTTCGTCTAGCATATTGCCTCAAGGCGCTCTCGAAAGTCTACAATGCTCACTGAATACGAGTGCGGGTCAATAAGTCCGTGACTTTTTGAATTTCTGACCTCTTTACTGAAACGGCAACACTGCTCCTGTCAACAGGCATCTGTCAGTTGACTCCTGTCAAAATTTAAACTTGCTGCGTCAGTTAGTTTGTGTTTGACAGCTATTTTTATCAGACTACTCACTAATTTGAGGAGAAAATGGAAAAAAGTGAATTTCGTGTGCTTATTAAGCATTATTTCTTGCGAAAAAAAACCATTACCGAGACCAAGGCTAAGCTTGAAAAATACTATGGGGACTCTGCACCATCGATTTCAATGGTAAAAAAGTGGTTTACTGAATTTCGTTGTGGCCGTACAAGCACTGAAGATGCCGAACGTCCTGGACGCCCAGTTGAGGTCTCTACACCCGAAACAATCGAAAAAATTCACGATATGGTGTTGGCCGACCGAAGATTGAAAGTGCGAGAGATTGTGGAAGCCGTAGGGATCTCGCATGGCTCAGTGGTTTCAATTTTGAATGATCACTTGGGCATGAGAAAGCTTTCCGCAAGATGGGTGCCGCGTTTGCTCACAGTCGACCACAAACGCAATCGTGTAACAACTTCACAGGAAGGTTTGGCGTTGTTTAATCGCAATATGGAGGAGTTTTTGCGCCGTTTTGTAACCGTGGACGAAATATGGATCCATCACAACACACCAGAGACCAAACAACAGTCAAAACAGTGGGTTTCTAAGGGTGAATCGGCGCCAAAGAAGGCCAAGGTGGGTTTGTCAGCCAATAAAGTTATGGCGACTGTTTTTTGGGATGCACGCGGGATAATCCACATTGACTACCTTCAAAAGGGAAGAACAATCAATGGGGAATATTATGCCAACTTATTGGACCGATTCAATGACGATTTGAAAAAAAACCGACCTCATTTGGCCAAGAAAAAAGTTCTTTTCCACAATGCAAGGGTGCACACATGTGCAGTTGCCATGGCAAAAAACCATGAATTGGGCTATGAATTGCTCCCTCATCCACCCTATTCTCCAGATTTGGCTCCGAGCGACTACTTCTTGTTCCCAAACCTGAAGAAATGGCTTGGTGGAAAAAGATTTGACTCCAATGATGAAGTCATCTCGCAAATAAAGGCCTATTTTGAGGACCTCGACAAATCATTTTTTTTGGAAGGGATAAAAAAATTGCAGAAGCGTTGGACAAAGTTTATAGAGCTCAAGAGAGACTACGTTGAAAAATAAAATTATTTTTTTATCAAAAAATCTGTGTTTTATTCCAAAAGTCACGGACTTATTGACCCGCCTCGTATCTTACAAACTTTTTTTCATAAGTGGAAAATCAAGGCTAATGCTCAAAAATCACAGGCAATCTGATTTTCTCGTCGAAGAAAAACTGATTTTTTGCCACAAACAATGTTGCAGCTAAACTCTGTTGATATCGCTTGGTCTGAAAGCTGCAAGTACACTTGACAAGAAACTGACTTTTGAGAAACATATTGCCAACACGATAAACAAAACTAACCTTGTAATAAGAGTTTTATACCATTTCATAAATCGTAAATCAGGTTTTAGCATGCATAATAAAATTTTAATATTTAAAACTATTTTCCAGTCTATACTCACTTATGGTGCTCCAGTGTGGTTTGACTGCGCTGAGAACCATTTAAAAAAGATTCAAAGAGTGCAAAACAAAATATTAAAATTAATGCTAAATTTGCCATGGCATTTTTCAACAGTACGGCTTCATGATAATGCTAATGTTAGGCAAATTAAGCTTGTACTATATAATTTACAAGACAACTTTTTTAGAAGATGTTCGTGTTCTGATAATGAGCTAATTCTTAATCTCTTAAATTAGATATTTTGTTTATATCACATTTTGGTTTATGTGCAATATTAGTTTTTAAGTATCATGTAAGGGTTTTTTCTTATAGCTTTTCCCTTAAAAATTATTTCTTTTCATTTAAATTATATTCATTTTAGTATTAAGAATATTGAAGTTGTAAAGAATTTAATTTTGTATATCTCTTAAATAACCACATATATGTAAATGTAAATATTATCGGACTGCAATAAAATAAATAAATGTTAAATTGTCGTTAGACCCATTTTTGAGAAAAGTGGAATTTTCAAAAATTCAAACAACTTTTATGAAAATAGAATAGCTATACAAAATTATTTTAAAAAATTTTCTATGCAAAATCGTTTTAAGTAGTAGTATAAGTCGGCTTGTTATTGTTCTTCAAAAGAACTTCATTCGTTCTTTAGTTATTAGCGTTTTTGTAAAGTACCGTTATTCGACAATTTTCGCAACATCTTCGTACGCAATTTTCTTACGCTCACCTGTGTTGTAAAAGCCAGTTGTATGGTAGGTAAAAGGTAAAAGACCCTAATGCGAAGTTTTAGGAAAATCCGTCCACCCATTGTGGTTGGAGCCTAGGTGACAGACAGACGTACGGAAATTCGGGACATATTTCTTTTTACTTCTTTAGTCCTACTATCATACCTCTTACTCAGATTGAGTTTGAAATTTCACCACGGTTGCAATATCTTTCTCTTTAGTATCCTAAAGTATACGAGAAAGCTAAGAATTAAAATTTCAAAATTGCAGCTCTTTTCGGGGCTATTTCCGAAATGGAAATTCACAAATTTTCTGCGAGGATTGGAAGTGCTCCATAGTTTTGATGATCTTTTAGTGAATCCGGGAGTTGTTATTTGGGAGACGAACAGAGTGACGAAAATACAAATCACGAAAATTCAAAACCCTAAGCACTCATTATCCCGAAAGCCCAAATTTCCAAAAGCCCGAAAGTGAAAAAGAAAATATGTAACTATAGAAAAATTAGTTCAGAAAAATATCAACAAACAAAAGCAATACCTCGAAACCAAATTGCTGCCAAATTTTTAGAATCACTTCAATTAACTGCCAGTTAGCCAGTTGAAGAGGTAGCCACGCAATAGTTTTTTTTTTAATTTTGCCGCAGTGAATTTCATTCGAGATACCGTGGTAGACCCTTTTCTCGAGATTTCGAAGCCCTGTATCTGAGGGACTACTTATGTGAAATAATTACAATTGAATTTATTCGATTTTCACCTTTAAAAGTAATCGCAAAGTTAAACGATGTGCTACCATTTACGCAACCACTACGAAACTTTTCTGCAACTGCTCGATTAATAAACAATTTTAATCTGTGTGTGTTTCTAAGCGAGATTTGTGTCGCGATTAGAAAGGACATTAACTATTTTAGTTCTAAGATTCTCCTATAGTTTTTATACGGAGGCACAAGGTCAGTTGCTTTTCACAAACACAGTCTTTACACATTCTCAGATAACAAGAGAATTATAGAAAACTGTCATCGGCCATTATAACAGAAGCCTTAAACAGTCTCTTAGCGGCTACAAAAGTGAAAGCGAAGTATATTTGTCCCTGCAAATAATAATTAGATTTAAGCTAGTAGCGTGCCCATTAATATACTAAACAACAATAGGCGTATTTTTTTGTGAAACGTATCAACTGTTGCACAAAAGAACGTTCTCAAGTTAAATAGCCTGCGGTTCTATGTATTTTTGCTCTGAATATTATCGACAGTGGCTGTCGATAGAAAGTTGGTTTTGTTTATCGTGTAAATTCGAACATTCCTCTGAATACATTTCAATATAAAAACAAGTCAGATACATAAATGAAGAACAATTTAACCCTTCTAGGTTTATCACAAAATTTAATCTTATTTACTTGTTTGATTCGATTATACGAGATGCTTAAACATAAAATTTAAGCGTTAAAATAAAAAAGAACATAAAAAATCATTTAAATGTATCAAGTTCAAGTCATTGCTGCATGCAGTCTGAAAATAGAGAGAAAGTTAGGGTCCTTGTTGCTTAATTTAGGCTTTAGGCCACTCCTCGTGCCCCAAATCAATTGTGAATGAGTTTAATAATCGGTGCATGTGCAGCATATACCAACGGAGTGTGATAGGCCCGCACCACTTGTGAGGTGATTGTCCGAATAGCTGGAGCAACAATTGGCGTAACAACCTCGGCATGCTTATGGACCACAGTCTGACTTTGGTGTGATACGGCTGTGGGAATCTTCTGTATCAATTCGCCAACTTTAGCGACAGTGGGCTCGTGAATACGAATTGTTTCTGGGGCCAAGACCGTTCTCAGGCCAGGGCTTGTGGTTATACTAATTGGTAACGAGACTATCTCAGGTGGCAGAATCTGGTGCTGAATTGACAATGATCCCAGCGAGGAGGTCGTCAGTGATGAGGATGATAAATCGGCCGCTTGCAAGTTTGCAGAATCTGTTTGCTCGGGTGTTGAAGATGGCTCAGTCGGCGTCGAAGATGCTTGTATTGGAGCTGGAATTTCGCGAGTAGATGCTGGTTCGTCTGTGGACTCCTCAGACGAAGAACTAATTGCGCTGGGTGGCTGCTCTGGCTGGAATAAAGATGCTAGCGAAATGGTTTCTTCTGATGGCAACGAATGCAGAAACTGAATCGAGGGATAGGCAGAGACTATCACTAGCACTGATGATACAATAAGCTGTGAAAGGGGGAATAATAAATACATCCAGTGCGATTACCACTACCCGGATTGAGTTCTTTACCAATTTAAACATTTTCCAGTGATATTTTAAGTCGTCTATTTAGCTTTTTTGAAAACACACACAGAATATGGCACTCTATCAATTGAGGCGACGCGATATTCCAATGAGAGATGCAGTGTGTTACTGATGTCCGACTTGTGTCGATATCTTGTTTTTATACGATCGCATCAACCATGAGAATATAGATCTGAAAATCATCTAGATGCAAAATGAACCTGACTGCATACCACAATACAGCGATAGACGACGGTTGTTGGAGTGCACCATTGTGAAATTCAACTCTCATATTTCCCTCTTTGCCAACGAGAATGACAGCACAATAGATAAACTCATATAAAAATGATGTTGTTCGGATTGCCCTACTGCTGTCCCACAAAGGTTACCCTCTTGTCAGCCTCAAAGCTCAAATAGCGTAGAAGGTAATTTGATCTGGATAGCAGTAAGCGCCCACATTGAGGACACTGCTGAATTTCGTTTAGGAGAATGCGGAACGTGGAATCTGGAAATCTGCGTCAAACAAAGTTGTATCACGGATGCTATAGCGATTACATCCCCCAAATGACTATATTTGATATATAGCCTTACGGTGGTTGACATTTTGCAATTTATTTCACAATCAATGTCATCATTATACAAGGTTAGGCATGCGAGTGCGAGAGCAAGGGTGAATTAGGGCGGCAGTACTATTTCAAGAGCAACAAGGTGTGGACTAGTGTGGAATGAGTGTGGGTTCCATAATCCATATTTCCACTTTCAACTTGAAGTTTAGAAAGCTACTTATTGAAATGTGAGTCTATTTGTTGCTGTTTCAGGTGAGCTTTTTTCAATATCAAAAACTAATTATTTATTTCACTATTCTGCATGAACGCAATGAATGGTTCGTTTACATATTTGTTGTAGATTTCCGACGTCAATAAAAATACTTATACATATATATAATATTATCAAATTACCCAACTGAAATGCAACTATAAAATTCAACCGAACGCCACTTAATTCGGACTCCGACGCCAATCCAATGCCTCTCATATTGAGATCCAATGACTCTGTTATAAGTCAGGCGTAATTAAATGATTAATTTCTTCTTGTGACTAATCAAGCAAATCAATTTAACAAGTAATCCGTTGATGCATGTATAATTTCGAAAAAAAAGGTTTGCTCTTTTAACAATGTTAACCGTGGCCCTCTATTAATTCCTATATCACCCTAATACCTTAGGTGGGCGCACAAAGTACACAATGGGATTCTTCTCTACCGAGTAGGGAGTCACGCTTAAAATAACCTAAAACACTTATTAACTATACGCGCAAAAGCATTATCACCATATCGGAAGTTACTTTCATTTTTGCTAATGGCGTCTCATATCATCGCGACCCTGCATTTGTAAAGTAAACCAAAGAAGAGTACATGGATCGCTATACTTTTTCAAAACTTGTAATAATGATGTCAATATTTTTTTTCACAAATACTCGGTTTGTTTTGTTTAATTTTTCAATTTGAATTTTGTGTCAGCACCCATTGCGGGGCTTAACCGGTCGCCTCGGGTGGACCTTTTAAACACCAGACAGCACTGTCGTTCTAGCGATTTGTCGCAAGATCTAGAGGTTTTTTTAATAAAATGTTGTCGCTAATATAAAATCTAGTGAATTCTGTCGACTTTTCGCTACCACAACTGGCACTGCAAACCCTCAATTAGTCCATTAAACCCTGATGCGAAAAACTCTCTTGTGCAAGTGAAAGGGACCTACAATTTTAAGCCGAATCCGAAGGTCAATGAAGCTTCTCATGACAATTGATACTCTAGGATGTTTGTCAGACGTTCGCCAAAACAAATGTATTACTTGGGCTCGGCGGGATTTGATCCTGAGTAGTCCAACACACAAACCTCTGCGCCACTGCACCAGCAATTATTTTATGTCTATTCTAGAGAAGAGTGTTCAGGGCAAAATTCCATTATTAAATTGTAAAATGACTTGGATTGGCAAAACCACAACATTTACTTTATTAAATGAGACAACACAGTAGATCCTGCTTAGTTTTGAACCCAAATTGCTGCAGGTATAAATAATTTTCAAAAATTACATGATTTGGTGGGCAAGGTTAGGTTTCGGGGTTGATGGAACAGAGCGAATCTATCACCCCTATCGTGGAATCCGTCGGATCTCAGATTCACTTCACTTATTCGATTCACGTGAACAGAAAAATACTATCGTGGCATCCGTCGGATACTCTCCCTTACCGATCACTATTGCTGATAAAGGAAGTTCAATTGTGACAGCTCGTTTAACCAACGACCATACCACGTCGAGTTAATCGGTTCTCGTCATATCACCGTAATTAAACGACGTTGGGCGCGGCTAGTACATAGATGCGGGACCGTTTGAGAACAACCGCGTGTCGTTGGCCAGTCCCATATACAGAGTTGAGGTAGATAATACATACGTGGTATCACAATGGACCTAAATTGGTCTTCTGCCGACAGCCACCTAAACCTAACCTAACCTGACAGCTCATTTCAAACACATTGTAAAAATTAAATTCAGTGAAAAGAAAATAAATTTTGTCTGAAAAGGGATAGCGTTGCATTGTTTTTTATTGAGAGATCGTCTTTAGATAAAAAAAAGGCGTTCTCAGCTAAGGGCAAGAGCGGAAAATGTTATGGAACTATCAGAAGCAACGTAAGATTTCATAAACCAATTTTGTGTTTAAACTAATTCCTATTTGTTTACTTAAAAGTTTATAAAATGCTTCAGGCTCAATGAAACAGCATTTTCCTACGTATTGGATGTTTTAACATCGGAGCTGGCTCTTGCCTCAAAGTCCTCAATCTCTCTAGCACATAAGTTAGCAGCATGTTTACGATTTTTTGCAGAAGGTTCCTACCAATATGGTGTAGGAAAGGATTATAATTGTTTGCAAGATTTAATTTTTGGATCTCCAGCTCCAATAATTTTTGTTTTGCAATCTCCTCCATTTGAGCATTATGCCTTGCAATTTCAATCTTGAGATCCTTTGTTTCCCTAGATCTTGTCTAGGTATCTATAAATTTTCTTGATGCTGGTATTGGAGTCCACAGCATTTTCTTTCTGGCTCTCCAAGGCCTTAACCACCTCCTTATATAGATTTTCCTGTATGGATATTTGCTTCGAAAGAAGATCGACAGAAAACATTTTTTTTTATTTTCTTTAAACATTTCGAATTCATCGATTCCAGTAGCATCAACCTCCTCATTTTGACTTAACCGCAGTCGTTTCGGAGAAGGAAGCTCCTCACTTCCTTGGGTAGGCAATCCGAAACTCCTTGCTTCTTCTACTCCTTCAGCTGACTCAGTCAGTTGAACCAAATTTATAACCTCTTCCTCCTCGGGAGGATAAGTTACATTTGGTCCACCACCTGAAGCCTTCAATTCTTTTCGATTTGAGTCCAGTTTTTTTTCAGGTGGGATTTATGGTCGCTCCAAACCTGAAACAATACATTTTATGTAATAGATGATGAAAAGAAAATTGTGTGTCAATTACCTTCTTCCATTCGATAACCTCCTTACATGGAGGACCTAAAGTGTTTAATTTAATTTGGAGATTCCTCCAAAATTCCCGTATTTCCTCTGGCGGTATTTTGGAGTCATTGTTAGCAATGTCAGGATTATCCTTCATTGCACATACTAATGCCTTAAACTGCTCTCTATTCGTGGTTTTTTTTCCTTAAAATATAGAAAGAACATAAAAATAAGAAAACAAATACAAAAAAATTATTACCTACATTTTTCACGACTCGCGTCCTTTTTGCAGCACAGTTTACAAAATAACAGCCTGATCCACAATGAGAAAACTGCGGATGTCAAATGCATGGGGAGGTTCGATCCGTTCGTTTTCCACGATACAGTGAATCTCATTCACGTGTTGCACTTTAAATTATTATTAATTATTACTCGCGGGCAAACTACTAAATTTACTTTTATTTGGCGGAAAACAAACGAGATAAATTACTGGAAAACAATTGCGGCCGCCACCGCCGAAAACTGAATTTACCGAACTGTCAACGAAACGAAGGCGAGATGAAAATATGAAATGTATGAAGAGCGCGAGTGCAACAATCAGCAGAGTATATGCTGATTTCCCGGTAGCTCAGCAAGGGGTGGGTTCAGGTAATAAGAAATAAGAAACTAATGTTTGGTGAATCGCACCAACTGAAAACGCAGATACTTACTGTGTTGCTTAATTTACGATTAATCACGGGTCTGAAAAATAGATTACAAAGAAAATGGGCGCCACACAATTTTAAGGTGAATTGTGAAACCAGAGGAATACAACCAGAAACGAGCGAAAAAAAACCACAAAAAAAGAAATGCAAGATTTTTTTTTTCCACGACGATATAAAACTCCGTTGGAGTACGGCAAATTTTATTGGGGTTTACTGCACAGCCGATTGGGAATCAAAGTCCCAGAATGACTCACGATGGCTTTTCCCGAACGAGGGAAAATATTCAAAATTAACGGGTCGCGTGTCCCGTGGTATACCGGGAATTTTCGGAGGCAGGATACTACCGAGATCACTAATTTTTCCACTTTAAACCCTAACACTCCTACTAACTATACTGTAAAATTACACAAAGTACTTAGCTTTTTATTAAGTGAGATCCTTCAACTCCTTTTCCTCTTCGTCCCTCAAATGGGTGGGTATGATCCCGCCTTGACAAGTGTCTCCCTGCTCCGGCACTTATCCTGAGCGATTTTAAATTTCCCTGCCGCCTATCTCCTTCCTCGAATAATTTTCTTGACTTTTTTTCTTTCTTTTTTTTCCACAAAGTCCCTTCTGGACGATAACAAAACTTCCACTGCCTTTCTGCCTGGTCAACCAAGAAGTCATCTTCCAGCTGGCTTTGTCCATTTCGTCGGCCGGCATCCTCACTCACACATCCATACATACATGGGGAAGCAGAGCCAACGACAGTTCAACAAGACCATTCAGCTGTGGCGCTGGAGTGGTCAACTGTTTCGTACTCCCCCATTCTCACACATACTTAGACCATTTGGCGGTCCATGTCCTCTTCTGCTGCACTATGTACTCTTACATCAGTGCGCTGACATGAACCCGCTAATGTTCTCACGCCCTTCAGGCGACCTTTCACTCAGTGAATTCGCCCATTACTCTAACTCTCCAGTAATGAACGAACCCTCCTACCGACCCTGGATCTGCCTTTATTCAGCCCATACCCTTTTGGACAGATCGCGACGTAAACAAAGTATATTCGAGCAAGGAGCAAGATTTCCAACAAAATGAATGTTATTTATTTATTTTTCAAGAATATCCCCACCAAAAAGCACAAAACTCTTGAATAAGTGCAGGATGCGGAGAATGGAAATCTTTTCCCAGATGTCCATCCCTAGGACCAGACCCAGAAGCCATTCGCGAGCGGAAAAACAAAGGAGTTGGTAATTAAATATTTGTTTGACTTGAGAATTTTTCCCTATTCTACCTCGGTGGAATCGTGCGCAGATTTTGGGGAAAGGGACATGCCGATCGTGGGCCATCCTTTACATCAGTTTAATTTATGGTGGGATCGCGGCCATCGTTCTATTTATGTCTCGGGAAAGTTCCAAGACATCCACATGTGGTTTTTGTTGACTAGGATGCTCGTCTACCGTCACCCCTTCTCAGTTTCACCGTGATGTGTTTGTGTTTGTTTGTTTTAGTGTAATCGCCGGTACGGTGGCGATCGTTGGTTTCTTTCAGCGTGATTTAAGTGTATCGCGTTTTGTGTTTCGTGTGTCGTGAGGGTGTTTTACAGGGCCGCCCGCCCGCACGCCTCTGCTGCTCCTTCGGTGCTCCCACGACGGAGTTGGATCAAAAGGGAGCGTCATCCCTTCCCTCATCGAACGTGGCTCACTACCGTGTCTGTGGTAGATCTTTATTCGCATTTGGGCCTTTGACTACTCGGACCGTCCGTCCGCGCCCGCGAATCTCATTTAAAGGTGCAGGGTGGATGTTTTGGTGTGTTGCGTTAGTTCCACCCTGCCGTTGCAGACTGTCCGTCTGGTTGCAGAGTGCATTAAGCTTGCCATCCGCCTTTTCAGACCGTCCGTCTGTCATTATTTTCCCCAGACCGTCCGTCTGTATCGATGTGCACAGACCGTCTATCTGTGTCGGCTTTCCCAGACCGCCCGTCTGTCGTCATTTCCCACAGACAGTCCGTCTGTATCGGCATCCACAGACCGCCCGTCTGTCTTCGCGTCCAATGCTTCTTTTCGGTTTGGGCCTCCTGCCCTTCATGCCACCTGTGGTGGTTGCTCCCCAAGGCTCCAGAGACGTGGATCAATAGCTGATGGAAACATGGTTGCCCCTCCACCTCTTCAGACCGTGGGAACGCAGACCAAGAAAAGAGGGAAATTGCAAGGAGAGTCAAGGGAAAAAGAGACTGGCCCTTGTTGCGAGCAATTGGACCGCAACACACGTTACCGACATGTGGATGGTTCACGTCTGCGGATTACACGATGCAAATTATTTACTATTAGCGGATCGTTCCTTCCGACGGATTCGACGATAGGGGTGTATAACACCGCAATCAGATCGATGTGAACCCATTGTGAAACCCTTCGTTGCGAGTGTTGACCTCTTTGTTCTGACCTTGGCCCTCCATGCTTAGTTTATTTTCGCTTCTCCAAGTTGTTTAGCCATTTCGATGTCCTTATAAACCTGTAAAGATTTGAAAGTGAGATATAAGACAGATCTTGAATGATCAGAGCAGTGCCAGAAAGTGAAGTGTATCCTCATGGGTCTCCTAGTCAGTGCAGAATCTATAGATGCCGTCATATTTAAGATTTAGTTTTATTGTGTGGTTCCTTAGCAAATTGTGAGCGGTAAGAGTTCAAATAAACTACGACATTGACGTTCTGTCATAAAGTAAAAGTTTGTTTGTACGGTTCTCATCATATTTTGGCAACAGTTGCCTGATAGGTATGTCAGAAATAGTTTACTATTTCCACGTGTTGTTGGCTTTCATTCGGATCTTGTATTCCACTCTTTCTCTGAGATTACACAGTGGTGGTTTGAACGACTTTGGTGAATGTTCTTGGTTTATCGCAGACCCTTTCCTTGCCAGCTCATCAGCTCGCTCGTTTTTATACCCTATTCAAGGGGTATATTAATTTTGACGCATAGTTTGTAACATACCTTAATATTGCCGTAGACCCCTAAAAGTTACTATATTTATGATCAGCATCGATAGTAATGTCGATCTAGCCATGTCCGTCCGTCCGTCCGTCCGTCTGTCGACAAAAATTAGGCCTTTAAACTGGACCTAGAGAGCTGAAATTTTAACCATATACTCTCTAGGGTCCCGAAATAATCAAGTTTACGAATTTTTGAAATCCGCCCCAAATAAAATTTTGGAAAAAATCGAATTTTGAGCTAGAAAACTGAAATTTTTTATATATGATCTATGACTCCTAAAACTGCTCGGGATAAAAATTTTTCAAAATCCGCCCACTGACACGCTCACAAATAAATAAAACAATTTTTTTGAAAATCCAAAGTTTGAGCTAGGGAGCTGAAATTTATAATATATACTCTCTATGGGCCCTTTATGCTCATGTGTAAATATTTTCAAAATCTGCCCACTGACACGCCCACAATTATTATTTTTTTTTTTTTTTTTTAAATTCAAAGTTTGAGCTAGGGAGCTGAAATTTATAATATATACTCTCTAGGGGCCCTTTATTCTCATGTGTTAATTTTTTTTAAATCCGCCTACTGACACGCCCAGAATTAAATAAAACAATTTTATTGAAACACCCAAATTTGAGCTAGGGAGCGTTTTTTTTTTTTTGATAAAATCCTTTAAATGTTATATAACAAAATATGTAGAGCGTTCTTAACAATTCAACCATACTTAGACTTTTGTCACGCCCACTTATGATGGATAGGAATAAGAATAGGGTATCCAACAGTTCGCCCAAGCGGACTGTAGACCGTCCCTATGTTTTTATATAATGTTGTTATAATTACTGTACGAACCTACATCATATTGTACAGTTTTATTAATCATGTTATATATTTGTAAGTTCGTTATTCTTTCATTCTTATTTTGAGAATTTGTTGATTTCATATATATATACCTATTAAAACCTTTTCATTCTGTAAATTTATCGTTTAGGTGTTAACACGTTATATATTTGATTTATTTATTTATTGTATGATTTTTTGTAATTATTCATTTGTTTATTATACATATATACTTACTTGTTGTTATATATTATTATGTTCTTTATTTATTTATCTTATTTTATAATTTTAATTTATTTATTTATTCTATCAACTAACATATTTATATTTATTTATTTATTATATTTATTTATTTAATATATTTGATTTATTTACTTACCTATTCATTGTATTTATTTATTTATTTATTATATTTATATTACGTTTATTTAGCTGTCATGTTAATTTATTTGATTTCTTACAAAATTACCTAATAGTTTCCTGTATAATTATAACTTCAATATCTCTGATAATTTAAATGAAGGTTTTTTAACTAGCTTTTTCCTTCGCAATCTGTCAATTTGTTTAAGTGCTTGCATTCAATTTGTAATATTTTCATGTCTATATACAAATATTATTAATCAACTATTGTGACAATTTTGCTACAAAATAAATAAAACATGACAATAACACTTTGTTAAGTACCTTATCATGAATTGGCTACACAGCTCGGGCGTTAAGGAAATTAAGATTAGAAGAGAAGGAGAGATGCCGATGCACGTTGGTTGTTGGTTTTAAATGTTTGTAGGTTATATTGTGAAGGAAAAATAGATCGTGAAGGAGCATTCCACATTCGGGTTCTACGGCTGAGGAAAGATTCTTTTAATTTCACTGTACGTCCGAATGCAGGCTTGAGGGTAAACTAATGAGCAATCATTGCATGGCGGGTATTGCGGTTAAAATGTTCTAGGGGTGGAATGCAACTGGCTCTTTCGTTTGAGCACTTATGGTGGAAATAATGATAAAATAACGAAAGACAGGAGACATTAGGTTAGGTAGGCGGGCTGGCTTAGTGCCACACTCAGGTTAATACTGACCCATTGTGATGCCCATCGGGGGAGCGCGTTTTTGTATCCTATCAAGTAGCTCCAAATAAATTATTGGTGCACCAGACCAGATATGAGCGTTGTACTTGAGTTTCGGGAATAAACGCCTCGTTGCCGGATATGTCCCTGTTGTCAGTGACCCAGCTGAGATTCGTCTTATGCAGTGAGGTAAGAGCTTGGAGCTCCTCAAAACAGCATTCACTATTGAAAGCAATAACTTCGAGGTATTCAAGGAGCTAATCTACCTTGAAGTAATCATCAACTCAACGGTGCCATTCGTTAGATGGAGAATCACCTTAGCAAATCACTGCTTCTAGTGGGAAATTGGAGCTAATATTGGGTTCTTTCGAAAGAAAATACTCCGTCGGATATTTTGTCCTCCGTGCGAAGAGGGCTAATGGAAGAGAATATACAAGTGCGAGCTCTATGAGTTGTTCCGAGATGTGGGAGGTAGCCGAAAATCTCAACCGCGTCGACTACAATGGGTCGGCCACATCAAGCGAATGGACAATAATGCCCCATCTGTTCACCGACTTGGACAAAACTACATTCGCTCGGCCACATCGAGTAAATGGACAATAATGCTCCAGTGGATCTTCGACACCCAATGCCCATGTCCGAGACGACAAGGAAGACCAAACCTCCGTTTTAAAGAACAAGCCTTTGCGGATGCCAGGGCGCTTGGTCTTGACAACTGGAAGTATGGGAAACTGGAGGATGGAAGTCAGGCAATGCATCTGAGGCTGAGACTTTTCACTGGTCGGGAATGCAAAGGTCGTAGTTCCAGGGAATAATTAAATTTAGGCAAGTTCTTGTTGCATACATAAATATGCATACCTTTCCTCCTACAAGCATTTTAAATAACCGAATTGTATTTCAGACGATACCATCGTGTTATCTTGCAAATGCACCCGCAGTCCCAAGATTCCATCATTTCCTATGGTGTAATATGCACAGACATTACGTTTGCACATTCCACCACGTTCGTGAACTGGTCGCACTTAGCTTCTTCAAGGTAACGTGACATCTTCAATTTTTCTAGGCAGAGCAGACAATAAAAAATAGTTATGAGGCTAGTCTTAAAATGAAGCGAAACCGTGAACAGCCGAAATAAATAGCTATAAATAAAAATTAATGTAATAAAATAAAAGTTCAAGAAATATAGAAGAGTAATAAAATAAAAGTTCAAAAAATAACCATTAACAAGTGTGTCTTGTTTTAATTTTTGTCGTTTTCTACTTGTTGTTTTGTTGTTGTCTTATCCATATTCGCGCTAAAGGATCGCGGGCTAATTGCGAATGAGCAAACGTAGTAATTCTGTGTCGTCTGGGATAACAACAGTACAGTGAAAAATATTTACAACATTCTTAAAACCTTCATTATTATGGATAAGGAAAGGTAAAGTAATAAAAAAAATACAAATTTCTGGATTTAATAACAAAGTTCTCTTCACGATGCTTTAGTGTATCAGACTACTAATCGAAAGGTCCCGGATCAATTCCCGCCGGGGCCAAGTAACATTTAGAGCTTTTTTCCACTGCCCCACCTCTTGCGAACGTCTGACAAACATCCAAGAGTATCAATTGTCATGAGAAGCTTCTCAAATTTGCCGTTCGGATTCGGCGTTAAATTGTAGGTCCCTTCCTCGTGGTTTAAGAAGCTAGGTTTTATGCCCTATATGGGCCGTTAATGCCTAATATTAATTTTTTTTTTTTACTTTTCGGTTATTGGTATTGAGAACTTGTTTTCTTGTTTCACATTTATAATTTTAGTTTTACGAACAAATTCATACATTATAAGAACAAATTGCATGTGGCATTTAAATGTTCTTCTCTGATTTTATATTCTGAAAAAGCCTCCCAAAATCCAAAATCAAAAAAAAAACTCTCTAGTGCACATTATGAAAGGAATCCCCATGCAAGTGTTCAGGCGTTTATAGTTATTGAGACACAGTGATATATTTTTGAATATCTGTTGATTTTTCTTGCACTTGCACATAATTCAAAACAAATTGCCTCTGATTTTCTATTATGATTTTTTAATTGACAACTAATGAATATTCTGTGCTCCGTCAAAAGTATAACGCTCATCAAATTCTACCACTAAATTCTAATCCGATTATGTTCGTTTTACTTTGTGACAAAATGATGGATACTTCCGTTTTAAATTTTTCCAACAAAGGCACTTTGTTACCAAACACCACAAACACCAGCGAACCAGTTATCCAATGAACTTGAACCTGGCCAAAAACCAACAATGGGTAAGATTCGATTTTCTAGAAATATGTTCCACCACCAAATTGACGAAGGTCACATCAACAGAGATTTTGTCATCCCAAATCAAGGTGCGGCCCAGGGGCTATGGTAAGCGATGGATTTATACACGATTTGATTGGCTACCGTTAGTTCAATTCATATTGTTATTTGACAAGTGCTCGTTTGGCAATTATTGTGAATGTTAAGTGACTTTACGAGAACAAAAAATTACCCAAAATAATCCGCTGGCCTTGACGACTTGATTTATAATTTTTAAAGAAAAGGTTATTGCTTCACATAGATTCCGTGTTGGTATAAATAAAAAGTGTCTCCAAGGTAACCGTATCAGACGTAATATATCCATCAACCACACAATGTTCAAATCCGTAAGTGTTATTTGCGGTGAGAACCGATTGCGAATTTTAATAACGTTTTTCCTCCGTCAATTAGGTTGCTCTTCTGGCTTTCTTGGCTATTGCCACTGTTAATTGCGGTATCATCGCTACTCACAACGTTGTTGAGCCTGCGAAAGTAGGAGATGTTGTCCACACTGTTCCCACAGCAGTATCCCATCAAAGCTTCACAAGGATTCATAACACAGCTGTTATTGGTGATTTCGTTGCTCCAGTTATCAACACGGTTGAAGTCGCTCCGGTGGTCAAGAGCATTGAAGTTGCCCCTAGGGTTGAAACTATTGAAGTTGTCAAGGCTGCCGGACCTGTTGTGCATCAGGCTGTTGAAGTTGAATCGGCAGCACCTACTGAAGATGTTTCTCCAATCGAAGAGATTGTTCCTGTGGTGGCTTCTATTAAAACAAATGAGCCCGAGGCTGCTCCTGTTGTCAAATCTGTAGAAGTTGCTGCTCCTGCGGAAGTGGCTCCAGTTGCAACAGTAATCAATAATGTGTCTCCAATAGTGCAAACCTATGCTGCCGCGCCAGTTCTAAGTCATGTCTACCAAGCTGACCCACTTGTGAATAGTTTTGCCTCACCTATTGTCGTTGCTCACCCTGGTCCAGTAGTGTACTCCTCGCCAGTGTCTGCACCCCTGATCTATTCCGTTTAAAGTCAAATCAACTCAAATTAAAGTGAACCGAAAATTGCAGTAAATATTTTTTGTTTTAGTTTTTTTCTCAGAATAGATGTCCCGAATAAGTTTCCATGCATCGCACTTCAAGATCGCGGAATAATTGTGGCAATGTGATGATGTATTGATGATTCTATTGAACAACTTCACTGCCGCAAATTTACATATTTATTTTGAAGAATATGTTGATTATGACCATATGAATTGGGACCGTGGGATCGCATACAGCTCACGAGCGAAGGTGGACGTTCTGATGCAAGCATTTTGTCCTAATCGGTGGACAGATATTATTGTTTATTGAAAGCAAGTATGTACATACTTCGTTTTGTCTTTGTTGACTTCAAGGCCGCGTATTCCAGTAGTTGGAGGGATCTGTTGAAGATAGGCCTTCCGTATTGACACCTGCCCTGCACACTATCCGCTCCAGAACTAGATTGAAGAAGTCACATAACAGCACACATCCTTGTTCTAAAACCGGTACAAGTTTGCAATAGTTCGAAAGAACTGTTTCCATACTGCATATAGCACCGTGTGGTTTCCAGCATCATACGACACAACTGTTTGAGTTTTGCCTGGATCCCGAAATCGGCCATCGCCAAATAGAGCTCCTGGCGATGAATGCTATCATATGCGGCTGTAAAGTCGATGAAAAGATTGTGGGTCTCGACTTGAAATTCATTTTTCAGCTATCATTCTAAGAAGGTGTTCTTCTACGCTGTTAAAACCACTGCGGTAGCTTTTCTATTGGTTCTATTCTTCAGCGCTCTTTTCGATAAAATGGAAAACAGCATTGGTCCAGCATGTCCCCGATTGTCCCAAAAAAAAGGCGAGTCTTCTTCTCCCTCTTCCTACCGACCAATTAACCGTCAGCTTATGAAATATCTTGAATCCCGACATCTTCTTAATGACCAGCAGTATGGTTTTCGGAGCAACAGGTCCACGGGTGATTTGATGCCGAATCTAACCGAAAAGTGGAACCAATCACTTCACCAGGGTGGTGCAAGCTCTTTTTTGAAAATGCGTGCATTCGGAACCGCTCATACTCTTCTTCAATCGATTAGAAACTTCCTTCTGGACCGTTTAATTCAACTTGTTTTGGACGGTTACAAGTCCGCAACTCACCAAATAAATGCTGGTGTTTCCCAAGGATTCGTTTTGTCCCGACCGTCTTTCTCATTTTTATAAATGATCTGCTGCCTGTAACTTCTAATCCAATTTATTCCATCGCCGATGACAGTGCCCTCAACTTCTCATATTTGTTCTGGTTCACGCCCCTCTTATTTGTGTGTGAAACTAGAACGGCAGCGTATGTTAAGCATATATAAAGGGTGGCGACGGGTTGTGACCCGTGCGGTGCAGGTTCAATCCCCATGGGGAACAACAACATACGCCACTCATTCACATGCCTCTACACCAAAAGGAGGATTTCTGCCTGGTAGTACAATGGACCGTTACCGAGTCTGAGTGCTCTGGGATTTGGATTTCCTTTTTCTTAAAAAAAAAATAAAAAAAAAAATAAAAAAAATGTTAAGCATCGTACAGTGAAATAGAAAGTATCGTTGCTTAGGCGTACAACCGGCATGTCGAATGATATATCGCTCTCTGTTTTTCCTACACATTCAGATTTACAAACATTCAAAACCAAAGTGCATCGGTTGCTCGTCCTTCCTTCTTCCTCTTTTCGTTAATACACGTGCTGTGTGATTATGTACATTATAAGGGTGCGGGTAAAATCCGATTTGCACGCGCAAATTATAAAAAAAATTGGTCTTTTCCAGGATTCGCCTTAGTGTGAAGATTTGGTCTATTGTCGATCTGTCTGCTTCAGACGTTCACACGGCACGTTGGATAGGATCTTATATGCGATATTTAGCAGGGATATGCTTTGATAGTTCTTGCAAGTCATAGGATCGCCTTTCTTGTAGATGGAGCATATGGAGATATATAGATAGTGATAGTGCATGCGCCCTACCAAAACATCACTTTCGCATTTGAAAAGTTTTGCTGGTAAACCATCAGATATTAAATACTGTTCAATAAATGTTCTTTTAATTATTAATCAAATATGCTCATTTATTGGTCATTGAAAAGGGTGTAGGCCCTTGTGTAAGCCTTATTAAGGCCGTTTAAACTTGATTTAATACTTAATGAAATCCAATCAATGTAAGATGGCATAAAGGAATTATCAAACGAGTTCTAAGAGAAGTTTTACTGAAATGAAACATAAATAATGACTTTTTTAGAATAAAATATATATCGTTAACACATCTGCAATCGCAAATGCACTGACAGAAGTGAATGCGGATAACTCGCTTGGTGAATTGATTAATCTACTGCTCACAAGTCGGATTATCAATTCAAAACTGGGCGTAACATCTGCTAGGAGATCTGTCAGTAGAGGTACGCCACAAGGCGGTGTTCTTTCCCTCCTTCTCTGGAACTTGGTGGTGAATTAACTACTGATATACCTGGAAGGGGAGGGCTGCAGGGTGATTGCCTATGCGGATGATGTTCCTATCGCCTTCTCTGGAAAGCACGTCAACACCATAAAGGAACTCCTGCAAAACGCTCTTAACAAGCTAACGAGATGGGCTAATCGGTGTGGACTGGGCGTAAACCCCCACAAAACCGAGCTTGTCCCTTTTTTCCAGGAAATATAAAATTCCACAAATTGACCCTCCCTCTATTAGCGGTTTAACCTTAACTCTCTCTGATAAAGCGAAATTTTTGGGTTTAATCTTCAATGGGAAGTTAAGCTGGAAACCCAATATACAAGAAAGAGTCAAGAAAGCTACAGTAGCACTTTTCTCTTGCAAAAAAAGTCAATGCAACAAGTGGGGTATACAACTCCGCATCACGCATTGGCTATATACATCGGTGGTAAGACCAATTCTTACTTACGGGGTGGTTGTCTGGTGGACTGCCCTAGAAAAAGCTATAAATCGCGACAAGCTGGGCAAAGTCCAGTGTTCAGTTTGTCTGTGCATTGGAGGAGCACTCCGTACAACCCCTTCCGCAGCACTTGACATTCTTCTACACCTGATACCCCTCGACATCTTTAGCATGCAAACAGCGGCCTGTTCCGCTGTCCGCTTAAAAGCTACATCACAATGGACCAATAAGAATTTTGGCGACTCCATTATTCTGGACTCCTTCGAGTCTCTACCTAGAAACATAGACTACACCATACCCCGTTTGCAGTTCGGAAAGAGCTTCCAAATCACCATTCCTTCCAGATCATTCTGGGATGATGATGCATTTGCGGAGGATAAATCGATCCACTTCTACACCGACGGATCAAAAACTAGTGATGGGTAGGTGAGGGCGTTTTCTCAGAAAAGCTAAATCTTAGCTTCTCTTTCCGTCTTCCTGATTATTGTAGCGTGTTCCAGGCGGATATTTTGGCGATAAAAGATGCCCTGACGTGGCCAAAGAGGAATGTGATATCCTCAAAGGATATCTGTATCTTCTCAGATAGTTAGGCCGCGATTAAGTCCCTGAACTCAGTCTCTTCATATTCCATCGTAGCCCTAGATTGCCGCTTATCTCTTTCGGAGATGGCGGAGCAGTTTAACATTCACCTCTGTTGGGTGCCGGGACATAGAGACATTCTAGGTATCTGTGGGCAGACGATCTCGCCAAAAAAGGAACATCATTACCTCTTTTACCTGATAAAGGTTGCCTAGGCATACTAATCGCTACATGCAAACTCTTCTTCAAGCTATCCGCAATCGAGAGAACAAACCTTAGGATAATAGCAATACATGTCTAGCGACTAAGCGGATCTGGCCAAAACAGGATCTGCGACTCTCTAAGTGTCTAATCACATTAAACCGACTGCATATTAGAGAAGTTGCATGGACGAGTAGGAGGAGGAGACCATACCTCACCTTCTCTACACATGTGCTGCGCTCTCCCATAAAAGAAATCTCTATCTAGGGGACTTCTTGTTCAATGACATAAGTGACTTAGCCAACACTGGCGTTAGAAGTCTATCGCGCTTCATAAAAAGCTCCTACTGGTTCAACGAGCAGTGAGGGAAAACCCCAGATCTGTGTGGTACCATAATGGACCTAACATTGGTCTAAGTGTGTTGGCCCTTGCTGACAGCCACGTCAACCTAACCTAACCTAGAATAAAATATGCAAGTTCCCAAATTTTGGTTGATTTCAAAAATCTGTCCTTTTTTCCCAACTGCTTCATTTTTGAGCTGGAGTTCCCTACAAGTAGGGATATTTTCCTACACTTACCATCATTGCTAGTCGAATGTCAAAAACATCCCAACAAGCCTTTAGGGTTTAGGTCAATCACCCAATCAGCTGTCGAGTTGTGATATACTGAACTATCTGTCACGAATGATGGTGCCTCTCTCACTTTTGTAATGATTCTACAATTGGTAAAACGTAATTTTTGTATGCTTGCATACGACGACTGATAGAAAAATAGAAAGCACCCCTTCCTTATCCGTCGAAGGTCATGGATCAGTTGCTTAGGGCCACCTTCCATAAGAATACGTCTATTCTATATTGTTCTCCGTTGAATCAACTTATTTTTTTTTTTTTTTTTTTATGTATAATTCTTTATTAGTATTTTTAATACTTTATAAAACTTACAAATTATAAATTATACACTTTTCAATTCAGTCTTATTGCATTTACATATTTTTAAATATTTCTTTTCACAAATTCAATAAACATTTTAAATGATCTAAAATTGTTATCATATTTAATGTCATTTGGTAGCTTGTTAAATAATTAAAATCCCTTATAGATGATCGTACTTTGGGCGTCCAATGAGTTCTGCCTTTTCAGTCTAAAGTCATTCGCATTTCGATGTTGGTAGGGTTGCACCTCATTAACATGTCTGACCTCATTTAGTAAATATCTTGGCGCATCACCATATTTTATTTTGAAAATAGTCAAAAGCGTATTCAGCTCCAACCTCTGCTTAACGTTGAGCCACATAAGAGCTTCTAGCATATCCCTTACTGGAGTAAATCTGTTGCACCTCAGGATGCTCCTCATAGCTTTGTTTTGTAGTTTTTGCATCCTTTCGATCTGACCCTGGTTGCAGCAAGAAAACAATATTGATGAGCAAAACTTAAAATGTGGTTTGACTATTGTATTATACACTGTAACAGCTGTCAAATAGTTCATTCTTTTTCGAATCCTTTTAAGAAAATCCTATTTTTTTACCAATTTTTTGCAGATATATTCTATATGGTCGTGCATTTTTAGATCCTTATCGATGATCATACCCAGATATTTTATGTTCTTAACGTTTTCAATAGCTTTTCCGTTTATTTCTATATTTGTTGTGCCATTCATATTTATCTCCATTAACTTTGTTTTCTGTTCGTTCAATTTTAGTTTGTTCATTTTTAGCCATGTGATCAATTTATCATTCATAAGTTTATATTTGTACTCCTCTTCGCCTGTTCCTTTTGCGTATATCAGGGTATCGTCAGCGTACATAACTATTTTGCAAAATTTAACCATTTCTGGCATATCATTTATGTATATTATAAATAGCAGCGAGCCTAATATTGAACCTTGCGGCACTCTTTGATCCACTTCAATAAACTCTGAAACGCTTTCATTTACTTTCGTCCGTTTTATTCTATTTGTTAGGAAAGATCTAAACCACTCTAGCTCCTTATCTTGTACACCATAAATATATAATTTTCTTAAGAGAATTTCTCTATCAATTGTTTCGAACGCCCGCTTAAAATCTAAGAGCAACGCCATTGTTTTTTCTTCTTTCCGCCATCTTTGCATTCATTCACTACGCGATTAACTGCTGCTTCACAGGAATAATTCTTTCTGAACCCCGATTGATATATTGAGAGAATATTATTCCTCTCAACGTATTACATCAGTTGTTGTTTAACCACCGTCTCGATAACTTTCTCAATTGTCCTAAGTGTATTTATTGGTCGAAACTCTTCACTCTTATTGGTTTTTGTCACTTTTTCTACAGGTGTCACCACAGAATCTTTCCAAGGGCTCGGAAACTCTCCTAATAGTAGCGATTCGTTGACTAGCTTAAGTATTGTTTGTCCTATAGTACTCCAGTTATTCGTAAATATTCGCGGACTTATTTTTTCGAAATCCGCTTTGTTATTTAGTTTTCTGCATATTGTTTTAAGTTCGTATTGTTATTTGATGGAATTTGAATCTACTTTCTGATGGCTTTATACAGTTAACATATTCGGTGTTCTCGATTGAATTGCCGATTTCTTTTACACTTTTTATGAAATACTCATTGAATTTGTAAGCAATGGTCAAGTCATCATCTAGAATTTCGCCTTCAAAAGACACGTTTTGAATTTTGTTCTTCTGCTGTTTTAGAACTAGTTGCTTTATTCGATTCCACATTTGCTTGCCTTATTTTATTGTCAACGTACTTATTTTTTGCTTTGTTTATTTCGACTTTAAAATGGTTTCTTGTTATTTTGTATTCCATTGCTCTCTACTATTGCTGAATTTCGTTATTTGGTACTTCTCGATTTTTTTTGCTTTTAACTCTTTTAGTGTGTTATTAAACCATAAATTTGTTTTGTTGTCCGAAGTTATATTTTTCTTGACTAGATTTTTATTGACTATGTTTTTCAAATAAATATTAATTTTGTTCGCGTTTTCGCTTACATCACAGTTTATGTCATATGCCGTATTTAACTGCCTCAGTTCTCTTGCAAACTTATCTTTCTTGTATCTGAACACATCGATTTCACGGTTCGCATCTGCTATTCTATGAACTCCCGCATTGATTTCAATTTCCAGATTTTCATGGTCCGATATCTTATCATTTGCGTTTACACGCACTGCAACGTTCTCCATATTTGTTATTACATAATAATCAATTATAGTTTTTGTGCTTTCCGTTATCCTTGAGTACTCTTGTGTTTTTTGAGTAAGACAATATTCGTTCTACTTCCTTCTTATATATATGATTTTGGCACCAGTCAATGTTGAAATCGCCTGCAATCAAAATTTTGCTTGGTGTTTCTGTTAATTTCTCCATATACTCTTTGAAAAATTCGCAAAACTCCCTTTCGGAGCTACTGGGCGATCGGTATATTGCAATTAATACCATTTCCAGGTCTTTGTATCTACATTTGCATTCTAGGAACCACACTTTGTAGTCAATCGACTTTTTTTTTAACGTTTTTGTAATACTCCATTGATCTCTAACGTAAATTGTAGTGCCTCCAGTCCGCGTTGAATTGGATGGACAGGATCTGTATTTAAAACCTTTAATCTTTATTTCATTTTCCTCTATGTTTTCGGTTACGTGAGTCTCAGTTAAAATAATAAAATCGTTTTCTTTTTTTCCCGCTATTATTTCCAACTCCTCGAAGTTGTTGGTTAACCCTTGTATGTTAATATATATACTCGTATCTTTAATTGTATCTGGTTGCTAGTACCCAATTCTTTTCTTTTTGGTTTCGAGCTTGTTTAGATATACAGGGCATTCTCTGCTTAATGATTTTCATCAAGTCAAAGATTTAACTTTTTATTATCACACACACAGTTTATGCAATTCATTACTGCTTCCTTGTCGCATTCGCTGGTTTTATGATTTTCTAGGCATTTTAGACATGTCTCATCATTTTGTTTGCAATTTGTTGACTTATGATTAAAACCCTTGCACTTAAAGCATCTCAAAACGTCCACTCCATCAAATACCTTACACCGTTCCCAGCCTATGCAGACTCTTTCCTTTTCTAGTATTTTTGGGAATGACTCGGCGTCTACTTCAATTATTGCATTGTAGCTTATTATATTATTTCTTTTGTTTTCATAATATCTTATTACTTTTAGTTCGCTATTTGAAATTTCCTTATTTTGCTTTTTTAATTTTTCAATGATTTCATTTTCACTACTTTTAAATCTCATATTCGGTATCAAAATTGTTGGCTTTATTTTTTGTGGAACTCGAATTTCGTATTTTTCGCCCATATTCTCTTCAATTGCACTTTTTATTTTATTCCTTTCATTCACGTCTTCACTTTCTATAATAATAATCCCATTATGTGTGCTCTCAATATTCGAAATTTTAAAATCGATTGCATCTACTTTTTCATTTAGGTCATCCCTTGTTTTATTACACTTTTGCTTCTCTTTTGGTTTTACAATAAGTGGCAACTCTTTTCGAAGTTTTGGTATCCGATGGATTGACTTAATACTCGCACTATGTAACTACAAACATATCTACATCAAAAGGGAACCAAAAATCCCTTTAGTGCGCGTTAATTATAACAACGGAACAAATTTTTGAATGCAGGTATCTTTAACCTGATTTATTTTTGAAACCTAAAACCAATCATAACTTATTCCTTTAAAAATTGAAACATTCCTTGATTGTGGTAGTTCCGTCGGATTATCTAATCCCTTACGCTATAAAATTCAATTCAGAACCCTCGAAGCCAGGGTAACCCTTATCAGCCTTAATTATTTTAAATAAAACCTCGTAAATTGTTTCTCAATAATGCTCTCATTTATTAGAAGTGACCAGAAACGGTTCTAATCTTTCCAAAAATGTTGTCAATAGGAACAATAGATACCATCACGCATCAGTCTGTTAGCCTTTACTATTTAAGACAGTCCGAATCCGTATTAAAAACTCCTATAGATTGGTCCATGCGCATAGGCGAATCCCGATGAGTATAGCAGTGGTGATCCATGGCCATACGAGTATCCATAGGTGGCCAAACCGCCATCTAAGCTGCGTAAATATGGTGTTTGAAGAACAGAACCATAGTTGGCATTCAACAAAGGCGCACTTTGCAGAACAGGAGCAGCATAAGTCTTCAGAATCGGAGCCGCATAGCTGCGAATGGCTGGTGCAACTATTGGTGTGATTTGGTTAGCCCGGCTATGTACGATTGTCGAGCTCTGATGAGAGACAGCGGTGGGAACACTTTCGATAATATCGCCAACCTTGGCCAAAGCAGGCTCATGCACTTCAATGTGACCGGGCTCGTGAACGAGAGCTGTCTTCACAACAGGACTTGAAATAGCTTCTATTACAGCACTCGGCTTAGCAGCAGCCACGGCTAGAAGAGCAGACAACACCACCTGGAATTAAAATTTATTAAGCTTTAGCCATCTATGTACATGAAATCATTGTTGAGATTCTTACCAACTTGAACATTTTGAAAATTGGAAATAAGTTTCTTCGTAGGTCTGTGTTGAACTCTGATAGAACTATCAAGACTGACTGATAATATTCATAGGGTCTGCGTCAAGTCTTATATACTCCCGGTTGGGTTTCGTTCTTTTACTTCATTGTTCCTTTGAAGTCCTCTTCGCAATCAAAGTATGTACTAAAAATTCTTACGGTCGTGCATGCACAACACCTCGGAGATGACCATGAACATGAATTTACTTTTTGCATTTTTCCCTTCTTGCACCTTCACCCGCCCATTACAAGTCAACAATGTGCATCGTCACTGTTTAGGTGAGCGCGTAAATCTGGAGTTAATGAGGCAGAATCCGGTTACTTTCGTTTTGCGCCATCTGCGAGTGCGTGTGTTCGATTAGATCTCCACTAGTCAGCCACAGGGGGAGCGCGTCAACAACAATGCGACAATTAATGTGGCAAGGAGAATCGAAAACACACTGCGGAGACGCCTTCAAACTAGATGGTAACTCAACGCCACAATTGACAACGGACGTCTTTGTGTGAGTTCTATGTTCCTTTGGCCCTCCATCCAGATGTGGGTGGAAAGTTTGATGCTGCGAGGGTAGTCTAGTAACGCGCAGATACCTACAATCGTCGCAAAGGTGTGCCTTGGGGTCGCTGACTGAGACTTGTGGATTTCAAAATCCCATTTGTATACGTATAGTTGATTCATAATAGTTGATGATAGAATCCAGCGTCCTACACAGAAATCCCATTTGCGGGCATTCTCAAAGAGTCGAAGAGCTTGCCGTCCTCAATGTAACTGCCTGACAATTTGAATAAATAAATAGATTGGTGCAGAAAAATTGCATTTCATGAGGTGTTGAATAGTGGCTAATGGTGGCGTTGATTGGGCCCCTGATTGGGATCTTGTGAAGTATGAACGTGGCGGTTATTTACTCAACACCCGACAGGAAAGTTTCGCTGAGTTTAATCGGAGGTGATAGTGATTGCTGTCTTTTTATTTTGATTTAAGGAAAAACAGTTGAATCAGTTAAGGAAAAACAGTTGACAGTAATAAAGACGAAAGTTTCAAATGCAGACAGATTACATAATTTTAATTCCTTAATGTTTTTGGAAGAATTTTCAAATATTCTTGATCTGGAAAAGTCAAAAAATCTTATAGTTCTTGGGGATTTTAATATTGATATTTTGGAAAATAGCTCGAATACAAGTAAATTATTGGATTTATTATCTTGTCATGGATTGGTAGCTTTTATAAATGAACCAACAAGAAGTGACTCTGACACATGTTTAGACCACATCCATGGGAGGTTTGCTAAAATGTCTGTACGTTTGTGTGAAACTTGTGTTTTTGATCTTGGCACCACCGATCATTCGATGACTGGTTTGCTTGTTAATGAGGCTATGAAAACTAGTAAAACTAATAGCTGCAGTCAGCACAATACCAAAAGTAAAATTGAATTAGCCCAACTACGATCTCTGCTCTGTTTTGGAGCATGGAATAAAGTGTATTGTGAAGTAGACTGTAATAAATCGTTTGACATTTTTACTGATCTCTTATCAAAGTATATCAAACAGTGTACTTCTATTGTACGGGTTCGTAATTCGCAAAAAAAAACTTAAACCGTGGATCACTGATTCCTTGCTACAAAGCATAAGATCTAAAAACAAGCTCAAATTAAATGCCTTAAACATCCTCAGAACCAACAATTAAAAAATCAATATAAAGCGCTGTATTCGCAAATAAAAAAAGAAACTACCATGTGTAAAAATAATTACTATAGAAATCTGTTTAATTAGATAGATTAACATCAAAGCAGAATGGAATATAGTCAATAATATATTGAAAATGTCTCAGCTTTCAAGAAAGAATATTATACTTCGGGATAATGGCACGACTGTTTCGGATAAATCTGTCGTTGCTGATAAATTCAATACTTATTTTGCTACTATAGCAAACACACTGAAACCTCAGTCAAGTCCTTTTAAATGTACATCTTGCAGCCTTGGGCATACTGAGCCCTTTCTTGATAGTAGTTATTTTTACGAACCAATAACTCCTTTGGAAATATTACATTGAAAAATTCTAATTCCTCTGGTTTTGATTTGATTTCCAGTAAACTATTAAAAAATATAGCCTGCTTTGTTATAGATGTCCTTTCACATCTCCTTAATATGAGCGTTTTTTCAGGAATTTTTCCAGATGCACTCAAATGTGCCGCTTTATAAAAAGGTCAACAAGACAGCGTATGTAATTATAGACCTATTTCGCTCCTTTCATCAGTCAGCAAAATCTTTGAAAAACTGATGAAGAATATAGTCTAAGAGCCGACAGCATATTTTGGGAGTGGAGGTATAGCCAAAATTCATTTACTTGTTTGTAATGGTGCTAGCATCGTGATATCAAATGCAGTCGCCTGGCAGGGTTTTTTTTCGCCGGGGCTGAGGGCGGGGGCTTGAAAACGTTGTTTTTCGGATTTTTGTGTCAAGGGTATAACCATTTTTATATATACACAAATTATAGAGAACTATGCACTAATTAAGAATTTTTGGGTCCCAGACGTTTTACTTTTTACTTTTAAATTCATTTTTATTAATTATTAGCTTATATCAACTTACATACTAGACAAAAATGATTAAATCTAACTTAAAATTAACAGGATACATATTCTAGATTATTGATCCTTATGCGGACGCCCTAAACTTAACTATATCTTATAATTATTGCCTTTCGGCCTAAAAACTATTTTACGAACTAATCTTACATAATTATGTTTTCATCGAGAAAATTGTTAAGAAAACTCGGAATCTTTAACAAATTTTATATTTTTATATAAAAAAACAAATTACAAACTACCTACTCTACTTACTTAAACTACTTAGCATATTCTAACTATAATTAGGCTTCTGAGCACTCGTTGCCTTGCGCAACAAGTGGTCAAAATCCCAATTGCTTTCCGAGCGCCTGGCAGTCGTCAACGTACACACGCGCCGCCGTGAGCCGACTGAAGCCTTACAGCGTCAGTCAACTCCCGGAAGCACCACCACACGTTGGCGAGCCCGGCCTCTCCCAAAAACGCCCTAGCTGACTTAATCTAACTTATAAGCTAAGAGGATGTTACCTAGAGTAACGCACCGTCCTGGGAGGGCATGTTGACCCCTCCCCCCTCAACAAGCCACCAAAATTCGGCGAATTGCTTTTCCGTGTCGAATCTATCCCTCTCCGATATTGCGGTACTAAAACGGAGGAGCTCATGAGCATTGGCGACGTCCCCGTCATGGAGGAGCCGCTTATCTCTCTGGGTCCCAGACGTTTTAAGTGTCGCATTCGCCTTGCCAGACGCCCCCCAAAAGGGGCAAAAAAAACACTTTTTGGTGTCGGAGGTATAACCAAAAAAAACTTACATCAAAAAATCGGGAGAAATCGACTCATTACAAATATGTAATTGCCGGACGTTTTAAGTGTCGCATTCGCCCCGCCAGACGCCCCCAAAAGGGGCAAAAAATTATTTTTTGGTGTCAGAGGTATAACCAATTGGTCATACCCCTTATATATTTTGAAATCACTCAGTAAACTTTATTTATATTCATATATAGCGTCGGAAATCGTCAACAATTTATCAATACCATCCATTGTTGCTTTAAATTCCGAAAACACAGCAAGAACACCAGATGTTAGCGTTATTACATTTTATTCAATTGAAAATTGTATTTTTTGTAACCACGTAAATAAAGATTCAAAAAAAAATAAGGGAAAAACTTATATGCGGCAAAAAATCAACTCTAGAAAATGTTCTTTGTAAAGCTATGTTCCTTGATAACGATAATGTTTACCAAAAACTGGTAAGCAGCGTCGAACGTGATGTCTTAAAATATCAAAAAACATGTCTAGCCAGATTTTTCCAAGAAGCCAAAAACTTAGAAAAGCCTTCAAGGAAAACAGGATGCAATGATGCACACAAAATTTATTTTTCTAGTATCTGTGCCTTTCTTGAAGATCGAATATTTAGTCTTAAAGAAATGCATTTATTTGATGATGTTGCGGATTTGTATCAAGAAAAACTGCATTAAATTGAAACTTCAATGACTTTTTGTAAAAACTGGTTAAAGAAAAAGATACTTACTTTATACAAGAGGAGAATAGTCATGAAAAAAATTCAAAACCAAATAGTAGTTTTAGATGCAAATATGAGCGAGTACCAAGACGATATACTTAGCGATACATATGCATCTTTTAAGCTGCAATCGATTATGAGGTAGGTATATACTTATAACTATCAAATGATTATATTATTGAAAATTAGGAACTAAAGTATGTATATTCATAGAAATATTGCCTACAAACTAAGAGGAGAAATCGTCAAACTTGGAAGTACAACTCTACCAGATCTTTTATCGCTAAAAGCTGTATTAGAGAATGAGGTAAAGGTTCCTGAAATGCTTCAAGAGTTTTTCCGATGTCTTCTTAATGGCCCCGACCAGTGTTGTGGGCAAACTGAAGATATCAATAGAAGAATATTATCTCTGTGTAATGATACGATTTATTCTGTTACAAGAGGTCCTGTTAAATCTGTGAAACACATCCAGTTAGGTTTGTAGTCATTATTATACATACGAGTACATAAGTTCTTTTATACTAACCAAAATAAAATTGTCGTTCAATCTAAGTAAACAATATGCATATTATTATATAGTTATGTAACATTATGCATTCATACAAATGTATTATTTTTGTCTTATTAGGTCTTGCTATTAAAAGTCTAATGAGTAGCAGAAAAGTAGTTGAAATCTTGAATAAGTTCGGACTACCACTTTATTTAAGAGTTAGAAACCGAGCTTGCATTTTCAAGTGATCATTTGCAATCCTCGATTCTTTCTCAGGGAATATACCTGGTTATACCTCCGACACCAAAAAATGATTTTTTGCACCTTTTGGGGGGCGTCTGGCAAGGCGATTGCGACACTTAAAACGTCTGGGACCCAAAAATTCTTAATTAGTGCATAGTTCTCTATAATTTGTGTATGTATATATAAAAATGGTTATACCCTTGACACAAAAATCCGAAAAATCAACGTTTTCAAACCCCCGCCCTCAGCCCCGGCGAAAAAAAAGCCCTGCCAGACGACTGCATTTCATATCACGATGCTAGTACCTTTACAAACAAGTAAATGAATTTTGGTTATACCTCCACTCCCAAAATATGCTATCGGCTCTTGGTCTAATAGATTTGTGAAGTTCCTAAAAAAAAGTAAATTACTTAAGCTCAGTGCAGTTTGGTTTTCAGGAAGGCAAATCCGCCGAGGATGCACTTTTGGATTTCTGTTCTCAGCTTTATTCGAGTTTAGATAAAACATTAAACACAGCCGGCCTTTTCGTGGATATAGCAAAAGCTTTTGATATGGTTGACCATGATCTGTTGTTGGAAAAGCTCTACAAAGCTGGCTTCAGAGGTTTTGTGTTCGACTGGCTTAAATCATATTTAAGGATTGGACTCAACGAGTGAAAATAGATGAAATGAAGAGTAGTATTCAATATATAAATATAGGTGTACCACAAGGATCTGTTTTGGGACCTATACTTTCCTTATCTATATAAATTCTCTTTTCAGCCTTAAATTTAAAGGTTTATTAAAGGCTTTTGCTGACGATATAGGATGTGCTTATGGCTCAGTAAGTCTCTTAGATATTGTTTCAGATATAAACTGGGACCTTCATTTATTAAGAGTACCTATGGTTTGCTGAGCATAAACTTGTCCTAAGGTCTAAGACCAAAATAATGTTTTTTAGCCTATCAAATAAAAATGCTCCTGATGTAGATATATTTTATCATGCACCAGAGTGTCAAAAATTTAAGCTTACCATTCGCACCCTCAGTGCAAAAGAGCGATAAGTCAAAAAATTGCATTTCCAGAAAACGCGACTGCAAAAAATGTAAAACAAACTTTTGCCTGCAACTTAATATAAGAAAACAATTTTTCAAATGTGTAAGCTTCATTACATAAAGAAATAAATAACCTTTTAATTTTTAACAAAAACTTATATTTTGTTTACTCACATCAAATAAATAACTAAAGTTTTTTAGTTAATTTAGAAAATCAGTACAAACTTTTAATGCAAAAGAGCGATAATTCAAAATGTATCTTATGGATTAAAACAATTATTCTTGTGTAAGAAGGATATAACTCGAAATATCATATCTAACCTCTTAAAGGAAACGAGTAATCGAAACGAAAAAATTGAGAAATTTTAGAGTCTGTATTAAAACATTAAATGTTATTTTAAGCTCCAGTTCTTCTTTTTCTAATAGCATATAATTTAGGACTTATTGCTTCTTCACGTTCAAGTTTTTGAAAAAGTGGTGATGGCAAGCTGTAATAGATTTTTGTTCGCATAAGTCCAGCTTATAACCCTCTGTTCAGAAGCGACTTTAAAAGCCTTGAAGTTTTCATCAGCAAACGAAGTCTTATATTTAACTATGGTTGGACTTTGTTTTTCAATCATGATAACATTGATGTCAGCCCGTACAACATTTTCCCAATCAAGGTTTTTTTTTGGAATGTTATTCCTATTTCGCACATAAGTCCTTTTATCCGAATATTTCGTTGGCTTGCACTTGGTGGACTATGTAGAAAGCACATTTTGCCTTGTTTTTTTTTCAATTTATGAATAAATGTTATCAGCTTTATTTTGTGTGTGTCCGACTATTAAAGACGTTTGCGTTATTGATTTAACAACGTAGCATTTGAACTACTTGTATCAAAAGAGATAAAATGTATTTAATTTTATTTTGTCCAAAGCAGTTATCCGGCCAAAGTATTCTGTTTTCTCTTCGTTTTTTAGCATATAGACTTACGGAGATTTTAAGACTTTCACCAATCTCATCGGACACTCTGTGTGCTATGCCCTCATGCCACAAATAGAAAAACCCTTTTTTTAAATACAGCTCCAAGATGGTGAAGTTGAAGGAAATCAGTCTCCTTTAATAGAAAAAGGATGAAACATTGCCACTTGGCACAGAAATAACGGCTTGAAAGTCTATGTAAATCACTTTTGTTTTTTCGTCCGTTTGACACATCTGCTGGTCTGATGTGTATAGGTATTTTGGCTAGACTCCCTGGGCACTGTTATTGATAACCTCCTTTTGCTTCGATGCGTACCCCAAGTTCCAATAACTTTTTAAAATGTGTTCCCGTTGCATGTCAGTAAAATTGAAAGTGCATTTATAAGAACATGTTATTGCAACCCAATTGCACAGATCTGGCTTAAAAACCCCGACCCGTTGTTTCGGCCTTATTGCTCCCGAACGTCGTTTTAAGTTTGTAATATTTCGTGTCCAGTAAAGGTGTTTCGGCCACGCTTTCTTGTAAGAACTTTGTCATTGACCTTAAGAATAAAATAAAACTCCTAAAGGTGCAAGATTTTGTTTAGATAAGACCCAACTCAATTCTATTTCTTCTTCAATGATTCCTTCATCAACCTGAACTCTTCAAAATGTGAACAACGGCCTCATCTCCATTCTCAGCCTCAACAATAGCGGCAATGTCAGCTTCCAACTCTACCTCCAATTCATTAACAATGTTCATCTCAATTTCACTCTCAAACCCAGCATTGTACATGATGGTAAATAGATAAAACTAGTAAATTAAAAAAAACACTCTTTTCCATCTTTTCTACTTCGAGTAGTAGCCTGGGGTAAAACGTATAAATCTCCAAATTGGAAGTCTCTATAATTTTACCCAAATGACTTAATTCTTCCTGTTTTTGTACATTTTGATGATTATTACAATTTTCAGACTCCTATTATAAGGAAAAAAATTTAATTTCAAAAAATATACCCACAGGCACAGAGCACAAAAGTGGTAAGAAGGTACCTTGTTAACATTTCTCCTTATGCCTTCAACAAAATTTTGTGATGATTTTGAATTTGCACACTAAAAAATGTGCCTTTCTAAATTTTAACATTTCCTTGTAGACTAATTGAACATTCTCTTACCCTTCTCAAAATAGCTAAACCGCGAGAATTTCGCATTTTATTATTTTATAATGAACTTTAAATGTTATCACGACCAACTCACAAAATATTTCACAATACTATCAGAAAATAAGTCTTGGAATAATGAAAAGTTTGACGCTAAAATTAAAATAACACACATTGAAATATAAAAATAGACAATACATTTTTAATAAATGCCCACCCATTTGATTGCTTTCTGTTGCTTCCATTTTTTTTCAGACCAATTGCATCTATCAAACGAGAGAATATTCGTTTTATTCCACTTTTCTCTAGGAATAAAAAAGAATTCATTCCAATTATTACAGAAAGAATAAAGAAACAACGAATTTTCCCCAATTGGGAAAAACTAAACGGTTTCTTTAAGAGATTTAACTGGTCGCTGTGCTTCCTCGACAGCGACGTGGATGCTGCTGCTGATATGGTCACAAGCATAATTCACCTGGGTATGAAGTCTTTTATCCCTAACAGGATTAAAAGTATCAAACCCAAGGTTACAGCGTGGTGTGACTCGAGCTGCAAAGAGGCTATCAGGTTAAAAAAGGTAAGTTTTCGGCTATTCAAAGCCAACCCATCTGAAGAAAGCCGTAAAAAGTTTAAACGAGCCAGAATTGACTGCAATGCCCACATTAATCATGTCAAATTCTCCTATGACCAAAATTTGAGGCAAAGAATACTACAAAGTCCCACTGGTAGTAAAAACTTTTGGTAATTTGTTAAAAACATCAAGAATTCGGCCTCATTACCTATCCCGACACTCATTTACAACGACATTCCAGCTGTCAGCTCTACAGATAAGGCCAATCTGCTTGCTGCTCACTTTGCAGTCAGCTCATCGCTTAAAGATTGTGCTTTGTCTCCCCTGTACTCGAGCGCGTAGAATTCTCCATGGGACCAATTCACTTTCGCAGTCGTACATTGGTACTTCAAGATCTTGACGTTCACAAATCCGCAGGTCCAGATGGTATTTCCCCTATTGTTCTGAAGAGGTGTTCTTCTTCGCTGGCAAAACCATTGTGTAAGCTTTTCCATCTGTCCTATTCTTCAGCACTCTTCCCGGGAAGTTGGAAAACGGCATTTGTTCAGCATGTACCAAAAAAGGCGAATCTTCTTCTCCCTCCTCCTACCGACCAATTGGACTTACGTCCCTTCTTTCTAAGGTCATGGAAACGCTGATAAACCGTCAGCTAATGAAATATCTTGCATCGCGAAAACTTCTCAATGACCGGCAGTATGATTTTCGCAGCAACAGGTCAGGTCCACTGGTGATTTGATGACATATCTAACCGAAAAGTGGAACCAATCTCTTCATCAGGGTGGTGAAAGTAAGATTGTTGCGCTTGATATTTCAAAGGCATTTGACAGAGTTTGGCATCAACCTCTCTATTCGAAAATGCGTGCATTTGGAATCGATGATACTCTTCTTCAATAGATTAGAAATTACCTTTCGGACCGTTCAATTCAAGTTGGTGTGGACGGCTTCAAGTCTGCAACTCACCAAATAAATGCTGGTGTCCCCCAAGACTCTGTTCTGTCCCCGACTCTCTTTCTCATTTTTATAAATGATCTCCTGTCTGTTACTTCTAATCCAATCCCTTCCTTTGCTGATGACAGTAACCTCAGCTTCTCATATTCGTTTCTTGGGTCACGCCCCCTCATCTTCGGGTGTGGAACTGGAACGGCAACGTATGTTAAGCTCATTAAATTCCGATCTTAACAGCATAACTCAGTGGGGTAAAACCAATAGAGTGGAATTTAATGCTTCCAAAACACAATGCTGTCTCCTGTCATTAAAGCAATACCCACACACACTGCCATTATCTATAAATGACACTTGCATCGCTGAAACCGAAAGACTTTCCATTCTCAGTATGTGTGTTAATGACAACCTTCGTTGGAATGACCACATATTCGGTGTCGCCACGAATGCCGCGAAATGTCTAGGCTTCCTTAAGCGTTGTAAGAAATATTTCACCCCTTCTGATCTGGCTACAATTTATAAGGCGTTTATTCGCCCGAAACTCGAGTACAACGCTCATATCCGGTGCACCAATAACTTATTTGGAGTTACTTGACAGGATCCAACAACGCGCGATAAAACTCATTGGCGACCGAGACATCGCGAGATCGATTGACTCTCTTAGTCATCGTCGTAAAGTATCCTGCCTTTCGTTGTTTTATCGTTATTTCCACCATAAGTGCTCAAACGAAATAGCCATTTGCATTCCTCCCCTATGAACATTTCAACCGGAATACCCGCCATGCAAGGAATGCTCATCAGTTCACCCTCAAGCCTGTGTTCGGACGTACAGTGAAGTTCAAAGAATCTTTCCTCAGCCGTACAACACGAATGTGGAATGCTCTTCCCCGCTCCATTTTTCCTACACATTATAACCTACAAACATTCAAAACCAACGTGCATTGGCATCTCTCCTTTTCGTCTCACCCTAATTTCCTTAATGCCCGCGCTGTGTAGCTGATACATTATAAGGGTCCCAACAAATCCCTTTAGTGCGCGCTTATTATAAAACAAAAAAAAAAAAAAAAAAAAAAAAAAAAAAAAATGGATCATCCAGAATATTCCATTGAATAAAGAAACGTAAATGGCTCAATCGGAATATTCCGAATATTAGTAACATTCAACTAACCCTAAAATCGGTGAAGCTATATTGAAGTTGTTTGATAGAAAGCGTACCAAACGCCGTATTTTTTAAACTCTATGCTATCCGAATACAACGACTAGATTTGGTCTGTTTTAAGCAGGCACCGTTGATTTAGAAAACAGTTGAATTAGGCGGCTGCCAGCCGACTGGACATACCCTAAGCGAAGCAACGCATTATATGCATATATCACCGCCCGGATACTGCGTATTTTTTTTTCCTTTAAAAATTTAAGTTAAATAAAATAAAATCAAATGCCAGATTTAAAAACATCGGCTTTGAAAACAGTTATAGTATTTTATTGTAAGTGTTGCCATAATTTTAAAATAGCGTTTTTCTATTTTGAAATAGTCAAATTTTTAGAAAAGTGTTCCTCCGGTTTACACGAGAGAAAATAAACCCTGTCCCTCTACAAGAATCTGTTCTCATTTTGTGATCCAGCAGCTTTTAGGCCTCCTGTTACTGATTATTGTTTCAACTCCATTTTACGACTCCGGACATCGCCAGTCTTCAGTTGTTTTCACCGACGATTTTGCATGCACACTTGCGGGACAGTTTCAAGATGTAAAAAGTGTTAGGTGAACATAAAAATTGCCGAAATATGATTTCTCCTCTTATTCGATTCTTACAACAAGCGCTGTTGTTTGGGGGGGGGGGGGGGGGGGGGCGCGCTGCAGTAATATTCTAAGCCCGCTCCTGCAAATTGAAATCTTAAATAAGAAAAACCTCTTAAAACCCCTGATTCCCATCCGTACAGCCATTTTGGAGGGATTTAGCATCAAACATCCAAACACTCACATTTTTAACATAATAAGGAGGAAGTCGGATAGATAGGCTATCTGATAATTTACGCCAAGCAGAATAAAACCTGTCCATATGTTTGATATATAAATTATTGAACAAAATGGCGGGATGAGACATAAGGTCCATGGACACTTGTTAAAACGTCAGGTAGATTCGAAAGTGGTATTTTCCACTCCATTCGTCAGTGTTTTTTTTTTCATTCATCTCAACTTATTGTCATGGTCGCTAAAGAAATTCGAAAAAAAAACTACTGTAAAAATAGATACATGTATTCGAACATAATAACTTTTAAAATATATTGCTAAATTTTCTTTTCAAAATCGTCTTTTATAAGTATACATTAAAATGGCTTTTACAATAATTATAAAGAGTGCACATTTCACATTCATGTATTTCAAGTATTTGAACTAGCACTTTAAAATCATGTTTAAGTTACTGCAAAATAAAAACTATGCAACTACATACCTCCATTTCCGACATGTCAAATTAAATGTTCAAAGCTTAGTAGAAACGATAAAATTGATTTCAAAATTTGTGAGTGAAATTCCGAATTTCAGTTATGTGAAAACGTAGTGGAACCTACTTTACATAGTTATGTCTGCATATCTACAAGGGGCTTTCGCCAATCGGACAAGATCCAAGTACCAGCAGCTTTAAGTGGCAATGGTGCAGTAGTAGTGTATTCGCTTACGGAATGGAAGGTTGTGCGTTTGAATCCCGGCCAAGTCCATTACTTTATACCGAATACATGAAATCGTAATCTCCCTAAGTAACTTAGACACCACCCGTGGAGAAAAACCCTACAACTGCACCCTAACACTTCTTTCCTATCTCTCTATTCTTTCTAAAACCAAGTAGCTTACACTGTGTTCTTAGCATTATAAGGGTACTGTAACAACAGAAAAAATCCCTTTAGCGTAAGCAAATTATAAAAAAAAAAAAAAAAAAAAAAAATAGCCTCAGCCGGAATATTGTTTCCAACTCCTATCTGTGCCTCTTTGTGCTATAACATCCGACTTCTACTCGCTCTTTTATTTGGGACCAATACCTACATTGCTTAAGTGGTACCCGACATAACTCTCGAAGAAGTTAGGAAGGTGGTCGAAGACTCCAGTAAAATGCTATTGGGCCGGACGAAATTCCCTCTGAGCTCTGGAAAAAGATCGGAGACATCGGGTCCAAATGGCTCATCATTCTCATCTCCAAACTGATGAGAAGCCAGCCATGCAATGCCTAACCAGTGAAGGGAAAGTTTTCTTCTTCATTTGTACAAAGGAAAATGCGATACACGAGACGGTGCTAATTACAGTTCAATCAAGTTAAGTCACACACCATGAAGATCGTTGAGCGGGTATTAGAAATCCGAATGCGGAAAATAATACGGCTATCTGAAGACCACTGCGGATTTGTCGCAGGTAAATCAACCACAGGTGCAGTCCAAAGTATAAGGAATATGATGGAAAAACGTCGTGATTCCTTAAAGGATTTGCATATAGTGCTGGTTGATTTTAAAAGGCATTTGATAGACAACAAAGGGATCTGTTATGGGTGGCACAAAGACAACGAGGGGTTCCACAAACCAACGTAAAGATGATCATGCACATGTATGAGGGAGTAAAGACAAGAGCAAGATGCCCCGCTGGCGTCACCGAGGAGCTCGGAATCAATATCGGTGTACACCAGGGAAGCAATCTTAAGTCCGTTTAAATTTAGTACAGCCCTTGATTATCTTCTTCAAAAAAAATGCTCTGGAACATCAAACCGATTTCGAGGCTGTTACTGAGGTGGAGATCGTAAATATTATAAAATCATTGAGGTCGAATGCCCTTGGAGAGGATAGGGTGCCACTTCGTTTTGTGAAAATTATTTTGCCACAAATCATAAGCCACTTGACACACATCATCAACTCATGCATAATGACCTCAACCTTTCCTTTAGCCTGGAAACGTGCACGAATTATACCAGTCCCTAAGAAACCTAAATCTGCTACTGCCAATAATTACAGGCCTATCAGCATTCTACCATGTCTGTCCAAGGTCTTTGAAAGAGTACTGGCGAGGCAGATTCAGGATCACCTATCTGCAAATTCACTTCTGAGTCCCCTGCAGTCCGGCTTTAGAACAAGCCACAGTTGTGCGTCTGCTATGGTCAATATCTTGGATGATATATGGAATGAATTCGACAAGGGATATGTGACCATGCTTTGCCTTCTGGACTTTTCGAGGGCATTTGACAAGGTCAATCACTCCATACTCTGTTGGAAGCTACGGCATTATTTCGCTTTTAGTGATGGAGCTGCAAGGCTCATAGGTAGTTTTTTGAGTGATAGGTCGCAAAGGGTAGCTGTAGGGGACACATGCTCTGAATTTAAACCCCTTGTGCAAGGTGTACCTCAGGGCTCAATCTTGGGGCTATTCTTTTCTGCCTGTACATTAATGACTTACCGTTGACCTGCAATCATGTCTCAATCCACCTGTACGCTGATGATGTCCAACTTTATTACTCGCAGCCGACTGATAAGATGAGACAACTTATTTCTGAGCTAAATGATGATCTATTCGCGATCAATCAATGGGCCATGTCTAACGGACTTGCCTTAAACCCAGCGAAATGCCAGGCTATACCTATCTCAAACAGACCCCTCGAACTAACCTCTGTACCAGACATCTTGCTATCAGGTGCTAAAATGAAGGTAGTAGAAACTGCAACAAGCCTCGGGTTTGTCATAAATCGAAATTTATCTTGCTACCATCACATCAACATCGTAATTGGTCGTATTTATGGATGCTTGCGCAAATTGTGGATCTCAGCTAGTTTCACTCCGCTGGAGACACGTCGAAGGCTTGTGCAAACACTCATTATGCCTATAATAGGGTACGCTGAAGTTGTAATTAGTTTGTAAGCTTCTTAACGTAACACACATGTGTATTCCTTATATACTCTATTCCTTATATACTCTATGCTTAGTAATGTAAGTCTATAACTATGGATTATTAAATAAAGTCAGTCTTGAATAAACTGTCAACCTATACGGACTTGTGTATTACTGAACATGGTGTCAGATGTGGGGTCCTTGATTTAATTTGTTTCTACATATTGTTTCTCATATTGAAAGTGACCCACACGAAAAACCGCCGTCGATCAAAGGAAATAATAATATCGCGAAAATGGAAACCTATCAGGGAATAATAAATATTCCGCAATTAAATTTTAAAAATTCCAATTTGCCTGCTGCCTGGAAAAACTGGCTCAACCAATTCAAGATTTACCTATTGGCAACTAATCTTGAAGCGGCCGGAGAGGAGCGCAAAGTCGCGTTACTGTTGCATTTAATGGGGACAGAAGCATTGGAAATATTCAAGTCTTTCGCCATCGAAACTGATAAAATAAATCTTTCGGCGCTTATCAAACTGTTCGATAATTATTTTCTTCCTAAAGTCAATATCATCATAGAGCGACACAATTTTTTTACAAGGCGCCAAAAAGCAGAAGAGTCCATTGATGAGTTTGCACTTAACCGCACTTAAAAATCTCAGCTTGACGTGCGACTTTAAGGACCTGAAGGATGAACTTGTAAGGGATTTATTTATCTGCGGTCTGCATAATAACTTTAATTTCATCCGAGAGAGGCTACTAAACGAGGAAGACAAGAAGCTTGACAAAATAATCGAAACAGCTAAAATTTTAGAGGTCATCCGAGGACAGTCACGGGAGTTACAACAGGAAGGTGAGGAAGCGAGCAATTGCATCATCGGCAATGTTAGAAAAGGACAAGTTGATCGATTCAAAAGCTTTCGGTCACCAAATCAACAACTGTCACACTACGCTGTACCAACTGCTAACGCCAATCGACAAAATCTTCCGTCATCATCTTCGACTGCTCACCACTACAAAAAAGTACAGTCATCTTCTTCTAACGTGCAAAACAAATGTGGTAAATGTGGACAAGTCCACAAATATAAGTGTCCAGCATTAGGTGCAACATGCTTTCTTTGTCATCGACCGAACCACTTCGCAAGTATGTGTAGACAAAATAAAATAAACTACATACGAAACATTGATATAACACATGAGACAGACAATGATATTGATCAGGAGAACGAAACAACACTTTTTATTGGAGTTGTAAGTAATGAAGAAGCTGAGAGTGAGACACATCATATGTGGAATGTCAGTCTGTCAGTCAATACAAAAATACTAATTTGTCAGCTTGATACTGGAGCGGCAGCCAACATTATGTCACTTCAGCAATTTAATACATTACAATTGGACGTTAATATCATCAAGCCAACTTCGATAAAGTTACTCAGCGTTAGTGAAGAACCACTGCCTTTACTTGGAGAATGTACCATCAATTGTCGTTACAAACAACAATCGTCTGACATCAGTTTTTACATCGTCTCGATCGCCTGCAAGCCCATTCTGGGTCTTCCTACGTGCTTATCATTAAATTTGATTAAGAGAATTAATACTATGGGTAAGGAGTTAAGTAATAATTTAGATGTAAGTGCATGCGATTCTAATTTAATTTTAAGGAAATATCAAGATGTATTTGAAGGATTAGGGTGTCTTAAAAACAAATGTAATCTTAAGGTAGACCCATCAGTTCTTCCAGTTGTTGAAAGCCCACGCAAAATACCATTTAAATTAAGAGACGAACTAAAAGTCGAGCTGGAGCGCATGGAATCAATGCAGGTTATTAGCCGTATAGAGGAGCCAACCCCCTGGGTTAGTTCAATTGTTATTGTAAGAAAACCGAGTGGTCAAATGCGTATCTGCTTAGATCCAAGACACCTTAACAAGGCATTGTTCCGTCCACATTTCCCATTTACTAGCGTTGATGAATGTCAATCTCGTTTGACTGGAGCGAAATTTTTTAGTTCATTAGATGCTAATTCAGGTTTTTGGATGGTTCCCTTAGATGATGAGTCATCAAAATTATGCACTTTTATTACACCGTTTGGTAGATTTAGATTTTTAAGACTACCTTTTGGGATAAATGCGGCTCCGGAAATTTTTCACGCGGAAATGATAAAGCTGTTCGGGGACATTCCAAATATCATAATTTATATTGACGATTTTTTAATTTTTGCCAAGAGTAAAAAAGAGCATGATACAATTTTAGGAAAGGTTTTAAAAACAAGAAGTAGGATTAAAATTTAATAGAGCTAAATCGAAAATTTGTCAGAAAGAAATAAAATTTATTGGACACATATTTAATGGCATTGGGATGTATGCAGACCCGTCTAAAATTGAAGCAATATGTGCACTACCTCGACCTAACAGTGTTGCAGAGCTGCAAAGATTCTTAGGCATGGTCAACTATTTGTCTTCGTTTATAAAAGATCTTTCCAGTAAAAATTCACACCTAAGAGAGTTATTAAAACGCGATGTGGAATGGCACTGGTCTGAAAGACATGAGGAAGAATTCAGAAATTTAAAGAAATTAATATGCACAACTCCTGTCTTAACTTATTATGATATAAACAAACCCATAACCTTATCAGTGGATGCTTCAAAAAATGCGGTAGGTGCAGTAATTTTTCACGATAGAAACCCAATAGCATACGGGTCTGCTACGTTAACTGCCAGTCAAAGAAATTATGCACAAATAGAGAAAGAGCTTTTCGCCATCTTATTTGGCTGCACACGCTTCCATCAATTTGTGTATGGTAAAACCATTTTAGTCGAAACGGATCATAAACCACTGGTTCCGCTGTTTGAAAAACAGTTGTACAAAGTTCCTGCAAGATTGCAAAGGTTTATGTTAAAACTACAAACATATGACCTAAGAGTATCGTACAAGCCTGGCAAAGAAATGTTTGTTGCGGATACCTTGTCTAGAGCTCCACTCCCACATACAACTTTAACAAAATTTGACAAAGAAGTTGAAATTCACTGCAATATGATTAAGTCTAGTCTGACGGTTTCAGCTACGAAGTTAGCGCAAATCAAAGATTTCGCTAGCAAGGATGAATCACTTTGCAAATTGAAGGAGTACATCAAAAATGGATGGCCTGAATCTAAGAAACAGGTAGACAATAAAGTGATGCCTTACTTTACCTTCAGAGATGAAATTCATATCATTGATGACATCGTTTTTAAGTCAAACCGCATTGTCATCCCTCATGCGTTGCGATCAGATATTCTGAGGAGTATACATGAAGGTCATATGGGCATCCAACGATGTACAAGTCTGGCTAGGTCACTTGTTTTCTGGCCGAACATTAATAATGACATAGCCAATGTTGTAAATAATTGTGATGTGTGTATTCGTCACCGTCCCAGTAATAGGAAAGAGCCACTGCAGCCACATTCTTATCCAATGATACCATGGCTGAAAGTTGGGATCGATTTCTTTGAGTTCAATAAGCAGACATATTTGATTGTGGTTGACTATTACTCAAAATATATAGAAATTGCATTATTAAATAAAGGATACTCAAGTCATATTGTCGTTACTCATTTAAAATCCATTTTCGCTAGACATGGGATACCACAGACTCTAATTAGTGATAATGGTCCACCTTTTAATTCACTAATATTTAAACAGTTTTGTACTGACTGGGGAATTGACCACACCACTTCTAGTCCCTACTTGCCGAGATCTAACGGGTTAGCTGAAAAATCGGTACAAACTGTAAAGAAATTATTAATTAAATGTCAGGAATCTAAAACTGACCCATACACTGCTCTTTTACATTACAGAGTAACACCAAAAATGAATGCATATTCACCATCAGAACTGTCAATGTCGAGGAGACTAAGAACCAAGATTCCAATATTACAACAAAACCTAAAACCATTCCTCATAAACAATAAACTATATAATCGTAAAATTAAAGAGGCCATAAATAAAACAAAATTAAGATATGATAAAACTTCAAAAACATTGCCAACTTTAAGTGTGGGGGAACACGTGTTTTATAAGAAACACCCTAATTCTATCTGGTACCCTGGTATTATCAAGGAGGTAACTGAAGAACCACGTTCATATATAATCAAAGACAATGATGGCTCGGAATACCGCCGAAACCGGCAGCATATTTTTCAATCACCTAAGACATATGCTCAAACTTATACCAGTTCAGGAACTAGTGAAATAACCGATGAAAATGGTGAAGATTATGAAGTAGATAGACAAAATCAACCGATAAAAACAGAAACCCTAGCTAGTCCTTCAACAAGTCCATTGAAACCAACAGCTTCAGCAGACGTTAATCTTAACAACGCGATCTCACATTACACAACTCGCTCTGGAAGAACTGTGGTTCCACCTAATAGATTTATATCAAATTAATTTAAGCTACCAAGGAATTAAAATGTTTTTAGTTTGTATTTGCTGGATAATTATAGTTGCTATTATAAAGGAGATGTTGTAATTAGTTTGTAAGCTTCTTAACGTAACACACATGTGAATTCCTTATATACTCTATTCCTTATATACTCTATGCTTAGTAATGTAAGTCTATAACTATGGATTATTAAATAAAGTCAGTCTTGAATAAACTGTCAACCTATACGGACTTGTGTATTACTGAACAGTTTACAGTAGCCTTGATTCTCTTTCTTTCCATAAGCTGCAATTCGCTTTCAATGATGCTGTCAGATATATTTACCAGCTACGTAGGTATGATCGAATATCTTTACATTCTAAAGTTTTGTTAGGCTGCACACTACAGCAGCATATGAACATTCGAAATTGTGTATTCTTGCACAAAATTATTAAAACCCAATCACCACCATACCTATACTCTAAGCTTGAATTTTCGCCCTCGCTAAGAACTTTCAATTTTAATACTCATCACTACTATTATCTAAATTCGTCTCGACTATTTTTCATCCATGCTATCCGGTTATGGAATTCTTTACCGTCACATATTAAAAACCTGTCAAACGCCAAAAACTTTAAAACTGCACTTTTAAGACACTACGCATCGCAACACTAAAATTAAAATAGAAATATATAACTTTTTTCACTTACTCTCTTTGTAACTCTTTTCTGTCATTTCACTATTTAACTATTTCACTGTTTCTCTTTCCCTTCTTTCTTTCTATCTTTTCTTTCTTTCTTTCTTCTCTTTTTCATTTATTAATATGAATTTGATTTGTTTTTTCTTTTTTTTTATTATTAACATGAAATTTGTATAAATTCAACTTGAAACCTTTTCTCGCTGTACTGTAAAAGACTATGTCTTATTGTATACACCTTTATAATTAAATAAATTGAAATTGAAATTGAAAAGAGAGTGCATTGGTAATTCTTTGCTGACGAAGTAGCCTTCATAAGCGAGGATCAAGCGTCCCTGCAACGAACACTTGATGTGTGGGTGGACGTTTTGAAGGGTAATTGGTACCGTCTTAGTCCGAAAAAAATACAGAATACTTGAGTTGCCCGTTCTCTGATGCATTCCGACCTATTCCAGACATTTATATGAATGGAAGAGTGATTCCCAAGTTCGAAAAGCTCATATACCTGGTATCTATGTACAATTGCGAAGCGAGCTGTGATGACGGCATTAAGCATCGCGTAAGCGTTGGATGGATAGAGTGCAGCCATAGATCTTCATTTATTATTGCTGTTTGCTTCATTTGCAATCCTCCTCAAACACATTCAATCTCGAACGCCCTTTAAAGCTCTTTCTTTTGTTTCTTTAACTATTACACACACATATTCGGCCTTAACGGCCCATACAGGGCCTGAACCTAGCTTCTCCAACCACTTTCATGCGAAGTGGAGGGGACGTACAGTTTTACGCCGAATCCGGACGGCAAACTTGAGAAGCTTCTCATGACAATTTGATACTCTTGGTTTTTTGTCAGACGTTCGCAAGAGTTCTTTAACTATTGGTTAAATTGAATCTTCTCTGTCACGAAAACTATAAGGACCAGGTCATTACTTATCGTCGCCCTAGTATTGCGTTGCCGTATACGCCAAATTACACTTTTTGAACTAAGAATGTAGTCTTATGTTTTCAGTGGCACTCTTTTCAAATCTGGTATCCGTTTTTTTCTATCTCTTTCCATTGCTGAGATATTCAGAATGGTTTTGACGTATATCCAGCAAAATCATCAAGTTGAGGTATTGTTTTGACGCAAATGCCAAATTTTGGCGTATACGTCAAATTTTTCATACAATTAACGAAAAAATTACCATAACAATTGTTTTGACGTACGTCTTATGGGTGTGCAACATAAGTCAAAGAATTTTAAATTTATGTTCAGAATTGTATACAAATTGTAGTAAAATGCTTAAAAATCGTATACACGTACGCCACAAGCACGAAAAATATTTTATCCTTAATTTGCCGTACGTACATACCATTTTTGCTGTATTTGTGAAAAAGTATAAATATCACAGCCGACAAAAATTATTTATCAGTGGTCCGCAAAGCTTTGTGGAGAGAGGTGAGCAGTGCTTCGCTAGCGTAAAATGAATTCCCCAGTGCCTGATATGAATGCAGAACTCCTTTCGTAAGGACTTATAATTCAAATGGATTGAACTTTGAAGTCTTTATTCTAATGTTTTCTCATGTTTTAGATTCATCGACGAAGTGGTCCCAAATGAAAATCAGTTTAGGCATGACACAAATAAATATGATGCTTTAAGTGCAAGCAGTGCAGACTTTGGTATAAAAAAAAAACAATCACCTCCAAACTGTTTAGGAATCTTTTTGTTCTCTATTTTTATAGGAAGCGATGATACTGTTCAAGATGCTGACTTTGTTTTAGAGTCAAGGTTTCCACAGGGTTTATGGGTCGATATGAGAAGTATTCCGACCGAGTATGACACTTCTGGTAAAAAGTTGTCTAATATAGTTTAAATTCAAAATTCTTACACCAGTTTCCTCCAAATAGAAAGTGATATGAGCCCTTAAAATGCAGCCCGAAAACGACAACGGAAACCAGAAATGTGGAAACACGTTCGAAAACGGTTGCGAGAATCCGGAAAAGAATACATGAGTGCTACAGGAAAAATTAACCAAAAGAAGCAAGTCCTGGAACCATGTAAGCACACTTGTTTTTATTTGTGTTCGAAAAACTTTTCTCATGAAAATAGAAAAGTGATACATAATTCTTTCTGGAGGCTACCGGACAGTGAAAAGTCAACATTTTATTGCAAATTCGTTAAGCAAGTCCCAATAAAGCGAAGGCGAGTAAGTGATTCAACAAAAAAAAATCTAACTTTCCATTTGTATATGCAAATTGATGAGAGAATTCATCAAGTCTGCAAAATATTTTTCTTAAATACTCTATGTATAAATGAAAAAAGAATTTACTACTACTTTAATAAATTAAATGAAAGCGGCTGTCAAAATCCTTACAAAAGAGGAAAAAATGTTAAAAAAGTTACACCACCAAGTAAAATTAAAGAAGTACATGAGCACATCAAAAGTTTCCCAACGGTAGGCTCGCATTATTGTAGGGCAAGCTCTGGCCGAAAATATTTAGAGAACCACCTCAACATCACCAAAATGTACCATTTGTATAGAGAGCTTACAAAAGACACTGGGTCTATACAGAAAGGAATTTAACAACTCATTTAATTTATCATTTTATAAGCCTAAAAAAGACCCATGCGACCGCTGCCTAACATTTAAAGCAAATGAGAACCCTACAACCTCTGAAATTGCTGAGTTTAATAACCACAGGTATGAAAAATATCTACGAAAGCTGAGAGAGATATTGACAGAAATAATTTACTTCGAAGCTTTGTTTAAATTAAGTAAATAGAACCATTTGGTCCACTGGGATTCGAACCTAGACCAGCGTCTTCTCAGGCAAGCACTCTTGCACTGTGCCATTGAAGCCACGAGTTTATCCAGTTTTTATTTGCAATTTCTTGGACAAACTTTTGCTCCTGTAAGTATACTGTGTTATTCATTCAGGTTGTTTCTTTCTGTGTTTTCTCTAATTCTATTCCATTTCGACAAGCATAGTTGGACTGAAATGGGTGATAGAGAGGGTGAAAGACTTTTGACATTGTTTTTTTTCCCCCCAGTGGAAGAAAATGGAATTTCGGGATAAATGAAGGAAAAAGACAGACCAGCACCACATAAGGAGTCTGATGATCGGTTGTGGCTGACCGTGAAACAGCGCTGTAACTCCAGCCGTCCACTTTACGTGGTAAGGAATGTAAGGCTATTCATTCAAAACAAATAAAGGAATTGACGGAAAACAAAAATTAAAACCAGGAAAAATTGTGTGGTATCACATAAAAACCATTAATCATTTAAAAATTTTGAAATAAAATTTATTTTTCTTCTGAAAATGTTTCTTTTATTAAGAATAAAAAATATTTGAAACGAAAGAAAAAAATCTTAATTCACTTAGTTTGTTATTGTAATGCCGTATGTGCTTATTTTTTGACGTACGTGTATGAAGAAAAGAAACTTTTGATTTTTATATCGTATGCGCCAAACTCATTTTCGACGAAAATTATTATAATAACAGTAATAAAAAGAAAATTAACAAATGTATATTATATTAAAAAATAAAAAAATTCCAGGGGTCGGTTTTTACGCAATAGACTTAAACCTTTAAACGCGATTTCCAAAAAATGCAAAAATGGCATATACGGCAACTCAATACTAGGGCGACGTTATATTTACTGAAACGGAAAGGTAAAGTTTGAAACAACGACCTTACAGATTCAAATTCCAATTACCTACACAATACCTCATAGATTCCTCTCCTTTTACACGTAAATGAGTTACATAATTTAGATGCCAACATGTACTTCAGTAGATCGTTAACATTTTATTCATTCGTCACAACGCAACTCAATTTATTGCAAATGCTTCAACAGATGTCCCTGAAAATGGCTTATCTCCTTGTTGGAAATTAACACAGAACCCATCGACTTGGTTCTCCCATAGTCTGCAGACGACAGGTAAATTGAAGTCTTAAATTTCCACTTCAAGGACAATCATTAAAAATGGAACCATAATATTACACTAAATATTGACCATGAAATAAACTGTGTAGATTTATAGTAAGTATACAACTGCTGATTTCTCGAAGAAATGTGGGGTGGCCTCCATTGGTTTAGAAAATTTCAATTCACTACCATTTAAGTAGGTACTCAGTGTATTTGTTTCGTATTATATGTATCTAAATGTGCTTTCATTACGTTGCGAAAATTCAATTATTATTGCCCCAATGAGAGAAGATAATGTTATTTTTCTTGGGATTAATTTATTTTCAATGATACTTATGTGACTGACGTGCCAATCACTTTGGCTTTAGACAACGTAAGGCTTTGAATTTCGTGTGATGTCTTTTTATTAGGTTTTGATTTATATTGCAGGACATTGCAGGCATTCTGCTACGGATATAGACTAACAGAAATAACAAATGAAATCTCCATCAGATTCGACAACTGTATTCAACGACAGCTGAGTCAGTGATGTGTAAAAAGGTGACAACAAATTGGCAACCATTGTTAAACCATCTTATGGCATTGAATTTAATGAATCATGAACCGGCAAGGGCCTAAAGCCAAGCTTTCCCAACCATCTATGAAGACTCCGAACTGCAAATTCAATATTTGTTAGACTTTCGCAACAGTTGGGGCAGTGGAAAAACTTTAGGTGTTACCGGGCACTGGGGTTTTTTTGATCCAAAGATGCCTCGGACAGTAGTTGACATTGAATTAATTTCTATTAATTCTTAACTTATATCAATTTAAATAGATCTTCTCCTTTACGGCGAGGTTATAATCAGGATTAAGGGGCCATGACCCTCTCACTTTACTGCATCCTGGATCAATTCATCACTGAGGCCAATCAAAAACTGGTGTTCTTGCATTTGTGTGATGATCTAGGAGTTTTAAGGCCTGTCTCTTTTCTACGATTTCGATACGCGCATGTTCTCATTATTGTTTTTCGTTTGATCGGCCTTTGACGACACCGGTGAGCTCAATGCGTTTCAACCCACGGATTTGCATGCACATTTGCGGGAACGCCTTAAGATGTTAAATGAAAATAAAAATAAAAATAAAAAAAAAAAAATCGCCTTTTACGACAAGCTCTGTTTTTTGGGAACGCTGCAGTAAAATGTACGTGCAAAGATTTAAAAAAAAAAAACAAATAGGCGTGTTTACTTCTTAAAAAACAAAAAAAAACGTTTTGTCGAAGAAGACGATGAAAATGAAGATGGTGTTCTTCGCAAGGTATGAAGTAAAAGTCCTTCTTCACTATACAAAGTTTTTCCCTATACGAAAAGGTAGTCAAAGGTCTTCTGATAAAAACGCCCAAACACAATTTTTGCCACCCCCACATAATTTTAAAAATTTGGTTATATTTTTAGAAACAGAAGTGTTCTTAAATGGGCAAAGACTCTGAACAAAATGGCATGCCCACCATACCTCTATAGAGCAAAGTTATTGAACACCCCTAGTAAGCTGATCCTTCGTCGAATCGATGAACTGTACTTAACGATTTTTTCTTTCTGAAATATAAATAACATGCTTCCTGAAAAAAACGTAATATTTTAATATATTCAGTTTTATTTATTATTAAAACACTACATTTTTAGACTAAAATAAACAAATCCACAAAGATTCAAAACAATACCTGAAAATCTAACTCAAAATAACGGATAAACATAGGGGCGGGCTACAGTCCGCTTGGGCGAACTGTTGGATACCCTATTCTTATTCCTATATCTCATAAGTGGGCGTAACAAAAATTTAAAGGATTTTATCGAAAAAATTAAGCTTTTGTAAATAAAAACGCTCCCTAGCTCAAACTTTGGTTTTTCAATAAAATTGTTTTATTTAATTGTGGGCGTGTCAGTAGGCGGATTTAAAAAAAATTTAAGTATGAGCATAAAGGGCACCTAGAGAGTATATACTATAAATTTCAGCTCCCTAGCTCAAACTTTGGACTTTCAAAAATAAAAATAAAATAATTGTGGGCGTGTCAGTAGGCTGATTTTGAAAATATTTACACATGAGCATAAAGGGCCCCTAGAGAGTATATATTAAAAATTTCAGCTCCCTAGCTCAAATTTTGGTTTTTCAAAAAAAATATTTTATTTAATTGTGGGCGTGTCAGTGGGCGGATTTTGAAAATTTTATGTCCCAAGCAGTTTTATGGGCCAAAGATCATATATAAAAAATTTCAGCTTTCTAGCTCAAAATTCAATTTTTCCCAAAATAAGTTTTATTTAATTGTGGGCGTGTCAGTGGGAGGATTTTGAAAATGTTATGTCCCAATCAGTTTTATGGGCCATAGATCATATATAAAAAATTTCAGCTCTCTAGCTCAAAATTCGTTTTTTTCCAAAATTTTGTTTTTTTGAGTTTGTGGGCGTGTCTGTGGGCGGATTTCAAAAATTCTTAAACTTGATTATTTCGGGACCCTAGAGAGTATATGGTTAAAATTTCAGCTCTCTAGGTCCAGTTTAAAGGCCTAATTTTTGCCGACGGACGGACGGACGGACGGACGGACGGACGGACGGACATGGCTAGATCGACATTACTATCGATGCTGATCATAAATATAGTAACTTTTAGGGGTCTACGGGCAATATTAAGGTATGTTACAAACTATGCGTCAAAATTAATATACCCCTAGAATAGGGTATAAAAAAATAGAATAAAAAAAAATATATTTTACCTTCCAGCTGCCGGGCATAGGCAAGGGCATGACTCTCATTCGCAAGAGCAGCGCATCGGCAACTTAGTTAATTAGCGACAAAAGGTTACTATGTACCCGCGTTGTAAAGAGACAGCAAAATTTGATTGTAAAGTCGTCGAATTGACGAATATTAGCTTTCTAGGGTTAAAGGATAGGAATTCGGATAGGCAATGCAACCCAAGCGGACGGTCCTTTCCTTATGTTACATACAAATACGGAATCCAAACAGTACTTTCAAATAGATCGCGATTGCCGAAAACTACAAATTGCGCCAATGACAGAAAATGGCCAAATAATTCCACGCAAACATTAAAAAGTATTATTGGGAAAATTGTTCCTTGCTATTGTTATCGTTTTGTCGTAGAACATTTTTGAAAAGACATCTCAGTGATTGTTTCTAAATGCATAATTTTTACATCAAAGAATGTTCTCCATAAAATATCTTTAACGTTAGGCAAAACGATCTTAAGTCAAAAAATTGCATTTTGGGTTTTTGATTGGGTTTAACTCAATTTTTTGTTCTCTTTCGTTTGGTATTAACGACTTAGTTTAGCACAACTGCTCCCCATCGTAATAATTAATTTAATCCCGATTTGCAAATAATTAAAATATTTTAAATTTGGTTTAACGAAAAACTGCAGTTTCTGACTTAAGACTTTTTTGCCTAACTTCAAAGATATATCGTTGTTTAAAAAAAGCTCTTCGGAGAAGAGCTTTTGAAATTCACGCTGGGCGGTTATAGAACCCCAACGAAAAAGAAGCTCTTCAGAAGCGCATACGAAGATGCTTACTCATTGTTTTGCTATCGCTTACGACCACAAAATTCATATGAATCTCTTCTTTATGGCTTCAAGAGAAGGATAGAACATAGGATCACAGATGAGCAATAAGATGCACATGGGCGGCGCCTAATCCTCTATAAACCTAAAAATGATATTACCTAACGTTTAATTGGAATAGTCAGGTCCAAAGATGGCTGAAATACCTTTTTTTGAACCAAAAAACATGGAGCAGTCAGCAAAATGGTTTGGGAATGTTTTTCTTTTCATGCAACGTTGGTCCAATATACTGAGTTGAAGCATAAACATCTCTTTATGCCAAAATCCTGCAGGATGTGATGCTACCATATGCGGAAAAGAAATGCGATTGATTTGGGTTTTCCAACAAGGTAATGCCCCAATACCTAACACCAAATTTGCGAAGCAGTGGTCCAAAGATATGTGCAAGATGTGCAAATGCACAGGGCGCCGAATTCCGGGGCGCATTGCTAGGAGTAAGAAAAATTAATTTTACCTTGCGCGGATACTGCCATTTGCATTTAAAACAAAAAACTTGTTGAATTAAGCCCCAAAAAAGCAACATCCATTACAACTGTGCTGAATGTTAGCACATTAACTCATATCACTTGAAATATTGCAACTTCGAGGAGAATCTAACTCAAAATAAAAACATAGAGACGGGCTACAGTCCGCTTGGGCGAACTGTTGGATACCCTATTCTTATTCCTATCCCTCATAAGTGGGCGTGACAAAAGTCTAAGTATGGTTGAATTATTAAGAACGCTCTACATATTTTGTTATATAACATTTAAAGGATTTTATCGAAAAAAACGCTCCCTAGCTCAAACTTGTGTGTTTCAATAAAATTGTTTTATTTAATTGTGGGCGTGTCAGTAGGCGGATTTAAAAAAAAATTAGCACATGAGCATAAAGGGCCCCCTAGAGAGTATATATTATAAATTTCAGCTCCATAGCACAAATTTTGGTTTTTAAATAAAATTGTTTTATTTATTTGTGGGCGTGTCAGTGGGCGGATTTTGAAAATTTTATATCCCGAGCAGTGTTAGGAGTCATAGATCATATAAAAAAATTTCAACTTTCTAGCTCAAAATTCGATTTTTTCCAAAATTTTGTTTTTTTGAGTTTGTGGGCGTGTCTGTAAACTTGATTATTTCGGGACCATAGAGAGTATATGGTTAAAATTTCAGCTCTCTAGGCCCAGTTTAATGGCCTAATTTTTGCCGACGGACGGACGGACGGACGGACGGACGGACGGACGGACGGACGGACGGACGGAAATGGCTAGATCGACATTACTATCGATGCTGATCATAAATATAGTAACTTTTAGGGGTCTACGGGCAATATTAAGGTATGTTACAAACTATGCGTCAAAATTAATATACCCTTAGAATAGGAAATAAAAAAACCTACTAAACAA